>CM063171.1:13632500-14882500 GCA_031835075.1 Saguinus oedipus
TTCTGCCTTGAATATATAATAGAACAGTCACACAGTAGAAAGAAGTAATACACAAAAGCTAATCACAGTAACTTGTTGCAAATGAATGTCGGGCTTACTAATTTTTCCAGATAAGCAAGAAATAACCCTAGATGGAAACTTATATCTATCTATTGAGATAGTATACATTATTCTTTTGGGAGTTGTCATGTCTTTAATTATAAACCTCAATTATCATTATTCTGTAATTCAAGATAAACACCAGTGCAAGACACTGGCTGGGAGTTGTATCATTTTTGGAACATACTCAAGGAATTGCTTTTCTTCTTATAAATACACGATAAGACTTATTATTGTCTTTTTCTCTTAAAATCAGGCAGCAGAAGAAATTTGCTGAAATGGAATCAGAATGAAACAGACTATATTTTAAAATAGTAAGAGGTGATTAATAAAGACTTTGTACCAATAGAAATTCCCTAGCTAAGTAACAGAACCCAATATAAGAAAAGTACTTTTAATTTTCATCCCACTAAATTAACAAAATCTTGCTGAAACTTAGAATCAGAGCTAGCCTTTGCCTCCCTAATTGGGGTTATTTACTTACAATTTAGTATGGATTCCAACTTTCCTACACTATTGCTACAGTATCTTGTTGCAGTAAACTTTGTCTTGTCAAGCAAGAGCCTACTTTTGCTAAGAATAAAGTGAAATAAAACTTCTGTTCAGACTGAAGGGTTTTATTTCAGAGGGGTGTTGGAAGGAAACATATAGTAATGAAATCACTGACAGATAGGATTACCATCTCTTAACAAGTGAAAAGTATCGTCACTGCAGGGAGGAGGCTGCAGTTTGAATTTTACATCCACCCCTTTCTAGCTGTGTGACCTTAGGCAAGTTATTTAACTTCTGTGTGCCTCAGTTTCCTTACCTGGAAAACAAAGATAATAATAGTGTCCACCTCAGAGGTTCAGCCTGAGTATTAAAGCAAGTGAATTTATGCCCAGCAATCAAGGCAGGACCTGGCATATGGTGAGGACTGTGTAAGAGCTTTCTGTTTTTATTTAGGTAATCAGGTTATCATTAAATAAGTTGGTTTTTCTCAGTCTCAAGATTGTTACTGGTACAGAAAGCAGAAGTCATTTACCAATCATCAATCCTGTTGTATCTAGTAATATTACAGAATTTTCTCAGGAGTACAAATCCTGAGGGAAAGCAGGCAGAGTCTCTCTTCTCTCTGTTGATTTACGAGTAATGGTAACAACAGCTAATGTTGAATAGTGTTTACTATGTGCATATACTAGTCTAAGCACAACATACATCACCTAATTTAGTTTATCATATCTCCTTGAGGTATATGCAATTATTATTTCCGTCAAGTGGCAGAAATGAAATCTAGAAGAAATGTAATGATTGGCTGGGCGTGGTGGCGCACGCCTGTAATCCCAGCACTTTGGGAGGCCAAGGTGGGCAGATAACCTGAGGTTGGGAGTTTGAGACCAGCCTGACCAACATGGAGAAACCTGTCTACTAAAAATACAAAATTAGTCGGGCATGGTGGCACATGCCTGTAATCCCAGCTACTTGGGAGGCTGAGGCAGGAGTATCACTTGAACCTGGGAGGCAGAGGCTGCGGTCAGCGAAGATCTTGTCATTGCACTCTAGCCTGGGTGACAAGAACAAAACTCTGTCTCAAAAAAAAAAAAATGTAATGATTTAGAGAGTCATGGGGTCTAACTCCAGAGCTAATGCTCCTAGGCCTGACTGCCATGACCATGCATTGTCTTCTTTGCTTTGCCTTTTGGTTTATGCAGAGTGATTTTTACTGCAGGGAATATACTTAGTGGACTCAGAGGTCTTTCCTTATCACAATGATGATACGCATTTTATAGCAACGGGCAATAGAATGCTTAACCACTAGGACGCCATTGACAGTCACTTCAGGAGAGTTTGGGTGCAGAGGTAGTGCCCACTCCTCACTTCAGACACAGGGCTCAGCTACTTGCCTGCTTGGCAATGTGTTGCAACCCCTACACCTCAGAGCCTGGGCAAGCTTGGGTGGGGGGACCACAGGAAATAGCAGAAGGAGCTGGGAGTGTGGAGAGGTGGACATTCAAGCTGATATTCCTGCTAAAAGGACAGAAAAAAATTGAGAGGAGGAGTTCAAGGTGAAAAACCATGAAACAAAACTTTTTGTGGCTGATCTGGTGACCATAATTCCCCTCTTACCTGGTAGTTGTATTATTCAGGACTGTCCAGAGAGACAGAACCAATAGGTGAGAAATAGAAAGACAGATAGATACCTAGATACATAGACAGACAGAGAAAGGCATAGACATATGAGAGGTGATGTATTAGGGGAATTGGCTCACATGATTATGGAGGCGGTGAAGTCCCACGACAGGCTGTCTGAAAGCTGGAGACCCTGGGATGTGGCAGTGTGGCTCAGTCCAAGTACAAAAGCCTCAGAACCAGGAAAGCCGATGTCATTCTCAGTCAGAGGCCACAGGCCTGAGAACCCAGAGAGCCACTGAAGTCCTGGAGTCTCAAGGTCAGAAACAGCCTAGAGTTCTGAGGTCCAAGGGCAGGAGGAGGAGAGTGTCCCAACACCAGGAGAGTTTTTTGTTCTCTCCAGGCCCTCAGCCATATGATGGTGCCCAACCTTACTTCGAGCAGCTCTTCTCCATTCAGCCACCTACTCACAAGACAGTCTCCTCTGGAAACACCCTCACAGACACACTCATAAGCAATGCTTTACCCGTTCTCTAGGTGTTCTTTAATTCAGTCAAGTTGACACCTGAAATTGACCATCACTAATCCACCCCTTGTCAATGTAGCACCTATATGCATCTCCTTAAGCCATACTTGATCTCCAAAATTAATGCAACAACAGGCCGGGCACAGTGGCTCATGCCTGTAATCCCAGCACTTTGGGAGACCAAGACTTGGGGATCACCTGAGGTCTGGAGTTCAAGACTAGCCTGACCAACATGGAGAAACCCCATCTCTACTAAAATTACAGAATTAGCAGGGTATGGTAGTGCATGCCTGTAATCCCAGCTACTCAGGAGGCCAAGGCAGGAGAATCACTTGAACCCAGGAAGCAGAGGTTGCGGTGAGCCAAGATTGCACCATTTCACTCCAGCCCGGGCAACAAAGAGCAAGAATCCATTTCAAAAAATAAAAAATAAAAATAAACAAATGCAACAACAAGGTAATGGTTCTGCCAGATATAATATTACTATCCTGCCAATAACAGAAAATGCACTAATCCCTTCTCCAAAAGAAGAGGTAAAGATCTTGGATGATGTTTACTCTTTTCCTGATATTTCATGATGTAAAAAGTCACTGTATCTTATGTTACCTGTAAAGGAATAAGAAGGGAATGAAAATGAGATAAATTTCCTCATTATATGTATATATGCCCACGTATTCTGAACAAAATAGAAAGTACTCATGACAATTATAATTTCTGCCACTGGCCACGTGATCATAGCTGGTGTCTATAACTACCTTCTTCTACTACCCATTATGTAACTAACCCCTTTGCCTCCAGCAGGCACCTCAGCCGGTCATAGTTCTTTACCTGGCAAGATGACCCAAACCTTTGTTCCTGCTGTGCCGTTCATCGTCCTGCCTGGATTGGGTGTTGTGGTTTTCCTTTGATCTTACTCACAGGGCATGATAATATACTAAGAGATTCTCTCAAGGATGTTCTGTACTCTGGACATACTCTTCCTTAGCTCCATTGTGGGGCAGGAGTCCAGTTTCCCCATGGTAGTCTTGCTCTGTCATGCCAGTCAGCACCATAACTCCCTTGTTAGTCTGTTGACTCAGAGACAGGAGGAGCTCATTCTCAACTTCCATGGTAATGGAATCATTGTCATGTCTCTGAGTGGAAGCTCTTCCCTCCCTCTGGAACTAAGACCTCTATGCCAGCCAAGCATAAAGTCAGGAAGAAGAATGTTGCGAGTGGGTCACTAGGGTTACAATAGTGAGTACAGGTAATTCAAAAGGCACAATAAGCTGGGTGTGGTGGCTCACATCTCTAATTCCAGCACTCTGGAGGCCAAGGCAGGCGGATCACTTGAGGTCAGGAGTTCAACACCAGCCTGGCCAACATGGTGAAACCCTGTCTCTACTAAAATTACAAAAATTATCTGGGCATAGTGGTGTGTGCCTGTGGTCCCAGCTACTTGCGAGGCTGAGGCGGGATAATTGCTTAACCTGGGATACCAAGGTTTTAGTGAGCTGAGATTGTACCACTGCACCCCAGCCTGGGCAACAGAGCAAGACTGAATCTCAAAAAAATAAAAAATAAAATGGTATAGTAAGTCTGGGATGGGTAAATCCCAGAGCATGCATTGTGGCTCATGTTGGGAACTGCCTATCTGGTTCCTGCAATAAGAGTCAAATTTCCTAATACACAGTATAAATATCTGGGTCACCCTGTTGAACATGAGTGTGAAAAATTTATGTGACTCAGGAATTATTTCTACTAGCATTCACTTTGATGCATAGATTTTTGTTTTCTCCTTTTTTTTTGGCAGGTTCCTGGGCAGATCGATCACCACTACATGAAGCAGCAAGTCAAGGTCGCCTTCTTGCTCTGAGAACATTATTATCACAGGTAATATATTACACAGAGTTTAAAATATGCCCCCTTTCCGTGTGCATGGAACATAAGCAAAACAAATCAATCCAAATATAATAAAATTACTTAAATTTTCCTTCTGCCCTTTTAACTCATGTCAGAGAAGGCAATAGCTTCTGATTTGTCTTTGAAAATTCTTTTATAAATATTTTGATATAATCTTATGTCTTAGTATTTCAGATTTCTCAAAGAGCATATTTGTTCAGATAGACATTTAAGGAAGCAATGATTGGGTGTATATATTATTGATTAAGCTTTCTAAATATGCTTAACTCTGTATAATATGTGCAGCTAATTACAGACTTAGTTCAGTAATAAAATATCCAAAAAAAAGTCATCAGAGCAGATGCCAAAGCAATCTTTTTTTACATTATGGTGATCTGTAATATGCTCTGGGAAATTGCCTAATGAGGCTACAGGACAATCATTTCTACACTTGCCTGCTCATCAGATTCACCAGAGGAAAAATGAAAAGCACAAATCCTTATTGAAACAGAAAGCTTGGACTTTTTTTTTAAGCTTCTGATGTAATTCAAATGCACATCCAGGCTGGGCATGGTGGCTCATGCCTGTAATCCCAGCACTTCAGGAGGCCAAGGCAGGCAGATCACCTGAGGTCAGGAGTTCGAGACCAACCTGGCCAATATGGTGAAACCTCGTCTCTACTAAAAATGCAAAAATTAGCCAGGCATGCTGGCTCACACCTATAGTTCCAGCTACTCAGGAGTCTGAGGCAGGAGAATCAATTGAACCCAAGAGTTGCAGTGAGCCAAGTTCACATCACTGCATTCCAGCCTGGGAGACAGAGCAAGATTCTATCTAAAAAAAATAAAATAAAATAAAAATAAAATGCACACCCAGATCTGGAAGTCATGCGCTAGTGTTTCCCAGTCTCAAGGAGAAACATCCTCAGATGGCTACAAAGAAAGGAAAGGTCGTGTTGCCATGTTTAAACAGCACTGCCTGGGTCTCTAGACCTGGATCTTAGGCTGGCACTTGAGGTGAACCACAACCTACCTGAGCTTCCTATTCTCATGTGTAGAATGGAGATGACACATTTTTTTTAGGGACTTCCAGTTCTGTGATAACCATGTGACTATTTTGTTCATCATTTGATGAGAGGAAAATAAACACTGAAAAGGGGTCAACAATTTCTAAAGGACAATTCCTCAGACAGGGCCATATAGTTCTTTGAAGAGCAGTCTTAGGATATGTTTCATTGTGTGTCCCTAATCCACTGACAGTTCAGCCAAGAATCATGAGAGGCTGTCCCGAGAGCCTGATGTGAAAGGGCATCTCGGCCTTCTCAAGTGCTTCCGTCATCTGGTCCCCTCAAGTGTGTCCACACGTCTGACTGCTGGCTGGCCAACTTGAAAGTGTCTGAAAGGATGATCTGTTTTTCTTGCCTTCATTTAAAAATTCTTCACGTCTATATTGGTATTAGAGATTTTGGTGATCTGTAATATGTTATGAGGATTTGGCTTTGAAGTTCTTCCTATTACAGTGCTTAGTATGATGGTCAATAGACAAGGAAATACAAAAGATATCCAGAAGGTAAACAATCTCGTATCCTAATAGTATGTAGTTACTTTAGTGTGATATTTTGAGTTTGATTGGAATACAGTGAATAAGTGTTTACTTAGTTTTGATTAAATTATTACAAAAAATAATATTTTCATATGCTGGGCATTGTAATAATAATAGGTTTACGTGAATCATCTCATTTAATTTTCTTTTTTTTTTCTTTTCCTTTTTCTTTTTTTGAGATGGAGTTTCACTCTTGTTGCCCAGGCTGGAGTGCAATGGCACGATCTCAGCTCACTGCAACCTCTGCCTCCTGGGTTTAAGCGATTCTCCTGCCTCAGCCTCCTGTGTAGCTGGGATTACAGGCATGCACCACCATGCCTGGCCTATTTTGTATTTTTAGCAGAGACAAGGTTTCTCCATGTTGGTCAGGCTGGTCTCAAACTCCTGACCTCAGGTGACCTGCCCATCCTGGCCTCCCCAAGTACTGGGATTTCAGGTGTGCACCATCGCGCCCAGCCCTCATTTAATTTTCATGATAGTCTTAAAATTTAGAGGCAAAGGTATTTGTCCAAATTAAAACTATTTGTGATGGAGCCATGCTTCAAACCCAAGTCTAATTTATTTTATAGTCAGAGTTCTTAACCACCAGCATACAACTTTATCATACCTATTTAGTGACAAAAATTTAGTGACAAACTGTTTAGAGTATTTTTCTCCAAATTTTGGCTGACCTGTAATTTTATATCCTCAATCAAAACAAGTCTTTACTTCTATAAAACAACAAAAAAAGAGTGTTTAGTTCTACAAAGCAAAGCATAAAATAAGGACAAAAAATATTAAGAAAGCAACATTTAAGGAAAACGTGCCAGAATCTATTGAATATGATATTTAAGGCATTATTAGGTTTAGACATGATGGTGCCACAATAATAGAGCTAAGGAGTCTGGACAACGGATTAACCCTACGGCATTTGAACGGCCTATCCTGCTCAACTGGAAACCGGTTTGCCTGAGTCTTTGATCTCTAAATATATCCCTCTCTAGAGGCATCAATAGAGATGATGTTTTAAATATATAACTCTTTGCTCACCTTTCAAAATTATGTCATATTTAGGGTTATAATGTAAATGCAGTAACCTTAGACCATGTCACCCCATTGCACGAAGCCTGCCTTGGAGATCATGTGGCGTGTGCCAGAACTCTGCTGGAAGCAGGAGCTAATGTAAGTACCGTTTCAGAACGTTACCAGTTTACCATCTACTGATGGAGAGAATCCGACAAAGTTCTCATTTTACTTTTCTTTTCTTGATTCTCGGTAGTTTTCAAAAATAGCAGAATAAAAATAAAGCTCTTAAATTCCTTTGCCTTCTTATTGCACTCTAAAAAGGATTTCCAATCATTGCATAAATGGGTAGCATGCTGCGTAATAATACACGCTATTCTTTAGGTTATTTTCTGCTTTCATGACTCTAAATAGCAATCGATGAACATCTTTAGGTCTGTAACGTTTGCCCATCTTTTGGATGATTTCCCTTAAATAAAGTCTCAGAAATAGAATTACCAATTTTACCACTTTTAAGATAGCAATGAGGCTTCATTACAACTTTATCATCATTCCACTTCTTTCTTCATTTTTATTCTTACTGAAAAGTATCTAATCATTGAACTAGATCTTATTTGCTATTTGAGCATGCATTTTTTTCCATGATTTCCACTAGTTGTATGCCCATTCCAATGAATTATCTGCCACATCACATTTCTCTCTATTTTACAGCTTTTCTTATTAATGCGTAAGAGCAAAGTATACTTTGTCATATTTACTGTGCACATTTTCCCAAGTATTTCTGTTAGCAGATCACATACCATTTGAAAATGCAGAACTAAATTGGTTAATCATGTATGACTTATGAGTCTTATTTCTGGATATTTTGGTTTGGTTTAGGTAAATGCAATCACAATAGATGGCGTGACTCCATTATTCAACGCATGCTCCCAAGGCAGTCCGAGCTGTGCAGAGCTGCTTCTGGAGTATGGCGCCAAAGCCCAGCTGGAGTCATGTCTTCCATCCCCCACGCATGAGGCTGCCAGTAAAGGTAACTTAGCCCTGGGATTAAGTGACAAGGGGAGAAAGTTTCTTTGGTAACCTGCAGTGCTGTTTATCTTTCAGTGAGTGACACCACCGGAGAAGCCTGGGGTGATATGTGTGTGGTGGATGGGCATTAAGTTAAACTCTCCTTTGTGTTGGCAGGTCACCATGAATGTCTTGACGTCCTGATATCCTGGGGCATAGATGTTGACCAAGACATTCCTCATTTGGGAACTCCTCTCTATGTAGCTTGTATGTCACAGCAATTCCATTGCATCTGGAAGCTTCTCTATGCTGGTATTTTCCTTTAAAACATCTTTTGTTCTGTCCATACACACAAGCAGTTATTTATTTCTCTAAATGAGCTTCTTACAAATTAAATCTCATTGCTAAAAAAAAGTTCTTATCGTAAGCATTTTCACACATGATTAGAGAACCAATAAAAAAGAACCTCATTCTTGATTAAGTTGCCTTTCTAGCTCACACATAGATGCATAATCTCTGTATTCCGCATGCACTGCATTAGCAGACATTTGGGTATGTAATGGAGTCTGAAAGCTCTACTTTTAGGTCACAAAATTAGGATCCTCAAGACTGAATATGATGTTGCCAAGAATGTATATATCTTGGAACAAATCCATCAAAAGAAATTTTCAGGATAGTAACTGCTTGGACAGCCTCATCTTCTGCTAACTTTAAAAATTCATGCACTTTTCTAGACATTGTACTTTCTGTCCTGCTTACTTGAAAAGACTCACTGCCCTTTTCTACTTACTTGAAACAAAACAATTCCTCAAGGTTTGTTTCAAGTAAGTTAGCTTTAGTCCCCTGAGAAACATTGGTTTTCTTTTTTGAAATGGAGTCTCACTCTGTCACCCAGGCTGGAATGCAGTGGTGCGATCTTGGCTCACTGCAACCTTCACGCCTCCCAGGATCAAGTGATTCTCTTGGCCTTAGCCTCCCGAGTAGCTGGGACTACAGACATGCACCACCTCGCCCAGCTAGTTTTTTTTTTTTTTTTGTATTTTTAGTAGAGACGGGGTTTTACCATTGATCAGGCTGGTCTTAAACTCCTGACCTTGTGATCCTACACACTGCAGCCTCCCAAAGTGCTGGGATTACAGGTGTGAGCCACCGCACCCAGACCCTGAAAAATATTTCTACCCTATTGAGACCATAGTGGTCCCACTCACCACAGGACTGGGAGTCCCTTTACGATTTGGATTATCGCCTCTTTTCTCTGGCATGGTTCTTCTCTCTTATCCTCTCATGTGACATATGTTTAGAAGATACGTAAAATGAATAAATGAAGTTCTATGCTATTTATTGTTTATGAGAGTCATTTGATCCCTGATATATACTGATCTTTATTTTTAGTAAAACCTTTATGCACTGCTCACATTATCTTAGCTAACAGAGAAACTTCTTGCAAGCAGGGTCTACATCTACTATTTCATTCTCATTATACCTAGTCGGTCTTAGGCATGAGTTCTGTTACTAGTCATTGACAGATTGTTATTTTCTGGCTATGTTCTCCTGTAATTTTTCATATGACCAATAGAATTTATGCTCTATAGCAAGCTTGTCCAACCCGCGGCCCATGGACCACATGCAGCCCAAAATGTCTTTGAATGCCTCCCAATGCAAATTCATAAGTCTTCTTTTTTGGATTTTATTTTTTTAGCTCATCAGCTATCATGAGTGTTAGTGTATTATATGTGTGGCCCAAGACAATTCTTCTTCCATTGTGGCCAAGGGAAGCCAAAAGATTGAACGTTGCTGCTTTAGAGTATTTCTTTGGTTTGCTAGGAATATTATTCTTTTTTATTTTATTTTATTTTATTGAGATGGAGTTTCGCTCTTGTTAACCAGGCTGGAGTGCAATGGCGTGATCTCGGCTCACCACAATGTCTGCCCCCTGGGTTCAGGCAATTCTCCTGCCTCAGCCTCCTAAGTAGCTAGGATTACAGGCACGTGCCACCATGCCCAGCTAATTTTTTGTAATTTTAGTAGACACGGGGTTTCACCATGTTGACCAGGATGGTCTTGATCTCTTGACCTCGTGATACACCCGCCTCGGCCTCCCAAAGTGCTGGGATTACAGGCTTGAGCCACCGTACCTGGCCCGCTAGGAATATTATTCTTTCCACCAAATGTTTTGTGCTAGGCTTTAAAAACTATGGGCCTGTAATCCCAGCACTTTGGAAGGCCAAGGCAAGTGCATCACCTGCGGTCAGGAGTTTGAGACCAGCTTGGCCAACATAGTGAAACCCCGTCTCTACTAAAAATACAAAAATTAGTCAGGCATGGTGGCAGGCACCTGTAGTCTCAGCTACTTGGGAGGCTGAGGCAAGAGAATCACTTAAACCTGGCAGGAGAGGTGACAGTGAGCCGAGAGTGTGCCACTGTTCTCCAGACTGGGTGGCACAGTGAGATTCCATCTTAAAATAAACAAATAAATAAATATGGAAAAGAACTGTTAGTAATTGTTGATTGATTCTTATTTACAGGCCCTTTTCTTCCATAAAATTGACATAACCAACAATGTTTATGCTTTCTCTATGGAAATTTTACTACAGAATATATTTTTTTCCTAAACATTTTATATTTGTTTAAAAAATATTGACAATGATTACATTTATTGAAATTTGAAAGGAGCATAAGGGCCATAAAGGGACACTGAAAGTATACTGCCTCTTAAAGACATCATTAGTTTTACAGATAATATCGGAAAACATAGTCAAAAAGAACTTACGCATTTTATTGGTAGATATTTCTGGTGTTGTAACTGTTTATGTACCAGAAGATGGGATGGTTATTTTTAACAGTACTAAACAGCATTTATTTATTGCAAACACATTGAATAACCACAATGTGCCAGGCTTTGCACTGAGATAAAGTAATATGCAATAGGTAATTTAACATGTAGGCTGTATTTTAACGTAAGCGTTTTTTTAAAGTTTCATTTCATGCAGATGTCATCAATGTTCCTTTAGATTTAAGAGGCTCAATATATTTATATACTTACTGACTTAAACTACATGAGTGAAAGGTGGCAGGAAAATCTATATATATTTTACCTAAATAGCTCACACATTTATGAGTTTTCCAAGGAAACCAAAGAGCTTTGTTGCCTTACATAAATGAAAAGAATAATGGCAATAAGCTCTTGAATAATTCTAACAGCTATCACCCATGATGAAGATAAATATGAAATGAACTTAATTGTGTTTTCTTTATAATATTAGTTAATATGGTTACTTTTGGGATCATTTAAAAGAAAAATAATTTTATTATGATAGTTCAAGCATACAGAAAAGTATCAGAAAGTAACATAACAAGTGTGTGTGTATATATATATATATATATATATATATATATATAATGTGTGTATATATATATATAGTATATATATATAATGTGTGTATATATATAGTATATATATATAATGTGTATATATATATATATACAGTATCCACATACACACACATATATTATATATATAATATATATATATAAAGAAATAACTCATAACAAATAGAGTTGAAGTCCCCTTGGTAACCTTCCTCTATTGCCTTTCCTTTTCTACCCCCACTGAGGCAATGGCCTTATTTAATAATTTTTATTTATATTTATCTTCACTCCCTATTACATGTAGGTGCTGATGTACAGAAAGGCAAGTATTGGGATACTCCATTACATGCGGCTGCTCAACAATCCAGTACAGAAATTGTAAACTTACTGCTAGAATTTGGAGCAGATATCAATGCCAAAAATACAGAGCTTCTGCGACCTGTAGATGTAGCTACATCTAGCAGTATGGTGGAAAGAATACTGCTTCAGCATGAAGGTAAGAAAAGAACATGTGGAAACTTACAAAAACATATTTGCCTAAGATGAAAGTGAGAGACTTTTTGCTGGCATGGAAAGTAACAAAGGCATAAAATGTCAAACATTATTTGTGAAAGTAGATAATTTTTTAATAAAAAAAGATATGATGATTTTAATTTTCTCTTTTTATCTTACCTAAACTATGATATTCCTTTGGTTCAATACATTCTATTTGTTTTGATAATGCATTATATGTAGTTCTGCTATAATATCTGCTGATTTATATTTGGAACATGCCCCATTTTATAAGGGTGTGAACATTCTATAACATATTATAGAAATGAAACATTTTTACATTAAAGACTTTTGTCCTAAAATAGGATTTCTTAAGCCTGGTCCAGGGACTATAATATTTCTTTTAGTGTAAATATTAAACCTAATTTTAAAATTGCTTCTTTTAGTAAGTAACACCTCTCAGGACTTTTGATTTATATCTCCTTCAAAAAGCAGACTGTTTCTGAGGCTTTAAATGCAACAATCATTTCTTAAGCCTAAAGATTATAATGCTTTAAAGAATGTATATGGAATATATCTCAATTATAATAAGATCTCATAAATAAAAGCAATATAACTGCTTACATAAATTTCCCTAATATAGTGGTCATAACACAAAACATTGTAGTTTTTATGATTTTGTTTTATGTATCTTGCAACATAAAAAATTAATTTCTATTTTAATTAACAAGTACTTTCACATCTTCCTGTAGCTACCCCAAGCTCTCTTTGCCAACTCTGCCGACTCTGCATCAGACACTACATAGGAAGTTCAAGATTGCACCTTATCCCACAGCTCCAGCTGCCAACATTACTGAAGAATTTCTTACAGTATCGATAAAACAGTAAAATAATTCTAAATACCTAGAAAATCAAAATTTTTATTTCTTTTGCTTAAGGAATATTTCATATTAAAATATGCTAAAGACAGGGTAAAAATGAGTATGAGATCACCCGGGGAAGCAGTAAAATATCAATTTTAATTTTCAGTGTATTTGTTAGTACTATTGTTTTATAATGTATACTGTCTTTGGATTATAGCATATTTATAGTATCTATTTTTTGTTATTTCAATATATCCTCTTGTTGACTTAGAAAAAAAGTATTTTATGTTTTCTTTCAGATTGGAAAGAAAACTCTTAGTAAAGTTATTCATATTATATTTTAAAAGGGCTATATTCTTCAACTAATGGGTTAACTTTTTAATTTTTGCTATTATAATTGGCTAACTTGTTACTGATACTGACATAAAATATGAGTATGGCTTAGCAAAGAGCATCTAATATACTTTCTGAAACCAAGATGATGCTCATTCAGGAAATCCACTATGTTGAATGATGTCCACTGGTCATTAAAACGACCACTTCATAAAGATAAATTGCCTACGCCCCACCCCCCTCAAAGGACTCACAAGTCACTTCTTTTCTCCATAGTATGTGGACCTGTTACAGAAAAGTGATAAAATGAAAGGTCAATACTGCCCTCTCACCCTGAGATATTTAGAACATTACACGCCTGGTAAGGCTATTTTAAGACCTCCTCCTTTTCAGGAGTAGCTCCTGATCATCTCTTATCAGTGCTTTTACATATATATTACTCCAGCCTTCTTCCATTTCAGAAATTGTCAATAGTTAGTGATACTTGGACTTAAGAAAATGGACTATATATCTAATTGACGAAGAGGCCCTGGATCATATTCTGAGGATCATCAAATCATTCTGCAGATATTAAAATAATGCAAGATAAAAAAACTCAAATTGTGGAGCTTTTTTCGTGGGGGGTAAATAATTTTCTTTTTTTAAATTATACTTTAAGTTCTGGGGCACATATGCAGGTTTGTTACCTAGGTATACACGTGCCATGGTGGTTTGCTGCATACATCACCCTATCATGTACATTAGGTATTTCTTATAATGCTATCCCTCCCCTAGTCCCCTACCCGCTGCTATTCCTCCCCTAGGCTCCCACAATAGCAAAAACCTGGAACCAACCCAAATGCCTATCGGTGATAGATGATAAACTGTGGAGCTTTTAAAGAGGTGCCATTTAATACCTTTGGAGATCTTAAAAAAATGTATATAGTGAACTTAATTGCACTGTTTCTAATTCTTTTTACACAAAGCAAGGGTTTACAGTATACTGTATTTGCAAGTAATAGCAACAGACAATATTGTATAAAAGAAGATACTACTGAGCTAGTCCTCTGCAAGGGTAAATACTACATTTATTCTCTTCAGCTTTAACTATACTTGAGTGCAATAGAAAACATCATAAAATGTTATGCCTTTTTTGTAATTCAGGGTCTATTGTGATTTTACAAATAATATAATTAACATACAAGTCTGCATAAAACAAAAACAGCTTTTGGTGAGTTACATAGATTTATTAAATTTCGATAAAGTAACTATTTGGACCACTATTTTCAACAGCCCTGGGCTTATTTTCTTGTGACTTCTTGGCTAACTTCCAGAGATTGTATATGAGCCCAGATCACTAAGCTTGCATTTTGGCAGACAAATAAAAAATCAGGTGAGATTTAAAATGTTTGTTGAGATTTTCAAACATAGAAATAAAGCTGTAGCATATGCATTAAACAATGTTTTCTATGTGGATATGGCCCTTTAAATGTCTGTTGTATAGAATATCTCAGTCTAACACATTCGTAATGGATAATGTACATTAAAATGGAGTTCTTATTATAGAATAACCTGGTTAAACAGATACTAAAGCTGCTTTCTGGTAAAACAGGTTTCCACCAGTATTTTCCCTGAGCTAGAGGTGAAGTCTTAGATTGTAAGAGTAATGCAACACATCTATCTTATTGGTCTTGGTTCAGTAAGAGAAGTAAACATCAAACATGAAAATGGACACTTTACAATTTCAGTATATCTGTACCTTGTATCTTAGCTTGAGTATGATTGTCTTATCGAAGTAGTGTTCTAACTTAAATATATCGTATGTTTGTTATTATATTAAAGTGTGATTATTATTCATTGGAGTAAAATGCTTTGTGTTTTCTCATTATATTTTATAATGAAAGGTCATGGAGAATATGACTCAATTGCACTAATTTTTTTCACCACCCATTTTCAAATCACTGAATTATGAGCATTAAGATAGAGTAGCACAGATTAGAAAATAGATACCTCAAAGGCTGTCTAATTCAATACATATTTTATATATATGTGACATATAATACATATAATATTATATGTGATACTTAATACATATATATGATATTTAATACACATGATATACATAATTTATACATACATATATATAAATACAAATACATATACACACACACTAAAGTTCAAGGACAAAATTTCACAAAGTAAAAAATAAAAAATAGTTACTATGTGACATAAGATTTAAGAAGTATAGTAAAACAATTACCGTAGAATTGTTGAAACAATTTCTTTTTTCTTTTTCTTTTTTTTTGAGATGGAGTTTTGCTCTTGTTACCCAGGCTGGAGTGCAATGGCGCGATCTCAGCTCACCGCAACCTCCACCTCCTGGGTTCAGGCAATTCTCCTGCCTCAGCCTCCAGAGTAGCTGGGATTACAGGCACGCACCACCGTGCCCAGCTAATTTTTTGTATTTTTAGTAGAGAAGGGGTTTCACCATGTTGACCAGGATGGTCTCGATCTCTTGATCTCGTGATCCACCCACCTCGGCCTCCCAAAGTGCTGGGATTACAGGTGTGAGCCACCGCGCCCAGCCCTGAAACAATTTTTTGGATTAAAAAGGTAACTTCCATTATTTTTATAATCACAGCATATATTTGGTGTTTCTGAGAAAGTCAATAGATATGTAGTAGAAAAGAAAGGCCTCCAGAGCAGAAAGCTTTCATTGTTCCATCACAGAACTGAGCTCAACTGACTGGTGATCCAACTATCAAACAACTGAAAAATTATTCTTTCCCTTGGATTATTCCCACTTTTTAACTTCAGTTTCTCTATTATTATTATCATTTATAATTTAGGTTATTTTAAGGTTAGCCCTTTCTCTTAAAAACCTAAGTGAACTTTCTCACATGTTTAAGATTGATGGAAAAATAAAAAAATTATCCAGGTGTGGTCACACACACCTGTGGTCCCAGCTGCTCAGGAGGCTGAGGCAGGAGAATTGCTTGAACCTGGAAGGCGGAGGTTGCAGTGAGCTGAGATCATGCCACTGCACTCCAGCAGCCTGGGTGACAGAGTGAGACTCCGTCTAAAAAAAAAGACACTTCAGATGGAAAAGCAGCTGTAATTAGAGTTACCTCCTGATTAAGTTTATAGTAATCCACACTCACTCATGAACAGGATGAAGGAAGTTCCATCCACTCAGAAACCTAATTAGAAAGGCGGTAATTGTAAAGACAACAGATGGATAAACTCATAATAAAGGGAAAAAACCAGCCTAAAAAGGCCGAGAATTCCCCAAATCAGAACCCCTCTCCCTCTACAGGGGATTGCAATTCCTCATCAGCAACGGAACAAGCCCTGATGGAAAAGGACTGTGTTCCATTATCTGAAGTAGGCTTCAGAAGGTGGATTATAAGAAACTTTTGGGAGTTGAAATAACTTGTTCTAACCCAATGTAAAGAAACTAAGAACTTTGAAAAAAGGTTTGACGAAATGCTAAAAAGAATGGACAATATAGAGAGGAATATAAATGAACTAATGGAGTTGAAAAATACAACACGAGAACTTAGTGAAATATGCACAAATTTGAATAGCCAAATTGATCAAGCAGAAGAAAGGATATCAGAGGTCGAAGACCAACTTAATGAAATAAAACGAGAAGACAAGAATAGAGAAAAAAGGATAAAAAGGAATGAGCAAAGTCTCCAAGAAATATGGGACTATGTGAAAAGACCTAATCTACGTTTGATAGGTATACCTGAATGTGATGGAGAGAATGAATCCAAGCTGGAAAATACTCTTCAGGATATTATCCAGGAGAATTTTCCCAATCTAGCAAAGCAGGACACTATTCAACCCCAGGTAATACAGAGAACACCACAAAGACATTCCTCAAGAAGAGCAACCCCAAGGCACATAATCGTTAGATTCACCAGGGTTGAAACCAAGGAGAAAATACTAAGGGCAGCCAGAGAGAGAGGTCAGGTTACCCACAAAGGGAAGCCTATTAGACTTACAGCAGATCTTTCAGCAGAAACTATACAAGCCAGAAGATAGTGGGGCCGATATTTAACATCCTTAAAGAACAGAACTTTCAGCCCAGAATTTCATATCCTGCCAAACTAAGCTTCACAATTGAAGGAAAAATAAAATATTTTATGAACAAGCAAGTACTCAGAGATTTTATTACCACCAGGCCTGCTTTACAAAAGCTTCTGAAAGAAGCATTACACACAGAAAGGAACAACCAGTATTAGCCTTTCTAAAAATATACCAAAAAGTAAAGAGCATCAACACAAAGAAGAATTTACATCAATGAATGGATAAAATAGCCAGTTAACATCAAATGGCAGTAACCCCAAATTTAAATCAGCTAAATCCCCCAATCAAAAGATACAGCCAAAACCTAATGGTATACTACATCCAGACCCATTTTATATCCAAAGATACACAAAGACTCAAAACAAAGGGTTGGAGAAAGATTTACCAACCAAATGGAGAGCAAAAATAAATAAATAAACAAAAAGCAGGAGTTGCAATTCACGCATTTGATAAAACAGATTTCAAAGCAACAAAGATACAGTGGTAAAAGGATCAATACAACAATAAGAGCTAAGGATCTTAACACCCAGATACATAAGACCCATAAAGAGATTTAGACTCAATGAGACAGAAAATTAATAAGGATTTCCAGAACTTGAACTCAGATCCGGAACAAGTAAACTTAATATTTATAGAGCTCTTCACTTTAAATACACAAAATATACATTCTCCACTTTAAATACACAAAATATTGATCGGACATTATTAATACCCATTTTTAGACTAAAGCAATATTCCTGTTCTCTCTCCCTCTTTTTCTTCCTCTTTCCTCCTCTCCTCTCCTTTATTTCAAAAAAAAAAAAAAAAAAAAAAAAGGAAGTTTCTTAGATACCCTAGAAAGATGCTAGTGGTGAGCTAGTGATAGAGGAAAACCTCACTCCAGGTACCAAGCAATATGACATTCAGCATCCAATCAGGAAAACGGAAGTAATTCCATGCATTCAACAGATTCAACAGCAAGAACAGCTGATCCTTGAGCAACATGAATATTAGGGGCAGCAACGTCCTGCATGGTAGAAAACCCAAGTACAACTGTTGACTCCCTGAAAACATAATTATTAATAGCCTACGGTTGACTGGAAGTCTTACCAATAACATAAATATCAACGTATATTTTGTGTGATGTGTATTATCTACTGTATTCTTACAATAAAGTAAGCTAGAGAAAAGAATGTTATTAAGAAAATCATAAAGAAAATATATTAACTATTCTTTAAGTGGAAGTGGGTCATCAGAAAGGTCTACATCCTCTGAGTAGGCGGGAGGAAAAGGAGGGATTGTTCCTGCTGTCTCGGGGTTGGCAGAGGCGGGAGAAAATCCACATATTAGTGGACCCGTGCAGTTCCAAACCCTGTTGCTCAAACCCGCACCAACTGTGTAAGGAACTGGTTGTATTGAAGAACCGAAAAACTAAAATAGGCCCATCAAATTAAGAGATAGACTCTTCAAGAAGCAATTACCACCCCCAGGGAAGAAGTTGAGGTTCTAAGAATTTAAGAGTTGGAGGCTTAAGGCCTCAAGACTTAGACTTCTGGGGAAGTGACATACACAGCTGGTGTCAATACTTGAGGAGCTCAGACGAGCGGTCTAAGAGTAAAACTGGATCTCACAGAAGGGGCACTTCTTGGTGGTTGCTAAAAACTCGGAGAGAGTATGACGAAACTTGCTTCAGGAGTGTTAAACAAACAACTGGCGCCTGGCACCGACTGCCCCTGCCAGGTGAAGCTTTGTTGCCATGGTAACACAGGGGCTTGAACAGCAAGCAGAGAAACAGCAAATCCCGGCCGCTCTCTTGCTCCCTCTATTGGCAGAATTTACCATACACCCAGCAAAGGAGAAACTGAAGCAGTGTTCCAACTCCACTGTCACAGAACTGGGAACACAGACGGGAGTGTTTCTAAAAGGGATGTATTTGCTTAACAATTGGCACATTGATTGCAGGAAGACTTCTAACTCCTTAGCAAAACTGTTTACAATTAAGTCCCAATCTAGCCGGGCATGGTGGCTCATGGCTGTAATTGCTGCACTTTGGAAGGCTGAGGCTGGAAGATTGCTTGAGCCCACAAGTTTGAGACCTGTCTCCACAAAAAATTTAAAAATTAGCTAATCATGTGGCTTGGACCTGTAGTCCCAGCTACTTGGGAGGCTGAGGCAGGAGGTTCACTTGAGTCCAGGAGGTCGAGGCTGCAGTGATCCCTGAGCACGCCACTATACTCACGCCTGGGAATGGGCAACAGCATAACTCTGTCTCAAAAATGAAAACAAATAAACCCCAATCTACAGCCCTAACCTAATTCTCTAGCCATTATCATCCAAATCTTTGGTTGAGAATGTCTCCTCCGTTGATAATGCCTGAACACTTTCTTTAACCCTACTGGGTTGTGTTGTTTCGTAAAACTCACTAAAAAAAAAAAAAAAAAAAAAAAAACTCTCACATTTCTATGCAGTTGCTTCCATTAGTTATTCTGTGTGAGACTGCCCCTTTATCATCCAAATACATTTCCAAGATCACCTTTCAAGCAATCATCTATGCTTACTGAGCACTTGGTGCTGCACGTTGTTTTAGGTTCTTTACATATTTCACTTATTTAATCTCCACAACTCTGTGGTGTATCCTATTTATTTCCATATTTTATAAATAAAAATGTTAAACAACTTACCCAAAGTCACATAGCTAATAAAAGGTAGTGTGAACCCAGAAACTCCGAGACAGGTCTCAGTTGATTTAGAAAGTTTATTTTGACAAGGTTGAGGATGAGCACCCATGACAGCCTCAGGAGGTCCTGACATGTGCCCAAGGTAGTCAGAGCAGTTTGGTGTTATACATTTTAGGGATACGTGAGACATCAATCAACACGTGTAAGATGAACATTGGTTTGGTCTGGGGGGGGGGCGGGGAAGGGATAACTCAAAGCAGGGAGTGGGCTTCCAGCTCATAGGCAGATAAGACACAAATTGTTCCATTCTTTTGAGTTTTTTATTAGCCTTTCCAAAGGAAGCAACCAGATATGCATTTATCTCAGTGAGCAGAGGGGCGACTCTGAATAGAATAAAAGGCAGGTTTGCCCTAAGCAGTTCCCAGCTTGACTTTTCCTTTTAGCTTAGTTATTTGGGGAGGCCCAAGATTTATTTCCCTTTCATATTCCCCCCTCTTTCTTTAAACAATCTTTGGAGAAAGTATTTTAGAAGAAAATGGGTCTCGGGTCTCAGGTCTCAGGTTTCATCTGGTCTCTCATGGCTAGGATGGTTTACTCCTAGACTGGTAGGTCCTAAGCTATTAGGAAAGCTCATTTAAGCAGGTTGTAGAGTGTCACATCCTATGAAGTCAAAATAGGGGGAGAAAAACAAGAACAAACAAAAGAGCAATCCTGGAAAATTGATATAGCCACATTACTCTGAAGTCCGTAAATCACTAGGCAGGTATGAAAGTGGCTTATGTATGTAAATAGGTTGCTGTTATTTTTCTCCTGAAGTTGAAATTGTCTAGCTTCAATTCACGGGGCTTTACAAAAGCATAGCTTGCTTTTCAGTGACTTCAAATTAGGAAAAATGGAGGGGGGAGGGGGAGGAAAGCAAGGGAAAAAACTGAAAAAATTATTTTGAAGATTTGTAGCCAAGAAAAATTAGAATTCAATCCAAACCATAAAAAATAATAAAAATTGAACAACATTAGGCAAGACTAGAATCTAACAACAGGTGTACTATTGTTTCTTTGAAACAAATTTTTTCTCTCACCAGTGTCCAATTTTTACTAAAGACAAATCATTAGTAATTTGTCTTTGCTTAGCCTCGCAAAGTTTTGGGATTACAGACATGAGCCACCATACCCAGCCTAAAATTTTTTTTTAATATGTTTTTTCTTCAAAGCGAACCAAAACCTAAGTAGGCGATCAGGTACGAATTTGTCTCAGTGAGCAGAGGGGCGACTTTGAATAGAACAGGAGACAGGTTTGCCCTAAGCAGTTCCCAGCTTTGACTTTTCCCTGTAGCTTAGTGATTTGGCAGGGAGGATGCCAAGATTTAATTTCCTTTCACAGTAGAACCAGCTATTGAGAGCTTTCATGTTAACCAGCTTAAAACACCACCTTTTAAGATCCAAATTAATGGTCATCTCTTTTAAGAGGACTTCTTACACTCAGCCCAAAATGCTTGCTTCTTTTCTGGTGCTAACGTATTTTTACCATGACAGAGCTTTTCAGCATATGTAATCTCTTCACTGATATTTATATCTCTGTATCTCTTATAAATGATCTGGTGTACAGAACTGTTCAATAGAAATTCCTGTCGTGATGGAAAAGTGCTGTGTCTGTGCTATCCAACATGGCAGCCCCTAACCACATATGGCTATTGAGCAGGTGAAATGTAGCCAGTTGTACTGAATTTATTTAAGTTTAAATGACCATATGTGGCTAGTGGTTACCATATTGGATAATGAAGATCTAGCACATACCCCAGGATAGTTCCTCAAAAAAAGTTTACAGAATTTTAATGAATGATTCATTCATTCTGTAAACTTTTTTTTGGCTAACAGAAAACATGAAT
Organism: Saguinus oedipus; assembly: GCA_031835075.1. Classification (NCBI taxonomy): domain Eukaryota; kingdom Metazoa; phylum Chordata; class Mammalia; order Primates; family Cebidae; genus Saguinus; species Saguinus oedipus. The sequence continues at coordinate 13,654,401 of CM063171.1, forward strand.
ATACTTTCAGTTTTGGTTTAATTTCTTAACCATACACAGAACACATTGATTTACTTTATTAATAAACATATACATGAATAAACATTAAAAATATTATATAGTCATTATCAAGATCCATCCCATATTCTACCATGTGTATGCATCCTTAGGGCCTCACTTTGTCACCTAGCTCTCTGCAGCCTCAAGCTCCTGAGCTCAAGTGATCCTCCCATTTCAGCATCTGGAGTGCTTGGGACTACAGGCATGCACCACCACACCTAGCTATTTATATTTTTTATTTTTTTTGTAGCAAAAGAGTCTCCACCTCGTGTTGCCCAGTCTGGTCTTGAACTCCTGAGCTCAAGCAATCCTCCGGCCTCCACCACCCAAAGTGCCGGGATTACAGGCATGTAAATCTCAAACCAGGGCAAGCCAGGAAAAAAAAAAAAAAAAAGGCTGTTAAATGTTTAAAGGATTTTAAGAATTGTGTTTACATAAATACTTATAATTGCCTATGCCAACTTTGCAGCCGTTTTCATTGTATTCACTGCTAGATCCCAAGTGACTAGATGGGTGCCTGGCACATAATACAGAATACGTATTTGTTGCATTAATGAATTATACCTACTAGAGCATTTTGGTTCAGGGTGAAAATCTAACCTATAAACCGTTTAAAAATATTAATGTTTACAAATAACTCAGTAATTAAGGATATATGTTAAATTTTGTGGACATTCATTTCCATTTTAAATATTATTTTCCCCCTATCTCTTCCAATTCCCCAAAACTATCGTTGGCCTCTGGAGTTTTCTCAAACCATTGCTCAAACCGGAGATTGAAAACAGGCCTTTGGCTGGGCAGAAACCAACAATATTTAAAATACAAAACTTAAGAACAATGACATCAAAGAAAAAGAAGCTCTAAATCGGTTAATAGAGGAGGTCAACTAAATCCGAAATTGAAAGCTCCGCTCAAGGTTTAGATTCCCCAGATCGCGGCCAAACCGCTAGGACCACAGCTTCGCGTTCCTCAAGAGGAACTCCGCGCTATCAGGGTCAAGCGGAAGCCCGAGCGGCGGCAGCGCTTGCGCAGGCGCTGAGGTCTCGCCCCATAAGACTCCGCCCTGCGCCTCGAGGCCGCCCCCCGCGCTGGAAAACTCCGCCCCGCCTTTGGCTGTTGCCTAGCAACCCAGAAAGCGCCATGGCTGCCTGCGGCCAGGGAAAAGCGTATTTGACACCGCAGGCGGCAGCTCTAGCCAAGTCAACGTCACTTTCGCCTCAGCTAGCAGCTCCCACCCCAGGGAGACCTAAGAAGTGTCTGGTCTATCCTCATACGCCGAAGAGCTCCCACCTGTCTCCTGCCGTTCTGCGTTGGCTCCAGGGTCTGGATCTCAGCTTCTTCCCCAGGAACATCAACAGGTGCTGAACTAGGCCTACGCCCCCTCAGTGGGCGCCCGGCCTTCTTTCTGCTGCCTGCCAGGCCTCAGGTTGCCTACCCTGGCCAGGCTTATGTTTCAAATCCAGATCCCCCACTCACGCATACACACGAAAACACTATAGGGGAGTAAGACTTTAACAAAATATCACGAAGCGCTTTGTTTATTCAATTAATCAAGTAATCGCTAAACTATATTATAGAATGCTTTGGTGACTGCTAAAATACTAAGATAGTCAAAGCTTTTTCTTTAGTGACGTTGGGCATTAATACTGGTGCTGATGGCCAGGTGCGGTTACTCCCGCCTGCAATCCCAGCACTTTGGGAGGCCGAAGCAGGTGGATCACCTGAAGTCAGGAGTTCAATACCAGCCTGGTGAACGGGGTGAAACCCTGTCTCTACTAAAACTACAAAAATGAGCAGGCGGTGGTGGTGGGTACCTATAATCCCAGCTACACAGGAGGCTGATGCAGGAGAATCGCTTGAACCAGGAGGTGGAGGTTGCAGTGAACAGAGATTGTGCTGCTGCACTCCAGCCTGGGTGGCAGAACAAGACTCTGTCTCAAAAAAAAAAAAAAAGTAAAAAAAAAATAGTAAGGATCATTTTACCCTCTGTCAGAGATGGCATCTAGTTTGAGAGTTATCAACAAGTTTTTTAAGTTGGTGCTTTGTACCTAACTGGCAGTTAATATTTGCTCTGGGAATGTAAACTAAATTCTATAAAAATTAAGGCAATGAATGTTTTGCAGAGCTCTGGTTTCAAGTAGCCGCTCCTTATCAGAGAGGCTTAGGTTCCAAGATCCCCAATGGATGCCTGAAACCGGGGATACTACAGAACCCTCTGTCAGAACACATTTCTGTTTATGTCTTCCATCCACAAATTTCATGCCTTTTAAAAAAATCTTAACTAAGTACTTACCAAACACAGTGGCTGAAAGTTTTATAGTTTGAGGTGTGATGGCAAAACTATCAATAATTTTTTTTTCTTCACATTTCATGGATACAAGATTCATTCTTATCATTCTAACCATTCTTACCATTTTCTAGTAAGTCAAGAACTTCCATCTTTTCACCTTAAGGAAGAACTTTATGGTTTCTCTTTGGCATATCTGAATCACCAGCATCACTACTCTTGCACTTTGGGGCCATTATGAAGCAAAATTATGGTGACTTCCACACAATGTACTATACTGTACAGTTGACTTGGTAATTACAAGGTGACTGGTGTCCACAGCGTGGAGACTCTGGACAAGGGGAGGATTCACATCCTAGGCAACACAGAGCAGGCAGGGAGAGTTCATCACACTGCACCGAGCAGAGTACAGTTTAAAAGTTACAAACTATTTCTTGTATTTTCCATTTAATATTTTCTGACTGTGGTTGACCCAAGGTAACTGAAACTGCAGATAAGCAGGGAACTAGTGTACTAATTTGTCTTCAGTATTCCTTACAAAGATGCCTCTGAAATTTTAATGTACATATGAATCCCCTGGGGATCTGGTTGAAATGCAGATTCAATACAAATTAACACTTTGGGTTCATCAAAAGAACACCAAAGCCTTTGATATGTACATAATCTTAGCAAAATTGCGTAGTAGGTCCTCCTCAGAGCAATAATCCAACAACACTGCTTTCACAGGATACTTTAGCATGCAATATTAGACTGGTGTTAATTATAAAATAATACAAACTGCATAATTCATTATACTTTATTTCTTTTCCTAACTGCTGTGGATCAGAGATTTTTCAAATGGCTTCCTAATTGCAGAAATATTCTGTATATATTACCCCTGGGAACTTAAATTATCATCCTTTGAAAATGGGACCTCTTTAAAAGTCAAGTTGGATAACTGGGCACAGTTGGAGAAGGTATGTTAGCAATTATTTACACTTTTAATTGTTAAGATGTTTGTTTTAAAGTGTGCCATCCTAATTTCCTGGGTCTCTACATGTACGTATGTGACTGTGTGATACTGAGATGGCAGCTTGCGCCCGTGTATCAAAAAGTTTATTAAATTCCAACTGTTTATGTCATGAGTCACCTATGAAACTGAGCATAATCTCTTCCATTAGCATGATAGATGCTGGTTGGTTTTCCTGCTGAATAGCGTCTTTTAATAAGCAAAGTGTCAAACACAAAAAATTAGTTGATAGGTAAATAAAAGGGCGATTAAAGTGGATTTATAGTACTTGGAAATTTTTATAGAATTGCTTATGATAAAAATATTTTCTTTCTACTATTAAAGTTCCTGGCAAGAAAAAACTTTAAATTACCAAAAGAGCTAATCTATGGAACAATTCATTGTAAAGTGGGAGTACCTGAAATACTGATACAAGAGGTTTACACTTTATTAACACATCGAGAGTAAGTTCTTTGAAATTTCCTAGTAATGCAATTTAACATGAAACTTTTGATAATGTAAATCTCAATACTAAAATGTTGCTTGTCAACAGTATTTTATTTTTTATTTCCAGAATTAAAAGTATCCAGGATGACTTTGTGAATTTCACAGACTATAGTTACCAGATGCGTTTACCCCTGGTTTCCAGGTCTACACTTTCAAAGTCTATTAAAGATAACATTAGATTATCAGAATTACTAAGCAATCCCAACATGCTGAGCAACGAACTTAAAATAGAGTTCCTCACCCTTTTACATGTGTTACAAAGAAAATTAGGCAGAAAATTGAATCCAGGTAAGTTTTCCTTGGAAACAGCTGAGTTCTTCCAAGTTCTGTCAGGCTATTCTTGAGCACAGATGAAAGAAATGTCTTCTATAATTGGTTTAAAGGGAAATTACTTCTTTAATGCTAGCAGTGGAATGATTTATTTGCATTGGAGTGGTTTGTAATTCAATCTTTTTGATGAAGGCATAGGTTAACATAGTACACAGACACTTCTTTTTAGAAAAAAGTATATGTGTATGAAAAACTCATGTAAACTTGCACAGGAAATAAGTTGACAAGTCAAGTAACTAAGGAGTTTGAGAGTTAATCAGGACATGCATCCCTTGGGAAAAGCCTGGATTGCCAGGATTCACCGTGGATGCTGTCTACGGTGTGGAGAATGTTAACCTTTCCTTGGTGGGCTTGTTGGGATGTAGATGGCAGAGCAGATTGGGGCGATCATGGCAACTTTCCAGAGGTGTCACTGAAATCATCCCGTAAATACCCAAACAAAGCATATGCCATCTGCATTTGCCAGAATCACTGGCAGGTGGCAAAGTAATTGAACTTTCACTCTATCTTTTTTTTGTTTTTCCAGGAGTTACTCAGGATACCACTAATATATTGAAATCTTAGGTAAGATTTGATTGTCTGGAATCAAGAGACCACATCATTTCTGTGGCACCCAAACATTTGGGAAAAGAAGTAGTTATAGGTCATGAGGATTTCTCTCCCCTGTGAACTTTGTCTGAAGAAAACCATTTTCTGTCTGATTTCTAGCAAGAGAGGAGAGCACCAATTTTAACATCTCATAAAATTGTGAAATGGATATGTTAGATTTTGTCCTCCCTTACTCCATCCATCCTTCCATCTCTTATATTTTGTTTTCTCTTTCTTGATTTTTCTCATCTCTGGCTCTACTCATGAATTCATGAATAAAGACATAATTTAGGTTATTAATAAGGAGAGTTTTATATTGAAACATTTTGCATGTTTTCAAACATTAAAATTTTTCTGTGATATTTATCACACAGGCATGTATATAATATACAGTTTAAAGAAGACTAATAACGATGAAAATACACTTGTATATCCCTATATAAGGCTGTAGAGCATCACTACAGCCTTTACTTTCTGCTTTGTGTACTCAGACTGCATTTGCCACATTCTCCTCCAAAGTAACTGCCATCCTGCTGCCTTTGTTTATAATTTCCTTGATTTAAAAATCTATACATACTATCTATCTATTATTCTTTATTTCATTTACCTATACATACTATTTATATATTATTTTTATTTCATTCATATGTATTTTTAACTTTGGTTGATTTTATGAAACTTTGTAGTAGGCAGAATGAGTCCCCATGCTATCCATGTTCTAATCCCTGAAACCTGGGAATACATAACTTTACATGGCAAAACAGACTTTGCAGATGTAATTAAAGTTATAGACCCTAGATAGGGACTGCATGCTGGCTTATTCAGGCAGACCTGACCTAATCACACAAATCTTTAGAAGTAGAGATCTTTCTTCAACTGGAATCAGACAGATGCAGGAGAAGGAGAAGTAAGAGGTCTGGAGTGTGATAGGGTCTCAACCTACTATTGCTGCAGGGATGACATGGAAAGCATGAGAAGGTACCTGGCGCAGCTTCCAGGAGCAAAGAATGACCCTGGGCTGCCAGCCAGGCAAAAAATAGGGGCCTCAGTCCTGCAAACATAAGAAATTGCATTCTGCCAGCTGAGTGAGCCTGGAAGATTAATCCCCAGAACTTGCAGAAAGGAATGCAGCCCTGCCAATACCTTGTTTTCAGCCTTGTGAGACTCTAAATACATATGGACCCAGACTTCTATACTGTGAGATAAAAATTGCTGTTTTAAGTCATGATATTTGTGGTAATTTGTTATGGCAGGAATGAAAATTCAATACAAGCTTCACAGTTAACACTGTTCCCATAATGAGATTATAAATGTGGCTCACGCCTATAATCCCAGCACTTTGGGAGGTCGAGGCGGGTGGATCACGAGGTCAAGAGATGGAGACCATCCTGGTCAACAAGGCGAAACCCCGTCTCTACTAAAAATACAAAAAATGAGCTGGGCGTGGTGGCGCATGCCTGTAATCCCAGCTACTAAGGAGGCTGAGGCAGGAGAATTGCCTGAACCCAGAAGGTGGAGGTTGCAGTGAGCCGAGATTGCGCCATTGCACTGCAGTCTGGGTAACAACAGCGAAAATCCATCTCAAAAAAAGAGAGATTATAAATGTATCCTCCTATGTTTAAATTGATTAAAGCGAAACCTTTTAAGGTTTAAATTGATTAAAGTGAAAACATTTAAGCTCTTACTTCATCTGCAATTCATATGAAGAAACAATTGTCTCAGCTCCACATATATATATATATATATTTGTTGTTGTTGTTGCTTTTTTTAAATTATTATACTTTAGGCCGGGCGTGGTGGCTCACGCCTGTAATCCCAGCACTTTGGGAGGCCGAAGCAGGTGGATCACGAGGTCAGGAGATCGAGACCATCCTCACCAACATGGTAAAACCCCGTCTCTATATAGAAAAAAAATTATTATACTTTAAGTTCTGGGGTACATGTGGAGAACATGCAAGTTTGTTACATAGGTTTACATGTGCCATGGTGATTTGCTGCATCCATCACCCTGTCATCTACATTAAGTATTTCTCCTAATGTGATTCCTCCCCTGTCCCCTGACCCCCTGACAGGCCCTGGTGTATGATGTTTCCCTCCCTGTGTCCATGTGTTCTCATTGTTCAACTTCCACTTACGAGTAAGAACATGTGGTATTTGATTTTCTGTTCTTGTGTCAGTTTGCTGAGAATGATGGTTTCCAGCTTCAACCATGTCCTTGCAAAGGACATGAACTCATCCTTTTTAATGTCAGCTCCATATTTTGAGTAGTCTATTCTCTCCCCATTTATTTGTGATGCCCTCTCATGTTCCAGTATTTGTGTATGTATGGGTCTGTTTCTGAGCCTTCTATTCAACTTCATCTACATGTGTATCACTGAGCATTTTGTCTTAATTATTTGTTATTTTATTTACTTTTTTTTGAGATGGAGTCTTGCACGGTCACCTAGGCTGGAGTGTAGTGGCGTGATCTTGGCTTACTGCAACCTCCACCTCCTAGGTTCACACGATTCTTCTGCCTCAGCCTCCTGAGTAGCCAGGAGAACATCACCACACCTGGCTAATTTTTTTTTATTTTTTAGTAGAGACGGTGTTTTACTGTGTTGGCCAGACTGGTCTTGAACTACTGACCTTGTGATCTACCAGCCTCAGCCTCTGAAAGTGCTTTGATTACAGGCGTTAGCCATAGCATCCAGCCCTTGTCTTGATTATTATTGCTTTATAATTGTTGATACTTTGTAAAGTCCTAAAATTTGTTCTTCTATGAAGTTTTCTGTTGCTGTTTCATTTACAGCAAGTTTTATTATGAATGTATTAATACTGTCCATTGTTATATATGTATTCATATTAGCATACTATTTTGAGGTTTTTCTTTTTCTGTTTCTGTTTCTTGTTTTCATCTTACCTATCTTTTCTTCTTTTGGACTAAGTAATTTTTTCTCACTAATTTTGAACATTTTAAATCTCTACTCTCTTTAGTGCTAATCTATAAATTTTAGTATGCTATTTATCTGTCTAAAATTAATATCTTAACTCTCTTCCTGAAACTACAAGCATGTTAGAACACTGTGACACTGATCCCTCCCTGCCATCCTTCACCTCCCTTCAGTTGTTTTCTTGTCTAGCATTTCAGTTCTGCCCAGTTATATTTTAACACCACAAATCAGACATCATTATCTTCACTTTTCTGTTTAAAAGTCTATCTTTACAGAAAACTAACCTGTATCTCTGTTGTCTTTTGAACACATTTTCTCCTTAGCCACAGATTATCTCAACTCTTCCAATTCTTGAATATAGTATTCTTTCCCCAGTCTTGATTCCTGAGACTGCTGATTGTAAATGTTTCTCATTTGTGGCCAAAGTAATTAACTGTGATAATTATCGTTCTGGGAATGTTGCTGACCAGAGCTGTGTTTAGTGTTGATAGAGCATGACTGGTGAGTAGGAATTACCTTAGAAACTTCTTCTAGCCTCAGTGAAGGATGAGCTGCAGAGGAGGAAGTCATCTTTAGAAGCATAAGGAAATTGCCCAGGTATTTCAGTTTACAGGATTAGTTAAAAAGAATTATGGGAAACATGAAAATAATTTTAATTCACAATTTTTATAGTATAAAATGTTTGCAAAATGAAATAGATACTGTATGCTTTTATCAAATATAAAAACAGGTAAAAGCTATGATGACAGAAGTCAGAATAGCATTTTCCTTTTAGGATACTGTCTTGGAAAGACATGAGGGGGCTTTGAGGTACTGGAAATACATCATTTCTTGATCTGGATGATGGTACCCTAGGTGTATTCACTCCAAAAATTAATTGGAGTGAATTACACTTATTGTTTGTTTACCTTTTTCTATATACATTACAATTGAATAAAAACTTACCAAAGACTAATGGGAACATAAACATATTACCTTTAAAGCAACTATTTTGTGTATTAAATGTGTTGTAAGCAATGTGGGGAGGAATTATTAACCTACGTATTCACACTAAGGAATATGATAAGCAGATATTTAAATAATTTACCGAATTTAAAAATTATGGCATCTTGTTTTGACAATGGCCATTATGGCTTTTTAAGAAAGAACTTTTGTGTTAATGTTTTATAGAATGGTTTGATGTGAAACCAACAGTGGGAGAAGCAACTCTCAATCACCTTCCTGCCCGAGCCTCTGGGCATGGATATCATTCAAAGGTTTCAAAGGGAAGAGTTGCCCCTGTTTTACGTAAGTTTTAACTCCTGGCTTCTTAAAATGGATTTTTTTTTTTTTTTGCTTGACTTTGTTTAAAGTTTTTTTTTAAACACACTCTCAATGACATTGGTATGCAGTTTTTTTTGGTAAATGAAGGGAACATGTGGTCTGCTAAGCTGCTGCTCCCTCCCTAATCTGCTGCTATTAGATCCATTTGAGTTCTGATTTTTGCTTAAATAGGTGGGTCTGAAACATGTGAGGCTCATTAGAGTTCAAAGCTCAGTTCTTCAGTAGCTGGAAGATGAGTCAGTCAGCCCTGAGACAGATATAGATACTTGCATACCTAGACTTCTCAATCAGTTGTATTACAAAAAGTCACTTGATTAAACCCTGTTAATTTAGAAAGCATTTATATTACAGCAAACTGTAGCCCATGGTCCAAATTCAGCCTGTTGCCTGTTTTTGTATAGTCCACAAGTTAAAAGTAATTTTTACATATTTTTTTTGAGACAGAGTCTTGCTCTGTTGCCCAGGCTGGAGTGCAGTGACCCGATCTCAGCTCACTGCAACCACGACTTCCCAGGTTCAAGTGATTCTCCTGCCTCAGCCTCCCGAGTAGCTGGGACTACAGGGGCATGCTGGCATGCCTGGTTACCTTTTTGTATTTTATTAGAAATGGGGTTTCACTGTGTTGCCCAGGATGGTCTCAAACTCCTGAGCTCAGGCTATCTGCCCACCTTGGCCTCCCAAAGTGCTAGGATTTAATGGTTAAAAAAATATATATCAAGCCGGGTACAGTGGCTCACGTCTGTAATCGCAGCATTTCAGGAGGCCGAGGCGGGTGGATCACCTGAGGTCAGGAGTTTGAGACCAGCCTGGCAAACATGGTGAAACCCCATCTCTACTAAAAATACAAAAAATTAGGCAGGTGTGGTGATAGGAGCCTGTAATCCCAGCTACTAGAGAGGCTAAGGCAGGAAAATCGCTTGAACCAAGGAGGTGGATGTTGCAGTGAGCTGAGATCGGGCTATTGTACTCCAGCCTGGGCAACACGAGTGAAACTCCCTCTCAAAAAATAATAATAATAAAAATAAAAATAGTAATTCCTGACCAAAAAATGCTATGAAATTCAAGTTCCCATACTCACAAATGACAGGGAACACAGCCACTCCTGCTCATTGTATGCCTTGCTTCTGGCTGCTTTGACCCTACAACAGCAGGGCTGACTAATCGCCAAAGAGACTGTATAGCCCAGAAAGCTGAGTTGACAGATTTAGCAAATAAAAACACAGGGCAATGCAACAAATGCCTTTGAGGTCATATTTAGGACACATTTTTACTAAAAATTATTCATTATTCATCTGAAATTCAAATTTAAATATTTTATCTGGAAATCCTACCACAAAGCCTAAAATATTTACTCTCCAGCCCTATACAGAAAATGTTTGTGGACCTCTACTATAGATTATGTTTCCTGAAGTGTTGAGGGATTTTACTGGGGATAAAATTCTTTGTTTACATGGAGCCTTGAGAGCAGTGCCAATGTTTCTTTTTTTAAAAAAAACAAACTTATGATTTCTCAGAACCTTTAATTTGCTAATATGCATTGTAAATACTAACAGGAGAGAAACAGAATGAAGGGTTTTCCAAACTCAGTTTGGTCACACATCACTGTTTAGTTTTGCTTTGCTTAATGGCCTTGTAGAACTAGTGTTCCTTAGAGCATACTTTTAAAATGTCCAAACCTCAGGCCAGCCCATCAAAATCCCTTTAACTCTTCATCTACCTGAGGTATCGTAAGCCCAATAGAATCCAACGGAAGTGGATAGCAATGTTTCAATGAGTAAAATGCATCCATAGTTTCACCTTTTGATTCTAGGAATACATCTTCTCCTTCAACTTGTCTCAACCTTCTGTTGGTGACATTTGTGGTGAAAGTTCCAGCAGGGAGGGAGGTGAAGCCAGGGCGGTGGGGTGAGGATGGGAGGAGGGGATCAGGAGGCATGGAAAGGAAATTGCAGGTGAATTTTGTTTTTGTAATGATTCACATGATGAGTAAAGAGTTCTTTCTCACAATTTTGAAGGAACCACGAATCTACTTTTTACTATGTTTTCCTTATTAGAAACATATGCTTGCCTCATTCCCCTTATGATTCATTGAATTTCACCAGGGAAGGGAAAGAGCATGCCCACCTGCTTTGGGACCTGTAATGAAAAGGTAGAAAGGAGTAGTCATGAGTCACAGCATGGTTTCCTTCCTGTGTAAGAAGGAGATGCAAATAGGCCAAAGATAAAAACTGATGCCTGTTGATATTTGAAATGGCAAAGAGTATTTCCCATTTCTGTTATAGTTTTTGAAATTCTTCAAGGCTCACATATGAGTTTTTAGAAAAACTGCATGCTATCATTGCTTCAGATCAGGAATCCAAGTAAAATGAATTTGCTTTTACAATTTAAATAATGTATAAACTGCCATAAATAACTACTCCCAGTTTGTTCTCTACTGCTCTTTTATATGATTATCTGGATACACTTTTATGATTTGCTTTTACCTCAATAGTCTTACTCTCCTTGGAAAAGCAGATAGGTTTATGGAAGCCTTCACTGGACAAGGTAGATCAGGATGGGAATGTGAACATACATTTATTTTTTTACTTGTCTCAATCCTATTCCAGATATGACTTGGATTCTCTTAATCTGGACACACAGTAAATTAATGAATGATGTGAATTCAGCTTTGGTAATTATATGGATGAGAACTGTTAAATGTTAAACAACTTTTTCTAAATTTGTTCAAAGGACATCATTTCAGTTTCTGCTAAGAGGGCAGTAGAGTGAATAGTTTAGGTCAGCTACTGTTGTTTGATAGTTTGAAGGAGGAGATGCAAAAACACTAGACTGTAGGAACTTAACTTGATTTTACTATTTAAGATTGCATATAATGACACTGAAATCAGGCTGTTCACCCAAAGATCTTCTAATTATCAAATAGGGTGGCCAAAATTAATTGTAAGGTAGGCTGTTACCTTTGCTTTTTTCTTTGGATAACACTCAAGTTCTCTACCTGTTTACCCAAATTTAGTATCTAGAAAAATTATGGGCCACCGGGAATATAGATGTCCTAGTTGCCACTGGCCCCTCCCATTAGAACTGAGCAATCTAAAGAGTCTGGGTGGCTACCTGGAATGCCTTCGTGTAATCAGAGTTCCATAAACTGTGTTATGAATCATGGACACTTGTCAAATCTAAATACAAAATTGTGCCACTGTTGCCTCAGCTGCTTTCTGAAGCAATATCTAAGAATAGTTGAGTCATATTCAGTATCAGATGCACCAAAATAAGCCCTGGATATTTTTAGGCATGGCTGATGACTTTTGGAAGTGGCTGATGTCCAGATTTTTTTTTTATCCATGAGTACTATAATGCATGATTTAAATATTCTTGTTTACCAGGCATTTAGATTAACTGTGCTTGACCTGTTGCCAATGATTCTGCATATATTTGATATATTAGGTATGCTGATGCTTGCATAAATATTTAATAACCATGAATTGATTTTAATTTTATTATGTCCCAGCAAATATAGGTAATGGTGGGAATTCACATAAAGAAATACACGTGAAGCAAGCTCATTCTCATGACTGTTATGAAACTTATCAGAAACATGGAAAAGAAACCTTGAAAAGCACCTGTCAAATGGCTTTGAAGAAGTGATGCCACCATCTCTCACCATACCAAAGAAACAGAAGCACCTAGTCTTGGGTGTATTTCAATAATGAATAAATTAGAGTGGTGCCTTTTCCGTAATTATGTTAAAGAACATTTATTTTCCATTCAGTTTGTTTATTCAACATATATGCCAGGCACTGTTGAAAATACAAAATCAAATAAATTAATACAGACTGAGCAAAAATAATTTAAAAGGTATAAACAAAATTCACCATGATGAGTAAGAGTTCTCTCTCCCGATTTTGTAGGAATGGTGAATCTACTTTTTAATATGTTTCCCTTGCTAGAAATTAAAAGCCACTGCTTTGCCTATTATATATTTACACATAATATTTATTAGATTTTATTCTGAATGATTATTATACTTTGGCCCATAGAACATCTTGATCATCTCCAAGAACAGCCTGAACTTAAACCATTAAAAAAATAGGCGTCCCTCCTATTGATAACAAGTTGTGGGGAAATAAAATCATACTTTTCTTGGAATTTGGTTCTGCTATTTAGCAATACATTTAGTTCAATTTAAAAGTTCCCACTGGTTGCTGGTATGCCCCATGTTTTACCTGAAGGGAAACAAAAGCAGACTAATGTTCTGAAAAACTAATGATCTTTTATATATTCATGGTAATTTTATATTTCATATGTGGAAACTTTTTAACTGGTATTCGTGTTTTGATACTGGCTCATTAATAGTCTTATTTGACATCCAAGATGGGTATTACTAACATCAATTTCAAGCTAAACGTACCAGTTTTTCTGCATTTTTGAAAGTTCAGACTGTTTTATTAGCACTTCTACCTCCAAAGAGACTTCCTTTTTAAATTTTACATTTTTAGATAGACGATAATATTTACGAAGACTAAGAGAGCCCTGATGATACAGGTAACTTATTGGGAATGTGTTCAAAATTCAGTTTTATCTGAGGTAAGAGACCTAGGTCAAATGCATCTCTTAACCAGCTGTAAGTAATGTATCTGTTGTCTTACATTCTCATGGGACAATCCAAAGCACAAAATTATGAGAATAATTTTTTTATCTTTCTTTGGAAAGGGTTTGAGAAACAAGTCTCTGAAGCTCAGCCATGAAAAAGATCCAGAAAAGAGGATTTGTTTTGGGTAGAGTCAAATAATAAGTTTCTTTGTCCCCTTGGTCTTGTTTTCAATCTCCTGAAAAAGCTAAACACTCGTGACCTGACTATGGTAAGTGCCCAAGAATCCTTTGGAACCTACAGAGACTGGAAAATATGAAATAGTCTGTGGGCTTCATTACATAGTGATTACGTAAATGAAGATAGCAAGGATGGTCAAAGTGGTCAAGAGCTTCTCGAGGATGGTTGTGCATAGAAGCCAACACTACAGGCATATCTTCAAAAAACCATTTACTTCAAAAAGAATCTTTGACAGAAGGAAGCAACGACATTTTCTAGGAGCTATAGTGGCTGCTATATGAATTAACCTTTTCAATAGAAAGAATGCTTATGGGAATAGAAGCTACTGTGACATAGCATTTGTATTAGTAAGCATTTTCCCCATTTTATAGTAATTTTGGGGTATATTGTAGTGAATGTTTCTAAAGTGAAGAATCAGCCTCTGGAACAATTCAGTGAAGTGATTTTCCTAGGTTACTGTGTAGGGTAACAACTCCGACAGCCTAGCCCTTTCACACCTCTGATGACTCGGATCCAAGTGTTTATGGAGAAACACTGATTTTTCAATGATGTTTTGGGAAAACAGATGTCTGCTCATCTTAGCAAATAACTATGTCATATCGAAATGTAACAGTAATATTTATTAAAATTTAAAGGACCTGAAATACATACATACATATAAATCTAGATAATAACATGCCAAATTATAGCACAGACAGTATATGTAATTTTAGCATGAAAGTACATATTTCATTTAGGTACAGATATCTCAAAGATTTGGTAAAATAAACATTTATTAGAGTTGACTATAAAGATGTCTTCTATATTACTGATATACTAAATATGAATCACTGAATTTTACAAATAATTTGTGAGGCTTTATATTCAGAATACCTTTTGACTTAAAATCAAAAGGGCATAAATGTTACAAGGACAACAAAATACAGTCATTGCTCTAATACAATCATGTTCCTGAACATCTGGACAATTTTCATAGAAACGTGTGTGTGTGTGTGTGTGTGTGTGTGTGTATGTATTTCATATATATATGTATATATATTTCATTTGTCTTAATTGACATTAAAATCAGATATTTTCACAAGATGTAACTATTTTGATGTTGTAATTTTGTGAACCACCCAGTAACTGCTAACTTTTGCAGGCAAAATATTTTCCCAATGCTTTAAAAATCATTTAAACCTGTATACTTAAACCTACAAAGTAATTTGTCCACATTATTGGTAATATGAACATTTTCAAATAGTAAAATAAATTCATATTATTTGCTTGGGTTTCATGCATATGAAATCTAATAAAATACTTCTATAAATTAAAAAATTTGTTTTTCATATTAAGGCACAATATATACAGATTGACAGAGTCAAATGACATAATTCTATGAAAAACCAATAGTTATAATTAATAAGATATAGACATTGTAGAAATCAAAGATAGTAGAAGGATGGTCAAATCAACCTGAATTAGATTTCAGACAGAAATTGGGTTGCTATTCTATTGTATTTATATGTTTAAAGACTTGCAATTTTTTTTCATCTTTTATACATATAAATAAATACTTTCCTACATTCATTAAAAATACAGAAGAAAGTAATGATTGTTTATCTACTTAATGATATCCTTTGAAGTATTTACGCACAAAAAGATAGGCTCATTTATTTATTTTAAAATAAAAAAAAATGACAGTAGGATTGAGACTGCCATTTTTAAGTGAGGGGTTTTTAGTACATAGGTGCCAGTTACTCCTCCTCATCTGAGGAAATTTAAGTTAGGGATATTACTAAGAGTTTACAAAAATACTTCGCAGGTACTCTTTTTATGATCCACTGCATCTCTGAGTTACATATATTCTCTTCTATAATATTTATTATTGTTTTTATAAAATGGAATTTAAGCCTGTAATGTCTTTTTGAGGAATTAGAAGTGGTCTATGTGATCGGTATGATACATAGATACTTAACATATATATTTTTCCAGTTTTAAGAAGTTTTGTTAAAGTTTTAAAAACATTGTAAATGCAACAAGTTTAAAGATAGTAAAAGCCACAAATATTCTAGTTATATGTGATTACCCTTTAGTCAGACAAAAACATCTATATTGCAAATCTTGTAAAACAACTCGAGTATCAAAGTTCTTTTAGTATGCATTAATGTAATAAGTTTGAAAGTCAGAATTCTAGTCCAACTGAAATATATGTAGTCACATATCAGCCTTTTCATAGCTTTGCACTTTAAAAACCATTTTAAAAGTTAAATTGACGTATCTAAAAATTCAACTAGTATCTGTTTACAAACATTTATTTAAAACTAATTTTCATCATATAAATTGTATGTGTGTTTGTTTTTACTTTTTTTTTTGAGATGGAGTTTCGCTCTTTGTTACCCCGGCTGGAGGGCAGTGGCATGTTCTCAGCTCACTGCAACCTCCGCTTCCCAGGTTCAAGCGATTCTCCTGTCTCAGCCTCTTGAGTGGCTGGGATTACAGGTGCCTGCCACCACGTCTGGCTAATTTTTGTATTTTCAGTAGAGATGGGGTTTCACCATGTTAGCCAAGCTGGTCTCAAACTCCTGATCTCAGGTGACCCGCCAGCTTTGGCCTCCCAAAGTGCTGGGATTACAAGTGTGAACCACCATGCCCGGCCAAATAAATGGTGTTTTAAATAAAGTTACCTTAAATTGACTAGAGTATACTGTGTAATTATATGGATTAATCAAAACTAATGTCCATGCATGCCAAATCTCTTAAAACAGTCACTTTATCTCCTAACGCAAGTTTTCATATATATAGTCGACTGAATTTTGTGATTTTTAACCCCAAATTCTTTTCATGTCTATATAACTTTCACCTTTACAATTGAACAGTTAAACCTCAGATAAAAAACTAGTAATGTTTTTTTTTTAAAAAAAATTTGACTGTATCCATTTATTAATATTTACTAAACTTATAATTGAAAACTTTTATAAAATAGCTAACATTAGCAGTTTACTATGCATTTTATAAAGGAGAACATAAGTTTAAGTTGATGATCATTGCGTACACCTTACATTTTGATATTTCAAGATATTCATTCAAATATCCATGAAGTATGTAATGTATGTCTAGCACTATTCTCAGCGTTGCACAATTTAATATGTTTCAATATTTCAGTGATATAATATTTTGGTACCTTTCATGCTGTGTGAAACTTTTATATGCTTTTTATTCAGTCCTTTATAATTTAAGTGTTTCCTCCTTCCCAAACGTAGCTATTACTATTTATAAAAGAGGCATTTAATTTTCCTTTAAGTTATATACCTATTTTAATTTTTGAAGTGAATGAATAAAATTGACTGTTATTTCCCGCATCTCTCAACCTGCAATCCTCCTCCCAACCTCTGGCACTTGAACAACAAAGATTAAGGTAGTACTAACCCATGAATGTTTTTCTTAGAAAAAAAAAAAAATTAAGCATGGAAAAAATATCTTCTATCAGAATGGATTGAGTCGTATTCCAGTCCCTAAAGGTGAGAATGGATTCACCTTTGCCCACATTAAAGCATCATTCAAGGAGATAGCAGATTTCCCATCTTCAAGAAAAAATACAGGGCCCTGCACACAGTGAGAGTTGAGGAAAGAGAAGATGAAATTACAAGTTTGCAAAGTATTTTTAAACTTTCAAAAAGAGAATCACTGCAATTAAAAGAACATCATATTTAGGCAATGCTAATAAAAATTTAAGAATAAGAGAAAATTAGTTGTTTTTGAACTGCAACAAAATATAGAAACATTTTAAATGTCTTAACATTGTCATTATACCCTCATATCTGTCGAAATAGAATTATTTTTAGTTTAAACTCTCAAAATACAATAGTACTGCCAATGACAAATACATTTAATGAATCTAGTAATTGCCACAAAATTTACTTATTCTATAAAAGCATATATGCCTAGTAGTAGGCTTAAATATATTTCAATATTTTAATCATGTAGCCTATGTCAATACAGCTGGGGTAATTATTTAGGCCAGCTCTCCAGAAGATGAAGAATATTGTTTTATGTTGTATGTATGACTTAAAATATGATTAGTCAGGTGATTTTCCAGCTTATTTGTAATCTAGTTCCATCATTTATGATATATGCGAGGGTAGTTATAAAGAACTAGATGTGAAACATTTTCAATCTATATTACCTAGCTCTGAGAGGGAAAAGCATCATTTCAAAAACACAAAATACAATACACATTTTGTTTTCTTAATTAGGTACTAAAGCTGTTGAGTTTCTGGGTCTGATTTCAAATGATACAACTTGTTGTTAGCAAATTATTTCTAGAAAATGGAAAGCCCAGCATAGGACTAGGTAGAGTAGACAGCTTCCTATTAGTAGATACTGGAAATTTCAGAATTACAACCCAAACACAGCAACTTTCTGTTGAAATAGAAATATCTTGGCAGGACAGGACTCCATCTATACCAGTCATGTGGGCCTTGGTGTATATGAGATAATTAGTAGAACTTTTCCTGGATGTAGGTTTGGCTACAAAGAGGTTAGATGGTATCTTTTAGGTCAAGGTCAGATGGAGAAAAGAAACGTGACGGTACCAAGTACTAGAAATGGTATACAAAGGGCAGAGAATGGCACCGATGACATACCCCAAAAATTTCATACTGTTTTTTGCTCTTAACTAAAAGTTATTGAATTTGCTAATTTGGTTCTTTATTTCTGAACATACATGGATAATAAAGGTATATACAGCTATATGACCTGTCTTTTGGAACATACGGGTTATGTTTTGAGACTTAACTAGCTTACAGTGGCAAGCTAAGCTATAGTTAGGGTTTACATCAGTATCCAGCTATTTCATATACTTTGGGTGGCTACCTTCTTCACTGGCCTAGCATGTAAGCATTGCAGTAATGTAACTTTTCACATTACATTAGAAATACATAAAAATCAGTTCAGTAAGATGTGTATATTATTGGGAGGTGGGGATGTTTTAGTCTAATCCATAGGCTCCATCTGCATTGCAGAGGATTTGGCTTTGTTCATGGAGACACCTACAACTAGTCCTGGCTCTAAGATGATAAAGACTTCCCTATTTCTTAGAGATAATGGCACCCCTGGGTCCTATTGGGAGGCTCTGGCATCATTCATCATCATTAATTTGATTGTATATTTGTTGTCTAATCCTTGGCAATTAGATATCCCTCATGATTGATTCTAATAATTTTTTATTTATTTATTTATTTATTTACTTACTTACTTATTTATTTTTTTGAGACAGAGTTTCACTCTTATTACCCAGTCTGGAGTGCAATGGCGCGATCTCGGCTCACCGCAACCTCCGCCTCCTGGGTTCAGGCAATTCTCCTGCCTCAGCCTCCTGAGTAGCTAGGATTACAGGCACGTGCCACCATGCCCAGCTAATTTTTTGTATTTTCAGTAGAGACGGGGTTTCACCATGTTGACCATGATGGTCTCGATCTCTTGACCTCGTGATTCACCCGCCTCAGCCTCCCAAAGTGCTGGGATTACAGGCTTGAGCCACCGCGCCCGGCTATTCTAATAATTTTTAATTGCTGAAAAGGTCAGTAACTCGACATAAGAACATGCACATTATAGTAACAATATAATATACATCTCTTGAGTTTTAAATTGCTTTGTATTTATTCATCAGGGATGGTGACTAGCAAGTTAATGTAATCTGTGATACATCATCTGTTGTTGACTGTTGCTTTGTCTTCCGTATTTATTTCCCTCAGGATATGATCTATATGTATTTTCAAACATGGTTGTTACAAAGTATACATATAATTTGTTACTAAGTATACTTATTACATGAATTGCTTCTATGGTAAGAGTCAGTACAATGATTGTATCTGAATTTATTTTAAGCAGAAAGAGGTCGGTCACTTGCACTAACTTACTGGGCCCCAGTCCTAAATTACCTACTTTCACCCAAATTAGGCTTATTTTAAGAAAACATTTCAAAAAGTAAACAAATGAAATGGTGGAATACACCTGTTATGCTGATATTAGCCTTTACCTGGATTTTTAATCCCGTAAGACAAGAAATGTGAGTATCAGAATGACTTGGAAGATTTGATCCAGTCACGTAATCTGGTCCAATAATTCCTTTCAGTGACTCTTCTGTTAGTCTCTTTAATAAAGTTGAATAGACCATTCTTTGTGAATCAGAAGGGGGTGTATACGGAGAATCTTCTAATGATCTATATTTTCAACAGATGTCAAAATTTCATTTTGTAGAATTATAGAATTTTTGATGTTTAGATTAGAAATTATCCCTGATGATTATTTAGTTCCCCTTTATTGATGGAGGCAAATCACCTTTACACTTAATTTATAGTAAAACAAAGGACTAAATGGCAGAAAAGTATGACATTGTGAATTATTGCTGTATATATGTCAAACCAAATCCAGATTCATTATTTGCTAAAATTAATAATGAGACCATGCATACTGCCAACTAATTTGTGTATAACACCAAATACCTTCTGCATTCCAAGTTTTATATCATATTTACTCACCTGTTGGTGGACTGTGTACAAGCTCTCCATGCATCCAATTCCTCAGAAAGATACTCAATTTTTAAAGGTACTGACACCTCCCGACGTTTTAATAGCTGACTGAATGTGTGAAAAAGAAATTAACATATGATACCAAAACTAAGATACCAGAAAAAGCAAACATTAAGTGCGATTTTAGATTTATATATTTCTGTATACAGAGATTATATAACATGCATATAGAATATTTTCTAGTATATGCATACACATGCTCACCTGTATATTTAGCAGAGTCCCTGGCAAGTCAAAGCTATTCAATAAACATTGGGTGGATGAGTAACTGAGTGAGTAGATGAATCAATGAACTGCATAATGTATGGAGAATGGTTGGACAAGTCAGCTGATGCCACCGTGAGAGAGAACACTTAACCATGACCCTAATCATTTTATCTTGAATGACAGGAAGAGAACACAGGAGAAGTAGATTTGAGAAGAAAGATGATTTGAATTCTGAGCATACTGACTTTCAGGCTGGAGTTTAGCAAACTCTTGACTATACACATAGGAGCTTGAAGTGTAGGCTATGCCTGAACATAAAACACTGAGTTACCTCCATAGAGGTGATAGGTAAAGCTTAAAAGTGATGAGGTTTCTGAAGAACACAGTATAGAAAGGAGAGGGGAGAGTGGGATGGAGAGGAGGAAAAAGGAAAGCAGAGGAGGAGAGAATGAAACTTTGGGGAATCATATATTTAGTAGGTTAGGAAAATAACCATAAGCAGCAAGAAAACAAAGATGGAATTGTCAGAGAAGATAAATTCTTTAATATTAGGAAATCATTAATTTCTCTTTCTTTCTCTTTTTATTTTTTTTTTATTTTTAGTAGAGACGGGGTTTCACCATGTTGACCAGGATGGTCTCGATCTCTTGACCTCGTGATCCACCCGCTTCGGCTTCCCAAAGTGCTGGGATCACAGGCTTGAGCCACCGCGCCCGGCCTCATTAATTTCTCTTTCTAAGCTAACACATTCCGTAAACTTAGTCACATTCTCTCAAGTGACTCTTCCCTTGCAAATAAAAACTATTAGTTTTCCTATTGATATTAATTTAATGCTTAATTAAGAATTTTTCTCTTTTATTATTATATATAGCGGAATATACTTCATTAAACACTATTTTACTTCGATGCAATATATCCTATTGCTCCTATAATATCTTTTAATAGTGTTAAATGATCTTTGCAATTTTGGTTATGCTACCTATGTAGAAAGAGATTTTTCCCTGAGCATGCTGATAGTATTAATTCCATATTATTCCTTATTTTCACTAGGTGACAGCTAGTGTTTCCCCTTCACAATAGGGGGAGAAGTTAGGAATGGGAAAGCCTGTTTCTCTCAGAATCCCCTGCCACATATGAACTCAGAAAAACCGCTTAACCACACACCTCTGCACTGTTAGAACGGTCACCTACTGGAAGTAAGCCACATAGCTAACTACTAGACTTGGGAGTAGGTTTTTATGGAAGGCACTGTGAATTTATTTTATAGAATAAGAAGTTTTCAGTACAAGGGCTGAAATTAAACAAGTTGTTAGAAAATGTGGGAGTGTGGCTAATAGGTTATCACTGAATATAAACTATTAAAATAGTAAGTAATCTGCTACTCAACTCCCTTTACTTTGCTTTTTCTGCTGTAGAGATTGAAAAGCTAAAACATCTGGTTTCCCATTTTCTTTTAGGGAGATGTGGGCCTAAAACCCTAAGGAGGACTTTCCTTCCTGAATAACATGGTCTTGCCAGGAAAAGTCCCTTGGGCTCTCTATCTTTCACTCTTACTTCTCTTTCCTTCTTAGCATGCAGTCGTATTTCATGGAGGGCTAGCATCTATCTTGTAACCGTGGATACTCAAGCAAGAGGAAATAATCCAAAAATGTCAGAGTGGAAAGAAGGGAGTGTCAGGTCATTGATGAAATCACTGCACAGGAGTAACAACCCTAGAATGCTTATCTCAAGTGTCTTGATATGAAAGACCAATAAACCCTAGGAGTTTAAGCTAGTAACAGAATTTTTATTATTTACAGCCTAATGTATCCCTAATTTATGTGCTGCTTTATTATAAAGCACATGCTGAGTAAATATATGATACTTGTAATAATATATTTGATACTTTTTATAATCCACTTAGAGACTATCCATCTTAGTGAAATAAATTGCTCTAATGTCATGATGGAAAAAAAAACCTTTTTTTACCTTGTGTACTCATAAAGTGCTGGAACAATGCTTTGGTACTGCCTTCTGATAGCCAATAATGCACCAATGTAACCACATAGTATTAGCAACTCATTTCGAGCTCTAAAAGAGAGTATATTTATTTCTGTAAATTCCACGATTTGAAGCATAGATCATTGCTCTGACACACAGTTCATGTACTTGTATCTCTATATTCTGAAAGGTGACATTTATGGCAACATATGTTTAGAAAATTTTCTAAACTCGAGAAAAATGACTTATTCATCAGTTCCTAATTCTTAGACATTTATGCTATATCATCAATTACAATGTAAAATAAGAGTCTTTAAATAGTATTTAACTCTTGCCTGCTTGTTTTTCTCTATTTCCTGGCTGTTTCTTTGTGTAATTTATCCCTAATTAACTCTTTTGGTCAGATGGAAGGATTCCTGGAATACTGTGTAGACGCTAGGAAAGGGTAAAGAATGTCTTCTCCAGTTCTTGCTAAGGGAATTAGCCAGTTTCCCAGGCTGCTGCATCATTTTTTCTATATAGGCTTTAAAACATAGGGCCCAAAGCCTCTTTTGTAAATTGTACAAGAGTCTCTGAAGGCTTTAGTTATATAGACAACAATGTCTTTAGATGGTACTTAAATCCAGGGATGGTGTCTATTTTCTACTTTCTAGCACTTTCACTTTCTTCCCCCAAGCCCAGCATGATGCTTTGCACACAATGGATGTTTAATAAACACCACCATGAGTTTCTTAAGGAGTCGATGTCCAAAGCTTTGAACCTGATTTCTTTAAACCAGGTGTATATGTGTGTGTACATATATATACAAACATACATGTACCCGATATTATTAAATGGGACCACTAATATTTAATATTCTGTTTCAAGTTGACCTCTACATTTTTTCTTAAAAATATAACAAGTAAAAATACAATTTTTCTACAAGTGTAGCTACCTGTCCAAGATAATCCTATTTCTTCATCTGAATACCAAAAACAATGGAGCCACTTTAAAATATCACATAGATTTACTTATTCATTTTGCAGAAAAGTACTCACTCAGTATATGTATGCAAGAGTAATTTTTCAGTTCGAATATAGCTCAATAGGTCAAGAACAGGGTATATGGTATCCAAAGTCCAGTCTGAACTACTGATATATTCTGGAAAAATAAAACCAGATGAAAGATTCATTAAATAACAGTCTCAAAATTTATTCCTCCATGTTTTAACATATAATGAATTTTCTGTCAGTCAGTCCTACCTACCTTTTTATCTTCTAGATCACAAGTATTTTCCTATTCATCCTCTCTCAGGACCCCATACCATAAAATTGGAAGAGATGCCATATTTCACATCAGTATCACTCTCCTTTTTATTCAAGATGACTAGTTATTGGCTTTAAGCCTGATCATTGATATAGTTTGGATGTTTGTCCTCTCCAAAGCTCATGTTGAAATGTAATCCCCGGTGTTGGAATAAGGAGGCATTTGGATTATGGAGGTGGATTCCTCATGAGTTTCTTAGTGCAATCCCCTTGGTGATGAGTGAGTGAGTTTTTGTTCTGAGTCCACACAAGATCTGGTTGTTTAAGAGTGTGGTACCTCCCTCCCTCTCTCTCTTTCTCTTGCTTCCTCCCTTCTCTCTGCTGCTGCTCTCACCAAGTGATATGCTTGCACATGTATCACCTTCTTCCATGACTAAAAGCTTCCTGAGGCCTCACCAGAAACTGAGCAGATGCCAGTGTCATGCTTCCTGTACAGCCTGCAGAACCATGAGCTGATAAATCTATTTTCTTTGTAAATTACCCAGCCTCAGGTATTTGTAGCAATGCAAAAATGAAGTAAAACAATCATTAATATGAATACAAAGATCAAATAAATGAGTATATTTTAAATTATACTACCAACTAAAAACTTACCTTTAACAAAGCTAATACCAATAGGAAGGGCTTTTTCAGGTTCTTGACTTAACAAGTAATATTTTACAGTTTCAAAGATATTGTCATCTGCATGGGCGATCTCAGCTAACTGCATGCATTCTTCGACTGTGGGTAGCTTACACTAGAAAATAATTGATTTGAAAATAATGTTACTAAAATTCGCAGGGATAAAAACAGTAGTGTAAGTACAAAATACTTTCAATTTTCCTGGTATGGTTTTCTTATTAAAGTTGTCTAAAATAGATGTAAATGAAATTATTTGAATTGAGAATATATTTATGAAAATACCCTTAAGATCTAAAAACAATAAGAGGGAATATTAGCTAATGAGTCAGTAGTTTTCCATCACATGAATACCTAATACAAGAAATAAAAGTAAATTGTCCTGATTGTGATACTGGAATTAGCACCCACAAATGCAATGTAGCACCCAAATGATGAGATTAATTATGTTAGAAAAAATATATTGATCATCGTTAAAAACTATATTAAATGCACCAAATATCAAGGTTGTGCATTATTACATATTCTCTACATTCTAATTTAACTTCACTTGGCTTTTGAAACAAAGCAACCTGATTTCAGAGACACAAAACATGTAGAAGCTCTAAAAGTTTTTAGCTTTGACATTTTGAAATGCCATGAAATAATTTCATTACTATAAAATAAAAAGCCACATTCCCCATTAATTTTTTTTTTGTTAAAACTGAGACTCTGATCCTCCCTCAAGTAATTTGGTCTGCTTCCCTATAATGTAGGTAATCAATAAGTTACCTTTTATATCAATTCTAATGTGTTTGTAATTGTTAAAGCTTAAATGTTCGTTTGTAAACAATGTTGATAAATAATTTCATGGTTTGTTTCAATATATTTACTAATGCATTCATTTCATATTTATTGTTTAAAAATGAGGTAAAACGAACATTTTACATTTCAATCTCTCTCTCAAAAAAATTACAAGAAACTGAATTAAGGGGCTCTCATATACATAACATTTCATATTGTTTCCCCATCCTTACTCATGAAATGCCAGTTATTTACTAGGGAACTACTCAATGGCAGTGACTGTGCTTGGCTAGATAGAGACATACATTCTTCACCTTGATAAATGCTCACAGCATAGAGGGAACAAAAAATGACTCTCATTTAAATTTCAATTTCAAATATAAGAAGAAGAGTAAGATGATCATCCTTGTCATTTTTATCCTATATCTTCTAAAATTCTAAAAGTTATATAAGTAAACGTCATATGTGAATATATAGTTTTTGGTGTTACTGACAGTCCCCAACTTATGTTTTGACTTTATGGTAGTATGAAAGTGACAGGCATTCAGTAGAAACTGTGCTTTGAATGCCCACACAACCATTCTGTTTTTTACTTTTATTACAGTATTTAATAAATTACATGAGGTATTATTATTATAAAATAGGCTTTGCGTTAGATGACTCTGTCCAACCGTAGGCTAATATAAGTGTTCTGAGCATGTTTAAGGCTAGGTTAAGCTATGATGTTTGGTAGACTAGGTGTGCTAAATGCATTTTCAACTTACGATCGGTTTATCCATTGTAACTCCATGATAAGTCAAGGAGCATCTGTACTTGTGAAATTGTTCAGAGTTATTAACACCTTTATACATACTCACTAGTCTTTCTAAAAAGCAATTAAGGAAGTCTGACCAGAAAGTCTAATTATGTCCTTTTAGAATGTGTGATGAAAAGATGAGGTGAATAATATTCTTGCCTTATCATTAAAAGCTGTCTCAGCTTACTGCATATATTCTTCTACTGTGTGTAGCTTGCACTAGAAAATAAGTCATTTGACAATGTTAGTAAAATTTATAGGAATAAAAAATAGTACATCTACTAAATATTTCCAATATTAATAGTGTCGTTTTCTTACTAAAGTTGTCCTAAATAATACAAATAAAATTATTTGAATTAAAAGCATATATTTATGGAAATATCTTTAAGATCTGAAAATAATAAGTGAGGTCATTAGCTTAAGTCTTAAAGCTTAGACAAATCATTTAGCCTCTGTGAGCCTTGACATTAACATCTGTACCTTCTGCCTCAGAGGATATCTGTTAGTGTACATGCAAACACTACCAGATAATGCATAATTTTAAAACTCCCACTTTCTTTCATATGTATTTTAATTTCAACATAAAATAGCTTTTAGTTGTCAGGCTAAAACAACAAAGCATAGCTTTAAAAACAAATAATTTACAGACTACAAAGTGTATAAAGTAGTTAAAATATCCCATCATCTCATAACCCACTGGTAACTTTGGACATTTATCCTTTCACAAGTATTTTCCCTGTCTCAACACAAACACATTCACATACACATATCCACTCATACATTCTCACACACACACATTTTTGGCCAATCTGTATTAATACAATACTCAATAAATATCTGTTGCTAATGAATAGGGCTACTTACTCACTAGGCATTAAAACATCAAGATTCAAATAAGTGAAACAAAACTTGGTTATTTTAGAAGTTCAAGATGAGAAAATATTACACTTATATCTTGTCATTTTCTTAAAATAAATTGTAGGTATCCTCCTAAATATACTGTAAACAAAATAAATATATACCTTCACAGTTATTTTCAAACCAAAATCATATGGTCTATGCATAGTTTTGTGATCTGCTTTCCATTTAACTGTTTCCTAACCATATATTCATGTCAATAAAAATAGAGCTTCATGATTTTTAATAGATTAATAGCACTGAAATATAGAAATGTACTATAATTTAATATAAATAATCTACTGAAATTTTGGTTTTTACATATAATATTGATGCATAGATTCCTACATTCTGCAAATAAGTATTTTTAGAGGACTTTAGAAAAATGCATGTAAATTTCATTAATTCTTTTAAGGATCCTATGTTGTCTATTCTTTTGTTTTTTCACATACTGGGGTCTGTTGGGGGGGGCAAGGAGGGGACAGTGGGAGGGTGGGGAGGGATAACATGGGAGAAATGCCAGATGTGGGTGACGGGGGAATGGAGGCAGCAAACCACATTGCCATGTGTATACCTATGCAACAATCCTGCATGATCTGCATGTATACCCCAGAACCTAAAGTACGATAAAAAATTTTTTTTTCAAAAAAAAAGTTGTCTATTTTAAAGAGTTATCCTAACAACATACTTCAAGATGCAAAGTGTACAGTGGAAAACACTTGGGATTTGGAATTAGACTTGCTGAAGCTGAAATTCTCACTCCACCACTAACTAATTTGGGCAAGTTCCTTACCCGCTCTGAGTTTTCTTTGTATAATTATCCCTTGCTTTTCAAAGTTTTATGAAACAAAGACACAAATATATGTAAAGATTTAGAAGAGTGCCAAGCACTTAGTAGAAGTTCAATAAATGTTATTTTTTATTCTTACCATTTTTGTTGTACTTATAGGTACCCCAAAGGCACCATACATTTGTTTCTCTGCAGGCATCTCTATTTGCTTGAACCTATAATTAGTTAATAAATGGTGTTGGGAAAACTGGCTAGCCATGTGCAGAAAACTGAAACTGGACCCCATCCTTAGACCTTCTATAAAAATTAACTCCAGATGGATTAAAGATTTAAACATAAGAGCTAATACTATAAAAACGCTAGAAGAAAACCTAGGCAAAACCATTCAGGACATAGGCATAGGCAAGGACTTCATGACAAAAATACCAAAAGTAATGGCAACAGAAGCCAAAATAGACAAATGGGATCTAATTAAACTTAAGAGTTTCTGCACAGAAAAAAAAAACAACCATTAGAGTGAACTGGCAACCAACAGAATGGGAAAAATTTTTTGCAATCTACCCATCTGACAAAGGGCTAATATCCAGAATCTACAAAGAACTAAAACAAATATACAAGAAAAAAGAAATCCCATCAAAAAGTGGATGAAGGATATGAAGACACTTATCAAAAGAAGACATATGTGAAGCCAACAAACACATGAAAAAATGCTTATCATCACTGGTCATTAGAGAAATGCAAATCAAAACCACATTCAGGTATAATCTCACGCCACTTAGAATAGCGATCATTAAAAAATCTGGAGACAACAGATGCTAGAGAGGATGTGGAGAAATAGGAACACTTTTACACTGTTGGTGAGAGTGTAAATTGGTTCAACCATTGTGGAAGACAGTATGGCATTCCTTAAGGATCTAGAAATAGAAATACCGTTTGACCCAGCAATCCCTTTACTGGGTATATACCCAAAGGATTATAAATTGTCCTATTATAAAGACACATGAACACATATGTTGACTGTAGCACTGTTTACAATAGCAAAGATTTGGAACCAACCCAAATGCCCATTGAAGACAGACTGGATAAAAATATGTGGCACATATACACCATGAAATACTATGCAGCCATAAAAAAGGATGAGTTCATGTCCTTTGCAGGGACATGCATTAATCTGGAAACCATCATTCTCAGCAAATTGACACAAGAACAGAAAACCAAACACTGCATGTTTTCAATCATAAGCGGGTGTTGAATAATGACGTGGACACAGGGAGGGAAATATCACATGCTGGGGTCTGTTGGGGGCTGGGGGTTTAGGGGAGCAAAAGCAGGGGTTAGGGAGATTGGGGAGGGATAACATTAGGAGAAATACCTAATGTAGGTTGAGGCGGGGGAATGGAGGCAGCAAACCACCATGGTATGTGTATACCTATATAACAATCCTTCAAGATCTGCATATGTCCTACAGAACTTAAAGTAAAAAAAAGAAGAAAAATCATAGCACTGCATTCCAAAGCACAGTATTTGATATCATCAGCATACCTTATCATGAAGGTCATTTATCTCTTCAGTACACCCTGGGTAGAAAGCACAGAGTTTTATTAAATGTAGTTCATTATCAGGAATCATCAGGAGAAGATCAGCTGCCAAATTCCTGTTAACATAACAAAAGGAGATACTTCACTGAGGAAAATATCTAAAAATAACATTCATAACTATCCCAAAGAAAGGAAATTCATATAATATGCTGCTCTTGCTTTTCCATTTATGAAAACAGTACTAATTACCTACTTAATTATGGAACCACTCTAAATGCAGATTACCCAAACCAAAGGTCATGAACAACAAATGTATTTATAAATTCCTAAATAATAAAAAAACTAAACTTTACATGCATGAGTCTTAACATATTTGTAATTAATTTTATTATTACTGAATAATTCTCTTTTTTTCTATAATTCTCTAATCAACTAAGTAGTTTTGAATATGTTCTTGGAAGTGAATTACAAAGCAAACATTCTGAAAATTAACTTTCATCAACTTTGTTATGCCTGTCAATATTGAAAAATCGTATTAGCCAGAACAGTGAAACCAGTGGAATATTGAGTTATTTTAAGTTCATAATTTTTGTATCCCACTTATTTCTTAAACAATAATGGAAATTAAAGATAACAATGTAGTTTCCTTATTTACCTTTTTTTTTCTTTTGAGGCACAGTCTTATTTCCTCTGTCACCCAGGCTGGAGTGCAGTGGCAGGATCTCAGCTCACCTTTGCCTCTTGGGTTTAAGCAATCTTGTGCCTTAGCCTCCCTTCTAGCTGCGACTACAGGTGTGTGCTACCATGCCCGGCCAATTTTTGTATTTTTAGTAGAGATGGGGTTTCACCATGTTGGCCAGGCTGATCTCAAACTCCTGGCTTCAAGCAATCTACTAACCTTGGCCTCTGAAAGTGTTGGGATTACAGGCACGAACTACCAATCCTGACCTATTTACTGTTTAAAGATTCAATCAATGGAATAAAACACTTAAGGCTTTTAAAAATATAAAATGCTATATACTTAGGAGATTTATACTAAAATATTTTCTTTAAAATCCTCTTGAAATCACTAGGTGAGGAGTTTTTGGAGGCATGCATCATAACTGAGAAAATACTTAACTTTCAATAATTAAAGATATTCTGTTTTTAAAAATTGATGTATAGCCATACAGAATAGGCGACATTAGAATAGGTGATACTTCACATAAGAATTTATAAAGCCCTATCTGGGGCCTCTGAGAGTAAAAGCCTATATCATCTTCTTTGTGAAGACGTCAGTAAAATCCACATTAGTCATTTAAGTAAATCAATTCTTTTTTAAAATTTAAGAGGTGCTTAATTAAGAATATAATGCATAGAGAATAGGAATAGAGATAATTTGCAACCTCTGGTGTGAAATCCAAGATTTTACTAAAGAAAAGTACACACATCACAAAATATCAGGATAGTAACATTTTAACTGAGGCTTACTGATGTTTTTAGAATAAGAAAAACTTTAGCAAAGTTTTTAACACAAAATATTTTGATAATTTGACATTTTACTAATAATTTTCTAGATAATGTCAAGAGAATTGCTAGAAGATTACAATAATTTTTCATATTATTTTCCTCTAGCCATTTAAAAATTATACATAATATCTTTCAAAACTGCCACATTTTCTATTACATTGGGCAGGTTCCAAATTAGAGCAGTTTAGCTGTTCTTTCTAAAATGTCTGAATGACATCATGTTTCTTTCTATCAAAATTTAGTAGCAGTTTTAAATAATGTCCATGAATATATAGAAATTATCATTTGCTAGCTAGGCTGGTGGCACGTGCCTATAATCCCAGCTACTCAGGAGGCTGAGGCAGGAGAATTGCCTGAACCCAGGAGGCAGAGGTTGCGGTGAGCTGAGATTGCGCCACTGCACTCCAGCCTGGGTAACAAAAGCGAAACTCCATCTCAAAAAAAAAAAAAAAAATTATCATTTGCTTTTACTGTATATAAAATAGCTGTGCTAAACTTCTATTCAAACTTCAATGAACTATAGACAAAATCTGACATTCTTAATGTAGAATTATGTCTTCATACAGTGAAATTGGCAGCAAAACCAGTTAATTTCCTTCAATGTTTAATCAAATTCACCCTTTTTTGAGAATTCAGTACATGAATGGGGACAAATGTACATATAGAAATAAAATAGACCAATCAAATGATCTAAAATCTAAAACTTCGCTATCAGAGCAGGTATTTGATTCTCTTTAGCAGAGTTAGCCATTATTTGGTATTGCAGAAAGTCACAGTTCATTTATTGTACAACGTTTAATTATAAAATCATGAGTGATTATAGAAACTTGTCTCATTACTTTGTAGTCAGGTTTCATGTGCTATAAATTACAGAACATGAACTTATGGTATGCGAATTGGCATACCATATGTGATATGTGGTATGTGAATTGGCCATAAAACGATGTGAAAATAGTTAATAATATTTCTTAATAGAGAGATAGTATTCAAGTAATAAAGGCATGTATAAATTTTTAAATGAACATGTTTTTAAATAAAAGTAGATAATACCTGTATCCAACAGATGGAAAGCTAAAAGAAAATATTAAATATGAATACCATGATTATACGATGAATATCAGGAAGAAACAGAATTTTACCAGTAAATGTAAAAAACACGAAGTGTTTATAGTTTAAAAATTATGTACATTCTTTACAAATGATGTAGCTATCTTTTTAAAATCTGTGCAACTCTACTTAACAGCCATGAGGATTACGGATTTCTCCTGAAAATAAAGCTAATTAGCACCATATTTAAATTGTTTCCTGGTTTCTGGTACACATATCTATGGCTATATTAAAAAAGAACTCATGGGGTGGGGGTGTTACAAGAAATAAGTTTGTTTTTTCTTAAAAGTAACTAAGACATAGTGAATTGAATTGAAAAATGTTTAATCATATAATGTAACATATGATGTTACAAATGGGTTTGAACTCAATATGAAAACAATGAGGATGAAAATTTTATTATGACCCACTTCCATTTAATGAATTGTAAATCAATTTCTCTTCCTTACAATTTTCTTAATAGCATTTTATATTCTCCAGTTTACTTTATTGTAAGAATACAGTAATACATACACGACACAAAATAGGTTTTAATTGGATGTTAATGTTAATCAGTAAGGCTTCCAGTCAACAGTAGGCTATTAGTAGTTAAGTTTTGAGGGAGTTGAAAGTTACAGATGAATTTTGGACTACTTAGGGGGTTGGCAAGCCTAACCCTCATATTATGCAAGGGTCAACTGTATACTGTATTTCTCTTTTGCTGTCTTTTTTTTTTTCTTCCTCATACAAAGTTTCATTCTTGTTGCCCAGGCTGGAGTGCAGTGGTGTGATCTCAGCTCATTGCAATTCTACCTCCCAAGTTCAAGTGATTTCCTGCCTCAGCCTCCTGAGTAGCTGGGATTACAGGTGCCCGCTGCCATGCCTGGCTAATTTTTTTTTTTTTTGTATTTTTACTAGAGATGGGATTTCACCATGTTCACCCAGCTGGTCTCGAACTCCTGACCTCAGGTGATCCACTCGCCTTGGCCTCCCAAAGTGCTGGGATTACAGGTGTGAGCCACTGTGTTTTTTACCTTCACTTTTAAAAAACAAATCCCCTTTCATTTGATGATGAATTTTAGCATAAAGTCAGCCACCTTTGTGAACAAATAATTTGAATTAGACTTCATGCTTTGAGATGAAGGCAAGTCTCTATGTAACTGACTACTATAGTGCTTGACAGAGGGATAACTAGATATTCTCAAAGGAGACTCAACATTAACTACACTGAAGTCTACAACTGATGGTAGGGTACTATTACATTTTAGTCGGGGAAGGGAGCACTTACATTACTGTAAGATATATATAAAAATTAAAACAACTCTGAAATTCCTGATTCATTATAAAACCTTCAGATTCAGACAAAAAAGAAGAATGCAAGGTTGCTCTTCTTCCAAGTTAGCTCCAAATAAGGAAGTGGTACAGGTTGGGTATCACTCATCTGAAATGCTTGGGACCAAAGGTGTTTCAGATTTCATGCTTTTTTGGATTTTAGAATACTTGCATATACATAATAAGATATCTAAGGGATGAAGGCTATGTTTCATATATACCTTATGCACACAGCCTGAAGGTGATCTTATATAATATTTTTAATAATTTATGCATTAAATACATTTTTGTGTACTTACACAAGGAATTTTCCACTTGTAGTATCATGTCAACACCAGAAAAGTTTTGGATTTTGCAGCAGTTTGGATTTTGGATTTTTGGATTAGGGATGCTCACCCTGAGTAGTCTGATAGCTAAGAATGCAAACTTCAGAGCTGATTTATATAGCTTTGAATCTTGGCTTTACTACTTACTGAGACCTGAGGAAAATTAAAAGCTACCACATAGAACCTAGTGAATTTTTACATATGAAGTACTTAAAATAGTGCTTGGCACAGAGTAAGCAGTATAGAAATGTTAGTTAGCATTCATTATTGTCATTACCAACTAGAGTGTTCAATAGTTACAGTCATCTGTATAGCTCCATCTTAAGGGTGGTATGTGTGGGTGCATAGGATTTGTAATGGGGAAAGGTCATCGTCCTGATAAACTAAGTTAGAAACTTCGTGAGGTCCTAATTATTTGAGAGAAAAAAAGATAAAACTCTAAAATAATCTTTATCAATAAACATCTGCTGACATATAGAATCACTTGTTTCCTAATAGAACCTCCAGAGTAATGGATTGTCTGACTTAAGGTCAGGACTCTGCAGATATGGAATTGCTTTGCCCTGGATTTCCAGGCTACCCCAGTTAATTCCCAGGGTCAATTTCTTTGGATATTGCCAGAGTCTGGGGAGATGTCCTATTTCTAGTGTCTAGCCAAACCATTTTTGTTACCACTTTACATTAGAAAAGTGATGTTATTGTCCAAATTAAAAATAGGACACAAGATCTGACAAGAAAAAAAGTATAGATATGCAGAATTTTAGGATGTGGGAATATGTGTTCTGATCATCTTATGAAGAGCACATTTGTTGTCTCATGATATTCTAGGTGCTCAAAACATTATGGAAGTACAACTGGGCTACTTCAGAATGGATCATGGCAGATTTCATTATACAGCCATGGTAGTTCTCATCATTACAACATTGTTATATCATCATTTCCTTCCATAATCTTATCCCTTATAAACAAGGTGATCCTATATTCTCCCAATGCATATCTTTTATTTTTACTTCATATTCTAGGGTTTATTTATTGGCAAACACTATCTTCTTGTCAAAATTCTTTAAGAATCTGATTTGATTTTCTTTGCGTGTGTGTATATGTATATATTATATATATATATATATATTGCATTTTAGGTTTTGGGATACATGTGAAGAACATGCAAGATTGTTGCATAGGTACACACGTGGCAATGTGGTTTGCTGCCTTCCTCCCCATCACCTATATCTGGCATTTCTCCCCATGTTATCCCTCCCCAACTCCCCACCCCACACTGTCCCTCACTTAGTTCCCCCCTGCAGACTTCAGTGTGTCTGCTTCCCAATGCATATCTTATCAAATGGAATTTATAATGTTTTAAAAATGCATTCCATCACTATAAAATTATTTTTTGAATTTCAAAATTCTTACCATACTGAAATCATCATGCACCTTCTTGCCAGTAATTCTAGGGCATAGTGGGTTGCTGGTGCTGCAGACTCTCCTAGTACTGTGCCCACACAGACTGCCAACTCCAGTTCATTTCCACGAATCAGGTATGCCATAGCAAGCTTGCTCAATAAGAAAATAATTTCCTCAGTTGCATAGTTGCTGGGTAGGACCTTCATTCCCCTCCAAGCTCATAAAGCAGATAAAGCAGAATTAACCTATAAATCAATTATTCTTATAAAATATTGACTGTAATATTCCTGTAAATTAGCTATGTAAGAGCAATTGCAACTTTTAGGTGGAAAAGTTATTAATGAGACATACAGAAAACTTTATCAGGTCAGAATTGAAGAGTTTAGAACCCTTGGTTCTATTTCTGCCATTAATTAGTAACACTCCACAATCTTCTCAATATGTCCTTCACTCTCCATATCAGAAAAAAATGTAAAATTTTATGAGCTTCTTCAAGATTATGCAAGTTAGCTCTCATTTCCTAAAGCCAACAAATCTAAGGATAAATGCAAAATAGAATCTATATCTTTACTTAACATTTTCCTGATTAAATTAGTGAGTCAAGTAAAAAGTACCTTAAAAATATAACTTGTGAATAACATACTGAAAAATAAGTGCTTTCATTTGTATTTTTTCTTATAATCCTAACAACTGCATGTGAAATGGGTAAGTCAGATGTTCATGTTTTCATTTTAGATTTGAAGACATTTGAGATTCTGAGGGTTAAATGATGTGCACAAAGCCAGCATGTAAGAGAAACAAGAGTCAGATATTTTGGGTCCAAGTATGGTGATACTTCCCTTTACTGTACTGGTGCCTGTCATATATGACAAAACATTTAAAGCAAGGTTGTGGCAAATATGTATCTTGTGGTAGAAATTAAACAAGAGATCACAGTTCATGTGTGCTTAAAACAAGAGCTCATAGTTTATGTGTACTAATTAGGAATGCAAGTACTTAATTACTCAGACTTGGAAGGCATGCAAAACCAGGTCTCACACAGAAAGTCACTGTAACTTTTCCTCTGAAACACCATGATATTATCTAAACAACTTTTCATTCACATGAACCAATTTTAAGTGTTGTACCTCAATATTATCTACGGCAAGATGGCAACATGCGGCTAGAGCTGCTCGGCCGTCTTGAAAATACCATTCTGCCAGTTCTTTACTGACTGTATGCAGGAGTCTAAAAAGAGAAAATGTATATATTCTATATAAACACACATATTCCGTTATAAAAGTGAATTCATACTTTTTAAAAGGGATGATCAAAAGACAAAATAAAATTGAATTTGACATGCTTGATTTAAAGACTTGTTTTCGGAAAAAAAAAATCAGGAAACTGGTCTTTCCAAGTAGATGCTCTGATAAGCCTCTATCGCCCTCAATACCCACAACTATCAGAAGAAAACCTGATTTTAAAAGCCTACCATCATGTTATGACTTAGCTACAGGGGAAGTTAAGCTTAGAAAAATTATAGGTTGAACTGAATTTTTTCAAAATTTAGGTGGGATCCAAAATACAGCCAGCATATGTTAGCTTTTTAAAATGTCAAGCTTAGAAATGGCAGAGAGTGGCAGTAAAGATCCAGGCAAGAATACATTATTCCTAGCACATTATTTGCTTAACATTTCATGATCCTCTTCTACTCGATGAGTGTCTTAAAAGTTTAAATACCCTGTTTTCTAGAGTAATAACAGGAGCAAATAGAAAGGAGGGGGAAGGCAGACTACTGGATTAAAAAAAGGTTAAAAGGCTTAAAAATTCTAATTTCCATTTCTTTTTTAAAATAAGTATCAGGATTTCTTCTTTAAAAGAGGACCAAATGCTATTTTAGACACCAGTAATGGGGTCACAGGATTGTAAACTACATTACTGTGAACTTATATATACTGACTTTAGATTAAAACATAAATAAGCAGTCAATCTTATTTTCTTTCTTTCTTTTTTTTTTTTTTTTGGAGACAGAGTCTGACTCTCATCCAGGCTGGAGTGCAGTGGCTCGATCTCGGCTCACTGCAACCTCTGTCTCCTGGGTTCAAGCAATTGTCCTGCCTCAGCCTCCCAAGTAGCTGGAACTACAGGCGCACACTGCCATGCTCAGCTATTTTTTTTTCTATTTTTAGTAGAGATGGGGTTTCACTGTGTTGCCCAGGCTGGTCTTGAACCCCTGAGCTCTGGCAATTCCTGAGCTCCTGCCTCAGCTTCCCAAAGTGCTGGGATTACAGGTGTGAGTCGCTGTGCCCGGCCCACCTTATTTTCATCGTTGGTCCTCTCCAACAGGTTTGATTAGATTTTACGTTGTAGTGCTTTACTTGTAATCTCTCTAGTGAGATGCATTTTGCTTTTCTGAAAGCTATGTAAAACGTGTGTAAACTGTGTCTCCATGCCGGAAATTTTCCAATTCATTTAGGAGTGGATGCTGTAATGGAACTGGATCACGGCGAGAAGTGCGGTTGAGGCAGGCAGGTCCTCAATATACAAAGAAGGATGAATTACAGAGGCTTCAAAAATCCTAACGGGAAGACAACCATAAAAAATATGGACCCGAAGCAGATAAATCACTCACTCATTGAAGTCTTCCTTGTAGATATCATCAGAATATGAAGCTCCGTTAGGTGTAGAAACATGTAAGGTTTGCATATTTCCTTCACAAGCAGCCTAGAATTCAATTAAATGTTATTATTATTATTATTATTATTGAGACAGAGTTTCGCTCTTGTTACCCAGGCTGGAGTGCAATGGCGCGATCTCGGCTCACCACAACCTTCGCCTCCTGGGTTCAGGCAATTCTCCTGCCTCAGCCTCTAGAGTAGCCAGGATTACAGGCACGTGCCACCATGCCCAGCTAATTTTTTTTTTATTTTATTTTTAGTAGAGACGGGGTTTCACCATGTTGACCAGGATGGTCTCGATCTCTTGACCTTGTGATCCACCCGCCTCGGCCTCCCAAAGTGCTGGGATTACAGGCGTGAGCCACCGCGCCCAGCCCTAAATATTATTCTTTAGCTAATTATTGATAGCTGACAAATTTCAGAATACTATTTTGAGCAAAGTATACTTAGATAATGTTTGAAATTTATACTATAATTTGGAGATAACCTTAGCATTTGAGAAATGAGATGTTAATTGTGTGTAGCAAAAAAGCTTCCAGTAAATTATTACTAAAAAAATGTTTTTCAGATAGATGGTATATAACATTCAGCAGCACGTGAAAAGTTTAGAGTTCAGAGATGCTCGTGTGTTTAAAGATCTAAAGTAAGTTCAGCTGGGTGTGGTGTCTCATGCCTGTAATCCCAGCACTTTGGGAGGCTGAGGCAGGAGGATCACCTGAGGCTAGGAGTTTGAGACTAGCCTGGCCAACATGGTGAAACCCCGTCTCCACTAAAAATACAAATATTAGCTGGGTGTGGTAGTGGGTGCTTGTAATCTCAGCTACTCAGGAGGCTGAGGCAGGAAAATCGCTTGAACTGGGAAGGTGGAGGTTGTGATGAGTTGAGATCGTGCCATTGCACTCCAGCCTGGGTGACAGAGTGAGATTCCATCTCAAAATAAATAAATAAATAATAAAATAAAATACAGTAAGTTCACTGTGACCAGGAAAAAAAAAAAAACAGTATGATCTAAAATGATGAGATAGAAGGCCAGCGAGGAGGGCAGTAGCCATGCCATTTATGACTTTGTCAATTCTGAGTGGGTGAGCCAGTCGACACAATCTTCTCCCTTCTATGTGCCCACCCATCCGTGTATGCGGCTGGCGTAATTATATGCTTGTACCTGTGCAACAAGCAGAGCTTCTTTAAGCTGACCTCTGGACATAAAAAAATGGACTAGTTTTTTCACATCACCAGTGGCTATGCAGTATGGAATGACATCATCCTTATCTTCCTGGATTAATTGGTCAGCTCTCCTAATAAAATAAAGACAGTTTTTAAAATAACATACTATTTTGAAGGTTTTTAGTGAACTGAGATTTTCTAAAAGTATGGCTAAAATTTTCTAGCTGGTTTCATAAAGCTCTTTGGCATATCACTTTTAAAAAAGACATTTTATAATCAGATTACATGTGGAAGACAGATAAAATTTTGTGAAATAATAAATAATATAGGTACTTGTTTGCCCTTAGACCATGACGTAAAATATGCCTGAACATTTTAGGTCTTAAAATCAATGCAGTTTATCTATTAAAATGGGCAATTAATTTATTCAAAAATATGTTTTAAACAAGGTATGTGTGATAGGATATCAGGTGGATTAAGCAACTATGTGGGTATTTATATTGTTAAAGACAGATAATTTTAATTGTTTTAGGAAGCATAAAATGAATAGAGAGCCTTGAAAGTCAACTAGCTGAAAAATCACTAAGAAGGATAATATGGAAACATACTAAGTTTCCATATGTGCCCTAAGCGATGAAGATTAAAGAAAAATATTGTTCCAGACATGTGAAGGGAGAAAGGGGATGGTAATTTTGGAGACTGTGAAGAGTGTACATGTGTCTATATATCTGTCTCTGTCTCTCTGCACCTATCACTGTGTGTGTGTGTGTGTGTGTGTGTGTGTGTGTGTGTGTGTGTGTGTGTGTGTGTCTTCCCATCTAAGTCTCAGGCATTTTCTCAATGACTAACCTCTAATTAATTCTACCCTCAATGTTTAACCTCAGTTTTGCTTTGAAAAAAACCTGGGATATTAAATTTATGCTAGCATTTGTATTAAACCAGAGTTCAATTTTTAATCTTTGGGTAGGGGTAGTAGATATTTTTCATGCTGGAAATAGAAAATATTTTTCATGATATTTGCTAGCTAACTGTTAACAGTCTCCAATTTCACAGAGTCATCAAAGTACTCCTCAACAGCTACGTTTTTACTATGTGACTTTGATTTTCTTGTTACAGCTTTTTAGAAACAAGCTGGCTAGGAATAATAATCTACTTCCCCTGGCATTTGAAACTATGATTTAGAGACTGACAATCTGGATGAATGGCTGGATCTATAAAATATAAATGCAGGATTGTGGAGAGACCATTTTCTGGCTACATGGGCTAAGGGGCAGAGAAAATCAGGCGTTGGCTTTCAAAGACAAATGAAATAGAATTGGAAGAGTTTTGTATATTCCCATCTGCCTCCTCCTTTTCCTTCCCCAGTAAATCTATTCTAACCTTGCTTC
Source organism: Saguinus oedipus (assembly GCA_031835075.1). Classification (NCBI taxonomy): domain Eukaryota; kingdom Metazoa; phylum Chordata; class Mammalia; order Primates; family Cebidae; genus Saguinus; species Saguinus oedipus. The sequence goes on from CM063171.1 coordinate 13,694,575, forward strand.
AGTCTCCTTCTTTCTACCAAAACAGCTCTTACTAAGATCAACAATAACCTCCATGTTGCCCAGATTTCTTCTTTGGGCTACAAAATCAAGACTGCCTATTGAAAAATGCCACTAAAATCACAAGAAACTTCAAACTCAGCATGTCCAAAGAGAACTAATGATCTTATGTGCCATTTGATTCAAATCCTCTCCTAATGTTTTTGCTGTTGTTGTTTTGGTTATTGGTTTTTAAGTCCCAGTGATTAGCAACAGTTCTATCCAGTTTTTCAAACATAAAACCTAAAAATTATTTGTGACACCTTCCTCATCTCTATTACCAAATCCAGTTAATTTTAACTCCTAGATATATCAAATTTGTCTACTTTCCTCATTCTCCCCCATCACTACCTATGGCATCCATGCTACTGCTGTCTCCTGACTCAGCTAATTCCATCTAATGGCCTTCTAACTGATCTCCTCATATCTGCTATTGACCTTCTCTAATCTGTTCTTGACATTGCAGCTTGTGCAGACTTTCTCTTTTTTTTTGAGACAAAGTTTCACTCTTATTGCCCAGGCTAGAGTGCAATGGCACAATCTTGGCTCACTGCAACCTCCACCTCCTGGTTCAAGTGATTCTGCTGCCTCAGCCTCCCGAGTAGCTGAGACTACAGGCATGTGCCACCAAGCCTGGCTAATTCTGTATTTTTAGTGGAGGCAGGATTTCTCCATGTTGGTCAGGCTGGTTTCGAACTCCTGACCTCAGGTAAGCTGCCTGTCTTAGCCTCCCAGAGTGCTGGGATTACAGACATGAGCTGTTCCCAATCAGCTTGTGCATACTTTCTAAATGAAAAGCTGGTCACATCCCTTTCTACCCTATTTAAAACTAAAACCCTTTAATGCCTTCTGTTCCTCTTAGGATAAGGAAAAATTTAAAAAGCTTGCTATGTTTACAAGGCCCTAAAATGTCTAGCTTGTGCCTACCTTTTCACTCTCCCTTGGCATCACATCCCCCTGGCTCCTGCACTTCACTACAGCAGCCTCCTTTCAGAGTTCCTGTACTCTGCTCCCTCAGCCTGGGATGCGTCCTCTAGCCTCTTCACTTGGTTATCTCCTATGTATTCTTTATAGCTCAGTTCATATGTACCAATCTTGCCCAGGTTTCCTTTGTTCCAATTTATCTGAGGATACAGCACATTTTAAACTCATAGATACCTAATATAGAAAGCAATGTAGTAGCATATTAATGACTAGATGCCAGTAAAGGATGTCAATAATCATGTATAATACAAAATGTTTACTTTTATTCTATAATGCTAAGTGACTCTACCTTGGTCTTGAATGGAATTCCATTAAGTTTTTGCTGAGACTGAAATAATGTTTTGTGAAATAAATAGCCTCTGCTAACTTGCTTTATTAAGAATTCAGTGAGGGCAACAACATTCACAATTGTGCTGTGAGGGAACAGGGACCTAGAGCTTTGGGGATTCTTAAAGCTCAGGAGAGGGAGCCTGAAGTCTGAGGGCTAGAATCAGCCTGTTGCTTAACTTACTGTTGGGAGAGCAGGTGCTAGGGAACAGTCTACTTTCCCATGGCAAATGTGTTAATCCTTCTGAATTTTATGTTTAGCCTTTGACTGCTTTTTACTTGTGTCTGTGAGCTGCAATTGATTTTTTGCCACTAAACCATGTTCCATAAAAGAAAACTCCAAATTTCAGTTTTTAATGCCAGAAGAAAGGCAATTACATAATAATAGGTAGTACTCTATAAGCTTAGCACAGTGATTGGCATATAGCAGGCATTAAGTAAACATTTGTTAAATGGACGAATAGCATAGAACAGATTAGAATAAAATAGAATAATTGTGTTGTAGGTTGAAATGTGTTCCTCAAAACATGTTGAAGTCATAACCAACGATACCTGTGCATGTAACCATATATGGAAATAGAGTCTTGGCTGACGTGATTAGTTAAAGTAATATGGGGCTATACTGGATTAGGGTAGGCCCTCAATCCAACATGACTCATGACTTATAAGAAGAGGAAATTTGGGCACAGAGACGCAGAGGGACTAACGCCATGTGAAGATAAGAGAGAGACTGGAGTGGGCCGGGTGCGATGGCTCACGCCTGTAATTCCAGCACTTTGGGATCCACTTTGTGGATCACGAGGTCAAGAGATCGACACCATCCTGGTCAACGTGGTGAAACCCCGTCTCTATTAAAAATACAAAAAATTAGCTGAGCATGGTGGCGCGTGCCTGTAATCCCAGCTACTCAGGAGGCTGAGGCAGGAGAATTGCCTGAACCCAGGAGGTGGAGGTAACGGTGAGCCGAGATCTCCCCATTGCACTCCAGCCTGGGTAACAAGAGTGAAACTCTGTCTCAAAAAAAAAAAGAGAGAGAGAGAGAGACTGGAGTGACGAGTCTAAAAGCCACAGGGTGCCAAAAACTTGGATTTACACTTCCGGCCTCCAGAACTGTGAGATAATACATTTCTATTGTTTTAGGCCACCATTTTATGGTTGTTCCTTTTACAGCAACCCCAGGAAACTAATACACTTGACAAAATCCTGTTGGCTTACTGCATTCTAAAACAAGAATGTTTAGTTAAGTTTCCTCAGTAGTCAGATCCTTCTTTTTCTTCAGTGCCTCCCTATGTCCATGGGGAAGAAATGGCAGGAATTAGGGCCTGCAGAGAAACTCTTCGAGATAATTCATAGTAACGAACCTAGGCTAACCTTCAGAAAATCTTACCACTTATGTTTCGATAGCAACTTACTAATCAGTGAGTATGTTTGCTGATCTGTCCTTCTCTCCATTGACATGGGGAAATTTGCCTTCTGCTATCTTCATCAGAGGTCAAGTCAAATTCAAGAACACCAAAATTACTTGTAACTCTTTATTATATCAGTAGATATATAATTCCGTTATTATTTAAGACAACATAAGAAGAAGAAATCTCAAGAGCTACTGCCATCTTTACGTACTACTTCTATTTTAATATGATTTTAAACATCTGTTTTAACACGGACTCTCTGCCTTACCGCTGCATTAACTTCTTCCAGTATTTCACAGAGACCCCCGGAGCGATGGACAGGGCTTTGTCCCACTAGAATAGAAGGCAAAAAGAGCAGAAGCATATTTATTTTGGTTGCAATATGCAATTCTTAAGACACTTAAAAAATAGATTTGTAGTTAAAATACAGCCTTTTTAGAGTTCTTGAGTCCTGATTTGGTACCTTCTGACTTCTTTTTGTTTTGTAATCTTAAAAAAAATCTTTAAATAGCACTAATTTTACCTCTTTCAATAATATAAAAGAGGCTGGGCATGGTGTAAAGCCACTCCTTTGGGAGGGTGAGGGGGAAGGATTTCTTGAGGCTAGGATTTGAGACCATCCTGGGCAACACAGTAAGACCCTAATCTCTACCAAATTGTTTTTCTTAAAATTAGCCAGGTGTGGTGGTGCACGTTTGTAGTTCTAGCTACTTGAGAGGTTGAGGGGAGAGGATTGCTTGAGCCCAGGGGTTCGAGGGCGCAGTAAGCCGTAATCACATCACTTAGCTCCAGCCTGGGCAACAGAGTGAGACCTCATCTCAAAAAAAAAAAAAAGTAAAGAAGACTGTATTCATATGGTTAAACTCCAAGGACCCTCAGTTCTTTATGGAAGGATGAAATGGCTGGTGTTATCACTTACAAAAGTGTCTCAAACTTGATGGAGCTTGAAGAAATTGAGAAAAATAATATTTATTTTTTATTGTTATCTTTTAATTCCATTTTCCACAAATTTCTGAGGTCTCTACATATTGAAATATTTTAAAATAAAATATGTAAAATTCTATTATTTAGGGAAAATCCAGTCCTAAACCTAGAGAGAAAGAAAGAGAGAGATGGAAGAAGAGAAGGAGGGAGGGAGAGAAAGGAAGAAGACAAAAGGAATAGAAACTAAAATATGTACTTTGGAAAGTACTGTGACTCATCTAATACAACTCCAGAGTAATTTGTTCTACAGTGTTCAAAATAATACTAACATTTTTATTTCACTGCTGCTTATATTGTACAAATATACCACCTATTTTGATTTTGTTCCTTTCCTATTCATTTTAATAAATTTTATTTATTGTCATTTCTTCATTTAACTGATAATATAATACTTCTCTTCATATTTAAAAATTAGACTTCTACTGAAGAAGCTCATTGTTTAATAAAGGCTCATTGTGGAATTGTGACTGTTATATGAAAACAGATTTCACTGAATTCCAGTCTGGAGTGAAACTGAGAAAAGAATTTTCTGAAATATCACGACATGAATCAAAACCTCATTTTAATTAACGCTCTTCAAAGCATTAGGGTTCTACTGTAATTATCACTATAAAATTGATAATTAACTAGAAAGTAATGTTAAATTTTAAACAGGCAATTTTCAATACTACATATTTAAAATCATGTTACCCAAAAGGTATCTTACAATATGGTTTCAGGGGAAATCTGTCTCTAATGGAAGAAAGAAGTTGGAATGTAGATTAAATTAACTTTGAATTCACCAACCTTAATAGAAACATGTTTAATAAGCAAAGAAATTAAATGTTTACCTAACCCCACAGTATTAAGCTTAAACAAAATTTAAAAAATTCCTAAGGAAGTGATTATGAATGACTCTAAGGACACCCATATTTCTAACAACTTGCACAGTTTTATGGATTATTAAGTATATTGATGAACCTGCACAAAAATAAAATTATTAAGCTTCACAAACAGATACCTGATTGAAATAGGATTTGACTTAAAGACAGTCTAAATTACATTTAATCAAATATAAAACTCAGAAAGCTAAAGAATTACACTGTTCTACCAAAATGTACTAATTCCTTTCTCCTTGACTTTTGATAGATCTCTGCAGTAATGCTGCTTAACGAAGCAACTTTTAGGTAAATATTTACTATTTAATAAGGAAAATTTTTATGTTGCTCCTAAATTAAATACTTTTAAATTTATAATGCCTTTTTGATAACATTTTTAAATGGCACATTTTATTATTTGGGGTCAAGCAGTAATTCATTGTTTGTCTTGAAGAATATGGAAAGTAAAACGGTGAGCCAAATTTGTTTGATATATTTTAATGTAACCATATTGTTTAGTTTTACTTTATATTATTTACAAGCATTCTTAATTTCACTCTTTGTCACTACACAATGAACAAACTTAGACATTTTAAAAGACGATAAGCTATGAAATAAGTCCATTCTAACCTTTGTTTTGGTGAGGCAGGAAAAGGACTAATTTTCATTGAACTAAAATGTATACAAAGAAAAGGGAAAGGTCCAGTAAGTTTACACAAACTGAATATGACCATGTAATCAACACCCAGGGTCCAGAAACAGAAGCCTCATTCTCCCCTGTGTTCCACTGTAGTCACTACCCATCTACCAAAGGGTAGCAAAAGCATAAATTCATTCTAACCTTTTTGTAAAAATCAGTTCTGTTGAGTTAGTCCTTCATTAAACAATCAGGATGTGTCTTAGGACCATCCTTTATTAGATGATACTCAGCAGAAACCCTTCTGGCCAGTGTGGAATTTCGTTATAATAAGTAGTATTAGTAAGGGGATTCTACTGTGAACAAATTAGCCAACATAGTTGTTTGTTTGCATGTTTGAATTTAAGAAGTTAAGATTCCAGGCTAGGGCAGTAGGTCTCAAACTTCAGCATGTAAGAAAATAACATGGAGGGCTTATAAAAACACAAGATGGCTGGACTCCATCCCTACAGTCTCTGATTCTGTAGGTCTCGGGTGAGGATGCGTAGGGGTCCCCGCTTATGCTAATGCTGCTGCCCTGGAATACTAAGATAACTATTCTCCTAGAGTGTACCCTTAACATCAGATTGGCAGAGAATCAATTAGGTCTGTAAAAAAAAAAAAAGCTTCTTTTTATTTTTTTGAGATAGGGTCTCTCTGTAGCCCAGGCTGGAGTGCAGTGCTATGATCAAAGCTCACTGCAACCCCTGCCTCCTGGGCTCAAGTGATCCTCTCAGCGTCACAGGTAGCTGAAATTACAAGTGCTCATCACCATGACTGTCTAATTTTTTGTGTTTCTTGTAGAGTTAGGGTTTTACTATGTTGCCCAGACTAGTCTTGAACTCCTGGGCTCAAGTGATCCACCCACCTTGGTCTCCAAAGTGCTGAGTTTCATATTTTTAATACTTAAAATTGAGTATATTCTTATTATCTAGACTACTATGTTAAACTCATTAGTTTTACTTTAATAGCACATTACCTCTCCAAGTTCAACCATAAGTTCACAGTATCTCTGAATTTGTCCTAATCTCAAGTGGATTTCAGCAGCTTCCTTCAGTCTTTCCTCTTTAGTAGGTACGCCAATACCACCACCAAATTTGGACATCTTGACTGTTGTTAGTTCTTGAGCTTCAGACTGGTTTAAAAAGGAAAATAGAAATTTAAAACTTTTGTCATATATTGTTTTGTATGTGCCATAATAATTTGTTGTATATTTCAAACTAAAAGAATGGAATTGAAATGTTCCTAACACACACAAAAAGATAAATGCTTGAGGTGATGGATACCCCAATTACTCTGATTTGATCAATACGCATTGTATGCTTGTATGAAAATATCACATATACTCCATAAACTATTATGCATCCATAATTAAACTTTTTTAAAATTGTTGTTATTGTTTTTTAAGACAGCATCTTGCTCTGTTGCCAGGCTGGAGTGCAGTGGCGCCATCTCGGCTCACTGCAACCTTTGCGTCCCGGGTTCAAGCGATTCTCCTGCCTCAGCCTCCCGAGTAGCTGGAACTACAGTCACATGCCACCACGCACAGCTAATTTTTATATTTTTAGTAGGAATGGGGTGTCACCATGTTGGTCAGGATCAGCCTCCCAAAGTGCTGGGATTACAAGCGTGAGCCATCACACCTGGCCTAAAAACGTGTTTTACAAGAGTTCATAACAGATGATCATATAATATTACATGAATACATATTTCAAAAGCATATAGCTCTGCAAAGTCAATATTTTAAAAATAGGTTTCTCTATAAAATATGGTATCTTTGTAAACATAATATTTTGGAGCGTGTGTGGGGGCAGGACGCAGGAGGGGAGAGACTGAATCCCATTGTCCTTAACCCTCTCCAGGTATTGTAGTTATGCAGAACAGATAAAAGGTAATGATAAAGTAATATGCAACAATACAGAGAGGCTGCCAGTAAAAATAAAAAGTTACTGGCTTACTTTATTCAGCTCCTCTCCTATCAAATAGATTTTGCAGTTACAGTCATTAGGTGTTTAGTCTGTGATGAAAGAAGCACTTCCTCTTGATGGAAAAAACTACTCTTTATAAGCAGTAGATCCGCATATCTGGCACAACTGTCTTCATGCTCTAACAGTTAACTATAGGTATTTCAGAAAATATATAAGCAAGTTTTTCTTTCTGGTCCTAGAATAGGTTTTGCTCTTAGTGCTACAGATTGCTCCAGGGGTGAGGTAACTACTAGATTTGACTGAAATTCATTAAGAGCTATAATATGATCATTTTTCATTTAACATATCCCAGAATAGCCTATTAGGCCCTTTGAGACTAAAATTAGAACAGTCCATATGTCACAATCATCTGCTAATAGGGGAAAGATAAAGCATTTCAAGGAGTTCCAAGTGACCTTTAAAGAATTTCATGAGATTCAACCTACGATAACCATGATTGACTTAATCTGTTCTCAAGTAATTCACTTTTATGATCGGTTCTATCAAAGATTTATCTCCTCAGTGTTCATTTACTTAAGTCTACTAATGTGATCATGAATATTTTAAAAATCATTTCTACATTACAATAGTGAAAAGGCAACAAAATTTGCTTGGGTATGTCATATTTGCATGTTACTCACTGTTCTAAACTTAATCAGATGTTTCAAATGCATTACTCCTTTGCAGTAGTTCTGAGGAAGTAAGCTATCATCCTGTCCTTTCAGCACAGCAGCCAAGTTCCATACATTGTCACTGCCACCTGGAGGCTAAAACGTTGATAAAAAATAAATACGTAATCGTGAATTGAAAACCTCATAGTACTTTGCATCTTCAAAAATATTCTAATGCAAGCATATCTAAATATAAAAATCAACAAAATATACATTATCTCATATATTGTTTCTGGTTTTACATTTACTTTCTTTTTTTTTTTTTCAGACTGAGTTTCTCTTTTGTTACCCAGGCTGGAGTGCAATGGCGTGATCTTGGCTCACCGTAACCTCCACCTCCTGGGTTCAGGCAATACTTCTGCCTCAGCCTCCTGAGTAGCTGGGATTACAGGCACGCGCCACCATGCCCAGCTAATTTTTTGTATTTTTAGTAGAGACGGGGTTTCACCATGTTGACCAGGATGGTCTCCATCTCTTGACCTCGTGATCCACCCGCCTCGGCCTCCCAAAGTGCTGGGATTACAGGCTTGAGCCACCACACCCAGTCTACATTTGCTTTCTTATAGGGAACAGATGATGTCAAGAGGTACCCAATGAATTGGAATGGTACATGCAAATATGTGAATGACAACAGTTATAATGATTCATGTTGGCTAAAGGGAAAATGTTCGCATTTAATTCCTATAATACTTACGGATAAACATTCTGAAAACCATCTTAGTTTTTTCATTTGAGAATTACCAGTTAGTTTTTCTATTTCTTGTCTAATATCTCTTGACACTTTACCACACAGTAGAGGAGGAGTGCCTGGTTCTATTGCATAATCTGAAAAACAGACATAATTCAGTGACAAAAGATTTCTCAGAAAACATTGTTTAGAAATAAATGCTAATACATGTATATGTTCCATACCAGTGTTCCCAATAATTTCTTCCCAAGATCTGTCTGCCAGAATATTTATTTGTACAGGAGTGATTAAACGTGTTAATGACCAGAGTCTCACTGTAGAATCACGGGAGCAAGAGGCCATGGTGAAGGGGCGACTGGGATGGCAGGTTAAACCTGATGAAAAAAAAACCAACCTTATTTTATTTAAAGTCAACATTGAAAAATATTCTTTATTTATATGCACTTCATAAAACTTCTACAGAATTGTAGCTATGAAGAAATATTCTGAGTAACTGAAAGGTTCGCAGTCAACCTTCTATCTGAATTTAGTTAATATATTGGCTGAAAATAATATAAGAATGCAATACATTATTTTATATATTCTATATATATGAATATAAAATTGAGTAACTATTAGAGGCTGGGCATGTTGGCTTATGCCTATAATCCTAGCAATTTGGGAGTCCAAGGCAGGTGGATCAGTTGAACCCAGGAATTTGACAGCAGCCTGGGTAGCATGACAAAATACCATCTCTAGCAAAAATAAAGAAATTAGCTGGGTATGGTGGCATGTGCTTGTAATCCCAGGTACTTGGAAGGCTGAGGTAGAAGGATCTCTTGAGCCTGGGAGGAGAGGCTGAAGTGAGCTGTGTTTGCGCCACTGTACACCACACTGAGCAACAGAGCCAGAGTGAGACTCTGTCAGAAAGAAAGAAAGGAAAGAGAGAGAGAGAGAGAGAGAGAGAGAGAGAGAGAGAAGAAGAAATTATTAGAAAGCAAATGGTCATGGTGAAAATGTTAAAATTATATTTTGTGTGGTTAAGCAGCAATGAGTATGCTACAAAACACAGTATACATAGTATCTATCACTTAATGGATGGGCAGATGATGTTCTAGTAAAAGATGAAGAGTTGGGGACTTTTCAATGCAAATATTAACAAAGATGTTTCTCTCCCACACTCAGTCCCACATTGCCTTGCTAAAACGCCACTGTGGTCAAGCCTATGGATCTGATTCTGATCTAGATTGAGGTTACTTTCTCTAAGAAATCATTTTTGCTTTCTTAATGCAACCATTTACTCCCATCAAGGTTTAAGAATGAGAATAAATACCAACAAGAATGAGAGCGAAATAATGTGCAAATGGTAAGTAATCTGATTTTTCATACTCACATGAATTATATTTAGAAACATGGGATTATATTAAAAACTATATTGTACTAAACATCCAAGAATGGAGGAATGGTTAAATGAGTGGCGTCTACCTTATTACTGATTTCCTGTTCTACAACTTTCCTCTGGAGTGATGTTAAAGGAAGGGAAAAAACCTAAGCCGTACATGTATATATGCCCATTGGAACACGTGTGCATTGTGTGTGTTTGTGTGTACACAGAAACGCAGACACACCTGCAGACAGGAGGGAAAAGGCACCACAGCGCTAAGAGTAGTCATCTTCTGATAATTTTTCTTGACTCTCTCTTCTGTGTATTCTGGTATTATAATAATTAACATGTATATTTTCTATTGAGAAAAATGTTATTGTAAAATGAAACACTGTATAACGTCTTCCAAAATACTGTATTCCTCAGAAATTATAAGCATCATTAGTATGACAATATAACAAAAACATGAAAGAATAAGAGACACGTTACCATATACATCTGCACCGTGATCGTACACAGTATCCAAACAAGTTCCTTCTCGTGTGTCCCATATTTTTATAGTATAGTCCCAGCTGCCAGATACTAGTAGATATGGAATCTCAGTATTCCACATTAATCCCCTCACAGGTGCAGTGTGTCCACTAAGAATACTTATGCAAGCATCTTGAGTATAATCCCAGATTCGAACAGTACTGAAACAGAATATTATGGATGTGATAACATTCAAGTTATAATGTATCTAGAGTATTAACATATACTTAATAGAGCACAATAATTATTTATTAGCATATCTAGAAACATTTTATTTCTCAAGATATAAGGTTCTCTTCATTTTAATTGAAAAGATAATAATTGTATATATTTATGAGTAAACTATGATTTTTTCTTTTTTTAATTTTTATTGCATTATAGGTTTGGGGGTACATGTGCAGAACGAGCAAGATAGTTGCATAGGTACACACATGGCAGTGTGCTTGGCTGCTTTACTCCCCTTCACCCACACTTGGTATTCATCCCCAGGCTATCCCCCCCAGCACCCCCCCGCTGTCCCTTCCCCATTCCCCCAACAGTCCCCAGTGTATAGTAGACCGCCTCTCTGTGTCCACGTGTTCTCATTTTTCTCACCCACCTATGAGTGAGTATATGCGGTATTTCTTTTTCTGTTCTTGTGTCAGTTTGCTGAGAATGATGTTCTCCAGATTCATCCATGTCCCTACAAAGGACACAAACTCATCATTTTTGATTGCTGCATAATATTCCATGGTGTATATGTGCCACATTTTCCCAGTTCAGTCTATCATCGTTGGGCATTTGGGTTGGTTCCAGGTCTTTGCTATTGTAAACAGTGCTGCAATGAACATTCGTGTGCATGTGTCCTGATAGTAGAACGATTTATAGTCCTTTGGATAGATACCCAGTAATGGGATTGCTGGGTCAAATGGAATTTCTATTTCTAGGTCCCTGAGGAATCGCCACACTGTCTTCCACAATGGTTGAACTAATTTACACTCCCACCAACAGTGTAAGAGTGTTCCTATTTCTCCACATCCTCTCCAGCATCTGCTGTCTCCAGATTTTTTAATGATCGCCATTCTAACTGGTGTGAGATGATATCTCAATGTGGTTTTGATTTGCATCTCTCTAATGACCAATGATGATGAGCACTTTTTCATATGTTTGTTGGCCTCATGTATGTCTTCTTTTCTAAAGTTTCTGTTCATATCCTTTGCCCATTTTTGAATGGGCTTGTTTGTTTTTTTCCTGTAAATCTGTTTGAGTTCTTTGTAAATTCTGGATATCAGCCCTTTGTCAGATGTGTAAACTGCAAAGATTTTTTTCCCATTCTGATGGTTGCCGATTCACTCTAGTGACTGTTTCTTTTGCTGTGCAGAAGGTGTGGAGTTTGATTAGGTCCCATTTGTCTATTTTGGCTTTTGTTGCCAATGCTTTTGGTGTTTTGTTCATGAAGTCCTTGCCTACTCCTATGTCCTGAACGGTTTTGCCTAGATTTTCTTCTACGGTTTTTATGGTGTCAGGTCTTACGTTTAAGTCTTTAATCCATCTGGAGTTAATTTTAGTGTAAGGTGTCAGGAAGGGGTCCAGTTTCTGCTTTCTGCACATGGCTAGCCAGTTTTCCCAACACCATTTATTAAATAGGGAATCCTTTCCCCATTGCCTGTTTTTGTCTGGTTTATCAAAGATAATATGGTTGTAGATGTGTTGTGTTGCCTCCGATGCCTCTGTTCTGTTCCATTGGTCTATATCTCTGTTTTGGTACCAGTACCATGCTGTTTTGATTACTGTAGCCTTGTAGTATAGTTTGAAGTCTGGTAGCGTGATGCCTCCTGCTGTGTTCTTTTTGCTTAGAATTGACTTGGCTATGCGGGCTCTTTTTTGGTTCCATATGAAATTCATGGTGGTTTTTTCCAGTTCTGTGAAGAAATTCAATGGTAGTTTGATGGGGATAGCATTGAATGTGTAAATTACTTTGGGCAGTATAGCCATTTTCACGATATTGATTCTTCCTAACCACGAACATGGAATGTTTCTCCATCTGTTTGTGTCCTCTCTTATTTCGTTGAGCAGTTGTTTGTAGTTTTCCTTAAAGAGGTCCCTTACATTCCTAGTGAGTTGTATTCCTAGGTATTTTATTTTCTTTGTAGCAATTGTGAATGGCAGTTCGTTCTTGATTTGGTTCTCTTTAAGTCTGTTATTGGTGTATAGGAATGCTTGTGATTTTTGAACATTGATTTTATATCCTGAGACTTTGCTGAAGTTGCTTATCAGTTGCAGTAGCTTTTGGGCTGAGGTGATGGGGTCTTCTAGGTATACTATCATGTCGTCTGCAAATAGAGACAATTTGGCTTCCACCTTTCCTATTTGAATACCCTTTATTTCTTTTTCTTGCCTGATTGCTCTGGCTAGAACTTCCAGTACTATATTGAATAGAAGTGGTGAGAGAGGGCATCCTTGTCTAGTGCCAGATTTCAAAGGGAATGCTTCCAGTTTTTGCCCATTAAGTATGATATTGGCTGTTGGTTTGTCATATATAGCTTTTATTACTTTGAGATATGTTCCATCAATACCAAGTTTATTGAGGGTTTTTAGCATAAAGGGCTGTTGAATTTTGTCAAATGCCTTCTCTGCATCAATTGAGATAATCATGTGGTTTTTGTTTTTGCTTCTGTTTATGTGGTGAATTACATTTATAGACTTGCGTATGTTGAACCAGCCTTGCATCCCCGGGATGAATCCTACTTGATCATGATGGATAAGTTTTTTAATGTGCTGTTGCAATCAGTTTGTCAGTATTTTATTGAAGATTTTTGCATCTATGTTCATCATGGATATTGGCCTGAAGTTTTCTTTTCTTGTTGAGTCTCTGCCAGGTTTTGGTATCAGGATGATGTTGGTCTCATAAAATGATTTGGGAAGGGTTCCCTCTTTTTGGATTATTTGGAATAGTTTCAGAAGGAATGGTACCAGATCCTCTTTGTGTGTCTGGTAGAATTCGGCTGTGAACCCATCTGGACCTGGGCTTTTTTTGTGTGGTAGGCTCTTAATTGCTGCCTCAACTTCTGACCTTGTTATTGGTCTATTCATAGTTTCGGCTTCCTCCTGGTTTAGGCTTGGGAGGACACAGGCGTCCAGGAATTTATCCATTTCTTCCTGATTTACTGGTTTATGTGCATAGAGTTGTTTGTAGTATTCTCTGATGATGGTTTGAATTTCTGTGGAATCTGTGGTGATTTCCCCTTTATCGTTTTTTATTGCATCTATTTGGTTGTTCTCTCTCTTCTTTTTTATCAGTCTGGCTAGTGGTCTGTCTATTTTGTTGATCTTTTCAAAAAACCAGCTCTTAGATTTATTGATTTTTTGAAGGGTTTTTCTTGTCTCTATCTCCTTCAGTTCTGCTCTGATCTTAGTTATTTCTTGTCTTCGGCTAGGTTTTGAGCTTTTTTGATCTTGCTCCTCTAGCTCTTTCAATTTTGACGATAGGGTGTCAATTTTGGATCTCTCCACTCTTCTCATGTGGGCACTTATTGCTATATATTTTCCTCTACAGACTGCTTTAAATGTGTCCCAGAGATTCTGGTACGTTGTGTCTTCATTCTCGTTGGTTTCAAAGAACTTCTTTATTTCTGCCTTCATTTCATTGTTTATCCAATCAACATTCAAGAGCCAATTGTTCAGTTTCCATGAAGCTGTGCGGTTCTGAGTTATTTTCTGAATTCTGAGTTCCAACTTGATTGCACTATGGTCTGAGAGACTGTTTGTTATGATTTCAGTTGTTTTGCATTTGCTGAGGAGTGCTTTACTTCCAATTATGTGGTCAATTTTGGAGTAGGTGTGATGTGGTGCTGAGAAGAATGTATATTCTGTGGATTTGGGGTGGAGAGTTCTGTAAATGTCTATCAGGTTTGCTTGTTCCAGGTCTGAGTTCAAGTCCTGGATATCCTTGTTAATTTTCTGTCTGGTTGATCTGTCTGCTATTGACAGTGGAGTGTTAAAGTCTCCCACTATTATTGTGTGGGAGTCTAAGTCCCTTTGTAAGTCATTAAGAACTTGCCTTATATATCTGGGTGCTCCTACATTGGGTCCATATATATTTAGAATCGTTATCTCTTCTTGTTGTATTGATCCTTTTACCATTATGTAATGACCTTCTTTGTCCCTTTTGATCTTTGTTATTTTAAAGTCTATTTTATCAGAGATGAGAATTGCAACTCCTGCTTTTTTTTGCTCTCCATTTGCTTGGTAAATCTTCCTCCATCCCTTTATTTTGAGCCTTTGTGTATCTTTGCATGTGAGGTGGGTTTCCTGGATACAGCACACCGATGGGTTTTGTTTTTTTATCCAATTTGCCAGTCTGTGTCTTTTGATTGGTGCATTTAGCCCATTTACATTCAGGGTTAATATTGTTATGTGTGAATTTGATACTGCCATTTTGATGCTAGCTGGCTGTTTTTCCCGTTGGTTCATGTACATTCTTCATTTTGTTGATGGTCTTTAGCATTTGGTATGCTTTTAGGATGGCTGGAACTGGTTGTTTCTTTCTATGTGTAGTGCCTCTTTCAGGAGCTCTTGTAAAGCAGGCCTAGTGGTGACAAAATCTCTGAGTACTTGCTTGTTCATGAAGGATTTTATTTTTCCTTCACTTATGAAGCTCAGTTTCGCTGGATATGAAATTCTGGGTTGAAAGCTCTTTTCTTTAAGGATGTTGAATATTGGCCCCCACTCTCTTCTGGCTTGTAGAGTCTCTGCCGAGAGATCTGCTGTGAGTCTGATGGGCTTCCCTTTGTGGGTGACCCGACCTTTCTCTCTGGCTGCCCTTAGTATTTTCTCCTTCGTTTCAACCCTGGTGAATCTGACGATTATGTGCCTTGGGGTTGCTCTTCTTGCGGAGTATCTTTGTGGTGTTCTCTGTATTTCCTGGAGTTGAGTATTGACCTGTCTTGCTAGGTTGGGGAAATTTTCCTGGATAATATCCTGAAGAGTGTTTTCCAGCTTGGATTCATTCTCTTCGTCACATTCTGGTACACCTATCAAACGTAGGTTGGGTCTCTTCACATAGTCCCACATTTCTTGGAGATTTTGTTCATTCCTTTTTGTGCTTTTTTCTTTAATCTTGGTTTCTCATTTTATTTCATTGAGTTGATCTTCAGCTTCTGATATTCTTTCTTCTGCTTGGTCAATTCGGCTGTTGAAACTTGTGCATGCTTCGCGAAGTTCTCGTGTTGTGTTTTTCAGCTCCTTCAATTCATTCATATTCCTCTCTAAGTTGTCCATTCTCGTTATCAATTCCTCGAATCTTTTTTCAAATCTTTTTTCAAGGTTCTTAGTTTCTTTGCACTGGTTTAGAACATGTTCCTTTAGCTCACTGAAGTTTCTCATTATCCACTTTCTGAAGTCTGATTCCGTCATTTCGTCACATTCATTCTCCGTCCAGCTTTGTTCCCTTGCTGGTGAGGAGTTTTGGTCCTTTTTTGGAGGTGAGGTGTTTTGGTTTCGGGTGCTTTCCTCCTTTTTGCACTGGTTTCTTCCCATCTTTATGGATTTATCCACCTGTCGTCTTAGTAGTGGCTGATTTTTCAATTGGGTCTCTGTGTGGACACTGAGATTGTTGATGATGAAGTATTTGTTACTTAGTTTTCCCTCTAATGATCTATCCTCTCTGCTGTATGAGTGCTGAGGTCCACTCCAGGCCCTGCTTGTCTGGGGTATACCTGCAGCAGCCTCTGCGCCTTCACCGAGAGCTGCAATCCTGAGTCACCTCTATGACGCCATCTTGCCTCAAACTATGATATTTTGATACATGCTTACAATGTGGAATAATTAAATCAAGTGAATGAACAAATTCATCCCCTCACGTATTTTTCTTTATAGTAGATGGAAATGAATATTTAACTAGGCTAGTGCTAACTTTAAACATACTTCCTTTCTTGACTTTTACTCTTTATTTCTTCCTGGTAATAAATATATTATTTCACAGTTTTTATGTGAATAAAATTGCTTTGTTAAAATGAAATATCAAAAGCAGATATAACCAAAGAGGAAAAAATATGGCCAATAATACAGATATAATTTAAGATATTAAGATTATTTATAAGTTATAAAAGCATAACGTATGATAATGGGTATTATTTGAAATGTCACTTCATATTTATCTTTAAACAATATAGCAAACGATTCCTTGTTTTTGTCAGTGATATAAGTTGCTCGGTCAGTGTAGAATAAATCTCAGATCAAGTTAAAAATTTAAATATAACTGGATTCATGAAATTACTTGTATCTATTGATTGTACAAATGTTACTGAAACTAAAACTTGAACTCACAATTTAAGACCTCCAAATGCTAATTTTGCTTAGGTGATTTATAATATTTTTTTTTAGTCACAGATACATGCCACACTGACAACAAAATAGTAGTACTTCAAAAGTATTACTATTTTGCAGTATAAAGGAGATAAATTACAATTCTTATGTCTTATGGCATATCCCTTTCTGCTTTATATAAAAAGTTTCATTTCAACCAGGAGTGATGGCTCACGCTTGTAATCCCAGCACTATGAGAGGCTGAGGTCAGTGGATCATAAGGTCAAGATACAGAGACCATCCTGGCCAACATGGTGAAACCCTGTCTCTACTAAAAGCACAAAATTAGCTGGTCTTAGGGGCGTGTGCCTGTAGTCCCAGCTACTCGGGAGGCTGAGACGGGAGAATCGCTTGAACCCAGGAGGAAGAGGTTGCAGTGAGCTGCGATCACACCACTGCACTCCAGCCTGGCAACAGAGCAAGACTCTGTCTGAAAAAAACAAAAAACAAGAAAAAGTTTCATTTCTTCTTTGTATCAAATAATTTAATGTTATTGTAGAGGCCACTAGAACAGGCGTCTTTCTTTTTATGAAATGTTCAGTAGTTAGGCTTTGAAGTCTCAAGGCATGCTTTTTGGTCAAACCTAAAAAAGGCTTTGATATGACCCACTGCAAATAAGTAGTGTCTGAGGCTCTCCAGGCTGAAGCACAGCATCTGAGAGTTCTGCCATGAATACAGTAGTATAACGGATTTTCCTACCATTCTGACTTATTTCAAGTCCTGCAAAAATCTCATAATTACTTCTCATTAAATTTGGATTTATGAAAAAAATTCAGTGAAAATCCTTAATCATTCAGTACTAAATCTGTGGTTCCATGTACTATGACTCTTTCTTGCATAAAGTAAGATTTGTCTTGCCTAAATTTATTCCATCTTCAAATAGTAATTAAACTATAGTATATAAATCTATCTTGTTTGAATATAGAAAAAGACAAATTTTAGAAACTCTCACAGATCCAGAAAAATGTTAAAACGTTCTTATTGCTAAGATATCTCTTCTTCATCCTAAAATTTATGATCAGCTTTTACTCTATTCTTGATGAAAACACAGTTAAGCTGTTTTCTATATTAACATAAGAATCGTATTAAAAACAAACTGTTCTATTTATTTGCTTCAGATCTATTCTATTCCCTGAAAGATCCTGTTAAAATTTTTGTTTTTGTTAATTTTCTTGTTAATAAGCTAGAAATAAACAAAATAAATAAGGAAACAAAAATCATGTATATAATGATATTATAAGCATGATATAATTTAATTTAGTTTGGGTTAAATGCAATTAGGTACTTGTTGACTACATATTTCTAATATTTCCATATATATACCAGGTGTGGTAGCTCATGCCTATAATCCCAGAACTTTGGGAAGCCAAGGTGGGCAGATCACCTGAGGTCAGGAGTTAGAGACCAGCCTGCCCAACATGACAAAACCCTGTCTCTACTAACAATACAAAAATTAGCCAGGTATGGTGGTGCATGTCTGTAATGCCAGCTACTTGGGAGGCTGAGGCAGGAAAATCACTTGAACCTAGGAGGTGGAGGTCGCAGTAAGCCAGGATCACAGTACTACATTCAAGCCTGGGTGACAAAGAGACTCCCTCTAAAGAAAAAAAAAAAAAAAAAAAAAAAAAAAAATATATATATATATATATATATATATATATATATATATATATTTCAACACATAATTTGATCCTATAAATATGTACATTTCTAGGCAAATATAAGCTTATAATTTTAAGGACTGAAAAAATAGAATCCAAAAATACATACCCATCATCAGAACCACTGCAAAGAATTCCCTCTCTCAGAGGAGACCATTTAACATGAAACACTTTTGCTGTATGCCCACTAAATACTTTCAATGGTTGATCTGAGCTGGTGGCTACATAATAAACACGAACATTTGTGTCTTCACAGCCAGTGGCTATCATGTCTCTGAAATATCATAAATGGAACATTGACATAGAATAAATATGATATATATTTTACTAATAATTAAAGGTATATAATATTTTTCATTTCTAAAAGTATAATTTTTGATTCCTTAGTAAAGTTAGACTAAAAACTTACATATGTAAAAAAATCATGTGTAATCACACTACTGCTCATTTACAGAAACTGCACCAGTAGGAAAAGAGTTTCTTTCTGTGTTTTCTTTTAAGTGGTTGAATTTTTATTTCATTTATTTTAGGTCAGAGGTAATGGTATTTCAATTTCTATAAGTTCTTTTTCAGTATGTCCAGACTCATAATTTTCCAAATTTTCATAATTTTTCAAATTTGAGTTGTCATCACTCAAATGGTGAGTGATGACATTTGCTTACTTGCTGGTGGACGAATTATTATTATATGCTCTAGCCCATTTGTTAGATTTTTTTTGTGTGGCATGGGTAGAAACAGTAATATTCTTACTGGAAGTTTTCTGGAAAAGCTCCCTGGAGACCAGGGTGGCCTCTTTGGACAGTAAGTAGTCACAGTCCAGTTTTCCATTCCTTTTTGATGGCTTCCCTTCTTTAAGATGCTTCAACTATTTGACACAACTATGGATCCCCTGGAAATAGAATAAGATCTTTCCATGTTCTTTGCTCATTGTTCTCACAATAGTGAGAATAAGCTAAGCAGCTACTTGTACCTTCATGGTCAAACTTGGAATACTGCTAGGAAAGGAATTATGAGGACTAGGCAGATCTGCGGAAATCACAAGCCTGCCAGAAGAGTCTACTTGAGGAACACTTCCTCTAACCATCATATAAACAGTCTCCACATGCTAAACATAAAGAAAGGCAGTTACACACTCTGCATCCCAACTGTCATCAAAACCCTTTCAAAACTTCAAACTGTTGATTTTGTCACCTGGCTTATAATGTTTTTATTTATTTAAGCCCACATGTAGAAATACACCAGTTTGCAAACTGGCATGCCAATCTGTAAATGTGCAGATTATGTCTTCTCAAGGCCCACTGAATAACAAGATAGTTTCTACATTGGGGAAAATATATTTTGCATATATATATGTACATTTACATGTATACATGTGTTTTTTATATATGCATATGCAAATAAATAAAGTCTTAGAAATGATATCATAATCATTAAAATAATGCACACACAGACACCTAAATTATACAGTCAGAGATATCCTAGAAATAAACTTTGGAATGTTCAAGGTTCACTTACCTACTGAGTTGATAAGTAGAATATGAATACAGAAATTAAAACATTATAAAAGGTTTTGAAAATTAAAAATGAAGTTTATTAGGTATGCTTGCTAGGAAGCATAATAGTTAAATATAAAGGACTTCCAGTATCATTTGAAAAGAAAGCTTTCTTAATTAACTAAACATATTATACAAATAGCTAAATTTTATTTGTTACCTCTATAAAACAGAGAAATAGGAATGTGGAACTGTTCTATTAGTCTATTCACTGGCATATTTAACAAATATTTATTGAACATCTACTTTTTTCAAGGCACAGTGAGGGTCAGCATATTCAGTGTTTTGCTAAGAATATGCTGCTTAATACAGAGAAGAGTTGGATATCTCAGAAGGCTTACATTTCAGAGGATGAAACAGCCAAAATGCAACCAGGCAACAAATAAAATTTAATTTTATTATATTAAGTGCTCCAAAGGCATATTATATGGGAGACTCACTTCATATGGGGGTCAAATAATATTTTTCTGTGTTTTTTGAGCTGAAAGCCGAAAGATGGGTACCAGTTATTTATGTCCCACCTATGTGGTGTAGGGCGGGAAGTAGAATCCTGGGTAAAGGGGATCAGCACAAATGAAAGCCTTGGGATGCAAATCAGACTGCTATTTCAATAAACTGAAAGCCAATGTGTTGGATGTAAGGAGCAAGGGAAAGAAGGCAAGGCTGGGAATGAGATTAATAAAATAGGAAAAAGATTATTCAGGGACTTTCTTGTAGTGCCTGCTGAGAGTCTTCATTTTATCCTGCAGTTAATGGGAAAGTATTGAAATATTTAAGCGGTAGAATGCTATGCTCAACTCTTATGTTTTAAATGTTCATTCTTACTGCAACATGGAGAGGTGGGGTAGGGAGGGAGGAGGTGATGATAAAGGG
The DNA here is from genome assembly GCA_031835075.1 of Saguinus oedipus. Classification (NCBI taxonomy): domain Eukaryota; kingdom Metazoa; phylum Chordata; class Mammalia; order Primates; family Cebidae; genus Saguinus; species Saguinus oedipus. Next base: position 13,715,500 of record CM063171.1, read on the forward strand.
TCTAAACTGTAGAAGTGACTTAGAAAGTTTCTGCAGGTTTAGTGGGAGGTCGATGGTTCGGAAAAAAAGTATTTATAATTTTTTTCTTTTCCTTTTTTTAAATTTGAAACAGGGTCTGGCTTTATCACCGAGGCTGCAATGCAGTGGCACAATCATGGCTTACTGCAGCCTCGACCTCCTGGGCTCAAGCCATCCTCCCACCTCAGCCTCCCGAAGAGTTGTGACTACAAGTGTGCCCCACTAGTCTGACTAATTTTTTCACTTTTTTAAGAAGTGAAGTCTCACTATGTTGCCCAGGCTGGTGTTGAACCCCTGAGCTCAAGTGACCCTCTAGCCTCAGCCTCCCAAGTGCCGGAATTAGAGGTGTGAGCCACCACACTCAGCCAAGAAGAATATTAGACGGAGAAAATGACAGGACTTAGTGGCTGATTGAAAATGAAAACAGAGACATAAAAAGGTACAAAAGAAAAGGCTAAGGATTCTGACTTTAGCAGTTTTCCTTGTTAGCAATATTGGCCACTGAGATAGGAAATACTGGGGATGAGCTGATAGTGAGCTTATTTTGCATATAACCTTAACAGTGTGTATGGCCGGGTGCGGTGGCTCACGCTTGTAATCTCTGTACTTTGGGAGGCCAAGGCAGGCAGATTACCTGAGGTCTGGAGTTTGAGACCAGCCTGACCAAGATGGAGAAACCCCATCTCTACTAAAAATACAAAATTAGCCAGGCATGGTGGTGCATGCCTATAATCCCAGCTACTCAGCAGGCTGAGGCAGGAGAATCGCTTGAACCCGGGAGATGGAAGTTGTGGTGAGCCGAGATCACGCCATTGCACTCCAGCCTGGGTAACAAGAGCGAAACTCTGTCTCAAATACAAAAGCAAAAAACAGTGTGTTACACATTCTTCTACACTAACTGGAGGAAATACGGGTCCATCATTTTGTAAAACATGTGATTTGACTAGAACACAAGTATAATTATAAGGTTTCAGTACCTTAATCTATATTTCCCACATTTATTATAAAGTAACATAATTCACATTGTTTTTGACAATCTCTTAAATTAAGTTTTAATATTTAGATATATTTTATATGCTATTAAAAGAGGTTTGAAACAATATTCTAGGAAATGCAATGAGTAAAAAGGTCTAATTTTAGTGGAGATTTGACTTGGACTTAATTTTAAATCTAAGCTGATTTTTTTTTTTTTTTTTTTTTTTTTTTTGAGACGGAGTTTCGCTCTTGTTTACCCAGGCTGGAGTGCAATGGCGCGATCTCGGCTCACTGCAACCTCCGCCTCCTGGGTTCAGGCAATTCTCCTGCCTCAGCCTCCTGAGTAGCTGGGATTACAGGCACGCACCACCACGCCCAGCTAATTTTTTGTATTTTTAGTAGAGACGGGGTTTCACCATGTTGACCAGGATGGTCTCGATCACTTGACCTTGTGATCCACCCGCCTTGGCCTCCCAAAGTGCTGGGATTATAGCTGATTTTTACACGATAAATACTCGGCTGTTAAACAAGATGCACCTTTCAAAACCAGGCACTTAAGTTCACGTCCTGGGAAATTACGCAGCACCATAGGCCCTGGCATCAGATGGCGGACAATGCAAAGTCATCGTGGAACCACGACCATTGCACAGATTCCTAAATGAGCTGAAAGGAAGGGCTGCATTTCTGTGACAGAAGCCTTACATGGGATGGACTCATTTCCATTATTCATTAGTTAGCATTATGTATTTTTCCTATTAGAAAGTTTTTTTGAGAATAGGAAATCAATATTTGTAAATCATATAAAAACTTCATGGAATAAAAATACCTAAAATAAATAAGCAATTACAAGGCTATTTCTCAATTACTAGATAAAAAGTTATTGTATAAATAGAGTGATAAATATCACCTATGGAAATGGCAATAAACTTTATGGTCATTTAAAATTTCCAAAACGTAGTTATTGCTTATTTCAGAATAAAATACTTACTTATTGTTTTGGCTCCAGTCACAACCAAACACGGCAGCTGGATGCTTATATTTGTGTAGCACTTTACCATCAATTGTTCGAATAATACTAGAATTAGTTATAATATGTTAATAAATAACAACATTCTAAATGCATTATTCAAGGAAACAAAGTCAGAATTATAAATTTTAAGTAGAAATATTCCAGGATAGAGGTCTTGCCTATAAAGCACAAGGAACATTTGAAAGTATTGTATGAATATTACCAATTATGAGTATATTAGCATCACATAGTATTAATTATGGTAACCTATAATTAATAGAAGGTGGTAAATTTTGATTTAAACACTATTTTCTTGGCCGGGCACAGTGGCTCATGCCTATAATCCCAACACTTTGGGAAGCCAGGGAAGTTGGATCACTTGAGGTCAGGAGTTCAAGACCAGCTTGGCCAACATGGTGAAACCTCATCTTTTCCAAAAAATACCAAAAAAGTAGCCAGGCATGGTGGTGCACACCTGTGGTCCCAGCTACTCAGGAGGCTGAGGCAGGAGAATCACGTAACCCAGGAGGTGGAGGTTGCAGTGAGCTGGGATTACCCTGCTTCACTCCAGCCTGAGCAATGGAAAAACAACAAAAAAAAACCACTCTATTTTCTTACAGAATTTTTGAGATGAGGAAAATATAGTCCAATACATTTTAAAACATAGTGATACAACATATACATTAGATTTTAAATTCAAAATGAGGTAATTCAAAATTTATAGTGTTTAAAACAACTATTTATAAAGTTGGTATTATGTGCCATTACACCAAGGCTAAGACATTAAATTATAACTTTTCACTGTATATTCGCATTAATATAACTAAAATTCAGAGATGATCCCCCACCCCGTCATCAGAAAAGGATTCTATGTAATTCAACTGCAAAAATAAAAGCTCTATTATCGTACTCTATTATCACAATGCAAAAGCTATTGATTCCATTAAAAAAGTGTGTACTAATTAACGTATTATGAAGTTTTAGAAGTGTTTGGAAAAGACCATCTTAAATGTTATTAGGCCCACCGAAACTTCTGAGGTTAATGGGGAGTGGTGGTGACTTGTGCTTACAGATGTTTAGTCACTGAATGTGGTATTTGTCAAATAATAATGCCCTGAAATACATTGTAAAGCTAATTTTGTATCAATCAAAAAAAAAAAAAACAAACCTCTTAGGCACTTTTGTATTTTGGTATCTATCAATTAGCACATAGTTCCTATCAAGGAAAAACATCACTAATATTGTTGTTTTTGAAAAATTTAACTTCTTGGTAAGGAGCTCTGCTTTCCATAACTACTGTCTTTTCTACTGAAATTAAACAGTGAGGATGAGAAGACTGGAGTGGGTTTAGCAAAACCTAACAACTTCTGTATTCTCAAGAACTGTTAGTGTCTATACCACCTGTCAACCTATCAAAGAAGACCATACCCATAGCTACAGGGTGGAGCAGCTGAAGTTTTCTAAACCAAGGCATTGTTTCCTTATATATTTTTACCTGGAAACTTACTTATTTCTGGGACTTAATAGAATCAAGAAAGCACATACTTCTAAAATATAGGGTCAGTGAAGTTATTTCCTAACAAAAGGCCTTTCCCACATGTGTGACCTTATGTCTCTTTGCAAAGGCCTTTTATCCCTTTATAAATAATAGCATCTGCAAAACTGTAAACAAGATTCTACAGCACTTTACATCTGTTACGTCACCTGTAAAACTGAAATACTACTCCCCAAACAATGTGATGACAATTATTAAGACTTTGCAAAAAGTCCTTAAAGTTTCTCTGAGGCAAAGAAAGTTTTTTCATAATAATTCAAGTAGTATTTTCATTTAGAAAGCAACGAATGGCTCATTATTAAATGTATTAAAACATAGTGATATAACATCTACATTAGATTTTAAATTCAAAATGAGGTAATTCAAAATTTATAGTGTTTAAAACAACTATTTATAAAGTTGGTATTATGTGCCATTACACCAAGGCTAAGACACTTGCCTTGTTATTTATTAATGATACACCACAGCAATACAGTATGTGCCTATATGGGCTTAAAACCAATGCTTCTAAAGTTGGTAGAGCTGTACAAATGCAATCTCATTGATACACAATTGGAATGATCAAATGTGTGCTTTATAAACAGTGTAATTTCATATCACATACCATACATATGACTTACCAGAAACCATCATTGCTGCTGGTTGCTATTCTTTTAGAATCTTTATGACTCCAGGCAATGCAGAATATTCCATTTGTTCCATGCTTCAAAAAATGTAAAATACCTATCAATAAGAAATAATTCACCCCTTTTTCTCTTATTTATTTACTTCTTCTAATTATTACTTTTCTATTAGGAATGTGCTTTCCATGATACTAACAGACATTACTGTTAATAGCAGAAACCTGAATATATACTTTCAGAATGTCTAAAGCTGTCATGATTTAAGGTATTTTAAGGTATTAATCCACTGTTTTAAGATGTAAATCAGGTGGCTCCATTTCTTTCTGTTGAATACCAGGTAAAGAGTCAAAATATCCTTATCTGTAGAATTAAATTCTGCTCTTCTGAGAAATGCTGAGTGTATGATAAATTATACTGTTTGCTAAGAACAGTGAAAAGGAAAACCGAGCCAGCACCTGCCTCCCACCGTACCAAGCAGAAAACTGCTCAAGATGTTCTAAAGTAGCAAAATAGTATATGTATATCATACACCAGTTAAAAACAATTCTTTAAGCATGGGATACATGACCCTGCCCCCGTGGCTCCTTCATGGAGAATACTTCCTAGTTTGTCCTTGATCAGTGGTAAGCAGGCACCAGCTGTCTGCCTAGTTTATCTTTGGTCTAGGAGAAAATACAGAACACCTATTAATAATAATCACCTGTTCAGAGAGAATAAATATGCTCTAGGCCTGGAATGCTGTTGGCCCCTGTGGCTCTCAGCTCAGAAGGCTGTTGGCCCCCGGACAGTTCCACTTTGCTGTTCTATCTGGGTGTCTGCTTCTTAATTCCCTCAGCGCTGCCTGGGTGGGGGTCTAGACCGCCAAGCTGGTCTTGGTACTGCTTAATGCCTTCTCCCGTTAATACAAGAACAGTGATGAAAACAGTTATCTATCTGCTTTCAAACACAGTGCTATTTCAACCAAGTATAAGAAATGTTGCAAGCAGGTATTGCTGGTTGTTTCCCTAAGTTTCAAAGTTTTATTTTTATTAAAAAATCAGAATAGTTAACATTATCCCTATAATAAATCACTTTATATTTGCTTCATCTTCTGCTTTCTAGGAGTGAGAAAGGGCCAGGGTATATAGTTGTAGCTGAAGTTATAATTATTTTTTAAACTGCAAGGAATCTATTACACATGAGAGTCATTTATCAACTGTGTGATAGGTGACCCCAAAACCTAAAACACAATAAAAAAATTGTAACCAACACATTTCTAAATTTTAAGTAAAAACATTTCTACTTTATATAGTACTTAAACTGTGGCTTCCATTAAGGGGAAACTACAGTGACTTTTTATCTTACATCTTAAAGTTGCTGTGTAAATACAGTTTTAATTTCTTAAATTTCCAGTTTGCTGGTTTTACCTGTTTGGAGATCAAAGAGGGTAGGTTTATGCAGGCAGATTTAAAAATGGGATTAGTCCCTTCATTCAGTTTATGGGGTAGAGGCTTTCTGTCAGCTTCATTTATCCCCATGAAAATTGCATTAATGGCTCTCTACTATCCCACAATTCTTTTTGTGGAACACATGTGGCTTAGTTAACTAAGGCTTGCATTGTTAATTTTTCCCTTAATTATGACAAGGGATTTCAGCAACTCTGACAGTGGTCTTAACTATGCTAGTAAATGTTGGGAAAGACATAAAGAAACATAAGACATGTCCTTGATACTAAAATGCTGGGTTTCTAGAATCGGACTGGAGATGTTTACGTGCTAGTGGGCAGATATGTGAGATTCCAAGTTGCCAAGATGCCATAAGAGGAAATCGACAGATCTAATAAGTAAAGATATACAATTTTTGAATCTAGGCCATATGTTTCATTTTTAGGCTTATCACTTCTTAAAATCCACTATTTATTATGGGATAAATTGTTATTTCAGTGATGGGAGGGAAGAATGCAGGTTGGGACATTGCTAAACTGAAAGGGTATTGTGTTGTATGTAGAGAAAGGGAAAGAGGTAACTTTTATAATTCCCTGTCAAAGTTCCTTTTTTTTGTTGTTGTTTAGATGGAGTCTCACTCTGTGAGAGTGAGGCTGGAGTGCAGTGGTGTGACCTTTGCTCACCACAACCTCTGCCTCCAAGGTTCAAGCAATTCTCCTGCCTCAGCCTCCCTAGTAGCTGGGACTACGGGTGTGCACCACCATGCCTGGCTAGTTTTTGTACTTTTATTGGAGACAGGGCTTCACTATGTTGGCCAGGCTGTTCTTGAACTTCTGACCCTGTGATCTGCTCGCCTAAGCCTCCCAAAGTGCTGGGATTATAAGCGTGAGCCACTGCACCTAGCCAAAGTTTCCTTTTTTGAGTGCAAAATTGCTTACAGTGATTTGTAAAGTTTTTCCAAAACCCTGCATTTGCTACACTACTGCAAGTAGTGGTAGAACAAGACTACTAAGGAGCATCTTAAAAGGGATAATATTTTTTGTATAAATGTTTTTAAAACTGAAAACATATAAGCAATTTTCTAGGAAATTATATATTTAATAACAATAGTAATCATCTAAAATAAATGAAATCTCAAGGCAGGGACAATCTTAGATCACTTCCCCCAATTCATACCTAATATTTTGTAATCAGATCATACATATTTTTCAAATATTAATGGAACTCAGTAAAATACAGGACGACAATATAACTCCGAGCCAAAGAAGAAATAAAATCTGTGATGCTACAAATATAAGAGAGCAGGTTTTAAGGCTTTCATGGAATAATAGAATTTGAAAACTGGAAGAAAATCTAAGAAACTATGTAAACCACCTTCATCACTTTTTAGATGGAGAAACAGATTCCAGCCAATGAAATGATTGTCCTTATACCAAAAGCTAATTAATAACAGAATCAGGACTATAATTTGGGACTTATCTAAGTTTACTCTTCTTCCTATTATTTAGTATTTGCCTAGATTTTGTGGAGGATAATTCAAAATTCCTTTGACTCTAATGCAACTTTAGGTAACTCAGCTACAATTTTCAGAATTCATTTTCGTATGTGAAGAGGTATTTTCTTCTAATTGACAGAACATACATACCACCTGATTGTTAACTTTTATTATATTAAGAAATAAAAATATTTACAAAATATTTATATTATTCAGTAGAAAAAAATACATCTTACCTCATTAAATCGTTGTATGATTTTGCCTTTTTGAACATTCCAAATAAAAGCACCATTTCGGGAAGTTCCCCCAGCAATACAATTTAAACCACCTTAGGAAACAGTTTGTTAGACATTATACTAAATGTTTGCCACATATGTAATTCTTTTCAAAAATATAATTTGTGAAAATGTAAGAATTGAGATTGTAAGAATTTTAGGATGAAGAGTATTCAACTAATAAGAGCTCTAGTACAAGGTGACCGCACTGGCTAAACCAGTTCTTTAATTTTTTTTTTTTTTGAGACGGAGTTTCACTCTTGTTACCCAGGCTGGAGTGCAATGGCGCGATCTCGGCTCATCGCAACCTCCGCCTCCTGGGTTCAGGCAATTCTCCTGCCTCAGCCTCCCCAGTAGCTGGGATTACAGGCACGCGCCACCATGCCCAGCTAATTTTTTGTATTTTTTGTAGAGACGGGGTTTCACCGTGTTGACCAGGATGGTCTCGATCTCTTGACCTCGTGATCCACCCGCTTCGGCCTCCCAAAGTGCTGGGATTACAGGCGTGAGCCACCGCGCCCGGCCCTTTAATTTTTTATAATGGAAATTATTAAATGGATGAAAATATAGATAGGGCCGGGCGCGGTGGCTCACGCCTGTAATCCCAGCACTTTGGGAGGCCGAGGCGGGTAGATCACGAGGTCAAGAGATCGAGACCATCCTGGTCAACACGGTGAAACCCCGTCTCTACTAAAAATACAAAAACTTGCTGGGCATGGTGGCGCGTGCCTGTAATCCCAGCTACTCGGGAGGCTGAGGCAGAAGAATTGCCTGAACCCAGCAGGCGGAGGTTGCAGTGAGCCAAGATGGCGCCATTGCACTCCAGCCTGGGTAACAAGAGCGAAACTCTGTCTCAAAAAAAAGAAAGAAAGAAAGAAAGAAAAGAAAACATAGATAAAATAATAAAATTAATGTATCCATTATACAGCTTCAATAATTATCAAAATATAGCCAATCTTGTTTTGTCTATAGGATCTGCTGAATTTCTTTGGAGCAAATCTCTGAAATCATATTATTTCATCCATAAATACTTCAATATACATGTCTAAAAGACAGGGATTCTTTTATAGATCAAGACCAAATTATCAATAAGATTAACAATAATTCCTCAATAGTATTACATATTCAGTCAGTATTCAGATTTCCATGATTATTTAGCAGTTATGATAGATACTGTTTTAATGGTTATGAAAGTATTTTTATAAAGAGATCACATGAAAAATATAGTTTCTCTATAAAAAACATAATAAATGCTTTCTGGTTTTAATAAATAAAAAATGTCTGTAAAAATAAAACTACTGCTAAGTGGGTAGATTGTCAAGGAGTTAAATAAGTGCCCTTTGCAAGACAGTGAAAGAAGTTTTCTCCATCAGAAGAAAGGAACAGCTGTCATCTGCTATCCAGGAAGAAAAATACAGAGAAAGTACTTTCTGATAAATTATTATACACACTAAGAAATGTTCTCATCATATTTCTAACATTTTTATTCTGCTCCCCTTTTAGGGTTCTTAAATTATTGGGGATATGTTTCCAAATTTATTTGCACTTTTCTTTCTTTTCATTTGATGTCTATGCTAAGATACAGAGGAAATTATGTAATCATCTATATCCTACTCTATTTCCATCCTTGTCAACCCTCATTTGTCTTATAAATATCATCCCCACTTACCTCAAAGTCACGATTCACGAGTACTCACATAACAAAAAATGACAGAATTTCCACTTTCTAACATTTTCACTTTCTTGATGCAAATTCTCAATGTAAAGAGTGAACACGTGCTATAAGTCAGATTAGACCTTCTGTGTTATGATTTGAAACAATAGTTTTTATGGTCACAATTTTTATTTATGCTTTATGTGAAACAATAGTTTTTATGGTCACAATTTTTATTTATGCTTTATGTTTCAGATAAATATTTTTGTAGGATGAAGAGTACTCAACTAATAAGAGCTCTAGTGCAAGGTGACTGCACTGGCTGGTCCAATTCCTATATGCTAGCCAAGGTAACCTCCTGTGGGGGTGCATACTGCAATAATCAAGAAAAAGGCTCAGGTATGTTCTGCTTAAAGGACAAACACTGTCATTAAGAGTTGTAAGTAAAATCTTTTTCTCCTCATTGTAGGATATGAAGAATACAAAAAACAGTGTTCCTTAACCTTTTTTCTATCATGAAACTCTTTGAAAATCTGAGTACTATGATACTCTGTGACAGATACAGACATATATACACATACACTAAAAATTATTGATAAAATTCCAAGAGATTTTCATACTCTCTGATGAAATATATAAGCCTTGGGGGCCCATATACTCAAAACTAAGAATCTCTGTTTAGAAAGAAATAATTTTAAAAATAAGGATGAGCTATATCCTCATAGCCAATTCAGTGGTTACTGAATTAATATATTACTATTAGGCCAAATAAGTAAACCATTACATGTACTTTATAAAATAAAAAATTCATTTAGGTGTGTGAAATTATGTGTTATGGGGAAATAATGTTTTGGGAGAAAATATCAGAGGTTTCATAGGATATCTCTTTTTTATATGTACAGCAAGGTATAAGGTGGCATCCAAGATCAAAGGTAAGATCTTATTATAGCATAAAAATTCTTCAATATTTCAAAGGTGGGATTAATATAGAACTATACAGTTACAAGTGAACTGTAATCAAACACGATTCACATTAAAAATTTCCAGAAAACTTCTATCATGTAAATTGTATTATATTGTTAAAGGCATAGCTATAGAAATACAACTGATATTAGATGGGTAAGGATAATCCGGGTTTACTGTGTTTTTTCTATATGACTTGTTATATAGAGGAAATGAAAAATCAAGGTGCCTCTGCAGAGAGACTATTCTTAAACTTCACAAAAAGAGTATCGACAAACATGTCCATACTAATTTGTTCTACATTCATTTAGAACAAGATGACATCAAGAGGAAGAAAGTAACTCAAATTAAAAATAAAACTTTAAAAAGCCATTTAATTGCATTCCCAATTTCAATAAAATATCTCTTACCTGGAGCCCATGAAAGGGAATAAATAACACCTTCATTACCCGGGGATGTGTATACTGCTGTTAAGGTGTTTATATCCCAGACTTTTATTGTGCCATCAAATGAAGCTGTTGCTAAAAGATTAGGATCATCAGGTTTAAATTTGCAGTCAAAGATAGTTTCCACATGTCCCTAGGAATGTGGCATAAAAAAGTCATAATTATTGAGAGAATTTACATTATTAATGGATGAACCACAATGTATACTCAAACTGACAAAGGTACTATGGCTTTCCAAATATTAATGCAAAAATACATCAGTAAGCAAAAAACAGAAAATTGGAATTACCCCAGTGATTGCATGTTCTCTGTGCCATTATTGTATTATTTTGTACAGACCTAGATTTTAGTCAACCATGGTTGCTCAAATCAGCAACTAAACTCAAAGATGTTCACAAGGCTCATTTTTCAATTTCAATTCAGTGCAAAAGATACTTTCTATTTTGATTAAACATACAGAATAATATGCTAGAAATCTATAAAGCAATTAGCTCTTAATAGTTACCATATGTCATCTGGGAGTATAATAAGAAGACCAAGATGAAACTAAAACTAAAAGTCATTCAATGCAAATATTCCTTTTTTATACTAATGACATACTCCAAATGCACCTCATAATTTTGGCAGAAACGGAAGAATCAGGAATGACCTCAATTTTTAGTGAGCCTTGTTCCAAAATTTTCTTGCAAGTCTATTCTTTGGAACCTGAATACTTGTTCCCATTACACAATGATTTGGATCCCAAACACGCACAAGACTGTAAAGTGGCATATGCAGATACATGTACACATATACCCATAAAGAAGGGTTAACTACTGCGAGCCTTTGGGAAAATCCATTCAGTCCAACCTAAATAGCCAGAAATACAACTGTTCAAAATACTGAGGAATGGGAATTGGAATTTCCACTTTAAGCTAAGGAAATGAACAACTGGGATCTAGAGACGTATTTGAAGTTCAAAGACAGAGTTTTCTAGTCCTCAGCTAATAGAATAAGGATAGAGAAGGAAGTCCTTATAACTCTGGGTACTTCCATTAATACCAGAAATCACAATGCTTAGAAAGCTGCAAAAGTGCTATAAAGTTTCTCCTTTAGCAAGAAGGAAAAATGTTGTTAGAGGCAGTGGTTCACCTGGCTGGAGCTGTTCCAGGTGGTCATTTCCAGTGTTAGGACATAATCAAGGCAGGAACCTACATGCGGTTTTAAATGTTATTTCACTGCTGTGCCTTCAAATTTTATTTTTTGAAATCTAAAAACTCACATAGCAAGAATGAAATTATAAACTTTTATTCTTTGATTTTTTTTCTTACCAAGAGGAAGGTGGGGATGAAAAGAAAAATTTTGTGACATTGTTCTTAATTTTAATGAAGCAAACATTTACATGAAAGTATAGTTTTTAGAATGTTTATTAAGACTTTTTAATTATATAAGATTTTTTAAAATATTGAGATTTTTCTTATTCTATGTAATCTGAAATCTTGGAGAAGCTTTATATATATAGCAGTTCAGAGTTGTTTCTTCTATTAATACTTTTAGACATTTCAAATTTGGGTCTGTACTAAAATAATAGAAACTGTAAGGAAAAAATGACTGCTTCCTTCTGACTGGCAGACATTTTAAAGTGAGAAACGCAACTGAAATAATTTACAATCAAGTAGCTTTTAGTGTTTAGTATTCAGCATTTGTTAGAATTATAAAGTAACAGATTTTAAATACAATGTACTTTAATATGAAGTTTAATAGAACATTTATTGAATTTAGATTGCATGATTTCTCTTCTACTTTATAACTCTTTATAGATTTAAGTGTATTCTTATATTTTTCTCCCTTCCCTTTCATAATTTGTTTTTGGAAAATAAATGATAACTTGCAGTATAGAAAAGTCTACCACACTAGGAAAGAGTTTATATATAAAAAAAGTTAAAGTGAAAAGAAAATTAAATCATCCTTTAATGAAAAGGAAAATATAAAAATGACTAAGCTACAGATTGTTTTTAAAATATTTTTGCCATAAATCAATTTGCATTTCATGATAAAATTAAATGAGCAGTCTTGAAAAGATAAAATATTACTGATTCTTTCTCTCCCTTCTTTTTCAAGGACAATTATAGCTCTAGATTCTTTTTCTAAGATCAAAGCAAAATAATTAACATTTAAAAGTTTCTCACATGTCTAGATTAGTCTAATTCAAACCAGTGGAAAAAGATGGGGTCATTTTTAGAAACTCTAAAGTAGAGAAAATTAAAGAGAATGGTTTTTGACAAATACTAATTACAACACAATACATATTATTACATGTCTTTGTTCATTCACTCTACAAAATTTAATACTCTTGCTATGTGGCAGATGCTATATTAGGTAGCAGGGATACATCACAGAACAAAACCAGACAAAAATGTGGGATCTCAAGGAGATTGTATTCTATCTGAAATAGGGGCTTAATTATCATAAAAACAGAATTCATAGAATCATATAAATATCATAATGATTCAACAATAGAAACAAATCTTAGAAAACATAATCCAACCTCAATCAATTAACAAATGGAAACGATAAGGCTTTGAATAACTGGCAGAGATCAACTTGTCCTTTCTCTTGAAAGGATATTCTATTCTCAACCTTCCAAAATATACTACAGCTATGTAATTTTCCATTGTACATAAAATGTAAGTAGACATTGAGATTTTAAAAGTACAGTGGTGGGCCGGGCTCTGTGGCTCACGCCTGTAATCCCAGCACTTTGGGAGGCTGAGGAGGGTGGATCACAAGGTCAAGAGATCGAGACCATCCTGGTCAACATGGTGAAACCCCGTCTCTACTAAAATTACAAAAACAATTAGCAGGGTGTGGTGGCACATGCCTGTAATCCCAGCTACTCAGGAGGCTGAGGCAGGAGAATTGCCTGAACCCAGGAGGCGGAGGTTGCAGTGAGCCGAGATCGCACCATTGCACTCCAGCCTGGGTAACAAGAGCAAAACTCCATCTCCAAAAAAATAAAAATAAAATAAAAGTACAGTGGTTAAAAGCTTTTCTTTAATAGTTTTTTATCATCATTCTATGCATTTTCTAAAATGTTTCAACCATATACAATAAATTTATAATATATTATTACTCACAAAAATAATTTCCAATAATATTAAGACACAGGTAAAAGTAAAGATAACGGATTTACACAAAAAAGTGTTATGTGTAATAAAGGAATGACTGCATACATACCAAGTCTCTAAGAAAATCCCATTTCTTAGCCCCCATATCATAAAGTCCAACTCCACCATCCAAGAAACAACACACTGCATGACCCGGAGGAAGAGAACATGCTTGATTCTGTGTCAAAGTTGGGGGTGGAACTGCTTCACTTGTTGAGGACGTATAATGATTTTTGGCTGGAGATTGAACTGAAACTAAAATATAACAACAACAACACAAAATAAACATTTCCATTGGAATAAAACCACAAAGCTTAATTTAGAAAGATTCTTCATTTAAAAAAAAAAAATCCAGAATCTGTACCAGTAAACCCTTTAGGCAATGATCATATTTTCGACCACATGAGCATTTCTTTGGCATTGCCAAAAAAATGGTAATATAAGCATGAAGTTGGATATTATTTTAAAATACAGATGGAATAAATAGATGAAAATTAGTGTGTTGAGGCATCACAATCTGTTGTTAATATGTGGTTTCTTATCATCCGATAAATTTAAGCACAGCATGATTATTTCTGAATGATAAACTTCCTTCAAAACACTGATGTAATAATAGCTTATTCCTTCCTTCCACACACACAAACATATAAGCATATATTTTTTTCTTGTAAAACAAATAACTCTCCGCCAATAATTTCCAAGGCAATGAAAATAATTATTTTGAGATTATGCAAAATTCATTTTAATTTAGCACAAATTAAGAGTCAAAACACTGTCCAACCTGCACTGGCATCTCAATTTTCTTTCTTCTTCCCAGGTGCTTTTTGTTTGTTTGTTTTTGTTTTTTTACTGTTCTAAAATTTGATTTCACCTCTCAATTACATAAATGTCACCATGTTTATTTTTATATATTATTTATCCTGTATTTTGTCTTCTCTCAAAAAGCTTTTCTTTACAATGTGAATGCAAATATTTTCTTGCAAACATAATTCAAAATAATGATACTACAGTAAATTATGAGACCAATCTACTATTAATTATAAACTGAAATAGGGAAAATATTTCTCAGTATTTTTTAAATTAAAATACAATATAATTTTTCTAATTTATTATGGATACTACTCATTTCTCTGAATCTGAGAATTACAGAAAGTCCAAACTAGATTGAACTACAAATAACAAAAGAGGCATTTGGTAGCAATGAATTTGGTTCATTGAAATTTTGTTGATCTTTTGTTTAAAATTCATATAATCCATCATTGGTTTTTCTAACACTTCAGTTAATTGACATTATACGTGGATTAGAAAACTTTTATGCACCAATCTATTTGTAAATCATGCTCTTTGGAATTCAGTGAGTATGTTTACTTTTCAAACATTTCATTTTCACAACTGTTCTTCTTCCGTACTTTGTTATATTAAAAAATTGAGGGAAAAACCTAGACGTCAAACAAGAGGTAATCTGAAAGGCACTGCTCAAAAATGACAAGACTGGTATGTTATTCTTTATATTTTCTGATTTTGTCTAATGAATACGGGCTACTTTTGTAATAAGAAGAAAAATATGAAAGAAAAGAATCTGGCATTTCAGATATTCCATGACATGGCAGTTCAAAGCCTCTGAACAAATAAAGTAACTAACAATGGCAAAAAAATTGCAGCACACCTAAACAATGAGCCAGCAGCCAGCATGCCAGTTCTCCAATTCCAATATTTCTAGATGCTCTGGTTTCCAGGCTCTAGGCTGATTAGGGACATCACAATTTTGTAGAAGGGATATAGGTTCAAACAGAGATTTTCTACTACTTGCCATTGCCTACCAGTTAGACACCAAAATAACATTACTTTGAATAGCCATTGCTAATTACTTAGTATATTATAAAGGTGGTCAGCAATGAGTAAGAAGGAAGCAATCACTCTAGATTTTTCACTGAATTCCCTACCCCATGTGTTTTATGATACATTATACAAAATGGGAACACAACCAAACATGCAGAGTAATCATGATGGATGTTACTGGAAGTCTATTTCCTTCCCCTTCTATTTGAGAAAAATTCTAATTCTAAACCTTCCCCAAATTTCCAGACTTTTTCCTTTCATGAATTAAGTGTATTTTTTTTCTTAATTGCAGAGGCAATGAATGATTCAGAAAATATACACAGAAATAAAGAAGACACAGAAGATCTGTAATACTAACTACTAATCCAGTGACGACTGGAATTCAAACATGTAATACATATTCTAGATCCTATAATTTGAAAATTTAGGTTGTTTTCACTTTATTATAAACTGTACATATTTTAAATGAGCCATGTTTAAAACATAAATTCTCCCAGTTCAGATAATCCTCCTTAATCCTATCACTCTTAATATTTCTAACTTATTTTCATCAATATCCTTGATTCATCTTTTTCATGTAGATAATCTGATATTATCTAAATATTCTTATTTAATAGCATTATACAAATGTAACTTGGCTCTACATATTTTTAATTTAGTAATAGTAGATCTTATGTAGCTTTGATGGTTCCTTCTGCACATATATTATCAAAGCCTATTTTTAAAAATTGCTTTTCAGTAGCATGTAGTATTGGATATAATACTATATCATTTTATTTGATAGAAAATACAGTATTTTTTAAAAATTAAAATTTTGATAATATTTTTACTTACATTTTTTTCTTGGAGGAGAATTAAGCACATGTAAGCAGTGAAATCCTGTTTTCTTTAATTTAAGATTATCAATAGGTGTTGTTCTTGAAACATTCCAAATGCGTAAAACACCCACTTGAGAATCTAGTCAGATTAGGGACAAAGCGTATTGTAACAAATTTTGTGTGGAACTAAAATGCCTAGGCATAAAAGTAATAAAACTTCAACTGAAAATATTTTTAGAACTAATTATTGACATCCTTTGAATAACAATGCCATACAGTAATACAACTAAACAGCTGAAATACTATTTAACCTTTAAATTTTTTGGCATGTTTAACTATTTTTTTTTTGCTCCAAAACCTTTTATAGGGCTAGAAACTGCCTGTCTTGGCACCTTCCTCCTATAAAGACCATTATAATAACTCAACCACAAAAAAAGGACCCTATTGACACATGCTTGTTCTAGGAAATGGCCAGCTATCTGTAACTTTAAATAATCAATCCTTCCACCTTTGAAATGTTTATAAACTGCTCCACTGTCCACTTTCAGTCATTAAGGACTGTCAAATATACCTGAAGTCCAATTAGATAGTCTCCTTTCTTCCAAAATTCCCACCTTAATTACTGCTTTGGAGAATAGTCTGGCAGTTCCCCAAATGATTAAACATAGAATTACCATATGACTCAGCAATTCTACTCCTTGACATACACTCAACAGAATTATAAGAAAAAGTCCACACCAAAACTTGTACATACATGTTCATAGCAGCATTATCTATAACAGCAAAAAGGTGGAAAGAATATATATGTCTATCAACAGATGAATGGATAAACAAAACCTGCCATATCCATATAATGACATATTATTCAGCCATAAAAAGGAATGAAGTACCGATACATGCCACAACATTGTTGAACATTGAAAACTTTATGTTAAGTGAAAGAATCCGGAAACAAAAGGCCACAGATTGAATGGTTCCATTTATATGAAATGTCCAGAAAAGGCAAGTCCACAGAGATAAAAAGTAATTAGCAGTTTATGTTTGCACATGTGTGTATCATGGACTGTGGGGAGGGAGTAATGGAGAGTAACTGCAGATGAGAACAGGGTTTGCTGGGGGAATAATGACATGATTTTTAACTTTACAGTGGTAATAACTGTACAGCTTTGTGAATATACTAGAAACCACTGAACTGCATGCTTTAAAAAATGGTGAATTTTAAATGTGAAGGATATTTCAGTAATGGTAATAACAGATGTTCAAAAGTTCCAGGCCTATTGGGCTGGGCATGATGGCTCACGTCTGTAATCCCAGCACTTTAGGAGGCTGAGGTGGGTGGACCAATTGAGGTTAGGGTTTGAGACCAGCCTGGCCAACATGGCAAAACTCTTGTCTCTACTAAAAATAGAAAAATTAGCCACGCATGATGGCATGTGTCTAAAATCCCAGCTACTTGGGAGGCTGAAGCAGGAGAATCACTTGAACCTGGAAGGTGGAAGTTGCAGTGAGCCAAGATTGCACCAGTTCACCAAAGTCTGTGTGACAGAGCAAGATACTATCTCAAAAAAAAAAAAAAAAAAAAAATCCATGCCTATTATTAATTACATCCTGAAAAGTTAAAGGCAATTAAGATATACAAATTAAGATTCCATCTACTTTCATGTACAGTTGCCCCTTGTTATTTATGCGAGATTGGTTCTAGGACCTTCTATGGATAACAAAATCCATCAATGCTCAAGTCTCTTACATAAAGTGGCATATTTGCATATATTATACTTTAAATCATTTCCAAATTACTTATTGTATTAGTCTGTTCTCTCACATAAAGAAATACCTATGACTTGGTAATTTATAAAGAAAAGAGGTTTAACTGACTCTCAGCTCTGCATGGCTGGGGAGGCCTCAGGAAACGTACAATCATGGTGGAAGACAAAGGAAAAGTAGGCACCTTCTTCACAGGGTAGTGGAATGGAGTGAGTGCAAGCAGGAGAAATGCCAGACACTTATAAAACCATCAGATCTCGTGAGTCTCACTCATTATCACGAGAACAGCATGGGGGAAACTATGGCTCCCATGATCCAATTAGCTCCACCTGGGTCCACCATTGACAGCTGGGGATTATGGCAATTACAATTCAAGATAAGATTTTGGGTGGAGATACAGTTGAGCCATATCATTTATTATAACTAGAACAATGCCTACACATCACATTGTTTACATGGATTCAATGTAGTACTTGTCACACTGCAAAGTCAAGTTTTGCTTCTGGAAATTTTGTGGAATTTTTTTGTGGAATTTTTTTTCCCCCCTAACATTTATCATTCACAGCAGTTGATTTAATCCATGGAGTGGCATCAGTGTTAAATATTAAAGAAGTAAAGAATTTATTTTAAAATTTTGAGAGGATAAAGAAACTTTGTCTATTATTTCAAACTAAGCAAATATGGGAAGTATTTATATGGTAGCTGAAAATATTCTGTCTCTTCAGCGGTCTCTTTCTCTGAACACAATTAAATGGTAAAAGTAGAGACACACTAATTTTCATTTAATTTCTAGTTACTATTCCTCAATTCCCTCATCTTCCTATCACCTATCACTACTTATCTTTACTAATTCTCTAATGAGTAGGAAACCATGAAGGGGTATGGACAGTGAGTGCTATAGTCTGAATGCCTCCCACAAAATTCATGTGTTAGAAACTTAATCCCCAATGTAACATAGATAGGAGATGGCATCTAATCAGAGGCAATCAGGTCATTCGAGCTGTACTCTTATGAATGGATTAATATAGACAGTGTAGGCGTGGGTTGGGTTTTTTTTTTTTTTTTTTTTTTTACTAGAGTTTGCTCTTGTTACCCAGGCTGGAATCAATGGCATGATCTTGGCTCACCGCAACCTTCGCCTCCTGGGTACAAGCGAATCTCCTGCCTCCGCCTCAGCAGTAGCTGAGATTACAGATGCCCGCCACCATGCCCAGCTAATTTTGTATTTTTAGTAGAGACAGGGTTTCTCCATGTTGGTCAGGCTGGTCTTGACTCCCAACCTCAGGTGATTTGCCTGCCTTGGCCTCCCAAAGTGCTGGGATTACAGGTGTGAGCCACCATGCACGGCCAGGAACGGGTTCTTTATTGTGAGTGTGGCTTTGTTATAAAAGTGAGCTAGGTCCCCTCTTGCTTTCATGCTCTTGTCTTCTCTTGGTTTCAGCAGCATAAAGTTCCTCTGTAGATGCCTGTGCCATGCTCTTGGGCATCCCAGCCTCCTTATATATGCCCTAAACTAATCTAAACTAGTTTATAGTTTAGATTACTATAAACTATAAACCTTCTATGGTTTATAGATTACTCAGCTTGTAGCATTGTTATAGCAGAATATTCTGTGGTATTCTGTTACAGCAATACAAAATGGACTAAGACAGTGAAACTAACAAAGCTCCCAGCAGCTAATTGTTTTCCTGGTCAGTACCTTCACTGTCATCCTACTATGCCTGAAATTGAACTGTCTTTGTCTTTTACACACACACAGACATGCTCACATGTGTGCACATATATACTATATTCCAAGATACTTCCAGAAACCTGGAAGAGTGGGCCTTAATTCTCATTTCATTTTATTTACCATTAATGACATACAATCAAAATAAATGTGCACTAGTCATTTACTATAATAAATGATAATAACTGGGCTATCAATACATTTTACACAAACTCAACCTATAAAGGACGATTTCCTAAATTCAGTGAAAGGATATATACACATATTTAAAACCCTAGGGGAAGGAGATCAGCTTACCTCCAGTTACAAACATCCCAGGAGCACTGGGAACCCAGGCTAAGCACTGTACAGAAGCTGCAGCACTGGGAAGATTAAATGTTGTTATGCAAGAAAGTGACTCGGAATCTACCAGGCGAATTCCATAATGCAAATTAACCACCAGAAGATAATCAGTAGACAGTGGGTCCCATTCCAAAGCTGTAACTGGATCCTCTTCATCTGTTCCTTCAAGAGATTCAGGTCTCAAAACATGCTTCTGATTTTTATTACCTATTAAAATATAGAGATTATTATTTCCAAAAAACTTGAAAAAGAAAAAGATAAATAATTTAGAACATGTTAACTTTTTCCTTGTACAATATCTATCTCTGAGGGTATTGAAAATATAGATGTGGCATTTCTAAGCAGAAGGCATAACTGACATGTGAATGCAGAGTAATTTGTCCTAATGATGAAAGTCAGATGCGATGCTCTGCTTTGATAATTTCCGGTACCTTGAATGTTTTTCCCATTTGTTGCTGGAAAGTGGTAAGAAAATATACAGATCAATAATATACTCAGGTCTTGTCAACAATTACAAATTTTGCTGGGTCACAGCAGCACAGACATATGGAAAATGCTTATTGAAATAAAAATCATGTAGTGATTTAAAAGGATAAATGTGAGAGCTGGCTGACTGCCTGGGTCCAATCCTACTTCTACTTCTTAGTGGCTTTGATGTCTCAGACAAGATACTTCTCTCCCTCGGCCTCCATTTTGTGATTTTTTAAAAATAATGGAGAATATAAGAGTTTTAAAAACTATTAAGTGAATTTGAGGAAAATATTTAGAATAGTGGTATACATTATAAACAGCACATTAATATTTACTGTTATTGCCTTCTCATTCATCTTATCATTTGCCATAATTATAATTCACACCCAACTACCAGTACAAATAGGGGAGCCAGAAAGATACGGAGTTAAAACAAGTCTAATTAAACAAAGCAAAGGATCATCAAACAAACTTCTTATTCTTTATGATTTACGTACGCACTGGAAATAGGGGAAAAAATCATTCTGCTGAGATGCTACATTGGAACTCCACTGAGTAACTCCTCTCGTTCTCAAGAGCGGCAGTGCAGCAACTAGTTAGAGAGACTGTAGCCTTACCAGAAAGTACCAATTAGTCCTAAGCGTCATAAAGGAAATGTTTCTTTTTTAAAAAGCACAATTGAAAGATAACACAACTCTTGCTGCAATCCCATGTCATTTAAAATGATTTAAAATTACACAATTGGACCAGAAATAAAAGTATCCTGTGTGCTTTTAAAAGGGAGACTATAATATTGTGAAATATATGTTTGGTTTTCATCCCTATTTCCTGGTATTACAACTCCTCAAATTCTTGGACTCTCTGCAGTCTTTTTGTGTGATAGTGAGTAGACCAGGAAGCTGTGGCCACTAGGTGGCTTCACAATGGGACTGGTCACTGGAAAGACCAAGGCTTGATGAGAGAATTGGGACCTTCAGCTTCATCCCCCAATGTCCAGAGAGGGAAGAGGGACTGAAGGTTAGGCTGATCAACAAGGGTCAACATTTTAATCAATATGCCTATGTAATAAAGCTTCTATAAAAACCCTAAAGAAACAGAACTTGGGAGTTTCCAGAGAGCCGAGCATATGGAAGCTCCTGGGGGCCAGCATGATTGCAGATAGCATGGAAGCCCCATGTCCTTTCCTATATGCCTTTCCCTATTCATCTTTTCATTTGTATCCTTTGTAATATCCTTTATAATAAGGTAAGAAAGTGTTTCCCTGAGTTCTGTGAACCACAGGAGCAAACTATTCAAATCCAATGAGGGGACCATCCATGGGAACCTTGATTATAGCCAGCCATTCAGAAGCACAGGCAAAGGCTAACAACTGGCATCGGAAGAGGGGACAGTCATGGGGACAGATCCCTCAATGTGTGTGATCTGACTCTGTCTCCAGGTATAGTGTCAGGATTGAACTGGAGGATGCCCAGCGAGAATTGGCTGTAGAGGTGGCTGTTTGCTTAATGTACGGAGAAAACCTCTCACACAACTAGTGTCATAAGTGTGCTATGAGAGTAGAGTAGCAGAAACTGAGTCTAGTTTTTCCACTAAGTAACAGTTATATAGAGACAGTGTCATCAATAACATTCATACAAGGCATATTTTATTAAGGTTATGGAGTAACACCAAAATCAGTTTAATGTAAACATGTTTATAATAAAGATTCTTAAAAAGGTTCTATGATGAACTTGGCCTAGGAATACAATTTGAGATAACTAAAGCAGTTTTCCACTTTTTTGCTCTGGAGTCTTCTGTTCATATAAGAATATTTACAAGAAAATCCAGTAAATAATACAGGATAACATGGTGCTTTTCAGGCTGAAAAGAAGACGGCTTAAAGCTCAGCTGCCTCATTTATGAGGCCCTCATACCTTCAGTACGCACGCTTAAGTATACAAACATACAGAGCACAGTTTCAAAATTACTGATTTAAAATGATGAACTACAATATTGTGCCCAATTCTCCATGAACGCTTATTTTTTCTTCTGAGAAGGACTAGACAACAGAGATCTTGAGGTCATAGGTTCCTGCAAGAACCTGGAGGATAGAAATCCTATGTTGTAACATCGGGATGGAACTTTCTGTGGTGCCAGTAAGTCATTAAGAAGATAAGGTTAACAACTGATAAACAGTAAGAAGCCTAGCTATACTGATATTAATGCTAACAGTTTCCAACTCACAATCCAGAATGCAGGGTTAGAACTAAAAGGTAGTGCTTCCTTCATGATCCATTAGCTCATGTATATAGAAAAGGAAAATACCTAGCAGGATTGTACCTTTCATAATGTTTGTGTACATTAATTGCTAAATAAGTCCTACAGAATAAATGGGGTTATCAAGTCTGTATTGGGTTGTTATGGGTTGAACTGTGCTCCCTCAAAAAGGTGTTAAATTCCTCACCTCTAGTATCTGCAAATGTGATCTTATTTGGAGTTAGGGCTGTTGCAGACGATCAGGTTAAGATGAGGTTCTTAGGGTACAGCCTCATCCAATATGACTACGTCTTTATGAAGAGGGAAAATTTGGTCACAGAGACATACAGCACACAGCAGGGAAGCCATGTGCCATGTGAAGACTGCAGTTATATTGCCACAAGCCAAGGACAGGAAGCCAGGAGACAGGCCCGGAAAAGCTCCTTCCTTAGTGACTTCAGGGGGAACATGGTCCTCTTTACACCTTATTTTATACTTCTGGCCTCAAGAATTGTGAGATAATAAAATTTATATTGTTCTAAGCTATCCTGTTTGTGATACTTTCCTTACATCAGCTCTAGTAAACCAATATATGGGTTGAACAGAAAAATAACACTTTTTGACTTGTGTATAGATGGGCAAGTCACTTGGTTTAACAACTGGAAGGAAGATTGGGTTACTGAAAACCAGTGGTCTCCTCTGGAAAACGCATAGCTCAGACTGCTCAAATATTAATCGTTCTATCCTCTAAATCGAAGATAGAGAAAACCAAGGAGACCTTTTTTTCCTCTTCAGTTCTATGTCAAAATAAGCACACACTGTCTCAATGTTTTATATTTTAGATACATAATACAAAGTCTCAATGTCCTATGGCTTGAAACTTTCAAAGATGCCTAATAATAATAAATCAAGAAAAAAGACAACCTTAGTCAGTGATAAAGGAGAGGGTAAAAATGGCAAATCACAAAATATAAAAATATCTAGAGTGAAGTTTAGAATAAAATAAAAACACACTCCTCATATCTTCTTCAGATCTAGTTTGAAAAGTGTCAGAACCCTGATGAAATCTCTGAGTGCAGGCCAGGGAAGACGTGGAGGAACATCACTAATGAGATTGGTTACCTAATCCAGAGAGGTAAGAGGAGGAACCACACGGCATACATATTTATAATAGATTACATTCCAGAAACTAAGGAAGGCTGCCGGAGACAAAGGTTACAGAGAAAGAGGTGGTATTCAACAAATGAAAACAAAGAAAGCTATGAATTATATTGCTTAACTATGAGCCTTAATGACCAACTATAAAACAGAATCTGCTTCCAATGCAGAGGATGGAACAGATGAAGTAGGAGTGCAGGTGCTTGGTACAACAAATCCAGAAGAAGCACCAGTCATTGATCCCTCCTCACACTAACCCTTCGACAAATTGATGAGGCCGTCCCCATGTCAACCTGGTACAACCAGACAGAACGACAGAGGACATGTACAAAGAACTGAGAGGGAAGCTGGAGAAGAAGTATATGAACATTTATTTTCATCTTTTACCCTGTTTAAAATATATTTAGAATATAATGGCCTCAATGTATCAATGTTTTTACACAGTCCTTTTTAACTTTAGAAACATTATTTCCTGAAGAAAGATTTGTTTAAATTTTCACAATGCCATGTGTTCAATTTCAATGTCTTTTTTCTATTAATTTCAGATAAATTAAATACAATTTGTTTCGTGAAAGTAGTTATCCTGTTCCTGAGAAAGCACTTTCATTCATCCATCTAGCCAGCCAGAAGTCACATATATCAACAGAGATACCAGATGGCTAAAAGCATGCTTCCCAAATGTTAAAAATACTTATTTTTGAGGGGAAAGCAAGCAATTCAGGTAATTTTTAATTTTTAATCATACTTTTGTAAGTGAACATAATCTAATATCTCAGCCAAATTAATTCACTAATAGGGGCTTGAAGGGTTATCATTTTTCTTTTATGCCAGTTTCAAAGCCTTTGCCAAGGAGCTGTGGCATTAGAATGATATTTTTAAAAGCAGGTGGGAAAACATTTAGGATTAGTATTAATAAACCATCATAAGACTCCTGCTATATGTCCTTGTTCATTCAGGTTGTTTTTTAGTAAATCTACAGAAATAAAGAATTGACTTTAAAATATAAATATGGGATAAATGACTGATTTAGGTTAATTCCAAGTAAAATCTGCACAGCTATGTTGAATGTATTATAATATATATACATCTTACTTCAAAAGAATATTTAGACTCAGTACAATACTGGATGACATCTTCACAATAATAATATCAAAAGTAAAGTTTCATCACTTTTGGCTTTATTTACAATAGGGACCGGTCCCTGGAAAGAGCAAGTAAGTATAAAATTATATATAAGAAAAACATACTTTTTAAAGATACCGTACTAATTAAATTCTCACCTGGCTGAAAAATTGACAGACTTCCATCAATATGACCAAATGCAACTTTCCCCTTTTTGTGTGTATGCCATCTGAATATACAGATGTCAGACAAGAAGCTATGAGCTTCTTTGTGTACAGTCACTCCACTATCTGGTCCTGAGATGGTCCAAATGAACAGTGGGCCTCTGTGGGAAACAAATGCCACCACATCATCTGCATTCCAGCTCCAGTTCAGAGAGGCAGGGATCCCTGGAATAAATTAAATATAGACACATAATAAAGAGATATGGCACAAGATTATACCATTAAATATTATTTTCATTGTTAACATTTCTAAAACAAATCAAAATACAAGAGCATATTTATTATTTTTAAGATATATTACTTTCTTATTTGGGAATTAGGTTTATAAAGAAATCCTAAAGACTGCAGGGAACATATGTATGGAGAGTCCATGATGAAAGATATCTAATTAGGTTAAATACTACTTACATGATCATATGTTTCATACAGTCAAATATATTTGTATACTTCTTTATTTTAAGCCTATATATTAAAGATTAAAGCAATAAATACTTATTGTGTATTTGTACGTAGGACCTATAGGCATTCTAGGTATATAGGGTAGTGTGGGATAAGATTCCTGCTTGAAAGACATTTAAATATGTGTTAGAGAGATAGGGATTAGTGAATATAAAGATAAATGCTACTATAAGGATTTAAAAACAATGTAATTGATTTTATAATCTATGTCTTCTTAGGAATTTAGATTCCAATCAAAGCCTTGCCTCAAATAAACAAGTCATTTTATTTCTCCAAATTTCTGTTTCCTCATCTATAAAAAGGAGATAACTATTAAAAATAGCTGTCCATTTATTTTACATGAAAGTCAAGAAAAGGAAATATAATCATTTATGTAAAGGTACCTTTTAGTCTGTAAGATGGAATATAAAAGTTAATTGTTAATTAACCTGCTATTGTGATCAAATAAATCATACATAAAATAAGCATTAGGAGAAATTTATGAGAGATTGTGCATCTTCCAACACTGATACATTAGTTTGCCGCATCAAAATCATGAAATGAAGTATAACATATCAGATCACGTGGAGTTTGAGCCAAAAATTTATTTTTAACAAGCTTCCTCAAATAATTTTGATATGCAGCAAGGTTTAGAAACCACTGTGCTACTGTCCTTGAAAAGAAATTGGATTCGAATTGTATCTAGAAGGAGGGATAGAGTTTAAATATATGGAATGAGCAGTATTTCCCAGGAAAGGAAAATGATGTGAACAAAGACACAGAGTTGAAATTCGCTGATTGATAGTAAGTTCAGTTTGTGTCAACAGTCTATGTGCTCCAAGGGGCAGACACCAAAAGCCTAATGCCTATTTCAGGGCTTGACACATAATGAGGACTCCGTAAATACTTGCTAAATGAATGAATGCATACATGAAAAAGGCCAATAAAAATGTTGATATGGTTTTAGGATACAATAATAGAAGTAGAATTTACCCAAAAAGAGATGAGTTAGTCTTTATGGATCAAACTACCACAGCACAGTAGCAGGACATCAGAATACTGGCTCTCTGACTACATATTTAGAGAAAGACAGCAAGGAAAGTGAAGGGACCAGAAACGGTGTCATATAAAAATAATAATGTAAAACACTTTTATAGTGACTTATGTACGAATACTTCCAAGAGCTCTGCAAATATCAACTAATTTAATTCTCCCAACAATATTCTGAGATAGGTAAGTAGTAATACTATCCACTGTTACATAAAGTGTGACTTTTTCAAATTGGTGACAATTTTTACATTTTATATTCAGAAAAACTATATGCATTTTCCTTTAAATGGATATTATTAGAAAAAAAGGAAGAATGAAGTAAAAACACAGAGGCAGGATCAAATTCAACAACTGTATGTGAAAGTTGAAAAAAAAAGTTCACTTTATGCAAATTTCTACTTTACTTAAGCAGGATTCTGAAAAGAAAAATGAGCCTAAAACTTTTCAAAAGAGTTGTTTAACATGAAAATCACCAAAACTAATCACAATTTTTTGCAAATAAAATATCAATTTTCAAATTAAAAAGATATTTGGATAGCTGAAAATTTTCAGAGAAAGGAAAAAGACAAAAAATTTGCCAAAAGCTTTCCACAATTATCTAATCATTCTGGGACTGTTAATTAGAAAGTATTATTTAATTGTATACAGTCACAAAATAAACTATAGTACATATAGCTAATGAACAAATAAAATCTTCCCCAAGAATGGATGTAATACATATAGTGTTTCACGATAAATCTGTGGATATACCAGGTGATCATACAATTAATCATTACTTTTGCAAAACATTTAGAATTTATGTTTATTATATGCAGTTGTGACCTAATATTGACTTTGCGTTACATCTTTATGAGAACAATAATACCATGCCATCTTTTTATTTTATGGAACATAAAATATGGAAAGAATTTCCAGAAGGATTTGTTGTGTCATTTAAGATGAATCTCACACAAAGCTAGGTTTAAAGTACTGGGGAATGTATTATTGATCAATATAAACAATAATGGAGTAATCTATAGAATTTGTGATTGGTAGAGAAACAGATATGACTAGAAAACATGGGGAGATATTAAAAGTCTTGATTGAGGTTATCAGTCACTGTTTACATACCACAAAGCATTATACCAAAAGTAATTTGGTTTTTTCCTCATGGAAGGCCTTAAGAAAAGCTGTTAATTATATTAATGGAAGCTCATTGAATAGCTGACTTTTACAATATTTTGTTCAGAGATTAGAGCAAACTGTCTAATACATTGGTTGTTCTAAGCAAAAATGAAAAACAGGATATGTGAACTTGGGAATGAGAATCATATTTTCCCAGTTGAAAATTAACTTCATTTGACAAATATCTTTAATAGTTGAGTAATAAAATTTATGTATTACACTGATATTTTAAGCATTCTTCATGACCTAAATTTGAAAAGATAAACAAATATACTAAATATGTTGAATATGTCTAAAAGTTACAAAATATATTATTATTTTATTATGGAAACAAAATTTAAAAATAATTGCCTGTAAATTCTCAGTATTGTTGCCTTAGATTATAAAGAAATTTGAACAAAATAAGGTTAGTGAGATTGTCATGTCTCAGTTTTCTATCTCAAATTTATAACAATTATTTTTTAGAGAAGAAGGTGAATTGAAACATATCCAGCAGTAGCTTTCAAAACCATAATCAATTGAACTAAATATGGTGCTCAAAAAGAGAGTTAATTATTGTGACATTGAACACAGAATAATTATCACTTAAGTTTACCATTATGATCGGGTAAGATTAAATAGGAGTTCCTAATTCTGAGTAGAAACAATATAATGTTATTATTCCAATTCATAAAGTCCAATTTGTGTGAATAAGGATATTCTTCCTTGACCAAATTAAAAACAAAGACATGAAAGCAGCTCAACAATGCATCAAATATATGCATAATACTTCCTTTGTAATATAAGGGTTGGAATAGAGTATTGAATGGCCAAGGCTTATTACCTGTCTCCATAAGAAAATCTTTCTGATTATTGTTTTTATATTTATTTATATTTATTTTGGAAATTTTTATATTACATTTAAACATTAATAAAATTATTTGGTATTGGCTGTTTTTAGTTGATCATATGTTCTAAGTACAATCGTTTCAGGAAATGTTGTTTTAGGTTTGTACCTATGGATACAAGTCATTATGTGCAATGTATTTCTTAGACAGGTTACCATTAGGAAGTTTGAAAACACCATTTTAAAACTGAACTAATAATATTAATAGTCTCATTGAAATAAAATATTTTATTCCATAAAATAAATCCCAGTTATAATTATACCTTTTGTACTGTCGAGTTTAGCAATGACTTTTTGTTCTGCAACATTCCAAATGATCACTAAATTATCAGTACTGCCACTTGCAAATAGATCAGGATTATGTGGACACCAAGAAATTGCTGTGATTGTTTTTTTATGTTCAGACATAATTGCATGAAGTTTGAATTCATTATAACGGTGATCCAACTAAAACAAAATATATAAATAAAATATTTTAGTGCTCCTTTTTTTAGATAATACACTATTAATAGTCACATTACACAAAATGAAAGCTACATTTATGAAAGTTAGTTCACCTAATAATAAAGATATGAACACATTTCAAGCCTTAGTCTACATTCAAGTGTATTCAAGAATATTCAACCAGCTGAAAAAAAAACATTAAAAACTGAGAGAATGAAAACACATCCATTTAAAAATTAAGTAAAAATAAATGTTTCACATTTAAATATACATGATGATTCAGAGCTTTATTATATTTTCCATAGCTATATCTATTTATAAGAATAGAAAACCCTTGGTTTTAGAATTTTTTTGCATTTTTTTTACTTATACTTGAATCAAGAAAATTTGAGTTAAACAAACCAACTGCTCATTCTTACATTATTAAGATGTCCAAAGCTTCCAGGGCAATGATAACATTCACCCTTTTTATTTTATTGTGTTTTGGGGGATGGGACATTATATTGTGTTTCTATGTGTTAACAGAAAAAATAAACAGCCGATTTTTTTCTATTTCATTTGTAAATGTGCCTCCACTAATTCGTGAATTAATCTCTGTCATTTTCGGCATGTTTTAGAATATGTTGTTTATCCCTTTTGTTGTAGTTTTTTCCCCTTTAGCATATAATGAGCCTTTCACCCTGCTATTCTAAGTTTTAAAAATCTATATTAAATATTATTACATTAAACTTTTTAAAGGCATATACTTGCAATAAAATCCTAACTGATAAACAGCTTCAGAGCCCTACGCAATTGAATCTCTGCTATCTTGCCAAAGGAATTTGAATCATGTTTTTCTTTGTTCACTCTGAACTTCTTGTTTCTCCATTACAGCAAATCACTTCCACTTCACGGCCTTCTGCTTGCTGCTCATTTGGCCTTTTAATACTCTATCCACTGATTTGCTCGTGATTATTCATTCTTCTATTGAGGTCTGAGTTTAAATGCACCTCTTCCGAGAGATGTTTTCTGAGCATGCTACCCTAGTTCATAACTCTCCCCAGAACCTATCCCACAGCTCTATCTTATTATATCTGCTTTTGCAGCCTCTGCAGAACACACTTCTTTCTGAAAAATTTACCTGTTTGTTTACTTATTCATCTTATGACCTTTCCTAACGCCTTACAAGAAGGTAAGTTCCACAAGAAGACTTTGCCTGGTTTCTTTATAGTCGCAATCATGGTACAGAGTAAGGCTTGGTTAATTGAAGAGATTCAGTTAATACTATTGAAAGAATAAACACTTATGATACTGTTTAGCATTTAAGTAATTTGATTTTGCCACCACAAATAATGCTGCAGTGAACATTGTATATAAAATGTTTGACTAATTACATAATTTCCTAAGGCTTTCTTCTATACTTTCTCTAAGTTCAGCTATTCTTGGACAACTTTGGATGAAAACATTATTAAATATAACCCAGTACCAATGAAATTTTCATCTGATTAGCACTGCAGCAATAGTAATTTTAAGTCGACTTATTTAAATACATACTTGTGTTTTCTATACATTTAGGAATAAATAGGTTTTGAAGTTTTAAATTATTCAGCAATTTCAGTCACTTATGGTAGATACTGTGAGTGTATCTAATGTATCCAAAAGAAAAAATATACTATATAAGTTAGAAATTCAGAAGTATCTATTAATATAGTAAATGTGTGAAGAAACTATGTTGCATATCAGTGATCTTCATTGATATTACCATACAAATTATCTGTCTAGTATCTGTAAGCACACTAGAGAACACTGAACTATTAGCAGGAATTAATCTACTAATGCATTCCTATTATATTTACAATTCAGTAATACTGGACTGAAGTATTACATTGAGATCGATCATAAATTACTCTACTTTTGGAGTACATTAACATATCAGTGCATTACAAATAAACAGTTAAAGAAAAATTCTAATACCATTTCCCATTATAATCATTCAGAAAAGTTTAATACTTGAGTGTCATTATCCAGAGTGTGACAGATTATCAGACTTTGACTACACATTGGCTGTGTTATTTAGTAAACATTACCTCTGAGAATAATTATATCATGTTATATTTATGCAGCATAATTTTCAAAGGACTTTAATTGAGATCATCATATTCAAAACAATACTTATTAACATAAATTTCATGTTAATGTCACCATTTAATAATGTAGTTTTCTACTGGCATACTTTGAAACAAGGTTTTATAGTGGACACTGTAATGAACTGTCCCCTAAATTTATTTGCATTAACTTCTATATTAGGGTAATTTTCAGTTTGTTTCAGTCCTTAATGACATGACAACTTTCATGTACATTGTTTATATTAATAATTTTATCTTAATATTTTTAAATATTCATCATAAAATATCATCACACAATTTAAGACATTGAAACTTGAAAAAATTACATTCTCCTTTCATCCACTGAGTTTCTTTACCATCCTTACCTCGGAAGAATAGTTTGATTTGTTTGATACCTTTCTCTCTTTAGGAGGAAATAAAAGACAAGATAGTGACACTGGAGAGAAATTGTGTAGGAGGAATTTGGAGTGAGAAGCTTAGGAGTACATGGAGAGTGTAAAGGAGGTAGATGAGAGAACAGAAGAGGCATTTTGAGGTCTTGCTGCTGTGTTGTGTATAAAGGGGATAAAAATGAAGAAGGGTGATTATACGGAAGTTACATTTTGGTTGCTAGATGTTTCTATAGTGTTGAGAAATGGGGACTACATGAAATCTTATGCTATATTGGAGAAAATGAATTGTTTTGTACATTAACTCTATTATTTCTTAAATTTTCAATAAGCCGGAGTACAATTAGTAATGAACTAATGTGTAGTAATGAAAAGAATTTTTACTCTACAATAAAACAAGATTATTATTTCTTTTTAAAGGAGAGAAGGAAAGAAAGAAAAAAAAGGAGTGAAGGAGAAGAAGAAAGGAAGAAAAAGAGGGAGAGAGAACGGGAATGTTGCTTTATTCTAAAAATGGGTATTGAAAACATCTTTTATGCCAATAATTGTGCTTAATAATGGCCGATCAATATTTCATTTATACCTATGAGTAGGTGTGATGTGGCACTGACAAGAATGTATATTTTGTGTATTTAAAGTGGAGAGCTCTATAAATGTTTATTAGGTTTACTTGTTCCGGATCTGCGTTCAAGTCCTGGATATCCTTACTAATTTTCTGTCTCATTAATCTATCTAATATTGATATTGAAGTCTCCCACTATTATTGTGTGGGAGTCTAGGGAGTCTAAGTCTCTTTATAGGTCTTATGTATCTGGGTGTTAGGATCGTTAGCTCTTATTGTTGCATTGATCCTTTTACCACTGTATCTTTGTTGCTTTAAAATCTATTTTATCAGATGCGAGAATTGCAACTTCTGCTTTTTATTTATTTATTTATTTATTTATTTATTTATTTTTGCTCTCCATTTTGTTGGTAAATCTTTCTCCATCCCTTTGTTTTGAGTCTTTGTGTATCCTTGCATGTGAAATAGGTCTGGATGCCGCATACCGTTGGGTTTTGGCTGTATCTTTTGATTGGGGGATTCAGTCGATTTAAATTTAGGATTACTGCCATTTGATGTTAACTGGCTGTTTTGTCCATTCATTGATGTAAAACAAGATTATTTTTAGTTTTAACTGAAATAAGTTGGAGTTTCAAGATTCTTTCCTTAAACCCATTCAATTAAGACATTTAATGAATGTCTTCTAAGTGCCAGAAAGTGTACAAACATTTGAGAATTAAAAGATGGGAAAGATCCACTTCTAATAAATGGAAGTATGTAGAGAGGCAGTCCATTTTATGAGATCCTTCACTACAAAGAAAGGGGGGAAAACAGGATACGGAAAAGAGTTAATGCAGGACCTTAGATTTGAAAGATGAGAAAGTGTTCTCTAGACAGGCAATGCAGGCAAACTGAAAAATTAGTGTAAGTGAAGGCAAGATATGAAAACCTGAGATGTCTTAGAAAAATGCAGTTGGTTTGGTATATCTGGCACAGAGTGTAAGAGAGAGGCAGGAATATCACAAAAGAATTAGAACGCCATACTATGAAGTTTAGATGTTACTATTAAGGAATGAGTAGCAACAGAAAGTGTTAAAATTTAGATTTGCATTGCAGATAATTGATTACACTGAACAATAAATTAGTGGTAGGCAAACTAAAAGTAAAGACTATGAAGAGATTATTATAATAGTTCAGGTAAGAAAGATATCAATAACACATTAGAATCACTCTTGGTTATCAGGGGAACCAGATGTGAGCAGAAGAGGGAGTCAAAGATAACTATCACATTTCTGGTTTAGATGAATGGTTAGCTGGTGACACTGAGACACTGACTTTGAATTTAAGGAGAAAGACTATTCTATGATTTAACATGCTTATGACACCTCTATATGAAGAAATTCAGGAGGTTATCGGCTCTAGAAATTGTGAACTGAGAAGGGATATCTGAATGGAGCTAGGACATGAAAAAACTAATTATACAACTTTTCTCCCAATAATATCACAAAATATATCTGTACTAATTTTACTATAATGATCTCTAATGGACTATCCACATTCTTCAACACATAAGAGAATTTTCTTATATCAAATTTACTTATAATTTAATAATTTGTTTTCTAAAAGTTTACCTTTTAAAACCTATATGATATAAATAGCAAAACTTAAAAAATATAAATATAAATGAAATTATAGCATATGCTTTTCATGTATGAGTACTTAACATATGTATGAATTAAATATTAATTTTACCTGATATAATTACAAATTGAAAAGAATGATTATTATTTTACCTGGTAAATATAGATAGCCAGGGTCGCACAATAGGCAAACCTGTCTCCACTGGCAGCACAGACATCCTTGTTCCATGGCTGACATCCAGCAGCCAGCAATCCCACTTGCCTTACCTGGGACATGTTTGCCTTGAAAAACAAGTTTGAAGAAATGTCAGTGATTTTTATTATTTGATAAACTTCCTCATTGTTTTATATCTTTCTTCCCCAACCCTTACCTTTATGCCCTGAAAGACATTTTACTAGTACTATTCATTTCAACTTTTCTTTTCAGAGAACAGCAGTTGATCTCCCTAAATGTCTACAGACATCAAGGCAAGTAATTTAAATTAGGAAAGTAGGAGATCCGATAACGAAAGAGCGAGAGCTGACATTTGGCTAAGGGCTGGGAAACGCAGAAGCAGTGACAGGAACTGCAGTGAAATACAAACTGCACATGCTGTATTAATAGTTTCACTGAACAAGGCCATCTCATGTTGCAAGATTTATGGAACTTCTAAGAAAAACTAAACTATCCAGATTTTTATGTAAAATGTAACCAGTTTTGAATACTGGCAATTCATTCAAGACATCACATTTAAATTTGAAACACTATGGGCCAATAATGGAAGGGTTGTGACCTGTGTCATGGAACTTCAGTTTTTACACTGAATCTTAATCCTCACAAAATCTATTTGAGGTGTATAAGACAGGTACACAAGCTAGGTTAACAATACTGCTCACTGTTAGGATGCGGCAAAAAGAAGCAGAAAACTATCTGAATAAAAATTGTTTATGTAGCAGGACAGAGGATGTTGGAATAAACAACTCCAGAGATGCAGACAATTTGTGCGGCAGAAACAGTCTCGGGCTGAACCTTAAGTAAAGAAGGAAGTAGACCACGCTTTGCACCACACAAAGAGTGTGAGCTGGAGTCAGGCATTAAACCTTAGGTCTGTATTTCTTGTATCTAAAATACAGCATCTGAACTACATTTTCTATCCGATTCCTTTCAGATCAAAAAATGCTATGAATCTATATGTAAACTCTAAATTCCTCTAAGGTGCTGTAGAACAGACAGTAAACAGAGAGGCTGGAAGTGTAGGATATTGAAAACTCATCATAAGGAAATCATACTAAGGCAAAAAACACATCTGTACAGAGTATTAAACTATATAGTTGTCTAACAAATGACATTCAAAAAGAAATTATTGACAAAAATTACTTTTCAAAGGTAGAACCCAAACCATTATTAGGTAATGGTTTAAAATACAACATGGTCTAAAATACTAGTCTAAAAATAAAGCTAGGAGCTCCTACTATGAGAGACAATCTTCCATTACACTACTAGAAAGTTACACAGGCAAATTCAGTTTTTCACTGTTGTCAATTTCATTTCTGATTTTCAAATAGGGAAAAAATGTAAGTAGTGAATATAATCTTAAATATTTTGTTTTGGAAAATTAAGTAGAAAACAGAGAGCTATAATAAATTTGGTTTTATGTGATTAATATATTGCATAATCAATATGTATGTAGTTTATGCTGCTCACTAGTTTGGTATTATGTTCACGTCAAAACCACAACATGTAAAATATCGTACATACGAACCTACCCACATAAATACGTACCCGTCTGATCTACAGCTCAGGTCTTAAAGGTGTTTTTCAGCATATACCCTGAACCTTCCAACTCTTAATCCAATTCTTTTAACGCTCAGCAATTAGTAAATTTTAAATAGTGGTGTTTTCTCCCATAGATCACTAACTCATATTTCTTTATAACACTACGCTCTTCGTTTTATCTTTTCTATTTCATATTTCCACTTCTGAAAAGGATCTACTTTCTTCTCATCTCTTCTTCTCTTTCTTCTCCATTTTTTTCTGTCTTCATCTCATTAAATCCCCTTGTCTGAGCAGAATTAGTGATAGATTTAGGAAAAATAAATAAGTAAATAATTTGAAGTACAAGCTGGCATGATAAAGAAACTGTGCTACCAGTCTTTGAGTGCTTTTATGTATTCAGAAACTTTCCTCCTCCTCTAATGACACCTATGTTTCCTCAAACATTAGCATTCAGGGCAAATAAAAAAGACACGCACTTCTTTTTTTACACTTAATAAAGTTACAGAATCCTTCACTGAAAATATACATTATTTCAGCCACAATGTGAGTTACATTTACTATTGGAGATTATGTGGGGATCTAGTAAATTACTATTTATAACATTTGCATCTAAGTGAAAATGCCTTTCGATTTCTGTTTAACCAAATACTTAGTTTATATTTGGAAAAGAAACATAATTATGTGTTTAAACACATATTTAAAATGAAGTCATTTGGCCAAGTGCAGTGGTTCATGACTAATCTCAGAACTTTGGGAGGCCAAGATGGGTGAATTGCTCGAACCCAGGAGTTCCTGTTAAGTCTGGACAACATAGGGAGACCCCATCTCTACAAAAATTAGCCTGGGGTGGTGGTGCATGCATGTAGCCCCAGCTAGGTGGGAGGCTGAAGTGGGAGGATTGCTTGAGCCTGGGAGGTCTGGGTTACAGTGAACTGCGATCACGCTACTGCACTCTAGCCTGGGGAACAGGGCAAGTCTCAAATAAATATATAAATAAAAGTCATTTAAAAATTTTCACTTCCTGGTAACTTTTTTCACATTTTTAATAATAAACAAACAATTCCTAGAAAAATTTTAGGACCACAGCAAAACTGAGCAGAAAGTACAGAGAGTTCCCACGCACCCCTTTGTAGCCTCCCCCACCCCATAACACAAGTTTCCTCACTACTAACATTCAGCACCAGATGGCACATGTTAAAACTGATGAACCTACACTGACACATCATTATCACCCAAAGTCCACAGTTTACATTAGGGTTCATCCTTGATGTGCTCCATCATACAGGTTTTGACAAATGTGTAATAAAATGTATCCACCATTACAGTATGGGCAAGAATAGTTTCACTGCTCTAAAAAGTCCTTTGTGCTCTGTCTATTCTTCCCTCCCCCTCCCCAGTTCCTGGCAACAACTAATTTTTTAATGTTTCCATAGTTTTGCCTTCCCACAATGTCATACAGTTGGATCCATACAGTATGTAGCCTTTTCAGACTGGCTTCTTTCAGTTAGTAATATGCATCTAGGTTGCCTTCGTGTCTTTTTATGACTTGATAGCTCATTTCTATATTTTTTCCTCCATTTTTTATTGTGGTAAAATATACATACAATAAGGTCTAACTTCTTAACCATTTTTAAGTGTACAATTCAAACGTATTAAACACATTCAAAATGTGTAACCAGGAGTGTGAGGTTGCAGTGAACTATGACCGTGCCACTGCACTCCAGCCTGGGTGATAAACAGAGACCCTGTCTTGGCAGGTGGATGAGAGGGAGGGAAGGAGGGAGTGCAAGAGGAAGGGAGGAATGGTGGAAGGGAGGAAGAAAAGAAGGAAGGAAAAATACTATCAACAGCACCGAAAGAACGGGAGAAAATATTTGTAAACCACATATCTGATAAGGGATTAATATCCCAACTATAGAGAGAATTCCTAAAACTCAACAACGACAAAGAAACATGATTTACCTGATTTAAAAAAGGGCAAAATACTTGAATATACAATGTCCTTATGTTTTGTCCATGTTGTAGCGTATGTCAGAGTTTCCTTCTGATTTAAAGTTGAATAATATTCCATTGTGTATATATGCCACATTTCCTGATGCAGGCGTCTGTGGATTGTCACCTGTATTGCTTCCATGTTTTAGCTATTACAAAAAGTGTTTCTATGAACATGGATGTAGAAATATCTCTTCCACACCTTGCTTTCCATTTTGGGGGGTTTATATGAAGAATGGGATACTAGATCAAACAGTAATTCTATTTTTTCTTTTTTTTTTTGAAAAACTACCATACGGTTTTCCATAGCAACAATTCCATTTTACATTCCAACAAACAGGGCACAACTGTTTGGATTACTCTAAATCCTCACCAACACACGTTATTTTCTATTATTTTATAATAGCCATTCTAATTGGTGTGAGATGGTATCTTACTGTTCTTTTGATTTGCATTTTCCTAAGGATTAGTAATGTTGAACAACTTTTCATGTGCTAATTGGCCATTTCCCAACTTCTTTGGTGAAATATCTATTCAAGAATCTTGTCCATTTTTGAATCAGGTAAATCATGTTTCTTTGTCATTGTTGAGTTTTAGGAGTTCTCCCTATATTTGGGTTATTAATCCCATATCAGATATGTGATTTACAAATATTTTCTTCATTCCATGGGTTGCTGTCCATTTTACTGTTGATAGTATTTTTCTTTTCTTCTTTTTTTCCACAGACAGGTTTCTTTCTGGATTGTAGTGGCAAAATCATAGTTCACTGCAACCTCAAACTCCTAGGTTCAAGTGATCCTGCTGCCTCGGACTCCCAAGTAGCTAGACCTATAGGCATGCACCATCGTGCCTGGCTATTTTGTTGTTATTGAAACAGAGGCTCACCACGCTGCACAAGTTGGTCTCGAACTCTTGGCCTCAAGTGATCATCCTGCCTCAGCCTCCCAAAGTGCTCGTATCACAGATGTGAGCCACCATGATTGGCCAGTGTTTTTCTCTAGATGAACAAAATTTTTAATTTTCGTGAAGTCCAATTTGTATGATTTTTCTTTTGATGCCTGTGACTTTAGTATCATATCCCAGAAATTGTTGTCGAATCCAATGTTGTGAAGCTTTTGCCCTCTGTTTTCTTCTAAAAGTTTTATAGATATTGGTCTCACATTTAGGGTCTTTGATCCATTTTATTTTTTTATGGTGTTAGGTAAGAGTCCAATTTCATTCTCTGCATGTGGATATTTCGTTTTCCCAGCACCATATGTTAAGAAGACTGGCCTTTCTGTATTGAGTGATATTGTCACTCCTGTCAAATGATACTTGGCTATACATGTAAGGGGATAGTTCTGACGTCTCTATTATATTCCATTGGTCTATATAACTGTCTTTATGCTGGTATGACATTGTTTTGAGTACTGTAGTATCACAACAAATTTAGAAATCAGGAAATGTGAGTCCTTTAGTTTTGTTATTCATGGTCTCTTGAGTTTCTGTATCAATTTTAGGATGGCTTTTAAAAAATTCTGCATTTGCCCATTTCATCTAGGTTACCTACTTGGTGTACAACTGTTCCAACTACTGTCTTCCAATGTTTTTAATTTCTTTATAATCTGTAGAGATGCTCCAACTTTTATTTGTGATTTTAATAATTTGAATCTTCTCTCTTTTTATTAGTCTATGTAGCTAGAGGTTTGAAAATTCTGTTGATCTTTTTCTCTATTGTTTTTCTATTGTCTATTTCATTTATCTCTGCCCTGATATGATTACCTTCATTCTAGTTTTGGGTTTACTTTATTCTTTTGTTAGTTCCTTATGTTGTAAAAATAACATACTAATTTGAGATCTTATAAAATAGGTTACTAATTTGAGATCTTATAAATTCTTTACTGAAAGCATTTATAGCTACAAATTTGCCCCTTGACATTGCTTCCGCTGCATCCCACAAGTTTTGGTATGTTGTGTTTTTGTTTTCACTCATCTCTAAGAATTTTCTAACTTTCCCTTGTGACTTCTTCATTCATGCATTGGTTGTTTGAGAGCTTGTTAATTTCCACAAATTTTTTGAATTTTTCAGTTTCCCTTCTGTTATTGATTTCTAAATTTATCCCACTGTGTTCTGAGAAGACATATTATATGAAAACACTTAAAAGTCTGTTGAGGCTTAATATTTAGCCAAACATATTATCTATCCTGGAAAACGTCCCATGTGTACTTGAGAAGAATATGTATGCAGTTACCGAGTAGAGTGTTCTGTATACGTCTGTTAGATCTAGTGGGATTATATGTTGTTTGAGTCCTCAGTTTCCTTACTTACCTTCTGTCTGATGTATTCATTATTGAGAATGGGGTATTGAATTACCCAACTATTATTGTAGAACTATCTATCCCTTCAATTCAGTTAGTTTTTGCTTCAGATATTTTGATTGTTTTTTAGGTGCATGAATGATTATAATTGTTATATATTGCTGCATTGAATTTTTATTAATATGCAGTGTCCTTCTTTGACTTTTCTGATTATAAATCAGTTTTGTCTAATATTAATATAAGCAATCCTCCTTTCTTTTTGCTACTCTGTACATGGAAAATTCTTTTCCATTCTTTTATTTCAATCTATTTGTGTTTTTGGATCTCAAGTGAATCAGCTGTATACAGCATATAGATGGATCATTGTTTTAAATAAATTCTGCCAATCGCTGTCTTTTGCTTGGAGAGCTTAATCCATTTACATTTAAAAGTAATTATTGATAAAGAAGGACTTACTTCTGTCATTTTGCTATTCATTTCCAATACGCTTCACAGCTTTTTTGTCCTCATTTCCTGCAATACTTTCGTCTTTTGTGTTTTGTCAATTTTTGCAGTGAAACTTTGAATTCCTTTCTCATTTTTTTCTGTATATATCCTATAATCATTTTCTTTGTGGTTACCATGGGAATTAAACTTAATATCCTAAAGTTACAAGACTCTAGTTTAATTTTATTCCAAATTAACTTTACAAACAAAACCCAAACTCCTTTCAAACTGCAACCCCAGAACTTTAAGTTGATGATGCAAAAAACTGCATCTTTATATACTGTGTGGCCCAAAACACTAATTAATTATTTTAAATACATTAGTTTCTTAAACTGAGAGAAAACAAAATGTGGAATCACAAACCAAAGTTACCATAATGCTACTTGTACACTAAGAAGTTTTTGAATATTTTACTCTCTTAAATGATGATGAAAACAAACAATAGCATTCCAAAGCACTGTTTCCAAAAACTAGCACTTATAATTGTCCAAGTATTTACCTTTATTGAGGTCTTTATTTTTTTCATACGACTTTGAGTTACTGTCTAGTGTCATTTCACTTCACCCTGCAGAACTTCCTTGAACATTTCTTCCAAAGCAGATTTAAAGACAATGAACTCCTTCAGTTTTTTTTTTTAATTGGGAAATGTATTAATTTCTCCCTCATTTTTGAAGGACAGTTTTGCAGGATAAAAGATACTTGGTTGACATTTTTTATTTCTTTTAGCACTTTGGATATATTGGCCAATTTCCTTCCAGTCTCCAAAGTTTTGTATCAGAAATCTGCTGTTTTTACTATTGAGGATCCCTGTATGTATGCGTTAATCACTTCTTACTGATTTCAAGATTCTGTTTATCAAGACTTGATTATGATGTGTCTTCATATGGGTTTATTTCAGTTCAAATTCTTGGAGTT
This sequence comes from Saguinus oedipus, assembly GCA_031835075.1. Taxonomy (NCBI): domain Eukaryota; kingdom Metazoa; phylum Chordata; class Mammalia; order Primates; family Cebidae; genus Saguinus; species Saguinus oedipus. The sequence goes on from CM063171.1 coordinate 13,756,889, forward strand.
TGCTGAAACTCCTGAAAATTTACATTCATGTTTTTCATCAAATTTGAGGAGTTTTTTGCCGTTATTTCTTCAAATATTCTTTCTTCTCTTCCATCTCTGTCTCTTCTCCTTCTGGTAATCCCACATGAGTGTATATTGGTGGGCTTCGTGGTCTCCCTTATGTCCCTTTGGTTTTGCTTACTTCTCTTCAATCTCTTTCTGTTCCTCAGATTCACTATTTTCTATTGTCTTATCTGCATATCTGCTAATACTTTCTTCTTAAATATGTCTTTGAATTTCTCTATTTTACTTTTTTTGAGATCTCCAATTATTTTCCTGGCTTTCTAGCTCTTTATTATTATTTGCATTTTGTTTTATTATTATTTGCATTATTTGCAAATTGTTTTCTTGACTTTCTCCATATCTTCCTTTAGTTTCTAAGCATCCTAAGACAGTTGTTTTAAAGTCTTTATCTAGTATCTATTTAATCAGGTCTTTTTCACAAAGTTTCTGTTATTTATTTTCTTTCTGCTGAAAGAGCCATAATTTTCTTTTTAGGCCTCATGACTTTTTGTTGAACACTGGACACTTGAATCTATTAATATGGTAACTCTGGAAATCAGATTCACCTCCTTCCTCAGGATTTGCTGTTTTTGTTTTTATTTATTGTTTTAGTTTTTGATTGTTGTGGGTTATCTCTGTGCCAAGGAGCATCCTCAGGTATAAACATAAGGATGTCTCAGGATTATTCTGAGCCTGTGTCTTTCTCTGGGCACACACAGTAACTTCCTAATTCTCTTTGTATATGCAGTTGCTTTTGAATTGCATAGCTTTAATGGCTGGCTCCCAAAAGGCTAAAAAGAAAAAAAAGATAAAGGATTCAGTCCTTTACGTCCCCCTGAAATCACTTCTGCTGGGGGGTAGGAGCTTGTTACAGTAGAGGTAGGTGCAATAACAATGGCTGCCTGCCTCTTTGTGTGCACTTCTGTGATCAAAAGCAGTAGATCCCTGATATATAAAGAACAGAATGCTTTTTTTTTTTCCATCCTGGCTCATGTAAGCTGCTTGCAAGATACTTCTGGGATACATGCTCAGTGGCTTGCCCTGAGGCTTGGGGTGAGAGATGAGTAGCTGCCACTGCACTTAGAATTAAAACTTACTAAAACTAACTTCGGTTTATCATCCAAGCCTTCCCCTGGAAAACTGCAAGCCTTCATAGATTCCAGTATTACAAAATAATTACATCAGATAGATTGTGACAGTGCAATGGTTGTCTAGGTGGAGCAAGAGATTTATAGTGCCTTTCATGGCTTAATTGCTCATTACTTTTTAGTGCAAAATAATATTTATTTATCTAGATGTAGCACAGTTTATTTATCCACAAGTCTACTGAAGAACATACTTGTTACTTCCATGTTTTGGCAATAATGCTTAAAGCTTCTATAAACATCCATGTGCAGGTTTTTGCATGAATACAGCTTTTTAATTCATTTAAATAAATACCAAGGAACATAATTGCTGGATCATATAGTAAGAATATGTTTAGCTTTGTAAGAACCCATCAAACTGTCTTTCATAGGGTCTTGTCATTTTTGTATTCCTACCAGAAATGAGAGTTCCTGTTGCTCCATATCCTTGCCAGCATCTGGTGTTTGGATATTAGCCATTCTGATAAATGTGTAGTGATATCTAATTGATTTAATTTGTGATTCCCTGAAGAAAAATGATGTTGAACAGCTTTTCATATGCTCACTGGTCATGTATATATATTCTTCAGTGAGATATCTATTCAGCTCTTTTTCCCATTTTAAAACCAGATTGTTCAATCTTCTAGTTATTGAGTTATATGAATTCCTTGTATATTTTGGATAACAGATCTTTATCAGATGTGTCTTTTGCAAATATTTTTTCCAATGCTGTGGCTTGCCTTCTTATTCTGTTGATATTGTTAAAATTGAGGATTTTAATTTTAATGAAGTCCAGCTTATCAATGATTTCTTTCATAGAACATACCCTTTGTGTTGAATCTAAAAAGTGCTAGCCAAACCCACAGGCATACAGGTTTTCTCTTATGTTATCTTCTAAAAGTTTTGTAGTTTTGCATTTTATGTGTAGCCCTATGCTCCATTTTGGGTTAATTTTTGTAAAATATATAAGGCCTGTGTCTATATTCTTTTTTTTAACATTGTATACCCAGTTATTCCAGCCTCGTTTGTTGAAAAGACTATGTTTGCTTCACTGTATTGCCTTTGCTCCTTTATCAAATATCTGTTGAGTATATTTATATATTTATGTAGGTCCATTTCTGAGCTCTCTATTCTGTTCCACTGATCTATTTGTCCATCCTTTTGCAGATACCACGCTGTCTTTTTTACTGGAGTTATATAGTAGGTCTTTAAGTTGGGTAGTGTTAGTTCTCCAACTTTGTTCTCCTTCAATCTGTTCCTGCATGTTTTCTACTTTTACCATTAAAGTTATTAGCAAGTTAATTGTAGTTTTAAAATTCTTTGTCTGATAATATCAACATTTCTGTCATGTCTGACTCTGGTTCTGATGCTTTATCTGTCTCTTAAAACTGTATTTTTTTGCCTTTTTTTATCTTGTAAATTTTTGTGAGGTACACATGATGAACTGTACAAAAGAAAGTGCTGTAAACAGGCCTTTAAATGTAGTGGTAAGATGTGGGGGCAGAGTGAGCATTCTAATCCTATGATTAGGTCTCAGTCATGTGCCCATGACCAGTGCCTCTCAGTCCCCTCAGCCCTGCTTAAGTGGGACAGGATGGCTGGAGGCGGCTGATGTTGAGTATTTTCCGTCTCCCAAGTAGGTTAGGCTGTTATAAAACCCCAGAATGTTACACTGTGGTTAAGTAAGTTCTCCTGAGGGAAGGTCTTAAGAAAAGAATGCCACAATCCTAAAATTCATATAGAACCAAACAAGAGCCCAAATAGTCAATGCAATCCAAAGCCAAAGGAATAAAGCTGGAGGCACTGCATTAGATGACTTCAAATTATATTACAAGACTATGGTAACCAAAACAGCATGGTACTCATATAAAAAAATAGACATATAGATCAATGGAAGAGAACGGAGATCCTAGAAATAAGGCCACATACATACAGTGAACTGATCTTCAACAAAGTCAACAAGAACACAGAGTGGGGAAAGGACACCCTTTTCAATCAATGGCGATACAAAAATTAGACATCCATATAGAGGAGACTAAAACTAGAACCTTATCTCTCACCATGTACAAAAAAAATCAAGATGTATTAAAGACTTAAATGTAAAACCAGAAACTATAAAAAATACTAGAAGAAAACCTTGGGAAAACTCTTATGAACATTGGTCTGGGCAAGAGTGTATGACTATGACCTCAAAAGCATAGACAACAAAAACAAAAATAGATAAATAGGACTTAATTAAACTAGAGAGCTTCTGCACAATGAAAGAAATAATCAACAGATGGAACACACAACCTGCAGAATGGGAGAAATACCTGCAAACTATTCATTCAACAGTAAATAATATCCAGAATATACAAAGAAACCAAACAACTCAACAAAAACAAAAATACAAAAATTCCCATTTAAAAGTGGGCAAAGCAATAGCATGAGTAGACATTTTTCAAAAGAATACATACAAATGGCTGGCCAGGTGCGGTGGCTCAAGCCTGTAATCCCAGCACTTTGGGCAAGGTGGGTGGATCACGAGGTCAAGAGATTGAGACCATCCTGGTCAACATGGTGAAACCCCGTCTCTACTAAAGATACAAAAAATTAGCTGGGCATGGTGGCGTGTGCCTGTAATCCCAGCTACTCAGGAGGCTGAGGCAGGAGAATTGCCTGAACCCAGGAGGCGGAGGTTGCGGTGAGCCGAGATCACGCCATTGTACTCCAGTCTGGGTAACAAGAGCGGAACTCCATCTCAAAAAAGAAAAAAAAAAAAAAGAATACATACAAATGGCCAAGAGGTATATGAAAAAATGCTCAACATCACTGATCATCAGAGAAATGCAAATTAAAACCACAATGAGATATAATCTTCCACCAGTCAGAATGTCTATTATTTAAAAGACCTAAAAAATAGATTTCATTGAAGATGTGGGGAAAAGAGAATTCACAGGCTATTGGTGGGAATGTAAATGAATGCAACTTCCGTGGAAACCATTATGGAGATTTCACAAATAACTAAAATTGGAGCTATTATGTGATCCAGTAATCCCAGTACTGTGTATCTACCTATAGGAAAAAATCCTTATAGCAAAAACATCCCTGCCCTCATCTCATATGTTTATTACAGCACTATTTGCAATAGCAAAGCCATGGAATCAACTAAGTGTTTATCAACAGATGATTGGATAGCAAAAATGTAGTATATATACACAGTGGAATATATTGAGCCATTAAAATCATGTATTTTGCAGCAACATGAATGATTCTGGAGGTCATTATCTTGAGTGAAACAAGCCACACACAGAGAGTCACATATCACATGTTGTCATTCATAAGTGGCTAGTAAGAGAATGTGTACACATGGGCATAAAAGTGGAATGTTAGACAAGAGAGACTCCAAAGGGTGAGGGATTGGGAGTGGGTGGATGATGAGACACTACTGAATGGTACAATGTACATTATGCAGGTGGTGGATACCCTAAAAGTCCTGATTTGATCACTGTCGATCTATACATGTAACAAAATTTTACTTGTACTCCATAATTTTATACAAATTATTTTAAAAGTTGGTTAAAAATAAAAAACAGAACTCTCTAGTGTAATTTAAGTGGTTTCTTTTCCCCTCCCCCTGCTGGACGCAAGAGGATATTCTTCTCTAACATTCACTGTGAGCACTAAGTTAGAGCTCTTGGAGGTAAAACTCACAAACGGTCCCCGCCACTCCCATTACTGGGTTTCCCTGAAGTTTTTAACTCTCAGACTTGACCATACTGTGCTTCCATCAACTCATCAGTAACAGTTTAGATTTTCATACTCTGGCAGTGATTCCCAGGTTGGTTTCTGCTAACTGATTTCTGCTTTGGTAATACGTGATTCTCTGTAACTGCATTACTATCTCTATAATTTTGAGGGCAGCGGTTTCCCTTGTGCCCTTACTTCTCGGGTGGAGTTGTTGATTTTTCAATGTGTTTAACCTTTTTACTGGTTAAAATGGAGTAGCAACTTCTAAGCTGCTTACATACTGAACTAGAAACTAGCAGTTTCTCTGCTAACTTATTTATTAGAAACTAAAATAAACTTCTAAATTTATGCCAATATATTTTGACTTTCACTAAGAGTATATCTTGATTTATTATTTTTTAGTTTCCAAAATTAGATAACGCAAGCATTTCTATGTTGACATAAAATTTGGTGTCCTTTGTTCTTACATAGCTTTTAGAGGTCTTAGAATCCAACAACTTAAATCCTATTAAAATTCAGAGTCGAAAAACTTGCTAAACCAGTTATTAAAATAAATAGGGCAAAATGACATAGCTATTTCAAAACAATATGATTCTGAATAAAATGTTAAAAGTATATCATATATCACCGAATATATAAGTATCATTGCATTTAAAATCTGAATTATGTATTCAAGCAAATCCTAATATTTGAACTTCTACTTTTTTTTTTTCGAAAGGACTAAAAAGATATGTAATATTTATGCAGCCTTCATTAAAGTATATCTACGGTTGCCAAGGAGATGAAACAAAATGTCCAGGACATTTTATTGTCTTTGTAGTCAGCATGAATTGTTACTCAATTCATGATTCTGCATTACTAAAGACAGAAAACGGTCCGGTGAAGGTCCATTTCAAAATATGTTTTTATTTTAAATATAAATCCTACAAAATATGTCACATGTAAAGGTAAATAAATATATTTAATTATGACAGCTCATATATTTCAGAAAAATATTTTACAAAGACTTTATTATCCTTACTTTAGAATGTTTCATTAATATGTGAACCACTTAAGAATTTTCTTGTCTATTTCAAAGATTTGTTCCTTCAGAAAATACAATTTTTTTGGCTCAGAAACAACATACACACTTTGCCAATGAAGTACTAAACATTGTAGCTCACTGAATAATGCAGATTTATAATGGTTTCAGGAAGAAACCCTGAACATTGTGTCACCCCACACAGAATTGACAGCATCAGTAGCCTGGCAAATACAGCCCTTGCAATGATATTATTTTTATTTGTTTAACCGAAATTCTATTTTTGGTTTCAATCTCATACCATATGAAACACACATACACACAAAATAATCATACTAAATTTACTGTTAGGTTCAATAGGGAATAGATGGTGAAGATGCTTTTTGCAAAGTGAATAAAAACGTGAAAAATACATCTACATTAGTTTAGCACAGGTAATAAAGCTCACTTTTGAATATGTAAGATTATTATAATATAAAATAATCATAAGAAAATTTAATATATAGGTAAGACAGTTATTTGCCAAAAACAAAATTATTAAACTAAATTAGAATGAAGTTCAACTATATGTGTTGGTATAAACATAGTTCTATGCCATAAATACTAACTATGTCAAAATACAAATGCCAACTTTGTGCTCTAAAGATCAAATTCATACTTGCATGTGATTTTTCAAACATTACATTTCTAATTTACAATTTTTAACTCAAAAACACAACTTACCTCTTCTTGTGAACATTTAAAAAAACTTTAAAAATCTGTTATGCTGAATGCCGATCATATATACTATATATGCATATACAAATAACATGAAAAATAATAACCAGAATTTTTTTCAATTCTGTATTTCCCCATTCACAATACAAACCAGGCACAGGTCCTGGGCTGAACTGTATATGGGGTAGGTTTATTCCACCTCCTCTTTCTATACAATCAGTGTAAGAACAGAGTCTGTGGAAAGCACCAGGAGACCATAAGCTGGATTTTTGAAAGAAATTAAGGTTAATAGTCATGTGCCAATTTTTTTCATTTAGAATAGGATCTTTCATTCTATTGAATGTACATATGTACCTACGTAGGTACATATGTACAAGAACTGGTCAATACTTAAGAGAGAAGAAGCGCAAACTCACAGTAATATTATTTTAGGGTCAATCTATTTCTATATTTTAACAATAGCTACACTTTTAATATGTTTCAAAACCAGCCATTCATTTATAAAGGCCCATAGTGGTATAAAAGGCAAGAAGGGAAAGATTTTGAATTCTCATCATCTCCATGAGCTGCTCCAAAGTCATTTTAAAGAAAATACGTTTCATTAAAAAGTATTTTTCTTAAAATCTGTTCCCGTTCCCGCATATAATACAAATAAGGATACTGGCATTCTGGCATTGTGTGTGTGTGTGTGTGTGTATGCGTGTGTGTTAGTGTGTGTGTTTGTAAGTGGGGCTCTGAGTATTACTATTAAACTCTTAACCTGAAATATTTCCATCATTTATACCTGAAGTTGAAATTCAGGATGGAACTCTCAACTCCTTTTTTGAAGAATGCTTTAGGATTTACAATATGAATATTACTCTTTAGTGTTAGATATTTGCTGGCTCCAGAAAATTTTACCAGCTTTTTTCACAACTTACAAAAAAAGTATCTGAAAAAAAAAAGGCCAAAAGGCTTTACATCATTGGGAATTTATAATGAAAAATAAGCACAACACTGATAAAATATCTGTAATTAATGTGCTTAGGATGGGAAGCTCAAGAAGAAGAAAGAAAAATAAAGTACTGTGTATCTTTGGCAGAATATGCCCTTGATCAACACTGGTGAAAAGTCTAGTAAAACTGCACATCATCTGGCTTTTCTGTTCCACTAATTAATAAAATAAAAATATACAAATTATCTTTAAGTAATCAAGAAATTTAAAAAGTGAAAACAATCAAAGATAAACTATATATTATTCTAAACCAAATCCACTTGACAAGGTACATTTTAAATAGTAATTTTTTCTACTACTGTAATAATAGGTTAGAATACTATTTTCAGGAAACTATGCAAATGTTGCCACACTAACAATGCAGTTTATTTTCAAACATAATTAACTGCCTAAAAAATTATCAGATGCAACATGGCACTCTTCTTCAGAATTGTTTTCATTTCCTTTAAAAATATTTTTATAATAAACAGTATCAATATAGATTTATTTTCTGTTTCATTAAATGATTTTCTTTATGGGAAAGACTTGCTTGAAATTATTGCTATTTTCATACATTAATCTCATTATATAAAATGTTATTATATATTTAAAAGCTAAGATAATTTGAAAACATTATTGGCCAGGTGTGGTGGCTCACACCTGAAATCCCAGAATTTTGGGAGGCTGAGGTGGGCGAATCACAAGGTCAGGAGTTCGAGACCAGTCTGGGCAACATGGTGAAACCCTGTCTCTACTAAAATTATAAAAAATTAGGTGGGCATAGTAGTGGGAGCCTGTAATCCCAGCTACTTGGAGGCTGAGGCAGAAGAACCACTTGAACCTGGGAGGCAGAGGTTGCAGTGAGCTGAGATCACTCCACTGCACTCCAGACCGGGTCTCAAAAAACACACAAACAACGACAACAACAAAACACCTTTATTAAGGACTCATCTGAAATTAGGATAGGTAAAATGCCCTTTCTTCAACATATCATTATAATTACCCTTATTATATTCTTACTTCTGCTTTAAAACTAGAAAATAAGTGTCTTATTCACTCTCAGAATTTGGCAATATGCAAATGTCCACAGTATAAATGACATAGAAATATAACTGTATGAGAAGCAAGGCAGAAAAAAAAGTTGCAGGAAATTGTAATTACAAATAAATATATCTTACTCTTTGTAGTCCTTCATACCAATCATCTTGGTCAAACCAATTTGAAATGTAAGTCATCCAAGCCATAGAGTGTTTCTACTTTAATCAAGGCAATTGGAAACTCAGCATCAGAATAGTCAGCACCTAAAGTAACAACAATGTGTTTCAACCAAACAAGATTTACCAAAATCTCCTTTGTGAAATGATACTCAGTACAAAAGACTAGAACTGCAGAAATATTTTAGCTGAAACATTTTTAAGTATTTACAAGTAATAGTATCTGTTAAAAGAACAAAATAAAAGTTCATATTCAAATAAGAAGAAAAACAATAATAATGTTGTTGGATAGTACCAGAGAATGCTATATCAAATATTTTATTAGCCTTTCTGTTTACATTCTTAAAAACAATCTTAGATTTAACTTTTGTAATAAATTGAGAAATAATTTCTAAAAGTTACCCAGTTAAAAATAAGGAATCCATAAAAATCACAGAATAGGCTGCAGAGGATGAGATACATTTTCAAGCTCAGGAACTGGAAGTAAAGCTAGAGATAGAAAGCTTCTAAGTTAAAAGGTAGACAATGACAAAGCCAATCCTGTAATATTTCTGTTTGCTTCCAGCCCCATACTTGAGAGTTAAATCATCTTACATTTAAGTTAATTGCTATCCACCTAACTGCATGAAAAAGTTTAAAGACACCATTTAATACAGTGCTAATATGTTCAACAGAGTCAAAACCACATGAATGTAATTTAATTTTAGTTTTACTAATTTTTAGAAGAAATTAGTTACTAGCCATGATGAGTAAGATATTTCTTGCTACACTGGAGAATATTTGGACTTCAAAATATTCTCTATAAAGTTTAGATGTTTAACCCAACATATGAAAGGTTCTAAGTGGTCTTTTCTTCTACAAAGACAAAATAAAGGAAGGAAGGACAAAGGGATGAAGGATGGACAGAAGGAAGTGAGGAAAGAAAGAAGGAAGAGAAGATAAAATGAGTGAAATGATGAAAATAGAATTAAGCAACAAAAGAAAAGGAAAGAGGGGAGTGGAGGGGGGAAGAGAGAATTATGGTTTTTGTAATTTGAATGTTTCATTCTTCAATATACAAAAAGTAAGTCAGCTTTTGTTCTGGCATAGAAAGATACACTTGTATGAAATATAATTATCATGGCAGCTAGTTGAGAACAGCCTTATGTCCGTTGTGATTCCTTACTCTTTAGAAGTATGTTCAATAATATCTGAGTGAAGCCTCAAGTCAAAACGCTTGGGAATAGGTTCTTGCACGTGCAAGAAGCTCCAGGATTGGCAAAATATCTTGCTTAACTTGTTTACATTTCAATGACGTCCTTGAATCTGTTACTTTGGATATTCCTCACTGCCCTTTTAGTTTCCAGAAAGCCCCTTGTTTCTGCTGATCTGCTCAGATTTTTAATCGCCTGCCTTATCCTGTTCTCTGGATTTGTCCCCTCTCCATTGTTTTCTCTTTTGTCTATTGCTTATCATATTTTGATTTGCAGTTCTTTATCTAAGTCCTGCCATCAGCTTTTTTGCTCTACTTTGAACCTGTATCTAGTACTGGCCCGAAAACACTACCAACCTCATCTCTGCTTCAGTTATTCCAGTGTGTCTCCCAGAATACAACTTACAGGCCATACCAAGCTCCTAAACTCCATTTGGAGCTACCTGCTGATCTAGATCTCTCAGCCCTTTACCTGATAAACCTAATGTATCTCTTTCAAGTAAGGTTTTCCTTTCTAGCACCCCAAATATTCTTTCTCTTTCATTCTCCATTTCAATGACTGTCATACTCAAGATAGTAACCTGAGATGAAAATAGCAAGTTATCTTTGATTCTTCCATCAACCTTATCTCCTCCTACTACTATGTTTGATCACCAAGTCTTACTGAATTACTCTGGGAAAAGTCTCTTCAGAAGGCCCTTATCTTCATCACTAATGCCACTGCTTTTAATGAAACCCTTCATTGCATCTTGTCCAACTAATGCAATAATTTACTTACTGCTCTCTGCTTTCAATGTAATTCCCAAATACATGTTGCCCTTCTATGCTTTCAAGACATTTTGCCTTGAAGCTTTTAAATGTTTTGCCCAGGCTGCCCCTTTCACCTTTTCCTGAGTGGTAAGCACTTGCAAGTTTTTCAAGACTGAAATTAGGTATCTCTTTTAAAGACTTTCTCAAATCCTCCAAATCTCTTGTCTGTGCTCCTTCATATCTATATTTGTAGGTATTAGGTAGTGATTATTTTTGTAGATAAATTGTGAGTTCCCCAAAGGACGAAGCCGGAATCATCTTTGTATAGAAGATACAAAATGTGTGTTAAGTGAACTGACATATGCAATGCTATGAAAGTTTGTCACCTAGTGGCAGTTCACATGAACTGAAGGCACATGTTCCTGAAACTAGAAAAGATTTAAGAAAATGTATCTAAATCTAAGTGAAATAGGATTACTATCCAATTCCTTGTAGGGAAGTAGCTAAACAAAATCACTTAAGAAATTGTTTTTGGTGTTTTTTTAAGAGTAAAATAAAACTTGAATTAGTAAAAGTACTTTGTAATCATGTCACCACCAAGTGTGTCTTTATTACACTATATTACAAATCTAGTGTGAATAAAATACCTTATTTATAGAGCATATAATAGTTATTCTTCTGTCCTGATACTTTTCCACAAGCACTATTTATTATATTTGCAAGGAATAATAAAAGCAGGATATTTCACACTGTGTAATCTCAGATTAAATGTTATCTTGCATAAAAAGTATTTTTTTGTTGTACTCCAGGTATTTTGATTATATGAGAGTAGATGGGATCTGGTTTATTTTGTATAAGAATGGCAAATAGGTTTTAACTCTCACCCCTCCCTGGGGTGCAGAGTTGAAACCTTTAGCTGACCTCAGAGGGGAAGCATGTCATGATCACTCAGCGATAACTGAGATAAAAAAGAAGAAACTTTTGAGGAAATTTATTACATATCTTCACATCTCTGTATCTATGTCCATGGGTCTAATTACATGGATGTTTCATTTAAATCACCCATTTGATTTATTTTAGTCAGAAAATTCTTACTACCTATTAAAATTAGTGATGAAGGAAATGACAAAAATCAAATATTATATATCACTATGTAAAATAAAATAAGTAATGAAGTAGTTTTCACCATCAGAAAACTTATTGTAGGCATTGAACAGCCAAGCACACGAAGAGTTTGTGGTCTGGGTATTGGTCCTGATTTTTTTATACCCCTCTCTGCATTAATGTCTTTGCCATAGCTCATCACAAGATCCTTTGTATCCCTGCTTGTTTTCTTTAAATTTGCTGCATAATTTGCTGTGCCCAATGATATGTGGGCAGAAGTCATGGTTTTCCAGTTCCAAGCCCTGAATGGATGGCTCATTTCCAGTCACAACCTTATACTTCTAACATCAACATGAGAAGAACACTCCATAGTGACCCCACTGATCAAGAAGCATAAGAGACACGTGCAACAGAACTCCCCCAGACAAATCACAGACCTCCAGTGAGAAGCAGAGTCACTCAGCACAGCAAAAGTTAAGTCAATAAAATGCCAGTACAATCAGAGTCCTCCCTCTGCCTTGGCAGCAGATTGGTTCCAGGGCCCCACAGACATCAAAATCCTCTGATGCTCAAATTGATTACATAAGAAGGCATAGTATTTGCAAATAACCTATGAGCATCCTCCCATATACTTAAAATCATCTCTAGATTACTTGTAATACCTAATACAGTGTAAATTCTATGTAAATAGTTGTTTTGTTATTTTTGTTTAAATTTTTAATTTTTATGAGTACATGGTAGGTGCATATATTTATGGGGTACGTGTGATGCTTTGATTCAGGTCCTACAATGCATAATAACGATATCAGGGTAATTGGGATAGCCATCACCTCAAGCATTTGTCATTTTACTCTTTTAGTTATTTTGAAATATAAAATAAGTTATTGTTAACTGTAATCACCCTGTTGTGCTATGAAATACTACGTCCTATTCATTCTATCTAACTAGGCTTTTAACCTGTTAACCATTCCCACTTTCTCTCTCCTTCCTTGCTATCCTTCTCAGTCTGTCTCTGGTAACAAACATTCTACTTTCTAACTCCATGAGCTCAATTGTTTTAATTGTTAGCTCCCACAAATAAGTGAGAACATGTTGACACTTGTCTTTCTGTGCCTGTCTTTTTCCATTTAACATGATGTCCTCCAGTTCCATCCATGTTGTTGCAAATGACAGGATGTTTCTTTTTTATGGCTGAATAGTACTCCATTGTGTACATGTACCACATTTTCTTTATCTATTCATCTGTTGACACTTAGGTTGCTTCCAAATCTTGGCTATCGTGAATAGTGCTGCAATAATAAACAGAAGTGCAGATATCTCTTCAATAGACTGACCTCCTTTATTTTGTGTATATACTTAGGGATTGCTGGATCACATGGTAGTTCATTTTTTTTCTTTTTTACAAAGTTATTATTTATTTATCTATTTATTTATTTTTTGAGATAGAGTCTTGCTCTGTCACCCAAGCTGGAGTACAGTGGTGCAATCATGGTTTACTGCAACCTCTGCCTCCTGGGTTCAAGTGATTCTCATACATCAGCCACTTGAGTAGTTGGGATTACAGGAGTATCCTACCATGCTCAGCTAATTTTTCTATTTTTTTTTTTTTATAGAGACATGGTTTCCCCATGTTTTCCTTGCTGGTCTTGAACTCCTGGCCTCAAGTGATTCACCTGACTTGGCCATCAAAGTGCTGGGATTCCAGGCCTGAGCCACCACCCAGCCCTGATAGTTATATTTTTAGTTTGTTGAGGAACCTCTATACTGCTCTCCAGAGTGGTTGTACTAATTTACATTACTACCAACAGTGTACAATAATTTCCCTTTCTTCACATCCTCATCAGCATTTGTTATTGTCTGTCTTTTGGGTATAAGCCATTTTAACTGGGGTGAGGCGATATTTGCTTTGTGGTTTTGATTTGCATTTCTCTGATGATTAATGACAATGAGAATGTTTTTCACATATCTATTGACCATTTTATGTCTTCTTTTGAGAAATGTCTACTCAGGTCTTTTTCCATTTGTAATTGGATTACTATAATTTTTATCGACTTGTTTGAGCTCCTTATAAATTCTGATTATTAATCCCTTGTCATATGGGTAGCTTGCAAATATTTTCTCCCATTCTGTGGGTTGTGTTTTCACTTTGTTGATTGTTTTCTTTGCTGTGTAGAAGCTTTTTAACTTGACGTGATCCCATTTGCCTATTTTTATTTTGGTTGCCTGTGCTTTTGAGATATTTCTAAAAGAATTTTTACCCAGATCAATGTTCTGGAGAATATCTCCAATATTTCCTTTTGGTAGTTTTATAGTTTCTGGTCTTAGATTTAAGTCTAATCCATCTTGGTTTGATTTTTGTCTCTAAAGAAAGATGGGAGTCTAGTTTCAATCTTGTGTATATGAACATCCAATTTTCCCAAAACTATTTGTTGAAGACCTGTCCTTTTTACAAGATATGTTCTCGGCATCTTTGTCAAAAACAAGTTCACCATATATGTATGGGTTTATTTCTGGGTTCTTTATGCTGTTCCATTGATCTATTTGTCTGTTTTTATGCCAGTACCATGCTGTTTTGGTTACTGTATCTCTGCAGTATAATTTAAAGTCAGGTAATGATGTCATTTCTTTATTTTTTTCACTAGATGGTTTTTGGCTTTTCCGGGTCTTTGGCAGTTCCATACAAATTTCAGGATTATGTTTTCTATTTCTGTGAAGAATGCCATTGGTATTTTGATTGGGAATACACTGAATGTATAGATTGTTTTGGGTAGTATAGACATTTTAATAATATTGAATCTTCCAATCCATGAACATAGAAGATCTTTCAACTTTGTGTCCTCTTCAGATTCATTAGTGTTTTATAGTTTTCATTATAGAACTCATTCACTTACTGGGTTAAGTTTATTCCCAAGTATTTTATTTTATTTGTTGCTATTATAAATTGAATTATATTCTTGATTTCTTTTCTTTTCTTATTTTTTTTTGAGACACCATTTCACTCTATCACCCAGGCTGGAGTGCAGTGGCACAATCTTGGCTCACTGCAACCTCTGCCTCCCAAGTTCAAGAGATTCTCATGCCTCAACCTCCCAAGTATCTGGGACCATAGGTATGCACCACCACACTTGGCTAATTTTTGTATTTTTAGTAGATATGGCATTTTGCCATGTTGGCCAGTCCAACATGACGAAATGAACTCCTGACCTCTAGTGATCCCAAAGTGCTGGGATTACAGGCATGAGCCACTGTGCCCAGCCTTGATTTCTTTATCAGATTGTTCACTGTTAGCATATAGAAATGCTACTTATTTTTGTATATTGATTTTGCATTCTGCAACTTATTGAATTTATCAGTTTTAATATTTTTTTGGTGGAGTCTTTAGGTTTTTCTAAATATAAGGCCATATTCTCTGCAAACAAAGATAATTTGATTTCTTTTGTTCCAACTTGGATGCCCTTTATCTCTTTCTCCTGTCTGATTGATTAGCCAGGATTTCCAAAACTATGTTGAATAAAAATGGTGAAAGTGGGCATCCTTGTCTTGTTCCAGATCTTGAGGAAAGGCTTTCAGTTTTTTCCCATTCAGTATGTATATGACTTTTATTGTGTTGTGGTATGTTCCTTCTGCACCCAGTTTTTTTGAGGTTTTTATCATGAAGGAATGCTGAATTTTCCAAATGCTTTTTCAGCATCAATTGAAATAATCATATGGTTTTTGTCCTTCATCCTGTTGGCATGATGTATAATCTAATTTTTGTATGTTGAACCATCCTTAGACTCCTGGGATAAATCCCACTTGATCATGATTAATGATTTTTTTAATATGCTGTTGAAGTCAGTTTGCTAATATTTTGTTGAATATTTTTGCATTAATATTCATCAGAAATACTGGCCTTCAATTTTCTTTTCCTGTTGTTGTGTCTTTGTCTGGTATTGGTGTTAGGGTAATACTGGCCTCACAGAATGGGTTTGGAAGTATTCTCTCCTCCTCCATTTTATAGAATAATTTGAGTAAATTTGGTTTAGTTCTTCATTAAATGTTTGGTAAAATTCAGCAGTAAAGCCATTGTATCCTGGGTTTTCTTCTGATGGGAGAAGTTTGATTACCAGTTTGATCTCATTGCTTGGTATTGGTCTGTTACGGTTTTGGATTTCTTCATGGTTCAATCTTGGTAGGCTGTATGTGTCTAGAAATTTATCTATTTCTTTTAGGTTTTCTAATTTATTGGCATATAATTGCTAACAGTAGTCTTTAATGACCCTTTGAATCTCTGTAGTATCAGTTGTAATGTCTTTTTTCCCATCTCTAAACTAATTTATTTAGGTCTTTTTTATTAGTCTGGCTTAAGGTTTGCCACTTTTATCTTTTCAGAAAACCAACTTTTCACTTATTGATCTTTAGTATTTGTTTCAATATCATTTATTTCTGCTCTGATATTTATTATTTCTTCTACTAATTCTGGGTTAGGTTTGCTTTTGCTTTTATAGTTCTTTAAGATGCATCATTAGCTTGTTTATTTCAAGTTTTTCTGCTTTTTTGATGTAGGTATTTATTGCTGTAAATGTATCTCTTAATACTGCTTTTGATATATCCCATAGGTTTGGGTATGTTGTGTTTCCATTTTCATTTCTCTCAAAACATTTTCAATGTATTTAATTTATCCATTGACCCACTGGTCATTCAGGAGCATAGTGTTTAATTTCCATGTGTTTGTATTGTTTCCAAAATTCTTCTTGTTACTAATTTCTAGTTTTATTCTGTTGTGGCCAGAGAAGATATTTCATATGGTTTCAGCTTTTTTGAAAATTTTAAGACATTCTGTGGCCTAACATATGGTCTACCCTTACAAATGATGCATGTGTTGAGGAGAAAAATATGCATTCTGCAGCTGTTGGATAAGATGTTCTGTAAATATCTATTAGAAAATATATAGGAAGATAACATTAAATTATCAGCATTTAATAAAATAATGACCAGGAAGGCAAAAATACAGAAATTTGGAGTTATCCTTGTTTCCACTTATATATAAAGTGGAACACATTCACTTCCAGGAACAATGGAGAAGGAGTAAAAGCAAACCTCATTTTCCTCTGAGGAGGGATAGAAAACCCTCCTTTCTGACCCTAGGAACCAGGCAAAGATCACCAGTTCTAGGAAAAGGAAAGAAGCAAAAGCTACCATCCCCTAGGGAGCAGGTGGGGAAAAATCTTAGTTCCCAGTCCTGTCCAAAAAAGCATAGATCTGCCACTGTTTGAGGAAATGCAGAAAAACCCTCTTACTCGACATTCATATATACATCACTCAACACTCATATATAAAACAATCCACACTCACACATAAAAGCAGAGACTGGCTGCCACAGAAGGGGGTTTAGGGATAGAGGAAAGACTCACAAATCTTCCTTAAGAACAGACCCTCAAAAACTGGGGATCAAAATTTTCGTATAATACTACATTAGGGTACTATAAAAAATTAGAATGAACTATGATGATCAAAAACCAAACATAAAAGAATACATATTGCATGATTCCATTTATAGTAAGTTAAAATAAACAAAATTAATTCTATGTTATTAGAAGTTATGAGGGAATTTTTTTGGAGGGAAAATGGAAATTATAACTAAAAAGAGCCATGAGGAAGGTTTCCAGGGAGTTTATAATGTTTATTTTATGCTAATTATGCTAATTAGTACATTTTGTTGCTATAAAACACGAGATTACAATTTCTGCTTTCAGGTATATAATTCAAATAAAAAGAAACTACATACTAAAAATCCACAGAAGTGCTTTCTAATACTAACAAAATTAAAACGGCAAAAATATGGAAATTAACATATCCACATAAAGATACAGTGTAATTAGACTATATTTTCTAACTTCACTTGAGCAATTTCATTTCTTCTTTTTTACTTTTCCATTAGAGTTTTCTCACCACCAACCCCAACCATAAATATTTCAGCACACATCAGCTTAAATCTATCTCTGGGATATGGTACTAATTCTTCTCTAATCTGCAAGTATTGTTAGAAGCAATGTCAGGGAGAAGCAGATGAGGAAGGTAGACACAAAAAAATAAATAACCCCCATAATGGGGCAGGAACAAAAACAGAAGTCTTTTTAAATAAACTGAAGATGGATCAGATCAAGGATATGTGTTTGGGATCTGAAGAAGTACCAAAAGCAAATGTAATGACTTTGCCATACTAATCTCAGCCTGTTCATGTCACACCTAGAGCAGGTCCTCTGAGTCCTTAATTCTTCCTATTACCACAGAAAATGTGTACTTGAGCAGATCTCCACTACCTTGTTTTGAAGGCCTTAAGAAATCTGCATAGAAGAATATTTCTCAGTGTTTCATACTTTAATCAGACATTACAAGCTCACCTTTTAACAACAAGAAGAAACAGTGCAGCTGACAACATTCTCCAATTATTAGTGATTTTAGTTTGAATTATTTTTTAAAGAGATAGGGTCTCACTATGTTGCCCAGGCTGGCCTCAAACTTTTGGGCTCAAGCAGTCCTCCCACTTCAGCCATTTAAATAGCTGGGATTACAAGCATGCATTATAGTACCCACAGTACCCTCCTGGCTGAGTTTGAAGTTTTTAGGTGACAAAGTATATAATATGCTTCTCTTTAGCTTAAGTCATATGCTATTTTTAATGTGAAATAACAAATACAATAAAATAAAATAGTTGAAAAATGAAGTATTTTCACCAGATAATTGGAATATATAAAAATAAAGGCCAGGCATGGTGGCTTATACCTGTAATCCCAGTACTTTGGGAGGCCAAGGAGGGCAGATCACTTGAGGCCAAGAGTTTGAGACCAGCTTGGTCAACATGGTGAAACTCTGTCTCTACTAAAAATAAAAAAATTAGCTGGGCATAGTAGTGCACACCTGTAGTCCCAGCTACTCAGGAGGCTGAGTCACAAGAATTGCTTGAACCCAGAAGGCAGAGGTTGCAGTGAGGCAAGATCATGCCACTGTGTCCAACCTGGATGACACAGATTCTGTTTAAAAAAAAAAAAAAATTAATTAATTAAAATAAAAATAAAATGAATACTATAAAACTGAAAAACACAGTAGCTGAAATTTAGATCTCAATGGATGAGTTAATTAGTTGCCTGGATACCCAAAGTAACTATTAATGCAGTGGAACATAAATAAATGTTATATGCCAAAATCAATGCATAAAGAAAAAGAGAAATAGAACAAAGCATAAGAGACAGATAAGGTATGCTGAAAAGTTAAACATATATATAAGAGTAGTATAAGAATGAGAGGAAAGGGATAATATAGTGGAACCAATATTCAGAGAGATAAAAAATGATACATTTCTGAAACTGATTTAAAAATGAAGATTTTCAAAGCTCACCAACCTCCAAGCAGGATAAGTTAAAGTGATTCCTTTACACTAGTGATTCACATCACACTAAAATGCCAAAAAACACAAAAAGAAAATCTTAAATTTTAAAAATGATCACATTACAGTCAAAGATCAACAGAAATAATGAAAGTCAGAATATAATGAAATGTCATTTTAAAGTGCTAAAGATAAATAAAATCTCAGTAAAGATATGATTTAAAAATTAAAGAATGTGAACATTTTCATTGTAAGTTTTCATATGAACAAAACATACGAAATTCATTGCTAGTAGACCCGTTCTAGAAAAAAAAAAATTAAGGTATTTCTTTGGGCAAAATAAAAAGAAACATGAAAATGTTAGAGATAATGAAGATTATCAGAAAGGGATAATATGTAGTTAAATATAAATGAATATTAACTATACGAAACAATCATTGTAATGTCTTATGAAATTTAAAATACTTGTAGCACTAAATTATATGAAACAGTAACACAAAAGACAGCAGGATAAACAGAAGTAGTATAAGTATTAAAGAAGAGATAAAAGTAATCATTTGTAATCAATTATAATGAATCAAATTTACGTGCTGGAATCTCGAGGGTAGTTACAAAAAAGAATAGTAAATAAACATACTATTAACAAATTAATTGAAGAAAAGTGTAATTAATTAAAAATTATAAATGAGAAAACAAAAATTGTAAATTAGAAAAAGTTTGTATACATAAATCAAATTATAACAGTTATACAGTAAATGAGAAATTAAAGTTACAAGTCAAAATAAAATTAGAGTCTACATTAAAAAATTCAATTGTATACTCCTTATCTGGAACACACTTTAATAAAAGGTTTCAGAATAGTTGAAAGTCAAAGATCAGGAAATGATAAACTATACAAATATTAATCAAAAGAAAGATGTATAAATCAAATATAAAATAGATTTTAAGACAAGAATTATTATTAAAGAGAGAGGAACATTGCTTAAGGATAAAGGGGTCAATGAGACTGTAATATATGATAATCCTAAAACTGTCTGCATCCAAATGACATACATAGTTTTCAATTATATAAAGCAAGAATGAGACAATTAAAAAAGAAATATGCAAATACACAACCATAATGGGAGATTTTAAGTAACAAATCTCAATAGGTGATAGAATAAATAGATAAAATCCCATAGGATCTGAACAACATACAGAAAAGGGTTCGATTCACATATATCTGATACTTTACCCAATAATGATAGAATTCACATTCTTCTCAAATAAACATGGAATATTTACAAAAATAAACCATGCACAGAACCATAAAAAAATTTAACTAAATATTAAAACACTGAAATTATTCACAGTTTATTTTTAGATGAGGATAGAAGTCTGAAATCAATAAATAAAACAACAAAACCCTCCCTCAACTATCTAGAAATTAAAGAATGCATTTCTAAACAATCTTGGAATCAGAAAAAAATAATACTGGAAGTTAGAAAATATTTAGCACTAAGTAGTAAAGTCTAAACACAGAAATTTGTGGGTTGCAGCTAGATCAATGCTTGAGTGGGAGAGGATTGTAGCATTAATTATATTATATATTTTTCTAATAGAAAAGGAGAAGGAAAAGAAATAAAAGATTTAAATTTTTATCTTTAAAAACTGGAAAAAGAAAAGCAAATCAAGCCCCAAAAATGTAGAAAAGGAAATCCTTTCAAAAAGAGGAAAAAGCAATGAAATAGTTTATAAACATATAATAGAGGAAATCAGCTAAAACCAAACACTGGGAGAGAGATCCAAGATGGCTGATTACTAGCAGCTCAGGATTGTAGCTCCCAGTAGAAGCTCAGAGAACAAGAGGACGCCACACTTTCAGACAAATTTTTGTTGCTCATGGACCAGGAGATTCCCAGCGGAGGAGCCCCATGGGTTGCCAGCAGAACTCTTGCGGCCGGTGCAACGGTTTTGCTGGCACCTCGGTGTGGTGGTTCTTGGTGCAGAGTAAACGGGACTGGGTCCCCTTTTGGTTGACATTTGGAGCCCTGGGAAGGCAGAGTCGCCCATTCATCTGATTGAAAAAGGGACTGAAGAAGGAAGCCAGACTGGAGATTCCTGGGCAGAAAAGCAGCACGAATATCAATGCCACTGTTTTAGCCAGTGCAGTGGTTTGCTCAGATTCTGGCGCTGGGAATCAACAAGTTGGACGTCCACTCAGAGACCTAATTTGAAAGTTGGTAATTACAAAGATGACAGGTGGATAAATTTACAATCATGGGAAGAAACCAGCGTAAAAAGGCTGAGAATACCCAAAATCAGAATGCCTCTCCCTCTACAAGGGATCACAGTTCCTCATCAACAAGGGAACAAGACCTGATGGAGAATGAGTGCATTCCAATAACAGAATTAGGCTTCAGAAGATGGATAATAAGAGATTTCTGTGAGTTAAAAGAAAATGTTCTAGCCCAATGTAAAGAAACTGAGAACCTTGAAAAAAAGGTTTGATGAAATCCTAAAGAGAACAGACAATCTAGAGAGGAATATAAGTGAATTAATGGAACTGAAGAATACAGTACAAGAGCTCCATGAAGTATGCACAGGTTTTAGCAGTCGAATTGATCAAGCAGAATAAAGGATATCAGAGGCTGAAGACAAACTTAATGAAATGAAATGAGAAGACAAGATTAGAAAAGAAAAACTAAAAAGGAATAAGCAAAGTCTCCAAGAAATATGGGACTATGTGAAAAGACCTAATTTACATTTGATAGGTGTACCTGAATGTCATGAAGAGAATGAATCCAAGCTGGAAAATATTCTTCAGGATATTATTCAGGAAAACTTTCCTAATCTAGTAATGCAGGACAATACTCAACTCCAGGTAATACAGAGAACACCACAAAGATACTCCTCAAGTAGAGCAACCCCAAGACATATAATCATTAGATTCACCAGGGTTGAAATAAAGGAGAAAATTCTAAGGGCAGCTAGAGACAAAGGTCAGGTTACCCATAAAGGGAAGCCTATCAGACTCATAGCAGATCTCTCAGCTGAAACCCTACAAACCAGAAAAGAGTGGGGGGTCAATATTCAATATCCTCAAAGAAAAGAATTTTCAACCCAGAATCTCATATCCAGCCAAATTAAGCTTCATAAATGAAGGAAAAATAAAATTTTTCATGAACAAGCAAGCACTCAGAGATTTCATCACCACCAGGCCTGCTTTATAAGAGCTTCTGAAAGAAGCACTATACACGGAAAGGAAAAACCAGTATCAGTCATCCCAAAAACTTACCAAAAGGTAAAGAGTATCTCCATAATGAAGAATCTATATCAACTAATGGGCAAAATAGCCAAATACTATTAAATGACAATATTAAACTCACAAATATCAATATTAATCCTAAATTTAAATGGATTAAATGCCCCAATCAAAGACACAGACAGGCAAATTGAATAAAAAGTCAAAACCCATCAGTACACTGTATCCAGATCCATCTCATAAGCAAGGACACACAAAGACTCAAAACAAAGGGTTGGTGGAAGACTTACCAATCAAATGGAGAGCAGAAAAAAAAACAAAAACAAAAAACAGGAGTTGTAACTTCCGTCTCTGACAAAACAGACTTTAATAGTAACAAAGACTAAAAGAAACAAAGAAGGACATTACATAATGGTAAAAGGATCAATGCAACAACAGGAGTCAATGATCATAAATATATATGCACCCAATATAGGAACACCCAGATACATAAGACAAGTCCTTGATGACTTATAAAGAGACTTGGACTCCTGTACAGTAATAGTGGGAGACTTTGACACCCCATTGTTAATATTCGACGGATCAACGATATAGAAAATTAACATATAATAGGGACATCTATGATTTGAACTCAGACCTGGAACAAGTAAACTCAGTGAATATTTATAGAATTCTTTACCCCAGGTCCACAGAACATACATTTTTCTCAGTATCACATTATACCTATTTTGAAAGTGACCACATAATTGGAAGTAAATCACTCTTCAGCATTTGCATAGCACTTTACAGACTTAAATGAAATATTGGTTGGCTGTTTGTTTGTTATTTTCTTCCCTTATTCCTTCCTGTCTCTGCTGTTAAGCACAATTATTGGCATAAAAGAGGTTTTTAATACCTATTTTTAGATTGCATTCTAGCCTGGGCAATAGAGCAAGACTCCTGTTCTCTCTCTGCCTTTCTCTTTCTCTTTCTTTCTTTCTTTCTTTCAAACAAACAAACAAACAAACAAACAAACACTGGTTCCTTTAGATCAACTTGCAGAAGGATTGATTAAAAAAAATAGAGAAAAAATACAAATATCCATATCAGATCCATATAAGGGAAAAAAGGCATCACTATAGAAGTTACTGACATAAAAAAATAAAAATACTATACCCATCTCTACGCCAATATATTGGATAACCTTGATGAATGGACACATTCTTCAAAAAGAAATACAAGTTATCAAAGTCGATAGAAAAATGAGAAAATCTATTTATCCTGAATATGAATATAAGTCTACATGTGAATCTTTTCCCACACACAATCTTCCAGGCCCATATCATTTCACTGAATAATTCTTTAAAATATTGCAAGAAGAAATGGTACACAAACTCTCTGAGAAAAATAGTAAAAGAAATCACTTCTCACTTCTTTATATCCTCCCCAAACCTGAAAAAGACATAAGAAGAGAAACCACAGAGCAACATCGCTCATAAATGAAACATAAAAATCTTAAACAAAAAAGTAAAGATACATTGAGTTAATGAATTAGAAGATTTAATGTTGTTAAGATGTAAATTCTCTCAAAATTAATCTATAGATATTTCAGTCCCAATCAAAATCCCATATTTTTTGTATGAAAAGTGACAAGCTAATTCTAAAATCCATATGACAATGTAAACGCCCAAGAACAGCCAAAGCAGTCTTGAAAAAGACTGAGGTTTTATATGAACAGCTGAATGTTTATACTTCCTATTATAAAGCTGTCGTAATGAAGATGGGTGGTACCAGTGCAAAGATACACAAACTGACTAATGGAACAGCAAGAGCCCGGGATCGATTTCTTCATATACCGTTAAGTGATTTATGGTGAAGATGATAATTCAGTGGGGCAAAGAATAGACCTTTTAGTAAATGATTCTGCATAATTGAATGCCCTCATGGAAACAGATAGAGAGAGATATAGATATCTTGACACTAAGCTAACACCATTTTAAAAAGAGAGAGCGATTGGAAGTAAATACAGTAAAACATTAAAACTTTAAAAGAAAACTAATGATAACATCCTGTCTTGCGGATAGGAAAAGACTCATTAAATAGGACATAAAAATGCCAATCACAAGGGGAAAAAAATTGACATATAGGACAATATTACGGTTACAAATTTATTGCTAGACTTTGGATATGGGTCCTCCCTCAAACCTAACGTTGAAATTTGGTCACAATGTTAGAGGTGTGAAGGAGGTAACAGAAAGGTGTTTGTGTCATGGGGGCAGTTCTCTTACGAATACATTAATGCTTTCTCTCAGGAAAGGGGTGAGTTCTCACTCTAGTTCCCAGGAAACTCTAGTTGCCAGTCTGGTTGTTAAAAAGATCCTGGTACCTCCCAGCTCCTTGCTGCCTTTCTTGCTGTGTGTCCTTTGCACACACAAGCTCCCTTTCATCTTCCATCATGAGTGGAGGCAGTCTGAGGCCCTAACCAAATGCTCAATCTTGAACTTTTCCAGACATTAGAATCAGGAGCTTAATAAAACTTTTTTCTTTACAGATTACTCAGCATTGAGGATTCCTTTATAGCAACACAAAACAGACAAAGACACTTGCATTCATCAAAACATCATTAAAACAGTGAAAAGCAAGAGAGAAAATGTTTATAGTACCTATCTTCAACCCAAAAAGAACACTTACAACCCAAACAAACAAACAAATAAATTTAAGAAAACCAGACTGGCAAACCAACAGAAAAATGGACAAAAGGGAAGACAAACTCAGAACCTGGATCATCCAAATGATCAATAACTAGCTCAGTAACACTAGTCATAAGGAAAATACAAAGTAAAACTGCAAAGATATACTGCTACACTCCCAACAGAAGGGCTAAAATGCACAATACCACAGCCTGGCAACTGCAGAGTAACTGAAACTCATATGCTGCTCAGGGAAATGGAAACTGGAGCAACCACTGTGGACAACTCATTGGCTGAATCCTCGAACGCCAAACAAATACATACCCTATACCAGCATTTCCACTCCTAAGTGTAGAACCAAGAGCCATGGGTAATGTTCACCAGACGACATGTATTGGAATATTCACAGCATTTCTATTTATAATAGCACCTAAGTATACAAACAGCTAAATATATGCTAATAGTACAATGATAAATACAGTATATTCGTACTGTGTGGAAAAGTTTATAATAATGAGAATAAATGAAAAAGTGACAACTACATGCAACCCTGTGGATGAAACTCACAAATAGTGAAAGAAACCGGATATAAAAATAACATTGTATCCCGTAACTATAAAACACACAAATGGACAATATTCATCTATTCTGCAAGTGGTCAGCATAGTTACCATTATCCTTGGTGGGGTAGTGGGTATTGATAAAGTTTTCTATGCTTAAAAAAAAATAAACAGGCCGGGCGCAGTGGCTCACGCCTATAATCCCAGCACTTTGGGAGGCCGAGGCGGGTGGATCACGAGGTCAAGAGATGGAGACCATCCTGGTCAACAAGGTGGAACCCTGTCTCTACTAAAAATACAAAAATTAGCTGTGCATGGTGGTGCGCACTTGTAGTCCCAGCTACTCGGGAGGCTGAGGCAGGAGAATTGATTGAACCCAGGAGGCAGAGGTTGAGGTGAGCTGAGATCGTGCCATTGCACTCCAGCCTGTGTAACAACAGTGAAACTTCGTCTCAAAAATAACTAAATAAACCAAACCTAAGGGAAGAATTGACTCTGGATGATATGTTTGTGTAGTATGAATCATAATCATCACAGTCAATGAGTTCCTTTTCTTTTTTTGAGATGGAGTCTCACTCTGTCACCCAGGCTGGAGTGCAGTGGTGCCTTCTGGGCTCTCTGCAAACTCTGCCTCCGGGGTTCAAGCAATTCTCTTGCCTCAACCTCCCAAGTAACTGGGACAACAGGCATGCACCACCGCGCCTGGCTAACTATATTTTTAGTAGAGATGGGGTTTCACCATATTGGCCAGGCTGATCTTGAACTCCTGACCTCGTGATCTGCCTACCTCAGCTTCCCAAAGAGCTGGGATTATAGGTGTAAGCCACCACGCCCAGCCCAAGTTCTTTTTAATGAATTACTCAGCCCTGATCTCCTGAAAATTTAACTAAAATTCCTAGCCAAAATCCCTAATTGTTCTAGTCTAAACATCAAAAAATGGCTTGCATTTTTAAAATAATGTAATATAACAAGTCTAAAATGTCCAGCAGTTTTTAGCATAAAAAATAGATTTCTAAGTTAATTGCTATTTAATATAATTTGGTTTTCTCTGAAAATCTACTTTGAGCAGTTTCTTAAATAAACTTTATTTCTAAGAAATATAAATGCAATCTGTATCAAAATTCAAATAAAAACATTTTACTCTTTTATCAAAGTGGCTTGATGCATAAAAAGTATAATAAGCTGTTTAAAAGTATGTATATTTTTGGATAAGCTATATTTCTCTGTCTAAAATTCATCTTCATCTTTGCTATTTCCTAAGACTTGGAGTAAATAAATTCAAAATATCCCATGGAAAGCATTTTGTAAAATGCAGATTAATCTATCATTGGAGAAAATAATTTTTAAAATAGAAAGCATCTTACTTAAACACTGTATTTCCACAAATTTTTAAAAATGAAAAGCATTAGGATTTATTGTATGTGTTTTCAGCTCACCCTTTTCCTTACACTTAGAACTTGGAAAGGAAGGCTGACATCTTAGCAGATATCTTGGATCATAAGGACAAGGGTTATACCAAAGAATGGTAGAACAGGAACTGAAAGATGTCTCAATCCTGGAAAACTTGAACTTTTAAATCACTATTATGTTGCTTTTCTTGGTTATGCAGCCAAATCTCAGGTTGACTCTCAGATTGCCTAATTTCAAATCATATTTTAGAAACTGGAATTCTCAATTCGTCAATAATGTCAATAACAGCCTTCTTAGTTTCTTTTCTTTAAATATAATTATCAGGTTTCTTCACCGCATGCATACACAATTATTAAAATTCAGTCATTAGTATCTACAGTAATACAACAAGCAGAATTGGTGTCATTTTGCCTCACCAAATATATTATTTGCCTATGTATCTACCTCACTAACATCACACATTACTTAGTGAAAAAAATTAATCCATATATATCTGTTGCATCATTTTATTTCATTCATTCTGGCAAATAGTATGGAGCATGGCCAGGAACTAAAGCCAGTTACTAAAGATACAAAGATAAACAAGAAGTAAACAAAGAAGAAGAAAAAAGCTCCTTTAAGAAACTTACAGCAGAAGAGCTAGACACACAGCAGACATATATGTTGTCTAATGAACCAACAACCGTTCTCATTTGTCTCTTCCTGCCAACAGAGCCCCACATTCTTTTGGTACAGGTGGAATTACATTGATCTCAGGGAGGAAAGGCTGTTTACCTATGCCTAGGAGGAGAACAATGATTGGTCTATGCTAGTCACAGTCATTTCATCATCCTTGGACAATTAGAGGCCTAGGTGTGGGCATCCAATCCAGCTTCAGCTGAAGAGATACAAGTGGAAATCTATGGAGTTAATTCTCCTGCCCTTCTGACCCGAACATCGATGTGATGCTGTTACTCCTGCAGCTGTCTTGCATTCCCAAAGGAAAGGCCAAGAAAACTGCAGAAATGCTGTAATTCTAACATGATTGTTGTGCCACCTTCAGGCATCTTGTCATATGAAAGTCTGTTTCAGTTACTTATTTTCTGTTATTTGCACTTGACTTCATTTCTGCTAGACACAAATAAATGTACAAAACAATATGCAATAGCTGCTATAATAGATGAACACATACTTAAAGAACAGAAAGAAAAATTTGCCTAACTGT
Organism: Saguinus oedipus; assembly: GCA_031835075.1. Lineage (NCBI taxonomy): Eukaryota > Metazoa > Chordata > Mammalia > Primates > Cebidae > Saguinus > Saguinus oedipus. The sequence continues at coordinate 13,785,208 of CM063171.1, forward strand.
AATTTAGGTGGCCAAGAAGGCTGTATTAAAAACAAAAAGTGGGTTGGAACTTTGAGACAAATTATTTTTCTGTGCCTAAAGTATAATGGTACATAAAGAGAAGTAATGGAACATGAGAATGAACATACAGACAGAGACAGAATGATGGAAACTCACGTAAATCATAAGAATTGTGGATTTTACTTTATATGTGATGGGGAATCTTTGAAATGTTTTCAACATGATAACAATATTTTAAAATCATACAAAGATCAAATTTTGTGATTTACTAATTCATCCTGACACTATTTTGAAAAGGCCTCTGGGGGACAGGGTGGTGAAACATATATAAGTAGATGAGAAAGACAAGGGGCTGAAATAATAAAGCAACTGGAAGTAAGGGAGAGGGGGAACTTAAGGAAGATTTCTAGAAGTCTGCCTAATGGATAAACTTAGCCCCATTTATTGAGAGAATTCAGTAGGAGCTCCAGGTCTGAAGTAAAGCTTTATTAAGAGATATTGAATGTAAAATGTTAGTGCAACATATAGGTGCAGATTCCTAAAATTAAAATACAGAGGTCTGGATACACATTTCATATACAATTTTGAGCAACATCAATGTCTGATATACGTGTTAATAGTACAGGAAAGAAAAATGGTGGCTGAAAAGACAACTGAGCAAAGAGATACAATAAATAAAAATAATAGAGAAAATAACATGCTGAATATCAGAGGAGAACATTCCCAAGCAGGTTAAATATTTCAGACAGGCCAAGTAAAATCATGACTGAAATATTTATCCCACATTTGGGGATTCAGAGCAGGTTGTTAATTAGCAAAAAGTAGTAAAACTTCCACTAGTCGATTGTCAATCCTCATTTTACTTTAGCAGCAGTAGTTGCCACTTTTCATCACAGTTGAATCCACCCTCTTGAATCATGTCTTTCACTTGCCTTTTAGAAAAGTGCTTTGTTTTGGCTCCCCCACTACTTCAGTGCCTTTTCCCCATTCTTCCTCTTCCTCCTCCTCCTCCTCCTCTTCCTCTTCTACCCCTCCTTCTTCTTCTCCTTCTTCTTCTCCTCCCCCTCCTCCTCCCCTCCCCCTCCCCCCTCTTCTTCTTCTCCTTCTCCTCCTCCCCTTCCCCCTCCCCCTCCCTATTTCCCTCCCCCTCCCCTTCCCCTTCCCCTTCCTCTTCTTCTTCATAATAATTTTGTTTCAATTCCTCATCATCTCCCTGAACTCTAAACTTCAGAATGCCCTAGGGATCAGTCCTTGGATCTCTTCTCTACACCTGTTCTCTTGGTGTTCCCATCCAGTTTTAGAAATTTAAATACCATATAAATTTACCCCCAAGTTTTTATCTTCGGTCTAATTCAGATTCACAATTTCCTGTTTAACATCCTCATATGGATTTTACATAGAATCTCAAATTAAAGTTATTAAACTTATGATGTTTCCCACAAAATATACTCCTACTTGCTTTTTGTTTTCTAATTCAGTAAATGGCCACCAATCTGACTACAGTAAATAGCTGCTGATGACGGCTGCTATGGTTTGACTGCATCTCTTACATTTCATGTGTTGGAAACTTAATTCCCAACGTGGCAGCACTGAAAGGAGGGCCCTTTAAAATGTGGTTAGATCATGAGGGTTCTGCCCTCGCAAATAAATTGATCCATTCATGGATTATTGAATTAGTGGTTCAATGGATTAGTAGGTTATGATGGGAGGGGAAGTGGTGGCATTACAAGACTAGAAAGAGAGACCTCAACAAGCATGTTAAGCATGTTAGCATGTTCACCCCCCGGCTGTGATTCCTGGCACTGCCTTTGAACTCTTCAGAGTCCTGACCAGCAGGAAGGCTCCTACGCTCTTACCAGATGTGGCCCCTTGACCTTGGACTTCTTAGCCTCCATAATGGTAAGAAATAATCTTATTTTCTTTACAAGTTACCCAGTTTCACGTATTATTTTATAAGCCATAGAACCAGGTATAAAAATAACTGGTATTTCCTTAATTTGATTCAATATGAATCACCTTCTGGTGATAGAGACATTCCATTTGAGACATATATGAGTATGTATGTGTATGTTGACATTTTAGTAAAGACTATGTGTAAAGTTTTCAAAGCATTAAGAAATAGAGACTATTTGCAGAACTGCTAATAAAAACTGGGTTTTGTTTTTCCAATTAGAATACATGTCTTATTAGTTTACATTTCATGACTTACTTATCAAAGAGCCCATGACAAAAGTAAATCAGTACATCAACAAAGATATCCCCACCCCATGTTTACTGCAGCACTGTAGAACAACAACCAAAATATGAAATCAAACTTAAAGTCCATCAACAGATGAATGGATATAGAAAATGTTGTATATCACACAATGAAATACTATTCAGTCATATAAAAATAAAATGCTGTCATTCAAGGCAACATAGAAGAACCTGGAAGACATGTTAAGTGAAACAAGCCAAGCACAGAAAGGTAAATAATGCATGTTCTCACTCTTGTGCAGAAGCTAAAAAAAAAAGTTGACATCGTAGAACTAAAGAGTAGAATAGTGCTTATGAGAAGCCATGAAAGATAGCAGGGTAGGGGAGATAAGAAAAGACTGATTTCAAAATACAAAATTACAGCTATTTGGAAGGAATAAGTTCTAGTGTTTTAAGCACTATAGGAATACAATAGTTAATGATTATTTATTATATATTTTCAAATAGCTAGAAAAGAGGATTTTGAATGTTTCCAATACAAGATATGATAAATATTTGAGGTAACAGATATACTATAATGATTTGATTACTCTATATTGCATGTATCATATGTGCCCCATAAATATATATATATATGTTTCAAGGAAAAAAAATTAATTAAAAATTGATAAAAAGCCCATGACAAAGATCAAAATATCAGTAGAATTGGAGAGATAAGCAGCAAAATATAATTTTAGTTAAAAATATTAACTTTTACATCTCACGCCAGTGAGAATGGCGATCATTAAAAAATCTGGAGACAACAGATGCTGGAGAGGATGTGGAGAAATAGGAACACTTTTACACTGTTGGTGGGATTGTAAATTAGTTCAACCATTGTGGAAGACAGTGTGGCGATTCCTCAAGGACCTAGAAATAGAAATTCCATTTGACCCAGCAATCCCATTACTGGGTATATATCCAAAGGACTATAAATCGTTCTACTACAAGGACACGTGCACACGAATGTTCATTGCAGCACTGTTTACAATAGCAAAGACCTGGAACCAACCCAAATGCCCATCAATGATAGACTGGACAGGGAAAATGTAGCACATATACACCACTGAATACTATAAGCCATAAAAAACGATGAGTTCATGTCCTTTGTAGGGACATGGGTGAACCTGGAAACCATAATTCTCAGCAAACTGAGGCAAGAACAGAAAATCAAACACCACATGCTTCATTCATAGATGGGTGTTGAACAATGAGAACACATGGACACAGGGAGGGAAGCATCACACACTGGGGTCTGTCAGGGGAAATAGGGGAGGGACAGCAGGGTGTGGGGAGTTGGGGAGAGATAGCATGGGGAGAAATGCCAGATATAGGTGATGGGGAGGAAGGCAGCAAATCACACTGCCATATGTGTACCTATGCAACAGTCTTGCATGTTCTTCACATGTACCCCAAACCTAAAATGCAATAAAAATATATATATATTATACTTTTATATTCCAGTTGAGGAATTTTGTTCCAAGAAGTTTCAAGACTCAAAGTTCTATTTTGTTCATAGGTTCAATATGCCTGCAGTCACCTGTGCTATAGGGGCATACAGGTGATTCAGTTTAAAATAGCATTTCTAGCATATCCTGACAGAGTCTCTTCCAACTTTCCACTTAAACACCATAATGAAGATTTGTTGTTTGCCTTCCCACCATCTCCATTCCCTTCTTCCTGCAATCACTACATTTGTCTTCAATGAACATTTGTCTTCAATGATCCTCTCCTCTGCTTCAGTCCAAGTAGGTAAAATTGCAGTCGTTTAACTAGAACAAGTTATTCCAGTTTATACTCATTATTTCTCCAGTCATTTTAATGGTTCAGTGATGGGAAAATAGCATAAATGTGTTTAATCTGGAAATTTAGGACTTTAATGGGCATTACTAGAAAAAGAAGCTTTCTCTTCTGGGGACTAACCTACAGAAAGTCTGATATCAGAGATAACGTAAGTTTTTTTTACTATCATAAGGAGACATGTAGAATTGCTCCAGGCTACTACTTGGAGCTTGAAAAAAGCAGAGTAGAGAGGGGCTGAGTCACAATGACATCAGTTTAACACTGAAGCTAGTTATGAATGATACATACAATCATCCAACTCTACATTTTTTTAGTCACATGAGCTAGTAAAATGAGTGTATTTTCTGTTGCACACAACTGAAAGAATCCTAACTGGCACTTATCACAGGAAAAATACACCAAAAAACTCATAGTCACATATAAAATAATGCCTCAGCATCAACGACATTGTAATCTGGGAGGAATTTCCTCTAAACACTAAGGTACTACAATTGGTGTCATATGTACTACATGAAAAGTACTACAGTGTCATAGGTGGACCATCCACACTGCTGCTAGAAATTTTAAAAGCCTTTCTCCCAGGAAGTATGTGTAAATGTACATTGCCATTGCCTCATTAGATGTCCCCAATTTAGAAAAACAAGATCAATGTCAACCAGAAAGTAACAGAGATATTAATCCATGCATGGCCTGGGAGCTGTGGACTGTCTTTCTCATTTCTATCATGTACCTTTTCTGTCCTTCTTCACTCAGTCGATGACCCTTTCCCCTATATTTTACTCAGTGACTATGGTTCTTAGGAAAAGAAAATTCCACCTCAGGAAAAAAGAATCTAACAGATAATAGAAAGTCTGCTAGACAATGCCTATTAGATTAGGATATTGACTTAAGATTTCTATCAATGTTAATATAAGAAGGAGATTTGATATTGATCAAATAGTGATATAATTGATCCAGTATCCAAGAAGAAAGAGTCTGGGGCCTGTAGACACTTACACATTCTGTGTTTTGGTAATCAATAGCCTACAAGGGCCTCCTCTCATTCAAGAGTAGGAATGAGCATAATATCAGCTAAGATAAAGAGGCTGATATAATATACATACACATACAGTTAACTATCCATACCTACATATAATAAGGCAAATCCCGGGACTAATTTATTTCTTTACACTCTTATGAGAACCTAAGAAGAATTTTGTAAAAATATTATGTACAAGCAGAAAAAGAAAACCAGATTGGCATCATTTTTCACCACTTCACAGAATTCCCAAATTCAGTGGTATAATAACTTTCTTAAAATGAAGAACTATTGTGATCTCACTTTTTTTTTTTCCTTTTTTGAGACAGGGTCTCACTGCATCAATCAGGCTGGGGTACAGTGGCCTGATTACAACACACTGCAGCCTCAAACTACTAAGCTCAAGTGATCTTCTTGCCTCAGCCTCCAGAACTGAGGCTACAGCCATACACAAACACTCCTGACTAATTTATTTTTATTTTTATTAAAATAAAAGATAGGGTGTCACTATGTTGTCCAAGGTGATCTTGAACTACTATCCTCAAGTGACCCTCCTGCCTCAGCCTCTCAAAATGTTGATCTCACTCTTCTCTAAGTAGCCAAAGTATCATACACGTGTGAAGGGAAAACAAATAGAAAGACATTCCATACATGGAAAGATTTAGAAGGCAATTTACACATGTATTCTTCAAAAATTCCTTGAAAAAAATTAGTCTTTTTAAAAATGAATAAAAACAAAGAGCTCAAATATGAAAGTTAATGTAGTTTTAAAATGTATTAAGCAAGGAAACTGGAATATGGTTATGAAAATGCAAATGATAAAGTAATGATTGAAAGAGAAGACAGATAACCTAAAATGTTCGTTATAAAAACTTAAAAATCTTATATTGTTTTCCTAGGCACTAGAGCTTAGGAGAAGAATAGAAGACAACAAAGATATTCTAAATTTCTCATTTAACAGAGATAATCAATAGATACAATTTGTTTCCTGATATTTAGGGAAAAATCAATTCACAATATTAGAAATTGACACAGTCATCTTATAATTTAAAGAAAACATGAAATTACAAAAATTTTATGAAACAAAATCTTGGATTTTATTATTTTGTAAAACATATAAAGTTGAAAGAAAAACTGGAAAAAATATTAACATATACATAAAACATATTTCTTAATATGAAAAGAGTAGTTATAAATCAATAATTTGAAAAAGTTTATGTAATTTAAAAGGCATGTTACAGTTACGTTTCTGCATTTAAAAATTCCAATATACATATATATATACACATACACACACACACACACACACACACATACACATTAAAAATTAAAAGAATATACAGCTCAAAGTAAATATTTGGCTATTTCTGGATGGTAAAATTGGGGGAAGTTTATTACTCCATTGACTTTTTAAATTTTCAGTAATCATTGCACAATTCACTCATTCACTCAATAAATATTTATTGAGCAATAAATATGTGCTAGGCAAGAACTGAAAAAAAAAAGCATAAAAAAATCCTGCATACCCAGAGCTTTTATTATTGTAGTAGGGGATCAGAAAATCAGCACAGTAGCTCATGTATTTAATTCCAGTGCTTTGGGAGGATAAGGTTGGAGAATCACTTGAGGCCAGGAGTTCAAGCCCAGCTTGGGCAACACAGCAAAACTCTCTATCTACAAAAATACAAAAATCAGCCAGACATGGTGCATGTACCTCTAGTCCAGCTACTCAGGAGAATGAGGTGTGAGGCCATGTGAGCCCAGGAATTCAAGGCTGCAGTGAGGTATGATCATGCCACTGTACTCTAGCCTGGATGGCAAAGTGAGACTCTGTATCTCTTAAAAAAAAAAAAAAAGAAAATCAGCAAAACAAATAAATAAAATATATATATATATATATATATATGCGTGTGTGTGTGTGTGTGTGTATGCATCTGTGTAACATATACTACAATTATCTTTATATATATGTATATATATACACACACACATCTCTCAAGAAAATTTGTAGAATAGAGAAAAATTAAAATAAAGTAGGAAAAAAGGACAAGGAGTTCTGGAAACAGAGCTCACATTCTAATTTTTTAAAAGATGGTATAGGAAGGCCTCATAGGTTGATACTGAACAGAACTTTGAGAGAGATGAGAGAGCCAAATATAAAGACATCTGGTGAAAAACACTTGCTAAACAGAGGGAGCACAAAAACAAAGACTCTGAGATACGTTTCTGGGAAGGTCTGACAAATAGTAAGAAAAATCAATGAAAGTACCTCAAAATGTCTATTAAAAGGTCAGAATCATACTAGGATGCAGAGATTCAAGGTAGTTTTGTTAAATTCACTTATATACTCTTCTGAACTGTGTAATTTTTCTGTAATAGAAATGTATTGCCGTTTTTACTAACAAACAAAACCCTAAAAACATGTTGTTGAAGTATCAGTGTTTAAAACATCAGTAGATTATATACTCAGAAGATGCAAAAAAATGTTTTTTCATATAATCTATAGGTGTTTACTCTTTGGAAAACATCTGGAAAATGCTGGAAACTGAAAGGAATCTTTAAAAAATCATCCATTGGCCCACTAACTTGAGCTCGTCTAGTATCCATAATTCTAAGTGAGCATTATTCTCATTATGATATGTAGGATCATACATTATCAAGGATAAATAGGATTTCAAAGATCTCCTAATCAGAATATTTCCAAGTGTGATTCTCAAATCTTTCACATCAGAATTAACTTAGAAACTTGCTAAAAATGCAGACTTGTGAATCACATCCCAACTCTAGCAAATCAGAATTGTGGAGTGGCGCTTTTCAAAATCACTCTCAGCCAATTTAAATGCACAGTAAGGCTTAAGAACTACTGGCCTAGTTCAATGACTGTAAGGATTAGTAAGCAGAAAAACTGCCTTTGGTTTCCTCTACTGACTGAAATTAATCTCTTAAATGTCTAGTTTACCTTTTACATGCTTGAGTTTACCTGAGCATTTCTGAGTTTACCTTTTATGAGCTTGGCAGGGAATGTTATCTAAGCATTCCCAATATGTGTCAAATCATGACCTCCTTAAAAGCTTAGAAGACAAAATAGGTCACAAGTACAGTATTAGCCTACATTAAAATCCTGGATTAGGTATCAAGTAGAGAAGAATATAAGGACATTATGGTAGTTCCAGTTTGGGCTCACAAAACGACCACTTATACCAGTATGAATTCCACCTTGGTCAACAAAACACAGGAGTTACAGTAAGACCAAACACTGAATATCAAAAGAGCAAGACACTGATTCAAAGACACAGAAAGATGAATGGAGTTATTTTGATTATACATCTACATATGCTTATTTTTATACTTTCCTGCATCTTAGCCATGAAAATGAAAATTTTATGAATTTGAATCCTGGAACTAGATTTATCCAGGTGCTTAGAGGATTACAGAGTGCTTTGTGCTGCAACATGGAAATAATTTTTGATTTGATCAAAGAAGTAATCCACCTTTACTTCAACAGGCTCATTCATATACCCTCAGTGTGACCATTCTGAGAGAATGATCCAAAGAATAATAGAAAAGGGAGAAGTCACATGTTTTCACGTATCAACTAAGAATTTCTGAAGTAAATATTCCATTGACAGAACACTATGAAAGGAAATAAGTAAATATTTGTCATATAAAGATACCGGATTATTTCTTTAGTAGGGTGTGGCAAAAAGTATAGCCCTATTTTTATAAATAGAATCACTGCTCACGAAAAAAAAAAAAAGACTTGAGGAATTCTACCATAAATTGCTACATAACCCCCAGGACATTTGCTCCCCTTCTAATTGACCTCCTTTGTGAGTTGGGTTTCATATGTGAGTATTTTTTAAGCAGGATGAGCCTTTATGCTTATCTATCTATCAAATTTAGGATTCCCATTTGGCAGAAAGTCACCTAATGCTCGCATATTCATGTTCTGGGAAAAGGTGTTAAAAATTATTTTGGCAGCCAGGTGCAGTGGCTCATGCCTGTAATTCCAGCACTTTGAAAGGCCAAGGCAGGTGGATCATGAGGTCAGGAGTTCAAGACCAGCCTGGTCAATATGGTGAAACCCTGTCTGTACTAAAAATACGAAAGTTAGCCAGGTGTGGTGTGACACACCTGTAGTCCCAGCTACTTGGGAGTTTGAGGCAGAAGAATTGCTTGAAACTTCTGCTGGAGGCAGAGGTTGCAGTGAGCCAAGATGACACCACTGCACTCCAGCTTGGGTGACAGAGCAAGCCTCCATCTCAAACAGAAAAAAGAAATTATTTGGCAAGACAATTGCATAAATCAGAAAAAAAAATCAAATGGACATTTAGAAGCTTGAATATTAAAAAAACAAAAACAAAAACAGGACCAGGCACAGAGGCTCATGCATGCCTGCAATCTAAATGCCTCCTTAGACTTTGGCAGGCTAAGTAGGGTGGATCACTTGAGCCCAGGAGTTCCAGACCAGCCTGGGAAACATAGGGAGATGTCTTCTCTACAAAAAGTTTTTTAAAAAATGGCCAGGAGTGGTGGTGCGTGCCTGTAGTCTCAGCTACTCAGACGGTTGAGGTGGGGAGATTGAGCCTGGGAGTTTGAGGCTTAGTGAGCCATGATCACACCACTGCACTCCAGCAGAAGACCCTGTCCCAGAAAAAAAAGTAAAAAGAAGTGGGAAAAAAAGGATCTAAATAAAGTCACTAAACTCGAAACTTTCTTCAATATATGCGTTCAATATATTAACAGAGGCCTGAAATACATCTGATTTTAATTTGCTAAGTAAAGAGCTATATCACCTAAGGCAGGGCCCAGACACAGATATGATCAGTTGCTAATCTACATATTAGTCTGCCTGTCAAATATTATGCTCTTAGCCAACATAAAATTCCCATAAACATGAGCTAATGAATTAATTATTAAGGTGAGACATTATGCCCAAAAAGCTACTATTTATATATAAATGTTAATGAAATGTAGCAACTATTATATTTTCAGGAATAAGTTCATTTACCTAGTAGTGCATGGTATTCCCAAGAAAAGCTTAAGAAGTAGAATAGTACATGAACATTAGTAGCTGAAGAGGTGACCAAATTGCCAAGAGACTTGGTTACCTGTTGAGCTGGTAATGTTCATGTACCATTCACCTGCAAGGCATAAAGTACTCTGTATCAGTACTTCTCAAACTCCACCTTGCATAAGAATCACTTGAGGCTTGTTAAAACATATATTCCTGAGCCCCTCCCTCATAAATTCTGATTTGGTAGGGATGTGGCCTAAAAATATGCATATCTAATAAGGTCCCAGGAGATGCTGATACTGGTAGTCTAAGGTAAACTTTGAGTAACAGTGCTGTAAGTAGCATCTAGTACCAAAGTGGAAGAAAGCCTAGGAAATAAAGGTATTCAACCTTACAGTTTTACCTAAGGGTAACCGTAAGTTAGGCTCCAGATATAACTTCCAAAAGCATCTCATTTCTATATTCTTAATATTTAATTTTACGTGCGATGGCTACTTATGTACCATGCAGTGCATCAGGATAAGAAATTTCTAAGGTAACCCGGTCTCAAATCACAAGCGACTTTGCAGCAAATCTTATATTAATAAGCAAACCAATAAATTATATGTGTTGGGAAAATACTTTGTAACTAATATTTTAAGTAAACTTTTTATATGATGAGACCAAAACATGTGCATATTGTTTATTAACTACAACAATTATTTTAACTGCATGAAAATGATTTAGACTTTAATTATTTAAACTTTTGACTTGGTCACTTAAAAAAATACAACACAAGGCCAGGCGCGGTGACTCAAGCCTGTAATCCCAGCACTTTGGGAGGCCGAGGCGGGTGGATCACGAGGTCCAGAGATCGAGACCATCCTGGTCAACATGGTGAAAACCTGTCTCTATTAAAAATACAAAAAATTTCTGGGCATGGTGGCGCGTGCCTGTAGTCCCAGCTACTCAGGAGGCTGAGGCAGGAGAATTGCCTGAACCCAGGAGGCGGAGGTTGCGGTGAGCCGAGATCGCGCCATTGCACTCCAGCCTGGGTAACAAGAGCGAAACTCCATCTCAAAAAAAAAAAAAAAAAAAAAATACAACACAAGAGAAAACCACGTTGGTGATCCATTTTGTAGCTCTGTAGAGAGGCAGCACAAAGCTGAGTGTTTGTAGAGCCTGAGGTTCTAAGCCAGCTTTTCCCTCACTAATTTTGAGAACACAACGTTTATGTGTTTAGTATCCTCACTAATAAAATAATGATGTTAGAGTAACTGGTCTTAAGGATCCTGCTATTGTAAACTCCAAAATGACTCCTTCAAACCTGTTTACGTTAAAAATAAAATGTTGCATAATTCTCTTCATTAAAGGTCACCGAAATGTCTTATCTTAAAGAATCAAACTTAATTAAATGTTAGCTGTTTCTTATTAACCAACTATTCAATTTCTGAGACTCCATGTGGAGCTGTTTGTATTTGATAATGAAGTGTTTTTAAAATAGCACATTAAACATGAGTGCTTTGTGTAATAAAAATTATTTTCTACTTTCCAATTTGAAAGTAAGTTTTTTTTGTGTGTGATATGAAACTGAACTTACTATACATCATTGTAAATGAGTCTGCCTAGGATACTGGTACATGCCTACAACTAAAAAAACATGAATCTGGAAGAAGAAAACAAGAATCCTAAGCATAAGAAAAGTTGTTTAAGAATGTCTATCTTGAGTTCTCCATCTCACAGCATTTGAATTTAAAAAACAAGTATTGACTTATAACATTCACTGACACGTGAAAATTTATTTCATATATTTTGCTAGAATTTATCTGAACATGACAATTATCAATCATCCTTATCATAGCAAATAACATTGTTAAATTACTTCCTGTATTATCTTAATTATAGATTTATATTACTGTCTGTTTCTATGCTACATTTCTTAAATTGGAATGTAGAATTACAGAATTTCATAAGACAGTTTACTGAACTATACTTTGTAAGTACGTTTAACATAATAAAAAGTAAGACTTTTATAATTACATATAAAAATGATTTTACTCAAGTAGCTGAAAATGTGGCATCTGGAAGCCAGGTGCCAGCTGTAGCTTTAATATCGAGTTCTTTCTTTCCTTACAAAATTTAGCCTATTTGAAATGTTTGACTAGTCACTGAAATTATATTTGTCTAGTCACTGAAATCAGATGAAAACAATCTCAACTCTGTCTTCTAATGTGACAACCCATACTTTAATCATGGGAACCTTTCAAATCTTTCTAATGAATCATAATGGGATTTTTTTTCTTTTACTATACAAAGCTGATGGTTTTACAGTATTTCTATCAATTTTTATTACCAAAGTTGCAAGTCCTTTGTGAACATTTTAAGTAAATTTAAATAAGAAAAAAGTTTTTCTCTAGGTTTGGTTTTCTTATAGAGTAGATTCTTTGGGAGAATTTCTAAAATTCTCTTCAGGTGTCTGTATCTAATTTCTTGCTCACAAATCTCCAAGGAATAGTCATATCCACAATGAAAGAATGATCACGATGCTATTATAACAGGATAAAACACAGTCCTGGATATTAAAAAGTACCAACCAACTCTTAAGTTTCATATGTTTCTGATACAAAAGAAAAGGAGAAGAAATTCCTTCCAATGTCCTCATATGGCTTTGTTTTTAGACTGAGTCTCGGTCTTTTGCCCAGGCTGGAGGGCAGTGGCGCAATCTTGACTCACTGTAACCTCTGCCTCCTGGGTTCAAGAGATTCTCATGCTCAGTCTCCAAGTACACCACCATGCCCAGCTAATTTTTGTATTTTTAGTAGAGATGGGGTTTCGCCGTGTTGGCCAGGGTGGTCTCAAACTCCTGACCTCGGGTGATCTGCCCGCCAATGCCTCCCAGAGTACTGGGATTACAGGTGTGAGCCACTGTGCTTACCCTATCCTCATATGATTTCTATAAATTAATATACTTTCTATGAAATCTCTGTTCCTGAAGACACTCTGGAAGATACATGACTTCACTTTAATATTTCCATCTGTTAAATGGAACAGATATACAAAATGTAAAATGAGATAATTCAGCAGTTGTCAAAAGCAGCAATGATGCTTGCATATACATATTGATCAGGAATGGCTGCGTAAACTCTAGGTATTCAGTATTACAATTCAGGAATCTGATGAAGTGGTACCTTTCTTGCATATATTAGATTCCAAGGAAATTCTGGAATATAGGAAGAAAATGCGAATCCTTCAGAACTGTTAGAATTTCATTTTAGTCTTCATTTAAGTATTTAGGCAACAGAAGTAGGTACTCTGGAGAATTTACACATATATTATTAACAGTGACAACCTAATCATCTTGAACTTCTAGTATCCATCAGGGTAAAACAAACAAACAAATAAAAACCTGTTCTTAAACTTCTCCAAGTAATTAAAAAGCTGCCACTGGTGCTGTTCCTCCATACCCAGACTAAAGGACACAAGATAGATCATATAGAAAACAGTAACAACAAAGCACTCTAGCCCTAGTCTTTCCCCTACTGGCAGTTTTGTTTTTCTGGCCTAATTAATTGATGGCTTTCTAATCTATGGAATTATTATAGGACTAATGGGTAACTTAAAAAAATTAGAACACCACTATTTATCACTAGAAATAAGAAGAATAAAGAATTTTAAAACTTTCAAGTAAGCATATTTAATGTCTTCTTTAGATGTCCACAGTTCTTTAAGCAGTTCTGTTAATATCAACACCAGAGAAAGTCAGAACGATGTAAATCATAAAATTCAACTAGTTATTTTTACATAATTAAGTTTGTGGAACTCACTCAAGAGCTTTACTTTCCATGTATGCCTTTTGAAATAGGTCATTGCTTTAAAACATCCCAAGAACTCTTAATCCAGTGACCTAAAGCTGACATTTGTAACATTAATCTACAAACAATCCAGTAAAGGATGTTTCCCAAAATATTAATGAATTGACAACTTTCAAAAGCACTTAATTACTATATTTAATTTTAGATCATAGGAGGGAAAAGGTTCTCAGACCACCTATCTCATAGGTCTGCCTTCAAAACAGTTAGATAAAACTGTATCAATTTTCTTGAACTCTTAGGCCAGTGAAGCAGAATCTCAAAAGGATATAAGAGTGCTTCCTCCATAGAGTTTGCAATGACCACCAGCCCAGCATCAGCTGCGGGCAAGCAGGGCGTAAATCTACAAATCAATTAATGCTTAAACTGTTGTGGAGTTCAAATTTATAAATTCTCATAAATTCATTGTCATTTATTTTCTAATTTTTATAACCGAGAAATGTTATTAGAATGCTAAGAACAGCAATTACAATCCCACATTGTTGAGCTTTGGCCGTTCCTACCCTTTTATAATGAACTTGTTTTTCTTTTTGTTAGTTTTCTCTAAAGGGTATTAGGAATGATTCAGAAATGTAACATGTCTCTTTAAACCCTTGTTAAATATATATAGTATGTATATGTATATATTAATATGCAAAATAACTTACTTTTGACACATGGTCAAAGGTTTCATTAATTTTCATTCAAATCGATTGCTTTTAATTAATATAGTTTAAAAGTCTCCTTAAATTGTTTGTTCCTTTAATCTCTGCATGCAAAACAAGTCTGTTTTTTGGAGAGGGGAGGAGAGCAAGAATTGTATTTTATGATCTACTTAATACATAGTATACCTGTCTTACATCCAATACCATCTTTTTTCTGGAACACATTTCCTTTTTACTCAAACCTTTCTTAGTACAACCCTACTGATAAGACCATTTTCAAAAGGGTAAATGATCTGTACAGAAGTGCCTGGCCGGTGGAGTGATGAGAATAGCAATCTAGGCTCTAGACATGCAAATATTTAATAACCTTAAAAAATAAAACAATGTCCCTCGAAATGTCCATAGTTTATACCGCAGTGGTAGTTTAGATACATAAATATTTGCTGCTTGCCTTGCCTTGTGAAAATCAGGTGTGTGGCTCTGAAACTTAGGGGATTATCTTATTAGGCACCATGGTGTGCATGCAAAGCCCTGCAAGACGTACATCGCCCTGGTCTGCGATCACAGGGCGCTCAGAGCCCCCTCTCACACGACGCCGCGACAGTTCAAGCATGTCACCCTTTTCAAGCCAGAGCTTCCTTGCGTGTATCTCGGCGGCCCCACCAGCTTCTTACCTGGAGGAGGAGGCAGCTGCAGCAGCGGACAGCGAGAGGTGCTGAAGCCTGAGGGCGCTGCTGCGAGGCGAGAACCGCCGACGCGCGGACCCGCCCCTCCCTCCCCGCCTGCCCGCCCCGGGCACCCAGGGCGGGGCGGCTGGGCCCGCAGGCTCCGAGGGGCAGGGAGGCGGGCTCCGCAAGCCCCAGCGCGGAGCCACGTTGCAAGGTGCGGCGAGCTGGGTTCTCCAGGGTCGGCCCCAGAGGCCCACGTGACAGGCACACTGGTAGCTGATTGGAGCGCCTGAGAGGCGGAAGTGGCTCGTGACCCTTGGAGACTAGGCTGAGGGGGAAGTGGTTACCTGGCAACAGGGAAAGAATGCTGAAGACGCAGCGCCTCCGTACTAAAGCGAGGCTTTGGGCAGAGGGTTTGCATTGAGGAAAACTGTGAACCATCAGCATTTTCACCACCTAACACATTTTTTTTTTACCGAGTCTGCCCTTTCTAGAAAAAAGAGTCAAATATACACTAAGTAAATCATCCTGTCTCCTTCTTGGGGGACCTGGAGGAGGGGCTTGAACCATTGCGTGGAATGTGAGTGCAGAATGCTGTCTCGCCTGCATTTCATTATTGTCTGATTGGGCCCAAGTAGGTCTGTGGGAGAGCTCAATAAATAAGATTATTTGTTTATATTAATCGAGTTGTATGTGATTAATGTATCTGCCTTCACAAAACTGACATTTTCCCTTTGGGATCTTGTTGAATGGAAATGCTTGGTGTTGCCATTCCTACTCGATTCTTTGTATCTCCGAAATATTTTCACTATCTGTGGCCTTTATCCAACACACTAGAGAGAATAAGCCTCCAAATTCTTGAAATAAAGTGTATCTAATGACATTTATTGAGAACTAATTATACTCCATTCTGAATAGTTAATAAATGAATGGTCGACCTCAACCAAAGTCCCTGGACCTAATTTCTACCCGCCTATGCAGTAGATTTTAATGCTCCTTTTTTTTTTCCAAAGTATTCTCTGCAGAGACGACTACCTACCACAGCACTCAACATCCTATATTGTTAATTAAAATTTACTTGAATGTTAGATTTCCATATAAAGAATAAACTTGTTAAAACTAAAATCAGTTCTTACAACTCTGTCCCTTATATTCTAACAAAGTATCTGATGAATAGCAGGTCTTCAATAAATGCTTGATGGATAGGCAGATAAAGAAAGAAATTAGCACCTAATACCAGAGAAAGTATAAGGGCAACAACTAAATATATGTATTAAGTCCTGAGACAGGGTTATGTAAAAGTCTTATGAGATGATTTCAGATGAGGGAGGGAGAACTTTTTCTTCCAAGGTATTCAGGGAAGCTTTCAATTAGTATTTGGGCAGAGACTTATAGATAAGTAGAATTTCACCTGATAAAAAAGGAGGAAAGTGTATATTATGCAGTAGGAGCAGCATTGCCAAAAGCATAAAGTGGGAAAAATAAACGATTAATCTAACTAAATTTGATGTTTTTGCCTTTTTCAGAGTTACGGATGTGAACCCAAAGCTGTGAAGAAAGATGGAAATTGGCAAAAGACTATACTAGAAAAATGAGAAAACTAGACTGGGAAAGATGCAAAATTCTATATATGGGATAGGCTTTAACTGCTAAACCAAAGGAAGAGATTGAAGTTTATAAAATCAGTGCTTTTTCATTAAGAATGCCACCTTGGAAACACTGGAGATACATAGAATGCAGAGAGATGAAGAGCTTGGTCTGCTAGGAGAAAAAAATCAGTAGTTTGTGGGAAAAGATGCTGATGGCATCTTTTAGACAATGAAAATAGGAAGAACAAAGAGGGAAAATCACAAGAAACATTTCTGTGAAAATAGACTATAGTTTTCAGTTATGACTGATATTTCCCAGGTACAGTGCTGAATGGTCAATGGTGTACATGAAGAGAAAATGTTTTTGAAGATACATACAATGTCTAGCTTGGTCCATTGGTTGGACAGAAAATATCTTTTATGCTTATTTTGCTCATAATTTTTCCAACTCTCCAGTTAAGAAACCTAAAACTGGCCAGATGCAGTGTAATCCCACACCTGTAATCCCAGCCCTTTGGGAAGCCGAGTTGGGTGGATCACCTGAGATCAGGAGTTCAAGACCAGCCCAGCCAACATGGTGAAACCCCTTCTCTACTAAAAATAGAAAACTTAATAGGGCATGGTGGCAGGCACTTGTAATCCCAACTACTCAGGAGACTGAGGGAGGAGAATTGGTTGAACCTGGGAGGTGGAGGTTGTAGAGAGCTGAGACTGTGCCACTACACTCTAGCCTGGGTGACACGAATGAGACTCCATCAAGAAAGAAAGAGAGAAAGAGAAAAGGAAAGGAAGAAAGAGAGAGAAAGAAAGAAAAAGAAAAGAAGGAAGGAAGGAAGAAAAGAAAAGGAAAGAGAGAGAGGGAGGACGGAAGGAAAAAGAAAGAAAAGAGAAAGACAGACTGAATGAGACAACTGAAATTATCTAGTTTTGCACACATAATTTAAAAATGAAGGTATTTAAATCTCCAGCCACATTAGCCGCAGATTTTGATAGAATGATCCCAGTTTCCCAGTTTAGTACTCTTATTTCTTTATCAGAATTTAGTTCATTCCTTTTGCAAAGGAGATTTAAATAACTGCACCTATAGTTAGATTAGATCTAGAGGAACAATATAGCCTAATTTCTAAAACAAAGATCCCTTTACTCTGATTTTTTATTATTTTATTCATCAAGTATTTAATGTCATACACTCACCTCTCAAAGAAAAAAAAATGTCAGTCACTTAGGCTGACTGACATTTTCAGGGCAATCATTAATTCTTAACACTAAGTACACAGGGTTCTTCATGATTAAATGTAAAAGCAGAGCATTTAGGGAAGCCAAATGACTCCAGTCAAATTCATCTTCAAGGATAGACACATTCTGTGAGTGCAATGGCTTTGAAAAGGGTGTTCAATGCAATTTAATGTGGCAAATGTCTTTTTGATATCTACTCTGAATGAGAAATCGCAAGAAAAAAACTTCTTAAACTAAAATTTTAGAAAAATTTAGACAAAAAGACTTTAGACTCATCTAACTGAAAAGACTTCTCATACTATTTTTAATGTAAAAATGATAAAAGAGCAGAAACAAGTATAACAGAAAAAAAAACACTGAAACTAATGGGCAGTAAATAGTGAACTAAATACTTTAAAATTTACTGTGTGTAAGAACACTTCAAAATTGAAGTCGTTTAAAATATTTATATAATGTATTACCATGATATTGATGATTAAGGTAAATATATTTAAATACATCAAAATATTATTTCTGTTATGAAATACTTTAGAGATTTTTACTCTTTGGTCTTCTTGAGGTATAAAAATGGCTTAAATTAACCAATAAATCACAGAAAGTTTGAGATTTTTTTCTCCAGATCAATATTGATATAATTGATTATTTATTTATGTATTTATTTATTCATTCATTCGTTCATTTAGAGACAGAGTCTCACTCTGTTGCCTAGGCTGGAGTGCAGTGGCACCTTCTCGGCTCACCACAACCTCCGCCTCCGGGATTCAAATGATTCTCCAAGTAGCTGGGATTAAAAGTGCCTGCCCCCATACTTAGCTAATTTTTTATATTTTTAGTAGAGATGGGGTTTCACTATGTTGGCCAGGATGGTCTCAAACTCCTGACCTCAAGCGATCACCTGCCTTGGCCTCTCAAAGTGCTGGGATTACAGGCATGAGCCACCATGCCCAGCTGGATCAATATTGATAGAATTCTTAAAATTGTTTTTAAATTATAAAATATTTAAACAGGAAAGTACGTACTGTAATGTGATAAATAACTATAGTTAATACATTTTGTTTTTGTTGTATTTGTGTCATCTTCAAAAAGAAAAAAAGTTGGCTGAGCGGGGAGGCACACACCTGTAATCCCAGCACTTTGGGAGGCTGTGGTGGGCAGATCACAAGGTCAAGAGATGGAGACCATCCTGGCAAACATGGTAAAACCCCATCTCTACTAAAAATACAAAAAATAAAAATAAAAATAAAAATAAATTAGCTGGGCATGGCGCAACTCTAGTCACAGCTACTTGGGAGGCTGAGGCAGGAGAATCACTTGAACCTGGGTGGCTGAAGTTGTAGTGAGCCGAGATCTGGCCTCTGCACTGCAGCCTGGGTGACAAAGCAAGACTCCACCTCAAAAAATAAAAATAAAAATCATTACACACAGAGTGAAGTTGTCCTTTATTCTCTTGTCTTTGGATTGCTCATTTTCACCAGATGTAGCTAATCTAATGGATAAATATACTTTTGAAATTTGCTTTATTTCTGTCATTTATTTTAAATTTTTACACATTAATATGTATAAGTATATATATTTATATGATGTATATATCTTATATTAGGAACATAAAATATGTCGCCATCATTATTTACCTATTGATGAACATGTAAGTGTGTGAACTTTTCACTATTGCAAAAAGCAGTGAAACTCTTTTCCTGCTCCATATCCTCACCAACATCATAGTTTTATACTTTTTCCAATCTAATGAATGTATAGTAATATCTCTACATGATTTAAATAAATATTTTCTAGAATTGTTGGAATGACACATCTTTTTATGTTCATAAATTATTCACTACCTTTTTTTTTTCTGTATTTAACTTTTCCATATTGATTTTTTTTTGGTTTTAAAATACTCAGGGTATTTATGTTTCTTAGATACACCTAT
Organism: Saguinus oedipus; assembly: GCA_031835075.1. Classification (NCBI taxonomy): domain Eukaryota; kingdom Metazoa; phylum Chordata; class Mammalia; order Primates; family Cebidae; genus Saguinus; species Saguinus oedipus. The sequence continues at coordinate 13,805,193 of CM063171.1, forward strand.
TGCAAACATTAGTCCAGATCTTTAGTTGTAAAAAATTCTCCATCATTATTTATTTGAATATTTATTCTATTTTTCACTTGTAAAATTTTAAGTGAATCTATGTGAGAGTTAATTCTACCCATAATGTATTTATTGCTTGTTTTTTTATAGTTTTTAATCTCTTTGTCTCTTTGTGCTAAATTCTGTATGACTCTCAGTACCATATTTCAATTCCTGAAGTTTATTTTTTCTTCAAATAGTTTCAGAGTGATGATCCTGGTTCCTGCCCAGCCTCACATGAGACATTTAGGTTCCATTTTTCAGCTTAGGCTAACTCTCATCTGCCTTTATCTAATTCAGATTTGGAATCCAAAGATTTATGGTTTTAGCTCTACATTCATTATATTTAATCCACAAATGTGCTTATTAAATTTTTGACTGGGACTTGACAACTTTAATATTCAGATTTTCAAACCAAAATTATTTAAACCCCCTGAATGTTAATTTACTCCCGGGGAAATGTTTTTATATCTTTACATACATTTTACATATTAATTGAGAGGGATCTTCATTGAAATTCCCTTAAAATCCACTGACTCAACAAACCCCTACTTTGTCAGTTTCAATCCCCTACTCTGTTAGTTTCTGTGACACTGGTCTCTGTATAACTAGAAATGCCTTGCCTTTGACAGTATATCCATTTTTACAAACTGAGTTTCAGACTAATGCACCCTTTTGATTTTCTCTTTCACTTACCTTGGTTCCACTAATACCTTTTTGTTTAGTTCAATTGATTTTATGTATAGTAATAAAGAGCATGGTGTTTTCACTCAGTCATCTGCTGAAGCCAGATTGCACTGGCTTGAGAGAAAATTGTTAACATTTTTCAGGAATTTTGTCACTCATTATTAAACACATTATTCTTAAAACCAAATTATATAAATGTATAATTAAATTAAATTAAAACTCAAAGTAATAAATACTCAAAACTTATCACTTCTTAACTATTAGTGTTTTATCTATGCTTTTGAGGTTATTTATGTTTATTGTAACTGTATGGTACAAATATTGCATAATAATGTACATTTTTTTCTAACGTTTTCAGTGATGTCACATTGATAGCTTGAAATTGGCCATAGTGGGTGTATTTACCGCCATGGGTGATCAATGATAGGCCAGTGGCATCAGGGTAAGAGAAATTACCAAGACAGTCGTACAGAAAAAGGCAGATTTATTGACGAAGGTATGAATATACTTTGCAAGGGTACAATGTGCAGACCAGCAAGAGAGGAGCTGACTTCAAGGAGTTAAAGCTTGCTGAGGATTTTATAGAATGGTGCTTGTGCTGTGAGCTAAAGAGGGCTTTGTGCAGTATTTATAATACCAAGGTTGCAGTGAGCTAACTTGCATTTTTCTGTCAGCTGAGGGTCCAGTGATAGCTGGGCACAGGAAGATTGTGAGTTATTTGTGCAGGAGGGCTATGTGTCCTGGATCATAAAGAAAGGCAGATTTAGAGCTTATCTGCTTTCTCTTTCCTTTCCCTTGGTCCCACCAACCCGACTCCTTTTCCCTTATTAGGACTCCACATTTACACCTTGAAATTCAGTAAATGTGAGAAATCAGGGCATGATTTATGGTTTTGTTGACTGTCTCGACCTACCCTGTTTCATAAAGTAGCTACTAGCAAAACATGGCTATTTAAATTAACTAAAATAAAATAACATTAAAAATTCTTCTACTATAAGGACACATGCACACGAATGTTCATTGCAGCACTGTTTACAATAGCAAAGACCTGGAACCAACCCAAATGCCCATCGATGATAGACTGGACTGGGAAAATGTGGCACATATACACCATGGAATATTATGCAGCAATCAAAAATGATGAGTTTGTGTCCTTTGTAAGGACATGGATGAATCTGGAGAACATCATTCTCAGCAAACTGACACAAGAACAGAAAAAGAAATACCGCATTTTCTCACTCATAGGTGGGTGAGAAAAATGAGAACACATGGACACAGAGAGGCGGTCTACTATACACTGGGGACTGTTGGGGGAAATGGGGGAGGGACAGCGGAGGGGGGCTGGGGGGGATAGCTTGGGGATGAATACCAAGTGTGGGTGAAGGGGAGGAAGGCAGCAAAACACACTGCCATGTGTGTACCTATGCAACTATCTTGCACGTTCTGCACATGTACCCCCAAACCTATAATGCAATAAAAATAAAAAAAAAAAACAAGAAAAACAAGGTAAAAAAAAAAAATTCAGCTCCTCAATGACAGTGCTCAATAGTTCAAGTACTCAATAGTCAGCTGTAGTTAAATGGTTACTGTATCAAACAGAGCAGGTAAAGAACAGTTTTATTACAGCAGAGAGTTTTATTGGTAAATGCTGGTTTACTTCAGGAGTCAGAAAAATTTTTTCTGTAAGGAGCCAAATACTCAATATTTTGGACTTTAGAGCAATATGGTCTCTGTCACAACTGCTCAGCTTTGTTGTGACAGATATTTTATGTAATGTGAAAGCTGTCATGCTGGATACATAAATGAATGGGTGTGGCTGTGTTCCAAAAACCTTTATTTACAAAAATAGGAGGAAAGCTGGATTCAACTTAAGGCTATAATAGCTTGCCAGTCGGGTATGAACTTAAGAAAATGATGGAAAAACTATTAATAATGCAATTTAACTTTAAAGTTTGTTTTGTCTATAACTGTTATATATTAGAAATTGCACAAAAACTGAGGAACTATTTTTCCAATATTCAAAAATTATTATTCAATCCTGCAAATAAGTTGTTCAGGCCAATGATGAATGAGTGAAGCTTCTATATATGCCTTCATTGTTTCTTTTTTGTCTTACTCATTAACATAAAAAATCAACATTAATGTCAATTGCAATCATAATTTGAGTATAAATACAAGAGTTTGGCAAAAATTAATGAAAGTATGAGTTTGGCAAAAATTAATGAATGTATTCTGCGAAAATCAACTTGGTATATGGAATATAAAATAAAGAATATTATGTATCATATACATAAATTGTTAGACATATTTTATAGCAACAAAATTTATAATAAATTTGTTTACATAAATATATGCACACATTGATTTTTTTAGACAGCAGATTGTTAAATGTTTACTACCACATCACTGGAAAGTACCTCAATTTGTCTATAAATGTGACACAGGAATGCGTATGAATCTTGGTGTTTCAAAGCCATCTGTCTAAGTATTAATCTATTCTCTCTCTCTCCCTCCTCCACTCTCTCTCTGTCATGGCCTTTAAAATGTACCACTTAGTTCCAGCTGTGGGAATCATAAAGAGTAGATGGTCTCAGCTTCTGTGCTTTGAGTCCACCATCATCATATTTATGCCCAAATCACACTTCACTATATATAAGTTTTATCTCAACAGTTATTTCTTGACCTTTGCAAAGAACTAATTTTCTCCCATTAATATACAAATACCACAACAGTATATAATTAGTGCATCAGATTGAAAGAAAAGTATATAAATACATTTTTTTTAAAACATGGAAAATGCTATTTGAACATATCTTAATATTGAATATTGGGAGTTAATAGAAACAACGGCAAAATTAATTACTCTTGTTAATTTGGACAGCCACCTGAGTTTATATCATTAATTTTACCAGACTTATCTTAAATAATAATATATTTTTAGCATGTATATCCCATATGGAAATATTTTTTGGTATAAGGTATATACAACTTTTATCTGAGATAGATATTCCGACTCCCTAAATCTAAAACTCTCCAATAGGCATTCAATTCATATATGTGTGTACGTATATACTACTGTCTGTACATTTAAATAAAATTTATCAAAGCCTTATAAATAAAATGGAAGAAATATGTACAATAGACTGAAACCATGCAAAAGACTAAGCCTAGCTAAAATAAAGCAAAGTTCAGATTTCTGGTTCTAGAAAATATGCCCTAGGCCACTTTGCTGCGAAAACAAAGTAATACGTTGCTATGAATGGGAGTCCCACATGAAGCAATTTGCTGAAGATATTTCAGAAGACTTTGGGCCCCTAAGACATGGGATTCCATTTCTCTGTTTTAAGGATGACTGCCAGCACTAATTCTTCATCCACACTTTTTAATCTTTTAGTGACACCAGGTTGAAGGGTAGTTAACGTTTCACCTGTTTTAAAAAGCTTAAGCTTATAGACAGTGATAGGTTAAAAATCCTAGCCTTCATAAAATCCTCTTCGAAGTGTGGGCAAATTTCCATGGCTTTTTAGATGCAGTTGTGAAAGTAAATCTCAGATTTCCTTTGTATATTCCGAATTCGTAGCAATCTTGCCAAAAAGAAAAAAAAAGAGAAAAATCCCTAAATATATTTTTTATGAAATATTGAAGCAACATTGTGTTTTCCTGGATGGCAAGTGATGGATTTTATAACCTAGCATTTTTTTTTCAAAGAGCAGAACAGGTTTAATTAATAAAATTATGTTATGTTTTCTTGCATGTGACTTCCCACATTACCTTGTACCTATCCCACCACTATATTTTACTCTTGTTTTCTTAAGGAAATGAAAGAGAAATAAGAAAGCAACTCACCCAAATTTACTTCTGGAGAAATTAATATTGCAACTAAAAAAAAATTCTCAAAAGGAGAGTGTGACCTCAGTACCTAACTAAATAAACAAGTAATTCAGTAAATGTCTAATATTTGCCACTCAGAGAAATTGTTAAATGAATGTTAAAAATGATGATCTTATGTTTGATAAATTAATACTTAAGGAGATGGTTATATTTAGGTTTTGAAACTTTTACATTAAATAGTGATCTATGTTTAAGTTGAAATCTAGAGGGGGATCACGAAGAAAGATCCTTAGGGATTAATATGTAAGTATTCTTTAACTCTTTCATTGCTAGAACATTTTAGTATAGTTGTTTTTGTTATATAAAGGGACTTTTCTCTCCAGTTCACGAAAGCATGGTCAAATTTTGAGAAATTTCTTTTTCAATCAATATGTCATTTCCCCAGTTAAAAGCATTTTACACATCATGAAGGAATCAAGCAGATGTTATAAGCAGTTCAAATGAAAATTCAAAAGCTCACAAATGTGTATGTCATGTAAATGAATATTTAAATGAATTTCGAATGAAGGCAAAAACTGTTTTGGGAAGAGAAGGGGATAAGTCGGGTTAGATCTATACCATACAGAAAAAGTTTTATGTATCAGATCTACAATGTTCAAAAGGCAAAACAGCTAGAGATCATGTGCAGGGCTAGAATCAGACAGCAGAAGGGTGCGCTGTAATCAGTGTATAGAATTCCATGTCTTTTCAATACATTATGTTGGCAATGTTTAGGGAGCTAGCTCTGAACACAGAGCATACTCATTGAGTTGGCAAATATGTAGACTTTAAATTTAATTGACTTGATTGATTTTTAACTAACATCACATATAGGTTTACTACATGGGGGAAATAAAAAGATAATCTTAAGGTATAAGGAGACTGAAATAGCTTTCCAGGCATGGCTTAAAACAGCACATTGGCATGATTATAAACTACTATCATCTCATAGTCTCATAATTATCAAGGCATTAAAAGAGGATTTTAGGCCGGGCACAGTGGCTCGCACCTGTAATCTCAGCACTTTGGGAGGATGAGGCAGGTGGATCATGAGGTCGGGAGTTTGAAATCAGCCTGGCCAACATGATCAAAACCCATCTCTACCAAAAATACAAAAAGATTAGCCATGGTGGTGGGTGCCTGTAGTCCCAGCCACTCTGGAGGCTGAGGCAGGAGAATTGCTTGAACCCGGGAGGTGGAGGTTGCAGTGAGCTGAGATTGCACCATTGTACTCCAGCCTGGGGGACAGAGTGAGACGCCACCTCATTAAAAAAAAAAAAAAAAGAGAGAGGGAGAGAATTTTAGAGACATGTTCTTGCTTTGTCACCCAGGCTGGAGAGCAATGATGCAATCATAACTCACTGTAGCTTCGAACTCCTGGGCTCAAAGGATCCTCCTGCCTCAGCCTCCCGAGTAGCTAGGACTACAGGTGCACAACACTGCATCTAGCTTTTTTATTTTTCTTTTGGTAGAGACAGGATCTTGCTATGCTGCCCAGGCTGTTCTGGAACTCCTGGCTGCTAGTGATTCTCCCACCTCAGCCTTCTGAGCTGGGATTGTAGCCATGAGGTAGTGCGCCCTGCCCTAAAATCTCTATAGTCAAATTCATAGAGGTACCTGCCCGAGATTTTGTTGTTGCTGTTGTTGTTATTGTTATTGTTATTGTTGTTGGTAGAGAGAGAGGCAGAAAGCAGAGAGGAGTATACATGACTCTTCTCTACATAATGGGAAAAATAATAACTCCATATAAAATATTGGGATGATTCCTTGCCTCATTAAGGTATAAAAATAGAATAGAAGTTAAAAAATAAGGTTTCTGCTATTATCTGAAATAGTGTATAGACTTCTTAGCATTACAATCCTCTTCTAATGGTTTTTAAGTAACAGACAAATTTTAGCTGCCACTAGGTGACACTATTGCATCCTTACAGTAAATGGAGACGTTGATTTCTCTTCTGCTGGTGGCTGTGAAGAAAATGCAAGTTCTGTCAGGCCAGGCTTGATTCCTAGCCCCTTGATTTGATCCTATTTGCTCATTCATAGAGTTCCATTCAGACCCACGGTTACAACCTGCTGCTTGTCAAAATCTGAAATGCTGTAGTGATTATGACAGCTATGATTCCACCTTGCTATTTGCAGCCAAACCAATGAAACACAAGCATTAGTCTTCCTCTCTTCCAGAGGTCACCTTGCCTGGTACTGCACCTATCTGTAAACCAGTGGGTTGGCTTATGTCTCTGCTGGACTGTCTCCCTAGAAGTTCTCCTGCCATTACTTGTCACTCTACTGAGGCCACTGCCCGGAATGTATGGACATGGTTTCCCTGGTGGAATGATGCTTCTTCTCTGAAATCAGTAGCGGGAGAGTGAATACAGAGCAGTCACAGCTTTTTTGACCCTTTATACTTTACACCTGCACCACTCAATGCTGAAGGGAACATCAAACTTTCTGAAGCGTTGGTGAAACAAAGGGCCTGTAAGGTAGGAGGGAAGCAACTTCACACTGTCTGGCTCGTGCTGCGTTCTGCACTGCACAAGGGTTCAAAGATCTAAGAGGGAATGGCAGGGGATAAAGAAAGACACACAGACAAACATAGAGATCTGGGCCAGGTGGTCCAAAAAGCTGATGATGTCAGTCTCTTCAGCCCCGACCTGCCTCCGAGTACTTTATTTTATATGTTCACAAAGCACATAGCAGAGGGAGGGTGCAGTTACTTAGAACAGCCTGTGGTTATAACTCATACTTCAGTTAACATACTTCAGCTAACAATGATCTTGCAGCAAGGTCAGTGAGATCTGGTTATCTTTTTATAGGCCTCTCTGCCTTTCTCTGAGACATACAAATTCCCCTATTATGGTTTTGCTTCTCTTGAGTACACCCAAAGCCCACAGCAGCCTTGCCACTGATTCCCCCAGAGCAGGAGGGCTACTCTGGCTCTCTACAAAGCTGCATATTAAATATGCCTTTAGTGTTCATCCCAAGGCAGACCATCCCCAGACTTAAAAGTTTTAGAAGGTCAGGGACTTGCTTGATGGGTACCTAACTTTGAAACTGTTTCCTTAGTAATAGATACTTCATAAAATTGCCCCCTTCCAAATTCTGCCATTAGACCCTGCACCCACTATCCAGGGAATCTACCCCTTACCCGCAAAGGTTATTTTCATCCATCCGCCTCTTGCTAGTGGAACGTTGCCCAAAGTTAGAAATACCATTCTAAAACACCACCTCTCTGAGGTGCAAGTACAGAGGTGGGAAGAGAGAGGGAAAGGAGGAGCTGCAGTGGGATAGTCAGTGTGTTAGTGTGGACTTCTGGCATTCCAAGTCTTCCATAATGATGTCAGCTAGAAATAAGCAATCCGATCTGTTCTCGGCAAGGTTTTCCAGTTCTGCCACTTGCAGGCATGCTCTTTTCCTCACATTGTCAAATGGATAACTGAGAAATTAAACACGGACTTACAACATACATATGAATATTTGGAAGATATCTCTGCATACCTCTAACAATGGAGGACAATTAGCAGAGTCAGCAGAATGTAAATAGAACTTGCAAACTGGTCAGGCCATTTCTGAGCAACATTTCTGTTATGTTTTGCCTAAAGCCTACACAATTTGTTTCACGGGTAGCCAACATTTAAAAACCAGGAGATTTCACTGTAAAACTTCGTTATTCCAGTTTTTTTATACTAACCAGAAGCCCTGGAAATATGGGACCTTATTCCAATGCGAGTAATCAGCTAGAGGCAAGTAGTCACTGACCCTCTAGATGAGGCAGATGATACTCTTTGACAGTCACTGTTTCTCTCTTTTTTTTTTTTTTTTTTTTGAGATGGAGTCTCACTCTGTGGCCCAAGCTGGAGTACAGTGGCATGATCTTGGCTCACTGCAGCCTTCGCCTCTGGGGCTCAAGTGACTCTCCTGCCTCAGCCTCCCAAGTAGCTGGCACAGGCATGCACCACTACACCTGGTTAAATTTTTATTTTTATTTTTGTATTTTTAGTAGAGACAGGGTTTCAGCATGTTGTCCTGCATGGTCTCAAACTCCTGAGCTCAGGCAATCCACCCACCTTGGCCTTCCAGTGTGCTGGGATTCCAAGTGTGAGCCACCTTGCCTGGACTCTCTCTTTCTCTTTATACGCTAGGACCTTTGTTGACAATAGTTGCTTGACAACTGTAGGTATTTAGATTTGTAAACCCTGATCTAAACTGTTAAGAATAAAAGAACATTTTTCCAAACTGGGAGGCCTCTTCTCTCACAATCCCAATAGAGTTAGTACTTCACGTTGTATATTTTGTAAAGCACTATTGGCTCTTTTCTTTTATTCCTCCCACCCCTACCCTTCTCACCCTTACAAACTAGACCTGTGTTTCCATTTTTATATGATGCTTTAACGGAATGGATTGGAGTCATAGCACCGTTGCCATGCAAATATTCCAGCTATTGTCAGGAGCGATCATTTCCTTAAGTCACTGGCTTTGAACATCTTTTCCTTGCCACTTGCCACGTGACTATGACCAATGTCTTTTCACAGTAAAATGAAACAAGCCTACTGCTTAGAACTTCTGATGTATTTCTCAAGGTTGTTCTGTTAGCTACGTGAACATCCTGTGGATATCGAAGCGGAAGTGAGAAGGGGAAGTTTTATGGCTATGTGGTTTTACAGCCATATGTCTCTGTGATCTTGGATAAGTTAACCAGCTTTCTAAGTGATGTCTTCTCATCGACAAAGTGGTACATTACGGCTTACTTATACTTGGATTCAGAAATAAATGGACTTTCAGAAAACTGGCCCACTGCAGGAAGAACTTCTTGAGAAACATTCTGAGGAAGGAAAGTTTAAGCTCACAGCCTTGGCCTAATCGTAACGTCCTTTGCTAGTCAGGAGAAATGACCATAATTACGGGATTTGGAAGTAATTTGAGTGTCTGTTGCACTCACGGAAACAGAATTCAAGGAAGAGAGAAAAACAAGTAAAGTCTATGATACGGCTAATTAATAGCCCTGTAAGACTTGTGGACCCTGCCTTCTTTGCAATCCATATACTACATACAGCAAAGCAATATTCTCATTTCAGGTGAGAACACAAGGCAGAAATCCATATGGAAGATGTTAACACACTATAGCATTAACATCCTTTAGCTAAGCGCATCATTGCTTTCTCACAAAGAGGCCAATTAACCTCAGCCTGGCATTGGCATGATGTAGCTTCGGCCTTAGTTGCCACTAAGGAGAGCAACATCAGTGAGGTATCTTACAGTAACACTGCTGGTGGCTTCAGCAGCAAACAACGTTATGGGAGGCTGAAGCCAGAGAATGAGAAAAGGAAAATAATAAAAGGCAAGCAATAGCTGAGGTTAGTGTATCTAATAGTTTCAACAAGACTATACAAGACTGTAGTCTTTCTAAATGATGTCCCTCTTGGAACCTCTCAGGAAAGCCACTGCTTCATGCCAAGTGTGCAGAGTTGTAGGCAAGCTGTACTGAGTACCAGTATATTCTTGAGTAGAAAAGTAAACACAAAAGTAAAAACTCAGGAACAGAAGAGCAGTCTTCTCTTTACCTGATTTCATCACCAACCTGATGGTTGTGCTGGTATTTATATAGTTTTCTTTGTTTGGTTAGACCATCATCCTCATCCTCTGTAATTTTATGACTCTCCTTTTGCAGCATTAACACTGACATGCCTTTGACTTTGCAAAGTATTGGAGATGATAACTACTGCCATTTGACTTTCCATCCAACTTTAGAAAACTTCTCATATATCACACAGTTTAGTCTCATATTTGGAAGAACAAAAAGATTGATAAGATTGTTTTGGCCTCAAGAAATTTGAGATGAGTAGTAATATCCAAAACTCATTAATTTTTTGTAGGGAAGGTTGCTCTAAGTTATAGAATATAAGGAGATGCAACAGAAAGATTTTCTATTCCCTTTGTTAACTGGCAAAATAGGGGCAAAATCAAAAGGATATTAGGTAGAGCCTTTAAGAAGGGATTAGTAGCAAATGTTTCTGTTTTCTTTGATGTGCTTCAACATGATTGCTTAACAGATTTGTGTTTTTTTCGTGCAATAACTACTGGCATTGTCAAGAGTGACTGTCTCTTTAGTCACCAACTGTTTTTCTGTATTAAACTAAATAAAATAAAATTTATTTCCTGCATTGATTATTCCTCAAACCATCTCAAGAAACAGGTATAGGAAGATATTCATGTTCTCCCAGAATAATCAGTAGAAACTTTAAATTAGAAGACCTGGTAAATTTGGCTTTGTAAAATTATATAATAATAATGAAAAATAGAGTAAAAAATCTCCAGAGTCACCTCTTGCTTATTTTAAATATGTCAAGCAAAATACATTGTTTCTAGTCTATACTCACTTCAGACTGTCATATTCATTCTTTCATTCTTTGTTTCACAAACCTCTTTTGATGAGTGACTCTGTGATATAGGCCTATGCTTGGTTCTGGGATAATAAACTCAGAAAGACTAATTTTCTGGGTTTAAGAATGTCATAGTCTAATGGAAACCTTAAAAAACAACTCTAATAAAATGTGATAAATGTTATAATGAGCGAGTTTGTGGAGTTTCAGAAACGGAGGGGAACTAGGGAAGTCAGAGATATTGTCACAGAGAAAAAAGTCTATTCAATCTGTGGTTGGAAAAATTATTTGAAATTCATCAAACAGGCAAGGATACAAGAGTATTCCAAGCCCAGGTAATAATCTGGCAAAACTATGACAGTGGTAGGGCATGACGTGGTCAGGGTCCATGAGGGTAGCAAGGAAATAATCCTGTTTTTAAAAACCAATATCTATATTTCCAACAAATAGTCCTAGAGTGATCTCCATCTTCATTTGATGCATTTTTTTTCCAATTAAAATTATAGTTTTGGGTTTTTTTTGAGACAGAGTCTTGCTTTGTTGCCCAGGCTGGAGTGCAGTGGCTCGATCTCAGCTCACTACAACCTCCACCCCCGGGTTCAAGCAATTCTTCTGCCTCAGCCTCCCACGTAGCTGGGATTACAGGTACCCAGGTACCCACACCGGGCCTGGCTAATTTTTGTATTTTTAGTAGACAGGATTTCACCATGTTGGTCAGGCTGGTCTCAAACTCCTGACCTCAAGCAATCCACCCATCTTACCCTCCCAAAGTGCTGGGATTACAGGTGTGACCTAACGTGCCCAGCTGAAATGATACATTTTAAAGACTTGTAAATGATTACTACATGTCTAATTATTTCCTAGTTGTTCTGCTTACAAATGAATATTAATATAGTTCTTTTCCATTAGTTTTCTTTCCCATTCTATTCTTTTCTATTGTAACCTTTCTCTAGTTTTCTTTTCCATTAATAAACTGAATAAAAACTTATTACATCAAATTGCATCATTGTAAATATTATTTTCCTGCAACTCTTTGCATACCTGTGTCTAAGGGCACAAATGCTTTAATGCAATCATTTTTAATGGCATTCAAGTGATTTTTAATAGCTAAAACAGCTTTGAAACCAGAGTGTATATTTTGGAAGTTTCAAACTTTATGATAAAAATTCATGATAATTTTGTATTCTACACCATAAAATATACCTATAAAGTTAATATAAAATACATTTTCAATAAAAATGTCTATTATTAAGTCAATTTGATGTGTCTTGAAGATGCTTCTTGAGAATTTTTGGAGCCTTCAATATATACCCAGGGTAACTGGTTTGCCTGGCACTTCAGAGTTTGGTAAAATACAAAATTATCAGTGCTGAAACCAGAACTGCTCTGGCCAAATTGGTTCAGTTAATTAACTTTTTTTTTTTTTTTTTTTTTTTTTTTTTTTAATTGCATTATAGGTTTGGGGGTACATGTGCAGAACGAGCAAGATAGTTGCATAGGTACACACATGGCAGTGTGCTTTGCTGCTTTCCTCCCCTTCACCCACACTTGGTATTCATCCCCAGGCTATCCCCCCCAGCCCCCCCCTGCTGTCCCTCCCCCATTCCCCCCAACAGTCCCCAGTGTATAGTAGACTGCCTCTCTGTGTCCACATGTTCTCATTTTTCTCACCCACCTATGAGCGAGTATATGCGGTATTTCTTTTTCTGTTCTTGTGTCAGTTTGCTGAGAATGATGTTCTCCAGATTCATCCATGTCCCTACAAAGGACACAAACTCATCATTTTTGATTGCTGCATAATATTCCATGGTGTATATGTGCCACATTTTCCCAGTCCAGTCTATCATCGTTGGGCATTTGGGTTGGTTCCAGGTCTTTGCTATTGTAAACAGTGCTGCAATGAACATTCGTGTGCATGTGTCCTTATAGTAGAACGATTTATAATCCTTTGGATAGATACCCAGTAATGGGATTGCTGGGTCAAATGGAATTTCTATTTCTAGTTCCCTGAGGAATCGCCACACTGTCTTCCACAATGGTTGAACTAATTTACACTCCCACCAACAGTGTAAGAGTGTTCCTATTTCTCCACATCCTCTCCAGCATCTGCTGTCTCCAGATTTTTTAATGATCGCCATTCTAACTGGTGTGAGATGGTATCTCAATGTGGTTTTGATTTGCATCTCTCTAATGACCAATGACGATGAGCACTTTTTCATATGTTTGCTGGCCTCATGTATGTCTGCTTTCGTAAAGTTTCTATTCATATCCTTTGCCCATTTTTGAATGGGCTTGTTTGTTTTTTTCCTGTAAATCTGTTTGAGTTCTTTGTAAATTCTGGATATCAGCCCTTTGTCAGATGCGTAAACTGCAAAGATTTTTTCCCATTCTGATGGTTGCCGATTCACTCTAGTGACTGTTTGTTTTGCTGTGCAGAAGCTGTGGAGTTTGATTAGGTCCCATTTGTCTATTTTGGCTTTTGTTGCCAATGCTTTGGGAGTTTTGTTCATGAAGTCCTTGCCTACTCCTATGTCCTGAATGGTTTTGCCTAGATTTTCTTCTAGGGTTTTTATGGTGTCGGGTCTTACGTTTAAGTCTTTAATCCATCTGGAGTTAATTTTAGTGTAAGGTGTCAGGAAGGGGTCCAATTTCTGCTTTCTGCACATGGCTAGCCAGTTTTCCCAACACCATTTATTAAATAGGGAATCCTTTCCCCATTGCCTGTTTTTGTCTGGTTTATCAAAGATAATATGGTTGTAGATGTGTTGTGTTGCCTCCGATGCCTCTGTTCTGTTCCATTGGTCTATATCTCTGTTTTGGTACCAGTACCATGCTGTTTTGATTACTGTAGCCTTGTAGTATAGTTTGAAGTCTGGTAGCGTGATGCCTCCCGCTGTGTTCTTTTTGCTTAGAATTGACTTGGCTATGCGGGCTCTTTTTTGGTTCCATATGAAATTCATGGTGGTTTTTTCCAGTTCTGTGAAGAAATTCAATGGTAGTTTGATGGGGATAGCATTGATTGTGTAAATTACTTTGGGCAGTATAGCCATTTTCACGATATTGATTCTTCCTAACCACGAACATGGAATGTTTCTCCATCTGTTTGTGTCCTCTCTTATTTCATTGAGCAGTTGTTTGTAGTTTTCCTTAAAGAGGTCCCTTACATTCCTAGTGAGTTGTATTCCTAGGTATTTTATTTTCTTTGTAGCAATTGTGAATGGCAGTTCGTTCTTGATTTGGTTCTCTTTAAGTCTGTTATTGGTGTATAGGAATGCTTGTGATTTTTGCACATTGATTTTATATCCTGAGACTTTGCTGAAGTTGCTTATCAGTTGCAGGAGCTTTTGGGCTGAGGTGATGGGGTCTTCTAGGTATACTATCATGTCGTCTGCAAATAGAGACAATTTGGCTTCCACCTTTCCTATTTGAATACCCTTTATTTCTTTTTCTTGCCTGATTGCTCTGGCTAGAACTTCCAGTACTATGTTGAATAGAAGTGGTGAGAGAGGGCATCCTTGTCTAGTGCCAGATTTCAAAGGGAATGCTTCCAGTTTTTGCCCATTAAGTATGATATTGGCTGTTGGTTTGTCATAAATAGCTTTTATTACTTTGAGATATGTTCCATCAATACCAAGTTTATTGAGGGTTTTTAGCATAAAGGGCTGTTGAATTTTGTCAAATGCCTTCTCTGCATCAATTGAGATAATCATGTGGTTTTTGTTTTTGCTTCTGTTTATGTGGTGAATTACATTTATAGACTTGCGTATGTTGAACCAGCCTTGCATCCCCGGGATAAATCCTACTTGATCATGATGGATAAGTTTTTTAATGTGCTGTTGCAATCGGTTTGCCAGTATTTTATTGAAGATTTCAACTCAATGAAATAAAACGAGAAACCAAGATTAAAGAAAAAAGCACAAAAAGGAATGAACAAAATCTCCAAGAAATGTGGGACTATGTGAAGAGACCCAACCTACGTTTGATAGGTGTACCAGAAAGTGACGAAGAGAATGAATCCAAGCTGGAAAACACTCTTCAGGATATTATCCAGGAAAATTTCCCCAACCTAGCAAGACAGGTCAATACTCAACTCCAGGAAATACAGAGAACACCACAAAGATACTCTGCAAGAAGAGCAACCCCAAGGCACATAATCGTCAGATTCACCAGGGTTGAAACAAAGGAGAAAATACTAAGGGCAGCCAGAGAGAAAGGTCGGGTCACCCACAAAGGGAAGCCCATCAGACTCACAGCAGATCTCTCAGCAGAGACTCTACAAGCCAGAAGAGAGTGGGGGCCAATATTCAACATCCTTAAAGAAAAGAGCTTTCAACCCAGAATTTCATATCCAGCGAAACTGAGCTTCATAAGTGAAGGAAAAATAAAATCCTTCACGAACAAGCAAGTACTCAGAGATTTTGTCACCACTAGGCCTGCTTTACAAGAGCTCCTGAAAGAGGCACTACACATAGAAAGAAACAACCAGTTCCAGCCATTCTAAAAGCATACCAAATGCTAAAGACCATCAACAAAATGAAGAATGTACATGAACCAACGGGCAAAACAGCCAGCTAGCATCAAAATGGCAGTATCAAATTCACACATAACAATATTAACCCTGAATGTAAATGGGCTAAATGCACCAATCAAAAGACACAGACTGGCAAATTGGATAAAAAACCAAAACCCATCGGTGTGCTGTATCCAGGAAACCCACCTCACATGCAAAGATACACAAAGGCTCAAAATAAAGGGATGGAGGAAGATTTACCAAGCAAATGGAGAGCAAAAAAAAGCAGGAGTTGCAATTCTCATCTCTGATAAAATAGACTTTAAAGTAACAAAGATCAAAAGGGACAAAGAAGGTCATTACATAATGGTAAAAGGATCGATACAACAAGAAGAGATAACGATTCTAAATATATATGGACCCAATGTAGGAGCACCCAGATATATAAGGCAAGTTCTTAATGACTTACAAAGGGACTTAGACTCCCACACAATAATAGTGGGAGACTTTAACACTCCACTGTCAATAGCAGACAGATCAACCAGACAGAAAATTAACAAGGATATCCAGGACTTGAACTCAGACCTGGAACAAGCAAACCTGATAGACATTTACAGAACTCTCCACCCCAAATCCACAGAATATACATTCTTCTCAGCACCACATCACACCTACTCCAAAATTGACCACATAATTGGAAGTAAAGTTAATTAACTTTATGTGGCTTTGGAAATTGAATGGGGTAAGCCCAGTGACTGCAGGTCTGAGAAGCCGGATTAAGCAAAGATCTAGAGTTGCGAAATATGCAAATGAGGATAGCTCTAATTATAGCTTCCTAAACTTTCAGTTTCCAGGGCTATTTTATTTTACTATGGAATTCTCATTCCAGTGATTAAAAAAAAATAAGTTTTGTCTCTATCATGACCCCTAATCTGGAGCATCTATTCAAGAAGGTGTACACTTACCGGAAATTTACAATTTCATTTCTAAATTCATTTTTATAAACCTCGAGTTTTCAACTCAAAAATTGATCTTCTGTCTCTCTTCTCCTGTGTTTTCTTGCAAGACAATACCCTCACTTCACAGAGCAGTGAAACATAAAAGGTACAAGCTTAATTACTGTTGTAGCAACATAAACTGTTGTTATGTTTAACAAGATAATTCAGGCATTCTCATTGTTTTTTTTCATGCTATTTTTAGAATTCAGATTTTTATGAATCTAACATTACTGTCATGTCAAAATTTAATTATTTTATAAATGTTTAATAAAATGAAAGGGCATCTAAGAACAAAGGAAGCATAAAATGCTTTAGTTCCATCTTTTTGGCTTTTAAACAACAAATATGCAAGTCTAATTTATTTTATGTCGTTAAAGTGAAAAGTTCTCCATTGACCCTCTCCCCCACATTCTCACGTTCACAGCCACACTGGTAGCATCTTTGCTAGCTTACACCACTGTGTCTTTCTTTTCTTTTTTCCTTCCCTCTCCCCGCCCTCATTCTGGTAGTCTCAGTGCTATGGGAACGAAGATGAGTGTATTGGCATTCTTGACTTTCTGGACCACATATAAACTTGGAAGAGAAAATGATACAAACCAAAACATCTGCTTTTTGGAAACCTTTGCCCTCTGTTTACATGGTCATCTGGCTTTCATATGGCAGCATTCCTCTCGGTTATTTCATTAGTTGAATACTCTAGCTTCTGGCACAAGGTCTTTCTCTGTAACCCTGCTTCTGCAATCAATCTGTTGATATAACTGTGGATGCCCTGTCTCGCAGTCAGGCCTCTCAGTTCACCTTTATCTTCAGTATTTTGCTCTACTACAGTTAGCTTTTCATTCCACGAATCTTGTAATCATCAGTGTTAAATCTGGAACAGTGAACAGTCTAAGAGGTTACCCTACCTATATGCTATATGCTAAAAATCTACGCTGCCATAGTTATGTCTGTGTGTGTGTTTGTGTGTTTGCATGCATGTGCATGTGCAAACAGAAACATGAAACTTCTGGATCAGGATAGAAAGCTTGTGTTTACTCACAGAATATCTTTTCTCCATGCCCCAGTTCCTCATGGAGGGACATGATAAGAGTTATATGTGTGAGAAGGGTTTAGCATCATAGGAGAGGAACTCTGAAATTATTAAAACCCAGGGCTTATATTGGAACTGCTGGCATATCTTCAGAGACAATAAGGGGGGGGGGAGAGAGAGAGAGAGAGAGAGAGAGAGAGAGAGAGAGAGAGAGAGAGAGAGAGAGAGATCGGGAGAGAGAGAGAGAGGGAGAGAGAGAGAGACTGATTTGACTGTCTTTTACACTGGAGGGTAAACACATCCTCTTTTGGGGAAAAATGGGAAGTACTTTACCCTGGAATGTGAGCAATTGGTTCTGGGGAAGATTAGAAAGCTATCTTTAGATTTTGCTATCAAAAACTATATATATGAGCAAGTTGGGAGGAAGACATATTCTCTATCTTTATATTGTGTCAATTTTCATTGCTCAGAAGGTACTGACCATGTAGGAACATAAAGAAATCCAGGGACCATTATCTTGCCTCAGTCAATACCTGGACAACCTCTAAAACAGGGGTGTCCAGTCTTTTGGTTTCTCTGAGCCACATTAGAAGCAGAATTGTCATGGGCCACACATAAAATACATTAACATTAACAGTAGCTGATGAGGTTAAAAAAAAATCACCCAAAAAATCTGATAATGTTTTAAGAAAAGTTTACAAATTTGTGTTGGGCCCCGTTCGAAGCCAGCCTGGGTTGCATGAGGCCTTTGGGCCATGGGTTGGACAATTATGCTCTAAAATCTCTCTTTACTCATCCCACTTTCTAATCACTTACTCATATATTTCTAACTCATTCATTCTGGTACCCAGACTCTGAGAATTCTTACCTCCTTCAAGATGTCTAATTCACTGGGATACTTGTTTGTTTTGTTTTTACCTTTAAAGTTTTTTTTAAACTATCCAACCCATCATCTGCTACCCTCACTTCACTTTTAACTCAACCACAAAATAATGTCTCATCATGATAATTTCTCACTTCTCAATGTCTCCAATTCCATCGTTTCTCTCTGAATCCCAGAAACACCCCAATCCAACCTTCTATTTGCCTCTGCTCAAGTGTTGAAATGTTGTTGGGACAAAAAAAAAAGCACACAAAGGCCTAAGTGGTTTCATTTTAACTCATGACTATAAATCTTTCATAGAAATAAATGTAGCATTCCTCCACAAAACTGTAAGCTTCTCTAGGATATAGAGATTTAATATTTGTCATTGTAGAAATTGCTCCACAGAACTTGATAGCTTCCTATCCATTTGTCGGTGAGACCACAGTTATTCCAAGTGTGATGCTTCATTTTAGGTGTCAACCTGACTGGATTAATGATACATAGATAACTTGTAAAGCTTTATTTCTGTGAGGGTGTTTCCAAAGGAGATTGACATAAGAGTCAGTGCACTGGGTAGGGCACATCTGCCCTCACTGCAACTGGCTGGGAGCCCATATAGAACAAAAGGCAGAGGAAAGACAAGTTCATTGTCTCTCTCTCTGTCTCTCTCTCATGTAGAGCTGGGCCTCCCTTCTTCTCTTGCCCTTGGGCATCATGACTCCAGGTTCTTCAGGTGTCACGATGAGCTTTGGATTCAGGACTTGCACTAGCAGGCTTCCAGGTTCTGAGATCTTTGGACTTAAGCTGAGAGTTACATTATCAGCTTCCTTGCTTCTAAGGCTTTTGCCTTTGGACTGAGCCATGCTGCCAGCATCCTTGATTCTGAAGCTCGCATGTGGCCTATAGTGGGACTGCTCAGTCTCCATAATCATGTGAGTCAGTTCCCCTATCCCCTCTCATTTGTCTATCATCTATCTATCTATCCATTCATCCATCCTATTGGTTGTTTCTCTCCAGAGAACTCTGGCTAATACACTATGGCAAGGTCCCTGAGTCTAGATGGTTCAGTTTCAGGAAAGCTGAAGTTTGATTTTCTACTAGCTTAATCTACATTTGATTGCTGACTTTTGACTCTGATCGTATTTTGTTTCTAGCTGACTTTCTTGGAGGAATACTTCATTTGACTGTAAGCTTAATTTTTGACTCGGCTTTTTCCTCTCTTTTAGGTGACATTAACCCAGTGGTCTACAGCAGCAGTTTTCATGGTGTTGTTCTTTTGTTTGTTTGTTTCTCATTCTCAATAAGCAATATGATGATGGTCTTATTCTTACAGCCTTGTAACATTCTTAAAAGCTACTGAGGAGAGAGGCCAAGATAGCCAACTAGACACAGCCAGGTGGAACAGCTGCCACCAAGGGACTGAGATAATTGTCACACTTCCGACAGATCTTCAGAGGGAAGGCACCAAGAATGGACAGAAGGAAGACACAGAAGCTGGACTGAAGGGAGAGGAAGCTGGGAACCCTGCATGAGGCCACCATGCACGAGGACTTGTTCCTGGCACCCAGTGACCCTGGGGGAACAAGTGAGTTCAACTGGCAAGGAGCAACCCACTCTTCCCATGCTCCTCTGGAATCCTGGCAGGAGGAGAACCTTTGATCACCATGGATACTTAAGTAGGCAGGGAGAGCTGCTTAGAGAAGTGGTGGGGCAGCATGCCAGCTGAAGTGAAGCCCAGAGGGTTGGCAGGAAGGTCTGTAGCACAGCACAACCAGGGAAGCCCATCTCCCTAGGCTCAACTTGCTCCTGTAGAAGACATTAGCCCTAAGAGAACTGCGGGTCCTGAACTCTGCAGGGAGGTCTTGCCCATCATATCTGGCTGGTCCAACCTGAGCTCCCCTTGGTCTACTGGCTTCTCTCAGGGCCTCAGCCTGACTACTTCTGCTTCCAGGGAAGTCTCGGGTGCACTGGAAGCGGGTGCATCATAGTTCCTCCACTGGCAGATCATGCCTGACCAGCAGAGAGCTCCAGCAGGGCAGCCCCCGTGGCCACACACCAGCCTGTCCACTCCTTCCCCATGCTGCAGCTTCCCGGGGCCCATGGCAAACCTCCACATCACTTTGCTGGCACCCTTGGATGTGGGAAGGTTTTGCCTTCCTTGTGCTGCTAGCACATATATGGGCATGTACCCTTCCCTACCACTGCTGTAGTGGCCATGCCTTCCACTCCTCTCCCCATACTGGACTGCCTTTTAAGTCAGAACTTTGGCAGGCACAGAACCAGCCAGCCCTGCCCCCACCAGCTTCCCACTGTTGCACCAGTACTGCCATGGTGGTGAAACTAGACACAGAGAACAGCAGACCCTTCCCGACCCGGAGTGATCACCCTTGCCTGTGGCCACGGAGAATGCACACAGACCTGCACCCACTAGCAGTCCACCCCATCAGTGTGACTGTGCACAGGCAACAGCAAGCAACCCCCCAACCAGCTGTGCTGCCTCCACTACTGTGATGAACACCTTCATGGAAGCAGGCGCCCCTGCACCCACTAGCACCCTGCCACAACTGAGAGTGTGAACCCCATGCCACAGCTATTGCTGCTGCTGACATGTGCAAATGAGGACAGATCCTGCTGCCACTGCACTATGAAATGCTTTGGCTGACACCACCCATCAGAGTGTAGTGACCAGCACCAGCAGTCCAGGAGCACCTCAACCCCCACCCTGCACAATCAATGTCTAACTTTGAGGAGCCTGAAAACAAATTCATGGCTGATACAAGTCCCCTACCTCAACCCCAGAGATAGTACCTGCAGTCCAGGAATTGGGAGCTGAGGAGTAGCCCCCCTAAAATCTCCCAGAAATGAAAACAATTGGCTGAATCCTTATACAACAATCAAACGTTCAAGGTCATGAAATAGCTAGGATAAAGGACAAAAAAAATCCAAAGGTCAGCAACTTAAAAGACTGAAGAAACATCAGCTCACAAAGATGAGGAAGAACCAATGCAAGGACTCTGACAACTCTAACAGCCAGACTTCCTTCTTTCCCCCAAATGACAGCATCACCTCTTCAGCAGGGGTTCTGAAGCAGGTCAAGATGGCTGAAATGACAGAAATAGAATTCAGAATATGAACAAAAATCATTGAGATGCGGGAGTACACTGAAACCCAATCCAAGGAAGCTAAGAATCACAACTAAATGATATAGGAGCTGACAGACAAAATAACCAGAATAGAAAAGATGATAGCGGACCTGACAGAGCTGAAAAACATACTACAGGAATTTCATAACCCAATCACAAGTGTCAATCGCAGGAAAACTAAGCTGAGGAAAGAATCTCAGAGCTTGAAGACTGGCTTTCTGAAATAAGATAGTCAGACAAGAATAGAGAAAAAAGAAGGAAAAGGAATAAACAAAACCTCTGAGAAATATGAGATTACGTAAAAAGACTAAATCTATGATTCATCGGTGTCCCTGAAAGAGAAGGGGAGAGTATAAGCAACTTGGAAAACACATTTTAAGATATCATCCATGAGGGCTTCCCCAACCTAGCTACAGAGGCCAATATTCAAATTTAGGAAATTCAGAGAATCCCTGTAAGAGACTTCGCAAGATCATTTCCAAGACATATAATCAATGGACTCTCCAAGGTTGAAATAAAAGAAAATAATGTTCAAGGCAGCTAGAGAGGAAGGTCAGATCACCTATGAAGGGAAACTCATCAGATTGACAGTGAATCTCTCAGCACAAACCCTAAAGCTGAAAGTGATTGGGGGCCAATATTCAACATTAAAAAAAAAAAAAGAAATTCCAACACTGAATTTCATATCTGGCCAAACTAAGCTTCATAAGCAAAGGAAAAATAAGATCCTTTGCAGACAAACAAATGTTGAGAGAAATTTGTTATCACCAGATCTGCATTAGAAGAGCACCTGAAGGAAGCACTAAATATGGAAAGGAAAGACCAGTACCAGCCATTACAAAAACACACTTAAGTACACAGACCAGTGACACTGAAAAGCAGTCACACAAACAGGTCTGCATAGTACCCAGCTAACATCAAAACGATATGGGGAGGGACTCCTCCCTAACTCGTTCTATGACCAGAATAATCCTGATACCAAAACCTGGCAGAGACAAAACAATAAAAATAAATATCAAGCCACTATCTTTGATTAACATAAATACATAAGTAATCAACAAAACACTGGCAAACCCAATCCAGCAGCACATCACAAAGCTTATCTACCACCCTGAAATAGGCATTATCCCTGGGATGCAACTTTGGTCCAACATAAGTAAATCAATAAAAGTGATTCATCACATAAGCAGAACTAAAGAAAAAAAATAAAATGATTATCTCAATAGGTGCAGAAAAGGCTTTCAACAAAATTCAACACTCCTTTATGTTAAAAACTCTCAATAAAGTAGGTATTGAAGGAGCATACCTCAAAATAATAAGAGCCATCTGTGAAGAAAACTACAGCCAACATCATACTGAATGGAAAAAAGCTGGAAGCATTGCCCTTGAAAACCAGCACAAGACAAGCATGCCTTCTCTTACTACTCCTATTCAACATAGTATTGGAAGTCCTGGCCAGAGCACTCAGGCAAGAGAAAGAAATAAAGTGCATCCAAATAGGAAGAGAGGAAGTCAAACTATTCCTGTTTGCAGATGACATGATCCTGTATCTAGAAAACCTCATAGTCTTGGCCCAAAAGCACTTTAAGCTTATAAACAGCTTCAGCAACATACCAGGAAACAAAATTAATGTACAAAAATTACTAGCATTTCTATACATCAAGAATAGTCAAGCTGAGAGCCAAATCAGGAATGCAATCACATTTGCACTTGCCACAAAAAAAGAAAATACCTAGGAATACAGCTAACCAAGGGGCTGAAAGAGCTCTGCAATGAGAACTACAAACTACTACTCAAATAAATCAGAGATGACACAAACAAATGAAAAAACATTCCATGCTCATGGATAGAAAAAAGTCAATATTGTTCAAATGGCCATACTGCCTAAAGCAATTTATAGATTCAGTGCTATTCCCATCAAACTACCAATAATATTCCACTCAAAACTAGACAAAATAAAATAAACTTCATATGGAACCAACAAAGAGCCTGAATAGCCAAGGCAAGACTAAGCAAAAAGAACAAAGCTGGAAGTATCATGTTACCTGAATTCAAACTGTACCACAGGGCTACAGTAACCAAAACAGCATGATACTGGTATAAAAGCAGACATATAGACACATAGACAATGAAACAGAATAGAGAGCCAATAAATAAGGCTGAACACCTTCAACTCTGTGATCTTTGACAAAGTCAATACAAAGAAACAATGCGGAAAGGACTCCCTATTCAATAAGTAGTACTGGAATAACTGGCTAGCCATACCTAGAAGATTGAAATTGGACCCCTTCCTCACACCATATAAAAAATTAACTCATGTTTGATTAAAGACTTACATGTAAAACCCAAAACTGCAAAAATCCCAGAAGACAACCTAGGCAATACCATTCTGGACATAGGAATGGGCAAAGATTTAATGATGAAGATGCTAAACGTAATTGCCATAAAAGCAAAAATTGACAAATGGAATCTGATTAAACTGAAGAGCTTCTGCACAGCAACAAAACAAAACAAACAAGCAAAACAATTATCAACAGGGTAATCAGACAACTTACCAAATGGGAGAACATTTTTGCAAACTATGCATCTGACAAACGTCCAGCATCTATTAATATAGGGAACTTAAATGTACAAGAAAAAAAATAAACAACTCCATTAAAAAGTAGGCAAAGGGCATGAACAGATGCTTTTCAACAAAAGACATACATACGGCCAACAGTCATATCAGGAAAAGCTAAATGTCACTGAATATTAGAGAAATGCAAATTAAAACCAGAATGAGAGACTATCTCACATGAGTCAGAATGGTTATTACTAAAAAGTCAAAAAATAACAAGTCCTGACAGGGTTGTGGAGAAAAATTAATGCTTATACACTGTTGGTGGAAGTGTAAACTAGTTCAACCATTGTGGAGGACAGTGTGGTGATTCCTCAAACACCTAAAAATAGAACCACCATTCAATCCATCAGTTCTCTTACAGGGAATATACCCCCCAAAATATAAATTGTTCTATTATGAAAGTACATGTATGTATGTGTTTATTGCAGCAACATTCTCAATTGCAAAGACATGGACTTGACCTAAATGCCTATCAATGATAGACCAGATAAAGAAAATGTGTTACATATATACTGTGGAATACTATGCAGCCAGAAAAAGAATGAGATAATGTCATTTGCAAGAACACGGATGGAGCTGGGGGCCATTAATCTTAGCAAACTAATGCAGGAACAGAAAACCATATACTGTATGTTCTCACTTATATGTGGGAACTAAATGATAAGAACACATGGACACATAGAGGGTAACAACAGACACTGGAACCTACCAGAGGGAGGAAGAGGGAGGAAGGAGAGGATCAGGGAAAATAACAAATGGGTACTAGCCTTAATACCTGGGTGATAAAATAATTTGTACAACAAACCTCCATGATACAAGTTTACCTATATAAAAAACCTGCACGTATACCCCAAACTTAAAAGTTAAAGAAAAATTAAAATTAAAAAAACAAACAATAGAGGAAAATAAGAACTCTAGAATTAAAGGATTCACAATTCAACACGAGCAATAATCTATTAGGTTGGTGCAAAAGTAATTGTGATTTTTGCCATTACCTTTAATTAATTTTGCCATTAAAGATATGGCAAAAACCACTATTAGTTTTGTACCAACTTAATAAAAATGAATTTTGGTACAATTACAATGCTGTTGTGATAAATAAGTGACTTTGATCTGGGTCTTGAACTGAAAATGAGTGTTCCAGGAATAAGTGTGTGTGTACGTATGTGTGTGACATGTGTACACATACCTGTGTGTCTGAATGTGGGAACTGTGAAACATAAGAAGAGAAGAGAAAGAACAGAGAGACAGAGATATTGATTGATTCATGATGATGTTACTATATTACATTATGGAAGCTGGAGAATAGAGAAGAATGTGAGGACATGTTGAGTCACAGATATATTCAGAGGGAGAATATCCATTCGATAGAAGATAGCTTAGCATTCAGGCAAGAAGTTAAGGCTGGGGATATTTATCCATTTATTTATTCACTCAGTAATTATTATTAGGTGTTAGCTGTACCTCAAGCATTGTAATAGGGATTCTATTAGGGAAGCAAACACATGGATGAAACAACATGGACTATTCAGGAAATTTATGGTCCATCAAGAGGTCAGACATGTAAGCAAATGTGTTTTAATTATTAAGAGGATTATATTTTAAGAAACAATTATATGAAATAAGAGATATAATTAAAAGATATTATTTATAATTAAAAAATTTTTGAGAACTCCAAAGAATTTGGGCTTATTTGGGTAATATTGAAACCTATGGCATCAGAAATTAAAACTAATAATTTTAAAATTTTTATTAATCTCTATAAAAATACTAATAAACTCATCACAAATAAACATAAATAACATATTTCTATGAAAAATACCTATATTTGCCAGAATAAAAACATTAGTGAGAAGGGCGATATTATTTAACATTTTTGAAATCTCTCTAACGAATGGCTTAATAGAAAATTACTGCTGGAGTCTGTTATCTGCTTTGCATTCAATCCATTGTGATATCACACACACAAGCCCTCTCAAAAACTGTAGTGAAAGAATAAGAGAAAAGCATAGGCAAATGATGCCTTAGTATTTTTACGTGAAAAAATATGATGTTATGGGAATAATCTCAGGAAGCCCAGCAATTTGTGGGTTTGCACAGCACTGACCTACTGTGTAGACTTCTCCTATCACCACTCTCAACCTAACTCTTCAGCCTGCTCCTCAAATCATCCATCAAATCCCTACCCACTTCAAATAGAAGGTCTCAAGCACTAGGTGCTCTGTGAACAGAGTCAATTAGCAATAAATCTCTTTATACCAAAAGGTTAGTATGCTGATTTTCATAGAAAGTGAGGGGCAGAAGAAGCTCTGTCTCACTCTCCAGCCAGGCTTATGGGAAGAAAACCACAGAGATAATAATAATAAAAAAAGGCATACCACTGCAAGAGAATGAGGAAGCCCAGACAACAGGCCTATACCTCATGGGTGCCTGTAACTTAGAAATGAAAGCCCAGTGGTAGTGGGAAATGCAAAATATTACTTCCTTAGCTCTCCTCTGAGAGTTTGAAGAACTCCCAAGGTAAATAGTTGCATGGTTAAAACAGACAAAACACTGTGTTTCCAGATTTCCATCGCATGGAGAAATACACCCATCTACAGTGTAAAATATGGTGACTCTCCAACCCATAATGTAAAAGGACAGGACTAAGGTAAATTTTCCAGTCCAAGAGTGAGTGGAGTAGAGCCTCAACTTAGTGAAAATAGCCTATAGATTAAAATCAGAACCGGAGAGTTTGCAGCTAAGTAATATAAAGTGGGATGCAGGAAGAATTGTGACCTAAAATATGAGAGAGATATTTTGGATGGAGTAGTCAACCATGAGAGACAGACGCCAAGGAGGAGGCCACTGGCTCTTCCTTCCTGGTTTAGAACCACTTCTTGGTGAGACGGCAGAACTTCAACCGATGGGGCAATCCTAACTGGATAATCATCTACATTATGATCCCAAACTAACTTAGATCTGACTCAGCCCCAGACTTAGATGCAACTTTTTCTTCGTAGGCCTAATAATGAGATAATTTCTAACTCAAGTCTGAAATCTCAAAGGTTTCAGAAAACAGAACGTATGTTTGGGTTCCAGGTTGTCACTTTCTGGTCTTGTGGTGCAAGAAATTTACTTAACTCCTTTGAGCTACAGTTTCCTAATTTGATGAGTGTGAAAAATAGTACCTATTTTACAGTTTTTTAAATTATATATTAAGTTGTGGGGTACATGTGCAAAACCTGCAGGTTTGTTATATAGATACATACGTAACATAGATACACGCGAGTTTGCTGCATCCATCACCCCATCATCTACATCAGGTTTTTCTCCTAATACTATCCTTCTCCTAACCCCCACCCTCTGCTGTCCCTCCCCTATCCCCTCTACCCACTGACAGGCCCCAGTATGTGATGTTCCCCTTCCTGTGTCCATGTGTTCTCATTGTTCAATGCTCACTTATGAGTGAGAACATGTGGTGTTTGGTTTTCTGTTTCTGTGTTAGTTTGCTGAGAATGATGGTTTCCAGCTTTATCCACATCTCTGCAAAGGACATAAACTCATCTTTTTTTATGGCTGCATAGTATTCTATGGTGTATATGTGCCACATTTTCTTTATCCAGTCTATCATTGATAGGCATTTGGGTTGGTTTCGGATCTAGAAACAGAAATACCATTTGACCCAGAAATTTCATTACTGGGTTTTTACAGTTATTTTAAGGATTAAATGAGGAAAGAATGCAAAATTGCTAGCACATAGCTAGTGTATGGTAGTCAATCAATAAATAATCATTATTATGATTACAAGTTAGATAATAATGTATACTTTATATCACTGACATTTATTTCTAAAGGGTGGATAAAATACCTATTTTTATACATAACTCAGTTTAATAGGGGATAAATACTTCATTATGAAGTAAAAGCATTTTTTAAGGAAAAGATAAAATAAAGTTGTAGTGATATATTGTTCTGTTTAATTAATATTTAATATGTGTGTTCTTATTCTCAGTCTAACATATTTCCCTTTTCAGGTAATTTAAATACAAAATATTGTAACCAGTAATTCTGAAACAAGGTCCATTTGAACCCAAACGGAAGTTGTTACAAATTCAGTTTCCTATACGTACTGAATCAGAATTCTGTGTTGCCCAGATGTCTAAATTAAAAAAAAAAAAATCTGACTGAACGCAAACGCCTGGGTCACTGCAAAGGAGCGAACAATTGCCCCTGGTTAGCTCAGGATTTTCCTGGTTCCAGTACTGAAAGATCCACTTCCCTGCTCTTTGGAAATCCCTGTCCCACTGAGAAAATGTGGGTGCCAATAGCAGCAGTGGGTAACATGTTCTCCACTATGTGAGTACATGGCACGGCCCCACACTGTGGTAAGGTACATTTGCAACATAATTACAGAGAACTTCTTCCACATGTTTAATGTCAAAGGAGAAACTTTGACATTAAACGTTGGTACATATTTCGTTACGAATAGAAAAGGAAAATTTAAAACCCAGAAGAAAAATCTGATTCATTTTAAAAGATCTGCACAAACCAGGATGGTAGTCACCCAACAAATAGCAAGTTACTATAACAAAACAACATAAAGAAATAAAGAGATTTAAGTCACAATTTCTTTACTGTTATATTTTGTAAAGAATCAGCACCGGTTTGATTTGCCAATTAACAATTCATTCCCGTGGTTAGGCTGACCTCTGGTGGGAATGTGATTTCAACTACAATTATTTGAGAGCAGATTCTTTAAATGAATCTGATTTTTCTTCAGGGTTTTAAATCTTCATTTTCTATAAGAAATGAAGTATGCTTCACTAAAAGTTTTTCTTTGGCAATAAATATGTGGAGAAGGCTCTTTGTAATTATGCTGCAGGTGTATCTTATCATGCTGTGGGGTCTTCCAGGTATTCATGAAGTGGGAAAAATGTTATCCATTGCTGCTATAGGCACCCACATTTTCTTAGTTATTACTAGGGAAGATCTTCTTTATATGAAATCCATAACAATATAAGTAATTTACAATTTATTCTCTAAGCACTGGTCTTATTTGATGTGCCCTTGCCCCTAACATATCTTTCTTCCAGAATTCCATTATGTGTTTTTCTTTTTCTTTCTTTTTTTTTTTTTTAATTTTACTTTAAGTTCTGGGATACATATGCAGAACGTGCAGGTTTCTTACCAAGGTATACATGTGCCATGGTGGTTTGCTGCACCTATCAATCTATCATCTAGGTTTTAAGCCCTGCATGCATTAGATATTTGTCCTAGTGCTCTCCCTCTCCTTGCCCCCACAACCTGTGACAAGCCTTAGTGTGTGATGTTCCCCTTCCTGTGTCCAAGTGTTCTCATTGTTCAACTTCCACTTACGAGTGAGAGCATGTGGTGTTTGTTTTTCTGTTTCTGTGTTAGTTTGCTGAGAATGATGGCTTCCAGCTTCATCCATGTCCCTGAAAAAAACATGATCTCTTTTTTTTTTTTTGGCGGGGGTGGGCAGAGTTTTTGCTCTTGTTGCCCAGGCTGGAGTGCAGTGGAGCAACCTCAGCTCACTGCAAACTCCGCCTCCTGGGTTCAAGCGATTCTCCTGCCTCAGCCTCCCGAGTAGCTGGGATAACAAGCATGCACCACCACACATGGTTATTTTTGTATTTTTGGCAGAGACGGGGTTTTTCGACTCTGGCCAGGCTGGTCTGGAACTCCTGACCTCAGGTGATCCGCCCACCTCAGCCTCCCAAAGTGCTGGGATTACAGGCGTCAGCAACCATGCCCGGCCATTATCTCATTTTCTAAATGACTGCATAGTATTCCATGGTGTATATGAGCCACATTTTCTTTATCCAGTCTATCATTGATGAGCATTTAGGTTGGTTCCAAGTCTTTGCTGTTGCAAATAGTGCTGCAATAAGCATACATGTGCATGTGTCTTTATAGTAGAATGATTATAATCCTTTGGGTATATACCCAATAAGGGGTTGGCTGGGTCAAATGGTATTTCTCGTTCTAGATCCTTGAGGAATTGCCACACTGCCTTCCACAATGATTGAACTAATTTACACTCCCACCAACAGTGTGAAAGTGATCCTATTTCTCTACAGCCTTGCCAGCATCTATTGTTTCCTGACTTTTTAATGATCGCCATTCTAACTGGCGTGAGATGGTATCTCATTGTGGTTTTGATTTACATTTCTCTAATGACCAGTCATGATGCGCTTTGTTTCATATGTTTGTTAGCAACATAAGTGTCTTCTTTTGAGAAGTGTCTGTTCATATACTTTGCCCACTTTTTCATGGTTGTTTTTCTCTTATAAATTTGTTTTAGTTCCTTGTAGATTCTGGATATTAGCCTTTTGTCAGATGGATAGACTGTAAAAATTTTATCCCATTCTGTAGGTTGCCTGCTCACTCTGGTGATAGTTTCTTTTGCTGTGCGGAAGCTCATGTGTGTTTTTCTTTTGCTTCCTTCAGATCTCTGATCAAATGTTGCCTTATCAAAGAGATGTTTCTGACCATACTATATGGAATAGCAATTCTTCCCCTGCTAGTTTCTACTATTCTTATCCTGTTTTAGTTCTCCTTTGCAGCAGTCAACAACACCTGATATGTATCTGTTTATCTATCTATCTATCTATCTATCTATCTATCTATCTATCTATCTATCTATCTTCTAACTATTCATTCCTCCATCCAATCTATTATCTCTCTATCCATCTAAGCTATTATCTGTATGTCATTTATCCACCCACCCACCCATCCATTCATCTAATCTGTTACCTAACCGTCCATCTATCTAATCTGTATTATTTATATATCCATACATGTAATCTATTATCTATCCATTCATCTATTATCTTTGTATCTATCTATCCATCCACTCACCCATCCATCTAATCTATTGCCTAACTATCCATCTATCTAATCGAATCTATATATATGCATCCGTCTAATCTATTTTGCTTTTCTTTCTTCATTTCTTTTAGATTATCTATCTATCATCTATGTATTCATCAATGAATCCATCCATTCATCCAATCTAGTATATCTCTATCCATCCAATCTATTTTTTCTTCATTTCTTTTCTGTTATCTATCAATCATCCATCCAACCATTCATCCATCCAGCCAGCCAGCCAGCCATCCAATCTAGTATCTCTCTATCCATCCATCTAATCTGTTTTCCTTTTTTCTTTTTCTTTCTTTCTTTCTTTTTTTTTTTTTGAGACGGAGTCTTGCATTGTCACCCAGGCTGTAGTGCAGTGATGTGACCATGGGTCACTGCAATCTCTGCCTCTGGGGTCCAAGCAATTCTCCTGCCTCAGCCTCCTGAGTAGCTGGAACTACAGGCATGTGCCACCATGCCCAGCTATTTTTTTATTTTTTATTTTTAGTAGAGACGGGGTTTCACCATGTTGGCCAGGTTGGTCTCAATCTCCTGACCTTGTGATTAGCCTACCTCAACCTCCCAAAGTGCTGGGATTATA
Source organism: Saguinus oedipus (assembly GCA_031835075.1). Classification (NCBI taxonomy): domain Eukaryota; kingdom Metazoa; phylum Chordata; class Mammalia; order Primates; family Cebidae; genus Saguinus; species Saguinus oedipus. The sequence continues at coordinate 13,836,797 of CM063171.1, forward strand.
GGCATGAGCCACCTCGCCTAGCCCTAATGTGTTTTCTATCATCATCCATTTCTTTCTTATTTCTCTTTTATCTATCTATCTTCTATCTACCTACCTACCTCAGTATCTGTCTACTTCCCACTATTCCTATTAGAATAGAGGCAGGGGCTTTGCTTATATTGCTTACTATTATATCCATAGCATATAGGACTGGATTCCTAGTATGTACCTATTGGTGCACAGATACATTTACTAAATGAATGAATATCCATTTCTAATTAACATAATACCCAATCTCGTAAAGACAAACAGTAGCAAAACACAATGCTTGAGTCCTTGCCAAGAAAGTTTTAGTTAAAAGAAATCACACTACAGATAGTGCTTTCACAAGTAAATGACCCAGTTACCTAATTTCATGAAGTAGAAATAGAGTAGTAATAACAAGGTGTGCCATTCACAGGCCTGGGCAAGCCAGCAGTAATGCTGGCTGTGATGATTTTAATATAAGGCCCCAAGCATGAGAGAGGATGTGTCAAAAGATTTTTCCAGAATAGCCTCAGGCTGCATATAAATTAGGTTGGACAGGGAATCAGGAGATCAGGGCTACAGAAGCTGCATTAATCTTCAGGTTGACTGGATGACATAAACAGGAAAAAAGGATGTAAGGTGAGTGGCAGGAAGATTAGAAACTACTCAGAATACCAAGTGCTGTGCTGGTTTGGACAAATTAGAGAAGCACTTCTGTTGTAGTGGAAGTTGCCTAGGGACTTACCAGCTACGTAAATGTGACCAAGCTACCTCTTGCTTCATAATAACACTTCATAAATAGATGAGATAATCCATTATAAAGCCACATATCCCATGGGAAGCACTTAGTATGTGTTAAATGTGTGTGTTTTTAAAAATTGCTGTTTAGTTTGTTTTTGTGAGACGGGCTCTTGCTCTGTTGCCTGGACTGCAATGCAGTGGTGCAATTAATGCTCACTGCAGCCTTCACTTCTTGAGCCCAAGTGATTCTACCACCTCAGTCTCCCTAAGAAGCTGGGATCGTAGGTGTGCACCACCAAGCCCAGCTAACCTTTTACTTTTGTTTTGTAGTTATGGGGTCATCCTATGTGGGCCCAGGCTGATCTCAATATCCTGGTCTCAAGTCATCCTCCTGCCTTGGCCTCCCAAAGTGCTGGAGTTATAGGCATGAGCCACTGTGCCCAGCCTTGTTTTTGTGTTTGTTGCATACAAATGGTCCTGTCACATTAAAATATTGCATATGGTTGGTGTAATTTATGACATCAGAGCTTTAATTGAATATGAATCCATTCTGTATGTGCCTCCCTGCACTTTCTACATAAAACCTTCATTCTAAACACTGCGAACACTTAGTCATTCTCATTCTCCTCTGATGTTTCTATATCCCATTTTTATCCACTACCTTACAATTGGCCAGATAAACAAAGACCAGCATGGGCTAAAAATGATTCCCCAACAACCTCAGGGCACAACAAGATTCTTAGGCTGCTTTCATTTCTTCATTGACTATACTACTAGTTATGTTATGAAATATACAGACTTCATCATTTTACTACCTGCCACTATATTTCTTTAAAAAGAATAGGGAATTAATGTGTACTTTTATCTTTCAATTATTCAAAATCAAAACATCATATTAAATTAACTAGATGTTTTTCTTACCTCATAATCTACAGATATATTTTTTTCGTTTGAAGGAAAGTTCATAGAATATCCTCTATACTACTCATCACCAATTATGTTGATTACTTAGTTTCAAAGTCACATAGAAAACTGCCTTTCAGTCTAACAATATTTTATCATTTCTTTATGCTGTGCTAATCACAGTATCATAAATTGTATCTACAGCTAAGACTTTAGCCAAGAAAGAGGAAATAACTTTATAAATGATTCTGTGTCATTTAAAGTCTTATAACTTTAGAGTTAGCACAAATTTATTTTGAATCAAAGGACTACAGAGCAACTTCAGAGCATACTAATTTTTCATTGTCAGAAATTCCAACGATCATTTGAACTACCAAACTCTGGCTCATTTGAAGTATGCGGAAATAGAGAAGGCTGAAAGAATCAGTAAGTTGAACATCATAGGTAAGAAAAGTTCCAGGAACAAAACTCCTCCTCTGTTTCTGAAGAGAACAAGAAATAATAATCATGAATGGCCCTAAATCTGGTACTAAATCAAAGAATGCCTTTGGAGATATTTTAACAGCAATTGCTAAAACTTATTTTGATAAGCCAAGTGTCAATTACCTTGAATATCATTTTAAAGAGAAAAATCTCATGTTTCAATAAAAATGTGTAAATGAAGCAGTATTTCCTTTTTCATAATTAAAAAAATGTTTGTATACAAATTTGTACTTGTTATGTTTCAGGCATACATTTTACTTCAATCAGTTGGAAAGTTCATTAAGAGCAAGATGACTATTCATCTTTTTTGTACTATTAGGGATCTGAACGCAGCTGTGTTCATGAAACAGATTTTTTACTTTTGTTTTTACTTTTCTTCTCTAAATCAAGATGATTAATAATTTCAGTGCAGTAAAATATTCTTCTCTCATTTATCCATTGATAAATGGATAATATTGTAGCTTTGTAGTAGCCTAAACAATTACAAGGCACGTATATTTCGCCATTCAAAACAGGGTTACCTCATATAGGTTAATAATACTGTCCTTCTATATTGCAGCTATTTGTCACTTACCCATTTCAAAAACTCCCTGGTGCTTAGACACAAGGACATGTAAACAGAATTTACAGTAATACGTGTCACATGCTTCCAACGTTGCACAAAATAACTAAAATACTGCACAAAAATATTTTTCTTGTTAATATTCTTTGATTAAATGGAAATTATCTATAAAACGTTGGATTTTTTTTTTGACTGAAATTATATTTGGCAAGATCGTAAAATCTTATAGAATTTGAAAAGGATAAAAAAATCATGATTCATTCTTTTTGTGACTTTGACTTTGACGTAATTTCAGACTGATGGGAAGATGGTAAGAATATAAAAAGGACCCTCTGCATTCCCCAAATGTTAACATTTGCTACCTCTGACTTTACTGTTATTTCTCTCTTTGATATACATGTATATACACATACGAATATAACACACACACACAGACTACAATTTTCCCTTTACATATTATTTTGTCTTTAAGGAGCAGACATGATGCTCCTTTACCCTAAATAGTTTAGTGAATATTTCCTAAAATCAAAGACATTATCTCATAGAACTAAAGTACAATTGTCAAGCCGGGTGCTGTGATATGTGCCTGTAGTTACAGCTACTCAGGAGCCTGATACAAGAGAATCCCTTGAGCCCAGGAGTTCCAGTCCAGCCTGGGAAACACTATTGAGAACTGTATTTCCAAAAACTGCATACATAAATAAAGTAAAATGGAAGGATCAAAATCACGAAATTAACATTGATATTATTATTTTATCTACAGACATTCACGTTTTGCCAATTGTCCCAATAATGTCCTCTGTAGGAAAATAAATTGTTGGATCACACGTGGCTTTCAGTTGCACGTCTTTTTGGTTTGCTATAGTATGGAACCTTCCCCCGGGTTTTGTGTTGGTTTGTTTTCATAATCTTTATAGTTTTGAAGAATATGCAGTAGGCAAGCTAGTTTGGAAAATGTCCTTAAATATGCATTTCGGAGGCACTTCAACATGACTAGACTCAGTTTATGCATTTTTGGCAGGAACGTTGCAGAAGCATGTTGTGTGTCCCATGCTTCCTGCCAGGAGGTGCATAATGTCAGACTGTCCAATTACCACTGACATTAACTTTGATCACTTCATTAAGTCAGTGTCCTCCACTGTCACCATGTAAAGTTGTACTAGAGAGATGATTTGAAACTAAGGTACATAAATATTCTATTACTCATCTGACTTTCATCCACTTAGTTTTAGCATATGCTGATGATTCTTTTGGAATCAATTATTACTATGATGGTTGCCAAATTATGATTACTTATTTTCATAATTGTTCTGCTTTAATCAGTAATAAGAAATATTCTATAATTTTTTTATTTTTCCCTAGCTTAATTATTTTCTTAATGGATTTTTATGTTCTCATTTTTTTCTCCACTGCTAGTTTTATCTGAAAGTTCCCTAAAATTTGCATAGGTCATTTAGTAAAAAGCTACTGATTTTACAGTTCATTTCCTTCTTATAGTAAGTAATTATTTGCATTAATCATATTTTAAAAAATAAGTTTTAATGTAATAGTGTTGAGTATTTTAAGAGTGTGACTCTTTTTTTTTTTTTTAATATTGGAATGGGATATTCTTAAGACCAGATCCTTTTTCTGACATGGGGTTAGATTTCTTTACTAAAACTTACATTCATCAGATTGGGTCAGTGTTTTGGCAGTACCCTGATATTAGCAGCAAAGATGAGGAGCTGTAGACAATTTACTTTTAAATCACAAATGATGTTTACTTGAACTTATCTTTGTTCTTAACTATATGGCACCATGTAGTGGGTATCACACAATACAGCAAAGAGTTTTCTATAACTTTTACATCACAAATCTTAGCTTAAGGAAAATGTCACTTTAGTAACAACACTACTGTGAACAAAATTTAGAAATTATATGATTGAGTAGTCTTGATATTGGCAGTTTACTAGCCTGAGTAGATATATAAATCAAAATGCTTGTATTCTAGATGTTTTTCTCTTAACTGCTAAATTGTAGTGGCCCAGTTAAAAGGAATGAAGAAGGTCATCTTTTAAAAATTATATATATTGATGATAACACAAAAAATTTTAAAAATTATCTAGGTGAGGTGACTCAGGCCTGTAATCCCAGCACTTTGGGAGGCCAAGGCAGGAGGATTGCTTGAGTCCAGGAGTTTGAGAGTAATCTGGACAATATAGTGAGACCCTATCTCTCTCTCTCCAAAAAAAATCACTGAGCATGATGGCATATGCCTGTAGTTCCAGCTACACAAGAGGCTAAGGTAGGAGGACCACTTGAACCTGGAGGTCAAGACTACAGTGAGCTGTGATCGCACCACTGTACTCCAGCCTGGATGACAGAGTGGGATCTTATCTCAATAATGAGATAATAAATAATAAAATTATTTTGTGGTAAAATTGGAAATAAAATTGAGAAACTCTGGAGGGGCATTTATTGATGGTTTGCTGCAAATTGAGGATAGTGTCAATTTTATTATTAACTCTATCTTTAAACAATGCCCATATGAAGGCTTGATTAATGCTTTTATATCTGTCCTTTTTAGACCTACATCTTGTTCTTGTAGTTCTGGATCTATGCTTATTACCATAAATGTGTCCTTCATATTTGCTCACTGGAATAATGGTATAAATTTATAATGCCATATGCATACATTCTATGATGTTTAATCAGTCAAATTTAACTTACGTTTTTGTCTCTTCTTTGTTTTTTCAAAGCTTAAGGAAATACGTTTATTGAAAGAATGTTAACATTCACTTTTATCCAAGATAAGATTGGATGACACCACAATGAAGTAAAATAATTTGTAGCAAAGAGGGCAAATCATCATGCTGTGGGAACAGAAATAATGTATGCACACCTCTCCTGTCCTTTATGGCTTTATTTTTTATTAATCTTTATCATTACATCATCCCATCTCATCTCACCTCCACATTTGATCTATTCTTGTTCTTTTTCCCAATCTCTAACCATCCTTGACCTGTTCTTTTTGTAGTTAAACTAGTTTTTCTGCTATTTTAAAAAAATTGTGGGGAGAGATCCATGATGGCTGAATAGGAACAGCTCTGGAGTGCAGTTCCTGGTGAGAACAAGGCAGAGGGTGAGTGATAACTGCATTTCCAAATGAGTCTTTACTGCCCACAAACCAGAAGATTCCCATGCTGAAAAGTGCCATGAGTTTCCAGCATAGCTGTTTCAGCTGACACCATGGGTTTCTGCACAAAAACACACAGATCTGTGGCTTGGTGAGTCCCACTGCCACAAAAACCAGCAATCTGAAATGCTCTGGATTGAAAGCTTGGCAGCAAGCACAGCTGGACTCAGGCTGGTCCAGCTTGGTAGGGGGAAGGGCATTCGCCATTACCGAGGCAGTCCACCACTACTGCGGCAGTCCGCCATTACTGAGGAATTCTGCCATCACTGAGGCAGTCCCCCATTACTGAGGCAGTCTGCCATTACCAAGGCAGTTCACCATTACTGAGGCAGTCCACCATTACTGAGGCAGACTGCCATTACCAAGGCAGTTCTAACTGTACCTCTAAACAAAACCATAAGGAAATGTACACAGCAGCTGGACAGAGCCAGTGGTAGCTCAGCAACACCTCTGCTGGCAGACTGTGACTAGAGTACCTCCTTGCTGGGAAGGGCATCTCTGAAAAAAGGCAGCAGCATGTCAGGAACTTATAAATAAAGCCCCACCTTCCCAGAACAGAGCACCTGGAAAAAGAGACAGTTATGAGTTTTGCTGCAGCAGACTTAAATGTACCTGCCCAGCAGTTCTGGATGGAACAGTGGCACTCTCAGCACAGCACTTGAGCACCTCTAAGGGATAGACTGTCTCCTCAAGCAGATCTATGACCCCTGTATATTCAAAGAGACATTTCATAAAGGAGAGCTCAGGCTGACATTTAGCAGGTACCCTTCTGGGATGAAGATAACAGAAGAAGAAACCAGCAGCAACCCTTACTGTTCTGCAGTCCCCTGCAAGTGATCCCCAGGCAAGCAGGGTCTGGAGTAGACCTCCAGCAGTCCTGCAGCAAAAGGGCCTGACTATTATAAAGAAAAATAAAAGACAGAAAAAAAATAACTTCAACATCAACAAAAAGGATGTCCACTCAGAGATCCCATTGAAAAGTCACCAACTACAAAGACCACAGGTAGAAAAATTCATGATGATGGGAAGAAACCAGCACAAAAAGGATGAAAACACCAAAAAAACAGAACGCCTCTTCTCCTCCAAGTGATCACAACTCCTCACCAGCAAGGGAACAAATATGGATGGAGAATGAGTCAGATGAGTTGACAGAAACCTTCAGAAGGTGGGTAATAACAAACTTCTCTGAGCTAAAAGAACATGTGCTAACCCAATGCAAAGAAACTAAGAACCATGAAGAAAGGTTAGACAAAAGGCTAATGAGAATAAACAGCTTAGAGAAGAATATAAATGACCTGATGGAGCTGAAAAACACAACACGAGAACTTCGTGAAGCATATACAATTTTCAATATCTGAATCAACCAAGCAGAAGAAAGGATATCAGAGATTGAAGATCAACTGAATGAAATAAAATGAGAAGGTAAGATTAAAGAAAAAAAGAGTAAAAAGAAGTAAACAAAGCCTCCAAGAAATATGGGATTATGTCAAAAGACCTAATCTGTGTTTGATAAGTGTACCTTAATGTGACAGGGAGAATGAATCTAAGCTGGAAAACACTCTTCAGGATATTATCCAGGAGAACTTCCCCAACCTAGCAAGGCAGGCCAACATTCAAGTCCAGGAAATACAGAAAACACCACAAAGATATTCCTCAAGAAGGGCAACCCCAAGGCCCATAATTAACAGATTCACCAGTGTTGAAATGAAGAAAAAAGTGCTAAGAGCAGACAAAGAGAAAGTTCAAATTACCCACAAAGGGAAGCCCATCAGACCCACAGCAGATCCCTTGGCAGAAATCCTACAAGCCAGAAGAGAATGGGGGCCAATAGTCAACATCCTTAAAGAAAAGAACTTTCAACCTAGAATTTTGTATACAGACAAACTAAGCTTCATAAGTGAAGGAGAAATAAAATCCTTTATAGACAAGCAATTGCTGAGAGATTTGGTCATCACTAGGCCTGCCTTACAAGAGCTCCTGAAAGAAGCACTAAACATGGAAAGGAATAAACAGTACCAGCCACTCCAAAAATGTACCAAATGGTAAAAAGCATCAACATAATGAAGAAACTGCATCAACTAATGGGTGAAAAAACCAAGTAGCATCAAAATGGCAGGATGAAATTCACACATAACAATATTAATCTTAAATGTAAATGGGCTAAATGCCCCAATCAAAAGACAGACTGGCAAACTGGATAAAAAGTCAAGACCCATCAGTGTGCTGTATTCAGGAAACCCATCTCATGGGCAAGGATACACATAGGCTCAATGTAAATGAATGGAGGAAGATTTGCCAAGCAAATGGAGAGAAAAAAGAAAAGCAGGAGTTGCAATCCTAGTCTCCAATAAAATGAACTTTAAACCAATAAAGATCAAAAGAGACAAAGAAGGGAACTACATAATGGTAAAAGGATCAATGCAACAAGAAGAGCTAGCGATCCTAAATATATACACACCCAATACAGGAGCATCCAGATACATAAAGCAAGTTCTTAATGACCTACAAAGAGACTTAGACTCCCATACAATAATAATAGGAGACTTTAACACTCCACTGTCAATATTAGACAGATCAACCAGACAGAAAATTGACAAGGATATCCAGAACTTGACTCAGTCTGGACCAAGTGGACCTAATAGACATCTACAGAACTCTCCACCCCAAATCCACAGAATATACATTCTTCTCAACACCACATCACACCTACTCTAAAATTGACCACATAATTGGAAGTAAATCATGCCTCAGCAAATGCAAAAGAACTGAAATCATAACAAATAATCTCTCAGATCACACTGCAATCAAATTAGAACTCAGGATTAAGAAACTAACTCAGAACCATACAACTTCATGGAAACAGAACAACTGCCTACTGAATGTCGGCTGGATAAACAATGAAATGAAGGCAGAAACAAAGATGTTCTTTGAAACCAAGGAGAATGAAGACACAATGTACCAGAATCTCTGGGACACATTTAAAGCAGTGTTTAGAGGGAAAATTATAGCAATAAATGCCAACATGAGAAGTGAACAGAGATCTAAAATGGACACTCTATCATCAAAATTGAAAGAGCTAGAGGAGCAAAATCAAAAAAACTCGAAAGCTAGCAGAAGACAAGAAATAACTAAGATCAGAACAGAAATGAAGAAGATAGAAGCACAAAAAAACCTTCAAAAAATCAATAAATCCAGGAACTGGTTTTTTGACAGATCAACAAAATAGACCACTAGCCAATTAATAAAAAAGAAAAGAGAGAATAATCAAATAGATGCAATAAAAAACAATAAAGGGGATATCACCACTGACTCCACAGAAATGCAAACTACCATCAGAGATTACTACAAACAACTATATGCACATAAACCAGTAAACCTGGATAAATTCCTGGAAACTTGCACAATCGCAAGCCTAAACCAGAAACAAGTTTAAACCTTGAATAGACCAATAACAAGGGTTGAAGTTGAGGCAGCAATTAATAGCCTACCAACCAACAAAAGCCCAGGTCCAGACGGGTTCACAGCCGAATTCAACCAGACATACAAAGAGGAGCTGGTACCATTCCTTCTGAAACTATTCCAAACAATCCAAAAAGAGGGAATCCTTCCCAAATCATTTTATGAGACCAACACCATCCTGATACCAAAACTCAGCAGAGACTCAACAAAAAAAGAAAACTTCAGGCCAATATCTATGATGAACATAGATGCAAAAATCTTCGATAAAATACCAGCAAACTGATTGCAACAGCACATCAAAAAGCTTATCTATCATGATCAAGTAGGCTTCATCCCAGGGATGCAGGGCTGGTTCATACACAAGTCTATAAATGTAATCCACCACATAAACAGAACCAAAGACAAAAACCACATGATTATCTCAATAGATGCAGGAAAGGTCTTTGAAAAAATTCAACCACACTATATGCTAAAAACTCTCAATAAACTAGGAATCAACAGAATGTATCTCAAAATAATAAAAGTTACTTACAACAAACTCACAGCCAATATCATACTGAATGGGCACAAACTAGAAGCATTCCCTTTGAAATTTGACACTAGACAAGGATGTCCTCTCTCACCACTCCTATTCAATATAGTATTGGAAGTTCTAGTCAGAGCAATCAGGCAAGAAAAAGAAACAAAGTGTATTCAATTAGAACAGGAGGAATTCAAATTGTCTCTATTTGCAGATGATATGATTGTAAATTTAGAAGACCCGTTGTCTCACCCCAAAATCTCCTTAAACTGATAAGTAAATTCAGCAAACTCTCAGGATACAAAATCAATGTGCAGAAATCACAAGCATTCCTATATACCAATAACAGACTAACAGACAGCCAAATCCAGAATGAACTCCCATTCACAATTGCTACAAAGAAAATAAAATTCCTAGGAATACAACTAACAAAGAATATAAAGGACCTCTTCAAGGAGAACTACAAACCACTGCTCAAGGAAATAAGAGAGGACACAAACACATGAAAAAACATTCTATGCTCATGGTTAGGAAGAATCAATATCATGAAAATGGCCATACTACCCAAAGTAATTTATAGATTTTTCAAGGCTATCCCCATCAAGCTACCTATGACCATCTTTACAGAACTGGAAAAAAACACCTTAAACTTCATATGGAACCAAAAGAGAGCCCACATAGCCAAGACAATCCTAAGCAAAAAGAACAAAGCAGGAGGCATCACGTTATCTGACTTCAAACTATACTACACGTTTACAGTAATCAAAATAGCATGGTATTGGTACCAAAACTGAGATATAGACCAATGGAAAAGAACAGAGGCCTCAGAGGCAATGCCACACATCTACAACCATCTGATCTTTAAAAAACTGGACAAAAATGAGCAATGGGGAAAGGATTCCCTGTTGAATAAATGGTGTTGGGAAAAACTGGCTAGCCATGTGCAGAAAACAGAAACTGGACCCCTTCCTGACACCTTTCACTAAAATTAACTCCAGATAAATTAAGAACTTAAACATAAGACCTAACACCATAAAAACCCTAGAAGAAAACCTAGGCAAAACCATTCATGACATAGGCATAGGCAAAGACTTCGTGACTAAAACACCAAAAGCATTGGCAACAAAGCCAAAATAGACAAATGGGACCTAATTAAACTCCAGAGCTTTTGTACAGCAAAAGATACAATCATTAGAGTGAACTGGCAACCAACAGAATTGGAAAAAATTTTGTAATCTACCCATCTGACAAAGGGTTAATATCCAAAATCTACAAAGAACAGAAACAGATTTACAAGAAAAAAAAAACAAAGAAACATTCAAAAGTGGGTGAAGGATATGAAGAGACACTTTTCAAAAGAAGACATATATGAGGCCAACAAACATATGAAAAAATGCTTATCATCAATGGTCATTAAAGAAATGCAAATCAAAACCACATTGAGATACCATCTCACACCAGTTAGAATAGCTGTCATTAAAAAATCTGGAGACAACAGATGCTGGAGAGGATGTGGAGAAATAGGAATGCTTTTACACTGTTGGTGGGAGTGTAAATTAATTCAACCATTGTGGAAGACAGTGTGGCAATTACTCAAGGACCTAGAAATAGAAATTTCATTTGACCCAGCAATCCCATTACTGGGTATATACCCAAAGGATTATAAATCATTCTATTGTAAAGACACATGCACACGTATGTTCATAGCAGCACTATTTACAATAGCAAACACCTGGAACCAACCCAAATGCCCATGATAGACTGGACAAGGAAAATGTGGCATATGTATACCACAGAATACCATGCAGTCATAAAAAACAATGAGTTTGTGTTCTTTGTAGGGACATGGATGAATCTGGAAACCATCATTCTCAGCAAACTCACACAATAACAGAAAATCAAACACCACATGTTATCACTTACATGCAGGTATTGAACAATGAGAATGTGTGGACAGAAGAAGGGGAGCATCACACACTGGGGGCTGTTGGAGTGGTTGGGGAGGGACAGCGGGAGGTGGGTAGGCTGGGGAAGATAACATGGGATGAAATGCCAGATATAGATGACGGGGGGATGGAGCCAGCAAATCACATTGCCACGTATGTACTTATGCAACAATACTGCATGATCTGCACATGTACCCCAGAACCTAAAGTGCAATAAAAAAATTGTGGTAAAATATACATAAACTTAAAATTTACTGTATTTCTCATTTTTATGTATACAGTTCATACTGTTTTAAATACATTCTTAATGCTGTGTAACCATTACCATCATCCATTTCCAGAACTCTTTTCAACTTGTAAGACTGAATCTCCATACACATTAAACAACAAATCTCCCTTAGGCCCTCCCTACAGCTGCTGGGAACAATCATTCTACTTACTGTTCCCATGATTTTTACTACTCTAAGTGTTTCCTACCAGTGGAATCACACGGTTATTTGTCTTTTTGTGACTGGCCTATTTTACTTAGCATATCTTCAAGTTTTATCCATGTTGTAGCATGTGTCAGAGTTTCCTTTTTTATGACAGAATACTATACCATTATAGGTATATACCACATTTTCCCTATCCATTCATTATACACAAATGGACACCTGGGTTGCTTCTGTGGTTTAGCTATTGCTAGTAATATTGCTATGAACATGGGTTTACAAATATGTCTTCCATATCCTGTTTTTAATTCTTTGGGCATATACCCAGAAGTAGAATGCTAGATCATATAGTAATTTTATTTTTCATTTTTTAAGGAACCGCCAAACTGTTTTCCACAGCAGCTGTACCAGTTTACATTCCCACTCACAATGCACAAGAGTCCCAATGACTCCACTTTCTTGCCCACTTGTATTTTTTTTTAAATAATAGTCATCATAATAGGTATGAGTTGTTATCTCACTGTTGCTTTGATTGGCATTTCTCTAATGATTTGTGATGTTGAGCATCCCTCCATGTGCTCATGAACCATTTGCATATCTTCTTTGGAGCATGTCCCTTGCCCATTTTCAAATCAGGTTGTTTGTCCTATTTGTTCTTGAGTTTTAGGAGTTCTCTATATTCAGGATGTTAATTCCTTATGTGATGTATGATGTGCAAATACTTTCTCCCATTCTGTGGATTGCTTTTTTCTTCTGTTGATTAACTGGGACCAGTTTTATTTTCATAGATGGATGTTTAAGCTACGTAATTTTCAAAGATTGAGTATAATAACATAAATACAGAATATACTACTAAGTCTTTATTCTAATCATCAACAATTTTTTTTAATTGACCAAAAAATGTAAATATATCTAAGTGTAAGGATTCAAAATATTCTTCCCTTTTTTTTTTCTTTGTGACAGAGTCTCATTCTGTCGCCCAGGCTGGAGTTGCAGTGGCACGATCTCAGCTCATTGCAACCTTTGCCTCCCAAGTTCAAGCGATTCTCCTGCCTCAGTCTCCCAAGTAGCACCTGTCACCACACCTGGATAATTTTTTGTATTTTTAGTAGATAAGGGGTTTCATCATGTTGCCCAGGCTGATCTCAAACTCCTGAGCTCAGGTAATCAGTCCACCTTGATCTCCCAGAGTGCTAGGATTACAGGGGTGAGCCACCATGCCCAGCCCAAAATATTCTTTTTTTTTTTTTTTTTTTTTTTTTTTTTTAGTTGGAGTCTTGCACTGTGGTCTGGGCTGGAGTGCAGTGGAGCAATCACTACAACTTCCACCTCCCAGGTTGAAGCGAAGCGATTCTCCTGCTTCAGCCTCCTGAGTAGCTGGGATTATAGGTGCACACCACCAAACCCAGCTAACTTTTTGTATTTTTTTTTTTTTTTTTGAGACGGACTTTCGCTCTTGTTACCCAGGCTGGAGTGCAATGGCGCGATCTCGGCTCACCGCAACCTCCGCCTCCTGGGTTCAGGCAATTCTCCTGCCTCAGCCTCCTGAGTAGCTGGGATTACAGGCACGCGCCACTGTGCCCAGCTAATTTTTTGTATCTTTTAGTAGAGACGGGGTTTCACCATGTTGACCAGGATGGTCTCGATATCTTGACCTCGTGATCCACCCGCCTCGGCCTCCCAAAGTGCTGGGATTACAGGCTGTATTTTTTTTAGTAGTGATGGGGTTTCACTATGTTGGCCAGACTTGTCTTGAACTTCTGACCTCATGATTCGCTTGCCTCAGCCTCCCAAAGTGCTGGGGTTAATAGGCATGAGCCACTGTGCCCAGCCAGTATTTTATTTTTAACTCACATTTTGCATACTTTGTATAATCTTAGTCTTAGTATATTACTGGCCCGAAATAAACATAGCCTTTAATTTAAAAAGTTATTTAATAAGTTCATTGCTATTCTTTAGTCAATGTAATTTTTAACATCATTACAGCCAATAGATAAGACATCTATCATTCTTATGAAATGATTCATTAGTAAAGCTTGAAGCTTTTCTCAGATAATTTAAGGATTAATGAAGTAAAAGAGAAGTAGCGATGACAGCAGGGGTCTACACGTCACAATTTCCTTTTTTTTTTTTTTCTGTAAGATACACTACCATATAATTTTAGCAGTTAACTCTGACCAGTACAAAAATTCAATCAGTTTTACAATGCTTGTCACATGACAGTCAAGTTTTATTCCTTGAATGATTTCTTTCTCCTATTAGCTCTCAAATTTATTCTTTGGTCAGAATCTAAATTACCTGTGCACCTTTTTGTCTAATTCAGTTTACACTTAGCAAGTGTATATGCTTTTCTGGATATTAAGGCACAATTTTATGGGTGACAGTGGACCACAGTGATAAGAACACTGAACTAGGAGACAGAGGTCAGGGTGCTTGCAAGTAGAGTGGGGTGATAAATAGCATTAAGGCTGCTATTAAGGTTTTCTCATTCTCCTTCTCCTTTTAGCGGGCAACAGGCTCTGTGTTTTTTCATCTCATGTCCCTGCACCTCATCATTGTAACCTCTACTCTTTAGCCAAATTTGTCTTCCTAAAACTGCAAATCTGGTTATGTAATTTCCCAGTTTAGAATCCTCCACCTAAAGGTTAAAGTAATACTCAAACGTTTTAAATGGCCCTTAAAGCCCTTCAAGCCATGGTTGTCCTCTGTTTAACCCTCCAGCCTCATCTCATTTTGTTGCCACCCCTGCATTGATCCTTATGTTGAACCTGTACATAATCATTTAGATATCACTATAGTTCCTATGGTTTGCCAATGCATGCTTTTCATACATTTAAATGTGTTATTCTTTTGGCTTCAAACAATTATTTCCCTTACCAAATGACCCGCCCTCTCCTTCTCCACTTTGCTCTGTAAACAACTACTGTCTTCACCTTCATTTTCCATAACCTAGATACTTGGACAGGCACACCTTTCTCATGCTCCAAGCAAACCCTGTGCTCCTCCCATTATAGAGCTCACCAGATTGCACTGTAATTCCATCTGTAATTATCTGTGTCTTTACTAAATTATAGGCTCTGGGAGGGCAGGAACAAAGCTTATCCTGCTTATCACTGTGTTCCCAGTATCTACCACCATGCTTCACATATAGCACATGCTCAATGCTTGAATCAAGTTATTACATGTTGTCAGTCAGATGGTTTCCAACAGCCCTCTCCTGCTCTGAAACACTGCCATCACTGCCATGCTCCTGAGAGGCTATTTTCCAAGCTCTCATTTCCTGCTCTGGTACAGATGTTCCTCTTCTAATCTAGAGAATCAAGAACTGCAAGAGCCCTTTAGTGATGTCAGACTAATTTCTTTCACTATGAAGCTTCTACCATTGTATTTGGACCACATGTTCAGAATTCTGCAAGAATGCCGTCGTTTTCCTTCACTGAGCAGATCTGTAGAGTCACTTTGGGATTTGAGACTCACCCTGCTATTGTTAACTTCTCCTAATCTGCCTTTATTTATGTAAGTTAATATTTTAATTAGAAATTAATAGCAACGGTACACTCATCTCAGCATTGTTGGGAAGATTATATTATTTTATGTTTATGCAAAGGGCCTGGCACATAGTATGGATTATGTTTATTATTTACATCTGATAAAACATGTTCATTATTTACATCTGGTGTGAGCTTTCCTGTAGTTACTTCCTCATAAGACTTGAGTGTTCTGACCCAAATGTATCTCCTTCTTCCAATTGCCTAAAGCAAAAATATAAATGGAATCAAAATAACTTCAAATCATATTTAGATCTATCAACAGAAAATACAGAACCAGGATCCAAGATGGCTGATCGCTAACAGCTCAGGATTGTAGCTCCCAGTGAAAGCCCAGAAAACGAGAGGACGCCACATTTTCAGATGAATTTTCGTTACTCACGGACCAGAAGATTTCCAGTGGAGGAGCCCCACGGGTCGCCAGGGCGACTCTTGTGGCCGGCGCAGCGGTTTTGCCAGCGCCTCAGCGCGGCAGCTCTTTGTGCAAAGTAAACAGGACTGGTTCCCCTATTGACTGGTGTTTGGAGCTCTGGGAAGGCAGAGCCGATTGTTACGAACTCAAGAAGGAAGCCAGACCAGAGATTCCCAGGCAGAAGAGCACCATCAGTCTTATTGCTGCTGTTTTGGCCAGCACAGTGGGTTGCTTGGATTCCAGCACTGGGAATCAATAAATTGGATGTCCACTCAGAAACCTAATTAGAAAGGTGGTAATTGTAAAGACAACAGATGGATAAATTCATAATAAAGGGAAGAAACCAGCCTGAAAAGGCCAAGAATACCCAAAGCAGAACCCCTCTCCCTCTACAGGGGATTGCAATTCCTCATGAGCAATGGAACAAGCCCTGATGGAAAAGGACTGTGTTCCAATATCTGAAGTAGACTTCAGAAGGTGGATCAT
Source organism: Saguinus oedipus (assembly GCA_031835075.1). Taxonomy (NCBI): domain Eukaryota; kingdom Metazoa; phylum Chordata; class Mammalia; order Primates; family Cebidae; genus Saguinus; species Saguinus oedipus. The sequence continues at coordinate 13,853,469 of CM063171.1, forward strand.
AAGAAACTTTTGGGAGTTGAAATAACTTGTTCTAACCCAATGTAAAGAAACTAAGAACTTTGAAAAAAGGTTTGACGAAATGCTAAAAAGAATGGACAATATAGAGAGGAATATAAATGAACTAATGGAGTTGAAAAATACAACACGAGAACTTAGTGAAATATGCACAGGTTTGAATAGCCAAATTGATCAAGCAGAAGAAAGGATATCAGAGGTCAAAGACCAACTTAATGAAATAAAATGAGAAGACAAGAATAGAGAAAAAAGGATAAAAAGGAATGAGCAAAGTCTCCAAGAAATATGGGACTATGTGAAAAGACCTAATCTACGTTTGATAGGTGTACCTGAATGTGATGGAGAGAATGAATCCAAGCTGGAAAATACTCTTCAGGATATTATCCAGGAGAATTTTCCCAATCTAGCAAAGCAGGACACTATTTAACCCCAGGTAATACAGAAAACATCACAAAGACATTCCTCAAGAAGAGCAACCCCAAGGCACATAATCGTTAGATTCACCAGAGTTGAAACGAAGGAGAAAATACTAAGGACAGCCAGAGAGAAAGGTCAGGTTACCCACAAAGGGAAGCCTATTAGACTTACAGCAGATCTCTCAGCTGAAACCCTACAAGCCAGAAGATAGTGGGGGCCGATATTCAACATCCTTAAAGAACAGAACTTTCAGCCCAGAATTTCATATCCTGCCAAACTAAGCTTCACAATTGAAGGAAAAATAAAATCTTTTATGAACAAGCAAGTACTCAGAGATTTCATTACCACCAGGCTGGCTTTACAAGAGCTTCTGAAAGAAGCATTATACATAGAAAGGAGCAACCAGTTTTATTCTTTCTAAAAATATACCAAAAAGTAAAGAGCATCAACATAAAGAAGAATTTACATCAATGAATGGATAAAATAGCCAGTTAACATCAAATGGCAGTAACCCTAAATTTAAGTCAACTAAATCCCCCAATCAAAAGATACAGCCAAAACCTAACAGTATACTACATCCAGACCCATTTTATATCCAAAGATACATAAAGACTCAAAACAAAGGGTTGGAGAAAGATTTACCAACCAAATGGAGAGCAAAAATAAATAAATAAACAAAAAGCAGGAGTTGCAATTCTCGCATTTGATAAAACAGATTTTAAAGCAACAAAGTTACAATGGTAAAAGGATCAATGCAATAATAAGAGCTAACGATCCTAACACCCAGATACATAAGACCCATAAAGAGATTTAGACTCAATGAGACACAAAATTAATAAGGATATCCAGGACTTGAACTCAGATCTGGAACAAGTAAACTTAGTAAGTATTTAAAGAGCTCTTCACTTTAAATACACAAAATATACATTCTCCACTTTAAATACAGAAAATATTGATCAGCCATTATTAATACCCATTTTTAGAATAAAGCAATATTCCTGTTCTCTCTCCCTCTTTTTCTTCCTCTTTCTTCCTCTCATTCTCTCCTTTTTTTCTAAAAAACATAAAAAAAATTAAAATTAAAATTAAAAAAAAAAGATTTCACAGAAAAAAAAAAAAAGAAAATACAGAACCAGAACTCAAATGTTGCAGTAAAAGCATAATACACAGTTCCTTCAAAGATGTGAATGCATGAAGCAACTTGAAAGTGGTTATCTTCATTAAATAAACATATGAGGTATGACTGATGTGGCTTAAATGGGGCCTGGAAGCCTGGCTCCATGGCCACACACACAAAATGAAGCTCATTATTTTATAGTTCACAGCAGGGATATTGATAGTTGATATAGATAAGGGATGTCTGGTTCTCCTATAGTAAATGTAGATCTCATTTGAATTGTATTTCAGCTATGATGTTTCTGGTGTCTTTGAAATAATTTATTATAGTATAAACATGTTTGGCTTCATGAAACTCTTCAAAAATTTTGTCTGGGTTTATCAAATCATTTTTATGCTTACAATAGCTAAAGTAAAGTGAACGACATTTAAAACTGCTTTATTGGTGGAAAAAATTATGTCTCATTTGCTTCTGATAATTAAACCACATTTCACAGTTGATTTAAAACGAAGTTTCTTAACTTTTTCCCATATCCTTTGGGGCATACAGAATGACATATTGTGAAATTAGCCTATTTTATATGCGGAACCTACAGTTCTTCTCTAACAAATCATTCCAAAGTCTGCCGTTCACACTCTTAGTTTTATTATGTAGACAGCCTCTGTGATTTCTTAAATATTATGTGACTTTGAAAAATAGTGTTGGTTGTGATTATTTATATTAGGCATAACTGAAAGTTTCCAATGTACTATATAACCTAACACTTTTAACCAAAATTACAGATGAGGATCTTATTTTCAACCCTTTCTTGAGGTCAACAGCAAACACTGAAAAAGAACATGCTGGAGAAGACATTGAACATGTTTGAATCTCAGTCGTTTCATCTATATGTAGAAATAACACGAATACCTATTTACTGTTTTGTTGTGAAGTTTTCAGGGAATAACAACGTAAAGAGGGTAGGAAAGTCTATTCAATGATACTTATTGAATAAACGTTAGCAGCATATAACTCTGGAAGTAATGCATATAAAAAATATCAGCTATAGAATTCTTAAAAGTGCGGCAAGGCAATCCAGGGACTAGATGAAGAGGTCTGGCATAGTGGTTCTCAACCACAGTTGCATCAGGAAGCTTTCTAAAGACATTTATCACCAGAAATTCTAGTTGTGTTGGCATCCAGGTATAATTTTTAAAATTCTAAGTTGAGACATGGTGGCTCACACCTGTAATCCCAACACTTTGGGAGGTCAAAAAGGGAGGATCGTTTGAGCTCAGGAGTTTGAGATCAGCTTGGGCAACATAATGAGACCTTGTTTCTCCTGAAAAGTTCCAAAAAAATTAACCAGGTGTGGTGGCATGTGCCTGTAATCTCAGATACTCAGGGGGCTGAGGTGGGGATCACTTAAGAGCGGGAGGTTGAGGCTGCAGTGAGCTATGATCCAGTCACTGCACTCCAGCCTGGGCAGAAGAGCAAAACTCTGTCTCGAATAAAAGAAAAAAATGAAGGTGAGTGTGGCCAGGATTGAGAATCACTAGCATAGTTAAAGGTGCCTGAGGGGGACATTGCTGCAGGATGGCTTTATATGAAAGTCCAAGATTCTCAGATATCTTTTACAATATGAGACAAAAGTTCAGATTAAAAATTTCCCACCAACTCATTTATCTTCAGCTATAGTATTTATTTCATATATTAGTGCATGAAGTAGTGGTCTGTAATTTATAGGGCTTAATATAACAAACAGTGGTAGCTTGAAAGGAATATCAGAGATGCTAAATTGTTAACTATTTATTTTGAAAACATATAAGGCCACTTTTATTAGCTTTTCATAATGTTCTTATATCTTTTCCAATTAGAGATGTATGAAGAGTAGAGCATATTAGAAACTTGATTTTAAAAGCAATTGTGGAAACCTCCAGAAGAAATTAATATCATTAATAAAAACCTTAAGGAGTTCATTTATTTAGAGGTGTTTTATGTTTAATGAAGGAGAAGGCTACAAATCCCTCTGTAATGAAAAATATACAAATCCAGTGAAAGCATCAATCTGCTTTTACATCTGTTTGAAAGTGTCTTCATGAGTGCAGACATTGGAAAAATCTTTTCCCAGTGGCTCTCTGTGTTCAGTAATCAACGTATTTGAAGAAGTGGCAGTGTTCTTGAGGAAGAAAAAAAGGATTTCCTACTCCTTCTTTTTGAACATTGAGCCTTGTCTTTAAACCAATTAATTTAATACAAAACTACTGGTAGTTATCTTAAAGCCATATAACTTAGCACATGTATATTTTGGTGATGTTTATGATTATATATCATAACATCTTACCAATGTGAAAAGTGTAAATAAAACTGGAAATTTCTTGTCTCATGCATACACCTTTACGTATTCATGCTGATTCACTTACTATTTAGGAGAGCAGTGAATACTCATTCTTACCATCACAGAAAGTGACAACTGTTTCCAGCAAAACAATACTTAAGCATGCAGCTTCTATGTGGTCTAGTTTAAATGTATAATCATATTTAATATTTAATCTTTAAAATACACTAAGTAATAATTTAAATAATTTTTTTTGACGGAGTCTCACTCTGTCACTAGGCTGGAGTGTAGTGGCACAATCTCAGCTCACTGTAACCTCCACCTCTTGGATTCAAGCGATCCCCCTGCCTCAGTCTCCCGAGTAGCTGGGACTGACAGGTGTGCACCACCATGCCTGTCTAATTTTTTGTATTTTAGGTGAGACAGGGTTTCAACATGTTGGCCAGGATGGTCTCGATCTCCTGACCTCATGATCTGCCCACGTTGGCCACCCAAAGTGCTGGAATTACAGGTGTGAGCCACCGCGCCCGGCCTAAAATATGAGTCTGAAGACATAGTCTGCGAAAAATATTTGCAAAATCATATATGATAAATGACTGTTATTCAAAATATACAAAGAACTTTAAAAACTTAACAATAAGAAATGCAACCTAATTTACAAAGGGCAAGAGATCTGAACAGACACCTAATCAGAGGTAATAATACTATACAAAATAAGAATATGAAAAGATTTTCACATCATATGTAATTAGAGAATTACAAATTAAAACAGCAATGAAACTATTCTACATACCTGTGAGTTGGCAAAAATCCAAAACACTGACAAGAATGTGGAGAAACTGGAACTTCTCACTCATTGCTAGTTGAAAGACAATTTGGCAGTTTCTTATAAAACTAAACATGCTTTTACCATAGAAATCAGCAGTCTCACTTCTTGTTATATACCTAAATGAGTTAAAAACTTACATGCACACAAAAATCTGCATACAGATGTTTGTATCACCTTTATTCATAATTGTCTAAACTTGGATGAAACCATGATATCCTTCAGTAGGTGAATGGATAAATAAGCTGTGGTGTATCCAAACAATGAAATATTATTTAGGACTGAAAATAAATGAGCTACCTAGGAATCAAAAGACATGGAGTAAACATAAATGTATATTACTATATGTAAAGAGCCAATACTGTGTGATTTTAACTATAAGGCTACACATTGCATGATTAAAACTGTATGACATTCTGGTAAAGGCAAAACAATGGAGTCAGTAAAAGGGTCTGTGGTTGCCAAGAGTTAGGAGTGAGGGAGGAAGAAATAAGTGGACACAGAAGATTTTTAGAGCAATAAAACTATTCCGCATGGTACTAAGATGGTGGATACGTGTCATTATGCACTTGTTCAAACCAACAGACTAACACAAAGAGTGAACCGCAGTGGAAACCATAGGCTTTGGAAGATACTGATGTGTCAATATAGGTTCATTGATTGTAACTAATGAACTACTTTTATGGGGGATGTTGACAGCGGAGGAGCCTATGCATGTGTGGAGCAGGGGAATGTGGGAACTCTATATCTTCCATTCAGTTTTGCTGAGAACCTAAACTGCTGTTTTAAATAGTCTATAAAGTGCAAGAAAGAAAAAGACAGAGAGAGAGGAGAAAGAAGGAAGGAAGGAAGGAAGAAATGAAGGGGAAAGAAGGAAAAAAGAAAGAGAGAGGAAGAAAAAGAATGACAGAGAAAAAAGGGAAAGAGAGATAAAGAAAAAAGGAAAGAGAAGGAAAGAAGAAAGAGCCAAAGAAAGAGAAATAGAAAAAGAAAGCAAGAGAAAGAAAAAAAGAAAGAGCAAGAGAAAGAAGAGAGAAAAAGAAAAAAGGAAAGAAAGAACAAAAGGAAAGAGAGAAAAAAGAAAGAGAGCAAGAGAAAGAAAAAAGGGGAGAAAGAAAGGAAAGATAAAGAAAGAAAAAGAGAAGAAAAGAACAGACAAAAGAAAGGAAGGAAAGGAAAAGAAAGAAAGGGAAGGAAAGACTGAGAGAGAGAGAGAGAGAAAGAAAGAAACTAGCTTTCTCAACTGACAGTTGCAACCTCTACCTCAGAAAATACTGAAATAAACCAAGTGAATTATCTGGCTCATGGAAGGGAGGAATATTCTCTGAAGGAAGGCAAAACTTTAAATAAGCAATGAGAACATGATGGAGTCTCTCTTCCCCACAGCTTTAAATGTTAATAATGTACAGCTAATGTATACCTTACTGTGTCTTATGCAATGGGACATTTTTGTATGCATAATGTCAGCCAAGTTGTGACATCATTTTGAGAGCAATCAGAGTTTTTAAAAAATAAATTATCAATTTTAGGTCGGGCTCAGTGGCTCATGCCTGTAATCCCAGCACTTTGGGAGGTCAAGGCAGGCAGACCACCTGCGGTTAGGAGTTTGAGACCAGCCTGACCAACATGGAGAAACCACGTCTTTACTAAAACTACAAAATTATCCAGGTATGGTGGCACATGCCTGTAATCCCAGTTACTCAAGATGCTGAGGAAGAATAATTGCTTGAACCTGGGAGGCAGAGGCTGCAGTGAGTCAAGATCACACCATTGTACTTCAGCCTGGGCAACAAGAGCAAAATTTCATTAAAAAAAAAAAGAAGAAGAAATTATATATGATAAATACTATGAGCTCTTTAAAAGCCAAAATTTATTATAGGTTTCAACGAGGAATGAAAAGGTCACTGAAACATTCTGCAAGTTTTAAACTCTAAGAACATAAATGTTGATCAATATACCTCAGATTGGCCGGGAGCGGTGGCTCAAGCCTGTAATCCCAGCACTTTGGGAGGCCGAGGCGGGTGGATCACGAGGTCAAGACATCGAGACCATCCTGGTCAACATGGTGAAACCCCGTCTCTACTAAAAATACAAAAAAATTAGCTGGGCATGGTGGCGCGTGCCTGTAATCCCAGCTACTCAGGAAGGCTGAGGCAGGAGAATTGCCTGAACCCAGGAGGCGGAGGTTGTGGTGAGCCGAGATCGCGCCATTGCACTCCAGCCTGGGTAACAAGAGCGAAACTCTGTCTCAAAAACAAAAACAAAAACAAAAAAAAAAAAGAAAAAAAAAACATATACCTCAGATTAAAAGCTTTTTATGAACACTGAAAACCCTTTCATATGAAGAATGTGTTCCAAAACCAAAACGTAAGAAAACCAGTCTGGATTATCTTTCCCAGTGATAGTTCATTTGTTGCTATAACCCCCATAAGGAGCTACTGCTATGAAATTCTGAGAACCTACAACTTCTGGAACTAAACTTTGGTGCTTCTATCTCAGGAATCTGGTTCTTTATGACCTGAGAGACTTTGAGCAAAAATAACTTTTTCTCTCTTTGGCTTCTCCTTCTCTTTTTCTTGTTGTTTTAATTTTTTTCTTCGATACTGTTTTTTATTTTCCTCATTTTAAAAAATTATTTCCTTACGTTTTTCTCATTTCCTTTTGTTATTTGTCTCATTTTTATTATTTGGTCTTTTGCTCATTCTTCTTTTCCTTTTCTTTTCTTCATGTTTCTCATTTTCTTTTTGGTTTGTTTAGTTATTGTTAATTTCTGGTACTTTCTATTTTTGTTTGGAGTTGAATTTTGTTTCCTCTCAGTGACTAGTTCCTTGGGTAGACTCTGGGTCTGAGTTTCTGTCGAGATGATTTAGACCAGGCTTCTCACCAGCTTTTCCCAATTTTAAGTTGACTTTATGACAACTTACCTATAAGACTCACATGCTGCAGTGCCTCTCAGCAACCTCTATTCAGGAGGAGACCCATAATGGCAACTATCCGTTCCTGAAGACATCAGTGGGGATATAACTTCACCAAGGTGAAATCAGTCTGGCACATTTTCACTGGGAAACAGGTGGCTGGAAAGACCATCAATAAGACTCATTAGAACTCCCCCAGCCTCCTGTGGACTGTTCCAGAAAGACCAAATCAAGAAGGCCTTGAATCACCTCATCATAGTGACATTATTTGAAGTGACATTGAGGAAATAATCTACATTATTTTGGAGTATGTTGGTGGAGGAAGAGTGTTCTATTACCTGGTGGCTCATAGCAGCATGAAAGAGAAAAAGGCACAAGGCAAATTTTGCCCCTAAATGCCTATTGTGGAGTATTACTACCAGAGGTGTATGGTCCTTAGAGACCTATGGGCAGAACACCTGCACAGCTGACATTGCAGACATGCTTCACAACAAATTCACCTTTGGCCACAAGCTAGATGCCTTCTGTGGCAGCCCTCTTTATATTGCCCCACAGTAATTCCAGGGCCCAAAGTACAACAGCTGGTGGTGAATGAGTAAAGGCTGAAGCTGGAAACCATCATTCTCAGCAAACTGACGTAAGAACAGAAAACCAAACACCGCATGTTCTCACTCATAAGTGGATGTTGAACAATGAGAACACATGGACACAGGGAGGAGAACATCACACACTGGGGTCTGTCAGGGGGTGGGGGACTAGGGAAGGGATAGCAGAGGGTGGGGGTATTGGGGAGGGATAACATTCGGAGAAATACCTAATGTAGATGACGGGGGGATGGATGCAGCAAACCACCACGGCACGTGTATAGCTATGTAACAAACCTGCACGTTCTGCACATGTACCCCAGAACTTAAAGTATGTATACATATATATATATACACACATATATATATGTATATGTATATAAAGACTGCAGTCATCCTCTATCAGCTGCTCAGTGGGTTCCTGTTGCCTTGTGACAGACAGAACTTCAAGGAGTTGCCAGAGTAGATATTGAGATGAATATCTGATATTTCTTTCTATATGTCCATGGAGTATGAAAATCTGCCCAAGAAATTTCTCATCCTCAACTCTGGCAGGAGAGGTGCTTTAGAGAAAATCATGAAGCATCCTTGGATGAACATGTACCATGAGGAGGAACTGAAATCTAAACTCTTACATTGACCCACTTCCTGCTTTTAAGGATCCCTGACAGACTGAGATAATGTCCACGGATTGTACAAGGGAAGAGATTCAGGACTTGTTAATGGGTCAAAAGTATGGCAAAGCAATGACCATCCACCTGCTTCTGGGCTTTAAGAGATCTGAGATGGAGCGCTACCCCATTATCCTCAAGCCTTGGCTTCAGCTGATCCCACCAACAGCTGTACTCCTTCCTCCCTTGCAAGGTATAGCATGAGATTTCTGCCATCTGAAAGTGGCAGAGTTTCAATGAGCCTGCCATTCCCACCATTAATTCTTACTCTAAGAATAGCAAGAACATGGAAGCAGCCTAGATACTCATCAGTGGTGAACAGGATACATAAAATGTGTTACATATACACTAGGGAATACTATGCAGCCACAAAAAATGAAATCAGGTCCTTTGCAGCAACATGGATACAGCTAGAATTAATTATCCGAAGCAAATTAATGCAGGAACAGAAAACCAAATATCACATGTTGTCACTTGTAAGAGGGAGCTAAGCATTGGGTACACATAGACATAAAGATGGGTGTAGTAGACAGTGGGGACTATTAGCAGGGAAAGGGCTGAAAAACGTTCTATCGGGTACTGTGCTCACTACCTGGGTGACAAGATCATCCATACCCTATACCTCAGCATCACGTAATATGCTGGTGTAACAACCCTGCACATGTACTCCTGAGTCTAAAATAAAAGTTGAAATTATTTAAAAAGTCCCCTTATGACCCCTTTTGTGGAGTACTGAACTACTTGTGATCTGGTGCTACCCAATCCATGAGTCACTGAATATTCACATGCACTCGTTACATTCTTTCAAAAATGTAGTCAGAGTGGTAACACAAGAATTCAGTGGCCCTGGCAGAACCAGGAGTCAGAGCGGAAGGCCAGTGGCTTTGCAAACGTGCCTGCTAGTCACTTAACCTGCCTAGAGGTGAAGACACCTTCTTACAGATAGCCCTCTAGTATAGCCCTGTGGCCTCCCTCTCTACCCACAATGCCAGCAGCATCGTTGGAGCCCAACTCGAAATTGATTTTCTCCAGGGTGTATTCTCCAAATGAAAATCCCTTCACTCTGGGAAGTTCGGACAGATACACATCCAGTAAAATATGCCTGAGCATGTAAACCCCCAACCTCTTCTGACAACAGCCAGAGCCTACAGTGGGGCATTGGGAGGTTCTTCATTGTTGATCTGTAGATATGCATGTTTCTAGTTGGCCAGAAAAATAGCAGCATGAAGCTGAAAGCAGTATGTATCAGAGACATAACAAGCTGGGCAGCAAGGCAGGAGAGGCAGTGATAAAATCAAGAAAGAACGTCAGGAGATTAAGCTGTCCTTCTTGACTTTACCTGGAGAATGAAGAGCACCAGCTCCATGGAGCCCACCGAGATGGTGCCAGAGATCAGCCAGCTGCTTGGTCAAGAGGGCTTTGTGCAGTGAAGAATGGAGGTGTCCCAACTCTTTCTGTCGGGTTCAAATTAAGATGATATTCAGCACCTCCGAGGCCTTCAAAAGCATTGTCTCTAAAATAGCTGGTAAGCCTGGGGGTTTGCCAGTATTCATGGGCGAGATAAGAGGAGAGACCTCTGGCTCTAGTCATAGGCCAGGTCCTCTGCCCCACCTCGTGAAGCTTTAGAGACTGGACTGTTTGGAGAAGATGGCTCTGTAAACATTAAAAAACACAATTTAAAACAACATATGCTAATTATTGCATTTGAATAGTTAAGAAAGACCACTCTGCTTTATTGCTATAGCTGTCACAAGACACTTACCTACAGCTTCCCAATGGGGAGGCTCAAAATCCTTCAAAATCCTCTTGTGACCCAACTGCAAAAACACAAAACAAAATCACTTTTCCTCAAGAGAAACCAAAGCCTAGTGAGTCCATCCTAGGAACAGAGCAAAAGTCAATGAATTGTAAAGAGACTGAATTTGTGAAGCTGTTGTGTTGGTGTTTCTTGCTGGGAAAATAAGGCCTGAGGGTCATATCTGTAGGATATATATTTTGTGAAACAACCACTTCAATCTTGATAAAATTGAAACAAATGAGCAAAACCGAAACCAAATCAAAACAAAAAGCAAACACAAAGAAGATCTGAGTCTTTTGGTTGGAACCTCCACTCCCTGGAAAACCAGCTTGATTTCCCCGTCGTTTTTATCATTGGTTAATTTCCTCTTGGTCCTTATTCATGAATAAATTATGAAAATTTATGCTGCCTGTTTATGGTATACATAGACTGTTTTCATTTATTCCCTCCAGCAATCTTCTTTCTTTTTTGAGACAGGCTCTTGCTCTGTCGCCAGGCTGGAGTGCAGTGGAGGGATCTTGGCTCACTGCAACCTTCACTTCCTGGGTTCAAGCAATTCTCCTGCCTCAGCCTCCCGAGTAGCTGGGACTACAGGCATGCACCACCACACAGCTAATTTTTTTTTGTATATTTAGTAGAGACCAGGTTTCACCATGTTGGCAGGATAGTCTTGATCTCCTGACCCCGTGATCCGCCCGCCTTACCCTCCCAAAGTGCTGGGATTACAGGCGTGAGCCACCGCTCCCGGCCCCTTCTTTTTTCTTTACACTCTCTTTCTCTGCTTCTTTTGCTATCTCAGAGGATTAGGTAATTTTGCCTGTTCTCTCTAGCTTATTACTCCTCCTCTGTTCCAGATAACATCTCTTCATTCTACTCTAAGTTGATCTCTAAGATTGAAACCTATACATGCATTAATATATTAAACGTATGTTTCTTTTTCTTTCATAAACTGTCTTTGACACTTATTGACCACTCTACTTTCCTTCACTGTGAACTGTAAATAGGTTGTCTACACTCTTTTCCTCCCACCCATTTCCTTATTCCTTATCTCTCAGCTTCTCACTTTTTGATAATACTCTTGCTATGTTTCACCAGTGACTTCATAACCACCAATCCAAAGGGAACTTGCCAGTCTTAGTCTTCCTCACTCTTTCTGTGGTATCTACTTGACACTTCTTTCGCCTTGAAACATTCTCTACAGGACTTCCCCTGGGTTCTTTCCCTAGCCTAAGATTATTTTTTGCTCTCCTCTGCATGAACTCCTCTTGTCCAGAGTTATTAAGTGTTTGTGTTCCAATTCTCCATTGTTGGTGTTTCTTTCCCCTTACTGATGATTCTCCCTCAATTATTTAAATTAATGGCAATGTAGAAATAATATTTGTCTGGGACATAAAATGCTTATCAATGACCCATAGTCACTCTATGTGTAGATTAAATCCCAATGATTTTCAAGTTCATGTGGCATTAGTATGAAAGTATGCTTTTCAATTTCATGTGACATCTTTGGAAATTAAAGCCAGCTTAAAAACTGTTAGTAAAATAAAATTAGAATGTCTTCAGAATTGTCAATATTAAATATAATTCATACATTTTTGCCTTTATCTATTAGACAAATTTATACTATCTCTTCTAGATGTTTATAAGGCCAAAAAAAAAAATGGTTTATTCTGTGATGTATTTGACACTTGCTTAATTTGTCTGTGAGCTTCTTTCTTTGGTTTTGAGTCTTCAGATTCTAGGGTTTAGATAAGTGGCCACAGTGAGGACTGAGGTACAGCACCTGCACCCCATCCCATCTGACCTAGCTGCCCCTCATGGCCATACAGGGACAAGTTGGATTCACTAGACATTTGTCTTAAAAGGTCTTTCCTCCTTGAGATAAGTTGAATTCACCAGGAATTGTCTTGAAAGGTCCTGGGCACTGCATCTGGTACATTACAATTAGAACTGCTAACTTCTAAGGTTTTTTCCTAAAAGTAAGGATTGCTAAGGGTTAACATTATAATTAATATATGAAATTAAAACTATTAAATAGAGGAGAAACATTTCTGTGTGAAACATGTATAAGGAAAGTACAATGAGTTTTGGGTAAGGGAGGTTATAACAAAGGCATGAGCATGTGGTTTTTGTTTAAAAAAAAGTAAATTAATTTCAGTCTAGTTCTGAGGCCATATAAATGTTGATTAAAATTGAAGGGAAAAAATAATAGATAAAACTAAATAGATGTAGAAAGTTGGGGAAAGAAAAAGAATGCAAAACTTTTTGAGAGTTATAAAAGTTTTAAACAAATCTTATGTGGTCAAAATGGATTGAGATTAAATGGAACTATTCATAGTATTTTATTAAATTTATCTCTAACACAAATAATACACTGATGCAAATATATAATTTAGTTTTCACTTTCGAACATGATTTTCATGTAGCATTGACAAGAGACAGTATAATGGAATATTTTTGTTCACCTTTTGAATAAACTGAAAAAATAAGAAGTAGAAGGGAGAGTTTGATTCATGCTGTCTTTATTAGCTATTTTGATTAGAAAACTGAGCCTCCTCTCTATCAAAGAGTGAAGTATTTTGCTTTTGAAATTTTTAAATTATGAATTTAGCTAAATGAATGACTTATTTTACAGTGACCTGTGATACTATTTTGATCAAATGTTTTAAAACTTTCTCCTTTTAATATCAAGTGTTTCTAACCTTTGATATTTGGCAAACTTCCAAAATCAAATTTTACATTCTAAAATTAAGTCTTTTTGACCTCAAACTGACTTTGGGGTATTCCATAAAGAACCCCTAAAAGCCCAAGAGAGACATATGAGTCTTACGTGGTGTGCAAAAATCATACAGAATTTTTATCATGAGAAATAATGCTTAACTCACTTTGAGTTATATTTGTATAAATGTGTTGTTTTCAATGTGTTCCAAAATTGTATGAAATTCCTAAAATTTCTGATATGTCTTGGTACACGATATCAGTCGTGATCATGATTATGTTAAGTTGTAGTATGCCACAAAAATAACCAAATTTCCTCGTCAATTGCATCTTTAACTGTGGCTATTTGGTATCTCTTGTCATCCTCAGACAATGATTGTTTTACTCTGAGTCTTCTCAAAAAGTAGTTTACAACTTGCTACAGTCCAAAATGTGCTTGATTTTCAAGGAAATTCATAGAAAGGACATTGCCAGGTACCCTTGAATACAGGTTTCTGATAACTTTGGAGTTTGTACCTAGTTTTACTAGGTACAAACTTCCAAGTCTAATAAAAAAGCTAATGAGTTCATGAGGATTGCTAACCCAACATCAAGCAGAACAAAAGTTAGTCATATAAGACTGAACTGATAGAGAACTGAAATGATTTTTCTATGACTTTTAAATTTGAAAATAGCTAATTGTTTTTGTTTTGTTTTCTAAAGTCAAGAAAACTTTTTTGTTCTTTTGAACCGTTTATAGCTTACAATAATTGGTAAGGTATACTTTTGCCAGCAAAATGGAAACATTTACCATTTTCTCTACCTGATGTCACTAGAATTTAGAAACTATTTGTGAGTAGTCTTATTTTATGGCAACATAGATATTTGCATGAATTCATTAAAAATCTGTCTTCTTTCATAATAATACACAATTGTAGACTCTAGTTATTCCAAGTATTGGATGGATAGACATATTTTCATATATTACCACACTGCTTTGAGGAATTGTTATTGACTTTCTAGAGATGATTAAGAAAAAAAAAAACCCTTTTAAAAAAAAGCCCCTTCTAAATACTGGCCTGGTACCTCGTCTCTATGGTTCTCTTATAAGGTTCCTGACCTGGCAGCAAGTAGAATGTCACTTTTTGCCAGGTTCAGAAACCTCAAGATATTTTGGAATCCTTAAGAAAAGAGGAATTTACCAAATTCACACAGGTATTGGGCACTGTCTTGTAGCAAATCCATTGTTTGGCTTCCTAGTTTTGGGAAGTTTTTAGAAGTCGAATGTGAGATTCATTATGTAAAAGTTCCAGCAAACCCAACTTAAAAGCCAGCAATATAGCCAGTCACTATTCTTGCTACGCTTTATGCAAATATTCAGGCCAATTATAATAAGAGTAAAACTTCTTTTGCAAATAAATTGGTCTTACTGTGACTCATCTTTGGTGGACCCAGGGGACTAGAGGGAGAAACAGGTTTCAGAAGAAAACAATAGTATACCTGTTACTGGATTTTAGCCTTGTCCATTGTTTTTAAGTTTTATTATTATTATTATTATTTGCCTCCAATTTGAACTCCATTCTGAATTCTTTTCTGGCTACAAGTCTTTAAACCAAGGTTTTCAAATTTTTCTCTCATTTTCCTAACTTGAAATCACTAGAAATTAAAACCGTGCTTTTTTCTAAGCTCTGCAAACTAAAACTAGACAACTTGATATAAACTTTGAGAGAAATCAGTATAGCAACTTATATACAAACAATTTTCATGCCTATTGATATCTGGACTATTCAGAACATTCATTTGAATACCTGATTCAAACTACAATCCAGAAAAATCTGTCAGGTTGCAATCTGAAGATGCTTCAGGGATGCTAGAAAAACTAGTTTAGGCTGAGCACGGTGGCTCATGCCTGTAATCCCAGCACTTTAGGAGGCGGAGGCGGGGGGATCATGAGGTCAAGAAATCGAGACCATTGTGGCCAATATGCTGAAACCCTGTCTCTACTAAAAATACAAAAATTAGTTGGGCGTGGTGGCATGCACCTGTAGTCCTAGCTACTTAGGAGGCTGAGGCAGGAGAATCCCTTGAACCCAGGAGATGGAGGTTGCAGTGAGCCGGGATTGTGCCACTGCACTCCAGCCTGTGACAGAGCAAGACTCCGTCTTCAAAAAAAAAAAAAAAAGAAAGAAAATTAAAAAAAAAAAAAGCTAGTTTATAGACTACTCCAAACATTAATCTTTGTTTTTCTTATGTTTCTACAGAAATGTCTCTTGCTAAAGATCTGTTTGTCTGCACCATATATGGAGGTCAAGCCCATCTGCCATGCCGCCTCCTGGAATGGGACCCTGCTGTTTAACTGAACTGAACTTTTCTCAGGACTAAGAGGCTGAGAAGATATGAGATAACATATTTAAGTTTATTTTATCTCATATCTTCTCAGCCTCTTAGTCCTGAGAAAAGTTAAACATATCTTCGAGAAGATATGAGACAATATATTTAAATTTGTTGTTTCCTGCTGATCCCAACTTGTTTTTCTCCTCCTTTGCCTGTCTCCTAAATAATAACCTCTACCTCACATCTTTCCATAGTTATCAACCTTGCTTTTAATAAGTGAAACTTTCTTAAAGAAATGTTTCCAAAGGGAACAGAAGGAAACTAAAATATTTCACCTCCAAATATATTTTCTTGACATACTTCAAGATGATTATTCAGAAAAGCTGGAAATTCAAGGATAGCTGAAAAATTGACTTTTGTGGGGGGAGATCTGCCTCAGTAGACAAAACCTGCATTGGTAACCAGGCTTTTTCTGAGACCTTCCTTTGATTGGATGTCAGAAAGATTAACAAAGAGATTGGCACTTTTAAAAGTCTGAAGGAGGGACGCCATGTTTGGGTGCCCTTCCATGAACACTCTCGTGGAAGCCATCTCTCTCTCTCCTGGATTTCCCCTCTGGGGTCCCCTTCCACACTTTCTGTGGAAGCCCGTCTTCCTCTCCTAAACTCCATCTCTCTCTAGTCCTTTCCAGTCAGTGTGGAAGCTGCTTTCCTCTCCTGGATTCCATCTTTCTAAATTCTGTCACTCAGCATGAGACTTAGCTGTTTCTCTCTCCTCCTGTTTCTCTCGCTCTCTCTAAATAAATCATTTTCTACGAACACTTGGAGTCCAGCATTTACTGCGCAGTGTGCTGTGGTCCTCTCTCTCATTCTTGAGAGGGCAGGAGGCCAAGAACCTGGAGAAAGATCCTCTCAGGGGAGCTGAGACCACCCTAAACCCCTGAACCCCAATATCACATTTTGGAGAGCCAGCCAGAAGAGGGGTACACCTGAAGAAGGGTACAGCCAGGACAGGGGTGCAGCCAAAGAAGAAGACTTCAAATTGTGAGTAAAAGCGGCCCCATTCTTCCCTGTCTCTTTACGAACACCTGAATGGGCCGCAGCCAGTCAGGGCTGAGGGGAACCTGAGTGGCAGCACCTCAGAGGCACAACCCACCCCTCTTAAGTGGGGCAGGCAGCCAGAATCAAAAGTGCAGTTTTTTTTTTTTTTTTTTGAGACGGAGTTTCGCTCTTGTTACCCAGGCTGGAGTGCAATGGCGAGATCTCAGCTCACCGCAGCCTCTGCCTCCTGGGTTCAGGCAATTCTCCTGCCTTAGCTTCCTGAGTAGCTGGGATTACAGTCATGTGCCACCATGCCCAGCTAATTTATTTTTGTATTTTTAGTAGAGACGGGGTCTCACCATGTTGACCAGGATGGTCTCAATCTCTTGACCTCGTGATCCGCCCACCTCGGCCTCCCAAAGTGCTGGGATTACAGGCTTGAGCTGCCGTGCCTGGCCAAGTGCAGTTATTTTTTAACCTTCAAGCTCTGTCTCTGCTTTCTGTGTCCTTCTCTATCCTTCAGATATTATCTCTGGGACCAAAACCGGAGGGACCCTGTGGGGCAGAGTGGGCGAACACGGCCCCAGGGCCTTTCGCTCCTTGCCACAGGGAACAGCCCAGCCCCAGGGGCTGAACCCAGCAGCTGTGGGCTGAAGAAAACAGCGGGGAGGGGGGAGGTATATCCGCCTGCAGGGACTGGGAGCGTGGCAGCCTGGTGCATGGCTCCAGCAGGCCTCTCCAGCATTCCCCAGTCCCAGGCCACAGGGCAAAAAGGCTGTCCAGGGCGTTTGCCTGCTGGCCACAGGTCCCTGTGTGGGCAGTAACTCCGTAAATGGCCCAGGCGTGCAAGTGGTTCTGGTGGGGTCAACATGGCAACCGAAAGCCGCAGGGGCAGGGGAACTCACGGTGGCCCAGCAGCCTAGAATGAGGGAGAATACAGCTTTTTTTTTTGTCTGGTCATTTAATTGTATCTGGTAATTCCAGTAGGTTTTAAGGATTTTTTTTTTTAAATTTTTTATTGCATTATAGGTTTTGGGGTACATGTGCAGAACATGCAAGATAGTTGCATAGGTACACACATGTCAGTGTGCTTTGCTGCCTTCCTCCCCTTCACCCACACTTGGCATTTATCCCCAGGCTATCCCTCCCCAGCCCCCCCACTGTCTCTCCCCCCTTCCCCCCAATAGACCCCAGTGTGTAGTAGACCCCCTCCCTGTGTCCATGTGTTCTCATTTTTCTCACCCGCCTATGAGTGAGAATATACGGTATTTCCTTTTCTGTTCTTGTGTCAGTTTGCTGAGAATGATGTTCTCCAGATTCATCCATGTCCTTACAAAGGACAAAAACTCATCATTTTTGATTGCTGCATAATATTCCATGTTGTATATGTGCCACATTTTCCAGTCCAGTCTATCATCGTTGGACATTTGGGTTGGTTCCAGGTCTTTGCTATTGTAAACAGTGCTGCAATGAACATTTGTGTGCATGTGTCCTTATAGTAGAACGATTTATAGTCCTTTGGATATATACCCAGTAATGGGATTGCTGGGTCAAATGGAATTTCTATTTCTAGGTCCCTGAGGAATCGCCACACTGTCTTCCACAATGGTTGAACTAATTTACACTCCCACCAACAGTGTAAGAGTGTTCCTATTTCTCCACATCCTCTCCAGCATCTGCTGTCTCCA
Organism: Saguinus oedipus; assembly: GCA_031835075.1. Taxonomy (NCBI): domain Eukaryota; kingdom Metazoa; phylum Chordata; class Mammalia; order Primates; family Cebidae; genus Saguinus; species Saguinus oedipus. Next base: position 13,871,885 of record CM063171.1, read on the forward strand.
GATTTTTTAATGATCGCCATTCTAACTGGCGTGAGATGGTATCTCAATGTGGTTTTGATTTGCATCTCTCTAATGACCAGTGATGATGAGCATTTTTTCATGTGTTTGTTGGCCTCATGTATGTCTTCTTTTGTAAAGTGTGTTCATATGGGTAAGTGGCTTTTTTCTGTGCGGCTGTGAAGGAAAGGAAGCAGCCGAAGTGCTGCTGGCTGTCAGCCCCACCCGGCGTTTAGGCAGGCCACACCACCTCAGGGTGCAGTATTCTATTTCAAAATATGGCTTAAGAAGCACGGTGGCTCTAGCCTGTAATCCCAGCACTTTGGGAGGCCAAGGCGGGTAGATCACAAGGTCAAGAGATCGAGACCATCCTGGTCAACCTGGTGAAACCCCGTCTCTACTAAAAATACAAAAAATTAGCTGGGCATGGTGGCGTGTGCCTGTAATCCCAGCTACTCAGGAGGCTGAGGCAGGAGAATTGCCTGAACCCAGGAGGCGGAGGTGGCGGTGAGCCGAGATCGTGCTATTGCACTCCAGCCTGGGTAACAAGAGTGAAACTCCATCTCAAAAAAAAAAAAAAAAAAGCTTTCTGCCTTCCCTCAATGGAAGTGTGCTATTTGCAGAGTTGGTTAAGGTGTGGTGCCTGCAACCGCCAGGTTGCTGGTTCAAGTCCGTGGTGGAGTCAGTCTTGAATTGGTGAGACCTTTTGGGGAAATTCAAAAGCTGAAGGCTATGGGACTTTGTTTGGTGTATAATTTGTCTTGCTTAGGATTGGCTCTCTCTCTGGCAGAACTTTTCCCTCTGGAAGATCATAGTTATACTGGTTCCAGAGCCAAATAATCAATGGCAGGTGTCACAATCTTAACAGCATTTCCTACAATGGAGATGGGTTGGGGAAAGGAGGCCCAGGTCCTGAGGGTAGTGTTCCAGCCTCAGCCATGCCCGGCCTGCCTTCTTTGAGCTGCATGCTCTAATGGCCCCTCCCTAGAAGTTCACCCTTCTGGGGCAGTTTTATAATCTGGCTTGTGTAAATTGGACTTTTCCTGTGAAATACTGGTACCTATATCCTGAGCCTCACTGGTTTTGTTGGGGCTCCTTGGTACGTGACTACCCACCCCAATAGCTCCTCTTTTTCCATCACTCTATGGTACTCACTGGAAGTCATGCAGGCAGTGAGTGGTCCTATGATGCTGGTAGGTCGAGATTGGAATCCAGTACGTGGGAGCCCCTCTGATAAGATGGATCACGCATCTTGGGCACACGAAATTTCAGAGTACTGACTGAAAGACGTTTCATTTCAGTACCCATTTTGCCTGGGGGACGCCTCAGGTCGAAGCGGCTGTAATTTCTTTAACTGAGGGTGTGGGCATCCCTTGCATTCAATTTCTAATGGGTGCTTCTATTCCCAAGCTCAAGTCTCCATTAAAATATATACTGGAAAACTGGGACCAAGTTAGCACACAGACTTTTAAAGAAGAAGTGGCTTATTTTTCTCTGCCAAACAGTGTGGCCAAATTACCCTCTGCTGAATGGAAAACCTAACCTCCAAAGGTAAGGGAAGAAAACCCAACAGTTTTCACTGAGAGATTGTGGGAGGCTTAAGGAAGTACATCCTCCTGTCACCAGACTCCATAGAGGGTCAGTTAATAATAAAGGACCAGTTTATTTCTTATACAGCAGCAAATATCCAGAGGAAGCTCCAGAAGCTGGCCTAGCAGAGCCTAGAATCATTATTGAACCAGGTAACTTCCGTGTTTTATGGTAGAGACCAGGAGGAACAGGCTGAAAGAAATACGAGAGCTCAGCCTTAGTCATGGCCTTCAGGCAAGCAGACCCCAGGGCCTCAAATGAGAGAAAGACTTGGGTTAGGCGCCAGCCTGGCACAACTTGTTACAAGTGCAGTTTGTAAGAAATTGTTCCCAGAGGAATGGACCACCATCTCGTCCACGCCCGCTGTGCCAAGGAAATTACTGGAAAGCACACTGACCCAGCAGATGAAGGTTCTTGGGGCCTGGGGTGTCTGACCAGTTGACCCAATGGCAGGACTGAGAGTTCCTGGAGCAAGTACCAGCATGAGCCACCACCCTCACAGAGCCCCGGGTAAAGCTGACCATAGAGGTCCAGGAAGTTCATCTCCTCCTGTACACTGCATGGCCTTCTCAGTATTTCTCTCCTGCCCTGGAGACTTGGTGCTTGTTAATTCTCTCCCCTCAGACTCTCCCTCTCTAGGCCCATCCTGGGAAGGACCATTATTGGTCATTCTGTTCACTCTAACAGCAGTTAAGGAACTAGACTCATAGATTCATCACACTCAGTTGAAGCCTTGGATACCCACTGAGGAAAGTCACAGACCCTTCACTCCACAGCTTGAAGTTCCAGGAGATGACCCTTCATATCCCTGCGAGCCATGAGAAGATCAACATCTGCTTTTTCCAACAAGATCCTCAGGGAAGTAACCACTCATGTCTAACTTACATCCTGGCATTAATAGGACTATAATCCTCAACTCTGCTATCTCTTGAACTACGAGTATCCTTTTCATAGTGGGAAGGGAACCTGCCTCTTTCTAGGAAAAATGCTGCTATTTTGTAAACCAAACCATAAGGTCACAAATAATCCTGCCGCTGGAACCCCGGATGTCCTTGGCTCATGAGCTCTATTGTGGACCTCTAGATCAAGCTGCACCCCTGAAAGGCTCCCCTCTGGAGGAAACCTCAATGCAGGGCCTCTTCTATGCCCCATTTCATCAGGAAGTAGTTAAAGAGGATCTACGCCCATGTTCCAGCAGAAGTTGGGCTTTCCTGTTCAGAGAGAGGGAGGGAATGAGGGAAGGTGTTCTCTTTCCAGGGTCCACAAAGGGGTATAGTTTTAACAGCAAGAATTTCCCATTGCCATGCGCCCCTGCGCCATCTCTCTCCATCCAGGAGATTTAATGATTTATGTTTGAATTTTGCGGGCGCGGGAAGAAACTTAGAGTCAGTCACTCCAGCGGAAGTTCTAAGGAGCTCCTTTCATTGGCCAGGGGTCTTGGAGAAGGTGGGGGTTCCTCCCAGGTTAAAAGTCCCCTTCTTCCACACTCCTTCAGACCCCATGTTTGGGTCCCCTTCCACGAACACTCTTGTGGAAGCCATCTTTCTTTCTCCTGGATTTCCCCTCTGGAGTCCCCTTCCACACTCTCTCATGGAAGCCTGTCTTCCTCTCCTAAACTCCATCTCTCTCTATTTCTTTCCACTCAGTGTGGAAGCTGCTTTCCTCTCCTGGATTCCATCTTTCTGGATTCTCTCACTCAACATGAGAGTTAGCTGTTTCTTTTTCTCTCCTCCTATTTCTCTCTCTCTCTCTCTCTCTCTCTCTCTCTCTCTCTCTCTCTCCAAATAAATCACTTTCTACAAACAAACAAACAAAGTCTGAAGGAAACATGTACCATGTATTCTCTGGGAGGAATGAGCCCTGCAAGGTTTCATCTGCGTAGAAAGACCACCTCTGCAAGCCCCGACTCCTCTTCTCCCTCTCCCATAACCTGTCCTGCCACCATAACCTGCTGTCCATGATAAAAGCCCCAATACTTTCTGTAGCCTCAAGATGGAATATGTAAGATTCTCTACCCCATTGGTGGTTGAGGTAATCACTCTGTGGTTCTCTGTGCACGTTAATACATTTATATGCCATTTCTCCTATTTATCTGTCTTTGCTCAGTTGGTTTTCAGTGAACTTTCAGAGAGCAAAGGAGAAGTCTTCCCTTGGCACCAACAAGGTTATATAATGAAAAATTTTTACCCTGGCATGGTGGCTCACGCCTATAGTCCCAACACTTTGGGAGGCCGAGGCAGGTGGATCACCAGAGGTCAGGAGTTCGAGACCAGCTTGGCCAACATGGTAAAACCCCATCTCTACTAAAAATACAAAAATTAGCCAGGCGTGGTGGCGCAAACCTGTAATCCCAGCTATTCTGGAGGCTGAGGCAGGAGAGTTGCTTGAACCTGGGAGGTGGAGGTTGCAGTGAGCCAAGATCATGCCATTGTACTACAGCCTGGGAAACAAGAGCAAAACTGTCTAAAAAAAAAAAAAAAAATCTATTCATCTCAGAATTTCACAAGTGTAGCTAAAGCCTCAATTTTGAGTCCCATGGTTGGTAACTATCTCCATATTTAAAACAAAATCAAACAAGTGCTAGTTATGTTTCCACAGGACTTGCAAAAAGGTGGTTTAGGCAATGAAATTGAAGATGAGGGATGAGTGAGAAGAATATTTTGGAAGCAGAACCTTAGGATTTGATGGACAATTAGGTGACAGGAATGAGAAGGCAGAAATACTGAATAATTAGAGTAAAATATAATGTACTAAGTGGGCTAATGAATTAATTTACATATTTTTATTGAATTCCCACATAAAATTCTGTAACTTATTACATTTTAGGTGAGATAATGGCCTCTCTATGCCTGAGATCTAGAATACTGACACCACTTCCATCATCACTGTAAGATAAATGAATTAAACCTCAACATATCGATCTATTCACTTATACCAAAAGAAAGACGACATCATGATTTTGATGATTAAAAGCCAGTGTATGATGATTTGTATTTTTAGTGTATTCCACATTTCACATATTTTACTGGGAATGTTAAAAATATTTATGACTTATATTTAGTGTTGAAAGATATCACCATCTTTCTCAAGCACGTGGCAAACCAGTTTGATACTGAGAAACTGTGTGGTTAACTGACTAAGATTATGGACTCTGGAGTATTTTGCCTTGGGCATGAATTTTGCATTTCCATTTATTATGAGAATTTGGGCAAGTGCTTAATCTCTTTGTAGATCAATTCGCTCCTCTGTAAAGTGGGGATAACAGTTTTTTTCTTTTGTTGTGAGAATTAGATTAGCTAAAAGAAGCCCTTAGAACAATGCCTGACACTTAGCACATGGTACTCAGTTTATGTTATAATTATTATTTTGTATTTCAGGATTATGATACAATCCCATGGGAAAAAAAAACCAAAAAAAAATAGTTCTAATTTTTAGAATTCAAATATTATTTTGAATAAGTCTTCAGGAAATAGATTGGTAAGATGTCTGCAGTGATCCTAAAACTCAGCTTATGAATTAATCTCCAAAATCTATCAGTTATCCTTTTTTTTTTTTTTTTTTTGAGACAGGGTCTCGCTCTGTTTCCCAGGATGAAGTGCAGTGGTGCAATCTTGGCTCACTGAAGCCTCAACCTCCTAGGATCAAGCGATCCTCCCACCTCAGCCTCCCAAGTAGCTGGGACTACAGGTATGCACCGCAATACCTAGCTAATTTTTTGTTTAATTTTGTAGAGATGAGGTCTCACTATGTTGCCCAGGCTGTTCTCAAACTTCTGAGCTCTGGCGATATGCCTGCCTCAGCCTCCTGAAGTGCTGCTGGGACTACAGGCGTGAGCCACCAATTGATCTTTATTGAACAAATGTATTACTGTTACTCTTTGCTTCAGTCACAGTTCATGTTAGTCAGTTTCCAGAATGGTGACGCATTTCCAAGTGTTACGTTGAACACTTTTAATTTTTATTGACTACTTTCATTCCCCTCTCATAAGAGTAACTGTAATCCCTTGTAACTGAAGTGCATCTACAACATCCCTGACAGGAGTATACCTCTTCCATTACGTGAGAAAAAGCTGTGCAGATGTTTCTGTGGCATTTTAGTGATATGCTCTGCATTTATCCATGCATTCTGCTAAAATATTCTTATTTATTTTTCATATTATCTTTTCCCCATTAGATAGCAATGTTCCTCAAGGTAAGCAGTCATGTCAATTTTATTTTATTTTTCCACTTGCTCACAGCATAAATATGTATACTATTGGGTGTGCTTTACATGAAAAGGCAGCGTAAGATACTTTGGGGACTGACTTACTGAAATAACTCCTCCAGTATGAATCTTGAAAGAACTAGGTCAATAAGCCATAGAATTATATAATTTTTTTTTTAGCTTGAAGAGACCTTAGAGATCACTTTTCCAGATCCTTCATCTTAGAAATTAGGAAATGAGCCAGGATTACAACTTGTCCTCTCAACTGTCAAGCCCTGTGCTCTTTCAGTGCTCAATCAACTGCCTCTTGGATTGAGTTGTTTATTTTCCAGGTGATTTCTGCATATTATGTGTGTGCGTGCATGTGTATGTGTATAGTTTCTAGGACTTTATAACCTCGTCCAATTACAGAAATATATTTTATGTAGAAGAAAGAGGAGATGACAACGTATATATTAAAGTGAGGATTGTCTCTTCCTCTTTTCTTTATTAATATTATAATTAAGAAACAAAATGGTACACAGAAGACAAGGGAACATAAAATCATCATTTCAAGCCTGTCTTGGAATAATCTGTTTCCAGACTCCACTTAGGCATCTTGGCTACCGAGTCGGTTGCGAGGTGCTGCGACAATGTGTGTGTGATGTGCATTCAATGTATTTAGGAGAAAGACTTTGCATGTGCGTCTCCTGAAAGTGAAAAGGGGCGAGGTGGGGGCCTCTGAGGAGGAGGCGCTCAGTGAAGGGGAGGGCAATGCTCTCAGACCAGAGGCGGCAGGTGGAAAGAGGGAGGGGTCTGCGAGCCCGCAGAGTCACCAGGCGCCCTGCGAGTTGTCTCCGCTGGGAGGGGCGAGGCTGTCACTTGCCGGGGCGCGAGGAGCCCGAGCGCGGCTTGGAGAACTTGGCCCTGCTCAGCGCCTGGTCACTCGCTCTCCTCCGGGGACAGCAGAGAAGCAGGACCTGGGCCATGGGTGAGTGCGCGGGCGGGCGCGGACTCTCCGCCCAAAGGCTCGGCCTCGAGAATGGGCGTTATAGAAAGAAAATGAAGGTTCCTTGGCCTCAGACTGCGTTCGTCCCGGCTCCGTCCGCCCCCCTCCCCCAGCCCCCCGCTTGTCTCTGGAATTCTCTCCGGGAGCGGGGCGACGGCGCTGGGGTGGCACCTGGGGGCGAGGGAGGGTGCCCGGCTGCTCACAGTGGGCCGGGAGGGTGGAAGGCTGCGCCCCGCAGATCCTCCGCGCCGGCCCCAGGACCCAGGCCTGGGGGTCCCGTCTGCAGCGCTTGGGGCGGTATCTGGGGAATAAAGAGAGACGAAGAGACCCGGGATCCGAAGAGCGAGCGGATTCCAGGGAGATCTCTATCCTCTGGAGTTCCCACGTTTTTCTGTTCTCTTTGGGGAGCAAGTTGAGACGGGGTGCGAGAAATGGAAACTTCCTCAAACTTCCACTTGGTACAGATTTGAGCAGAGGAAGGTGCGGGGGCGGGCGAGACTGGGCACAGTTTCCAGTCCCGGCCAAACGCAGCGCCGGTGTGCACAAAAGATCTGGGGCTGAGGCTGAAGGCTGATTCTTCCTAAATTCGACCCGGGTGTAGACAGCGTGGTGAAAGGGGCGTCCGCACGGGCTCGGGTCACTGGACCGCCGAGATGAGCGCAGTTCAGTTTCGCTCGAGTTTCCAGGCAGGGTCCGCTGGTTCGGTGTTCAACCGCCGCAGCTTGGAACCAGCCTCAGGAATGTGGTTGTGTGTGGCGGAGGGGAGGAAGAACTGGGGTGAAACAGCCGATTCAAACCCAGCACTAGGACGCAGGGGCCCACGAGGAACCTCGAGGAGCCAGGGGGAGGCTGGGGAGGAGAAAGCACCCCCACCCCGGGACTGGCGTCTCCAAAGGCGCAGGGGCGACGCTGCTCTTCGAAGTCACCGACTGCGCCCCACCCGCCCGCAGCCCGGGTTACCCTCCAACCCCAGCGCGCTTACTACTTCCAGCCCATGCCCCCTGGGCGCCCCTCTCCCGGGCCTCTCCCTTGTCCTTTGTTGTGAGGGATTTCTTCCAGAGTAAAGGAGGCCTTGCGGACTGACGTGCTCGGGTTGAAATTCCTGTATTCCCACAGGCTCAAGGGTTAGGGGATGCTTTGACTACTAATCACTGGAGTTCATAGACACTAGCCAACTTGGAAGAAAGGAAAGAAGAGAATGCTGAGGACATTTTTGCCTATGAATGTTAGCTGTGATCAAGACATTCATAGTCCCTTCTTGCTTGACCCTTGGAAGAGTCTTGGAAGGACCCGTTTTCAGGGCCTTTGTATAAACAGTGTTGGAAATGGTCTTAAGAAGGACTGTCTAAATGTTTTCTGAAAAGGAAGGAGTATTTTCAGGTTAAAAAAGAAAGATAAAACATTTTCCCAAGTGTGGCAGAGAGTATTTCAGGCATTTTTTTTTATTTGGTTGCACAGGAGCCTATAAACTCTTGTTTATATGCTCACACAGAAGAAAAGCTGTCACAAATGGAAAGTCAAAATAATTGACTTGATGTAATCTATTCATTAGCTCTAGTAAAAGCATTAAGATGCTATTTGAATCCAACATAATAAAATGTCTAGAAAAAAATTACATAATTTACCTTTGTAACCCCAGGCTCTAGAGGACTGGCCATCAAAAGTAAGGTATTCATAATTTCAAAGTTAATTATTTCTTTAATTTCAATTTCCATACTATAATGGAAACAATTTGTCCTGGTTTTTACTTCAATGTGCATGGATAGTTATCAATCATCCCTTATTATAGGAAGGTGTTGTGGGGGTTGGTATGAAGTTAACAGCTGAGTTGTCAGGATCCGATCCAAAGCTTGGTCTGTAACTCATAGAAACTCTCTTTCCTACCTGTAATCTGAAGGATACCTAAAATTCTTCTGTTCCTTCTTCTGCCAGAAGTGGATGACATTTTTCCTATTGTAATTGAGGTCATCAAAACTCATGTAGTCAGGGGCCTAGTAGGAGAGATTAGAAATATTCCTGAACTCTCTTTAGGTGGTGGTAAAAGAAGCAAGTGAGGAAGCTAGAGGTGAAGGAAGTAGAGGAAAGAACAAGCGTGTAGCAAGGGAGAGTGAGAGCATGAAGCCAGAACTAAGGACCAAGATTCAAATATGCTGGCCAGAGAACAGGAAGTGCCAATAAGCAGTGAGAAGCAAAGGGGGAAAGCAGGAAGGAAGTGCCTACAGGAAATAGAAAACATTTGGTGACTTAGGGCCGTATTTCTCCTCTACTTTTTAATTTACTTATGAAAAACAAAACTTCACTACTTAGAACCTCTTCTATGTAGTTGTAGTAGGGATGGTAGGGAGTTTAGCCCTGGAGTCCAAATTGCTAGGGTAAGAGGGAAAAACAGCTTGGGAGAATGCTGGATTGTGCCAACAGATGAAATCTATCTTTTTTCCTGGTATCATGACAACTAAAATGTATCACTTAAAGAAAGGAAGATAGTGCCATGGGGATGACTGTAGCAATCAATTCTCGTTTGTCTCAGAAGAAGAAATCTGAACTCTAGCATTGTGGAAGAATGAGAGTAATTGGTTAATCAAATATTCTGAATAATTTATAGTCTTCATCTTCATAATGCACAAGGCTGAATGTAAAAAAAAAGTGATTTGCAAAGTAGGCAAATTGCAATTTTGGCATCTCTTCCTTTTCTTGTTTGATTTCCTCATTGATGCCCTCAGCTTGTGTAGGTGTGCAGGAGGGTTTTTCCTCCACTCCAAAATGTTACTCTGCAGAAGGGATACAACAGAATAGTTTACACACACACACACACACACACACAAAACACACACACACACAAAAACACACACAAAAAAACACACACAACACACACACAAAACACACACATACACACACACACAAATGCAGGGCTAACCCATTGCTAAGAGTATTTACATTTTAACTTCAAGGTGAACTCTAACCTGCAAATCTCTAATTGTGGAATTTCAGGCTCTATTGGAAAGATAGGTCAGGAATATTTTTAATTTTTCTCCTTAACACACTTACTGTTCTACTTGACCACATATATTTCACTATGAGACCGCTGATTATTGTTTTGTTTAAAAAATGATGTTGAATATGATTTGGTTTGACAGATATTATGAAAAGTTTAATGGGAGTGGTACTGAACCTGGCTTGGAGGAATGAAAAACATTTGGAAGAGAAGTGGTTCTAGGCAGAAGGAGCTCCTTCTCTAGGCAGTAAGGAGATGAGTTTGGGGAACAGTAAGATACGGAGCAGGATTGACAGGATGGGATTTGATTTTGGAGAGCCTGTAAAAGCAATGAGAGGAATTTAGAATTTACATGATAGGAAGTAGGGTGTCACGGAAGGTTTTAGAGCCGGAAAGACATAATGAGATTAATGATTAAGAAAGATAAATGGAAAATGTTGTTTAAAACAGAGTAAGTTGAAGAGGACAGACCCAGTTTTCACAGTAATCCTGGGGTAATATGAAATATGTCTAAACCATTATGGAAATAGTATTATATGATACACACACACACACACACACACACACACACACACACACACACACACATATATATATATATATATATATAAAATATGATAATAATAGACTATGATATATGTCCACGCCAGTGGAACTGGAGAGCAAAAGATGGATAGGCCAAACAAAAAAATCTATAAAATTAGGCAGTGAAGCAATAAAAGAATGAATAGAAGATTTTCTCTAGAAGTTTGAAATGTTGAAGATTGGGGAAGTAGTGGGTCCCTTGATAGAATACTTAAAGAATAAACCAAATGTTTACTTTCTTTTTTTTTTTTTTTTTTTTTTATTTTTTATTTTTTTTTTATTGCATTATAGGTTTGGGGGTACATGTGCAGAACGAGCAAGATAGTTGCATAGGTACACACATGGCAGTGTGCTTTGCTGCTTTCCTCCCCTTCACCCACACTTGGTATTCATCCCCAGGCTATCCCCCCCAGCCCCCCCTGCTGTCCCTCCCCCATTCCCCCCAACAGTCCCCAGTGTATAGTAGACCGCCTCTCTGTGTCCACATGTTCTCATTTTTCTCACCCACCTATGAGCGAGTATATGCGGTATTTCTTTTTCTGTTCTTGTGTCAGTTTGCTGAGAATGATGTTCTCCAGATTCATCCATGTCCTTACAAAGGACACAAACTCATCATTTTTAATTGCTGCATAATATTCCATGGTGTATATGTGCCACATTTTCCCAGTCCAGTCTATCATCGTTGGGCATTTGGGTTGGTTCCAGGTCTTTGCTATTGTAAACAGTGCTGCAATGAACATTCGTGTGCATGTGTCCTTATAGTAGAACGATTTATAATCCTTTGGATAGATACCCAGTAATGGGATTGCTGGGTCAAATGGAATTTCTATTTCTAGGTCCCTGAGGAATCGCCACACTGTCTTCCACAATGGTTGAACTAATTTACACTCCCACCAACAGTGTAAGAGTGTACTTTCTGCATGTTTTGGAGGGAAAATTAATTTCATATTTGAAATGTTATTAGCAAGTGATAGCAAGGCCGGGCGCGGTGACTACACCTGTAATCCCAGCACTTTGGGAGGCTGGCCAAGGTGGGTAGATCACTTGAAGCCAGGTGTTTGAGACCAGTCTGAGCAACATAGAGAGACCGTCTCTACTGAAAACACAAGAAATAGCCGGGTGTTGTGGCACGTGTTTATAATCCCAGCTACTTGGGAAGCTGAGGCACAAGAATCGCTTGAACCCATGAGGCAGTGAGCCAAGATTGCACCATTACACTCCAGCCTGGACAACAGAGAGAGACTCAGTCTCAAATAAAAAGAAAAAAAAGTGATAGCAAGATATCTAAACATAAATATTTAGCATGTTAGGAACACACAATGATAATTTAATTAGATCACAGGAACAAGAAGGAAAACAAAGATGAAAGGATGACCAACATTTAGTGAGCGGAAATCCCATAAACTGAATTATCTATTTGAAAGTGTGAGTATAAGGAGTACTGGTTGAAGGGCAGGGAGGGAAAGGATAAACGCTGTTTGATTGAAGAGGGAGACCAGCCACATGACATGTGCTAAATGCCCTAACTGAGAACAGTGAAATGTGACAACTTAAACATTCCTTGCCGGGCGCGGTGGCTCACGCCTGTAATCCTAGCACTTTGGGAGGCCGAGGTGGGTGGATCATGAGGTCAAGAGATCGAGACCATCCTGGTCAACAAGGTGAAACCCCGTCTCTACTAAAAATACAAAAATTAGCTGGGCATGGTGGCACGTGCCTGTAGTCCCAGCTACTCGGGAGGCTGAGGCAGGAGAATTGCCTGAATCCAGGAGGCGGAGGTTGCGGTGAGCCAAGATGGTGCCATTGCACTCCAGCCTGGGTAAGAAGAGAGAAACTCCATCTCAAAAAAAAATTAATTAATTAAAAAATAAATAAACATTCCTTGTTAGATCCAAGAGTCTACATAGTTTGACAAGAGAAAAATATCAAATAGAAATATTTTACTCTTACTCAATTTCAGTAACAATGGAGTTTGTTAAGTATCTGTAAAACTGTTTGCAAATTTAGACACAGAATAATGACAGACAGTATTGACTTGAGCTCATACCTTTTCTTTTCAGGAAAACAATGACACCCTAGGCACAGTTATGAACAAAGTACAAGAGCCAAGGTTTGAAATAGGAGATGCGTCTGATAATCTCTTATGTCTTTCAATGGGTCTTATAAATCTTTGGGATCCTGCTTCCTCATTTGTTTGATGAGAGGATTGGGCAAGGTTCTGATTGATCCAGGAATCACTAGAGGAAATAAAAATGTAAAGAAGGTAAGATGGAGTTATTCCCATTAAGCAAATCAAGAATAATTTTACGATGCTAGAGTACTGGATAATACTTTTATGATGCTAGAGTACTGGATAATACTTTTGATCATTTGGCTTCTTGCATGTTATATTCCTTAGAAAATTACGAGGTGTGATAAGAGTCCCAACCTCAGCAGAGAAAGATAAAACTCATGTTCTGAGCATTTACTGCTGCATAAAATGATCTCCCAAACTAGTGGATTAAAACAACAATTTATTATTATCATTGACGGTTCTGCAGGCTGATTGTCTGCTGAGCAATTCTCATTTGAAGTTTTTTGCCTTGGAAACCTGCTGTCAGCAGGGGATTCAGCCATCTGAAGACAGGATTGGACTGGTTATCCAAGAGAGCTCATATATATAGCTGGCAGTTGATGCCAGCTGTTGACAATGACATTATCTCAAGTTGTCCTGAAGTGGCTTGAGATTTCCACAAAATGATGGCTGGGTTCCAAGAGGCAGCATCCCAAGAATGAGTGTTTAAAAAAACCCAAGCAGAAGCTGCAAAGATTCTTATGATCTAGCATCAGAAGTCCCAGGACATCATTTTTCCTGCATTCTATGGGCCACATGAGTCATCAAGAACAGGAAGATTCCAGGGGAGGGAGGTCAGGGCTGCCCTCTTGATGCGAGGAACAGCTTGCATCAAGGAGATGCAAGCTGTTCCTTTCCATTTGGAAAGGAGAAATTTAGGGTAGCCGACTAATTCATCTCATTCCTAAAAGAGCTGTCTTGTTAAGTGTGCTTCACACTGGGTTTACAACTGAAAACCCAGTACAAGTTCTCAGAAAAACATGATTAAAGACTAGATTTTAAATAAGAAACAGGAAGAAATCTAAACAGTCACACTAAAATTTCACAGCAAAACATTTGAGTGTGGAAATTCATGCCTGCGTGGAAATGTGTTGGTAGAATACTGGGATAAGCTCTACTCAAAATAGTTTCAAACAAAATCAGCTAATCTTTCTTACTTACCCTTGAATCTGAAGTTTCTAAGGCTATTGTAAAGTACGGTTCACTTTATTTAGAATGGAGTTGGTCATAAATTGGAATGTAGGTCAATTAGCATAAATCCTTTGCTCAATATCCTCTTGTCACAATAAACTAGATGCTTTGTAGTGAACTGTTTAGGAGCTTGCTTTATTTTTCAAGAATGTGTTAGTTTTACAAAATACAAAATTGGAATTGGTATAGTGTCACTAAAGTCTTCACCATACTTTTCTTTTGAAGAGAAGTATTTAATTAACTAAGTAAAGTTCCACTTAACAAAACTCTTCATGTATATCTCCTTTTATTGTTAACTTTATCTGACAAAGTTAGAGCTGTCTCTGTGGTTACAAAAAATAGAGGCCTTTCTCCTAGACAATTGAAAAACAAAGGAAAATTAGGGTACATTATACAGGTTTAAATTCTCCAGGGCAGAATTAGTTTCAACCTAGAAATTTAGAGGCCTTAAAAAAGCATTGCTGTGTTTCAGCTTTTTTGACTTGAGGTCATTCTATTTACAACTGTTTGATAAGAGGTGAGGAGATGAGGGTAGATAGTGCAAAGCCATATACTCGATGCTAACTATCCATGCTAGACCAAGCAAACAAAACCACATCCCAATGAGAAATGAAGCCTCAGAATAATGTGTTAATTCTAGAAAGGAGGATGATAAAACGAATGCTTTTCCAGTTTAAGATATTCACTCACTGTTTATTCTAAGATATATAAGATATGCTTATATAATATACAGTAATAACAAAATAAAAGTCTCTTGCTAGTTTTATAAACTTTCTTATTGTAGAACCTCTAATTTTATTGTCTAGCTAGAATAATTTAAAGCATATATAAAAACTGATTCCTGGGTCCCAACTCCCAAGACTCAGATTCAGAAGGCTTGGCCTCAACAGCTAGACCTGCAATTTTAACATGCAGTACCGTTGATTTTGAGGCAGGAAGTCTGGGGCATGTAATGAGAAAAACTGACAGCAGAATGCCTTCCTTCTAAGCTGACTTAGCTACTCATTACAACAGTTATTTCGTCCTTACATCAGTAATATAAGGCATACCCTGTCTTACTGCACTTCACTTTATTGTGCTTCGTAGATACCGTGTTTCTTAACAAATTGAAAGGATCATGGAGTATTTTCCATTTTCAAGTCTTATTATGTAAGAACTATATTTCAAAAGGCAATAGCTGCCATACATAGTGATTCCTTTAATGGATCTGGATAGAGTCAATTGAAAACCTTCTGGAAAGAATTCACCATTCTAGATGTCAATAAGAACATTCACGATTCATGGGAGATCAAATATCAGTATTAACTTCACTTTGGAATAGATTGATTCCAGTCTTCATGGATAACCTCGAGGGGCTCAAGCCTTCAGTGGAGGAAGTAACTGCAGAAGTGGTGGAAACAGCAAGAGAATTGGAATTTGAAGTGGAGCCTGAAGATGTGACTGAATTGCTGCAATGTCATGATGAAACTTGAATTGATGAGGAGTTGTTTTTTATGGATGAATAATAAAAGCGGTTTCTTAGAATGGAATTTACTTCTGGTAACAGTGATAGTGTTGAAATGAAACAAAGGTTTTAGAATATTACATAAACTTAGTTTATAAAGCAGCAATAGGATTTGAGAGAATTGACTCCCAATTTTGGAACTTCTGTGAGTAAAATGCTATCCAACAGCACAGCATCACGTGCTACAGAGAAATCTTTCATGAAATGAAGAGTCAATTGATGCAGCAATTTTATTGCCTTAAAATAAGACAAATACAATTCATATTTTAAGAAATTGCCAAGCCACCTTCAGCAACCACCACTCTGATGAGTCAGTAGCCATCAACAGAGAGGCAAGACCCTCCACCAGCAAAAAGATTATGACTTGCTGAAGGCTCAGATGATTGTAAGCACTTTTTTTAGTAATAAAATATTGTAAAATTAAGGTATGCACATTGGTTTTTCTTTCTTTTAGACAGAATGCTACTGTGCACTTTATAGACTTTAGCATAATGTAAACATAACTTTTATATGCACTGGGAAATCAAAAACTTCATGTGATTTGCTTTATTGTGATGTTTGCTTTATTACAGTTGTTTAGAACCCAACCCCAAACACCTCTAAGGCATGCCTGTATTATTTATTGTTTTTTAATCCTGGTCCTAATATTACCAAGAGCCACCTCTTGAAATTACCATTTACATTTCTGATTCATTTCACTATTAAACTTACGAAGTTTCTGTAGTTTTTGTCTCTTCTTTTTCATCAGTCACCCATGAACCTTATTGGGCGATGTTCTCCAGAGTTTACAGAAACCCCTCCTCTGAAAATCACCAATGACCTCCTGTCTCATAGTTTCAGTGTCATTTATGTTAATGTAACTCTCAAATCTGCATATCTATGCCTGTCAGCTGTCTTCACCTAGCTATCCCTTTAGTCCTTCAACCTCAATAGATTCAAACTCTCCTTTCTCTCTAATATCTGTCTTGGAAAGATGTTTGTCAAAAACAAAGGGATACTGGAAAAGGAATGTGAATATAATAAATATTTCATTATTACTACAGCTTTACACATTGCTAGGAAAATGTGGTAAAGCTATAAGTATATTGCACAGATGCCTGGAGTTTAGTAAACACTGCATCTCATGAAAATCTTTCTTTTCTGTCTCTCTGTGTCTGCTGTGGCAGCTGTTTCCTCCTTGCATTATAGTTATTTGTAGATGTGTATTTTTTCCTTCATTATTTGGGGTCATGTCCAGACTCTGAAGGCAACAACTTCCAGACAATTGACAAAGAAACCAACAAATATTCTTATCATTAAGCTATTTGTCTAGACTGCCTACTTTGGTAACTTAGAAAGATACAAAAATATAAATTTTTAGCCCTTTAAAAAGTATAATTTATTTAACATTGGTCATTGCAGGAGACAGGAAAGAAGGCAAACTGTGGAATGAGTGTATCTGTACAGAACAGGGTTTAGAAAATAGTTGTGGGAGGGAGTCAACACTAGACCACAGACCCTTGTGAAAGAAACACTAGGGCAAGAAGGACCTAGAACATTAAGGCAAGAAGGACTTTTCAGCTGAAAAGTAGATAAGACAGAGTTAGTGCACGTTCAGAAGAATCAAAGAAAAAAGAATTGTTTATATGTATATAAACAACTGGGTTGGTTCCAGGTCTTTGCTATTGTAAACAGTGCCACTATGAATATATATGTGCCCGTGTCTTTATAACAGAACAATTTATAATCCTTTGGATATATACCCAGTAACGGGATTCCTAGGTCAAGTGGAATTTCTATTTTTAGGTTCTTGAGGAATCAACACACTGTGTTTCACAACGGTAGAACTAATTTACACTCCCACCAACAGTGTAAGAGTGTTCCTATTTCTCCACATCCTCTCCAGCATCTGCTGTCTCCAGATTTTTTAATGATCACCATTCTAACTGGCGTGAGCTGGTATCTCAATGTGGTTTGGCTTTGCATCTCTCTAATGACCAGTGATGATGAGCATTAAGAAATGAATGACCTACAATATTCAGTGCAACAGAAGGAACAGAAAGGAATACAATATATTTTGCTTTAAGGGTTTTTTCATTGATATCAGCATATTGAAATCAAAGCATTTTTAGTGAAGGAGTGAAGATACAAGTCTGCTTTTATAGACCAGATTACAAGGACTAGAAAAAAAGAGAAGAAAAGAAAAGTAAGGAAGAAAGGAGGGAGAGAGGGGAGGGAAAGAGGAAAGGAAGGAGGGTAGGAGGAAATTTGGATGGATACAAGTTCAAGCAAAGATTTTTGTTGGGTAGGAAAGAATTGTTTCATGATTTAAGAAGGGGAATGGCCGGGCGCGCTGGCTCAAGCCTGTAATCCCAGCACTTTGGGAGGCCGAGGCAGGTGGATCATGAGGTCAAGATATCGAGACCATCCTGGTCAACATGGTGAAACCCCGTCTCTACTAAAGATACAAAACATTAGCTGGGCATGGTGGTGCGTGCCTGTAATCCCAGCTACTCAGGAGGCTGAGGCAGGAGAATTGCCTGAACCCTGGAGGCGGAGGTTGCAGTGAGCCGAGATCGCGCCATTGCACTCCAGCCTGGGTAACAAGAGCGAAACTCTGTCTCAAAAAAGAAAATAAAAAGAAAAAGAAGGGGAATGATTGTTCGATAGGTGTACCTGAATGCAACGGAGAGAATGAATCCAAGCTGGAAAATACTCTTCAGGATGTTATTCAGGAACTCTTTCCCAACCTAGCAAAGCAGGACAATATTCAACCCCAGGTAATACAGAGAACACCACAAAGATATTCCTCAAGAAGAGTAACCCCAAGGCACATAATCGTTAGATTCACCAGGGTTGAAACGAAGGAGAAAATACTAAGGGCAGCCAGAGAGAAAGGTCAGGTTACCCACAAAGGGAAGCCTATCAGACTCAAGACAGATCTCTCAGCAGAAACCCTACAAGCCAGAAGAGAGTGGGGGCCAATATTCAACATCCTTAAAGAACAGAACTTTCAGCCCAAAATTTCATATCCTGCCAAACTAAGCTTCACAACTGAAGGAAAAATAAAATCTTTTATGAACAAGCAAGTACTCAGAGATTTTGTTACAACCAGGCTTGCTTTACAAGAGCTTCTGAAAGAAGCATTTTACATAGAAAGAAACAACCAGTATTAGCCTTTCTGAAAATATACCAAAAAGTAAAGAGCATCAACATAAAGAAGAATTTACATCAACGAATGGATAAAATAGCCAGTTAACATCAAATGGCAGTAATCCTAAATTTAAATTGACTAAATCCCCCAATCAAAAGATACAGCCAAAACCCAATGGTACGCTACATCCAGACCCATTTCACATCCAAAATACACAAAGACTCAAAACAAAGGGATGGAGAAAGATTAACCAACTAAATGAAGAGCAAAAATAAATAAATAAATAAATAAATAAAAAGCAGGAGTTGCAATTCTGGCATCTGATAAAATAGATTTTAAAGCAACAAAGATATAATGGTAAAAGGATCAATGCAACAATAAGAGCTAATGATCTTAACACCCAGGTACATAAGACCTATAAAGAGACTTAGACTCAACGAGACAGAAAATTAATAAGGATATCCAGAACTTGAACTCAGATCCGGAAAAAGTAAACTTAATAAATATTTATAGAGCTCTCCACTTTAAATATACAAAATATACATTCTTGTTAATACCACATCACACCTACTCATAGGTTTAAATGAAATATTGATTGGCCATTATTACTACCCATATTTAGAATAAAGCAACATTTCCATTCTCTCTCCCTCTTTTTCTATTTCTTCCTCTCCTTCACTCCTTTTTTTTCTTTTCTTCTCTCCAAAAAAAAAAAAAAGAAATAACAAGCCAGTTCTCACACTTCCCTGATATCATTATGTTCTGTACATTTCCGCAAAACAAAAAAAGAAGAGGAATGATCTAAGGGAAAGTCAGAGACTGAAAATGCCGTGGAATAGTAGAATCCCTGAGCAAGTTACTACAAAATGATCAAATACTATAAATGTATTATTTAAATATAGTTTTAAAAATTAAAACAGAAAACTGTCTAAGAATATTTGATGGCATTTGAGGTTTTTAAATGATAAGATATGCTTCTTGACTGATTTAAATTGTGATATAATATAGTATGTCTAGTAAACTTTGTTTATGCATCTGTTCTGAAAACTGCATTGTGTTCATTTTTCTTATATTTTATTTATAAAGACAATTTATATGTTAATGTATTTAGAAATACATAGATAAATATATGACTTATATTCAAACTGTGAAACAAATCAACAGAGATGAAGCATACTGTGGTTAAATAATCACTACACTAGGAGTCAGGAGATAATTGTTCTTATCCCAGTAACTCACTCTTATTGATCTGTGCCACCTTGGGCCTAAGGTATACACAAAGGACTTGGATTAAGTAGCCTATAAGATTTCATTCAGCTCTCTAGATGCCTATAAAATAATCGATCAATCGTAATTTGATGAACCCCACATCATCACCAAATTATGAAAATGATGCTCCCATAGCAGCGTTTCTCAAACTGACACAGATCTTTCCTTGTTAGTTATTCTTCTGTTTTCAGTCCTGACTTTCTGACAGAGAAGACACCTAAGGCTTCAACCAGAAGATTTGGGTATCTTTCTTTCTTCACGTCTTTTGATATTTTTTTTGTCTGTTTATTAAGTGAGGATAAGAAAAACATAGAAACAAAGCAAGCACCAAATGTACAATATTACCAGGAATTATCTGAAGCTTCCTTAGGCTACATGTACCTTACTTATAACTCATTATATATTATTAATATATTATTAATTAGTGAGGGAACTAGTTGATACATTTTAACATGTAAGTTTATATTTTTATGCCAATAACTCTAGACTTTTAGGTTGCTATTTACATGTTTCTCTCTCTCTCTCTCTCTCTCTCTCTCTCTCTCTGTGTGTGTGTGTGTGTGTGTTTAAATCCTAGTCTATACATCTGAAACTAATATACTGTGGTTTTGTTTTTATTTTAAAGAACTATCAGGGCATAGAACAGATCATATCTATAAAATATAACTCAGTGCTGGCTTACTTTTTTCTGGGTGTAACATTTTTTGTTTGCTTTTTCTTTTATTAAGAAAAATAAATTAAAGTGCTGAATGGAATTGTGCATTCAAAAAATTTTGAAGACACGTTATATTTTGAAGACTTTTTTTTTTTTTTTTTTTTTTGCCAATCATTGAGAGCTTGTAAGGTTGCTGAGGTTGGTTGGCCTTGAACTCTTGGCCTCGCCTTTGCAAGCGCCACGACATCCGGCTGGAGCCACTTTGGGCCCCTGAAGACTTTTTTTTATTAAAATAAGTAAACTATATATTTCTATCTAGATTTGAAGTGCAAATAATGAACTTCAACACTGGATACTTGGAATTTTCTGCATTCTTTTTTCAGTTTTTTACCTAAATAGTACAAAAAGATAAAAATTCATAGAGATGTACTTGATATATGAGACATGTGTGACAAGGTTATACATTTTGTCACTGTTTTACATATTTTTTTCCCCTTCTAAAGAAATATTTAAGCCAGACCTGTAATCCCAGCACTGTGGGAGGCCGAGGCAGGTGGGTCACTTGAGGTCAGGAGTTCGAGGCCAGTCTGGCCAACATGGTGAAATCCCATGTCTACTAAAAACACGCACACACACACAAATAGCTGGGTGTGGTTGCACAGACCTGTAATTTCAGCTACTTGGTAGGCTGAGGCAGGAGAATCGCTTGAACCCGGAAGGCAGAGTTTGTGGTGAGATCGTGCCACTGCACTCCAGTCTGGGCTACAAGAGCAAAACTCCATCTTAAAAAAAAAAAGAAATATTTAAAAAGAAGAATAAAATGTTATTTGTTAATTATGTATAAGAAATCAAATTCCTCTAAAGAAAAAGGATGGAGCAACTATTAATATAACTATATAATTTGTAAATAGTTGGTTCCTCGGGTATAAATGGCATAGAGATAACTACAAAAATTAGTGTTAAATAGTTTGATTCATTCAGCTGCACATGATAAATATATCCTGGTTTAAATCATCTAACAGGTAAAGGGATACTCAATTCAAGAAAGGTCAAATATTTTAAAATACCAATGATAATTCACATATCTCATTGTATCATCTTAGGATCATTGTTGTGGCAGAATTTTTGCAGATAGGGCCACCAACAATTCCCTGGCTAAAAAAACAAACAAACAAAAAAACCTACTGCATTTAAATTTATTGTATTATTGATTTGATTGAACAAGTATTTCTTAAGGTCTACTGAAGGTTCTATCACATGCTCACCCTTGCTCTGCATGTAATGACATAATAAAGGATGCGCGGTAAGTATAATTTCTGATTCTAAAGGACTTACGCTTTCATTGGAGATATGAAACTTGCACACATAAAACTATGTTAAAAATCTGTAAGATATAGAGATCTAGATTAAATATAATCAGTGGTAAAACCACTGGTCAGGAATGGAGGACTCAGTGGAGGCTACTGTCATCAAGAGAAGCTTTCTGAATGAGTACCTGGATGAGAAGCTGGATGGTTTACGACTTTGTCAGGAAGTAGGAAAGGCACAGTGTGGGAACATCCCAAGAAGAGCAGGAAGAAAGCTGTGGAGGAGGACAAGCATTCTCTGGGACCCATCTGAGTCCACTTCTCCTCCAGATCTCTCACAGTGGTTTTACACCCATGACCTCTGGAATGGGTTATGGGGCCACACCCCAATATAAATTGTAGAAACAATGTGAATCCTAGAGCCTTGGTGGTGAGCAGCATAGGGGCTCTGCTAGTCCCCACTTCTTATCCTTTCTTTCTTCTGGCCCTGTTACTCCAACTCTAAACCTTATTGTCCTCACAGGGCCCTTAGAGACTTGTCCCATTTTCTTTCTCTCTATTTCAACCTATCATTACTTTCTTTCTAGTCAATCTAGACTACACGATCCAGAGATCCAACCATTCTTATGAACATATTCTTGACTCTCTAGGCCCTTTGTCCAAACGAGGCTGGGTTATGGCAGTATAGACTGGAGAAAGCCTTGATAATTAAGGATTACAAAAATCGTCCTACTACATAATCATGCAATTGCAGCGTTTCCTACAGGAAGTGATGGAGATCTGAGCAGATTTGGTTACAGATGTAAAAAAAAAAAAAAAAAAAAGGAAGAAAATACGTGGGATAATGAGAGGAAAAACCATCTTTTTGTTTGTTAGAATACAAAACAGAAGAAGTTGGTATTCTGAAGAAAGAAAGGAGTCATCAAGAACAAAGGCAAACAAATGAAAAGTATTCACAACTCTGGTAACTTCCAATTAATTAAACTGTGTATATCAAAACCCACGTTATTAAGTAGGAGGTTGATCTGGTATGACTTTTGTCAACCCAGTGATTCACGATTGCTTTGTTGATCTACTTGTTCAGAGAGACAGATATTCCATCACTTCTTGTTACCCCATGTGGTCCTCCCTGGAAGCTGTGCAAGTTGATGAATTTTACAGATGACAGAACAGTTTATGATTATGCAGTTGGTTTCACTCCTTAACTAAGCAGAACCTCTACACAAGCCTTTACAATTCTATTTCCCACTGATTGCCATGATATAATAAGAAATTTATAAAATTTGACCCAAAGATTAAAGATATCTAATTATAAAGAAAATAATTTAACATATTCAACTATAAATAATAACATAGTGGACGATTACAATGATAAAACTAAGTTATAAAATTAAAAACTAGAAACTTTAGCTATCAGAAAATGTGATAGAGTCAAGTGTTGGTAATGGCAGGATACCAACAGCTTTTTTTTTTTTTTAAAGATCACAAGTGATTTAGCATTATTAAAATTTATTTTCATATTTGTAATACTTTAACATTTGTATGACTCAACTGAGATGAGGGGTAAAGAAGAAAGATCACTTTCTCTTGACACCTTATATTTCACATTAATGTCTGTAGGCCTCCATAATTCTGGGGCCCTCTTCCATGTCCTTCTGTTTTGTCCCCTAGTTTTTCCTTTCCTGCTTTTTCTTGGCTTTTGGAGCTCAAATGATGAATGCTTAAAGAAGCTATTATCCTTCATATTGAAAGACTCATTAATTTCTCTCTCTCTCCATCTTCTACATCAAGGGCAGATTAAAAAAACCATATTAAAAATAAAATACAGCATAATTAAACAAAGCATTCTGAATAGTAATTTTTTTTAAAAGGCTAATAGGATATTTGTAATTATGCCTTTTCATTTTACTCTAAAGCCTTCTTTAATTGATATGTGGTGCTATGTGCAGGTGACTCTTTTGATGCAAATATATATAGGAAGTATTGCCCTACTGGCAGCCATGGCTTTAATGTGATCTTCAAATTCCTCCAAGGACTACAGAATTGGGGTACAAGTAGCTGTTTGCTCTGCTCAAGTTGAGTCCTTCTGTTTTCTTTGTCCCTGGCTTGCTTCTTCTGTCCCAGTGGCTGTAGCTCACTGTTTATTTATTAGCTGTTTAGTATGAAAAAACATCTACTCTTTTAACATTGACAACAAATCAGAGTAATGAGCCTTCCCCTCATGCTACATTGGGTATAATCTTTGCCTATTAGGCTCTTGGCTGGGTTTGCTGCACTTTACCATCCTGAAAGTTTGAGAAATCTGACTGCTTTGTTGCTTGTTGTTTTTCTATTCTTATTAACACTTGCCAAATCTTTTGTCATGCATCTTTAGACCGATGACAGCTTCTAGGTCAAATTTCAGTTTTGATCACTGCATCTTTAGAAGTAAAGCTCAGGACTGAAATAGCCAGTTCCTTTTCAGTGACCGCAATGGATGCTGATTAGCTGCATGCTGGTCATTGGAGTCATAGCAACAAGTCCTACTTATTGTCTTTTGGGCATCTCAATTAAGTTTCTTTAGTCTTTGAATATATGACTACAAAAAGTTTCATCTCCTAGTGAAAATGAATGTGTTCTTTCATAGGACAATTTCATAGAGTTGATTAAGCATTCTTTCCTAATGTTCATTTCTGAACAAGTAAGCTGAAATTGTTTGTATTCCTTTTTTTTCCAGTTTTCATAATTACGCTTTCAGTGGACTTAATCTTTTAATTTTAAAATGATTAATCGCCAAGTTGTTGGGTGCCATTGCTTAGGTTACTAAGCTCTAAATATACCCAGCAATAACAAAGAGAAGTGCATTGAAGTGGGTTATAGTGGCAACAGATACTTACAAAAAGTTCATTTCAACAAAGACTCAGGATATTTTGTAGTTAATAATATTGTTTAGAAAGAAGATAGCTGTGGCTATTTTATTTTTCTAGATAAAGGTAGATTTAGCATTATTTTTTATTTAATTCTAATACTATATAATTTATAAGTACAAATGGATTTTTTCTCTTTTCACAGGTAACAAATAATTGTAATTTCTGCCTACATAAAACCTTTTTTGGTGGTATGGAATTATAAAGTTTAGACTTTTTTTGGTCAGGTTAATGGGTGAAAAAAGTTATATTATTTCACTTTATACATCAGTTGAATGAAAATTTTACATCATTCAACTAATTAATTTCTAAGCAACCTAAAACAAAACATCCTTTCTTGGAAAATTAATGACACTTTTGTAACATTTAGAACAATCTGTTCTCAACTTCTTGATCCACTAAATTGGAGAAAGAATCTGACATCCCTAAATTCAGTTATTTTTATTTTATTTGTAGGCCTAATAGAAATAATAAATACTCATGGAGTTGTTGAGATGAATAAATGAAGGAAAATAAGTAAAATAGCTCAACAATGTGACCAGAAGAGAGTATTCAATTAATATAAACACACACACACACACACACACACACACTCTTTATTACAACAGTAAGTTTGTCTTAACTAGGTTTTAAGTCTTTATTTTTATATCTATCATAAAGAGAACTTTATATGACAGACTTTAATCACATGAGTGGTTGTTTTTCTAAACCAATACATGCTGTAGTCATGTGTTTTCTTAAGAATAAACTGATCACTTATAGTTTTATGAATATTGTTAGGAAGAAGCTAGAATGAAGAGCCAGGTGTTGGTCAAAAGACACTTAGAGATGGTCCTAAAAATCACAGCTTGCTAAGTCGATCTGAGTAATTCATTCATCAAGTAATTGTTAAACTTGCTATTTGCTAGACAGAATGCTTAGTGTTAGACATTGCTAAAGAAAGATAAAATATGGTACCTGGTATAAAAATAAAACAGGAGGAATTACATGCTACAACAGATGTTGAAGTGGGACTTTGTATGGTGTATATGGGCAGAAGACAGTAGTTGAAATTCCTCTTAAAATGTCAGTAAAGGATTCATACAGGCAGGCTAGAGCTAATCCATAAAACTTTGAAATTATTTGCCTGAGTTATGGATCAAGGAAAAGGAATTCTAGCCAGAGGAGTAGTAGGAATAGAATATTGAAGTGAAAAAAGCATGAGGTATTTAGTGAATTGCAAGCAGCTCAGTTGACTGGAGTATAGAAATGTGAGAGATGTGCATTGATCAGCAAGAGATCGATTGGGGGGTGGGGCTCTTCCTTGACGTGTTCGATGGTTGGCCTTTAGTGCCGGAAGCCTGTAGAGGCACTGTTGTGTATTTGCCAGGGAAATAAGGTACTTAAATTGTTAACTTAAAAAGATCATTCCAGCAGCAATGGAGAGGAAAAATATGATACATGGGAGATTATAAACAACAGGAAAATGTAAGAAAGGTTATGTTTAAGAACAGAGGTAAACACATCAATGAAGTGCTACAGAAATTTAAAAGTCTCTTTTCCTTCTTCACAGAGATGCAGTCTCACTCTGCTGCCCAGGCTGGAGTGGCAGTGGCACAGTCCCAGCTCACTGCAGCCCAGTGGGCAGAATGCAAACTCTTCTAGGCTCAAGTAATCCCCCCACCTCAGCCACCTGAGTAACTGGGACTATACCCACAGCCACTGCACCAAACTTAATATTTATTTATTTTTCTGTAGTGATAGAGTCTCACTATGTTGCCTAGGCTGGTCTCAAACTTCTGGCCTGAAGCAATCCTCCCGTCTTGACCTCCCCAAGTGCTGGAATTACAAGCCTGAGACATTGCACCTGGCCTAAAAGTGTCCTAAAAATAATTATTTTCAAATAACGCTTATTGGAATGGAGGGATGGTTAAAGATCTGAAGTTTCATTTTCATTGTTTGAAGGAGAAAAATCATATGATCATCTCAGTAAACATAGAAAACGTATTTAATAAAATTTGGGCTGGGCAGGGTGGCTTATGCCTATAATCCCAGTACCTTGGGAGGCTGAGACGGGTGGATCACGAGGTCAAGAGTTTGAGACCAGCCCTGCTGGTCTCTAATAAGAATACAAAATATTATTGTCTCTAATAAGAATACAAAAATTATCCGGTTGTGGTGGCATGTGCCTGTAATTCTAGCTATTTGGGTGGCTGAGGCAGGAGACTCGCTTGAACTTGGGAGGTGGAGGTTGCAGTGAGCCGAGATCGCGCCATTGCTCTCCAGCCTGGGTGACACAGCAAGATTCCATCTCAGAAAAAAAAAAAAAGCAAAAGAAAACATATTTAATAAAATTCAAAATTAACTTATGATAAAAGATTATAAGTGAATTAGGAATAGAATAGAATGATTATAAACTGATCTGAGCTATCCTGCAGAAACTGTAAGTAACATTGTATTTGATGGTGAAACACTAGAAACATTCCAAATAAAGTCAAGTACAGGAAACAGACACTCACTCTTGCCATTGCTGTTCAGTGCTGACTGCTGTCCTAACCAGGGAAATCAGAAGAGAAAACATATAAATGGAAACATTGGAAAGAAGGAGGCAAATTTGGCATTAATCAAGATAATGAACTTGTCTATATAATAAAGGCATTCTACAAACAGTTATGAACGATAAAAGATCAGTAGAAATGCTTGGCATAGGTCAGCATATATTATCAAGAGCATTTCAGTATCTCACCAACACCAAAACGAGGGTAATTAAAATCTAATTTAAAATAGCAAAGGTATTATAAGAATCCCAGAAGTAAATTTACCAAAAATATATGAGATTTTAATGGCAGAAAGCAAATGTGAACACATGATAAAATAGATCTGGTTAGCAGACATGCAATCTCATTATCACATCTCTTTCAAATATGTGTGTGTACCCATATATATATATATTTTTTTTTCCAATGCAATTTCAAGAATATTTTCAGAAACGTTTTCATGGAATCGACAAACTGATTCTAAAATTCTGTAAGGAAAAGGGATTTTCTATAAGTGACATAATTCTGAAAAAGAAGGTGAGAGGACTTAGCCTTCTAAATATCTAGACTTATTATTAAACTACAGTAATTACAACTGTGGTTTAGCATTAAATAAATACATAGATGAATAGAATCCAACATAGGTCAAAAATAGTTTCAGCTTTCTCTGTCCTTGATATATAATAGGGAAGGAGTTATGAATCAATGTAGGACTACTTTAAAAATGGTGATGGAACAACAGGCTTGTATAGACAATGAATAAATTATTTTACTGTCTCACACATATCCCTATCTCACCCTATATATGAAAATAAATTCCAGATGCATCTGATAAGAGGCACCTGATAAGGATCTAATTGTGAAGAACAAGGAAAATAAAGGAAAGTATCTTCATTACACTAGAACAGAGAAGGATTTTTAAAATATAGAAGAAAAGTAGTAATAATAAAACACACTGACAAATTTTACCATATCAGAATGTAAAGTATTTCTGTGAAGCAAAAATATTGTCAAAACTGGTTGGATTATTTTTTAAGTTATTTATTTATATAAATAACTTATAAACCAGTAAAAAGCTTAATAAATAACTTATAAACCAGTAAATAACTTAAATAACTTATAAACCAGTAAAAACAAAAAGACAATAGAAAATGAGCAAATGAAAGAACAAGAGAATTTCATGGAAGAAGTCATCAAAGATGTCTCATAAATATATCAAAATATGCTCTAATCTCTGGTAACTAGAAAAAGTCAAGTGTGTGTGTATGTGTGCATGTGAGAGAGAGAAGTAGAGAGAGAGACAAAGACACACACACACACACACACACACACACACACAGAGAGAGAGAGAGAGAGAGAGAGAGAGAGAGAGAGAGAGAGAGAGAGAGAGAGAGAGATTGAGAGATTGAGAGACAGTGCAATAGGTAACCGGAGTACTCCTATATGCATGAACAAACTGAGTTAATAGTTGTAAAGCTTGCAACAAAGAAAACTCCAGATGCTTCCCTGGGGAACTTGACCCACCATTTAAGGAAAATATAATATCAGCAGTTCTATCACACACCTTCCAGAAAGAAAGAATAGCAAAAATCACTCCCAACCCCTTTTATGAAGCCAGCATTCCCTGATGCCAAAACCATACAAAAATAAAGTAACACTGTAGACTAATATATCTCAGAAGCATAGATGCAAACTTCCTCAAGGAAATTTTAAGTAAATTGAAACCAATATGCAACATATATAAACCAAGTGGACTTTATCCTAAGAAAGCAAGGAAATGGTTTCAAGTAGTTTAACGTTTGAAATTTAATTAGTGTAATTCACCATAAGAACAGATTAAAAAAGAAATTCCTTGTAATCACAGCAATAGACATAGAAAATCATTTAGCAAAGTTTAGCATCCATTCATGATAAATTTCTTAAACTAGGAATAGAATTAAACTTCCTTAACCTCCATAAAGGACATTTAAAAAAATCACAGAGGGGGCCGGGCGCGGTGGCTCAAGCCTGTAATCCCAGCACTTTGGGAGGCCAAGGCGGGTGGATCACGAGGTCAAGATATCGAGACCATCCAGGTCAACATGGTGAAACCCCGTCTCTACTAAAGATACAAAAAAAAAAAAAAAAAAAAAAAAAAAAAAAAAAAATTAGCTGGGCATGGTGGCGCGTGCCTGTAATCCCAGCTACTCAGGAGGCTGAGGCAGGAGAATTGCCTGAACCCAGGAGGCGGAGGTTGCAGTGAGCCGAGATCGCGTCATTGCACTCCAGCCTGGGTAACGAGCGAAACTCCATCTCAAAAAAAAAAAAAAAAAATCACAGAGGGGGATGGAATTTTGTCTGTTGAGACAGGATCTTCAAAATAGAAAGCTCTGCATGGTATATAAAGAGCTCCAAAGAAGCATGAGAAATACAGTGCAATTGTGTTCCCACGACAAAATTAAAAGCATTGCTTAAAACATTCGTTAAGACACATTCGATTTCTCTATATATCTGTCAGATACATTATGGAATAATCACAGCTACATGAAGAGTTGGAGGTTCTTTAAAATCTGATTATAGATTATTTGTCCTCATAGCTTTCCTCCTTTGTTTCAGTCCTTGAAATTCTCTCCTCGCCATCTTTGAAGCACCTTGTGCTATGTTATTTATTATTTAACTTGGATATCAGGGATGCACCTTCAATAAAGGCTCTTGACAAAATAAAATTATGTTCAATGACTCCCATAAAATAAATGAAAACCATTTATAAACAGCACCAAAATATATAAAATAAACCAAACACAATATGTACATGTTGCTTATGCAGAAAAATACAATTTACCCATGAAAGAAAACAAAAACCTAAATGGAAAGATATACCAAATTGATTGGATGATTCCATATTAAATTGTCAATTCTCTCTAAACCTATCTATAGACTCAATGCAAACCTAACTATAGACTCAATAAAAGTAGCAGCAAGAGGCCAGGTGTGGTGGCAAATGCCTATAATCCTGGTACTTTCGGAAGCTGAGGCAGGTGGATCATGAGGTCAGGAATTCAAGACCAACCTGGCCAAGAAAGTGAAAGCCCATCTCTACTAAAAATACGAAAATTAGCCGGACATGATGGTGGTTGCCTGTAATCCCAGCTACTTGGGAGGCTGAGGCAGGAGAATTGCTTGAACCTGGGAAGTGGAGGTTGCAGTGAGCTGAGATCACACTACTGCACTCCAGCCTTGGCCATAGAGTGAGACTCCATCTCAAAAAAAATAAAAAAGTAAAAACACCAGCAAGAAATTTTATAGATTGATTCTCAAATTTATATGGAAAGGCAAAGGAAGTGGAATAGTCAAAGCAATTTTAAAAATGAACAAAATTGCAGGAGTCTTGCTAATTCATTTTAAGACACATTCTACAGCCATCATAACCAACACAGTGTGGTATTGGTAGGATTATAGATATATCCATTAATGGAATAGAGTATGAACTCTAGAGATAAACCCACATCACAATTTCAGCTTACTTTTAACAAACATACATAGACTATTAAGTGGAGAAAAACAAAGAATTTTAGTCAAATGATGCTGGAAGAATTAGACACCATGTACAAAGAAATGAACCTTGAACATTGACCTAAGTTGTACATTATTAAGACATTAACTCAAAATGGACATAAGACATAACTCTAAAACATTAACTTATATAAAGCTTTTAAGAGAAAGCAAAGAAGAAAATCGTTTTGACCTTACATTAGGCAAATATTTCCTAGGAAAAACACAAGTCTAGTTTTAAAACAAAAAGTTGATTATCAAAATAGAAAACTTTATTTTTGTGAGACACATTGTTAAAGAAATGAAATGAGAAGCCCAATACTGGGAGAAATCATTTTCAAAACATATACCTGATAAGAGACTGATATCCTGAATATATAAAAAGCAATAAAACCCCAATAACAAGAAAACAAAGGCCAAATGACTTACATAGACACTTCACTAAGAAAAATATACAGATGGCAAGTAAAGGTAAAAATATGTAAAATGTTATAGTCAGTAGTAAAATGCAAATCAAATTGACAATGAGATAACACAATACACCAATGGAAATAGTTAAAAAAGGAAAGAAAGCAAAACAAAACAAAAACCCAAGCAAAGAAAACAAAACAAAACAAAAAAGCATGAAAATACTAAGTCCTGACAATGGACAACTGGAACTCTCAAACGTTGTGGGACTGTAAAATGGTACAACCACTTTAAAAATGCCTTGGCTGTTTTTTCATAAAGTCAAAAATACACTTAAAATGACCCAGTAAGCCCTCCCTTATGTATTTACCCAAGATAAATAAAAAAATGTTTGTTGACTCAAAAATCTGTAAGTGCAGGTTTATAATGGTTTTATTTGTAGTCATTAAAAATTTGCAATAATCCGTGACCTTCAACTGCTAAATGGGCAAACTCTGGTGCAGCCATAGATGGAATTCTACTCAGTAGTAAACAGTGAAAAAACTCTCAATAACATAAGACTCTCAAAAACATGGATTAATCTTAAATGCATGAGAAGTGTAAGAAGTCAGACTCCAATGGCTGTCAATCAATTCAATTCATGTGACACTCTAGAAAAGGCAACTTTATAAGATAAAAAACAAAGCAGTGCTTAAAAACCGTTGAAAGTGAGGCAAGTGGCTGACTACAGATGGACGAGATAATTTCTGAAAAATTGTTCTATGTTTTAATTATGATGGTGTTTATGTGACTGCATATATTTTCCAAAGTTTGTAGAATTTTATTCTAAAAAGGGTGAGTTTTCTGTGCAACAAATAATATCCCTTGAAAAAGCAGACCAAATATGATATAACTAAACATTACCTTTGGCTGATTTTGAGTGGTAGGTAATTTTTGTTAATTATACTATTTCTATGCTTTTTCCCCAAATAACAATAAAATAAAAATTATTTCCCAAGTGTTTAAAAGATTAAAATATTTGCCTCTGGATAACACCTTTCCTATTGCTGCCTCAAACCATATAATCCTATATTTGTAATCTCTCTTTTATTCTCTTCATTTCCTTCAGTTTCATACAATATACAAAATGTTTAAGGGTTAGACGTAATAGAAGTGAGAATTTTTGTAAATGACTGTTAATTAAAATCCTTCAATTTAGTCAACCATTAGGCATTATATAATGTGTTTCACTTATTTTATATTAAAAATTGAATACATCTTAAATGGTGAAATATGCTAAAAAACAAATATCAAACCCTATGCTTGCTGAGCTGGTGTCTGATTGAGAGGAAGCCTTAGGATTCCTAACTCTCGAGAAGTGATGTGTACATAAATCTTTTCAGAGGTCACATAACTATTATTGCCAACATAAATGTTTCATACAATTTTTCACATTTGAGAAACATACTTTCAAAAACCTATCTTGATTCTACACAGCAGAATATGTAAGCAAATATTTATTATGTTACAACAAACCAATTCAATTCTCAAATTTTAAGAACCCCAATTTGTTTAGGAAGAGTATTCACAAATTTACTAGAATATTCCAGTTAGTAGACATTCATTTTTCAAATATGAAAACTAATAGGCCTGTGTCAGAAAGCAAGCTTAATAATCATACTTCTGGGGCTCAAATCCTATTGTCAGTACATTCAAAACAACCTTAAAAATGTAATGATCTTACTGTGAGGCCTCAATGCTTTTTGTTTGTTTGTTTGTTTGTTTTGTTTTTGAGATAGGATCTCTCACTCTGTTGCACAGGTTGGAGTGCAGTGGCATGATCTGGGCTCACTACAACCTCCACCCTCATGGCTCAAGCAATCCTCCTGCCTCGCCTTCTGAGAAGCTGGGACTACAGATGCATGCCACCATGCCATTATTTCTTTTTGTAATTTTTTTTGTAGAGATAGAGGTCTTGCTATGTGTCCCAGGCTGGTCTCCAACTCTTGGGCTCAAGCAATTCACCTCCCTGAGGTTCCCAAAGTGCTGCTTTTTTAACTTTTGTAAAATGACGGTATTACTTCAAGACTGTTGTATGGATTAAATGTATGTAAATTATCTCACACAGTACCCAGACTTTAGTAGATGTTCAAAATTAACTATTATACATTTATTACTTGGGGAAATAATACTCCTAATTATAGTCAGGACAAAATAGTGAATCAGATCAGTATACTTGGCTGCATAGGAGCAGCTGTAAAACTCACAGAACAAGAAGCAAATGGCTCTATTAGCATTACTACTATTGCTAGTTATTACTATTATTATTTACTTTTAATTAACTTAGTGGCAAATAGAATAACGCTATTAATTATATATTCGTGGCTGGAAAATAAGTAACTGATATTTTCAGCATCATAGCCTAAGTGGATATTCATTTCTTCTCCTTGTCTTTTCCTGTGAACTTTTGCAGTGGTTCCAGATCTATAAGGCTAATCTCAGTAATTCAGGAGCTCTGCATATAAAGATTTAAAATAATTGATATTTACTTTTGATTATAGTTTAGAATTAGGCCGCTGAACTTAAGAATTGTGCAATTGACTCAGTTGACGTGATAATTTTTGCTTATCCTCTACTGCCTGGATAAGTTGTGTTTAAATAACTTTTTAGGCAGTATAGTGATTAAATGTTCTGTAGTATAGATTGGTGCTTGCTTGAAAAACGAGTCATTAGTTCATGGAATTTAAATAGAATCAAAGTAGTCTTCAGTGTTGTTAAACTTATGCCTCATGACACTGTAGTTAGTCTTTTTATTATTGTGGCAGTTGTTTCTTAATAAAAACTAATTTGTTTTTGAAAACATTGATTCTAACCAAATATTTATCTTAAAGGAAAGGTAACATTTGCCTGAAGTTGGGGGATAAAATTATTGGGAGCAATCGTAAAATATTTTTTGGAGTTTTAAAGTAAGGTTTCCAGATTTTAATATGTATCATTTTTTTCCTTAAATTGACAGTTTTAGGCTTACATAGACCTTGACAAAATAGATAAAACACTGTGCAAAGATACCACCATTACTGTGATTGAGTTACACAGTTCCGTGGTTAGCAGTGGTTCTCAACTCTCACTTCGGCATCAGACTCACTTAGGGAGCTGGGGAGGGATAGCCTGGGGAGAAATGCCAAATGTGGGTGAAGGGGAGGAAGGCAGCAAAACACACTGCCATGTGTGTACCTATGCAACTATCTTTCACGTTCTGCACATGTACCCTAAAACCTAAAATGCAATAAAAATTAAAAAACAAAACAAAACAAAAAAAACTAGGGCTATTTGGCTTACTTATTGGGATAGAGTTTCAGTTAATTCAGATGAAAACTCAGATATTGGTATTTTTTGAAAAACCTATAGTACTTGAATCCAATATGCAGCTAAACCTGAATATCTGGTTGAAAATACTTGAATTAGATGCTATGGTTGTTTATTGCCATATTATTCTTTTTTTAAGATAAACTCACTATGGTAAAAAAAAAAATAACACTACCTCAGTGGCTCACCCAAGTGCTTTATTTCTCTATTAAGTCACAGTCTGGTGTGAGTGGGGAGAAGGTATGTGGAGGCAAGAGGGGAAGAA
The DNA here is from genome assembly GCA_031835075.1 of Saguinus oedipus. Classification (NCBI taxonomy): domain Eukaryota; kingdom Metazoa; phylum Chordata; class Mammalia; order Primates; family Cebidae; genus Saguinus; species Saguinus oedipus. Next base: position 13,906,383 of record CM063171.1, read on the forward strand.
ACTGACCTTTTTAGGGACACCCTGAGAGATAATAGTAAATGATACCAGGTATGGTTTGGCTCTGTGTTCCCAGTTTAATCTGATCTCATCTCAAATTTTGTAAGCCCCACCTGTCAGGGGAAGGAGGTGATCGATCATGCGGATGGTTTTCCCCATGCTGTTGTTCTCATGATAGCGAATGCGTTCTCATGAGACTGATGGTTTAATACGTGTTTGGAAGTTTCCCCTTTATTATTTCTCTCTCCTGCTGCCTTGTGAATAAGGTGCTGGCTTCCCCTTCACCTTCTGTCACGATTGTAAGTTTCCTGAGTCCTCCCCAGCCATGCGGCATTGTGAGTCAATTAAACCTATCTCCTTTATAAATTACCTGTCTCAGGTAGCACTTTATAGCAGGGTGAAAACAGGCTTATACAATAGCACATCAAAAATCGCATTTTTAAAAAATATTTTGTTTAGCATCTTGAAAAAAGTAATAATACATATTTACTTTTAAATTTTTAGAAAGTATGGAGAAACCTTTTGAACCTGACAGCAATAAGGGAGGACCACATAGTATTTGGAGGATAAAGTGGTGTGATGTGATGTGAAGGAGACGATTGAGCAGAAATGTTTAGGAATTTTAAAAAGTTAGAAAGAGTTCGGTTGGGAGTCAGTTTCTTTCTGTCCTTTGATTATAAAACATCACCTCTTAAGAAGAACCAGCGGTCTCTATTTATATTTAAGCATTAATGCTACTGCATCACATAGCTACTGAATATGGTTTATACACTTTCTCTAATAATGTGTAGTTAATAGCTGCACAGTAAGGCTAATCATATGGGAAGGAAGAAGAGAATTATTAACATTGTCTTTAACTTTTTATATAAATACCATTTTGTATAAATATAAGTTTCTAATCACAAGGCATTTTTGGTAAGAATTTGATTTAAGATATTTATCAAATAATGTATTACTATTTTTAGATATTAGGAAGAATATAGCATATTTTCATTCACTAGGAATGTCTAGGTTTTTATAATAGGTATTAAGAACTTATGTAAACTAAAACCCATATTTCAAGGTATTATTAGAGCAATAAGAGTTTTATTTTCCCTGAAATACAAAACACAGAAAAAAAGTTTCTCACTTTTTTAAATAGTATTTGTCAGCATGCTGACAAGAAAGTACTAAACAAAATACAGCTGAGCTTTGGGCTTACACGGCTGTTTTATCCATTGTAGGAATATTAAAGATATGAAAACTGATTTTCAATTTGTGACAGGGATTCCCATTATTAGGACATAAAAAGTCAGCCTGACTACTTTAGAGTCATGTCATATTCTAAAGTCCAACTTTGATGAAGTCTTGTCTCTGATGTGTTGTTTGGAGGCCAGTTATTCACACTGTTCTATTCTTTGATTTGCCTATTAATTATTAATTCAAGCATGCAATATTTTGACCTTATTTCAATGAGTTTATTAGCATATCAGCTTGCAGAACATTTACATAATTTTAAAGATTTGGATAGTTTCCAGTGGCTTAATTATGCAAATGTACCTATACTTCTTGTATCCAACACCATTAGGGAATAGAGGGTTTCCTATTTGTTTTATTTTTCTGATTTATTCAATTCTGTCCTTTTATGTTTAAATCTAAGCAATTCCGCTTACTGCTTATGCAATTTGGGTGTTTTACTTGAGTTCTCTGTTGCACTTCTCCGTATGGGTAGTTCCATAACACGTGTACAGTTATATTGATGGTCAGAAGCAGAGAGTCCACAGGACCGCCTTAGTTCATAACACACAGCAGGGTCTGGCAATGGAGCTTCCTATTAGACAACCAACCGTTCACCTTGTACCCATTTCCACGGAGTCAAGCCTTGGTAAGCCTCAGTGGCGCTTTGCCACCCTGTTGGAGACCTTCACTTAATGAGTATGCATGGCACCTATCATTGGTTCTGAACCGTATTGTTGCACTATGGTGTGTTCATTTAGCAATTGCCTGTGGTGAGAAAAAGGACAGTTTTAATCACAAAAAAAGTGGTTTGAAAGACAACATATTTAAGCCACAGTGAGTTAAAAATCGTGCAGTAATAAAACCTGGTGAAAACATCAGTGAGACGCACAGCAGGGTGACTTATTAAAATTGGATAACACAGGCCAAATTAGAAGAAAGTCTAAATTACTGAATTTTCAAACAGAAATAGCATAGATTTTTATTCCTAGCATACAAAAAGGCTACAAAGCCATTATTGCTATGGTTTTGGAAATAAAGATCTTATCTTTTTAACTGTATAAGTAGATGAAAATCATTTAAAATGGCCTCAGCACCTTTTACAGAGAAGTTAATTTAGTTTTATTTTGGAATGCTTTTTCTTGATAGATAACTAATAAAGTAATTTTCACATGGAAGACTCTGTGATTACAATTATAGCACTTTATCTTAGATTAGTAAATCTTTTCTATCAAACAAAGATACATTTAAACCTATGAAAGATTAAGTTATTGAATACTAAATTAGTGCAATAAGAACTGATGTTCTAGAATAAGGTATAAGTGCTTAAATATTTCTAAAAAAAATAGCTAGGAACTAGTGAGAAATGAAATTCTGAGAAGTCTGGATTTTTTAGTTGTTTCGTACCCATTTATTCACTAAATAAATATTGATTGAATGCCCACCATGTACCTACTAGTTCCAGATAACGTGTTAGATACTGAAAATGCAGTCATGATCAAGGTAAACATGGTTAGTTATATCACAGACGTTTATAGGCTGATGGGGAAGAAAGGCAGGTAGATAACTGCAACTCAGGCATTGGTATTTTATAGGACCCAGCAAATAATCTTGTTACTCACCCAAGTTTGGATTGAAGACAAACACTTTGGAAGATGGAGCTAAAAATGTTAGCTGTTTTTACTGCTAAAGAGTTTTAAAGAAAAGAACTTAGTCTTTCCAAGGGGGTTTATTAGTGCTTCAGCTTTGAGTTGGGCAGATTTATCTGTATACAGGCAAAGTGCATGAGTGCCTGCTGCTCTGAACCTGCCTCCTAATCATGTATGGCACAGAGGAGCAGAGAATGCAGGCGGGAACGAGCTCGGTGTATTAGAGAGGCATGTGTGAAGGCTGAAAGTGCAGAGGTAGGAGAATCTGGATTTGAAGGAATCCAAGTTAGTTCAGATTGGCTGATGTATAGGTCAGGTGTGGCGGCTCGTGATTGTAATTCCAGCACTTTGGGAGGTCAAGACAGGAGGATTGCTTGAGGCCAAAAGTTTGAGACCAGCCAGGAGTTTGAGGCCAGCCTGGGCAACATAGTGAGACCCTTATCTCTACAAAAAATACAAAAATTAGCTGGGCGTGGTAGCATGTGCCTGTAGTTCTAGGTACTTGGGAGGCTGAGGCTGGAGGATAACTTGACCTTGGGATGTTGAGGCTGCTGTGAGCCAAGATTGTTCTAGTACACTCCACCCTGTGGCACAGAGTGAGACTCTGTCTCAGAAATAAAATAAAATAAGAAAATAAAGGAAGGATATCAGGAGAGGTGTCTGAAGGATATCAACAGGATATTTATATACATGGCCTTGTAGTCATATTGAATAGTTTTTATTTTATCCTATTTTTAAACAGATAGTGGACATAGTCACATTGCCCTTTAAATATTATTTAGGGCTGGACACAGTGGCTCACACCTATAATCCCAGCTACTCAGGAGGCTGAGGCTGGAGAATTGCTTGAACCCGGGAGGTGGAGGTTCCAGTGAACTGACATGGTGCAACTCCAGACTGGGTGACAGAGGGAGACGCTGTCTCAGAAAAAAAAAAAAAAAAAAAAGAAAAGACATTTAGGAAGCTTTTTGCAGGGTGGATCTGAAAGGGACAAAACAGAATGAAGGATCTACCTTACAGGCTGTTTATTTTTATTTTTATTTAGTTTTGAGATGGAGTCTCACTCTGTCTCCCAGGCTGGAGTGCAGTGGCGTGATCTCAGCTCACTGCAACCTCCACCTTCTGGGTTCAAGCAATTCTTCTGCCTTGGCCTCCCAAGTAGCTGGGATTACAGGTGTGCACCACCATGCCCAGTTATTTGTCATATTTTTAGTAGGGATAAGGTTTCACTGTCATCTCTTGACCAGGCTGGTGTCAAACTCCTGACCGCAGGTGATCCATCAGCCTCGGCCTCCCAAAATGCTGGGATTACAGGCATGAGCAACCTCGCCCAGTTAGGCTGTTTTAATAATACAAATTATTAAACCACAAATGATAAGTTAAAAACTGTGAAACAATAAAAGCTGGTGACAAAAGTCAGCATAAAGCATCATATGATAATTTATTAAAAGCAGCTAAGACAAGTGGCAGTGGCACAGATGTGTACTGTAGTGAAAGTCTGGTGAGTAGGTTGAAAGTCATTTGCTATTTCATCTTTCTAGTCTCTTCTTAATCATTTCACTGCGCATTAGCACCTCCACTGAGAAGCTAGCCGGAGGAGCTGAGTCAGATCTTTCTAATATTCTTTCAGAACAGTTTTTTTTTTTTGAAGAATGCTTAGTAATTTTTTAAATTGCAATTGATAGACTGGGTGCAATGGCTCACACCTGTAATCCTAGCACTTTGGGAGCCTGAGGTGGGCGGATCACAAGGTCAGGAGATCGAGATCACCCTGGTTAACATAGTGAAATCTCCTCTCTACTAAAAATACAAAATATTAGCTGGGCATGGTGGCATGCACCTGTAGTCCCAGCTACTCAGGTGGCTGAAGCAGGAGAATAGCTTCAACCCGGGAGGCGGAGGTTGCAGTAAGCTGAGATCACACCACTGCACTCCAGCCTGGGCAATAGTGCAAGACTCTTTCTTAAAAAAAAAAATTTTGCAATTGATAGTCAGGATGTAGTTTGGGATTAATTGAAAATTTCATGTATTCATCCTGTTCCAAGATCTCATTAGCATGTTTGATTGAGTCAGAAGTGAATTTAATTATGTAGTTGACCCTTTTAATTACCTCATTTTGCCTGTGATAATTTGCAAGCTTTCTGCAAAATTTTAATTTGACCACATCAAAGGAGTCACAGCTTTTGTAAGATGGGCCTTACTGAAAACAACAATATAAGCAGCAAAACCATGTTCTAAAGCTTTGTTAAGTTCTTTTTGGGATTAGATAAAAAGCTAAATAATTTCTTGGATCATTTTGTTTTTTTTTTTTTAAGAATAAACTTTTCCTTATGATGAAAACTCTGTTGATGTGGACTGCTTTTGGTTTGAAGACCTGGAGTAGACACTCAGTACCTCAAGGTTCAATATTCATGGTATTATCTATTCTTTGACTTTAGAAGATGTTGCATCTATAAAGTTAAATCCTCTTAATTTTGTCATGTCTATTTCTTTAACATCCTGGTTCATGACTTGCCATAAATCATCTCTTTTCAGGTGAGCGTTCACTGTTATGGACATATTTTGTTTTCATCGAGCGTATATCAACAATTGACATAGATCATCCATTCATTTCCACCAACACATAATGAGCACTCAGGTTATGCCCAGCACTGCTGACCATTCCATGGATCCAAATTTAATAATATAGAATGATGGTAGCTATAACTGCTCATGAGAAATATGAACAGAGATACACATTATCACAGCAAAGGAAAGGGAGTAACTAATTTTCCCTTCATAATCAAGAAAGGAAACTGCATAACAAAGGAAAGGAGTGTTTCAAACCACTGTAAGTCATACATCATATAGAGGTGTTCACATATGCAAAGAAACAAGCCCAAAACAAAAGTAATGGAATGTTTTACATTTTATTTTTCTCTGTGTTAAGGAATAATCTCTAAATTTTAAATAATAGACTATATACATGAAGATCCTAGCACTGTAAGTTACCATTTCAGATTTGATTATTAAATATCTTATTTTATAGTATAGAGCCTGAGGCCAAGAAAAGTGAATTGGCTTGTCCAAGCTTGTACGGTTGGAGGAAGGCAGAGGAAGTCTTCAAGTGAAAACATTTGCATGTAAGATCAGTTTTAAAACACCACGTTTAGGATTCTTTTGTTGTTTTTATCTATAAGTCTCTTTAGAACTCATTACTGGCATAAATTTAACAGTCATCAGTGATTTTTGCATTTTAATGTAAATAAAAGCTTTTTGAGCAAAATTTCTATAAATTATTAGTATTTTTATTTAGATACACTGGAATATTGTATTCTTCTTAAATGTATGTACACCACAAAACACTAAAAAAAAAAAAACTTCTATTGCTTTTAGTAGCTTACTCTGATACAAATTTTTTTTAAAAATAAATTTTAGAGCTAAGCGGGAGTTCTTTGAATGAACTAATGAATAATAAAGTATATGCAAAGAATCATAATGTGAAGGGAAGGGAAGAATCAATAGTTGCACCATGGAGAATTTAGGTCAAATACACTGCACGTGACTCTCTTCTGACTGGAAATACTTTTCAAGTAGACAACGGAGAACAATGTACTCAGCGGAATGCCCCAGCAGTGAGACAGCCTGTGTCAGGCCAAGGAAATCACTGTTTCCACCCTCCTAAAGGCGAGAGATCCCATCTCTATCCTACATTCTAGAAAAAAATACGTGAAATACTTTATTTCAAAACCTTTAGTATACAAAGACAGCTCCAGCAGAGACTTCAAGACCACGGTTTCTTCTACTGTCTCTAGTCACTACACACCGTGCGTCTCTCCTTTGGTTTGGTTTTCTGGATAGGTCAGTCGGCTCCCCCGACGCCTCCCCCTTCCTGTTCTCCTTTCTCTTCCAACAGGGGAATATAGTAGAGTTGGAGAGAGATATAAAGGAGAGGGAAGGGGCTAATTTAGGGAGACGAGTTACTGGATGTCATTCTGTTGAATGTGTTTGGTTCTAATTTTTATGTGAAAAAGATAAATAAGGTTTTTAAAGAAAATTATGATCACATAATATTTTCGCTATATTAATAACCTGCTTTATTTCCTCATTTGATTGCAGCTTTGAAAATAAATATGATTCAAAAAATATGCTTTATGTTTGTTTTGATAAGTAGTGACCTAAAGAGGTACAGGCTCCTTTTCAGACTTCTTTATTTTTTCACAGAAGATGAAGAGAACACACATCTCTAATGACAGGTTTCACAGGAGCACAGTTGCAGTGGAGTTAACCTTGTAGCCTACAATTGTAATCCGAGCCACTAAGCTATGAGGGCTCTAGAAAATCTAAACATGTTCTGTATTATAAGACAAAACTAACAAAAAATGTCCAAAGGTGGTTGATGCTGCAGACAAGCAGGCTTTGTCTGGGAATTGGACCCTTTCTGGGGTCTGTATCCTTTACCTTCCTAACTGGGGCTGTATTGTATTTGCAACTTTCACTGAATTCCCCAGGAGTGCTCTGAGCTGCTCAAGCACAGGGTCTTGCTTCCATCTCTGTACTGCATCCTGTGTTCTTCAGTTGGGAAAAAAAGGATCTGTGGGTGTCGGGTGATGCCTACACTTGGTGAGCACAGTGGACCTGACAATCGGAAGATTCCTTCTTCCGACAGCTTAGTAATTTAAATAGAAGGAGTGACAAAGGAAAATAAAATCTTGCCTTTCTTCTAGTTGCAAGTCCTTCTTTTTAATGTGGCCTTTTATTTCACAGCATAAGAGGTTGATTGTGGATTTGAAGACATGGCTTTCTTCAATTCTCTTCTCCTTTTTCCTGTTTTCACTTGTTGTGTTAAGCTTCAAACCCTGCCTAAGACTCTTTAAGTCTAATTTAAATGAGGAAATAAATAAGCTTAGAAAAAATTTGTTTTCCAGAGAAAGAACTGTATCTAACTCATTTTTGTATATTCCATATAGCCCTCTGTTTTATAAACATTTGCCAGTAAATACATATGTGAAAACACACACACAAACACACACACACACACACACACACACACACACAAACCAAGAACTGAATTACCAAGTTCACTGTTATTGTTTACCAGTCACTTGTTTTTTCATTTCCCCTGCTTTTTAAATCTTGTTCTTTTCCATGGAAGTTAACTTTATTGTGTCTCTGAAGACTGTAGGGCATTTGGCTGCCTAGGGGTTCATGTGTTCACTGCAATGAGATTCTGACCTTCAACCCTCAGTTTCCTTCTCTGTTCTAAAGGACAAGTCTGATGTGTTTCTGTTTAAAAGCCAAAAAAAAATCAGATTTCCGATGAAAACAAACTTGTTTATTGAGAGGTGGCAAAGTACAAGAGCAAAATAGTTTTATTTCCAGAGAATTTGCCAAATATTTCTTGGTAGGAGAAGTTTCCTTTGATGAAAAATGCTTTTGGAAAGGAGAAAGGAAGGACACAGTGGACTATTTCAGTACCATTGTGTTTTGAGGAATAATAATATCTGAAAATAATTGCTGAATTGGTCTTGAAAGCGAAGATAATTAAATAACTTTAATTTCTGTGCTTCATAATGCCTGATTTTCCAAAGATCACTGTATGCTCTTTGGTAGTTTTTTTTTTTTTTTTTTTTAGAGCAGTTTTAGATTAGTAGAAAATTGAGTTGAAAGTACAATGAGTTCCTGTTTACCCTGCATCCCTCCATACACACTTTCTACTATTTTTAACATTTTGCACTGTTGTGATACATTTGTTGCAACTGAGCAGTTATTGTTGATATATTATTATTATTATTATTATTATTATTATTGAGATGGAGTTTTGTTCTGTTGCCCTGGCTGGAGTACAGTGGTATGATCTCGGCTCACTACAACCTCTGCCTCCTGGGTTCAAGAGATTCTCCTGCTTCAGCCTCCCAAGTAGCTGGGATTACAGGCACCATGCCCAGCTAACTTATTTTTTATTTTATTTTTTAACTAGAGACCAGTTTTCACTAAATTGGCCAGACTGGTTTCAAACTCCAGACCTCAAGTGATCTGCCTGCCTCGGCCTCCCAAAGTGCTGGGATTGCAGGTGTGAGCTATCGCGTCTGACTTGATATGTTCCTACTAATGTCTGCAGTTTACATTTGGGGTCAATCAATCATCATGTTGCACATTCTGTGAGTTTTGGCAAATGTATGATGACAACTATCTACTATCAGAGTATCACACAGAATAGTCTCATTTCCCTAAAATTTCCCTGTGCTCTGCCTATTCTTCTCTCCCTCCTTGTATTAGACCTCTGGCAACTGCTGAACATTTTGCCATCTCTGTAGACATTTGTCTTTTCCAAAATGTCATATATTATGTAGCCTTTTCAAATTAGCTTCTTTTACTTAATAATATGCATTTAATAGTCCTTATCTTTTCATGGCTTGATAACTCATTATTTTTTATTGTTGTAAAATATTACCTTGTATGGAAGTGCTACAATTTATCTACTTGCCTATTGAAGGATATATTGGTTGTTTCCAAGTTATTTGCAATTATGAATGAAACTGCTGTAAATATCCATGGGTAGGTTTTTGTGTAGAAGTAAGTTTTTAATTCATGTAGGTGAATACCAAGAATCATATGCCAAAAGTATTTTTAGTTTTATAAAATACTGCCAAACTGTTTTCCAAAGTGGCTGTACCATTTGAATCTCTACAAGCCCAGCAATGAATGAGGACTCCTATTTCTCTACATCCTTGCCAGCATTTGATATTGTCAGTGTTTTCGATGTTTGCCATTCTCATAAGTGTGTAACTGTATCTTATTCTTTTAACGTTTAGGTGTTTAAGTGACATATGATGTGGAGTATTTTTTTCGTATGCTAACTTACAGTCTCTTTGTCTTCTTTGGTGAGATGTTAGGTCAGATTTATTGCCTACTTTTTAAATTGGGTTTTCTGTGTTCTTATTGTAGATATTTAAGAAATCTTGATATATTTTGGATACCAGTCATTAATCAAATCTGTATTTTGCAAAGAATTTTCTCCCAGTTGGTGGCTTGTCTTTTAATTCTCTTAACAACATCTTTTGCCAAGCAGCAATTATTAATTTTAATGAAGCCCATCTTATCAATATTTTCTTTTCATGAGTCATACGCTTGGTGTTCTATCTAAAAATTCATCACTAAACCTAAAATTATCTACATTTTTCTGCTAGGTTGTCCTTTAAGATATTTAGTTTTGTGATTTACATTTAGGTCTGTGATGTCTTTTTTTTTTTTTTCTGTTAAAGGTATAATAAGTCCTTCTGTATTTATTCTTTTTTTGCCTGTGGATGTCCATTTGTTCCAGCACCTTTGGTTTAAAAGGCTCTTCTTTTTCTGTTGAGTTGCTTTTGCCTCTTTGTCAAAGATCAATTGACTGTGTTTGTGTAGTTCTATCACTGTGCTCTCTATTCTGTTCCATTGATTTGTCTGTTTTGCCAGTATTATGCTGTCTTGATTGCTATAACTTTGTGGTAAGTTTTAAAGTCAGGTGATATTAGTCCTCCAACTTTGTTCTTCTCCTTCAATATTGTGCTGACTATTCTGTATTTTTTTTCTGTTTCTTTCCATATAAAATTTAAGATCAACTTATTGATAACTTGAAAATAATTGGGTGAGATTTTGATTGGGATTACATTGCATCTATAGACCAAATTGAGAACTGATATCTTGACAATATTAACTCTTCCTATCCATGTACATGGACTACCTCTCCATATATGTAGATCTTATTTTATTTCATTAATAGAATTTTATAGTTTTTTTCATATAGTTCTTGTGTATATTTGGTTGGATTTATACCTAGGTATTTCATTTTTCTGATGGTAATGTAAATGGCATTTTGTTTTTAATTTTGTAGGGAACCAGCCCCTACATCACCCATGGGTACCCCGAGTTTGGTGGTGACAAAGAAATGAGAAAAAAACAGATTAAGAGTGAAAGTGGGATCAGGGGGCTATCACTTATTACTGGAGGCAGTGAAGGCCCCAAGCTCTGGTCTTTCACACTGTTTATTGATTACAATCACTTTGATCTATAGGGTAGGGGTGGAGTGATGAGACAGAGAGGGTGATGTGATGGTGGGGTGAATCAGTGACTGGAACTGAATCAGTGAGCCTGAAGTAGAATGTCATTCTAAAGATTGATATCAGTGGTGATTTGGGAGTTTCACAAAATGAGAACATGCAGTTATCTTTAGTCTGTTATCTATGTGCATCTGGTGGAATGTGGGCCTTACAAGGAGCCTACAAGTCTGGCTACGTCATAGTGCTACTAAGGGGTTTTATGTCCTTGAGCACAACGTTTGTGGTAACAGAGCCTAGGTCGCCCTGCACTGGAACATGAGGCATGGAGAGACCTTCCTCCTCAGAGGCCTCCTGTGGCCTTCCACACTTTGTTGTTCCTTGTTTATATGTTACTCATAACCAATTTATGTAGGCACTCTGTAAGTCCTTTCTCCTTTGCTGCTTCTGCCAAAATAATTTCAATTTCTAAATGCTTACTGCTGGCATATAAGAAAATGATTGACTATTACATATTAACCTGGTATCCTGCAAACTGGAAATAATATTTTATTAGTTTAGTAATTAATTTGTTGTTTCTTTGAGATTTCTCACACAATCATGCTATCTGCAAATAAAATTTTACTTCTTTCTTCCTAATGTTTAGGCCTTTTATTTCATTTTCTTGTCTTATTGCTTTAGCTGGAATTTCCATTACAATATTGAAAATAAGTGATAAGCAGGGACATCCTCACCATAGCAGGAAAGCTTCTAGTTAATTGTCATTAAGTACAATGTTAAGTGTAGATTTTTCTCAGCTATTTTTTACCAAGTTGAGAAAGTTCACCTCAATCTCTAGTTTGCAGAAAGTTTCTATGATTAATGGGTATTGGATTTTGTCAAAGGCTTTTTCTGCATCTGTTGTCATAACCGTGATTTTTATTCTTTGGTGTCATGATGTGTTTGGTTATGTTAATTGATTTTTAAATATTGAACTAGCATTTCATACACTGAATAAATTACTTTTGGTCATGATTCATAATTCTTTTCATACATTGCCAGATTTGACTTGCTAATATTTTATTGAGGATTTTTGCCTCTAGGTTTGTAAGATATATTTGTTGTAGTTTTCTTCTCATGTGTTGTCTTTGTATGGTTCTGGTATTAAGGTAATGCTGGACTTGCAAAATGTTAGGAAGTATATTCCCTCCATCCCTATCTTCAGTAAGAGATTTTAGAGAACTGATTTCTTTCTTAAATGTTTGGTAGAATTCAACAGTTGAACCATCTTGGCTGGCTGCTTTCTGTTTTGGAAGGGTATTTTTTACGGATTTAATTGCTTTTATAGATATAAGATATCTTAATCAGTGTAGGCTACTGTACAAATGACCACCGACTGAATGGCTTAAACAACAAGCATTCATTTCTTGGTGTTTTGGAGGCTGAATACCCCAAATTAGGATGCCAACATGGTTTGGTTTTTGGTGAGTGTCCTATTTCTCATTTAGAGAGGGCGATCTTCTTGGCTGAACTCATGCCTGTAATCCCAGCACTTTGGGAGGTCGAGGAAGGAAGATCATGAGGTCAGGAGATCTAGACCATCCTGGCCAACATGGTGAAACCCTGTCTCTACTAAAAATACAAAAAATATAATAATAATAATAATAAAAAGAAGCTGGGCATGCTGGCATGCACCTGTAATTCCAGCTACTCGGGAGGCTGAGGAAGGAGAATCACTTGAATACAGGAGGCAGAGGTTGCAGTGAGCTAAGATTGTGTCACGTCCAGCCTGGGCAACAGAGTGAGACTCCATCTCAGAAGAAAAAAGAAAAAACAAACAAAGAAAACCCCTCTCATTTCTTATATTTCAGAAATTCTGATTTGTGCCTTTTCTCTTTTTCTTTAGTTAACCTAGCTAGAGTTTAACCAGTTTTATTGATCTTTTGAAAGAACAGTTCTATAGTTTCATTGCCCATTGATTTCTGTTTTCAATGTCTTGTATTCTACTTTAGTTAATTTGTTAATTCTTTGAGACTTCCCACATAGACAATCATGCCATCTGCAAATAAAAATTTACTTCTTCCTTCCTAATATTTATGCCTTTTATTTCATTTTCTTGTCTTATTGCTTTAGCTGGAAAAGAAGACTGATATCATTATTTTTACTTCTCTCTAGGTTTTTTCTGCTGTTTACTTCAGTGTTAGTTTGTTCTTTTTCTTTTCTGGTTTTCTTTGGTAGAAGCTTAGATGTTTGAATTTTCTTTCTTCTTTTCTAACATATGCATTTAGTTCTATAATTTTTTTTTTCTAAGCACCAATGATCTGTCTTTATTGATTTCTTTCTGTCTTGACTTCTAGTTTCATTTCGTGTGGTCTGAGAGCATACTTTTGTGCTTCGTATTCTTTTAAATTTATAAAGATGTGTTTTATGACACTAAATGTGGTCTATATTAAGGATTGTTTTGTCTTCTTGAGAATTTACTCTCTTTTTATTATGTAGCACCTCTCTTTATCTCTGATAATCTTCCTTGCTCTGATATCTGTACCGTCTGAAACTAATATAGCTACTGCAGCCTGCTTTTGATTTTTTGTTAGCAATGTAATAGGCTGAATTGTGTGCCCCAAATTCAAAATGTGTCTGTATTTGGAGATAGGGTCTTTAAGGATGTAATTAAGTTAAAATGAGGTCATTAAGGTGGCCCTAATCTGATGTGACTGTTGTCTTTATAAAACAGGAAATTAGGACACAGGCACACACAGAGGCAAGATCATGTAAAGATACAGAGAAGAGAAGGTGGCCGTCTGCAAGCCAAGGAGGAAGGACTCAGAACAAACCAATGCTGCTGCCATTTTGATTTTGAATTACCAGAATTGTGGGAAAATAAATTTCTGCTGTTTAAGCCACCCAGTCAATGTGGTACTTTGATATGGTAGCCCCTGTGAACTAATGTAGGATGGTAGTGGTATTTCTTTCTTTATTCCTTTACTTTTAATCTATTTGTTTCTATATTAGGCGGGTTTGTTTGTTTGTTTGTTTGTTTTATGTTTTCATTTGGTTTTGGACAACATAGAGTTGGGCATAGTTTTTTTATGCACTTCAACAGTCTCTCTCTCTTTTTAAAGTGTATACCATTGGCATTTAAAGTGATTATTGGTATATATAGATTGTGTATCATATTTGTTACTGTGTTATTGTTTTCTACTTGTTGTCCTTGTCCTTGTTCTTTGTTTCTCTCTCTCTCTCTCTCTCCTACCGTTTTTCTGCCTTTTCTGGTTTTAGTGGAGTATTCTATTTTTTTCTTCTCTCTTAGCATATCAATTATACTTTTTAAACTTTTTCTTAGTGATTGCCATTGAGTTTAAATATATATTTACAATTAATTTAAGTCTACTTTCAGAAGACACTATACCACTTAGCAATACTATAGTACCACAGATAGGACAAGTACCTTGTAATAGATTATCCCAAATTCCTCCCTCTTACCTCTTGTAACACTGGTGTCAGTAATTTCATTTATCCATGAGATATAATCATCGAATACATTGTTGTTATTATTTTGAACCAACTGCTATCTACTATTCTACTATGTCAATTAAAAATAAGAAAAACAGAAACTTTCATTTTACCTTAATTTAATTCTTCTTTAAAGCTCTTCCTTTCTCTATGTAGATCCAGTTTCTGACCTATTTCATTTTCCTTCTTTCTGAAGAACTTCTTTTAAAGAGAGGTCTACCAGCATAAATTTTCTCAATTTTCATTTTCTGGTAAAGACTTTACTTTTGAAAAACAATTTTTCTAGCCGGGTGGGTGTTTTCTTTTAACAGTTTAAATATTTACTACATTCTCTATTTTGCTTTCATGGTTGTAGCAAGAAGTCTCATATCATTAATTTTACCTCTCTCTAGGTAAGCTCCCTCACCCTCCACTCCACCCCAGCTTTTTTCAAGTTTTTCTCTGTGTTTTTGATTTTCTGCAGTTTGAATAAGATTTGCCTAGATTTCATCTTTTATTTTGTTTTGTATCCTGTTGGGTGTTCTCTGAAATTCTTAGATCAGTGTTTTGCTGTCTGTTATTAGTTTTGGGAAATTATCAGTCATTATTGCTTCAAGGATCTTTTTTCTTCTTTTCTCTCCTTTATTTTTGAATTCTAATTATAAATATGTTACAACTTCTGTAATTGTCCCACAGTTCTTTGATACTCTATTTCACTTACATTTCTTTTTCATGTTTCCATTAACTTTTTTTTTAAGCTCACTGATTCTTTCCTTGGCTCTATCCAATCTATTGATGAGCATATCAAAGGTAATCTTCATTTCTATCACTGTGTTTTTGATTTCTAGCACTCTTTAGATTTTCACTTAGTTTCCATATTTCTTCTTACATTACCCATCAGTTTTTACATGCAATCTTCTTTATCCATTAGAGTCCTTGTTAATGATAATCATTTTAAATTAATAAGCTAATAATTCCAACATCTCTACCACATCTGAGTCTGGTTCTGATGCTTGCCCTGTCTCTTAAATTTTGATTTTTAACTTTTAATATGCCTTGCAGTTTTTATTGAAAATTATATATTAGGTAAAACAAATGAGGTAAATGTGCCTTTAGTGTGGGATTTTTTTTTCTTGTTTCTTGTTTTTTTTTTTTTTTTTTTTTTTTTTTTGGCTATCTGGCTAGTAATTAGGCTGTTTACTATTTTCCTTTGTTGCAGGTGTCATAGGCTAAAATTTCCTCACGTGTCCTATCCATGTTTTTATCACCTCTGTTGTCTTTATGGCTCCCTAGAAACCAAAGTAGTAATGAGTATAGGAGGCTGCAGGGCTGCAGAGCAAGGAGTACAGGTATGTCCTTTCTTATAGTCAGTCAAGGCTGGAAAGTCATAGGCAGATGTGACTTCACTTGAGCATTGGAGAAGCAACAAAGATGCCTTATTGTCCTAGTTTGGTGGCAGACTTGCTTTTGCTCCCAAATCTGGGAGTGTTCTCAGTGAGTATGGATTGGACTTTCTGAGGCAGGGGACTTGATGAAGAAGTCTTGAGAAGCTGATTTTCAGGAGTGGTCACAGGTCCCAGTAAACTCACTTTAATATCTAGCATCTGTGGTGTTGAAAAGGTGTTTGAATTTTCAGTGACATGTAGGGGGTCAATGATCTCTTGCTTCATCATCATAAACTGACTCCAATACTCTAGGAACAAGGAAACCAGGTGCTCAACCACCTCGAGTTGATGCTTGATATCCTGTAACATTGTCACTGGGTCTGGATTGGGCACAGCATGGGCCATATTGTAGGTCCAAAGGCTTTAGCCAGATTGGCAACATCTGGTTCCCTAGAAATTTCTTAAGTAAGGCCTGATACAAGAACATTTTCAATTGTGCTCCCCTGTTAATATACAAGAGTCATATTGATGTGATGGTAAGGTTGGGTGAGGAGCAGCACTGTCCTGTCCTGTAATAAGGACTCAGTCTTTTAGTGAGCCTGTGCCCTTGGGCTGTAACTTTGCAGGTACTTTCCCTACCTGGGTGAAACAGGAAGGCTAGATGAGCTGGAATTGACCCTTTCCCTTCTTTGAGGTCTGTTTGGCACTGGCAAAATATTTTGCTTTGAGAGTAGGTCTTGTTGAGAACAGAAAGCTCTGGGTGTTTTTTCGAAAAAGCTACTCTCCCATTCTCCACCCACTCACATGTTGGAAGCTGTAGGGGATTTTTCTCTGATCTTCTCTGTGAGAACCTGGTAGGGCTCCTGAAGGTAGAACCTAGAAAAGTGTGGAAACCTCCAAGGAAGTCTCCACTGGGAGATTTTAATTCTCATACTTGCCCAAGCTGAGCCTCCAGCAATTCATAAATTACAGTTTTAGATTTCAACTCCAGTCCTAGTTCCAGCAGAGATTTCTGCTCCAGGAAATTGTTGATTTCTGTGTCTGCCTATCTGTCTTTCCAGTTTTGGAGGGTGTTTGTCCATTTGTCTCGGGACCTCAATTCTCTTATGGAACTAAGAGCTGTTGATCTTTAACTTATTCAGCTTTTTATTAGTTGTTAGAATGGAGTGGTGACTTCTGAACTCCTATATGCTGGCCAAAAAAAAAAAGTCTATTTTATTTTGAACTTTGTTGAATGAACATCCTTCTTTAGAAGTTATCTAAAGGTGCGTTTCGTAAGCATTTTGAAAATTTACATATTTCAACAAGATGATAAGTTCCCAGTAATGGGATTTGTGTGCAACTGATGAGTGATAACCATATCATAATGTTTGCAACTGACAGTCCATTAGCTCGAAATGTGTTTTGTATTGTCAGCTAGTATTTGAAGAAAGTTTTGGTTAGTAAAGTTTCAGAAATTAGCACATTGGTATGCTGAATATTAATACATAAGGTACACATTCTTCTGTACTAAACAGTATGTGCTCATCAGTTTACATTATTTGCTTTTGTCCCTAATTCATAATGGAAAAGTAGCTATGTCTTTCAAGTAACTATCATTTTTCCAAAACTGAAACAACTTCATAGTTTAAAATAACATGAATTTTGTCCTAAAGTAGCATGTTGTGAGATTAGTTATTCCATCACAGAATTTTAGAATTCCAAGAGACCTTGAACAATGTATAGTTTTTTTTTTCATATTTTACAGATGATGTCTATAGAAGATAAGGGTCTTATTTAGGGTCAGAGGCTAGTATGTGGCATAATTATATTATGGTTTCTTAAGACGTGACTATCAGTCTTGGTCTTAACACAGATTTAGCTGAACAATGAGAACACATGGACACAGGGAAGGGAAAAACACACAAGGAGCTGGGGGACGGTAGAGAGCATCATGATAAATAGCTAATGCATGTGGGCTTAATATCTATGTGATGGGTTGGTAGGTACAGCAAACCAACATGTCACATGTTTATCTATGTAACAAACCTGCACATCTGCACATGTATCCTGGAACTTAAAATAAAAACATAAAAAAAGAGACAGATTTAAACCATCTTGTTCTTATTTACTTCATCAGGAGATTATCATATAGTGGAATTTAGGATTATGACCTTGAAATGCTGAAGGATCTCAAAGCAATATCTGACTCACCATGAAATGGCTAAATTGTATGCCCAGAATTCTAGTTTAATTTTTTTATTTGCTTATATTCCAGTTATTTGAAAAATTGAATCCAATTTTGCCAACTTTATTTTTAAAAGTTTAATTCAAACACATTGGTTCCAATCAATGTGAATTAATAGGAGTTTATTTAAGAAGACAGGTCATTTGTAAATTCCAAAGTGGAATATTTGACAATGATTTTGTCATATTCAATAAAGATGCTACTTAGTGACTGTGTAACCATGGTCAATTTATTAAACCTCTTTGTGACTCAATTTTCTTCCTTGTAAAGTGGGATATGGATAATATTTCTTTCTCACAGGGTTATTTTGAGGATTAAATACATTAAATCTATAAATTGCTTAGAATAGTAATTTCCTAATTAATGTTAGTTATTATAATTAAAATGAATGTATACTCAGGCTCCTAGGATTTGCAATTTTAGCCCTCTTCCATTTATAACCCTTTCTAAAACCATCCTGGACAGATGACTGGTCATTTCTATATTACTTCTAAAATAATTCCTTTTATTGTACTAATTTTTTATCAATATGTTTGTGTGTGTGTGGAGCGGGGCAGCCAGTGGTGGTGAGGTAGGAATATGTTCAGTGAATTTCAATATTGACTCTTTCGTCACACAGGGTGGCAAAGCCCAGTCTTAAAATTTACTGTGCATACATCTCTAGTGAGGGAAGTAGCAAAATTCCCACATCCCAATTCCCCTAAAGCTCTGCTGCTCTTCTCATCCTTTCCATTATCTTCCTCCTAGGTAATTTTAAATAAGTCTGTGTTATTGCAGCAGTCCCTTAACTGTGCGTATGTGGTGTGCGCATGCGTGTGTGTGCATGTGTGTGTATGTGTGTGTATTCAGGATAATTTCTAGGTGTGTGAGAGGTTATTAGATGGCAGATATGCAAGGGTCATGTGCAGTACCTGAATAATGATGTGTGAAGCTGGCTGCTCCATAAGCGCTCATAATATAAACATTAAGCCGTGTAGTATGAAGATAGGGACATGACTTTTTAAAAATGTAAATATAGACAGTTCCCCAGGAGTTCCTAGTCCCATCTATCCAGATATTTTAAGAGTTCTTTTATAATTGTTTTGGGTTTCCTTTAAATACTTGGTAAAAACTCCGTTTTCAGTCACTATTTCTGGAATTGATTTTATAGAATAATATGGCTTTTCTTCCATATACTATTCCTAACTATATTGTAACTATAGGGTTTTTAAGTGTTTTTGACAAATTAGGTAGAAACTATTTTTAAAAAAACTGAGATTCCAGGCAATTTTATTGCATATTCAGATACTCATTATTTTCTTCATTCATTTATTACACTTGCAGGTAGGTGAAATTCACCCTCCATTTGAAGGCAATTATTTCTGTTATGTTTAGTGGGAAAGGAAACGGATCCAAGTCTCTTTTTATAAAGGCGGCAGTGAGAGTGAACTGTGATTTTGTTGGGTGAAACCAAAAAGGTTTACTTTAGTGTAAACTATACCTCCTTTCGGAAACCCTAGTGCTCTGGCAGTTTAGATAACACAGATGTGAGTAGATCACACCCTAGTTCATTTCAAGATGTGATCTAGATTCAGGCTTAATGGACTGCTAATATACACTCAGAGCGGCTAGAGGCAAGCATTCTCCAGAGACCTCCAGAGATCTGGAAAAACTTGTCTTGGTCAGTGAATGGGAGCAAGACAAATACCTCTGTTTAGAATACAGTTTTAGTCATTTTTACATGTCATCCTATCAGTCAGCAAGTGAATTTAGAGACTTAGAGACAGATTTTGAAAGTGATTTTATTGTACTCAAGGGTAGTGGCTTTGAAAACACATTTCAAATGCAATCACAATTTGCACATCTGTAACCTAATGCTGCAGAGTGAAACTGTAAACTCGCCTCTGAAGCAACAGTGGTTTCCTAAACTCTGTGGATATTTTATTCTTTCATTGGCTACTATTTAAAAAGTACTTTGAACGTGAATGATGGCATTCAAGTATTTTATATGGCTCAACTAATATTTTATAGGAAATCAAAATAGGCAATGCCCTCCAGCATTCAAGATTACTTGGAAACTGGCTGGGTGTGGTGGCTTATGCCTGTAATCCTGGCACTTTGGGAGGTTGAGGTGGACGGATCACTTGAAGTCAGGAGTTCGAGATCAGCCTGGCCAATATGGTGAAACCCCATCTCTACTAAAAACACAAACATTAGCTGGGTATGGTGCCTGTAATTCCAGCTACTTGGGAGGCTGAGGCAGGAGAATTGCTTGAACCCGGGAAGTGGAGGTTGCAGCGAGCCGAGATTGTGCCATTGCACTCCTGCCTGGGCACTGTAGCAAGACTCCATCTCAAAAAAACAAAACAAAACAAACACAAAAGCAAGCAATTACTCAGATACGGAAATATTGGTGATATGTTAGGATTATAAGTTACATTAATGTTACAAAGGTAGGCACAAACAAAAATTAAGTTGTTTTTAAACTTTATTTCTTTTTATTTATTTATTTTTTATGACAACGTACCATTGAATTTTTATTTTTAAATTAATTTATTGTTCTCATAACAGGTTACATATCTTCATTTATTTTAAGTTCTAATCAATGCAGCGCAAAAAATACTTTGGCTTTGTAGATAATTCCTACATAGATTTAATCCACTGCTTTAAATTTTATGAGTCTGGAAAATTTATTTAATAAATACCAGGTAACAATTTTATTTTTGATGCTGTTTCCTACATATTTAAAGGGGATATTGTTTGATGCTGATTTCAGTTTTCATGTGGCCATTAAAAAAAATAAAAAGACACTCTGACCTATGGAATTTGGTTTGGATTAGTTGTAGTTACTATACTGAATAAGCTGCCTCTTGTATTTCTGGTTGCCCAAAGACTAACTTGAAACAGAATTCTACATTTATATTCAAGTTTTCTTCAATATTTTGTTCCCAATATTGTTCTGCATCAGACTGTTTTGTAGAAACTCCTAGAAATTTACCCTCCCCTTGGTGTCTTTTTAATATTATTTTGTGATATTCATAGCATTCTTTTTCATACAAGTAATTATAGAATAAATCAGTTAAACTGAACCTCCTTTTATCTGGAACTGCAGTATTTGCCTCTTATCTTCCTGGTTTCCCCAAAGCCTTTATCTCTTTATAACATTCTCTCTCTCTCTCTCTCTCTCTCTCTCTCTCTCTCTCTCTCTCTCTTGAGATGGAATCTCCTCTGTTGCCCAGGATGGAGTGCAGTGGAGTGATCTTGGCTCACTGCAGCCTCCACTTCCCAGATTCAAGCTATTCTCCTGCTCAGCCTCCCGAGTAGCTGGAACCACAGATGCATGTCACCATGCCCTGGTAGTTCTTGTATTTTTAGTAGAGATGGGGTTTCACTATGTTAGCCAGGATGGTCTCGAACTCCTGACCTCAGGTGATCCACCCACCTTGACCTCCCAAAGTGCTGGGATTACAGGCACGAGCCACCATGCCCAGCCTCTTTATGACATTTTCTACTCTACCTAATGCACATATTATCAAACAATTTGCTGCCAAAAAACTTTGGTGAGAGTTTTCCATGTTTGCATTTTTAAGACTGCAGGCTGTTCTTCCAGTGTACCATGTAACACAGGCACATGAATGTTGGCTTATTGGACAAGTTCTGAGAAATGGTCCATGCTTTATTCCATGTTGCTGTCTGTACACGATCTTCCAAAATATATTAATATGCATTCAAAAGTTGCTAGGGAACTGTATACATAGCTTTCCATTTATTGTATTTGCTGACTATTTAGGGGCATAACAAATAAAATGATTTTTATATTTATACTCCCATCAACAGGAATCAGAAAAGAGAAGACAGGGTGGACTTTCTCTTGGCCTGTATCTTTATTTAGAAATCTGGCCTTCAAACTTTAGCCATATGACCTGCCATAATACTGAGACACTACACCATCCAGGTAGAAGCATGTAGTGCTCTAGCTGTTGACAGACTATTGATTCTTTTTAAATGAGTAATACTTATATTCACTTGGATTCAGCAGCCTGTACCTTGGTCATTCCATTAACAGCACATCAAGTTATGCCATCTGAAATAGTAACTCCATGATTTTATTTCTTAAAATTTATGCATCATTAGTTCCTTTAACTTGCGAATCCTGTCATCTCTATTTCCATGGCCTTATTGCATGCTTTTATTATGATTTGTTTATGAAAATATCTTCCTTTGCCTTCAAGTTTGTCTTCTATCAATGCACCTTCCTCCTCCTCCTCCTCCTCCTCCTCCTCCTCCTCCTCCTCCTCTTCTTCTTCTTCTTCTTCTTCTTCTTCTTCTTCTTCTTCTTCTTCTTCTTCTTCTTCTTCTTCTTCTTCTTTTTTTCTTCTTTCTTCTTCTTCTTTTTCTGAGACAGAGTCTCACTCTGTTGCCCAGACTGGAGTGCATCGGCACCATCTTGGCTCACTGCAACCTCCTGCTTTTGGGTTCAAGCCATTCTCCTGCCTCAGCCTCCCATGTAGCTGGGACTACAGGAATGTGTCACCACGCCCAGCTAATTTTTGTATTTTTAGTAGAAACAGAGTTTCACCCTTTTGGCAAGGCCGGTCTCAAACTCTTGACCTCAGGTGATCCACCCACCTCGACCTCTCAAAGTGCTGGGATTACAGTTGTAAACCACTGCACCTGGCCCAATGCACCGCCTATTCACTGCTTTTCTCTGAATGTGAAAGTAATTAGCCCTCTAACCTGGCTGAAACCCACCAGGGACTCTTCACTGACTTCAACATCTCTAGTGTGCCACAACGGTCCTCTACCATCCTCCTTTCAGTTTTCTTCTCCTTATACACCTTACATACATCACACACATATACACACACACTTCCACATTACCCTTAGGATTTGTGAATCCTGCAGAACTCTGCAAGAGATATTTCTCTGCCTTGCCTCTTTCTCCCACAGGACAATTCCTGTGTGCTTTACATGTCCAATAATACTTAATTCTGACCATCACTCCAAGACAGTGATCACAGAGTCCTTCTGTCATTATGATTATTAGACTTACGCCCTACCTCCTTCTATTCTCTGTGTACATTTGGTTTGGTTATCATCCAGACTTCATGTTCCTTTTATATCACACAATTTTCACACTTCGCTATAAGAATTGTTTTGTTCATATTTTCAACCAGGCTGTAGGTTGTTTATGGGCTGGAATTCAGTACTTATGAGGACCATCATCATCTTGCAGCATGCCTGGTACATAAATACAAGGTAGGGGCTTACCTATGGATTTGTTCAATTAAAGTGTAAAATAATTAACAGACTTAAACTTTGAGAGCAGTTACCCTTGTCATATCTGCCTTTTTTTATCTGCCTTTGCACTTAGCTTAGTGGGAAGCACAGAATTTTTACTCAGTAAGTGCTGTGGATTGAGGAGAACAGATAGAAACCCACTGAGATAAGAGGCTGTGATAATGGGTAAACATACCTGTTCATACGTTGTATCTTCATTTATTGGCTTCTTTTTAAGCATGAGCATTCAGTCTGGACATTTCCAAGGTGCATCTTCTGTAAAAACTAGGTGTTTTTTGGGAAGCTTTTGTAGTAAAAAATATATTTTTCTATCTTTTTCCATAGGCTTATATGAACAATTGCTAAATAATTTTAATAGGCTGTATTTTGGTAGAGAGTGTCAAGTAATTTCTGTATATTTTTCCATTGAAATATTGTTGAATAATCTCTGGCAGTATGTACTCTAGAATATATGGTTTATTTTATTCTCATGTCTATGTTAGAGAATAAGAAATGCCTTGACATTATTACTTGTACCAAATGGCTCTTATTCTCCACCTATATTTAAAAATGTATTTTGCTTTCTTAAAATAGAATTGGGATTAAAATTATATTAAACTGTTCAGGAACATAGTATTCAGTTGAAATAAATACTTAAAAGTTTACAAATTGGAATTAGAGTAGGGATTAATCAACTTTCTTTTGTGTCTTCCAGCTAAGCTGAATCAATTTAACATCTCTGTGTACTTTTGAACTGGTAGATGCCTTCTTATCTCATTGACTCTTCACCTAAGCAATTCAAAAAGTTTTATTCCAGCGAGAAATCATTTAGAATTTGACAGAACCAAATTAAAGTAGCCTAATTATTGGTTTATGTACTAAAACTGTATTTACCTGAGATAACATAAATTTGAGTATAAACACACAAAAAGGAGAGATTAAAAAACAAAAATAGTGATATGAATTAGAGCAAAGGAAATATAATTAGGAAAAGGAGGTGAAGCTTGGGTGAGATTCTTGCACAGGATTTGTATTGTTAAGCCCTTCATTTTATTTATCGATGGCTCAAAATTATCTATAATTTTTCTAACATCCATCGATAAAAGGAAAGTCTATTGTCCATAGGATAAAATAAAGACAGAATATCTGTCTTTTTGGTATATTCAAGAAAAATTTGACAAATTGGTCCTCAAGAACAGGAATATTTAAATTTTGATGACCAGTATCCTCAAGAGGTTTTCTGGTTTTGTATCACACTCATGCACTCAAGCCAATGGCACCCATCCATGCAGTTCTGTGGCACTTATTTGGGGTTGCCCTAGTGATGTGTTGGTAAATGTTTTACAACTGGGTCTCTGATGAGGGTGCAGCCCTTACCTGAAGTATTTGTTTATTGTCAAGGTGTAACTATTCCCACAAAGGCTAATTTTCACACCACTGAAGGCAAAGTTGGAAAGAGACACACGTAATGGGCTCTCCATAGACCATGCAAGCCAGCTCTGGCATATCACCATGTCACCCATCACAGCTCTCCCAAACCCTGCTTTATCCAACCCTGGATATAGATGTTCAGGGTTCATATATATATAGATGTTCATATATATATGAAGAGTTTACTCATCACGGTGACTGAAGCGAATTCTGTCAGTAGTTTGTTTTGGCTGTTGTTATTTTTTTGGAATGAAGTTATTCCTTATTACTGATTAAGAATAGAGCCAATGATTTCACAATCAGGTGAATCAGAGATAGATTGGATACTCATAAATGAAACTGAAAACCTGAAAATCAATCTTTCTGAAAAGATTTTACTTTACCTCTATACTGATGAAAATATAGGATAGCTAACACTGCATTTGAGCATGTGATACGTACCGGAGACTGTTTTTAATGCTTTACATGTATCAGCTTGTTCCGGTCCTATTAAAATCCCAAGAGGGCTGGGCGCGGTGGCTCAAGCCTGTAATCCCAGCACTTTGGGAGGCTGAGGTGGGTAGATCACGAGTCAAGAGATCGAGGCCATCCTGGTCAACATGGTGAAACCCCATCTCTACTAAAATTACAAAAAATTAGCTGGGCATGGTGGCATGTGCCTGTAATCCCAGCTACTCAGGAGGCCGAGGCAGGAGAATTGCCTGAACCCAGGAGGTGGAGGTTGTGGTGAGCCGAGATTGCACCATTGCACTCCAACCTGGGTAACAAGAGGGAAAGAAACTCCATCTCAAAAAAAAAAAAAAGTAAATAAATAAATAAAAAATAAAATAAAATCCCAAGAGGTGAGTATTTTTGCTGAAAGACCACAGCTAGCAAGTTGTGTAGCCGGGATTTAAATGTGAGTTTCCTGGTTCCATACTCTACCATTTTCTAATTTTTGTAAGCATATTCTATATTTGCTATTGAATATTTGTTGGAGAACGCAAAGGACACCAAATATTGAAATAAGCTACCTCTTCAAATGAACTTACTAGACTTTCCTTTCTCCCATGGACTCCAGGAACAGGTGTGGCATGTGGGCTTATTGGAACAAATGGAAAAGTTGTCCTTTGCTCCTCATCTCTACCACTAGCTTGAAAGGTCCAGCTGTCAGCCAGGCACAGTGGCTCACGCCTGTAATCCCAGCACTTTGCGAGGCTGAGGTGGGCAAATCACCTGAGGTCAGGAGTTCAAGACCAGGCTGACCAATATGGAGAAATCCGTTCTCTACTAGGAATACAAAATTAGCTGGGTGTGGTGGCTTATGCCTGTAATCCCAACTACTCAAGAGGCTGAGGCAGGAGAATCACTTGAGCCCAGGAGGCGAAGGTGGTGGTGAGTTGAGACTGTGACATTGCACTCCAGCTGGGCAAGAAAAGCCAAACTCCATCTCAAAAAGTTTATCCATATCAAGTAGGCTTCATCCCAGGGATGCAAGGCTGGTTCAACATACACAAGTCTATACATGTAATTCACCCCATAAACAGAACTAAAGACAAAAACCACATGATTATCTTAATAGATACAGAGAGGGCCTTAGACAAAATTCAACGGCCCTTTATGCTAAAAACTCTCAATAAACTAGGTTCGACTGAATGTATCTCAAAATAATAAAAGCTATTTATGACAAACCCACAGCCAATATCATACTGAAGGGGCAAAAACTAGAAGCATTCCCTTTGAAATCTGGCACTAGAAAAGGATGCCCTCTCTCACCACTCCTATTCAATATAGTATTGGAAGTTCTAGCCAAAGCAGTTGGGCAAGAAAAAGAAATAAAGGGTATTCAATTAGGAAAGGAGGAAGTCAAATTATCTCTATTTGCAGCTGACATGATGGTATATTTAGAAGACACCATTGTCTCAGCCCAAAATCTACTTAAACTGACAAGTAACTTCAGCAAAGTCTCAGGATATAAAAGCAATATGCAAAAATCACAAGCATTCCTATACACCAATAAGAGACTTAAAGAGAGTCAAACGAAGAGTAAACTGCCATTCAAAGTTGCTACAAGAGAATAAAATACCTAGGAATACAACTAACAAAGGACCCAAAGGGCCTCTTTAAGGAGATCTACAAACCACTGCTCAAGGTAATAAGAGAGGACACACAAAAAAGGAAGAATCAATATCGTGAAAATGGCCATGCTGCCCTAAGTAATTTATAGATTCAACACTATCCCCATCAAGCTATCGATGACCTTTTTCACAGAACTGGAAAAAAACACCTTAAACTTCATATGGAACCAAAAGAGAGCCCACATAGCCAAGTCAATTCTAAGCAAAAAGAACAAAGCTGGAGGCATCACGCTACCTGACTTCAAACTATGCTACAAGGCTACAAGAATCAAAACAACATGATACTGGTGCCAAAACAGAGATAGAGACCAATGAAACAGAACAGAGGTCTCAGAGGCAATGTCACACATCTACAACCATCTGATCTTTAACAAACCAGACAAAAACAAGCAATGGGGAAAGGATTCCTTGTTTGATAAATGGTGTTGGGAAAACTGGCTAGTTAAGTGCAGAAAGCGGAAACTTCCTGACACCTTACACTAAAATTAACTCCAGATGGATTAAAGACTTTAAACATAAGACGTAACACCATAAAAACCCTAGAAGAAAACCTAGGGAAAAGCATTCAGGACATAGGCATAGGCAAGGACTTCATGACTAAAACACCAAAAGCATTGGCAACAAATGCCAAAATAGACAAATGGGATCTAATTAAACTCCAGGGCATCTACACAGCAAAAGAAACAATCATTAGAGTGAACTGGCAACCAACAGATTGGGAAAAACTCTTTGCAGTCCACCCATCTGACAAAGGACTTATATCCAGAATTTACAAAGTACTAAAACAGATTTACAAGAAAAAAACAAACCCATTCAAAAATGCGTGAAGGATATGACCAGACACTTTTCAAAAGAAGACATATATGAGGCCAACAAACATGAAAAAATGCTCATCATCACTGGTCATTACAGAAATGCAAATCAAAACCACATTGAGATATCATCTCACACCAGTTAGAATGGCGATCATTAAAAAATCTGGAGACAACAGATGCTGGAGAGGATGTGGAGAAATAGGAACACTCTTACACTGTTGGTGGGAGTGTAAATTAGTTCAACCATTGTGGAAGACAGTGTGGCGATTCCTCAAGGACCTAGAAATAGAAATTCCATTTGACCCAGCAATCCCATTACTGGGTATATATCCAAAGGATTGTAAATCGTTCTATTATAAAAACATATGCACATGCATGTTCATTGCAGCACTGTTTACAATAGCAAAGACTTGGAACCAAACCAAATGCCCTTCGATGATAGACTGGACAGGGAGAATGTGGCACATATACACCATGGAATACTATGCAGCCATAAAACACGATGAGTTTGTGTTCTTCATAGGGGCATGGATGAATCTGGAAACCATCATTCTCAGCAAACTGACACAAGCTCAGAAAATCAAACACTGCATGTTCTCACTCATAGGTGGGTGTTGAACAATGAAAACACGTGGACACAGGGAGGGGAGCATCACATACTCCCTGTTCTGTTGGAACAGGGTCTGTTGTGGGGCCTAGGGGAGGAACAGTGGGAGGTAGGGAGTTGGGGAGGGATAACATGGGGAGAAATGCCAGATATAGGTGATGGGGATGGAGGCAGCAAACCACATTGCCATGTATGTACCTATGCAACAATTCTGCATGTTCTTCACATGTACCCCAGAACCTAAAGTGCAATAAAATATATATTAAAAACAAGAAAAATGAAACATCCTGATGTCAAGTCCTGGCTTTGTCCAGCCATGCATTATCTATGTGGCAAAAGCCAAGGGACTTTTCTTCCAGGTATTATGTTTTGGAGAATAGGGTGATCCATCTCTACTTCTCAGGACTGTTAAGAAAAATTTTGAAGTTGGTTTTGGATTCTCAAGTAGAGACAAGGTTTTTCATGTGTTTGAGGTCATTGTGTGGTCCTTTGACTTAAGTATTATGTCCTCACAGCTTGTGTAGTACCTTCTCAGCACTGCTGCTCATTTTCTGTAGTCCCCGGCTATCTCTCTTTTGTTCCATTACTGCAAAGTTTGGCTATTTGCTATCAGGCAGCCAGGGTAAGGTGCTACTCTTGCTCTAGACAAGTAGAAAATACTCAAATCCAAATCATGTTTAAGACTGGAAATGACAGGCATGAGGCCCTGTGACAGGAATACAGGAATGTACCTGGACTATAAGGGCAAAGATATACTTGCAACCTCATTGAAAGGGAAACAGAAAAGATGACTTCCACATCCCTCCAGAAATGGTCTAACTCATCCTCTCAGATTCACTTCTCTTTAGACCTCTTAAGACATTTGCTTTGGCTTGACTCTTCAGGAGGCAAAATGATAGATGAAACTCAGGGTGGTGTGTAGTATTTGGTAGCCACTGTTCTCAGTACTCTCTACATTTTCATCAAAACTCTAACGGTGTTTTCATTTTACAGGTGAGGAAACTGGGGCACAGAAAGATGAGGAAACTTACTTAAGCTTACACACTTCTGAAGTGCTTGAGCTGGGGTTTGCCACAATCTAGCTACAGGGACCACACCCTTAGCCACTGGAGCTGTGCTATCCAGTAGAACTTGGGGAGATTATGAAAACGTTCTCTATTTGTGTTGTACAATACCTGAGCCTTAGCCACAAGTGGCTGTTGAGCACTTGGATTTTGAGTAGCACAACTGAGCAAAGGCATTTACATTCTATCTAATTTTAAATAATTCAAATTTAAATAGCCACATGTGACCAGCGTCTAACTTCTTAGACAACTCAGCCCTAGACTATACTGCCCTCTAGGAAAAGTCAAGGTATAGAGTGGGGCAGGAAGAAAAGCTAAGGACATGTAATTGAACCAATTTCTATCACCCAGTGATGAGTGCTGTCAGTGTTTCTCAGGTCTGTAAAAAAAAGATGTTTTCAAAACCAACAGAGTTAACATTTCTAACTTCATTTTAACAGTTTCCATGGTAGTTTTAATATACATTATAAGTCTGCCATGCGTCCTGCAGAACTCAAAGTTGTGTAATGTGTCATTATAAAGAAAGAGGTAATACTATATTAACTAAAAATAAAGACAAGGCAAATATCAATTAAATTCCAGCCATACACTGCTTTACAGGCGATTGGCTGTTCCCTTTGTGGCTAGAAAGTGTTCTTCCTAATTCTTTGTACTACATATCTTAAAATGAATACAGTTTGGGTCTCTGCAAATGCTATTTCCAGAGCCATTTTCACATCTATTGCACAAATTACTTTCCCTTAGAATACGTCTCTGTGAAAAATTGTCATGATACAGCAGAGGTTCCAATACAGTGTATTTATAGGTTTTTCAGCTTCAAAAACTATATCAAATTCTGGGAACAGTTTGATATAGAATAAAATTTCCCTGCCCATCAATTTATTTATTTGTTTTATAAGATTTGGATTGTAAATATGTAGAATGCATGCTGTATTCATGAATCAAAGTAAAACATTCCCGTTATTTAACTTTTAAGGCAAGGGGTTTCAGTTTTTCTTTCCTTTCTCTCTCTTTTTTTGAAATAGGTCTCATTCTGTCACCCAGACCAGAGAGCAGTGGTGCAATCTTGGCTCACTGCAGCCTCTACTCCTTGGAATCAAGTGGTCTTCCCACCTCAGCCTCCCAAGTAGCCAGAACCACAGTCATGTGCCACCATGCCTATCAAATTTTCATATTTTTAGTGGAGATATGGTTTTGCAATGTTGCTCAGGCTGGCCTTGAACTGCTGGGCTCAAGGGATCCTCCCATCTCAGCCTCAGAAAGTGCTAAGATTACAGATCCAAGTCCCTGTGCCACCACAGGATTTCTGTTTTCTCTGGACATTGTAATACACCAGGACTGGACTCATTAGTGGACAGGATGGCTTGTTATCTATTTTATTATATGGTTTTGTGGGCTCTGGGACAAAATATATACAAAAATTGCAGGAAAGAGGCATACAAAATTACCTTTGGATTGAGTAAATGGATTAACACTTTCTAATATTTCTAGTTACATGTTGCTTAAATCAAAGAATTTATTTATTTATTTATTTATTGAGACGGAGTCTCGTTCTGTCACCCAGGCTGGAGCTCAATGGCATGATCTCGATTCACAGCAACCTCTGCCTCCTGGGTTCAACAGATTATCCTGCTTCAGCCTTTGTAGCTGGGATTATAGGCACCCGCCACTACGCTCTGCTAATTTTTGTATTTTTCCTAGAGATGGGGTTTCACCATGTTAGGCTGGTCTCAAACTCCTGACCCCAGATGATCTGCCCATCTCAGCCTCCCAAAGTGCTGGGATTACAGGCCTGAGCCACCACACCTGGCCAAAATTTTTTCTTACAACAATCCTTACCCTAGGAAGGTGGAGGTACTGTAGCCTCAGCTCCCTGTTACAGTGGGTAACTGGGAAAATGATTGAATATGTTAATTCCATTCTTTGGGGGACATCCATTTTGTGATCACTCCCTTAAGCTACAATCCATTATGGAAATCCATTATGCAGTTCAGAACTCCACTAGAGTTCTTGGGCATCTAGCTTTGTAGTGCATATAGAAATGAACTTCTCCTAGCTTTTTAAGGAATATAATATCTTCACTTGATATTCCAAACATAATGAAGTTCTCAGAAAAACTAACAGATTTAAGACTCTTGAAAAGGAGTGTTTTAGTTATTTGTCTCTGAGGCATTTGGTCACCTGGCCCTGTAATATAATTGTATTAGGGTTCTGCAGAGAAAGAAAATTGCTAGAATGTGTCTACATGGAAGGAGATTTACTGTAAGGCATTGACTTACATGGTTATGGAGGCTGGTGAGTCCAAAGTCTGCATCATGGCTGCCATCAGGCTGCAAGCCCAGGAGAGCTGATGGTGCAGGTAAAGTTGGAAGGTAGACTGCTGGAGAATTCCCTCTAGTTCAGAGAGGCTGGTCTTTTTTCTTCTATTCAGGCCTTCAAGTGATTGCATGAGGTCGACCTCATCATCCAGGGCAATCTGCTAATGAAAAGTTTACCTATTTAAGTCTTATCTCATTCACAAGCACCTTTACATTGACAAATACCATTAACTACCCAGGCAATATAAACGTGAAGAAGCCTTGACTTGTATAAAGCTATATAATTCTGGGATAAATCCAGGTTGTTTTTTTTTTTTTCAGAAAATTGTTGCAATTCATTCATATTTGTTATTAGCTATTACTTATTAACTGTGCATATTCTAGTTGCTTTAAATGCCTAAAGCCTCATTGTTTCAACAGCCTTTCACGGTAGACGTTATTCCCTTCATTTTTAGTTAAGGCCACTGAAGCCTCAAGAGATTATTTGGCTGGCCGGGCGCGGTGGCTCAAGCCTGTTATCCCAGCACTTTGGGAGGCCGAGGCGGGTGAATCACGAGGTCAAGAGATCGAGACCATCCTGGTCAACATGGTGAAACCCCATCTCTACTAAAAATGCAAAAAATTAGCTGGGCACGGTGGCACGTGCCTGTAATCCCAGCTACTCAGGTGGCTGAGGCAGGAGAATTGCTTGAACCCAGGAGGTGGAGGTTGCGGTCAGCCGAGATCACGCCATTGCACTCCAGCCTGGGTAACAAGAGCGAAACTCCGTCTCAAAAAAAAAAAAAAAAAAGATTATTTGGCTGTCAGAGGTAGGGAGGATAGAATCCAGGAATTTCTGGCTTTTGGCCAGCGCTTGTCCACCTCTGTGCTTCCTCTTACCTCTTCTGTGTGTTCATGGCCTAATCATGTGGATATCATGGGAATCCATACCTATTTTTAGTGTTTTACCTCCATCTTCAGTTCTATATCCATAGCTTTAAAAAATCATATATGGTTCCTCTATTCATTTTTCCAACTAAAAATAATATTTTCCACATGAAATATGATTTATAAGGAAAAATGGCTTGTTACAGGGTCAGCTGGGCAGATGAGCATCTTAAGAATGTGACATTTTTCATTCCATGGGGAATTTAGTAGGCAGGATGATAGATGAAACATCTCAATTTTATCAACATGTTCTATTTAAGAATAGTAATTTCTAGGTTGCAGAGATAAAACCCCTTTTCCGAGAGGTCATTTGGAATGGGTGGCATTCGCCATAACAGAAGCCTGAAATAATCAAAAGTACTTTCTAAATATTCATAGGAAAGAAAACAATGTCTTACAAATACTGTATTTTAATATTTAGTATTATTTCTGCTCCGGTATTTTCAGTTTCAGAGCTCTACTTTCTGACCTGACTACATATTTTTGATACTTCAGAAATTAACATTGTTGATATTATGGTTGATAATTTCTGCAGGAATAATAGAATTCTTGCTATTAATCATTTAAGGTGACAAGAAACATCATGGCATTTAGAACTATTGTGTGTCATTTAAAAATACCTTCATTAAAATAATACATTTTCTCTAAATGTAAGTGAGGACTCTGTCCCCTCACTTCCCCTGCCAGCACACTTAGCAAAAAATAGCACTGCCCAATCTGTTGACTGCAGCAGATTGTCCTAGGTTCTTCTGAGAGTTAAGTTAAATGTAAAAACTCTCTAAAAGCTCTTTTTTCCACTTTTAAAACACATTTCAGTAACCAGACATCATTTTACAATTCCTTTCCTGGAAATTCATGGTTAAATCTGAAATATTTAAATTTTGTTGAAAGTTGGGAATAATTCAAAAGTATTATATTCTTGTTTTCACATTTCAAAATTATATCTAGTTGTATAGGACATACTATGTGCTTAGAATGTTGTAGGAATCAATGGCACTTGTAATTATTTTAATTAATAAAGCCATTAAAAATGTAAAAAAAATGGAATTAAACATCTATTATGTCTCACTGAGACTGTTAGATGCATAGCTAATATAGTTTTATTTATTTTTTTCTAATGATGTAATTACACGTCTGCATTTGGATAGGCCATAGGTTTTTAAAAATATGACAATACAGTGGAAAGAAATATATTAACTTTGTCAATGTGTATTTAACCTTTTTTTTCCTTTATATTTATTATAAAATGAATTGCTTTTCTTAATAGAGAACTCTGTGTGCTTTTAAGATTTTTTTGAGAGTGTCCTTACTTGATTTTCTTTACAAAAATGTTTGTGATCCATTTGAGAACTTTATTTCTTCACTCATGGACTTGTAAAATTTATTGAAAATATGTGGTGAGAACTCTTTAAGACTACAGTGTTTTATTTCTATTTGATTTCATGAAATGTCATTCAAACAACTTAATACAGATAGCAGATAATTTTTAAACAAGCTGTTGGCAATACTGTCTATTCAAGGAATGTACTAAATGTGAAGAATGAACAAATACTGTAAAGCCTGTCGGTTCTTATCTTTTTCACACGTTTAAAATCAAACTTCTGAGGACTCTGAATCAGCCAGAGGAGACACCCTCATTTATTTGCTGGTTAGCAATCTTTACTAAAGTCAGTTTTTGATAAGAAGATGCAAGGATTATTAAGCATGGTTCAGTCTAACAGCCCTTGACTATTTAATTTCTTAGATTTATAAAAACCCTCATATTTGTCTTAGATAAAATGTATGCCAAACATAGTTAAGGATGATTTTAAGATGTAATGTAAAATTTATATTACTTTGATTTTTGGCCAGCTGTGGTAGTTCAGGTCTGTATTTTCAGTACTTTGGGAGGCTGGGGCAAGAGGATCACATGGGGTTGAGTTCAAGGCCAGGAGTTCAAGACCAGCCTGGGTCACACATCCATGACACCCTGTCTTTACCAACAACCACAAAAATAAAACTTTACTTTTAGTGAAAAAATTTTCCCAATTTTAAAAAAAGGAATATTCATATTTTCATTGTAAACAAATGAGAAATTACATAAAAACATAAAAAGAACATTAAAATTACTTCTAATCACAGTACCCATTGCTAACAACTTTTACTATTTCGGAGTATTTATTTAAAAAATATTTTTTGAAAGTTTAAGTTAGTTACTCATTTTAGGAGCTTTTTCTTGATTTCTTAGCTGTATGGAAGGGCATTAAGTGTGGGAAAAGAGATGTTCAAATCTACCTCATTCCTCCACCACACACCTCAACACTCACACCTACACCAAATGCAGCCTTGTGGTAGAATAAGAAAAGTATCATATCTTTATCAGGAAATTATCACTTGTTTCCAAGGATCTATGGCATTTCAGTGATTGCCCTTTGCTCAATCTAGTAATGACTGATAGTCAGT
Source organism: Saguinus oedipus (assembly GCA_031835075.1). Lineage (NCBI taxonomy): Eukaryota > Metazoa > Chordata > Mammalia > Primates > Cebidae > Saguinus > Saguinus oedipus. Next base: position 13,941,325 of record CM063171.1, read on the forward strand.
ATTACTAGTGGCAGTATTAATATTATTTTACTGCCTGGGGAGATGGGGCCGTAGCATAACTTTATGGCCAATCTTTCAAGATGCCTGCAAAAGGAAAGGACAGAATTACAATTATAATTCTCACTTCCAGTTAACCGTTGCTGATTTCTTATGTGGTTGTATTAACCCGTATGATATATTTGCATTTTTGAGTTACAATAATGAATTATATAAAGTTTGATGGAATAATCACAATTTTAGAGTTTAGATAGTCAAACGTCAAACAGTGTAAAGAAGGTAGACTCAGATATGGCATCTTTGTTTGGACGGCCATAACTCAATCCAGTAGACTGGGGAGCTTAAACAACAAATCTTTATTTCTCAGAGTTCTGGATGCTAGGAGTCCAAAATCAGGGTGTTTGCATGGTCGGGTTCTTGGTGAGGGCCCTCATCCTGGCCCACAGATGGCCATCTTCTCATTATATCCTTATATGAGGAAAAGAAGAATAATTTCTCTGGTATCTTTTCTTATGGAAACTAATTGCATTTATGAGAACTGCACCCTCATGACCTAATTACCTCCCAAAGGTCTCTCCTCTTAATACCATCACTTTGAGAGTTAGAATTTCAACATGTGAATTTTCAGGGGGACACATTCTGCCTGTAACTTGAGAATATCATAATATTGGAGCAAAAATGACAAAAATCTGTCCTCTTTGTAGCACGTATAAAGCTGCAGGTAATATCTTCAGGTGTCCTCTGCATTTACTAACTTGAAATGAAATGTGTTTAGAAAATCAACAGGTATCCTATTGCTAGGCACTACATTGCAATATAGTGTTGCATAGAAAAAGAGTAGGACTTTGTTCATTCATTCATATTTTTATTCATATATGAAAGTATGACTACATTCAGTAATTATTAAGTGCCTACTGTGTTCTAGTTATTTTGCTAAAAAATCTAGAATATGATGAGCAAACAGACTATACAATTTTCATATTTTCTTTTTTAAATAGTAGTAGGGAGAGAATATAATGTACTTGAAAAATATACTCAGCCCTCTGTAGTAATATTGATTGTGCAATTAAAATGTTAGGTGTCTTTGGTTAAATTCTTTGAATTTTTTTATTTTCGTGAGTGATCATAGTGCCTGCTCTATTAGCCATTCATCTGGAAAAGGAAATGACGTAATGCATGTAAGATCATTTACATAATATGTATTACAACACAAATGCTCATTATTATCAGGAATAATTTGAAAATACATGTGGGATTTATGATGTGCTTTTTAATATTTTATCTTGAAGACACCATTATTTTTTAGTTCTTCAGACTTAAGAAATATTATTTTTAATAACATATTTAAGAAATATTATACTTAAGAAATATTATTATCTTTCAATGACTTTCTTCAGTGGAAGTTTTCCCTCTAGTGGTTGCTGTGGAGATCACATGAAGATTTTCTAATGCTAAATATTCAAGTGGGAAATAAAACCAAAAGAATTGAAAAACAAATAGTCAAAATTATTGAGCAGATTCGAGCTAGTGTTGTTTTATTAAAGACTCCTCAGTTGGATTTTAAAATTATATAACAGCACTCCATTTCTGAAAATTAGAAAGAAAATTATTTGGTTCTTTTACAACACCAAATGGATTTTAATGAAGATGATGATTAATATATCTAGGCTTGAAAAAAGCAATAAAGAAGCCACTCACACTCCATTTCATCCTATACATGAAGGCTTTTAAATGATTGTGCTTTCTTTCCTGATCTGGCTTCTAGTACAGCAGTCATCTCCAGTCTTGGCTTCCTCACAGGAAGCTGAGCAGAAGTTCTGTGAGTAAGCATATTTTTGTCTTTCTTAAAGGCACCTTTTTAATAAATCACTCCAAAAATCAAAAGCACTTCAAGCTGATGGTAGGATAAAAGCACTTTAAAAATCTAAGCCCCAGAATGGTCTACCAGGCCCCTGTTGTCTGTCCTCTGCCCACCTCTGCAGCCTGGCATTGTCCTGGTTTGCCCTTGCCCACAGTGTTTAGGATGCTGTCATCTTTATCCCTTGGACACTCCACAGTTGTGCTTGTGGTTCCCTGTTCTTGGCATGCTCTGCCTCACATCACTGGCTTTTATGGGCCACCTGGCTCAAGACCTCACCTGCCTCATAAAGGTCTCCCCGGACCAACCCAGAAAAGTAGGCTTTGACAATTAATCATCATCACATTACCCATTATTTACTCCAGAATTCTTACCATTATCTAATTAGTGTGATTTATCTTTTACTAGTTTTTGTCATTATCCCTCAAAAGAAAGGAAGCTACATGAGACAGAGATTTGTGCATCTTTTCATGATGGTGACCCAGACCCTAGAACAGTGCTTCACACATAGCAGGTGCTCAATATTGGTTGACACAACGAATAAATGAATGGAAGATGATACTAACATGAACTAATTGGTGTCATTTGTTTAAAAATTTTACTGAAACATTGAGTTGGTTTTGGTGCCTTGTCTTAATTGATACTCAGTTTGTAATCTTTGGAATAACTTAACTTCCTCATTAACTTTACCTTCAAATGAAGCTTAATTTTTTTAAGTTGTTATAGATTTAGGGGATATGAGTACTGTTTTGTTACATGGATATACTGCATAGTGGTGAAGTCTGGGCTTTTAATGTAACAGTCACCCAAATAGAATACATTATACACATTAAGTCATTTCTCATCACTCACTTTCTTTCCACCCTCCCACCCTTCTGAGTCTCAATGACTATTATTTCACTCTCTATGCCTATGGGTACATATTACTTAGTTCCCACTAAGTAATACCTTGTGGTATTTAACTTTCTGTTTCAGATGGGGTTTTTAAAAGTTCTACAATTCTTTATACAGAAACTCTACTATAGACACACTAAATATTTGTTTGTACTAAACAAGAACATGATGTTTGCTCATCTTTAATAAATTCAGTTCGATTCTACAGCTTATATAGTGATATGTTCAGTTTCTTATATGTGTACAGCAAGAAATTATTCCAGAAATTAAATAATATAAATGTTTTTCTGACATTTATATTATTTCATTTTGCTCTGTCTTCCATAATGAGATAATTGCGGTTCATACTCACATACTTGGCTTCATCACAGAGTGTTTTCTAGCCTCTGTGAATAATATTTTTTTAAATACCCTCTTTTCAAAAGGCTTACGTTTTAGCCATTTAATCAGTTTTGATTGATGTTCTCTTTTGAAACTGCTCTAATGATTTCTCATACTACTTGATGGTTTTGAGACCAAAAAAATCAAAATAAATAAATAAAATGTACGTGAAGCCTAAATATTCAAGGTCTCCGAAACTTGAGGTTTCTGTATTTATGTCTGTTGAAAGCTGCAGTGGGTATGGTCTACAAAATGCGTTATTAGGGAATGCGCTGTCGCTGGTTTCCTTTCTGTTCATGTCTGCTGCCTGCTAATGTGAATTTGTCATTCATGCAACTGAGAGACAAGCAGTTTTGCTGAAAATTTATGGGCAAAAGGCAAACGCAAAAAACTGCAGATTTCTTACTTGAATGTTCTGCTCCGTGACTTTCTTCATATAGCCCTATGAAAATAGGGGGATGTGCACAGATTGCAATGGTATTCCCCTGATAATATTTTGAAGAGCTGTATGCTCTCCAAATGTAATAATAATCTGTGTCTGCTCCGTCTTGTATGTGTTTGTGTACATTCAAGGAATAATATATTTTAATATATTGTAAATGAGTGATAAGAATTGGGGTAAAATTCAGTGTGCATAGATACTTGTGTGTATTACAAAGACTTAAAAAGAAAGAAGAAAACCAGCTTATCCCTGACTTGCTCAGGCTCTTTCCTTTTGCACTCATGCTTTCCTGCTCTTGTTACCATAGTTACCAGTTTAATCATGATGCACAGAACAATTTCTAATTACAGTATATGCCAGCACAAAAATTAATTCTTTGTATATCTTAGGCCACGAATGGCTTGTAGCTTGTTTTTTTCCACTTTATTACTACATATTATGAAAAAGACATTGGTATGTAATTTTAAATCTGTTATTGTCTGCTACTTGTTATTGAAATGAAAATAAGCTTCTAAAAATGGACACATGTACCTTCCCAAGACTAAACTAGGTAGAAGTTGAATTCCTTAATTAGACCAAAAACAAGAAATTGAGGCAGTAATAATAGTTCACCAACCAAAAAAAAAAAAAAAAAGCCCAGGACCAGACGGATTCACAGCCGAATTCTACCAGAGGTACAAAGAGGAGCTGGTATCATTTCTTTGGAAGCTGTTCCAAAAAATAGAAATAGAGGGACTCCTCCCTAACTCATTTTATGAGGCCAGCATCATCCTGATACCAAGACCTGGCAGAGACACAACAAAAAAAGAAAATTTCAGGTTAATATCCCTGATGAACATCTATGTGAAAATCCTCTATAAAATACTGGCAAACTGAATCCAGCAGCATGTCAAAAATCTTATCCATCACGATCAAGCCCACTTCATCCCTGGGATGCAAGGCTGGTTCAACATATGCAAATAAATAAACGTAATCCGTCACATAAACAGAACCAATGACAAAAACCACTTGATTATCTCAACAGATGCAGAAAAGGCCTGTACTAAAATCCAACACCTTTTCACACTAAAAATACTCAATAAACTAGGTATTGATGGAATGTGTCCCAAAATAATAAGAGCTATTTATGGCAAACCCACAGCCAATGTCATACTGAATGGGGAAAAGGTGGAAGCATTCTCTTTGAGAACTGGCACAAGACAAGGATGCCCTCTCCCACCACTCCTATTCAACATAGTATTGGAATTTCTGGCCAGGGCAATCAGGCAAGAGGAAGAAATAAAACATATTCATATAGGAAGAGAGGAAGTCAAATTGTCTCTGTTTGCACATGACATGATTGTTTATTTAGAAAACCCATTCGTCTCATTCCAAAAATTTCCTTAAGTTGACAAGCAACTTCCACAAGGTCTCAGGACACAAAATCAATGTGCAAAAATCACAAGCATTCCTATACACCAATAATAGACAAAGATAGAGCCAAATCATGAGTGAATTCCCATTCATGATTGCTACAAAGAGAATAAAATACTAGGAATACAACTTACAAGGGATGTGAAGGATCTCTTCAAGGAGAACTATGAACCATTGCTCAGGGAAATAAGAGAGGATACAAACAAATGGAAAAGCATTCCATGCTCATGGCTAGGAAGAATCAATATTATGAAAGTGGCCATACTGCCTAAAGCAATTTATAGATTCATTGCTATCCCCATCAAACTACCATTGACTTTCTTCACAGAATTAGAAAAAACAATTTAAATTTTCATCTATGAAACAAAGAAAGGGTCTGTATAGCCAAGATAATCCTAAGCAAAGAGTACAAAGCTGGAGACACCATGCTACCTGACTTCAAACTATAATACAAGTCTACGGTAATCAAAACAGCATGGTACTGTTACCAAAACAAATAAATAGACCAATGGAATGGAACGGAGGTCTCAGAAATAATGCCACACATCCACAAGCATCTCATCTTTGACAAACCTGACAAAAACAAGTAATGGGGAATGGATTCCCTTTTAATAAATGGTGTTGAAAAAACTGGCTAGCCATATGCAGAAAACTGGAACTGGACTCCTTCCTTACATCTTATACAAAAATTAACTCGAGATGGATTAAAGACTTAAACATAAGACCTAAAACCATTAGAACCCTAGAAGAAAACCTAGGCAACACCATTCAGGATACAGAAATGGGCAAAGACTTCATGATTAAAACATCAAAAGCAATGACAACGAAAGCCAAAATTGACTAATGGGATCTAATAAAACTGAAGAGCTTTTGCACAGCAAAAGAAACTATTATCAGAGTGAACAGGCAACCTACATAAAGGGAGAAAATTTTTGCAATCTTTCCATCTGACAAAGGGCTAATATACAGAATATATAAAAAACTTAAACAAATTTACAAAAAAAAAAAAAATCAAAAAGTAGGCAAAGGGTATGGGCTATCATTTCTCCAAAGAAGACATTTATGCAGCCAATAAACATATGAAAAAACGCTCATCATCACTGGTCATTAGAGAAATGCAAATCAAAGCCACAATGAGATACTATCTCATGCCAGTTAGAATGTCGATCATTAAAAAGTCAGAAAACAACAGATGGGGGCAAGACTGCTGAGAAATAGCAACACTTCCACACTGTTGGTGGGAGTGTAAATTAGTTACACCATTGTGGAAGGCAGTGTGGCATTTCTTCAAGATCTGGAACTGGAAAGCCGTTGACCCAGCAATCCCATTACTGGGTATATAACTAAAGGATTATAAATAATTCTACTATCAAGACACATGCACATGTATGTTTATGACAGCACTGTTCACAATATCAAAGAGTTGAAACCAACCTAAATGCCCATCAATGATAGACTGCATAAAGAAAATGTGGCACATATACATCATGGAATACTATGCAGCCATATAAAAGGTTCATGTCCTTTGCAAGAACATGGATGAAGCTGGAAACCATCATTCTCAGCAATCTGACACAGGAAAAGAAAACCAAACACAGCATTGACTCACTCATAGTGGTAGTTGAACAATGAGAACACATGGACACAGGGATGCGAACATCACACACAGGGTCCTATCAGGGGGTGGGAGCCTAGGAGACGGGTAGCACTAGGAGACGGGTAGCACTAGGAGAAATACCTAATGTAAATTAGGGTTAGTAGAGGCAGCAAACCACCATGGCACGTGTATACCTATGTAACAAACCTGCCCTTCCTGCATATGTATCCCAGAACATAATATATTAAAAAAAAAAAAAAAGAAAAAGCCAGGTGTGGTGGCTCATGCCTGTAATCCCAGCACTTTAGGAGGCTGAGGAGGGTGGATTGCCTGTGGTCAGGAGTTCAAGACCAGCCTGGCCAACAGGGTGAAACCCCATCTCTATTAAAAAAAAAAAAAAAATATATATATATATATATATATATATATATATATATATATATATATGATAATAATTATCCAGGCATGGTGGTACATGCCTGTAATTCCAGCTATTCAGGAGGCTGAGGTCGGGGAATTTTTGAAACAGGAGGTGGAGGTTGCAGTAAGCCACGATCATGCCACTGCCCTCCAATCTGAGCAACAGAGTGAGACTGCATCTCAAAAAAAAAAAAAAAGGCTTCTAAGTAGATAGATATTAAAATAACCAATACAAAAAAATTTAAAAGACGTTTATTACAACTGAGACATCACTAGTGTTATCACTAGCACATTAATTAATATGCATTTATCAATTGTTTCTGTTAGAGAACATTAATAAAAGGATATTCATTATTTAGAAACAAAAATTATTAAATTGCTATGATTAAGCAGTTGAGCCAGAAACCAATGTTTGAGCACTCATATTTTCCAAACTATGGAAAACATAAACATTAAAATTCCCTGTGTTGAAAGTTTGAAGAATCTTGTATATCGCTTAGTAAAAAACAATATTTAAGTGTTTGTTAAACTCGTGTATGCCAGGGACACTAGTAATTTATTCCAACATCCTGCCATGAAATGGAGGACCAACTAGAATTAAATCTGGCTCCTTAGCTCCTACTCCAGTAATCCTAAATTAAATATGTCAACCTAGTTAAAGAAGACATAAAAAAGTTTTAGATATTTCTATTCATTTTTACTATAATTTCATAGCTGAGCTATTGTTACAAATGAAGTATCAATGAATTATTATCAACAATAGAACTGTTAAAAGTTTTAAGACTTTTCTCTGCATTTTGATTGTTAATACGATAGTGCTATTATTATGATTCTTAATTAAAAGCTATTTCACTACATTTCTGCCTTAGTAAAATGTTTGATGATAAACTATAAAATGCATTACTTTTCCAATAAAATTACAATATACCATTTTCCCAAACCTATAGATAAGAGTTTTCTGTAAGACTGTTAAAAGAAATTTTTACTGTAGACTGCCGTGATGATGCTCCCAAATATATCTGAGTCATATTTACATTGGTTAATGTAAGAAGATACATACATTTTCAAGAAGAATCAATTTCAGGTGCTTTCATGACTCCTCTTACATATTTTATTATTGCTAGTTTACCAGATATTTTTAATGTCATTGGTAAAACTAGTCCTGATACAAATGAGATTTGTATTATAAAATGATAAATGAACTAGTGTTTCACTATTTAATCACTATTTATGTTGCTGTGTTTCTTCCTTAACTGGTACAGACCTTCGTGGCATGTGTGCATTTTACCAGAAATACTGTATGTAGTCTGGAACCAGGTCCTATGGTTCTATTTGTGCTTACGACAAAACTTATGATTGCCAAACTACAAGTATTTTTCTGCTTATTAAAAGTGAATCAGATAAATGCAAAATAAAAACTTGAAAATTTCCTGCTATAAGGACTTAACTTTTTCTTATTGCTTCTGTTGAAAGTCATCATACCCTCGTCCTAGGCCACCATATATATATCCACTCAAAAGTAGTTTATTACAAAATACATGTTAACTTCCAGTTGAATTTTCTTCTGACTTTTTCCATCTGGTAGGCTTATATTACAGTTAATTGACACATAATGATTATATTATGTTGTTAACTGAAATAGCTATAAAATTAGTGAACTATTTAATTGCCATTTAAATTGGTGAAGAGTGGCCTCTCTTTAATTGGGAAAGGCATATTTATTGGCTTTTTATTTGGTACTTTTAACTCGTCTGGCAGCAAATGTAAATCAGCCAGGAAAGCATAATTCTATTAAATGTAGCTGTACTGATTTAAGAGAGACAAAAATCTCTTTATTCGGATAACAGATTCTACATCAGGAAGTGTACAGATTACTAAATTATTCACAATTCTAACTACTCTAGGAAGAAAGCTATAGATGCATAGATTTGAAGATTGCTACATGAGCTTGCCTACTGTTTCCCCCACTCTGGGCTCTTTGGCACTGCAGCCGCTGAGTACTATTTATTGTATTTACTGGAACAATATTGGGTCTTCCTTGCATTCATTCTGAATTCTAACTCTAATCCAGAAGTGTGATAGATATAATTTAGACTTCTACTCAGATACCCTCAACTGGCAATTATGAAGAGGATTGACATTTTCAGGTATAGCATTATTTCAAAACGATTTCCCCCCTTTTTCGGTATATTTATATTTAGCGTTATTCCTTTGGCTACTAAACAACATTTAAATTACAGAATGAGTTAAGGAAAAGATTGACTATGGATTTTGGCAAAAGCTGTAACAATGTTTGGTGAAAAATTATAATGTAATTTGTTTCTAAAATCATAGTTGACTGGTCTTTTCCCCCTTTTTTATTGATATTATTATTTTAGATTTTTATGAAGTACATGTGTTTGTCCCATGCATAGAATGTATAATGATAAAGTCAGGATACTTGGAATATCTATCACCTCAAGTTTTCTTTCCTTTTTTTTTTTAACTTTAAAAAGATTTTTATTTTACTTAAAGTATCTGACAAAGATCTAATATCCAGAATCTACATTCTGTTATTATGTATCTTTACATAATTAAGGATTATTTCCAAGATTGTAAACAAATTTACAAGAAAAAAAAAGCAACCCAATCAAAAAGTGGATGAAGAATGTGAACAGACACTTCTCAAAAGAAGACATTAATGCCTTCTTTTTGTTATACCAACAAACATATGAAAAAAAGCTCATCATCCCTGGTCATTAGAGAAATGCAAATGAAAACCACAATGAGATATCATCTTATACCAGTCAGAATGGCAATTATTAAGAAGTCAGGAAACAACAGATGCTGGCGAGGCTGTGGAGAAATAGGAACACTTGCACGCTGTTGGTGGGAGCTTAAAGTAGTTCAACCATTGTGGAAGACAGTGTGGTGATTCCTCAAGGATCTAGAACCAGAAATACCATTTGACGCAGCAATGCCATTATGGAGTATTTGTCATTTCTATGTGTTGGGAATATTTCAGATCCTCTCTTCTAGTTACTTTGAAATATACAAAATATTATTGCTATGTATAGTCACCATGTTCTGCTATCAAACATTAGAAATTATTTATTTTCTCCATGTTTGTACTTATTGACCAATGTCAAAAAACATTGTAATAATGTAATAAATTATTTATCTAGAAAGTATTGAGAGTGAGCCTAAGATATAAAAAGTTAAAACTCAAACTCTATGCAATCCATTCACTTGCAGTCACATCCACATAAATAACTATCAACTTTAGAATTAAATAGGATGATAGAAAGTCACCTTACTAGCCTAATTACATTATTTTATTTCAGCTTTTGGTCTAAGTGGCACCTGTAATTAAGGTGCACTTTTTTTTGCTGTTGTAAAATGGACTATTCATTTAATTTAACTTTGCTCTCAACTTTGTATTTTTATGTTAACATTTTTCTAGTAGCCAGATCTCTTTTTAATATTTTAATTTAAGTTAATTTTAAATTCACCATTTTGAATGCAACTTGTTTAAAAAAATTCAAGTAAATATATAATATAAAATATAATAGTCTCTTTCATATCCTTAAAACATTTCACCTCCTGCATTGTACTCTCCAACCCATAGGCATTCAGTGTTTTCAACATGCTGGATACTTTAAGGTTTCATTCTATTTATTCATTGACTTGTTCATTCATTAATCAAACATTTTAAGTACTGTGTTTCATGTAGAGTATCAGCTCCACTTGTACATACCAGGTAATTTTGTGTACTTTTATAACATGAACTGAATCACACTATAAAGCTTGTTCTATAACTTAGTTTTAAACTTTTTTTCCAGTAAGTATTTTCACAGAGGCACATATTGATATAACTAATTTGCATTTTAAATGCATTAAAGACTGCATATACAATATAATATGTATGTAAAGAAGTGTATTTAATTGAGGGGCATTTAAGTTGATTCCCTTAAATTTATTATTTACAAAGAATAATACAATGAAAAGTTTGCCCTTGAGTGCAGATATATGTCAGTATTTTTGTAGAGTAGACTTCTAAAAGTGGAATTTCTGAGACAAAGAAGAAGCACATTAATAATTTTAATATTTTGATAAATTGCCTTCCCCCAAAACTACTCCCATTTTTAATTCTAATAAAAGAAAGAATGGTTTCTGTTGTCTGCACCTTTGACAGTGCTGGAAATCATCTTTTTTTTTTTTTTTTTTTTTGAGACGAGGTCTCTCTCTGTTTCCAGGCTGAAGTGAAGTGGTGAGATCTTGGTTCACTGCAACCTCTGCCTCCTGGGTTCAAGCAGTTCTTCTATCTTGCCTCCCTAGTAGCTGGGACTACAGGCATGTGCCACTACACCCGGCTAATTTTTCTATTTTATTTTTAGTAGAGACGAGGTTTCACCATGTTGGCCAGGATGGTCTTGATTTCTTGACCTCATGATCTGCCCAACTAGGGCCTCCCAAAGTACAGGGATTATAGGCATGAGCCACCGTGCTGGACCCATCAATCTGAATTATAGGTATATGAAGAAGATATAATTGAATTGAAGTTTTTTTTTTTTTTTTAATTCTTTTGTGATTGTCCATCTCTCTAAATTTCACAATAGTCAAGATGCAGGAAAAATTTTCACATATCACTGGACATTTAAATTTTTGTGACTTCTTTGTTCATATTGTTTCCTTATTTTTCTATATACTTACTTCTCTTTTTATTATTTATTTTTAGGAGTTCTAAATATATTATGGATATGAATCCCCTACCACAATTTAGCAAGTAGTTTCTCTCAGTCATGTGCCTATCTTTTAAATTTATGGTATTTTTACTCTACAGATGTTTTAATTCTTCAAGGTTTTAAAAATATTTCTTCTGGTCTGATATCTTGATAGATTATACTTACATATCCTGACATTCTGAAATGTTCTTTTATAAATTTTCCTAAATCTCTTAAGTGTGTTTTAACATTTAGTTACTTATTTATAAATTCATAAAACATCCACAGAGGCCGGGCGCGGTGGCTCACGCCTGTAATCTCAGCACTTTGGGAGGCCGAGGCGGGTGGATCATGAGGTCAAGAGATCGAGACCATCCCGGTCAACATGGTGAAACGCCGTCTCTACTAAAAATACAAAAATTACCTGGGCATGGTGGCGCGCGCCTGTAATCCCAGCTACTCAGGAGGCTGAGGCAGGAGAATTGCTTGAACCCAGGAGGCGGAGGTTACGGTGAGCCGAGATCGCGCCATTGCACTCCAGCCCGGGTAACAACAGCGAAACTCCATCTTAAAAAAAAAAAAAAAAAAAAAAAAAAATCCACTGAATGCCTGCAGGCTGCTAGAATTTGTGTCAGATGCAATGCTGAGCAAGCTCAACTGCTTTCTGAGTAACCGTGTTCTAGTGGGCTAAAGGACTGGCACCGCATAGCAGTTTAATGCATGTAGTTACCCACTGAGACAAGTGCAATGACGGAAATGTATGCCTGGATATTGTTTTTATTTTATTGTATAACAGAATGTATAGTTTTTGTTTGTTTTGTTTTTTCTAAATATTTAGTCATATTCTATTCAAGTTACTGCATAGTGTTTCATGGTTCGTTGATTTTAAAACTCAAAAAAATCTCTATAACAAAACCTTTCTTAACTTTATTTTATTAAATCAATATCCCCATCGGGTTGTACTTTTTGATTATTCTTTGGCAGTCTAGAACATTCACTCTTGAAAATCTATAAATTTGCTTATGTTTTACAAAACCTATAAAATTATAAAATTTTTATTGGGGTTACATTGAATTGATATGATAGATTAATTAGGGGAGAATGGATATCTTTATATTAATGAGTCCTTGAATTCAGGAATATGATATTTATTCAAATCATTTTATTCCTGTATTAAATAGCTTTTATCTTTTATATTTTTTATGAGTAATTTATTTGTTTTTAGTACATTGGTATTGAAAATGGGAATTTTTTTATTTTAATTTTTCTGAGTATTTCTTTTGTTCCAGTAGTGGTTTTAGGACTCTAAGTCTTTTAATGCTTAGGGGTGGTAGCAGAGAAAGCAGATACTCAGCTGGGTAGGACTTCTTTACTATTGTAGGGTAACTTCTTTTCTGTACATTGACAGTCTGTACTTTTGGTTGCTATAAGTTTCCTTAAACAGTGTCCTCCTTCTCTTTCCTGAATGTCTGCTCAAAGTTGCGTGAGAAATTCCTGACAGCTATGGTAAGCAAATTCAATGGGTTTAAGGGACCTGACACCTAAGAGTTGAGAGGCAGAGAGCTGGGAAAGTGAAGTGAAGGCTCTTTTGCAGCAGTAGAACAAGTAATTCCAGAATGATCAGTCACACTGTCCAAACAGCAGGTTTTGCTATTGGAACTCAGAGTAAAAGCACATTACTATACTCTAAGGTGCAATACTTAAAATAGAGGATACCTTAGTAATGATATCCACATTAAAGTAGTCAAGATATGTATAGGGAATTAAATGGGACTAAGAGATTCTCATTCCTTCTTAAATAACAAACAGTTCTTAGTATTAACTTTGGAATTTTATGCTTGACTGTGACCTTTGAACATATGGTAGGGATTTGAACAATAATTTAATTTTATCATTATTGTTTTTAAGGATATACACACAGGCTTAGTTATAGGTGGCAATTTCAAAAATGGGGTTACACTTTCAGAATAACCTAGTCAGTATGAAGCAACTGATTTGTTATACAATTTGTTGATATGACTGGAGGCATAAATGAGAGCTTCAGAATTATAAATGGAAGGAAAATAAATTAAATGTGATTGTTTTATTACCCTCCTGTTCTGTGGAAGAGTATCTGAAAGCATTTATAGAAAGTTAATTTCTTTTTTATATTTATTTTTATTGAGATAGTTAATTTCAAACACGCCATAAATTTTAGAACCAAAAACAGAAAATACTGTCGCATGCCCTGGAACAAAATACATTTTAATGATAGAGCAATATCATTTGAAAATTACGGTGCCAACATTCATTGAAATGAATATAGTCTATGTAATTTTTCCTACCTCTTCAGATTTGGGTTATATTTTAGATTGTTCCAGTCACCACAACTTCAAATTAACAACTTAAGTAGATGATTTTGTTTTTAACCAGTATGTAAATTATTTATTTGATGTATGTAGAAATTTGGCTAAAGTACGGTTTCTGAGATTCATGGCTATAATCCCTGTTCTCTTAAGTGTTAATTGATGAAAGTTTGTGAATCACTGGTTTCACAAAAGAGAGTAAGTGTTTTAAAATTAACATTTAAAATAGTTGACTTTTGGGAGGAAAAGTTTACATACAACCAAATGCAACCTTTTTAAGCGTAGTGTCGAATGAATTTTAACAAATGTGAAACCCATGTAATCACCATCATCCCTCAGAAAGACCCCTTTATTCTTTCCTGGTCAATTCATCCCAAACTCAACTACAGATTGGTTTTGCCCATTGTAGAATTTAATATAAATAGATATAACTTTTGATGTGTGGTTCATTTTACTCAGTGTAAAGCTTTTGAAATTCATACATGTTATTTTATGTTTACATAGTCCACTTCTTTTAAAAGATGAAAAGTATTCCATTGCATGGATTTACAGTGTTTTTCCACTCATCTGTTGAAGGACATTTGAGTTGTTTCCATTTTGTGGCTTCTATGAACAAAACTTCTAAGAACATTATGTGTAAGTCCTTGTGAAGACATAAATTTTCATCTTTATTAAATATTGACACAGGAGAGGAGTGTAATTGCTAATTTTATTGTAAGTCTATGATTTACTTTCTAAGAAACTGCTGCTGCACTGTTTTCCAAAACTGTGTCATTGTACATCCTCACCAGCAGTATACGAGACTTAGAGTTACTTGACATCTTCACTTATAGGAAGTGTTGTCAATTTTTGAATTTTAATGATTTTAGATGGTGTATAGTGGTAGCTCACTCTTGTTTTTACTTGCATATCTCTGAAGATTGGAGATATTGAATGTGTTTTCATGAGCTTATTGATCATTTGTATACATTATTTTTTGGAACCATCCCATCCTTTTGTCCATTTTTGATGGAGTTGTTGGTTGTTTTATGAGTAGTATTTGCCTGGCATTATCTTTTCCAATCTTTCACTCTTATTTATTTCTTTATATAAAAACATATCTTGCACAAAGTATGTAGTTGTGTGGTGGTTTTTTATGGACTGACAATTTACATTTTTATTTGTGGTCTTCATGCAAAGACTATTACTGTAATTGATAGCACATGTCTTCCCTCTTATTTATTTTATGTTAGTCCTATCCATGATTTCTCCATTATATACTCATCTCCTGACTTTTAGATTAATTAGGTATTTTGACTATTCTCTTATTTTCTTATCAATCATATTTCATTTTTAGTTTTTCAGTAGTTGCTAGAGTTCCCAATATGCATTTTTATTAAAATCTACTTCATTTAATATTATATGTCTCCACATATAGTGTTAAGAACCATAAAACTGTTCTTCTACTCTACTTTCTTCTCTTTGTAAAATTGTTGCCACGTATTTTAACACATCTTATAAATCCAGAATATTTTGCCATTTTTTTTGTTTTAAATCATGAATTATCTTATTAATAAATATTTTGAAAATGCCTTTAAGATATTGTCTTAATTTGTTTGTATAGCTATAAAAGAATACTGCAGACTGGGCAAATTATAAAGAATAGAAATTTATTTTCTCACAGTAATGGAGGATGGAAAATCCAAGGTCAATATGTTCACAGGTTTGGGGTTGGTAAGGGCTGCTCTTTGTTTCCAAAATGATGCCTCAATGCTGCATTCTCTGGAGAGAAGAAATACTGAGTCCTCACCTGGGAGAAAATGAAAGGCAAGAGGGTAGAGCATTGTGTGAAGCACTGTTTAGAAGATCCTTAATCCCATTCATGATGGAAGAAACCTCATGGTTTAATCACTTCTTAAAGGCCCCATCTCTTTATACTGTAGCATTGGCAACACCTGAATTTTGGAAAGGACATATCCAATCAGTAACAGATATACTTACATGCTTATCATTCCTAGTACTTTTTTCCCTCCCTCCCTCCCTCCTTCCTTCCTCTCTCTCTCTCTTTCTTTCTTTCTGGCAGGATCTCACTCTGTCACTCAGGCTAGAGTGCAATGGCACAATCATAGCTCACTGAAGCCTTGAACTCCTGGGCTCAAGTGATTGGGCTCCTGCTTCAGCTTCCCAAATAACTATGGCTACAGGCATGTGCCACCATACCTGGCTAATTAAATTAATTAATTTATTATTTTTTGTAGATTAGGTCATGTTATCTTGCACAGACTGGTCCTGAACTCCCAGCCTCAAGTGATCCTCCCATCTTGGCCTCCCAAAATGCTGGAATTATAGGCATGAGCCGCCATGCCCAGCCCATTTTTTTAGTACTTTTTATTTTATTATGTAGACATGCAGGTTTGAGTTTCATCTACTCTCATTACATAATTATTTTATATATATAATATTATATATATATTTTATATATATAATATATATAATATTATATTATGTTTTGTAGCACATGTCTGCCAGAAATGGACTCCTTAAGCTTTTATGTAATCTGGAAAAGTTTTCATTTTGCCTTGATTTTTTAAACATGTATTTTCCTGGACCTAGAATTTGAGATTGACGGTTTTTTATTTCTTCAACACTTTAAAAATAATGTTTTGTTTTCACTCAGATTCAACTAATAGCAAAATATATAGAGAGAAGTACAAGTCATCTGAATTCTCATCTATAATATATTTAGAATTCAAAATATGTGTTTGTTCACAGGCCAAACTTCTACATTCCAAGGCAAAAAGTGTCAAGTGTTTTAGAAAAGTGCTTGGTGAATGTAAAATATAGAGAGCATCTGGGAATGTGAGGTTGTGGGATTTAATTTCTGTGGCTTAGACTTTAATAGTGTTTATCTAATATTTATTGGATATTTTTCTAGGTCTTAGTTTCTTCATCTGTAAAATGGGCACAATAATAGTTATTATCACAAGGGACAACTGCAGAGATTGAGGTAGGCGAAACAATTTCTTACAACTGTACCTGTCTCAATCTCAGTGCCTAACCCAGTTAATATTCTCTATGATGTTGATGACAGTAATAGTGATAACCAGAGACACTGTGACTACTAATGTTTCTTGTTTCATTGTTTTTAAAATTAGATATGATTTCCTGTCTTAAGAATTTGGCACTTGGCTAGGAAGAGCTAAATGCCATCTTCCCAGCCAATCCTAATTATGGCTAATTATTCTAAAGAATGGATAATTAATTTATGTACACCTTTGTGCCAGGTATCATGTAAATGTCATACATAATGCCACATAGTTATTTATCATAAGTCAATTATTTATAAATATATCATACCAACATTATGTAATATTAACTGAGAAGAAATAAAACCTATGTTTAGAAAACAGTTATATTGCCTTCAGTGTTTGGCATGTGGGAAGAAAGGAATGCTCATTTTATCTGCAGGAAAAATGCCAGGATTCTTGATAGAAGTTTGCAAATTATTTGAATGCTTTTATCCCTAAGAATTCAAAGGGATTAAAATGAGGATCAGCTTCTGAGATTCAGAAGAACCTCACCAAGCAAAAAAAAAGGTTCTTATAAAACTGAAATTCAGAGTTGAGTATAATTGTCTAAATTTAGCTTGTGAAGTACATAAAATAAGCTGTATAATACCCAAAATGCTCCTTAGAAAGATGAGTTCATGTTGAAACTTAAAAAAAAAGATGAAAAGTCTCTAAAAAAATTATTTTTTAAGTTTAGGCTTATGTTATGCTTTTTGTTGTTGCTCTGATCTAGGCTAAAGACTTCCTCGTTAAAAAGAGGAATATTAACATGGAAGTAATCCTGACTATAAAATAAACTTCCCCTGGTATTTTTGTTTTGAAACTGCTAATGCTGTTTCCTAGCAGTTTCAAAAAAGCACACTTTTTACAGAATGTTTTTATAAATGAAAGAAGATGCCTTGAGAATGAGTTAATGTTATCTCTAGGTTTCGTGACTGTAACGTTGTTCATCTCTTGGGCTTGCATGGCACCTCAAATAAAATAAAACAACTGTTGACTGCGATGAAAACACAAAGAACAAGAGAAGAAGGAAGTTAAGATTGAATGATTTTTAGGTTTTCCTTTACCTATAGGGAATATATAAGTTCTCTGGGGACAGGAACGAGACAGAAATAACTCTTCATATTAAAATATAATTTGAAAAAAATATGTATAATATAATTTGATTTAAATAGTCTCAAGACCTTACAAGGCTATCATGTTTCTGAGATACCGTATTTCTTTTACCATTCATTGTTGGGTATCATCATCCTCCTCCTACTTTGTGTGTTTCCATCTCTGAAGGGCTTATCACCTTATGCTTTATAATTTAATGGTTTATATACTTCTCCCTCTTACTAAACTGAAAGCATCAATGTGTTTGGAGTATTGTTTGTTTATATCTACAGCTATTAGATTAACTACTGTGGCAGTTTACATATGCCCAAGGCCCTGTGTACATTTTTTGAGGAGGAATCACTGATTCCTTACAGCACAATCTCATTCTATTCCAAAGGGAAAAGTCTGAGTAGTGAAGGAGAGCAGCAAAGATAGATTTAGGAAGGAATACTATTGCAACTGGCAAGTCGCGTACATGCCTCATCCGATCAATATGGGTCAGGACAGTTTTACAAATGCAGAACCATATGATTTTATTTGTATTTTAATCACTGAGTTTATCTTTGTTTACACATTGTTCCACCAGTGGGGATGTACTTTTCAGAGAATAGGGACGGTCAATAGATCTGTAATAACCGCCCCTGTACTTCCAAAGTACTCAACTGGTGTTGAGCGTGAACTAATGAGGTTTCATTATGAGGCTTAGCTTTCTAAATATTTTGACTGTATAGGTGATATCAGGAATATAAAAATGTTCCAGTCTGCTTTTAAAAGTGTTTAAATACAGAAAAAAAATAATTGGAGTTCTAAAATTGAAGTCTGCTGTTTTGTTCCTTGTCATAGGGCTGTAAACTTAAATTTCATTTTTTTATTAATCTTTTAAAACTTTGTTTTTCTTACTTCATCACAGATCTGAAACTATTGGGAGATGATGTATATTTATTTATTCCACATAAGTCTTAGATTTACAGCATGAGGTAGTCTCATCTGTGAGTTTCTTTTGCGTAGGTCACTTAATAATGTAAGTGTTCCTCAATATTTGAATATTGTTGAAATGTGTTTAAAATGTATCTCAGACAACAGCATCCATGCAAATTAATCGAGAATATAACCAAGTATTTTCAGTAGAGCTTCATTATTTTAGTTTTCAGAGTTTTATAATTAAAAATTTCTTTGATAAACCTGAGTTCTTTGGTCAAACTCTACTATAAAACCTAGAAAAGCAAAATGTGATGAATCAAGATTCAATGCCTGTTTATATTCCACTTCTTTTGCATATGGTAATCTAAACAGAAAAACAAAATAGCCAAAAGTTTCATAGTGTGTTTCTTGGTGCATTTTCAGTTCTCTGCACTGCCCACCACATGCCAGGCAGGCATACTATAGCGCCCACTTGGTTGGGCAGTAAATATTTTCCTTCTGAAGCGACTCTGAAATACACTCCTCTTTTGTGCCAAGCCCTTATGGATGATATTTCAATTTCAATTATTTATTTTTGGCTGGGAGAAGTGGTAGTGGGAGTGGGGAGTATTGTAGCAGTATTCTGAGCTTGTAATGCTTGTTATGAAACCATTTACCCAAAGCACCACATGTGGACAAGAAAACGAGAAAACAGTTGGATAAATTTTCCAGGTAAGGGTTTATATCACTAGAGCAAATTTTTCCCACATAGGAAATTTTCCAGAATAATACCTTCAAAACTGTTATATTTCATTCAATTTATTGCAACATTCTTGTTCTAAGTCCCATAGTGTTAATGAGCAGGTTTATATTATTAGAAGGCATTCTGTAAACATCCTCGCAATAAGTCAGGATTCATAAAAGAGGAAAATGCTCACTTCCAGACACTTATTTTATAAAGGAAAGTGTAAATATATGAAAAATAAAAATCTCTTGTTTTGTGAATCTATTCTCTCTAGAAACCACTGTAGTTTCAAAATAAAAATAATTTACTAAACGAAACCTCTCAACCCCAAAACCAGTTAACCTAAAGGCAAGAGTATTTAACATTTAGAATAAACCCAGTACAAAGTAGATTTGTTAGCATGAGATGAGTTGTAACTTTATTCTTTTTTTTTGTTTTTTTGAAATGGTGTCTCACTGCCTGACCCAGGTTGGAGTTCAGTGGCATGATCTCTGCTCACGGCAACCTCCCCTTCACATGTTCAAGCGATTCTCCCACCTCAGCCTTCTCCGGAGTAGCTGGAATTATGGCGTGCACCATCATGCCCAGCTAATTTTTCTATTTTTTACAGAGATGGTGTTTCACCACGTTGTCCAGGCTTGTCTTGAACTCCTGACCTCAAGTGATCCACCTTGGATCACCTGGAATTACAGGTGTGAGCCACTACGCCTGGCTGAGTTAAAACTTCATTCTTTTTTGTTTTAGTTTTGAAACAGAGTCTCACTCCACGGCCCAGGCTGGAGTTCAGTGGCATGATCTTGGCTCAGTGCAACCTCTGCCTCCCAGGTTCAAGGTCTTCTCCTGCCTCCGTGTCCTGAATACCTGGGACTACAGGCCCACGCCACCACGCCTGGCTAATTTTTGTATTTTTAGTTTAATTTAGAAATGGGTTTCACCATGTTGGCCAGGCTGGTCTTGTACTCCAGACCTCAGGTGATCCGCCTACCTCAGCCTCCCAAAGTGCTGGGATTATGGGCATGAGCCACCATGCCCAGTCTATACCTTTATTCTTAAGCAGTACTCGCATAAGTAGCACTATGAGCAAGGCATCCAGGACAGTTTGGGGAAAAGCATGAGCATATGTGTTGGGAGATCTAGGTCTAGCGTGGCCACTGCCCAGCACTGTGCAAATCCACAGACATGCATCTCTTCTAGCTATTAATAGATGCCATAGTCTGTATTCACCATCAACTAGCTGCTCTTGCACTTCTGGCAAGAGTAGCTTCTGCTGTACTAGCTACTCTTGGACTTCTGTTTGTAGAGAAAACAGAACTCACAATGACAGTGGAAACCACATTCCTTGTCTATATTTGAACTGTGGTCAGTGAATAGTTCAGTGCTTTCGGAAATGATTGGACATTTCTTAATAGAAAGAATCATTTCCTCAAAGCCATATTCTTCTGAACCAATAGGCAGTCTCAGAAGACAAGCTATACATTCTTGTGTTGGTCTCCAAACTTAACTTTTTTGTACTCTATGAGTAAAAACATTTTCCACAAGCATATCCAATAGGTGTACTCTTATTTTAAATTATACCCATATGTAGATTATTAAAAATAACAAAAATAGAAATTAGAAAAACATTAGATAAGCAGTATTTTAAATAATGTTTTATTAATAGCATAGGCACCTATTTGGTTTTACTAAAATATTGTGAGTACTTTTTTAACTGAAAGCCAAGTGTGTGAATAAGCTGCATATAGGAATATGGGTTAAGGCAGTGATTTGACCATCTGACTCTAAGTTCAGTTTATTTTATTATATAGTTACTAAAATTGAAATTAGTACTATTTTAGGTTGCATTTTTCTATGAAAAATAATGTTTTTGAATTATCAGTAACCACTTTCTACATATGTGAAGGTTCCCATAAGCTTAGAAAAATTTTGGTAAGGGGAACATATTCTTCTAATATTTTCATATTGTAAAATAGTATTTCAGCTAAAATATTTTACAAATATTATATTTGTATCTTGATTCAGAGTAATTTTCTTAAACCATTATTTTTATAAAAGAAAATTTTCAGATTATCAAATTAGAAAATTGCCATATTTAAATTTGTCAAAAGCTGACTGTTTTATCAAATTTTGACACCATATAATTGTAGGTCATCTCAATTTTATTTTAATCTTATATAAAGCATAAAATTATCCAATGAAAAATGTAAGCTCTATTAAAAGATTCTTCCCACAATACAATATATTCACAAATACAGAGAATTTAAGTAATAAATCTTGAGGTCCATTTCATTTCTTTATTTCCTTGATCTTGTTTGTGATTTTCTGTTGTAGCCTATTCCTAGTAATTGCAATTGATCCCAAACTGTAAAAGCCAACATTTTTTGACATTCCATTTACTGAATACTTTGAACAAACATTTGACAATGTTTTTTAATGTTTTCAATATTTTAGTGTTTCCATATTTTAAATGTTTTTGAATTAAAAATATAGAAAATTTGTGGCCAGGCGCAGTGACTTACACCTGTAATCTTAACACTCTGGGGGACCGAGGCAGGTGGACCACTTGAAGTCAGGAGTTTGAGACCAGCCTGGCTAACAAGGTTGGCCCATTTCTACTAAAAATATAAAAATTAGCTGGGTGTGGTGGCAGGGACCTTTAGTTCCAGCTACTCAGGAGGCTGAAGCAGAATTGTTTGAACTCCAGAGGCAGAGGTTACAGTGAGTCAAGACCATGCCACTGCACTCCAGCCTGGGTGACAGAGCAAGACTGTCTCAAAAAAAGGAAAAAAGAGAATTTGTGTATAAATGCATACACATACACATATGTAAATTTTGACAACTGCAGTTGTATTTTGATTAGTATAATATTAGTACAATAATGAAACTAGAAACTTGTTTGGATGCAGTTATGAAATATAATTCATCTCAGCCACTTCCAAATACATCTATTAAGAACATCGATTGTACTCCAAAGCTATACTACAATAAAAATTGTATTCACATTATCACCACAAAAGCAAATTTTTTTTTTCAGTGATGAACTTTTTAACTACATTTACAGTAGTGTTTACTATGATATGACATTTCAGTTTCAACAGAATGAGCTTATAAGAGCTTTGTTTTAAATATACAAATTAGATTTAAAATTCAAATCATTTTAAGAATTAAATTTACTAATTTTCTGTTTTCATTTCTATGCTTCTACTTGAGCATTATGATACAGGGTTATTTAACTGCTTTTGAAGATCATTTGCCAAATGGAAGCAATAAATTTATAGCTCTTCTTATGTTCACAAGAAAACTTGGAATAAAATAATGCATGAAATTAATCTAGAAGTCAGACATGTGATGTAAATGCAGAGTCGCACTCTGCAGAGTGATTTGTAAACACTCATCTCCAGTGTCACATCATAAATCATTGTATTCAGTTACCATCTTCTTAAAATCACTGTTGGACTTTTTAAAAGGCGCTGACTCTTCCTCAGTGGTTTTGTGTTTCTGATTTTCCTGTGATCAGGTATAGAAATCATTATGATCTCTGGTTCACAAACACTTTGAAAACTTACATGTTCATTATTAATTTCTCTGAGATGAGAAATGTAAATGTGGTATTTAATTTTTTCATTAAACATGAATTAAGTGCCAATGTTCTTTATAAAATAAAAATGCTTTCCCAAATAAATTGTATAAATAATTGCAGATTTGCACCACACAATAAATGACAAAACCACTGTAGCACAAGTATTTCAGACTTCTATTTTTTTTTTTTTTTTTTTTTTTTTTGAGATAGAGTCTCACTCTGTTGCCGGGGCTGGGGACCACTGGTGGTATCCTGGCTCACTGCAACTTCTGCCTCCCAGGTTCAAGTGATTCTCCTGCCTCAGCCTCCCAAGTAGCTGGGATTACAGGCATGGGCCACCATGCCTGACTAATTTTTGTATTTTTAGTAGAGTTAGGGTTTCACCACGTTGGTCCGGCTGGTCTAGAACCTCTGACCTCAGGCAGTTCACCTGCCTTGGCCTCCTGAAGTGCTGTGATTACAGGCGTGAGCTGCCATTTCCGGCCTCAGACTTCTCTTGATTCGTTCTCATGCAGAAATACTCAGCCTTGATTTTACTTATATATTTCGTATACACCTCACCTATTCTTTCGCATATTCCTTACCTATCCCTCTGCCTAGTGGCCTGTCTACTCTGTTCCTTTCACAGTCTTTAGCAAGGGCCACAGCACATTTGCGGGGTACAATGAGTGACCAGAGTGGTAGCAGCATCAAAGCCTTCCCCCATGCCTGCTTTGGTCTGTCCCTAGCAACTGGTGTCCAGTGCACTTCATTTTGTCTTTAATTATACTGCCTGCTGTTTCTGTAAGGTGATTTTAGTAATATTTCATTTGGAGAAGGTCAACACAGCAGTAAAGACAGGTAACTACTAATCTTTAGATCTAAGCATGTGCTAAAATGAGAGCTCTGGTTGTTGCCTAAGATTCCCACATGCTACTAATATGGCTATGGCAGAAACAGGAAGCAGGAAGTAAGAAGTAGAGAGCTACCAAATGCATCTTTGCTTATTTGAGTGCAACTATCAATAATTATTATTTATTTGAAAGGAAAGACCTAGGACAAATACTTGAACAGGGCTGTTTTAGGCAAACCTAGGTGATCCCAGGCAAATCAGGAATAATGACCATTTTTAGTCTTCATGCTTGTCTTATGACATCATGGTGGCTGAGGCAATGCCAGCCACTTGATTCAAAAGCTGAAAGATGAGCTTGAGCACAATGGCTCACACCTGTAATCCCAGCACTTTGGGAGGCTGAGGCAGGAGGATCCTTTGATCTCAGTAGTTGAATACCAGCTGGGCAAAATGAAACCCTGTCTCTACAAAAAATAGAAAAATTAGCTGGTCATGGTGGTGCATACCTGTGGTCTCAGCTACTTGGGAGGCTGAGTTGAGAAGATGACTTGAGGTTGGGAGATGGAGGCTATAGTGAGCCAAGCTCACACCACTATACTCCAGCCTGGGCAAGACAGCCAGACCCTGTCTCAGAAAATAAACAAACAGCAGGAAGGTGAGCATGGACTACTGGAGGTGGTTCACTTCCCCATCCCTCACTGGCTTCTGCTCACACTTTGTCTGCTGATGAGGCAGGTGTATGCTTGCCTCTCACTGTTCAATGTGTGTTACTTTCCCAGGTATCTCATAGCCAGAACTTGAACTCTAAATTCAATGTTCTCATTACACATTCCCATGACTCTCTTCCTTTGAAATAAAATATTCTTCTAAGGAAAAAACACTTCTCATGTTGTTAATCTTTTCCCTTATATAGTGTATATATATTAATCATGTTATAAAATGTCAGGGACTACAAAGATTGTCTTTGACAACGTTTGTAATAACTGTTTAACCTATACCTTAGTAAAGAGCCAGCATTTATTTTTTCTGTAGGAAAAGATGTATAAATCAATTGTTATATGAATAGTAACAAAGTATCTACACATGAAGTCATGTTATTCTGATATCCTAGACAAATAACAATTGTGATTTATGTTTTAGTTAACCAGTACTGAGAAAAAAAATGAGCTAAAAGATGTACTGGTTAAATCATAGGGCAATTTTAGTGGGCAATGATGTGTTTCCATTTATAACTGCTAATACAGTATCTCTTTCTTCAGTTAATGAAATGAAGAAAAGATGGGGAAAGAAAAGGTGAAAGAGCTTTTTCATATTCAATTAAATTTTATGTTCAGTAGGTTTAAAATTACCAGTAGCTACAGATTTTTGCTTTAGGGTTTGTAAGAGTTTTATAATGTAAGTGTTATTGTAAACCCCACATAAACTCATCTATTTCCAGACTTTGACTTAATTCCACTGGAAGGAAAATCTACTGAGCTAGTTTCATGTATGTAGAGATGTTCAAATTGGTCTCTTGAATTGCTCTCTTCCTTTTATTTCATTATACCAACTTGGAAATGCTTTAATTTCTCCAATATCGGATTTCTTCTTTTGGGTGTGAGTTTCAGAGCAGAGGTAAGGCTGGAAGCCTTTGGGAACCTTTCCAGCATGGCTTATATCTATGTGCAAGAATAAGATCATTTGTACTTCCTGGCTAATACCTTGGGATCTCTGGGGGCTCTGAGCTCATTATGGAGCTGGACAAAGAGTCCAAGGGAAGAGTCCAAGGGAACTTTCAGCATGCAGATGTGGAGGACGTAAAAATCTATTAATGTGGACTGATTGCTGATATCAGGACACTCCAGAAGACCATTGTGGAACTTATAGGACATTTGGGTATCATTATGTATTACTGGAAATTCTCTAAACACTGCTTTAGCCTGGGGAGGAAGCTAACATTAATTGAGTGTCTATCATGTGTCAGGTATTTCATATATCTTTCCTCTTATAATCTTCATATTAACCCTGGCTGATACGTATGAGAAGCTCCACTTTACATAATGCATATTTTACCCTGCATTATGAACCATATGCATATGGTAGGCAAGCAGGATTTAAGCTCATCTCTCTTGGTCTGCAAGGCTTGTGTTCAGTAACCACACAAACTGGGTCTTCTATTGCTCCCTTAGAAGCAGATTTCCCTTTCATTCTGCTGGGTGTGGTGGCTCACACCTGTAATCCCAGCACTTTGGGAGGCTGAGGTGGGTGGATCACTTGAGGTCAGGAGTGCGAGACCAGCCTGACCAAGATAGTGAAATCCTGTCTCTACTAAAAATACAAAATCAGCTGGGTGTGGTGGTGCGTGCCTGTAATCCCAGCTACTCAGGAGGCTGAGGTAGAAGAATTACTTGAACCAGGAGGTGGAGGTCGCAGTGAGCTGAGATTGTGCCACTGCACTCCATCCAGCCTGGGCAACAAAAGCGAAATTCTGTCTCTAGTTCTGGTGACCTGGATTATTGCTCTAGAGAAATCAAGTACTAAAGGACTGCCATCCTATGTAGACTTCCTGTACCAGCTATATAAGGCCAATATAATTCATTTTGCCATTTTCGTAAGCTGTTTTTGGGAGTATGGTACACTCAGTAAGTGACTAAATAACCAAATAATATTGTCGTCTAGATTAACACTACCAGTGGCATTAGTAACCAACATTTTATTGAGTGCTTGCTGTATGCATGGAACAATTCTCGGTTCCTTATTTTTTGTGTCATTTTATAAGACAATTTTAAAAGGTAATTAACCCTTTTATACTTGTAAGAGAATTAAGCACAGAGAGGTTAAGTGACTTACTTGGGTTAACAAGACTAGTGGGTAGCAGAGGTGGGATCAATTAAACATTATGCTCTAAATTCCTTCCAGACATGTAGGATCCCAGTGGCTATCATAATATCAGTAGTAATTAATAATGATTTTTATTGTATGTTGCCTTCCTGGAAAGGTCATTTTCCCCTTCTGTTCACAATTATAGACACATACAGACATAAACATACTCACATGCACGATTGATGCAATAAGCCAAGCTCTGTCACCTTTAAAGTTTACTTTCCTTTTATAACCAAAGATGGGCAGATGTGAGAAGCTAGAAGAGTCTACTAGAGAAAGATTCTCTTTGCTTCACAACGTCCTTGTTAGAAGTCTAGACAAGAGATAATGATTTGAACCATCTTTCACCTAGATGGTGCTTTTTAATCAGAAGCACGTGCACGTGAGGAAATTTGGGGGGCCACATAGCTATCCATCACAGGGAAGTTCTGAGGCAGCAGAAAGATTTCAGATGGAATTGGATCCCTGCTTGGTTATAGTTACAGCTCCTTGTCCATAACTTGGTCAATAACCGTACCCACCCTCATCACAGGCCGGGAGATTTGACCACGTAGGATTGTGTCCAATTGTAAATGGGAATTCTCTTAGTGTGAGAGAAAAGGAGAGAATAGACATTTGAAAAGAAATTAGCAGTCATGGGTTCACTTACTGACTACTTCTCTTTATGAAAGATGACAACTATGGCCTAATTTTTCTTTATTCACCCTTGCATACTGTTCATTAGAAGCCTGCAGGAAAGTCATAGACAAACTTCACTGATATTTTTAATTAAGTAAGGTTAAGTTTTGGGTTGATCCAAAAAGAAAAGGATCCTCTATTTTTAAGTTAAAAATGTTTATGTAAAAGTGTCAATTGCTCTTTAAGATTCTTCTGACCCATTAATCTTTTTTGTCTTTGGATCTTGCTGGATTACAAAGGTAAGATCCTGGATTTAAGGAGGTTATGGTAGAGTGAGACCCATTTAGATATCATAAGTCACCTTTTATGATACACAGAATTTTTAGAAGTACCTCAAAAATAAACTCATGATACATTTATAGACTTCCAGGGACCTCACTTTTACAAGAAAAATCAGAAGAAAAAAAAGAAAGATTATGAGAAGGGTTGAGTTCTTTTCATAAGTGATGGGCAACAGTCTTTAATAAGCAGATATTTTAATTAACTATACAGTTAAATTTAGGGATGCTGGAAGGATACCCCATCTTATCCTAATGATCAAAGGCAATTTTCCTTCCTTCCCTAGTTTTGTATCAATTTGTTAGTGAGCTCAGGTTGTTTCAAAACATGAGACTATTAAATATACAAGTATATGAAAATCTTGCTCCATATTATTCAAAAATATTTTAGAAGATAATAAGACAAAAACCAGTAGCTCATAAAAAATAAAGAATAGTATATAGATGTGATGATAATTTTTTCTTAATAATTAAAAACGTAAGATCAAAATGTGATGTGCTATTTTTCACAATTGTTAAAAAATATTTAACTATACATTTCTGCATTTCAGACATTCCACTGGGAACATATGTTTTTGACAAAAAGAATTAAGAAACATGATATGCTGTTCTCGTAGGAAACTCCAGCAAACGAAATTAACAGCTTTTCAGCTAAAGATCTTCGACTAAGCAAATGCTATCTTTAGTTACAAGCAGTCTATTGTCTTGCTAAACTTTCTTCCACATGGAAATGGGGAAACAATAATTTTAGATATTTTCTAGAATTCATTTGTAGCCTTTTCTTTGTCTGTCTGTCTCTCTCTCTCTCTCTCTCTCTCTATCTCTCTCTCTCTGTTAAGGACAAGAACCATACATGCACCTTCTTGGTGAATACTAATTTTTCTTAAAAACTATTGTGATGTTATTTTGCGTGCCTCATTTCTTTCCCTACTCAAGGACTTTTCTTTTTTAATTCTATTTTTTCCCTAAAGACTCTTCCACATGTAACTCAACAGCTGTGGCCTGCTTTATCAGTTCCATTACCTAAGCAAAACTTTGCATTTCCTTAAAATCCGACAAATTCCTAACTTGTATCTTTGTAGTCTCTTCAATGCTTTTAAAAAGCATTCATAGCTTGCACATATGGTTATCATCAAGTTTGTCTGACATATACCTTCATTATAAAGTTTCCCCTTTTTTTCATTTTGCTGTCCATGTTCAATCTCAGGTTTTTAAGTTATGCATGTAAAATATGCTCTGTATAGAAATTTTCATTGTGGGAATAAGGATTTATATAATATGTTAGGAAAAGAATTATGATAAGTTACCTTTTTATCTTGATGGGATTTATTACTATAGCAGTTATTTCAGTTAATGTTTAAAATGAGATAAAGTTTTTAAAAACTGTTTTAAATTTTAAAAATAGATAACCAGGGAAAAGGGATTCAATTATTTAAAAATCATCATAATAGTATATATTCCTTTGCAAATTACACTCTGACACTTACAAGGCTACTTAACATTGTTGTCTCTCTAGTGTTTTCTTTAGAAAGCTTGTTTTCTCCGTGAGTTGAGATTTCTTAAGCCATTTGGTATTATTTTTTCATTGCCTCTTTATGTGTTTTTTGTACCAACTCATTCCTCCCACATAGCAGATCTCACATTAACATGTCCATCCTGGATTATTTTGACACCACCCTCCCCATTTTGTGAATTTTGTATCAAGGAGGATGAATGAAGATTAATCATCTGTTAGGTGGATTTTTAATAGCTCCCACACTACTATGGTAACGTACATGGACAGATGTATAAGCTGGTCAGCCTTTTTTTTTTTTACTTCTTTGTTCTTGTTAGAATCATGCTACCTGTTTTTGATAGGAATTATTTTGCTATCTCAAGCCCTTACATTTCATTGTTTTGCTTGCATATTGCTAATATTCCCTTTCTTGCCACACTAAATCAACAGCAGCAACTGTAGAAGGGTCCTTCAACCCAGGCAAGGGGCAGTGCTTAGGGAAGAAGATGACTCTTATAGGACATGCTAAAATGGGGAGAGCATCTGAAATTTCAGGACACTTAAAGATAAAGAAGTGTGATTGTGTGGAGGGAGGAGTGTAAGAAGCTGCCTTGGGACCCATTCACTTGCTTTGCCACAGAGATGCCTTCTTGCTACTCCCACCCCATAGAGGAAAGGTAGCAAGGTCAGTGACCTGCTCTAGCCTCCTTGTTCAGTGGACTTCTATAGGCTGATGATATTTGCCAGAACTTAATCTCTTCAGCAGGATGCTTTTAACAGGATATCCTTGGCTAAAAAAGTGCTTATAGTAAATCAACCCTGGGTTTATGGATTTATGAGGTAGGAGAATGCCTATAAACCACAAAACACTTTGGGTGTATAAAAAGAAGATGTTTCATAACTTAAAAATTCTCTTTTATGTGAGTAATAATCTGCAGAACCTCTCCTGCATCTCACCTGCTATTCTCTCCCAGGGAAACTATGTTTTTAATGCAGGAAGGAGGGACCTGGGGAGTGTCATGGGATCTAGACTTGGTTACCTGAAACCCTTGATTGTTCCTATCCTTGAAAATAGTAGTAAACCTTGTAACCATGTAAGAGCTCTGATCGATGGCATCTGATCCTACAATTGGAAAGTATGTGTTAGCTCATATTATTATGTTTTCCCTCATAATGTATACACATTTCAGGCCAGCCTCCTGGGTTGTTTTCTCTTACAGGGATGCTCATGGTGAGATATAGAATAAGGGAAATAAAATACAAAATCAGCACTAGTCTCAAGAGCTCTGATTCATATGATCTATAATTAGCATTTTTTACAAGTTCTCATAACTTCCCTCTGAAACAGTAAGTACAGGAAAAAAAGACAAAATTCGAAACCACTGAAAAGTAAAACTTCACATTTTGCCAAAATATGGGATACTTTTGATTTAGCTCCAAAGCTGATGGAATTAGGTAACCTGTATATGTTAGATCCTTTAATCCACCCTTGCCTATGGCTAAGAGAGTCAGGGGACACACTAAACAGAAAATTAGACTTTGTATTTGGACAACATGGATGCTGTTCTTTAACCCAAACTCTCTGCTGTATATTGCAACTCACAGAAAACAAATAGGGAAGAAGTGGCATGCAGGAAAGGGCGGGGCAGATGTGTTTTCTATCTGCGACCCTGGGGCCTGTGTCTCGGGGGCCTGGGAAAATTGATGTTCCGCATGTATCGACTTCATAGGGTGAGACTATCAGAGTAGTTGGCTGTGGAGATAGGAGAATACCACTCATCAATCCAGGAACAACAGGCTGAGTGAGAGATGATGGTGAGCATGACACATCAGCCTTTTCTTCAGCATTCAATCTAAGAAGGGGGATGGATAGATGAACCAGTCCCCATATGCACACAAGTAGCAAAGGATGACACGTGTAAGGTCCACATGGCTACATTCACATTTGGAGATGCAGAGCAAACAAACCACCAGATTACCAAAGCAAATGCCTAGGACGACACAAAAAGACTAACATGTTGCCAGATGGCACTGTCTGGTTTCTCTTACTCTTTTTGTTTCCCCCACACCTGGATGCTGCCAATGTGGTGGCTGAAAAATAATACTGTTGTACTGATTTGCATTTATCAAATTGTGCCTAGCTCCTTCTATTTTTGTTGATCGTTTTTATTATATCATCTGTGAAATGCCTATTCATCAGTTTTTCTGTAGAGTTATTGATCTTTTTCTTTTTTTTCTTTTTTTTTTTCTAGACAGAATCTCGCTCTGTCACCCAGGCTAAAGTGCAGTGGTACCATCTCAGCTCACTGCAACCCCTGCTTCTCAGGCTCAAGCAATTCCCTGCCTCAGCCTCCCGAGTAGCTGGGAATACAGTCACCCACCACCATGCCCGAGTAATTTTTGTGTGTTTAGTAGGATGGGGTTTCACCGTGTTGGCCAGGCTGATCTTGAACTCATGACTCGTGATCCACCTGCCTCGGCCTCCCAAAGTGCTGAGATTACAGGTGTGAACCACCACACAGGCCAGTTATTGGTCTTTTTCCTATTGATTTACAGCACTTTGGGAGGCCGAGGTGAGCAGATCACCTGAGTTCAAGAGGTCGAGACCAGTTTGGCCAACAGGGTGAAACCTCGTCTCTACTGAAAATACAAAAATTAGCCAGGCATGGTGGCGGGTGCCTGTAATCCCAGCTACTTGGGAGGCTGAGGCAGAAGAATCACTTAAACCTGGGAGGCAGAGGTTGCAGTGAGTCGAGATAGTGCCATTGCACTCCAGCCTGAGAGACAGAGCGAGACTCCCTGTCAAAAACCAAACAATAAAAAAAACCTGCAATTCATTTTTAATGAAGGAAGGATAGCCTCTTCTCTGTATAGATGTTACAAATACTTTTCCATAGTTAATTATTTGCCTTTTGGTTTCAGACAGATATTTTAAATTGTGATATGATTTGTCAGTATTTTATTTTTAAAATAACATTTGATTTTCATATCAGGCATCATAAACTTTCTCTACTCCATGCCACTGTGGTTTTATTTTGTGTATTTTATCTCTCTCTGGGAAAGAAATAACAGTCAAAAAAAAAAAAAAAAAAAAAAAGCTTTCCAAGGCCAATTTGGCAATACATTCAATATTTAAAATAAATATTAATTAAAATTTCTCCAAAAATATGTATGGAGCATGTGTATTGTGACAGTCACTTTCCTAGGTTCTCGGCTTTTATTGCTTAGGGTGTGACTTGTGAAAAGAAAATTAAATCTTGGAGCCCCAAACAGTCTGGCAAAGGTAAACATTAAGCTTGAAAACTGAGTCATACAAAAACTGCCCTTCCTTTTGTTCCTAAACAGGTAGCTGCAAGAGAGAAGGCCACTTATCTCCCCAAGTGGCCTCCTTCACTCTGACAATGTAAACTAACTGCTTATCTTCACTGGCACTAGACAAGACAAATGCATATTTGACTTCTTCCTCTACTTTTTTTTTTTGAGACGGAGTTTCGCTCTTGTTATCCAGGCTGGAGTGCAATGACGCGATCTCGGCTCACTGCATCCTCCGCCTCCTGGGTTCGGGCAATTCTCCTGCCTCAGCCTCCTGAGTAGCTGGGATTACGGGCACGCACCACTATGCCCAGCTAATTTTTTGTATTTTTAGTAGAGACGGCTTTTCACCATGTTGACCAGGATGGTTTCAATCTCTTGACCTCATGATCCACCCACCTCGGCCTCCCAAAGTGCTGGGATTACAGGCTTGAGCCACCGCGCCCGGCCCAGACTTCTTTCTCTACTTTATGTTTACTTTATCTCATACAAAATGCAGATTTGTGGGTGGGCATGGTGGCTCATACCTGTAATTCCAGCCCTATGGGAGGCCAATGTGGGTGGGTCACTTGAGGTCAGAAGTTCCAGAGCGGCCTGGCCAACATGATGAAACCCTGTCTCTACTCAAAACACAAAAATTAGCAGGTCGTGATGGCAGGTGCCTGTAGTCCCAGCTACTTGGGAGGCGGAGGCAGGAGAATCACTTGAACCTGGGAGGCAGAGGTTGCAGTGAGCCAAGATCATACCACTGCACTCCAGCCTAGGTGATGACAGTGACTCTGACTCCAAAAAAAAAAAGAAAAAAAAAAAAGATTTGCTGAACACAGGAAAAACACATAATTGACTGTTCCTTTATCCCCTTTCCACATGCAACATGCGGATTCAGGATTAAATGAGCACTAATTAAAGCCTCACAAAAATGTGACTATTCACCTCACTACATATCCCTCCCCCATTTATTTTTTGCCCTTTCTCTTTCCCTCCTGCCCACATTTTTCCTCCTTTAAATGTCGAAGCCCTCAAAACCCTCTTAGGAAAAAGTGTGGGCTGAGGATCCTATGGTAGCTTGTGTCTCTGTGGCTTTTTCCCAGACAGAATGCTTGTTCCTAGGTACTGAAAGGAAAAATTAGCATTCAGACAAAAAGTTTTCTCTGTAAGGCAATTTTACTTTCTGCAGAAAGGGTACTGTCTGTCAGCAATCTTGCCATGAAAGCACAATGAACAGAGGAAAGGCAGGCATATTTATTGTCTATGCATGAGGTTTTTACTGCTGTGTTGGATCTCTGTTAGTTAGAGCCAGACTTCACCATCTAAACTAAACCCGATTGGCTAACAACTTAAAACTTTTCTGAATAGGTAAAGACAATGGGGAACAAAAGGAAAACAGGAAGTCTAAATGAGGAAAGGAGAGGAAGTTGCTTGCGAAAGGACTTAGAAAAGTAATAACATAAATATCTTGGTTTAAGTATAAGGACCTAGAATGTACTACTTGCCTGTGAGCACATCCAGCACAAATATCTTTGTTAAAGTACAAGGACAGAGAATGCACTTATTCCTTTCTAACAGCTAAATAGGATAGGGCTTAACAAAGAGTTACTAGCAAAAAGCAAGAAGGCTTTGAAGAAAGTTAGTCTTTAAAGGAGACTATTTCTAACATTTATTATTACTATTCTTTAAGAAGAAGGGAAACTTTGAGGAGGAACTTTTTGCTTTCTATACCAGGGATGCCCTCAACTTTGGCAAAATAAACCTCTAACTTGATTGAGACCTGTCTCAGACACTTCTTTAGTTTTGATATTGTCAATGGTGAGAGGGAAGAATAAAAAATATACTTTATGAACAAGGGATTTTTATATTGTTACAAGGTGATATGTACAATGAAGAAAGGAAGGAGATCAGGTGAAGAAAGTAGGTTTGAGAATTCCGTGCTATCTGTGTAGGTTTGCAATCATAAATATAGTGGTCAGAGTAGGCCTCATTGAGAAAGTGATGTTTTGGCAAAGCCTTGAAGGAGATGAAGGGATGGGGCAGGGCAAGAGCACCAAGCAAATACAACAGCTCATGCAAGCATCCTGAGTCAGGAACATGCCTAGGCTGCTCTAGGAGAAGCAAGTTAGCTGGTGGTTATGAATAGGTGAACGAGTAGTGGGAGATGGGGCTGATAATGTAAGGATATCAAATTACTCAACACTGTGGGCTAGTGCAGGGATTGGGCTTTCATTCTGAATGAAATGGGAACCTTTGCAGGGTTGTGAGCAAAGGCATGATCAATCTGTTTACTTTTTTGTTTGTTTGTTTGTTTGTTTGTTTTGAGTCAGAGTTTTGCTCTTGTTACCCAGGCTGGAGTGCAATGGTGCAATCTCGGCTCACCACAACCTCTGCCTCCTGGGTTCAGGCAATTCTCCCGCCTCAGCCTCCTGAGTAGCTGGGATTACAGGCACGCACCACCATGCCCAGCTAATTTTTTGTATTTTTAGTAGAGACGGGGTTTCACCATGTTGACCAGGATGGTCTTGATCTCTTGACCTCGTGATCCACCTGCCTCGGCCTCCCAAAGTGCTGGGATTACAGGCGTGAGCCGCTGCGCCCGGCCCCCCTGTTTACATTTTAAAGGATTACTGCCTACTACTTTGGGAAGGGGAGCAAGTTACTAAACAGAAGTACATGTCCTTTTGTGTATAACACAGTGTCTGTACGTAGATGCATTCTTTTGCATATATTAGTATTAAAACACATGACTATAAATGCATAGAAAAACTTCTTGAAGGACACAGGAGATGATTCTGTTTGTTTAGAAATCATCTTTTTTTTTAGATGTGAGTTTTCCTGTAGTAGACACTTCTCTTGAAGGTTCAGATTGTTATTATAAATATATGGTCAACTTGACACCAGAATAATGCACAAAAAGAAATCTTTTTTGTATAAAAAGCAGTATAATTTGCACCTATTTGCAATGACACATGTCTACAATCTTACTCATGCGGAAGAGTTAGTAAATTTTCTACAGAATAAGCTAGCAGTTTGTTTCCATTAGAACTGGTTTTCCATATACATATGTATATATAAAGTAACTTTTAGGGGGAAAATGCAATTATTTTAGTAAGGAGAGAAAAGTGTGTTTGCTCTCATTTTATTGATAATTAGCATGATAATGATACCTAACATGTATTTATCACCTACAAGGTGACAGGTATTATGATCTTGCCTTATTTGCATTACCTCATTTAACTCTCACAATCATTCCAGGTTATAGGTGCAGTATTCCCTATCATTGTGAATATGAAGAGATGGGCTGAGAGAGTTGATGTGAATTTCCAGGGGGATGATACAGTTTTTTGAAACCAAACTGGTACTGAGAACTTTATTCTTTTCTTTTTTTTTTTTTTTTTGAGATGGAGTCTTGCTCTGTCTCCCAGGCTAGAATAGAGCATCGTGATTTCTGCTCACTGCAACCTCTGCCTCCCGGTTCAAGCGATTCTCCTGACTCAGCCTACTGACTACAGGGACTACAGTCAGGCACCACCATGCAGGCACCACCACACCCAGCTAGTTTTTGTATTTTTAGTGGAGACAGAGTTTCACCATGTTGGCCTGGCTGGTCTCGAAATCCTGATTTCAGGTGATCTACCCGCCTGGACCTCCCAAAGTGCTGTGATTACAGGTGTGAGCCACCATGCCCAGCAAGACATTTATGCTTAAGCCATGACTCCGTACTCAGAAGAGGTATATAAATCAAATCTTACCACTTTACATAAAAGACTATTTCTCATCTTCCTTGTATATTGAACACAAACATTTAAACATGTTTAAAAATGGACTTTAAGGAATTTTTTCTGTCCTTATCAAATTAAAAACTTTACTTCTTCCCCAAAATTTCATGTAGAGTCAATAAAAAATAAACTCAACTTGTTTACTCTTTTATTTTTATTTCTTCTTCCTGCTCCTGACTGGGAGCATTTCCAAAATTCTCTCTCTTCTCTGTATTCCTTTGCTGTGTGAATTACCCTGCTTCTGCATAATATCATCCACTTGTTTAGCTTTCTAAATCTGTATAGGTGTAGCCACAGCTAAACATAAAGCCTTAGTCTGATGTGTGAACATGACCTCAAATCATGCCCATCCCGAATAGAATTCATCATTTCTCTTATTACTCCTTTTTCTGCCCTTCTTGATTTGCTTATTTTTGTCAATTTTCTGACATCTAAACTTGACAGGGGGAAAAGTTTAGTCACTCTACTTTCATTCGCTGCAATCAGTCACCTTCAGATGTTTGGTCTGTCTTACATATTCCCGCTTTTGTCACCATTTTATACATATAATCCTAGTTTGGGTTATTACATGATCTGCAAGAACCCTCTAATTAATTTCCCTGCTGTCAGAATATCTCCTGATTTTCAATACAACCAATTCTTGACTGAACTTGTGTTTTCTTAAAGAGTAGTTTTCTTATGGCACTCATCATTTTTCACCCTAAATACTTTATTGTTACTCCATGAATAGAGTTAAAATCACTTTATTTGGGACACATGGCCCATGATTCCAGTGATCTATGCCAATACTTCTGTTAAACATTTTACACAGGGCGATAAAATGGAAATTTGAGCTGAAAAGCAGGGGATAATAGCTAACATATTCCAAGGCGATACTGGGCCTTAAGTAGTATTTTCAAACTAGGGAAGGAAAGACCTCTTGAAAATGTTTAGGACATGAAATGTTTTATATTTTTGAGATTGAGAGAGGAGTTTTGAGGATTTTTTAAGTGTATATTTCGTACTATGAGTCTCATCCTCCTCACCCCCTCATCTACCCCCAAAACTTATACGAAACCTTCTGTCCAACTCAAAAGAGAAGGATTCTAAGGAGAGTTGAACAGCTTAATATATGTCCCTACCATTTGGAGGGCTGGGTAGATTGCTGTCTAAGATACCTGAGAAATCTAAGTGATTTCTGGCCTAAGCAGCCCAAAATTTCGGAAGTTATTTCACCACCCTGGTTTATTGGGGCATAGGATGTGTAAGCGTTTCCAAAGGACTGTATATGAGAGTGAGCCAGCAAGGGTCATAATACATGCTATTTAAAGCTGTCTGAGGTGGAGGTTGGCAAGCCAAGACCTCAGGCCAAACCTCATTGCGTTTTTGTAAATTTTGGAGCACAGCCATGATCATTCATTTATGAATTGCATATGGCTGCTTCAGGCTATAGAAGTAGAGTAGTTGCCACAGAGACCATCTGGCCCACAAAGCCTAAAAGATAATTATTATCTAGCCTTGTACAGAAAAAGTTTCTTGAATGCTGGTTTGGAGAGGTAGGCAGATTTCAGCAGAAAAAGTGTGGAACTATTGTTTGATTTCTAAGACCAGAGGACAGAGAAAGCAAATAACTAGAATAGAGAAGCAATCACCCTGGTTATGGGAGGTCATGCTGAAGGATGCTCAAGACAGAAATTTCAGAAGCCTAGTTAATATGAAAAGAGAGCATGTGCTTTATACATATCCCATGTTGTGTAGTTATAACACCAGCTCACCATGGTCTCAGTCATGCCACTGCTTTTTGGGCCCTTTTCTTCCTCCTTTCCAGTCACCAGCTGTAAGGCTGAGAGAGTGATTTATACACCACAGGAAGAAGAGGAGTAACAGTAGGAGGGGGACAGAGAAGACAACTTACCCAGGAACACCTCCCCCGGCCCTGCTTCAAAGCAGGTTCAAAGCTTTCATTATTACATGGGTTTCATCATTTTTATTATTAAAAGGAGCTAGTGTTTTGCAACTTAGAGACTTCAAAATTTATATAGCCTAAGAGTAACCAGGGAAGACATATGGTGGAAACACATTTTTTCAAGGTTCAGGGGAAACCAGTGGTATGCTGTAGCAGTATTCCACTGGCTGGAAAAGCTGGTTGTTAAATATTCAGGAGCTCTGGGATCCTGTGGTTAAAACATCTGTAGCTTAAAACTGGCCACAGTGGACATATTTACACCACAGAAACTGGCAAGTGCTGCCACTCAGAACTGTTTCCCCCCAGAAAGTCAGTCAGCTTGCTAGCATGCCACTGGACCATAACATGCCCCCAGGGACTACTTTGAAACTGTAGAGAGAGTTGAAACTAAGTGGGCTTTTTATTATACCCCATGAGTTCTTCATGTTTAATACGAGGGTAGTAGTGGGCTTCTTTTCTTTTACATTTTGGTGTCATTCTCATTGTACTGTAAATAAACATAATAATTCCTCATTAAATATGTTGTCTAACCTGTTTTGTTCAAAGCCATGTTTATCTCTCTTTGTTTGCCTTATACAAATTTTATCAACTTTTGTGTTTAACCATGGACTGTACCTTTTTCTTGAATCTTTTCCAGATTACTGCAGCTTGATTTGAATTCTCTTTATTGCTCTCCCTTTAGTACTTGTGGTTCATTGTATAAAACCATAATGCAATATGCTATGTAGTGTTAAAAGTTTTTTGTCCTCCATATTTTCTCCCTTCACCTATATTGTATGAAGGTGGAAGGTAGGAATCATGGCTTCTTTCATTCTTGTATTTTGTCCATTTCGCCTTTATAGTTACCCTTAAGCAATTTATTTATAACAAATATATTAATAGCAGTTTACTCATGAATAAATATGGTAAAATTTATTTTATATTTAACATTGGCATTTCTCTACTTTCATAGATTATAATGATGATTAAATCAGATAATACATGTGAAGTTTTGAAAAGTATGACTACTTCAAATGCAGTTGGTAAAAGGATCTGAAAATATTCGGACTGTCTTAGCAACTGCTAATATGTGTTTGACTAAAGCTAAATTTGCCTTTTTCAGTCAAGGCGCCCCTTTTCTCTGTTGTCACATTATGATTGATGACTACTAGCTAATTGGTGATATTTTCTGACCTATCTTTCCTGATAATAAAAGAACTTGTATTGATAGCATTTTTCCTTTCAGGTGGTATTTCTGAGTTATATTAAGGCCTGCTTAAGTTGTTTATGAGCTAATTGCCCCTTCTTTTTCTTTTTTTGTCTGCCTCTAGTGGCGAAATGCATTGATCAAGATAACACAGGGAGCGTCCTCTTTCAAGAACCATGGAAAACATAAAATTATTGTATGCTTCTATGGATAGGGTATATAAGAGAACAAAAACAATAAAACTGCTCACTCTCATTTTCTAGTTATTATTCCAGCAGAGACAATGCCTAATACAATATGGGAAAAACAATCTCTTGTTATGTGGTTCATAACAAATTTATCTGAATTGTTTTCACACAGTCTATTTTTAGTTGATGTGAAACAAAGTCTCAGTGATAGTTCTATATAAAAAGAGCCTTTAAATTTTTGTTGAAATATCCTTCCTTTGTTGAGCTTTTCTTCTTTATCTTTGTAGGAATATAAAGATTCTATTTGCTGGAACCAGCTAAGGCAATTTTCCTATGCAAATCCCTCTGGTGATACAAACTTCTTCCTCAAAGATTATCCCTAGATCAGGTATCTTTTCTTTTAAACTGTCTTTTTTTTTAACTTTGGAAAACTTGGGGATTTTCCATCTAGGTTTGGTAATTTTTGTTTGTATGTTCAAATTAAAGACCGGGGAATCAGTAACACTAGCCTTTAGAGACTGGTAGAGTATTGGCAGTCATTGAATCAATTTCACTCTGCAGATGAGGATATAGAAGACACAGAGATCTAAAGAATCTAAGTATGTTCAAGGTCAGATAAGCTAGAAGTGGAATGCCCCATTCACAGGCAGGACATCATTAGTATGTTGCTATTTGTGTATGAATGATAATAGGGCATCTGCTGTGGACAAATTATTTAGATTCTCTAGTTTGTTTAAAATAGATTGCATTAAAAAGATGATCACTAGACAAATAGAGACTTGACACATGTGTTCATAAATGACATAATAATAAGATATTATCAACATGATAACTATGGCCAAAGTTATTTATTTACTTAATATATTTTTTCTATATTTACTGTTTTTCTCTGCTCATATTCAGTCTTTACATTCACTTCCTCCCCACTTTCTGTTGTTGACTTTAAAAAACCTTTTACTACTCAACAGTGTAGGAGATGAAGAGTATATTTTCCTCACCCATCGTAGGTTTATGGCTGAGGCTCCTATTTAAAAAAGACAGATTAAGAAGGAAAAACCATACAAACTTATTTAATATACCTTTTGTGTGACATGGGAGCCTTCATAAGTAAATTAAGACCAAAAGAAATGGATAAATATGTTTCTCTTTTATGCTAGGTTTGATGAAGAAGTAAGTAGTCATAAAGATTGGATGTAAAGTATGATCTAATAGTAATAAACTAGAAGGAACATAGCAAGCCCTGTTGGTTCAGTTTTCTCTCTGTGCCTCTGTGCCTTCAAGTAAGAAGATGAATATTCCTTTTCTCACATGAGGGTTGTATGACCTGTCTCAGGAGAGAAGGGCAAGAGAAGGTCAGAGTGACTTTCCTGCTTCTGCTGTTTTCTCAAATGCCACGGTGTCATATTTTGGGGTAGCATGTCCTGAACTCTTATCAACAGTTTTGATTTTTGATGCTGAGGATGGGACTGGCTGTGCATGACTGTTGAATAGACTTAAGATTTGTGGAACATCAGAGGACATAGATGTGGATGCATGTTCATTTGAACTGTGTCTAGAAGGTTCTGCTACTTCAAACAGATGTGCATTTTTTTGGCATATTAAAATGTCTTTATTTTGGCTGTGCTTCGAATGATATGTATAGCATTCAGTTATTTTTTCAAAATGTTTTGATGATATTACTTTACCAACTGGTGGCTATGTTTGCTGAGGGTAAGTCAGCTCTTAGCTAAACTGTCTGTTTTTTTGTAGACAATCTTTTCTTTATGACTTATTCTGAGGTTTTTCTTTATCAGAAAGTTCTGAAATTTTACTATAATACATCGAGATTTTTTTATCTCATATTTATTTTTTGATCTGAGGGTTTCAGTTTTTAATACGAGACAAGGAGAGTCTAGGGATAAAATTGATTTATTTGGGATTGAGATTGGAAAAGAGCACAAATAAAACTAGAGGATTCTAGTGGGAACAAGTAGTCCTCCTGGGTGTATGAACGTGTATGTGAATCTGATTGGAGGTGGAAGAATGGCATGTAGGAGAGGAAAACCAGTGTTCCAAGGCCGCAGGTGTAAGACAGAACAGAAAGAGGTAATATGGCAGCAGAAAGCTACCACGGCACACCAGAGAAACCAACCATGGCACACCAGAGAAACCAGAGCATTCTTCAGGCACCCACTGAGCCTGTCAGCTGCAATGGCTACGAGGTAAATTATACTTATGAGGTTTAAGGAGACATGCTGGCGATTTAACTGGAATGGCCACAGGTCATTTGTCCTTGTGGCAGAAGGCTGGTCTGCTGTGACTCTAAAGGTAATTTTACATATTAACAGAATCTGTT
Source organism: Saguinus oedipus (assembly GCA_031835075.1). Classification (NCBI taxonomy): domain Eukaryota; kingdom Metazoa; phylum Chordata; class Mammalia; order Primates; family Cebidae; genus Saguinus; species Saguinus oedipus. The sequence goes on from CM063171.1 coordinate 13,983,623, forward strand.
AATCAGACAAAATTCTTTCGATGATGTCATAAACGCTCCTCACTTTCATCTATTTCAGTGAGTGATAATGTTCTTCACATCTGCAGCTGAGATTTCCCAACTTAATTTGAGTTCTCATCAGGGTAGAATTCCATCCAAGTCAATTGCAGCATCTGTACCCAGGGCTCTGAGAAGGAAAAGATGTGCTTGATGGTGTCCCCAAGCCAGCAGTATCAAATGGGACTCATTAGAATTACAAGGAGATGAAATAAAGAAAGGTAAAACTGGATTTTAAAGGAGTCTAATTGATAGACTGCTGTAGAGCGGAGGTGGTGACATGTAGATATGCAAGCTTGGAAGCTATGCAAGAAACAGAGCTGTGTTTCTGAATATCACCATGGTTACGGTCTATAAAAAATAATGAGGAGAGAAAAATAAGAGCACTGGAGTTTGAAGGCTTGTTTTCTAAAATTGGTTTTTATCTATTTGTCTGATAAAATGAAAAGATCCTGTGGTTTGCATTATCTCGACTAAAAAAAAAAGCCAAAACCAAATTATAAATTTCTCCTTAAATGCTCACTGCTAAACATTCAAGAATGTTTGTGCTGTTTTTTCCTTCCCCCCGACATCATAAATCTTAGGTTTAATGAATCATTGTGAGACATCAAGTCATCTTCTAATCTGATGCTGAGCTACAATCAAAATTCAGTGATGACTTTGTATCTTTTGCCCACTACTTCTGAGGCTTGTTGTCACTGATGCAGTGACATCGTTCTTGAATTTCAATGCTTCTTGCATCCAGCTGTGGCCATTGATTCACTCATTGAATTTGATGGTGTTAAGCACAATGAGAAAGATGACTTAATGGGCCTTAAATGTTTACTGTTATTGAAACCATTCTGCAATTTTCATTACTGAGAGAAGTCCCTGCTGCAATGTTATTCTTTTGACTTCCCAAATGCTTCTGGTAAGCAAAGATACAGGGAAATGTGGTCCACACCAGCTGTTTCCATCTAATTGAGAAAGAAACTAAGTGCTGATATTTAGTAGAAGTCTGCTAAAATGCTCTTTTTTTTTTCTTAATGATGAAAGGACAAAAGGCATCGCATTTTCACAATTAAAGGAAAGCATGAACATTGATGGTTTTCCAAAATTAGCATTCTTAGACAATATGAAGACCAGTATTTTTAAATGATTCCTTAATATTAGCAAATACATACTGAAAGGGACCAGAGTATGCCACACCAAAAGATACCATTTTGGCATGAGGATTATTTCGAGCTGAAGGCAACTGAGAAGCAGTAAACATTGAAAAGACTCTTACCCTCCTCTATTTGCCTAAAGTCAGGTCATAAATCTTCCTTCGTGATGGTGCCTCACCTTTTCCCTTCTCTTCTGCCAGGAAGGGGAGAATGGTTTGTAATCACTAGAGATGGTCTCCAGAGGTGTCCAATCTTTTGGCTTCCGAGGGCCACAGTGGAAGAAGAAGAATTGTCTTGGACTACACATAAAATACACTAACATTAACACTAATTATAGCTGAAGAACTAAAAAAAAAAAAAAATCACAAAAAACTCAGAATTTTTTTTAAAAAGCTCACAAATTGGTGTTGGACTGCATTCAAAGCCACTCTGGGCCGCATGTAGCCCGCGGGCTGTGGGTTGGACAAGCTTGATCTAGGCTCAGCCCAGAGACAGCGCCTGAGAGGAACCTGCACAACAAATCTTACTAAACAATATTCCATTAGATTCTCTGGTGTATTTACTTTCCCACAATTAACCACCCTTAAAAGCCTAATCCTCTTTTCCTTCATCTTGTCACTTCCACACAGTCTGTTGCTCTTTGTTAAAATGGTATGTAGCCCTGGGTTTTACTGTTTGAGCTCTTCACTTTTTTTCTATGATGTACTTCATATGCATATGTGATAAATGATTTTTCTTGTTAATCTCCCTTTTGTAGGTTTAACGTGTAGGGCGGCAGCCACTGAACTTAAGAGGGTAGAGAGAAAAATTTCCCTTTCTTACAATACGCATCTTTTTTAGTGAAGTGAACTAAGAAATGTCAAATTTTAAAATTGATGTACCTTCTGAGGATGCTGATAATAACTTCTTTGGTTACTTCTGATGTATCTAAAATGAGTAATTCATCAAATAATTAATAACAACCAGTACTAAGACTAGACAAAAGCACTTAGGAATTATGCAAATAATATATTTATTTTTTTCCCATAAATTGTAGAAGCTTTGACGTCAGGAGAGGGCATTTTCTTTTTCAAGATACTATACCTTCATGCTCAAATATAAGAAACCAAAAAGCCTTCAAATGTTCATCCTTCCAGGGTCACCAATGTTAAATGCCAAGTGATGGTAATCTACAATTGACTGTTCTGGAAGTCTTACTTCTTTAGAAAAATCTTAAAAAAATAGAATGTCTTCTGTAAATGTGTACATTTTGTATGTGTTTATGAAGATGTGTATGTGTATATATGTATGTGTATATGTATACATATGTATGTAGACATGTTTACCTGCGTATATAAAAATATCGCTCAGTCGTATTTTACGTTAGCTCAAGTCTATAAGAAAGCTTGGCACTTTACTTAAAGCAGACATTTTAAAAGAAGTTTGACTTTTCTTTGTCTTCTTTATGTTTTTAATAGTATCAGTTGCCTGTCACAAACTGAAAAACACATTTGCTGTTTTAGGCAGAATAAAACATGTGGGTTGTAAATAGTGTCTTTCATGGATAATTAAAGAATTTTTATTGAGAATGATATTAGAGGTTACTCTCAATATGGCTATCTTCCCATTACTTGTATTTTTGAATGTCTTGGAAATATGGAAAAAAATAATGTGCTACTCTCTAACTTCTCTACTTCTTTTACTCCATCCACATAGAATATAGTAGAAATCTCAAGTTCTGTTTTGTTATTATTTTGAGAAAAATGTTCTCTTCACATGTATTTTCCCAGAATGACATTCTCTGACATAACCATAGTACAATGATCCCATTTTGGCATGTATTGATACCATATATCATGTTATCCATGTTCCATATTCACTTTGGCTGGCTATCCAAATTTTTTCCTTGGTTCCTCACCTACCCCAGGATCTTCCACTAGATTTGTTATCATGGTTCCCTAGATTACTTCCATCTGAAAGAGTTTCTCAACCTTTATTTTTAACCTTGAGATTTAAAAAAATTATAGAACACTTACTTTATGCAATGTCCCTCGGTTTGGGTTTGTTTGCTGATTCCACAAGATTAAATTCAGGTTTTGCTTTTTCTGCAGGAATACTAGGAACACATAGTGTTATTCCCAGTACATCACATCAGGAGGCACGTCCCTGTGTTTGTCCTAAAATTGCACGTGTTAATGTTGATTGGTTGAATAAATTTTCTCCAGTGGGAAGTTATTTTTTACCCTTTGTAATTAATAAGTAATTTGTGGGGAAATACTTTCAGATTATATATAAATTTTGTTTCTGATCAAATATTTACCTAATAAGCTTTAGCTTCATTGATGAACTTTTCTAACTTCATCACTTCCTCTATATTTACTAGTGTGCATTCTCCTTTAAGGGAGACTTTTTGTATTTGTCTTTTAATGTACTCATTGATTCTTATTTTATTCAATGAATTGCAATCTATTATAGTTATTTCTTTTGATGGTCAAATATCATGAGCTTGGCCATAAGAACCTCCTGGGTCTTTTGGATAGGATTCCATCATTATTTGAAAACTTTTGTCACTTTCTGTTGCAAAAAGAGATTCCAGCTCATCACTATTTCCCTTCATCAGCCCAAGAATCAATCATTTCTCTAAGGAGGCTTGGTTTCTTTTAGTGAAGATTAATATTCAGAAACCACGATCTGGGTATAGATGTGCTTACTGTTATTAGTTTGTCATTACTTCTCAGCTATCTCTAGAAAACATGTACATATGTTTTAGATATTTTTATTTCTATATTTATCATAGATTAACTGTTATTCTAGAGCTTTATAAGAATGGAATTATAACTGAAGTGGCGTTGTTCATCTGGGGTAATAGCTGACTTCCGTTGTCCCACAGCCACAGAAAACTAGGACGCGGACATATCAGCGTGACGTTAAGAACAGAAGTTTAATAGGCGAAAGAAAGAGAAGAGCTCTCTGTTGCAGAGCCAGGGCTCCCGCTGGTTTCGTGTTGAGATGCACGGGGTTTTATAGATGAGCTTGAGGAAGTGGCATCTGATTGACACAGGGCACACACAATTGGTCAGATCAGCTGTGCCATTTGCATAGCGTGCAAGAATCTGGTCACTCCCACCCAAATCTTTTATTTTGCAGATGGTTCTCTGCCTGGCTGATGCCATGTTGCCTGTTGCTTACTATACACATGGTGACAAAGAAAGGGGAGATGGGGCCTCCATGGTGAACATGTCTGGCCCATGGCAGCCTTTTCCTATTGGCACAGCTGTTGGCATTCGTCCAGGCAAGCTTCCAGCTTGCTTATCTATGTCTGTAGCTCAATTTTTCAGGCTGCTTTTTGTTCGGAAATAAATGGTTTGGGGGCTGCTTTTTATTAAAAGGGAAACCTTACCAAGGAATCACTTATCTTCACTAAACCTAAGTAATTTCTTTTTAGCTCCTGTGTCATAACTGCGTATTCTTTTTGTTCAGCTTTTCTTCATTCAGCCTAATGATTATGAAAGGCATCCAGGCTGTTCCTCATATCAGCAATTTGTTCTTTTTTATTCCAGGGTAGTATCTTGCATGAGAATACTTCAAATTTTTAACCATCCTTTTGCTGATGCTCTTTTGGTTTGTTTCAAGTTTTGGATTACTACAAACAAAGGTGCCACACACATTCTTGTCCACATTGTTTTCTTGCCATTCATTTTCATTTCTGTTGGATAAAAACCTAAAAGTGTAGTTATTAGGTTAAGGAATATTTTACTGGTTAATTTAGCTTTTTAAGAAAATTATAGGCTGGGCACAGTGGCTCACGCCTGTAATTCCAGCACTCTGGGAGGCTAAGGCAGGCGAATCACCTGAGGTCAGGAGTTCAAGACCAGCCTGGCCAACATGGTGAAATCTTATCTCTAATAAAAAATACAAAGATTAGCTGGGCATGGTGGTGGGTGCCTGTAATCCCAGCCATTCAGGAGGCTGAGGCAGGAGAATTTCTTGAACCTGGGAGGTGGAGATTGCAGTAAGCTGAGATTGTACCATTGCACTCCAGCCTGGGTGACAGAGTGAGATTATGTCAAAAAAAAAGGAAAGAAAGAAAAAAAAGAAAAATGAAAGAAGGAAAGAAGGGAAGAAAGGGAGGGAGGGAGGAAGGGAGGGAAAGAAAGAAAGAAAAATGAAAGAAGGAAAGAAGGAAACAAAGGAAGAAAGGAAGGAAGGGAGGGAGGGAGGAAGGAATGGAGGGAAGGAGAAAGAAAGAAAAGAAAGAGAGAAGAAAATTATAAAGTTTTTAAAAAGTAGTTACGAATTTACATTCCCACCAAAAAATATACAAGAGTTCTGATAATTCTGTATCCTAGCTAACATTTGGTGTTATTATTCTTTTTAATGGTAGCTACTTTAACATTGTAAACCTCTCTCATTTTATTCCTAATATTTTTATTTTTAATATTTCTGAGTACATAGTAGGTGTACATGTTTATGGGGTACATGAGATATTTTGATACAGGCAGACAATATGAAAAAGCATGTCATAGAGAATGGGGTATCCATCCCCTCAAGCATCTATCATTTGGGTTACAAACAATTTATTTACATTCTTATTTTAAAATATGCAATGAAATTATTATTGACCATAGTTGCTCTGTGGTGCTATCAAATAATAGGTCCTATGTATTCTTTCTAACTGTTTTTGTACCCTTTAGCCATCCCCACCTCTGCTGCCCTCCACTTTACCCCCAGCCCCCACTATCCTCCCCAGCCTCTGGTAATCATTCTCTACTCACTATGTCCATAAGTTCAATTGTTTTGATTTTTTGATCCCACAAATAAGTAAGAACATGTGATATTTGTATTTCTGTGCCTGGCTTATTTCACTTCATGTAGTGATCTCCAGCTCTATCCAAGCTGTTGCAAATGACTGGATCTCATTCCTTTTTATGGCTGAATAGTACTCCATTGTGTATCTATACTGCATTTTCTTTATCCATTCATCTGTTGATGGACAAAATCTTAGCTATTGTAAACAGTTCTGCAGGAAACATAGGAATGCAGCTATTTCTTAGATGTACTGATGTCCTTTCTTTTGGGTATTTACCAAGCAGTGGGATTATTGGATCATATAGTAGTTCTACGTTTATGTTTCTGAGGAAGCTCTGAACTCTTCTCCACAGTGGTTGTATTAATTTACATTCCCACCAACAGTGTACAAAGATTCCCTTTTCTCCACATCCTTGCCAGCATTTGTTCCTACCTGTCTTTTGGATAAAAGCCATTTTAACTGGGGAGAGATGGTATCTCATTGTAGTTTTGATTTGCATTTCTCCGATGATTAGTGATGTTGAGCATTTTTTCTTTTTCTTTTTTTTTGTCATTTGTATGTCTTCTTTTGAGATGCGTTTATTCATATCCTTTATCATTTTTTGACTAGATTATTATATTTTCTCCCATAGAGTTGTTTGAGCTTCTTAAATGTGCTGTTTCTTTATTTTTTGTTTGTTTGTTTTGGTGTCTCACTCTTGTTCTCCAGGCTGGAGTACAGTGCTGCAATCTGGGCTCACCGCAACCTCCACTTTTTGGCTTCAAGTGATTCTCCTGACTCAGCCTCCCAAGTAGCTGGGATTACAGGCACCGACCACCATGCTCAGCTAATTGTTTTTGTATTTATAGTACAGATGGGGGGTTTCACCATGTTGGTCAGGCTGATCTGGAGCTCCTGACCTCAGATGATCCCCCCGCCTCAGCCTCCCAATGTGCTGAAATTACAGGTGTGAGCCACAGTACTTGGCCTTATTCTGATTATTAATCCTGTGTCAGATTAGTAGTTTGCAAATATTTTCTCTCATTCTGTGGGGTTTCTCTTTACTTTGTTGATTAGATCTTTTGCTGTGCAAAAGCTTTTTAGCTTGAGGTGATCCCGTTTGTCCGTTTTTGCTTTGGTTGCCTGTGCTTCTGTGTATTGCTCAAGATATATTGCTGAGATCAATGTCCTGTAGATTTTCCCCAATTGTTTTTTGTAATAGACTCATAGGCGGAGGTTTTAGACTTAAGTGTTTATTTTGATTTGATTGTTACATATAGCGAGAGATAGGATTGTAGTTTTATTTTTCTGTATATGCATATCCTGTTTTCCCAGCACCATTTATTAAAGAGACTCTCTCTTCCCCACGTGTATGTTCTTGGCAATTTTGTTTAAAATGAGTTCACTCTAGATGTATGGATTTATTTTTGGGTTCTTTTCCCTGTTTCATTGGTCTGTGTATTTGTTTTTATGCCAGTATCATGCTGTTTTGGATATTATGGCTCTGTAATATAATTTGAAGTTAGCTACTGTGGTTCCTTCACTCTCTTATTTTTAAATGATTTTATTTGCATTTCTCTGGTTACTAATAATGCTTAGCACTTATCATGTATTTATTGTATATTTATATATCTTTCTTTGTGAAGTACCTCTTCAAACCCTTTTTAAATTAAAAAAATTGAATCATAGGACTATTTTATATTGTTCTGATGCAAGTTCATTATTTCTGCCTTAACAGGACTAGTGAATACTATAAGAAAAGCAAATAAATACAAAATTACATAATACAGTTTTAAGTTGTTTAATAAAAACATGAATTCTGTGCAACAGAAGAGAGAGGAAGAAGCAAGTACTTTGGTTATAGGTGTAGAAGAATATGTCACTGAAAAGTGACTAAGGGTTTTCCTAACAAAAGAGGCAATATAGTATGTAAGGAAAAAAAAGGTGTGAAACAGCAAGGAAAGTTAGTTCCATGAGTCTGGAAACTTGTCTGTTTATTCATTAAACTCTAGTACTGAGAACGATACCTGGCAAACTCTTAGGTCTTCAACAAATGTGTGTCGAAGAATGAATAATCAAATTATTGTGACCTATAGGTTTATGGGTAGCATCAGCAATGTTACTATAGAGGAATGACATTATCTTACTTACTTATTTTGAAGGATAACTTTGATGATTATTTGTATAATTAACGTCAGAAGGGAGAGAATAGAAGAAGTTAGTTTGTAATATTTTGGTAGTATTTAGTATTCAGTCATTCATTTAGCACATATTTATGGAGGACCATTGTGTGTCTCACATAATTGGTAGTTTTACCAAGGAAAAATAAGATATGAATCCTTCTCCCAGAGAGGTAAAAATAGAAACAGATAGTTACATGACAGTGCAAGCATTATAGTGATGAACGTGTTCCCCAAGGGCCTGTGTTTGCAAGGCCATTCTTGGCCATTAGAATCCCTTACTGGAGCTGAATCTACATGGGTCTGAACCAGAAGAGGGAAATTGGACAAATGTTTCTATAAAAGATGTGCCATAATCAAAGAGAATCTCTGAGACCCAGTGAATAACAGTAAGAAAGAAGCAGCTTGGAATTCATAGAGATTCAAGGCCAAAAATAGAAGTAGATCAGAGATAGTGGGGTGTCAGGTCTTGGGGAACTTAGTAATTATGTATTGAAAAGTTTGAGTTTGAGTGATGAACCACTGAGGTGATACAGGCAGAGGAATGGCATAATCCAACTTACCTTTTATATAGATCATTTTAAACTTTATGTGATAGATGAAAGAAGACAGGATTGGTATGGAGAAACCAGCTGCATTGGTTTAAGGGGTAAATGATTAAGGCAGCTAGAAGGTTTCTACTCAGAGTGATAGCCTTTATTTATCAAAATTAGCTTATAATATCAAACTACCATGGTATGGTTCTGATTTAAGATACTGTTATCTTGCCTGTCTCTCATTATTCACAATTTGAAACTGAGAAGAGAGACTTAGTGTTGTGTTGCTTGCCAACTTCAGTAAAACATAACAGGTATCATTAATGTAGCCAAGAGAAGAGGGATTCTAATTTAAGTAAAGTAAATTTTTAGAATCACTAGCTTGTACAGAGAACCTGATTCTTCGGTTCTGAAATCTAGGTTGATTTTATTTTTTAACCAAAGTAGTTCAATTGACTCAATTAACATTGCATTTCTAGATATATTTTTAAAATTCTGGAAGAGATTTTTGGAATAAAAATAAATGGAGAGTCTAGTACTAAACTCTTCTCACTCAAGTTCTTAAGTGCATGGCTTCCTAATTTTAAATACCTTATATTCCAAAGAATGGGTCTGTAATATTTTTACAGTTTAGGCAAGAAATAAACTCACTAAGGGAATCCAGTGGTAATAGAAACATTGTGCAATAAACGAGTATAATCCTGTCCTATGTTGTTTTGAGAATTCTTAGATATGCTGGTCTCTGGACTGTGTACAGAAAGATCCATCTCTCACCTCTCTGCTGCTCAATATATAAGAGACCTGACCTCTTTGGGCCACATGTCACAGGCTTTCCTGTCAGCTGGCTTCCTTTCAGCTGAATTCCATCAACGGGCAGCACTGGAGTAAGACTGGAGAGTGGGAAGTAAGGAGAAGCCAGGGTATTTATTGTCCTTGTTCTCTGACTTCAGCCGCACCTCTCAAAAGCAGCTCCTCTGAGGCTCTAGTTTCCAATGTAAGCCCATCCAGAATTCAGCCATTTGCACTGACCCTGGACACTACAAACATCACCTCCTTCCCCAGCCCAGGCTGTACACAAGCTTCCTACTTACTAATCCCGATGAAGTCTCCCCATCTTCTGTGTGGCTTCTCAGCTCTTCTTTCCCCTATTCATCCTATTCCCTGCATTCACTTTTTTTATTTAAATGCTTAGAGTGCTTTTTGCTTTCCATGTTGGGCCCCGGCTGATTGATGAGGCAAGCGAGATCTTTAAGTGCTTGAGTTAATCATCTTGAATTAAACATTTTCAGTGAATATAATCATTTTCCCTGATACGCTATTCAAATGAAAGATGCCACCTCAAAGAAGAGGATTTCTGGGTGATTTGAAACAAACAAATGAACCAAAAGTCCTGTCAAACACCAACCTCTTGTCATTGACTAATAGAGAATATGGCCTCGAATAACAAATGTGATGGCAAGTTGCTTTACCAAGATATTATTTTATTTATTTCTCCCCTGCTTCCTGCCCCCACACCAACAAGATAGACAGGGCCTGTGGTGCCTATCTAATGGGAAGATTTTTGCAAGGCAGACAACAGAAGCAGAAGGCTTTTGGAGTTAAAGGCTTTTTGAATTTTCTTAAACTTTTTTTTTTTTTGGAGACAGAGTCTCACTCTGTCACCCAGACTGGAGTGCAGTGGCAGGATATCAGCTCATTGCAACCTCTTCCTTTCCTGCCTCAGCCTCCCGAGTAGCTGGGACTATAGGCATGCACCAACACGCCTGGGTAATTTTCTTTCTTTCTTTCTTTCTTTTACACGGAGTATCACTCTGTTGCCAGGCTGGAGTGTAGTGGCATGATCTCAGCTCACTGCAACCTCTGCCTCCCGGGTTCAAGCAGTTCTTCTGCCTCAGCCTGCCGAGTAGCTGGAGTTACAGATGTGCGCCACCACACCCAGCTAACTTTTGTATTTTTAGTAGAGACTGGGTTTCACCATGTTGGCAGGATAGTCTCGACCTCCTGACCTCGTGATCCACCTGCCTCAGCCTCCCAAAGAGCTGGGATTACAAGTGTGAGCTACCACACCTGATCAGGTATTTTCTTAAACTTTTTAAAGAACTTGGAAACCATCATTCTCAGCAAACCGACACAAGAACAACAATAACAAAAGAAATAGTGCTGGGTCCATAACTGGGGTAGAATGAAGACAGAGGTTGAAGCTACAAGAGTTTCGAGGAGTTAGATAAAGTCTTAAGTCTTTAAAGGGAGCAGAGATCTCTGGATCTCAGGAGTAGCTGAACTCACATCACACTCCCAGGTGCCTCCCTGACCAGGTTGAATGATCTCAGGGGATAATTTTCTGGTGCACTCAGGAAGGCAGGATGCTAGATACCTGTGACTCCAGAAAGTTTGCCACAGACACCACAGACCTCTGTGGCCTGAGGAACCATGTAGATTGGAATATTAAGTGTCAGTGTTCTCCAAAGCAGACTGATGAGGGATCTTACCATCTACTTTGGGTTCCCTGAAAGCCCCTGAGTCTTCATCATCCTGCAATGTAAATCTTCCCCAAAGATAAAGTCTAATTTCCTTCCACTCTTGCAGGATAGAAACTAGAAGTCAGAACTAAGTTTATTTTAAGGAAATAAATAAAAGTAACACTAAATGCATACCTGAATTTGCTGACTCACGTTTATGCCTATTGCAAAAGTAATAATACGTAGTTCATGCTTTTTATTTGCAAAGCTATTGCAAATCATATTTTAAGTATTAGATGTTAGTAGTAGTTAAAAATCATATTTTAACTACTAGCAAAGTTAACAGCAACTTTGCTTAGTAAAGGTCATAGGAAGAGGCCACAAATGGAGAAATTCAGGATTAATAAAAGACAATGTAATAGAAAACATAATAAAACAAACGGCAAAGTAGATCAAAGATTTCAGGGTAACAGTTTATGCCAAGGTATGATTATGAAGATACTAAAAAGCTGTTAAGACATATTATAACTTGAAGTAATTATTTAAAAAAACACTATTATACCTACATATCATATACAATGCGTAAACTAAATAAATACTCGTTTTCAACTAATTTCTATCTTATTAAGTACTTGTAACGTCGAATAATTGTATCTTGTACAATTGACACTGTACCAATATCCTACTGTTACTATATTAATAGGTTTATTTGGAATTTTAACTTGTTCATAATATGTGGTCTTTAAATTTATTAGTAACTATATATCTCTTGGTGATATACATACCTGTAGATATTTTTTTTTATCTGTGGTTTTGAAGTCTTCTACAAAGAACATGTAACACTTTTGAAATGTTACTTACCTTCCAAGTTCTTAGTGTTTTCTAATTGGCAATAAGAAAAGTGAATTAATTCACCATATTTTTAAAAGATAGAATGCATTTTTTATATCAGTATTACTTTAATTGAAATTAACCTAAATTTACTCTGAGAAAATATAAATAGGATTTTGAATCGTATATTCTTTATAGCGAGCAAATGGAGTCATTTGGTTTATTCCAACCCTTATGGAAGCTTGCCAAAGAGAGGAAAATGGATCACATATTTAAAAGCAAGTTGGCTACACTGGTAATAACTCAAGTCATTCATTGGCATACTGAATTGTAAGGTGATTTTGTTTTAAAGTTCAAGGATTTTGTTTTGCCTCTAAGTATTTGAGTTTGCTTTAAAGTTCACTGATTGATGGTTTCTCACTCTGTAGCATTCTAGGTCCCCTAAAGCACAAAGTTATACAGTGAAATGGATTGCAAGACATCAATTATAACACACTTATCAATATTGTATCCTGATTTGAAGAGCAGTGTGTTATTGTAATAGTGTTTTGACTTTTGGAAACAGAATGGGATTAAAACTTGGACCTGCCGCTTAGTGAATGCATGTCTTTAAATGTGATACTTAATCTCTCTTTGAACTTCAAAGACCCTTATAGAAGAAAAGGGGTCATGTATCCTTTATGTAATATTTTGTGTATGGATTTGCTTCCTAACTGATACTGGAGTGTCCTTAGAATTAATTAGCTAAAATGATTTAACCACTCCCCGTTTGATGGACTTTTGAGTGGTTTCTGTTGTTTTACTATTAAAAATATATACTGCTAACATTAAAATCATTGTATTCTGGTTCACTCTGAATTAGAAATGATGAAAGTAGAAAGGTAGAAAATGTAATCTCATTGTTAACTAGAAGACAATATTAACTATGGAACACACTATTTTTGCAATTTCATGGAAATCTCTTTCTTTTCTTGAAAAGCAACTGTGGGCAGAATGGAACAGCTATTTCCTCAGAGGAGAGTCAATCTATCAGATACAGTTAGCCTTTTATATTTTGTGACTCTATCTGCTGATCTAAGGCAGAGCAATTACTCTTCTAGCATCCCTTCCATGCTTTTTTGCAATGTACAGAAGTATCTTGGTATAGATTAGATATAGACGATTTCCCACTTGGACTTAGTAGTCGCCGACAACATTTAATTTGGTCTATCACTTTTCCTTTTTTTTTCTGTTCTGAGCAAAAGTATCTTCAAATACCTTAAAAAATGTATTGTAATTCTAAGATGAGGACAGTCTGCTATCTTATCTTCTGTTTTCTAATTATATCTACCATCTCAGTTTTAAGGTCAACAAAGAAGGTAGATAAGGCACTTGTGAAATTATCAGCCACACTGAGACAATAGTATTCTCAGAAGTAGGAGTTAAGGGGTCTCTAAAATAAGAGATTAATTTATTTTTAATCTCTGATTTTTTTTTTTTTTTTTTAAGGATTGGACTTTTAACCAATCCATTTTAACAGATATGACCTCAGAGATATAATGTGAGGTGTGGAGCTCTCTCAAATGCTGATCATTATTATTTATTTATTTATTTGAGACGGAGTTTCACTCTTGTTACCCAAGCTGAAGTGCAATGGTGCGATCTCGGCTCACTGCAACCTCTGCCTCCTGGGTTCAGGCAATTCTCCTGTCTCAGCCTCCTGAGTAGCTGGGATTACAGGCATGCGCCACCATGCCCAGCTAATTTTTTGTATTTTTAGTAGAGATGAGGTTTCACCATGTTGACCAGGATGGTCTCGATCTCGACCTCGTGATCCACCCGCCTCGGCCTCCCAAAGTGCAGGGATTACAGGCGTGAGCCACCGCGCCCAGCTGCTGATCATTATATTTTATATCATTTTGTTAGTAAATTTATATTGCTTTTGCTTACCAAGGTTTAGCATCTTCATGTCTTACAAGGAGATGAGTTGATGAATATCAGAGTGTCCTAGACTATACATTCTTACAGTAAACTTAAATTCTTTAGTGAATTTCTGTTTTTACTTAGGAAGATTGGAAACTTAGCTAGATTATGCAAATCTGATCTGAGCAAAGATTTGAAAATATAAAACTAATCAGGTTAGTTATCCCCACCTGTCTTATTAGACATTAAGAAGGAATATTACCTATTCAGAGGGGTGTGTTTAAGAAGAACTGGCAGAGGAAAGAGAGAAGGGCCCCATGAAGGTGCTGGAGGATCAGGAGGAAGAACAGACCAGGAGGGAGAAGGCAGTCAGCTTAAGGGAGGCCTGGAGGGAGACTGACCAGAGTAAGGTCAGGAGAAAGGGAAAGTGTTTAACTATGCAAAACGGATTTATGTAATCTAGCTGAGTTCCCTAACCTTCCTAAGTAAAAACAGAAGTTCACTGAAGAATTTCAGTTGGAATTTAGGTACTCTCTGTTTTTATTACCTTTTCTAAGGCATTCTTAAGGAATCAGTTTTAAAAATTTCCTAAGCTGTAGAGGCCACTTCAAAAAATAAAAAATGCTGATCATTGAATAGTTGAAATTTGTAAACGTCTCCTTTCCCACAGCATGCCACAAAGGATTATATTCTTCATAGTTCAAGTTTTTCTAGCATCATCAATAAAGTTCAAAGTTGTCCTTAATAAAAGCCTGCCACAGTTTAAGAAACTGGACAGCAACCCACAGTTTCATTGATTCAAAACAAGAGAACCTGAGCTTCAGGTCTACCATCACTGTCCCCAGTGCTTGTCTTATCCTTGGGAGTGATCTATTAAGTAGTGAAACAATGCAAATGAAAAAGCTTACACCGAGGGCAATTAAGATGGAAGAATAAAAGCTTAGACAGTGCTTTCAAGCAAAGGCAAAGCGGGCAGAACGATGGTCAGAAGCAGGACCAGCCCAACTGTCTAGTCACTCACAGGGACTCCAAAGAGAGGAGACATCAAGGGAGTGTGTGGCATGATGAAGTGCCAAGCACCAGAATACACAGTCTTAATCTGAGTCTTGACATTGAAACCCTGGAAGAAAATCAGTCAGAACAATATGAATAAAACCTGGAAGACAGAGCTTTTTTGTGAGGGTTACCATGAGGGATTACTTGAAGTTCACCTGGTTTTGGGAATAGTTGGTCCAAGATGGTTCTTGTGTATTCACTGCCATTGTTTGAGGAATTTGAATTATGTCAACAGGGTGAGAAGGGGCAATAGGGGAGAAGGTCATGTGCCAGAGGGGATAGGGGGAAGGACAGCTGCAGGGATCAGGCACATGAGAGAGCTATAGTGGAAATGTAGTCCTTCACTCTCTCTTACGAAGTGAGTAAACACATTTATTGAATAAAGGATGAAAAAAATGAACAACAAATATAAGAAGGAAAAATAGAGTGCAACAGGATTTCACAGTAATGACCTTTACTCCAGCAGGACTGTTTACGAATCCATGAATTAGTAGATACATGAATTACAATAGACAGAGATTTGGACATTTGAGAAGAGGAAAGGACATTCAGTAGAGAGAAGAAAGCATAAATAATAACCAAGAAGTGAGAAAAAGTAGGGAAGGGATACGGAACAATAAGTAGCAGATTGTGTTTCTAGATGTATTTTTTGAGGTTAATAAAGTAAGTTTGGATAAAATAAGAGGGTATCTTGAGTTCCTATTTAAGGATCTTAATTATTCAAATGATAAATGCCTGTGATATGATCTCTTAGTTAGGTAGGATTCATATTAGCAAGAAGCCATTTTGTTAATTTTGTTCTTGAAAATGTAAGTTGTAGTTTGCTATAGTTACCAAAAGGTGGCAAAGTGACATGCTTGATAGTTTTAAAGTACCGGACTGCTTCCCAAACAAGCCCTCGGATTTTTGTTGAGTCTATGTCAACACACATATAACATGCAAGATAACAATGAGCAAAAGCCACATTGAAGTTTGCTGTACTGCGTGTTGATCTCTGTTCCTGGCAATCCTGCAGCATCACAGCCTGCAATATTATGAATCATAGCCTTGCCTTTTCATTTTATTCTTTATTTAGTACTATAATTATCTAAATGAGTTTTGAAATTATGAGTTGAAGCTTCAGACTAGTCTCTGATTCTGCTATTCTGAGTATAAATTTGGTTCAATACTTTACATGTCTTAAAAAGAAAAGAGCAATGCAATATTTAAGAGAGTTCAAATTCTCACCACCTTCTCTTCTCCCTTACAGCTTCTCAAGGAATGATTACTGTCTTGAAATTAGAATGACTTTTTTTTTTTTTCCTGTATGTTTCTGTTTTAAAACTGGTGAATGTCTCCTAACAAAGGCCATCAGGAAATCTATGAATAAGTTGGTTACATTTCAATGATGGAAAAGGCACATGCTAAGAAAGTGTGGAGCATCTCAGTAAGAGGGCGTTAGGATTTCCTACAGATTTGGACTTGCGTTGGGTAAGTCTGGGAGGACTCAAGGAAGGGTGTGACCTTGCTCCGAATTGTTTACTGTTAGGAAGCAGAAGTAATTCTATTATTGAATGTCTTACCAAGTCTTACCTAAAAGGAGGGAGGAATAGGACAAAGCTAAAGCTGTAATCGGTAGAGAAGCAACCATCAATCACTCATGTTAGCTGCGAAGAGGGAAGGACATTCAGTAGAGAGCAGAAAGCAGAAACAGAGGAGGTTTGGTCACACTTGTGGTTTGGATACTATTCCTGCTTTGCCTTTGTTTAATATGAGTTCAGACTTGTTTTTATTTTGGCCCATAATGATCACAGGTGGCTTTGTCTGATGTTGATGTTGATGTGAAGTTACTTATGTTCAGTAGAAGAATATTAAGGCCAGGTCATCAGTCTTATAAAGGTGAGTTCCAGGCCAGACCCTAGTTTTTAGTGTTAGCTTTGCTTACACATGTCAAGGGCTGCTTTTTGTATATATCTCTATCTATATCTAGATGCATATACTCTATATTATTTAGGCTATGTATCTTTTTTTGTTTAAATGTATATAAATGATATCATACTGTATGCGTGACCTCTAATAATTTGCTTCTTAAAATGTTCATTCTTAGAAGAGCATGGTGACTCATGTCTGTAGTCACAGCATTTATGGGGACCAAACTGGAAGGATCACTTGAGGTCAGGGGTTTGAGACCAGTCTGGGCAGCACAGCAAGACCCCATCTCTACAATATAAAAATAAAAATTAGCTGGATTTGATGGCATGTACTTATAGTCCTAGCTACTTGGGAGGATTACTGAAGCCCAGGAGTTAAAGGCTGCAGTGGGCCATGATTGCACCACTGCACTCCAACCTGGGCAATAGAGCCAGATTCTGTCTCTACAAAATAAAATAAAATTTAATAAAATATTCACTCAATATATTCAGTTTGCTTCTTTTTGACTGTGTGCATGGTTTTCTATTATTCAAAAAGCCTACTAAGTATATGTGGACATTCAATTTAATTATGCTGTTTTGCTATTATAGGTACTGCTCTCAGGAACTATAACTAAGAATATATTTTACATACATATATATGGATTTCTTTAAGGTGCTTGTTCTAAAATGAAATGACCAGATTCTATAGAATGGGCATTTCAGCTTTACTAAATATTGTCAAGTTGGTCTCCAAAAATGTCCTGCATTGTTACAGAGTTTGTTTTCCTGTATCTTTCTTTTTTTAAATTTTTTAAATTTTTATTGCATTATAGGTTTTGGGGTACATGTGCAGAGCGTGCAAGATAGTTGCATAGGTACAAACATGGCACTGTGTTTTGCTGCATTCCTCCCCTTCACCCACACTTGGCATTTATCCCCAGGCTATCCCTCCCCAGCCCCCGCTGCGGTCCCTCCCCCATTCTCCCCAATAGACCCCAGTGTGTAGTAGACCCCCTCCCTGTGTCCATGTGTTCTCATTTTTCTCACCCACCTATGAGTGAGAATATGCGGTATTTCTTTTTCTGTTCTTGTGTCAGTTTGCTGAGAATGATGTTCTCCAGATTCATCCATGTCCTTACAAAGGACACAAACTCATCATTTTTGATTGCTGCATAATATTCCATGGTATATATGTGCCACATTTTCCCAGTCCAGTCTATCATCGATGGGCATTTGGGTTGGTTCCAGGTCTTTGCTATTGTAAACAGTGCTGCAATGAACATTTGTGTGCATGTGTCCTTATAGTAGAACGATTTACAGTCCTTTGGATATATACCCAGTAATGGGATTGCTGGGTCAAATGGAATTTCTATTTCCAGGACCTTGAGGAATCACCACACTGTCTTCCACAATGGTTGAACTAATTTACACTCCCACCAACAGTGTAAGAGTGTTCCTCTTTCTCCACATCCTCTCCAGCATCTGCTGTCTCCAGATTTTTTAATGATTGCCATTCTAACTGGCGTGAGATGGTATCTCAATGTAGTTTTGATTTGCATATCTCTAATGACCAGTGATGATGAGCATTTTTTCATGCTTTTGTTGGCCTCATGTATGTCTGCTTTTGTAAAGTGTCTGTTCATATCCTTTGCCCATTTTTGAATGGGCTTGTTTGTTTTTTTCCTGTAAATCTGTTTGAGTTCTTTGTAAATTCTGGATATCAGCCCTTTGTCAGATGCGTAAACTGCAAAGATTTTTTCGCATTCTGATGGTTGCTGATTCACTCTAGTTACTGTTTCTTTTGCCGTGCAGAAGCTGTGGAGTTTGATTAGGTCCCATTTGTCTATTTTGGCTTTTGTTGCCAATGCTTTTGATGTTTTGGTCATGAAGTCTTTGCCTACTCCTATGTCCTGAATGGTTTTGCCTAGATTTTCTTCTAGGGTTTTTATGGTGTCAGGTCTTATGTTTAAGTCTTTAATCCATCTGGAGTTAATTTTAGTGTAAGGTGTCAGGAAGGGGTCCAGTTTCTGCTTTCTGCACATGGCTAGCCAGTTTTCCCAACACCATTTATTAAACAGGGAATCCTTTCCCCATTGCTTGTTTTGTCTGGTTTATCAAAGATTATATGGTTGTAGATATGTTGTGTTGCCTCCGATGCCTCTGTTTTGTTCCATTGGTCTATATCTCTGTTTTGGTACCAGTACCATGCTGTTTTGATTACTGTAGCCTTGTAGTATAGTTTGAAATCTGGTAGTGTGATGCCTCCCACTGTGTTCTTTTTGCTTAGAATTGACTTGGCTATGCGGGCTCTCTTTTGGTTCCATATGAAGTTCATGGTGGTTTTTTCCAGTTCTGTGAAGAAATTCAATGGTAGTTTGATGGGGATAGCATTGATTGTGTAAATTACTTTGGGCAGTATAGCCATTTTCATGATATTGATTCTTCCTAATCACGATCATGGAATGTTTCTCCATCTGTTTGTGTCCTCTCTTATTTCGTTGAGCAGTGGTTTGTAGTTTTCCTTAAAGAGGTCCCTTACGTTCCTTGTGAGTTGTATTCCTAGGTATTTTATTGTCTTTGTAGCAATTGTGAATGGCAGTTCATTCTTGATTTGGTTCTCTTTAAGTCTGTTATTGGTGTATAGGAATGCTTGTGATTTTTGCACATTGATTTTATATCCTGAGACTTTGCTGAAGTTGCTTATCAGTTTCAGGAGCTTTTGGACTGAGGTGATGGGGTCTTCTAAGTATACTATCATGTCGTCTGCAAATAGGGACATTTGGCTTCCACCTTTCCTATTTGAATACCCTTTATTTCTTTTTCTTGCCTGATTGCTCTGGCTAGAATTTCCAGTACTATGTTAAATAGGAGTGGCGAGAGAGGGCATCCTTGTCTAGTGCCGGATTTCAAAGGGAATGCTTCCAGTTTTTGCCCATTCAGTATGATATTAGCTGTTGGTTTGTCGTAAATAGCTTTTATTACTTTGAGATATGTTCCATCAATACCAAGTTTATTGAGGGTTTTTAGCATAAAGGGCTGTTGAATTTTGTCAAATGCCTTCTCTGCATCAATTGAGATAATCATGTGGTTTTTGTTTTTGCTTCTGTTTATGTGGTGAATTACATTTATAGACTTGCGTATGTTGAACCAGCCTTGCATCCCCAGGATGCATCCTACTTGATCATGATGGATAAGTTTTTTAATGTGCTGTTGCAATCGGTTTGCCAGTATTTTATTGAAGATTTTTGCATCTATGTTCATCATGGATATTGGCCTGAAGTTTTCTTTTCTTGTTGAGTCTCTGCCGGGTTTTGGTATCAGGATGATGTTGGTCTCATAAAATGATTTGGGAAGGGTTCCCTCTTTTTGAATTATTTGGAATAGTTTCAGAAGGAATGGTAGCAGCTCCTCTTTGTGTGTCTGGTAGAATTCGGCTGTGAACCCATCTGGACCTGGGCTTTTTTTGTGTGTGGTAGGCTCTTAATTGCTGCCTCAACTTCAGACCTTGTTATTGGTCTATTCATAGTTTCGGCTTCCTCCTGATTTAGGCTTGGGAGGACACAGGCGTCCAGGAATTTATCCATTTCCTCCTGGTTTACTAGTTTATGTGCATAGAGTTGTTTGTAGTATTCTCTGATGATGGTTTGAATTTCTGTGGAATCTGTGGTGATTTCCCCTTTATCGTTTTTTATTGCATCTATTTGGTTGTTCTCTCTTTTCTTTTTTATCAGTCTGGCTAGTGATCTATTTTGTTGATCTTTTCAAAAAACCACCTCTTGGATTTATTGATTTTTTGAAGGCTTTTTCTTGTCTCTATCTCCTTTAGTTCTGCTCTGATCTTAGTTATTTCTTGTCTTCAGCTAGGTTTTGAGCTTTTTTGATCTTGCTCCTCTAGCTCTTTCAATTTTGACAATAGGGTGTCAATTTTGGATCTCTCCACTCTTCTCATGTGGGCACTTATTGCTATATATTTTCCTCTACAGACTGCTTTAAATGTGTCCCAGAGATTCTGGTACGTTGTGTCTTCGTTCTCGTTGGTTTTGAAGAACTTCTTTATTTCTGCCTTCATTTCATTGTTTATCCAATCAACATTCAAGAGCCAGTTGTTCAGTTTCCATGAAGCTGTGCGGTTCTGAGTTATTTTCTGAATTCTGAGTTCCAACTTGATTGCACTATGGTCTGAGAGCCTGTTTGTTATGATTTCAGTTGTTTTGCATTTGCTGAGGAGCGCTTTACTTCCAATTATGTGGTCAATTTTGGAGTAGGTGTGATGTGGTGCTGAGAAGAATGTATATTCTGTGGATTTGGGGTGGAGAGTTCTGTAAATGTCTATCAGGTTTGCTTGTTCCAGGTCTGAGTTCAAGTCCTGGATATCCTTGTTAAGTTTATGTCTGGTTGATCTGTCTAATATTGACAGTGGAGTGTTAAAGTCTCCCACTATTATTGTGTGGGAGTCTAAGTCTCTTTGTAAGTCATTAAGAACTTGCCTTATATATCTGGGTGCTCCTGCATGTATTTAGAATCATTAGCTCTTCTTGTTTTATCAATTGTTTTACCATTATGTAATGACCTTCTTTGTCCCTTTTGATCTTTGTTGCTTTAAAGTCTATTTTATCAGAGACGAGAATTGCAACTCCTGCTTTTTTTTGCTCTCCATTTGCTTGGTAAATCTTCTTCCATCCCTTTATTTTGAGCCTTTGTGTATCCTTGCATGTGAGGTGGGTTTCCTGGATATAGCACACCGACGGGTTTTGGTTTTTTATCCAATTTGCCAGTCTGTGTCTTTTGATTGGTGTATTTAGCCCATTTACATTTAGGATTAATATTGTTATGTGTGAATTTGATACTGCCATTTTGATGCTATCTGGCTGTTTTGCCCATTGGTTCATGCATATTCTTCATTTTGTTGATGCTCTTTAGCATTTGGAATGCTTTTAGGATGGCTGGTACTGGTTGTTTCTTTCCACGTGTAGTGCCTCTTTCAGGAGCTCTTGTAAAGCAGGCCTAGTGGTGACAAAATCTCTAAGTACTTGCTTGTTCATGAAGGATTTTATTTTTCCTTCATTTATGAAGCTCAGTTTGGCTGGATATGAAATTCTGGGCTGAAAGTTCTTTTCTTTAAGGATGTTGAATATTGGCCCCCACTCTCTTCTGGCTTGTAGAGTCTCTGGCAAGAGATCTGTGGTGAGTCTCATGGGGTTCCCTTTGTGGGTGACCTGACCTTTCTCTCTGGCTGCCCTTAGTATTTTCTCCTTCATTTCAACCCTGGTGAATCTGATGATTATGTGCCTTGGGGTTGCTCTTCTTGCAGAATATCTTTGTGGTGTTCTCTGTATTTCCTGGAGTTGAGTATTGACCTGTCTTGCTAGGTTGGGGAAATTTTCCTGGATAATATCCTGAAGAGTGTTTTCCAGCTTGGATTCATTCTCTTCATCACTTTCTGGTACACCTATCAAATGTAGGTTGGGTCTCTTCACATAGTCCCACATTTCTTGGAGATTTTGTTCATTCCTTTTTGGGCTTTTTTCTTTAATCTTGATTTCTCATTTTATTTCATTGAGTTTATCTTCGACTTCTGATATTCTTTCTTCTGCTTGGTCAATTCGGCTGTTGAAACTTGTGCATGCTTTGCGAAGTTCTTGTGTTGTGATTTTCAGCTCCTTCAATTCATTCATATTCCTCTCTAAGTTGTCCATTCTTGTTATCATTTCCTCGAATCTTTTTTCAAATCTTTTTTCAAGGTTCTTAGTTTCTTTGCACTGATTTAGAACATGTTCTTTTAGCTCCCTGAAGTTTCTCATTATCCACTTTCTGAAGTCTGATTCCATCCTTTTGTCACACTCATTCTCCATCCAGCTTTGTTCCCTTGCTGGTGAGGAGTTTTGGTCCCTTGTAGGAGGTGAAGTGTTTTGGTTTCGGGTGTTTTCCTCCTTTTTTTGCGCTGCTTTCTTCCCATTTTTATGGATTTATCTACCTGTCGTCTTAGTAGTTGCTGATTTTTCAATTGGGTCTCTGTGTGGATGCCCAGATTGTTGATGATGAGGTATTTCTGTTACTTAGTTTTCCTTCTAATGGTCTAGCCCCTCTGCTGTATGAGTGCTGAGGTCCACTCCAGGCCCTGCTTGTCTGGGGTACACCTGTAGCAGCTGCAGAACAGTGAGGAATGCTACCAGTTTCTTCTTCTGCTATCTTTGTTTCAGAACGATGCCCGCCAAATGTCAGTCCGATTAGTCCTTTTTTGGGGTGACTCTTTGGATATACAGGGGTCAGGGTGCTGCTTGAGGAGACAGTCTGTGCTTTATAGGAGCTCCAGTGCTGTGAGCTCCGTTGTTCATTCAGGGCTGTTGGGAGGATGTGCTTATGTCTGCTGCAACAGAACTCTGAAAACCCACCCTTTTTTTCCCCCTTAGATGCTCTGTCTCAGGGAGTTGGGGCTTTCTTTATGAGTATCTGTTGTACTGTCCTGCCCAGCTAGGAGGTAGTCTATTCACTATTTGCCTGCTGGGGCTCCTCCCTGCTAGCGTGGGTCCGCCCTGTTGCTGCTGGGCTCCATTCTGCTGTGGTACACTCCTCCCTGCAGGCAGAGTCTCTCTGTTATGGTAGGTTGCCTCGGCAACAGCAGGCTGCGTCAGCCCTGGGCGGTACTTCAGTAGGGGTGGATTGCATCTGTAGTGACCCCTCCCCACTGGACTGCACCATCCTAGATGCCGGCAGCAAAACTCTCAGCCCCGAGCGCCTCCAATCGCTGCCCTGCTTGTCCCTGTGAGGGTAGAACCTGCCGAGCCTGATCACCCAGCTCCCTGCCCCAGAGTCCGTCCTCTCTCTCTCTCTCTTCCTCTCCCCACGCTGAATGATTGACTCTCTCACTGGCACCCCAGTAGCCTGCTGATACGGCACTGGGATCCGTGCGATCTCCTGTGCCGCTGCCCACTGCACCGGCTCAGATCACGTTTCCCAGGAATCTCCTGGTCTGGCTCATTGTCCAAGTCCTGTTCAATCAGATGGACATGCCAATCTGCCCTTCTAAATCTCAGATTGCCAATTTAACAGGGCACCCGGACCAGTGAGTTTTGTGCTGGGTGCCACTGTGGTGCGGCGCCGGCCGAACCGGCCCCACGAGCTGGCTGCACTAGTGTCCTGTGTCTCTCCCACACCTGGGACTTTCAACGTTCTGTGGGCAAAAAATGTCCGTCCGAGAATGCGGCTAGGACTCACCCTCTGCGCCTTCACTGAGAGCTGCGATCCTGAGTTGCCTCTACGACGCCGTCTTAGTTCTCCTCTCCTCCTGTATCTTTCAACAGCACTTGTTAATCAAGTTTTCTCAGTCTTCTGGGTATGCAGTAGAGTCTCATTGTTATTTTCATGCGCCTTTATCTAATTATTAGTGAGGCTGCATGTTTCATTATGTAACTTTTGGCCATTTGGTATTTCCAATTTTGTGCATGGCTTATGTATATTATTTGGTTATTTTGCCATTAAATGTAGGTGTTTGGTTATTGATTTGTAGTATGTTTTCACATGTTTTGGGTTGCTATTAATTGTATAGTCAGTGACTTATCTTTTCCTTTTATATGACATTTTCTTTTCTTTTTTTTTTTTCAGACAGGGTTTTGCTCTGTCACCCAGGCTGGAGTACAGTGGTGCAAACACAGCTCACTGCAGCTGTGACCTCTTGAGCTCAAGCATTCCTCCTGCTGTAGCCTCCAGAGTATCTGGGACTACTAGCACAAGCCACCATGCTTGGCCAATTTTAAAATTTTTTAGTAGTGGCAAGGTACATGTTACTCAGTCTGGTTTTATGGCATTTTCTAACCCAGAAGTTTTAAAATTTCATATGATCAAATTTATCAGTCTTTAAAAGAATTGTAGTATTTGCCATTTAAAAATGCTATTCTATTCTAATGACAAAATTATTCTCTTTAATTTTCTTCTAAACGTTATAAAGTTCTATTTTTCACACCAGATCTTTAGTTCACCTAATTGTGTGTGTGTGTTCATAGTTTGAAGTAGGGATTTATTTTTCCATTTTAGCCATATCGTTTGTCAGTTGTCCAACACTTTTTTCCCATCTGATTTATAATGTTATCTAATTCCTAAGTCTAGTTTCTATAGTTCCAAGGATTTATTTCTAGGCTTTATATTAATTACATTGTGTAATTTGCCTAGCACTATGGCAGTATCATAATGTTTAGTTGTACTTTTTACTCCTGTTACTTTGTCAAAGCTGACTTAGCTCCTTGGATTTCTTTTGGGAATTCAATAAGCATTGCACTTAGTTTATACAATTATAGGGAAAATTTCCACCTTTCAGCATTGAAATTTTTTATTAGCCAATATGGTCATTATCATCTTTTATTTAAGCCATTTCTGTTCTTCAATGATTTTTAAATTTTCTCAGTAAAGTCTTACAGGTTGTTTTAGACTTAGATCAAAGCATAGTTGTTAAAATTGTTATTTTCTGAATTTTCATATATCAGTCTTATATTCAGCAACCTTGCAGAAGTCTCATATTTGCTAATATATAAATATTTGCCTTCTTTTGGATTGGCTACAATAGATTAACTATCTTTGTGAGTGATGACAACTTTGTCCTTTTCTAGTTCTTGTATATTTAATTTCTGTTCTTATTTATGGAAGCAAACACTCTAGCTTATTCCTGAATTAAAAGGAAATGCTTCTTACAATTTATTCTGCAG
Organism: Saguinus oedipus; assembly: GCA_031835075.1. NCBI lineage: Eukaryota > Metazoa > Chordata > Mammalia > Primates > Cebidae > Saguinus > Saguinus oedipus. Next base: position 14,009,124 of record CM063171.1, read on the forward strand.
TATGCTGTTTCCTATAAAATAAATAAGTAATCATTCAGAGATTAAGACAATTTTCATCTACTTTTCATTTGCTTGAAGCTTTTGTTCTCCATAAAAGCATACTGAATTTATCAATTTATTTTATTACACAAATGCCTCTGTTCAGTAAATTTTTGCCTTAAATCTGTTATTATAGTGTTTTAAATTCAATTTTCTAATTTTAAGCTATCTTTATGTTCAGATGTTAAACAAGCCTTGAGTTCTGATTGCTCACTATATATTATCTTTTCCATTTTAAATTAGACTTTTAAATTTCCTTTCGTAAATAAAATCAACCTTACATTTTCTTTTTGATGATATCCTCATCTGTCTTTGGTATTAAAATTTATCTGGTAACATTGCATTTAATTGCAAAATGTGCTCTTTCTCTTCTGCAACAACTCGTACAAAATAGAAATTATCTCTCCTTCAAGTATTAACTGGGATCTCATTTAGTAATATCTGGACCTAGCTAATCCATGGGTAAAATTTTAACTATTGATTATTTAAATTGTCATTTTGCAATTCAGGTTTGCTATTTTCTTTTGAAAGAGTTAACTTATGAATTTCATCAACATTTTCAAACATACTTAAGAAATTATTTTTAGTGTATTTTATTTTTTCAAAATTTTTATCATGGTTATATATTTATTATGTCTAATACCTTACCTTTCCTTCCTCATTCTTGATAACACTTCCAGTAGTCTGTCAAATGTATTAGTTTTCTAAACACTAGGTTTGAAAATGTTCTTTCTTGTATTCTTGATTTTAAAAATTCTAATTGCTTCCCATGATTGTGTTTTTTCCTTGTATTTTGTTCTTTTAAGAGAACAAATGAATTTGTTTGAATGTTTTTCTTTCTAAAATATGTTGATAAGGCTCTAAATTTTCTAGTACTGTTTAATCTGCATTCCCATACATTTTGATGGATAATTTTTTCACTAAAGTTGTTTGTATTTTGTCAAGTTTATTGTTAATTTTCCTTTAACACACACATTATTTAGAATCTTTTAACTTAACATTTTTTCAACCTTTTTATAATTGATTCCTTAGTTGCTTGCATTTTGATCATGTGACATTATTAATATACAAAATTTTTTGGCAGTTGTTGCAACTCAGTTTTTAACTTGATATTTGATTGGTGTTTATAAATGTTTCATGTATACAGTATTTGAAAAAGAATGTATTTACCTTAATTATTGGGTGCCAGATTTCATATATGTCCATTAAATAAGTTTTTGTCTTGTTTTTGTATTCTGTAACGACTTTTGTCTAAAAATATTTTATTGTGATATTAATTTTTGATTAGTGATATTAAATTTGCTATCAGCTTTTCTTTGATTAGTATTTACCTGGCATGTAGACTTTTCCACTTATTTAGTTTCAAGACTTAATTTTTTTGGTTTCCACAATTATATCTTATATATTGACATAGACATACTTTCAAAATTCAATTAGAAGCAAGTTACTCTCATAAGACTTTTTTGGATTTCTGAGAATTTGGCTTTATTTCTGTCATTTACTGGTGTGTGTGTGTGTGTGTGTGTGTGTGTGTGTGTGTGTGTGTGTCTGTTTACTGAGGTCCACCTTTACCATTTTCCTCTTGTTTCTCTCTATTGTATTTTGGTAATCAAATGTTTTTAATTGTCTTTTGTCTTTTCATTTTATGAATTTCTTATTCCTTTACATTTTTAACTTGCACAAGTGATGTGACACCGTCTTAATTCCATCAATATCTCCATTTGATTCTGGTCCATAGAAGGACCTTTTGGTTCAGTGACCTTATTATACTTGTGTAGTTATTTCAGTAAGGTTCTGTGAGTTATGAACTCCTTTAGGCTTGGTTAGTCTATAAATGTTTCACATTCATTCTTGGAAGGCAATTTAGCTTGCTGTAAGGTTCTAACTTGACAGTTATTTTCTCCCAACATTTTATAGACATTATACTTTCTGTTGGATTACATTGCTGCTTTGGAAGTCTTCTTTCAGTCTAATTGTAATGCTCTTGTGGATACTGTGAATTTTTTCTTCAGTTGCTTTTCTTTTCTTTTTTTTTTGAGTTTGAGTTTCACTCTTGTTACCCAGGCTGGAGTGCAATGGGCAATCTCGGTGAGCCACAACCTCCACCTCCTGGGTTCAGGCAATTCTCCTGCCTCAGGCTCCTGAGTAGCTGGGATTACAGGCACGTGCCACCATGCCCAGCTAATTTTTTGTATTTTTAGTAGAGACAGGGTTTCACCATGTTGACCAGGATGGTCTCCATCTCTTGACCTCGTGATCCACCGGCCTCAGCCTCCCAAAGTGCTGGGATTCTTCAGTTGCTTTTAGAGTCTTTTTGATATCTAGTAATTTCCTGTAATGAGTGCAGTTGTGGAAACACCTTTATTCACTCTACTATTGGTACACTGTGCTTCCTGTATCTGAGACAGTGTGTTTTATTAGCTAGGTGAAAGTCTAAGCTTTTATTGCTTTTGATATTGACTTAGCCTCTATATTTTCTCATTGTGGAACTTCTGTTAGATATATATAGAATTTCTTTATTCTGACTTTCATATCTCTTAATGTTATTTTTGTATTTTTCATTTTATCTTTTCATGCTGTATTCTGAGTGATTTTCTCAGATCTTTCAACTCCCTTAAATTTCTTTTGTGCTCTGTATAAATTGCTGTTTAATGCATTTATTAAAACTGCTAAAAAAAGTAAAACTCAAAACATGTATATCTAAAATACACAAATTGTAAGTATAATAATTACAGACTGATTATGGTCACCATGTGAACACATCTATGTAACCACCACCCCAATTAAAACTACAATTTATAAGCAACTGCTATGTTGAGCATGGTGGTACAAATGTCTTTCAGAGATTCAGCTTTCAATTATTTTGGATATATACATACCCAGAAGTGGGATTTCTAGAATAAGTATTTTTTTCTTTGAGACAGTGTATTCCTCTGTCACCTAGGCTGGAGTGCAATAGTACAATCATAAATCACTGCAGCCTTGCCCTCCCAGGCTCAAGCCATCTGCCCACCTCCGAAGTAGTTGGACTACAGGTGTGCACCACCACACCTGGATAACTTTTAAAATATTTTGTAGATGTGGTGTCTCACTATTTTGCCCAAGTTGGTCTTGAACTCCTGGGCTTAGGAGATCATTCAGCAAGACGTGTCCCTCATACCCATCCCAGATCATCCTTCTTAATTTAAACACTATCTATTTATTCCTAACAGCATCAATTACTTTTGTCTGTTTTTGAAACTTTTATAAATGTGAAGTGTGTACTCTACTGTGTCTGGTTTCCATCACTTCACATAATCCTTGTGAGACTCATCTATTTTGTTACAGGTAGTGCTGGTTCAATAGTGTTCATCATTTTATCATATTTCAATGTAGGATTATACCACAATTTATTTTTCCTTCTATTATTAATGGCTATGTTGTTTTCAGGTTTTGAATACTACACAGAGTGCTACTTTGACCACTTTTGATGCACATGTAGATGTACATTCTGAAAGGTATATTCCTGAAGAGTGGAATTGCTAATCGTAAGGTTGTATGAGAGTTCCTGTTGTTCAATATTCTCCCCAGCACTTAGTATTTACTATCTCTGCCATTTTACCATTTTGTTTCAAAGAATTTCCATATTTGAAAAGAAATTTGAAAACAGTAGATTTTTAAAAATATTTTTAATATGTCAAAGAAAGATTTCATCTAGAGATAAAAATAATTGGTCAGGCATAGTGGCTCATGTCTATAATCCCAGCACTTTGGGAGTCCTAGGCGTGCGGATTACCTGAGGTCAAGAGTTTGAGACCAGACTGACCAACATGGTCAAATCCTGTCTGTACTAAAAATACAAAAAAATTACCTGGGCTGGTGGCCAGCACTGGTAGTACCTGCTACTCAGGAGGCTGAAGCACAAGAATCCCTAGAACCTGGGAGGTGGAGCTGGCAGTGAGTGGAGATCGTGCCACTGTACTCCAGCCTGTGTGACAGAGTGAGACTCAGTCTCAAAATAATAATAATTATTAGAATTATTTTCATCACAATAAATGGCGCTTTACAAATATCAGGTCAAATGTCAGATTTATTGGAATTTTAAAATAAGAGTGGCCTTTGCCTTCTTGCTTTGTTCTATTGTATGAAACATTCTGAGAATATTTGTACTTAGTTTCCTAAAGGAAACTGTATGAAAGAATCATGAATATAGTTGCTAGAACTGTTTCATATACAAATGATGTGAATCATCACTAGTATATGAAAATGTTGAAAGAAAAAGAAGACAATGAATTTAATGATCTTGCGTTCTTTGTCAATGCTTGTCAGTTGAGTCATAGAAGAGTTTTACAAAGATTTATAGTTCTGTTAATCACAATTCAAGATTTAAAAAAAAATAATGCTTGACAAATATTCAATAATCAGGGACAAAAATAGCCCCATGATTATGTTTTATTAGCAATGTCACACTGTGCTACACATGAATTTAAAGCTCCAAGGAAAAGTAAAAGCTTATTTTTGAGGTAGCCAGGTAGATATGAGATTTTATTTTGAAATTGAAACTTTCACAATACAAATCAATAAGATTTACCTTACGTATTTTTCAAATATGAATGAATGTACAGAAAATTATAATTGTAATCATTTGCTTGTAAAAACTAGAAGAAAAACTTCAATAACATTTCCCCACTGGTAAATTTAGAATTGTTTTCATTCTATAATACCTTAGTGAATGTGATGTCAATATTGAGTTGACACAAAAGTAAATTTGCTTGTTTGAGACAGATGTACTTTTGAGAGACAGTTTTGAAAGCGAAGTGTTCTTGCTTAAAAACCAAATGTATTGTTCTAAAAAAAAGATAAATCGGGGTTGTCAATATTGCAGATATTAAAGGAAGATAATTTTTGATATTCAATTCAGTTATTAGGAAACTTTCAAGTAAGTTTGTAATAACTTGGGAAGATTCATCGATTTTCTTAGTGTAAACTCTATGAAGTATAAATACAGATCAAATACTTCTGATGAAAATTTAGCATCCAAAAGAAGATGTGCTATAAGTATAAAATGCTTACTGATTTTCAAGACTTAGTGAAAAACTAATATGAATTACTGTCTCCTTACTTTTTAATATTGATTGGATATTGCAAGATAATATTTGGTTTTGAATATTTGATTACATAAATATTAAAATAATTTTCTTCTATTTTTTAATGTGGTTACTACAAAATTTAAAATTACATATATGGCTCACATTGTATTTCTATTGTACAGTGATAATCTAGAGCAGTCAATTAAATGTGCATATTTTCAGAACAAGCCATCCCAATCCAGTATGTTACAAAGCAAATTGGGTTAAAACCTCTGTTTAAATCCAGTAGTTTCCCATTAGCTTACTTCCATGAAGAAGTAGGATAAATTCCTTAGGATAGTGCAGACTCTATGGTCAAATATTTGGCTCCTACTCTAGCCATGTGAGTTACTCTTCTCTCCATTGTACTTTATTGTGTCTAATGAAATAAGGTGTTTTTTTAAAATATATTTTTGATGATGTCATTCAATTTCATGAGTTTTAAAACTTTACTTCAATTATTCCTGCTACTTAGAATGCCGTTATCATCTTGATTGCTTGGTGAATTCCTACCAATTTTTCTAAGACCTTACTCTTATTTGTTCCTGTTTTCTTGACTTTTCTCATTGGAAGATTAATTACTACTTACCTCATCTGTATGACCACTGTGTTTTCCACACACCCCTTATCACCTTTTATCAAAATATTTTTGTTTGAAAAATTTACTTTCTTACCACCCGTAAATTCTTTTTAGTCTTATTCCCTACATTTTCTTACATGTCTGGCATAGTACCTGGTTTATAGCATATATATGAATATTTTAGGATAGAATGAAATAAATTAAGGGAAAATTAAAAAATCTTAAAGTTGTTTAAAAATGGTAGTCTGTGTCTATATGGAAATTTTCTTAGCTTTAATGGAAGAATAGATTGTTTGTGAAAAATCTGAAATAGTACAAAAAAGATTATTTTAATTTTTATTTAGCAGGAAATAAGTTATTATAACGTAATATATTATTGAAGGCTTACCATTTTTTACTGACAGTTTTCTTAATCATTCAGTAGCATAAAATAATTTTATTACTCACTTGTGCATTAAATTACTAGCTATGTTAGCTACCATTAAATATTTTAATAAGTATATATTAGAGCTCACAGTAAATATTAAAGAAAATTTACATGACTAAAAATAATAATTGATACTTTTAAGGAGGCACACCACCTCAGGCGCAATGGAAAACACTTGTCTTTTTGCCTTATATTAAATGGGAAAAGAGGAAATAGCTAAAATTGATTAATTGATAAAATGATAAAAATAAACTATAAACAAATACATAACAAATGATTAACCTAAACAATTATATGAAAATTCTTCTAATCAATATTTCCCTTGTTTGTTCAGTGCTTTTGACTGCAAATTATGTGTTGATTCTTGCTTAACATAGTAGGTGCTTAAAAAGGCCTTTTCAATATTATTTTATTATTACTATTTTCTCAAACATTCAGTAATAGCATAACATTATTTTCTAACCAAATAATATACTAAAATATTTAGAAAAAAATATCCATGTCTACTACCTAATAATTAGTGGAGGGAAGAAGGCCATTTTGCCTGCTATTTTGATGTTTCTATATAAACGTGCTTGATATGGTTTGGTTCTGTGTCCTCGATTAAATCTCACCTTGAATTGTAATAATCCCCGTGTATCAAAGGTGGGAACAGATGGTGATAATTGAATCATGGGCACAGTTTCCCCCATACTGTTCTTATGATAGTGAGTAAGTTCTCATGAGATCTCATGCTTTTATGAGGTGCTTCCCCCTTCACTCAACACTCATTTTCTCATGTCACCCTGTGAAGAGTTACCTACTGCCATGATTGTAAGTTTCATGAGGCCTCCTGTGCCATGAGGAACTGTGAGTCAATTAAACCTCTTTTATCTGTAAATTACTCAGTCTTTGGTATTTCTGCATAGCAGTGTGAGAAGGGACTAAAACAGTAAATTGGCACCAGGAGTGGGGTGCAGCTGTGAAGATACCTGAAAATGTGGAAGCGACTTTGGAACTGGGTAACAGACAGAGGTTGGAACAGTTTGAAGTGCTCAGAAGAAAACAGAAAGACATGGGAAAGTTTGCTACTTCCTATAGACTTGTTGAATGGCTTTGACAAAAATGCTAATGATATGAACAATAAAGTTCAGGCTGAAGGGGTCCCAAGTGGAAATGAGTAACTTTTTGGAAATTGGAATAAAGGTGTCTCTTGCTATGTTTTAGCAAAAAGCCTGTCAGCATTTGGCCCCTGTCCTATAGATCTATGGAAATTTGAACTTGAGAGAGATGACTTTGGGTAACTGGCAGAAGAAATTTCTAAGCAGTAAAGTATTCAAAGTGTGACTTGGGTGCTGTTAAAAGCATTCAGCTTTTTGTAATCACAAAAATGTGGCTTGGAATTGAAACTTATGTTTAAAAGGGAAGCAAAGCATAAAAGTTTGGAAAATTTGCTGCCTGATGATGTGATAGCAAAGAAAAACCCATTTTCTGAAGAGAAATTCAAGGTGGCTGCAAATGACGGGCCCAAGGTTAATCACAAAGACAATGGGGAAAATATCCCAAGGGCATGTCAGAGGCCTTCACGGCAGCCCCCCTACAACAGGCCCAGAGGCCTATGAGGAAGAAATGGTTTTGTGGGCTGGGCCCAAGGCCTTGCTGCTTTGTGCAGTTTGGGACTTGGTGCCCTGTCCTAGCTGTGGCTAAAAGAGAGCAACATACAGCTCATGCCATTGCTTCAGAAGTTGCAAGCCCAAGCCTTGGCAGCTTACATGTGGTGTTGGGGCTGCAGTTGCATAGAAGTCAAGAATTGTGGTTTGAGAACCTTGATTTCAGAGAATGTATGGAAATGCCTGGATGTCCAAGCAGAAGTGTATTGTAGGGATGGAGTGCTCACAGAGAATCTCTACTAGGGCAATTCAGAAGGGAAATGTGGAGTCAGAGCCCTGACATGGAGTCCCCACTGGGGCACTAAGTAGTGGATCTGTGAGAAGAGGACCACCATCCTCCAGACTCCAAAATGGTAGATCTACTGACAGCTTGCACCATGCACATGGAAAAGCTGCATGCATTCAATGCCAGGCCATGAAAACAGCCAGGAGGGAGGTTGTACCCTGCAAAGCCACAGGGGTAGAGCTGCCAAGGTTGTGGGAGCTCACCTCTGCACCAGTGTGACCTGGATGGGAGACATGGTGTCAAAGAGATCATTTTAGCTTTAAGATTTGACTGCCCTGTTGGATTTTGGAGTTGCTGGGGTCTGTAGCTTCTTTCTTTGGGCCAATTTCTCTCATTTCTAATGAGTGTTTTTACCCAGTGCCTTTACCTCCATTGTATCTAGGAAGTAACTAACTTGCTTTGATTTTACAGACTTATAGGTGAAAGGGACTAGCCTTGTCACAGAGGAGACTTTGGACTTGGACGTTGAGTTAATGCTGTAATGAGTTAAGACTTTGGGGAACTACTGAAAGGACATGATTGTGTTTTGAAGTGTGAGGACATAAGATTTTGGAGGGGCCAGGGGCAGAATGATATAGTTTGGCTCTGTGTCCCCACCCAAATCTCACCTTGAATTGTAATAATCCCCATGTGTCAAGAGTGGGACCAGATGGAGATAATTGAATGATGGAAACAGTTTCCCCCATGCTGTTCTCATGATTTTGAGTGAGTTCTCACAAGATTTGATGGCTATATAGGGGTCTTCCCCTTTTACTCGGGGCTAATTATCTCTCCTGATGAGCTGTGAAGAAGTGCCTTCCACTATGAGTGCAAGTTTCCTGAGGTCTCTCCAGCCATGCAGAACTGTAAGTCAATTAAACCTCTTTCATTTATAAATTACACAGTCTTGGGTGAGAACAGACTAATACCATGTTTAACTATCTTTTTGTGTTTTGAGTCTAGAACACTGTAACTGGATTGCTGTCCTTGTACGTATAGAATTACTTTTGTTTAGAATGTCACATAAAAATGACTCAGATTTGCTGTCCCTCACTTTTTGCCTAACACTAAGGCAGGGACAAAACTTCATCCCTGGAGTCATGTGCAGAGGCTTGTGCCACACTGTGCCCACACATTAATCTGCTGTATGCATTCACCTCAGGACAAATGCCACTTCCCTGCTGAACCTCAGCATCAGATATCCATGGCTTTCATTTCCCTGATGGCAGGGAATCATCAGGTATATTCCTTCCAATGATGTTTCCAGAGCCTCCAAAGCTGGAGAGCTGGTTTCTGCCAAAGGAGGGACAGGTGCCTGTGTGGACTTTGAGGCATACTGTGTTTATGCAGAATCTGTCATGATAGTGTCGCCAGTCTCTGTGACCCTTCTTGTCTCTTAGCTAGAATCTTATTATTTCTGGCCTTTGTCTTCTCTAACATCAATACAGAGAAACAGATGAGGGGCAAATACTAGACTGTGACTTAATGGTGAGAAAATAGCTAGGAAAAAAATTTAAAAAGGGCTCAGGTTGTTCAGAGCAATGGCAAAAATTGCCGGATTGATTGAATCCTGTTTCTCCTCCTCATTCTTGGCATTTCATTTGGACTAACGCTGAGAAAATTTCCCACTTTCATGTTAAAGCATACCCTTTCAGGTCTCTTTAGTGTGATCTTCTTAGGTGGCATTTTCAAATGTCTTAAATTGCGCATACCACAGGACAGATTTGACTGGAAGGACGTGGTTACCATGGCACTCAAAAGACAGCTTCCAGAAAGAAATGTATCTTCTCCACAAACAGAAGTAAAAACTGAAAATAGATAGAGTGGCATATTTTCTCTCCAGAAATTGAGGACAAAAAGTACAGTATATGTTAGTAAAATGCCAAGTCTAATTTTAGTTTTTAAAACTTCCTTATTACTTTAAATCTAATACATTTAATGAGTTTTAATGATGACTTTGGTCATTGCATGAGTCATATTATTACTCCTGTAGCACAGTCTGGTAGGGGGTCAGTATTCTGGAAATCTAATATGAGCTGCTTCATAAAATTGCTCATCTGAAACTCATGGGATTGTCACCACACTCCCCCTAGGTTTCTACCCACAGTGATGCTATTTTTAGATCTAAGTACCATATGGGAATCAAACTACACAGAGGAATCACAGTGCAGATTCTACAAGGTTTGAACTGCATTAACATTTTGTCTAATGTTCTCAATTTACAGATAAAGAAAGTGAAAGACGAAAAAGGTTATCTTGACCCAGTCAAGCAACTGGTTGGAAACAAAGCCAGCTGCTTTTACTTTTCTTATTATTTTTCTTGTACATGTTTTGGATTTCTTATTGCTTGCTTTATCGTTACTGAGATAAGATTCACAGCAAGTGAATATGAGCTGCTTTAGTTCACCAAAGGAGAGTCATAGCTTCCAAAGATAGGTGATCCACCATACCATTTGCACTAAAAACAAAAGTAATATTTTTGTTTCCAAGGCTTCTGTTCTTAAAAGAATTTAAGGGACCAGGGAATGATTTAGAATGATTTTCTGTATTTTGTAGGTTGCCCAGTCTGGAGAAACTTCAGGTTCTAAGCAACACAAAAATTTAGTCTGCATGTTTAGTTGGCATATGAGATGGTATTTGTAGGGATGAGATGTGCAGTGGTTTTACCAGGGACCAGCATCTCAACTATCCAACTTATGGAAAATATCACAGTTTGTTTTGAAAAAGTAAAGTGTGAAAAATAGTCACCATGTAGGTCATTACACTTGGCCATTATAAAACTACGTTTGTGTCATTGAATTTTACATGGGTTCTCAGTGATACTGGTGATTTCTTATCACCTCAAATTGACTCTAATTGTCTTACTATCATTATTACAAATGGTTTCTCTCCTATCAGTCTTCTAACTCTGTTACGCTTGTGTGTGTGTTTGTTTGTGTGTGTGTGTGTGTGTGTGTGTGTGTGCATGTGCATGTAAGTTGGGGAAAGTGGTTGAAAGAAATAAAACTGCTTGTGACTAATTTAAGCAAAAGAAAATTTACTGACTTGGTACTAAAAGCTAATGGCATTGCAAGAAGAATGGAGGAACAGACATGAAGAGGACAAAACCAGCTCTGGAAGCCAGACATTGGGAGCTGTGGGAATTGTTCTTTCACAGAAACTTGTCAGGGCACAGCTGCTAGGGAGTGTAGACTCCCATCCTTATCATAGTCTTGCATCAAGCTTCAAAGTCCCAGAGTAAATTTTCTGTCTAAGCTTATAATACATTTCTGCCTCTTGGATGTCCTGGGTGGTGAGAAGCATGACCTATCCCCTACAGCCTTTGTAATTGGAGGCAGGCATGTAGATTTCATATTGAAGTATGCACACACACACCTCGGGGCTTAGGTAACTTCGCAAAAGGAAACTGAGGTGTATTAAGCAGTGAGAAAGGGTACAGTGTAGAAAACAGTTGTCAGTTATCTTTTACATTTTTCTCCTCTGAGATGGCCAGTGCCCTGGATTAATTAAAATCATATGCCAATTGAAATGAATTGTATAAATGTTCCTCTTCTTCCATTTTCCATCTATTTCACCTCGAGGATCTCTTGTTGTCAATGCCATCTACCTTTCTGGAAGTTTCTCTATCACATACACTTTCTTTTTCGTCTTCAATTTCATTATTACAGTTTCTATTTTCTCATGACTTTAAGCTATTCATCTTCTCATTCTCAAATATTAAAATCCTTCTATTGATCTTTTCTTTTGCCTTAAGGTACCATTAAATGTCTCTAATTTTTCTGCGAAAGTTTCGAAAGTGTAGGTCACACCCACGGCTCTGCTCCCTCAGTGTTTGCTCCTCGCTTCCCTCCATACCCCAGTTCTGAACCTGCTCTTGCAAGTCACCATAGAACTCTCCCAATGCCAACAGTCCTCTACCCATCTACCCCCTTACTGAGCACTGAGAACTCTGCTAGCTGTAGGCCCTTTCCTGAAAAATAGTTCCTTCTTTGGTTTTTGCAGCGTTACGTTGGAATTTTTTAAATGTTTCTGACCTCTTGTTTTCTGTCTTTCTCTTGGAACGTTTTGTTTCTCTAACAAATTATATGCGGGTGCACATCAGTGATAACATCCTTAGATTTGTCATCACTTCTGTTTTATTTTATTCCACAATCTTTACTGACCTACAGAACATGAAGCTGTGTGGCTGAGATTCCGCCTGCTGTAAGGAACATGGTGCTCTGTGTTTTCCAGGCGCTACCTCACGTCTCTTTTATAAAAGTTACCATTTTCTTTTTAGGCTAGCTAGTCATGTATTTGTGTTTTTCTATGGATTGCAATTTTCTGGAGTTTGTGGGACTCTTTTATTACGTTGTTTAATATATGACAGGTGCTCAGTTAAGAATTGTTAAATTAATAAGTTAATACAGTGGAAAATAAACACCCTAATAAAAGTCTGTAGAAAGATGAACTATAATAGAAACAAAGCTAGATAATTAAGCATGACTTTATAATACAATCCTGTTTTATGACTACAACTACAATTGATTACTGAGTTTCCTGAATTACAAATATTTGGATTTGTTTCTGTATTGAGAGTCTATAATAGATAATTTTACATTTTGTTATCTCTTTTAAATATTAGGGATTCATTTTAAAATTACACATCCTGGAAATAATGGAAGAACAAAGTTTTTTGTTAGAGAAATAAAGTGCCTTTTTTTCAGAAAAAAATAAGATTAATTCATTAATAATTGTTAGTCATCATGAGAAAAAATCAGCCTGTCCTTTAAATCTTTGACTTATCACACTTACTTTATTTATAGTTTTGCTATATTTTTAATAAAAATATATTTCTCATTGATTTTCTGTGAAATGTAATAATATAACTGAATAGCAAATAAGTGATTACAATTTTTTAAAGTGTGAACATTCATCTATGATAGAAGAAAATGTGATTGTGTTCTGTAATTGCAATCTGAATAATATTTTATAGAAAATATTTATGGTGTTTTTTTCACAAGGCACTAGTCTTTCAGTCTTGCTGGTAAATTTTCTAGATATAAAGTTAGAAATGACAAAGTACTCAATTTAATAAAGGAATGCCTATATGTGACATTTAAATATGAGTACCACAAAAATGATTGCTTTTCTTAGGACCTACAGATGTTACTTCGTTAAACTGAGAAAGGAACACAAATTTCCCTCTGTTACATCTGAAAATTAACATATCTATTTATCTAATCAATTGAACATAGCTAAAACACACACAGACTCAGATAAATAAAAATAAAATTTTATTATTTTATTTAGTATCTTATTCTTCTTTCCCCAAAACCTTAAATAAAATCAGCAAGTATCTGCTTGTCCAGTAAACAATTCCACTTCTGGGGCCCAAAGTGGCTCCGGCCGGATGTCGTGGCGCTTGCGAAGGCGAGGCCAAGAGTTCAAGGCCAACCAACCTCAGCAACCTTACAAGCTCTCAATGATTGGCAAAAACAAACAAACAAACAAACAAACAAAAAACAATTCCACTTCTTTTGAGCTCTTCATGAAGGTTAATTAGCATTTATCTCTAAACCCAGAGGATACAATTTAATTCATTCTAATAAGACTTGTTAGAGAGAACTCTGATGATCACATTTTGGTTTCACAGAAGTGTAAATTTTAGGATTTTATTTTCACAGGAGGGTTATACCATCTGTCTACATGTTAATTTATTGCTTCAAATACATTAACTTCTTTGCACCTTTTATTTGTCACATAAATTTTGGCATTGTTTACATATTAACCCTTGGGTTCCTAGACTAGCATTGAAGAAATTCATACTCTAAGTACTCAAAATAATAACTAAACTTTAAAGGCAGGAGTATTAATTAATATTATATTCACTATGATCAAAGAAATGTATAATGTTTCTTCTCATTCTCAAAGAAAGTCAAGTAGAGAGAGCTTTATTATGTAACCTTTTGAAATACTTAATTTCTTTCTTTGCCTTAGTTTTACATACTTCAATTTGCATGGCAACTCACCATACCCACATTATAGGAATATTTTAGTGCTTCCTGGGTTAAAGCCAAGATGGCTGATGCCTCAGACAGAAAGACATACATTAAAGAAGCCCTGGAAGCAATTTTAGAAAGTGCCTGGAAATAGAAGAGTAGGGTGTAAGTCTGGAGTAGAGTAGTGAAGGAGGAGGTGGAGACAAGTGCCTGGGATGACACCAAGGTGCAGAGTAGGTTCCAGAGAGCTTGCAGAGGTGTGTAGAACTGAAAGCTATGAGCCACACCCTTATAAATATATACTTCTATAAACTGCAGAAATGAGAGAAGATAAAAACAGGTTACTTCTAGTATTGATTTAAAATGCTGGCTTGTCTAATTAACCAGGAGGAAAAGAAAAGGCCAATAGAGGTAAAATAATAAATATGTGGAATCTCTGAGGAGAATAAAAAAAGAAAAGAGAGATTGTATTTTATAAGTCATAATTGTAAATTCCCAGTGGAATGAGTCAGGCATTTTTTCTGGAATGCATATGTCAGAGACAAAAATAATGTGTTAGTTGAGCTTTAGCAATAAAATGATCTATGATCTCTTTGGGAAAATCTGGAAGGAAAAGAGAAATAATTTTTTTTTATTTTTGCAGCAAAAATTGTGAGCAGATCACAGATATTCTCATACAAAATGGTCACTAGAGATTGTATTAGTCTAAGGTTAAAGAGATGCTACTAATTTCTCACAAAGACTCTGAAATATGCAGTGTTCCTATATAGGGGACACAACAGCATAGATAATCCTGGGATAGAAGAAGTCAGAATAACCTAAAAATTTCTGCCTTGGTGAATGGATACAGGGGATAGTGTCATTACTTGCTAATCAAGGTAATGAGTAGAAAAGATAGAAAGCTATAGAAAACTGCTGTGACCAGGGTGAAAGGGAAGCCTGAGAGATATTCAGAAACCAGGAGATAAATAAATCAGCTACTTTTGTTAGTAAAATTGAATTATTATTATTATTTTTGGAGATGGAGTCGCATTTTGTACCCCAGGCTGGAGTGCAGTGGTGCAATATCAGATCCCTGCAACCTCCACTTCCCAGGTTCAAGGGATTCTCCTGCCTCAGCTTCCCAAGTAACTGGGATTACAGGCATCCACTACCATGCCCGGCTAATTTTTGTATGTTTAGTAGAGATGGGGTTTCACCACGTTGGCCAGGCTGGTCTCAAACTCCTAATTTCAGGTGATTCACCTGTCTCAGACACCCAAAGTGCTTGGACTACAGGCCTGAGCCACTGCATCTGGCAGAATGAATTCTTTTGAAGCTAACAATTACAAAATTTTGGCTCAGACTATTTGCTCAAGGTAAAAATGAAGTGAGAAAGACAAATACGGAAAGACTGGAGAAGCACCAGAAGACTCCAGTGTACAAATAAATCAACCAGGAGACATGAGACAAGAAGATGAATGGTTCTAAAGAAGCCCTAGAAATATGATATTAACATAATTAAGATAATAATAGCAACTCACATTTATTGAATCTTTCTTGTTTGACATATATGTTTTGTGTGATGGGTGCTTTTATTTGCTTCTTATAGCATCTCTTTAAAAAGATACTTATTCTAATCTCTGTTTTACACAGAAGACTTTGAGGCTTTGAAAAACCAAAGCAGTCGTTCAGGATCGAAGCTAGTGAATAAGGAAAACAGGTTGCCAACTTAGCTGTCTAACCCCAGGAGAACCCTGGGAGAAAGAGCTATACACAAATTATAAGAGAGATAATTTCCCAAAGAGTTAATTTTCACCATGACATAAAGTGTGGGAACAAAGAGAAATTCAAGGAGAGAAGCCATGTCATGTAACAGAATACATTTAAAAGAGGAAAGTTACAAGGTTCTAGATAGTAGTCCATAAGGAGAATCGTGAGATTTAGAATATAAAGCAAAAACTTAAGAAAGCTTTTAATGGCAAAATAAACATTTTATATACATTATTCTTCTCTTTGTATCCTCGGTATTTGGCGTAGTACCTGTCACATAGTACGTACCTGATCACATTTTATTGAGTGAATAAAGGAAACTTGATAGTTGACTTTTTAGTGTCAACAAGGTAACCTAAGGTCCTGAGTTAAAAGGCTTAGAATAGCTTATTTACACAGGGACCTTTAATAATGCATTGTTGTTTGACAATGAGGAACTGGATTATTGCCCTGAAAAAAATTAAAATATATATATTGACTTGGTTAAAGAAAAAAATCAGATCTTGTATTTTAAAGTGAAGTTTAGATGCTGTATTCTGGCTCAAGGGAAACTAATAAATAATTAAGGTCAATGACAAAACACATGAAATTGTTGTATATTATTTGGAATAATAGCACTAGTGAATAAGGGAAACAGGTTGCCAACTTAGCTGTCTAACCACTGGAGAACCCTGGGAGAAAGAGCTATACACAAAAGACAGGAGAGAGAATTTTCCAAAAGAGCAAATTTTCACCATAACATAAAGTGTGGGAACAAAGAGAAGTTGAAGGAGAGAAGCCTTTAACTTCTATACTACTACAGCAATTCAGTTTGTTAATTAATTGGTGAATAAAGGAAAATAAATAACATGCCTAATCATGCAGATGAATGATTCAGAGCACAAAATCTGGAACCAGATAGCTCGGGTCCAAATCCCATTGCTGCAAATTATTAGCCATGTGAGCTTGTCTAAACTTTTTAAAGTCTATGCTATTTCCTCACCTGTAAAATGGACGTAATGATGGCACTTACATCATAGACTTGGTAGGAAGATTAAAAGATCTAGAATCTGTGAATTGTTTAGAAAAATCCTTGGCACATAATAAGTGCTATGTTAGTGGGTTTTAAAAAATAAATAAATGTGATATATTTGTAAGTGATTAACTTACTCCCTAGGCATATGTGCTACCTTTTTATTTTGTGTATCCTGTACACTGAATCACATATTTTTATAAAGAAAAGACTTGGAAGTCTTTAGCATTTAGCTAATAGACCAACATATTAGGAAAATAAACAAGATATACTTTATTTATATAATTTTTATACACTATGATTACAACTGTGAAAAAATGCATAGAAAAAAGGTTAGATGAAAGTACAATAAGCATTTATGAGCTGAATAATGAGATTTCTGACAAATTGAGAGTAGCTTTGGAAATCTGTGAAATGTAGTTTTTTGTGATTTTTGTTAGGCATGGTTGTGTTTTGAAGTAAATAATTAGTGACTAAGTCAAGTCAAATGCCTGGAAGCAGCATTTAGAATACCATGAACTTATTGAAACGTAATCACAACATGTGAAACTGAAAGATACCTAGGAATTGGTGTAGACTAACTCAAGTCGTCAATAATACGAGCAATTGGAAAATAATAAGTCATCAATAGCACAAGATCCAGCTGAACTGACACTTTCCTGAATTCACACAACAAATGAAAACAGAAAAGGATAAAAGAAACTTCCAGAGAAGTAGTGTCATTCATTCATTCTTTCAACAAGTAAGGAGTCAACATTTACAAAAATTGTCACTAATAATGAAAATAACAAACAGATCATATTCTGGACCATAAAATAAGTTACAATACATTTGAAATTATATACAACATGTTTCTGTATGAAACAAAATTAAATTAGCAATCCATAACAGAAAGATAACTGAAAAATCCTCAAATATTTAGAAACTTTTCAACATATTTTTGAATAACAAATTAAGGAAAATACAAGAAAAAAATTGAATATATTTGAAATTGAATGAAAAAAAATTTGTCAAAATGTGTAGGATGCAGGTAAAACTCTACTTAGAGGGAAGTGCATAAATTGAAAGTAATGAATTAGTGAAAGAAGAATTGTCCCAAATCAATGACCTAAGTTTTACCTTAAGAAACTAGGAAAAGGTGAGCATTGTATCCCTAAAATAAGCAGTAGGAAGGAAATAATAATGATAAACACAAAACATACAAAACAAGTTAATGACATAGAAAACAGAAAATTTAGACAAAACCAATGATATGAAAAACTGATTGAATAGATTAATGATTGACAAAACTCTAGCCAGATTATTTAGTTAAAAAAAAAGAGAGCACACAAATGATCAATATCAGGACCAACAAAGGTTGTATCACTACAGATACTACAGATACCAAAACAGTAAAGGTCTGGGTTCCAGTTCCACATGTAAGGAGGAGTTTGGAAATGACCATTACTTCTTAACAAAAAGTAACAAACTGCACCGATGAAGAAATCAGCACTTGGGATCTTAAAGAGAGGAAATGAAGAGAGGAGATGACACAGGGCAAACTGTTGCCTCCAATATTGAAGAGACAGACAGGTAAAAGCAGGGAGTTAGGCTTACCAGAGCAAAGACCAATGAGGATGAGAAAACCTGAACAAATTGCTGGAGGCTTGATGTGGACAACTCTGAGGGCTAAAAGCTCGAGAGAAACTGAGTCATGGGGACAAGGCACAATATTTACCTTCACAAATTCAACTAAGTTGACTTGGTTCCCAAAGTAAATATCAGAGAAAAATCCTATTGCTCTTCTGGCAGGGGGAGAGGAAAATGAACCATTTTGAAATACGTGAGAGCACTCACTCTGTTCTTAACAAGATATGCCCTAAGGAGAAATTACTTAACCAGAACCAAATGTGCTGGGGTATAATCAGAATCTAACTGATTTAAGGGAAATACCCAACTTGAATTAGCTGTAGCCTTTCATGTGCAAGAAGGGAAATACCAACCACAATAGCCAATACATCACTTTGAAGGAGAAGAACAAAGCTATGGGACTAAACCCTGACTTCAACACTTAATATAATGCAACACTAATCAAGACAATGTAATATTGGCTAAAGAATAGATCAATAGATCGATGGAAACAGAAATAGATCAATGGAAACAAATAGTTTAATGGAACAGAGTAGAGAGCCCAGAAATAGTACCACATAAATAGTTTCAACTATATTTGACAAAGGAGCAAAGGCAATATCACGGAGCAAAGATAACTTTTTTCAACAAATGTACTGGAACAACAGTACACCCACATGTAAAATAATCTAGGCACAGATATCACACTATTCACAAAAACTAACTTGAAATGGATCACAGACCTAAATGTTAAATGCAAAGCTATAATAATCCTGGAAAATAACATGAGAAAAATATCTAGATTACCTTGGGTATGGTGATGACTTTTTAGGTACAACATCAAAGGCACAATTTATAAAAGAAACAAATGATAAGCTGGGCTTTATTAAAATTAAAAACTTCTGCTCTGTGAAAGACAATGTCAAGAGGAAGAGAAGACAAGCCACAAATTGAGGGAAAATATTTGCAAATGATATATCAAATGACTGTTATCTAAAATATACCAAGAACCCTTAAAACTCAACAATAAGAAATGTAAAAATCCCAATTAAAAAGTAGGCCAAAGACCTTAACAGACACCTTGTCAAATAATATATACAGATGGAAAATAAGCATATAAAAATACGTTCCACACTTCATGTCATCAGGGAAATGAGTATTAAAACAACAATGCACACCTAGTAGAATGGCCAAAATCTGGAACACTGACAACACCAAATGCAGATGACGATATCAACCATCCAAAATACTCACTGATTGCTGGTGGGAATGCAAAATGGTACAACCACTTTGGTAGGCAGTTTGGTGGTTTCTTACAAAAGTAAACACATTTCTGTCTTATGATTCAGCAATCACACTCTTTGGTATTTTCCAAAGAAGTTGGGACCACGTTTACACAAAAACATGTACATGTTTATAGCAGCTTTACTGTTAATTTCCAAAATTTGAAAGCAACCAATATGTTCTTTGATAGGTGAATAGATTAACAAACATGGTACATTCAGACAGTTAAATATTATTCGTTACTAAAAAGAAATAAACCATCAAGCCATGCAAAACCATGGAGAATCCTTAAATGTACGTAATTAAGTATAAGAAGCCAATTTGTAAAGGCTACATACTGTATGATTCTAACTATGTCATATTCTGGAAAAAGCAGACTGGGGCTAGTAAAAAGATCCATGGTTGTCAGGGATTGAGGGATGGAGCACAGAGGATCTTTGAGACAGTGAAAGTGTTCTGTATGATACTACAATAATGGGTACATGTCTTTATACATTTGTCCAAACCTTAACACGTGCCACACAAACAGCAAACCCTAAGGCAAACTATGGACTTTGGATGATTCTGACTTGTCAATGTAGGCTCAACAGATGTAATAAGTGTGCCATTCTGGTGGGAGACGTTGATAGTGGGGGAGGCTATGCATGTGTCCGCATCAAGGAGCTTATGGAAATCTCTGTACCTTCGTTTTAATTAGCCTGGGAATTTAAAACCACTCTAAAATATAGTTGTTAAAAAATGAATATTGTAAACATTATGGCAATAGATTAAATAACTTGGATAACATTTTAAAATTCTGTGAAAGACTTAAACTACTGAAGTTCACTGAAGAAAACAAATTTTAATAAATCTAAAACTATTAAAGAAATTGAGTTTTCAATTAAAAACCTTTCCACAATGTAAATTCTAGGTTCAAATGGCTTCAGTGGTGAATTCAACCAAATATTTAAGGAAGACGTAATGCCAATTCCACACAAACTCATTCTTCTACTGATAACAAAATCCAAGAAAATCCAAGAAAATAAAACAACAGACAAATATTCCTCAGCAGAATAGACAAAAGTATTCTATATGCCACTAAATGCAATCAGAAATTAAAAGAAAAACATATCAAAAACTACCAATAGCAATAGCATCACAAAACATGACGTTAATGGATAAATTTGTCAAAAACATTTAAGATGGTGCATGTAGAAAGTAAAACAAAAGATTTATGAAAGAAAGTAAAGAAGAATGCCAGGCGTGGAGGCTCACGCCGGTAATCCCATCACTTTGGGAGGCTGAGGCAGATGGATCACAAGATCAAGACCATCCTGGCCAACTTGCTGAAACCCCGGCTCTACTAAAACTACAAAAATTAGCTGGGCATGGTGGCTCATGCCTCTGGTCCCAGCTACCCGGGAGGCTGAGGCAGGAGAATAGCTTGAACCCAGGAGGCGCAAGTTGCAGTGAGCCAAAATTGCACCACTGCACTCCAGCCTGGTGACAGAGTGAGACTCCCATCTCAAGAAAGAAAAAAAAAAAAAAAAGAAAGAGAGAAAGAGAAAGAAAGAAGACATCAAAAAATGAAAATTGTAGATATAAAGTAAGAACACCAAATAGAAAATTCTAGAAGAAAACATAGGAGAAAAATCTCAGCGATCTTGAATTAGGCAAAGGTTACCTAAATAGTACACACCCACAAAGACACAAACTATAAAACAAAATATAATGAGTTGGATTTAATCAAAGTTAAAAATGTTTGCTGTTCAAAGGAAACTTGAAGTAGTGAAAAGTTTAACCATAGAGGACATATTTATAAATTATATATAAGATAAAAATTATATCCAGGATAGTATAGGAACCCTTACAATCCATCGATGAGAAGAAAAACAATCCTATTCAAAAATTAGCAAAAAGCTGGGCACGGTGGCTCATGCCTGTAATTCCAGCACTTTGGGAGGTGGAGGCAGATGTGGGCAGATTGCTTGAGTCCAGGAGTTTGAGACTAGCTTGGGAAAACTGGTGAAACTCTGTCTCTCCAAAACGTATGACAAATTAGCTGAGCATGGTGGCATGCACCTGTAATTTCAGCTACTTGGGAGACTGACATAGGAGGATCACCTAAGCCCAGAAGATCAAGGCTGCAATGAGCCATTACCATGCCATTTCATTTCATACAGCCTGGGTGACACTCAGACCCTGTCTCAAAAAACAAAGAATACGCGAAAAGTTGTTCAACTTCATTTTATTAGAGAAATGCAAATGTAAACCACAATGAATATCTCTGTAAACAAACTAGAAGGGTAATGTTTAAGAAGCCTGTGCACATCATGTTGGCAATGGTATTGAGAAAATGGAACTTATTTATTTATTTAATTTTTGAGACAGGGTCTTTCTTGTTGTCCAGGCTGGAGTGCAGTGGTGCAACCACAGCTCATTGCAGCCTAGAATTTCTGGGCTCAAGGAATCCTCCTGCCTCAGCCTCCCAAATAGCTGGGACTACAGGCATCTGCTGCCAAAGCTGGCTAACTTTTTATTTTTTTCTGGAGACAGGATTTCCTTTTGTTGCCTAAGCTGGTCTTGAACTCTTGGGTTTGAACAGTCCTCCTGCCTCAGCCTCCCGAAGTGTTGAAATTACAGATGTGAACCACTGTGCCTGGCCAAGAAAATGGAACTTTTATGCATTGCTGGTGGCAGCATAAATTTGTTCAACTTTGGGAAGTTATTTTGAAGTTTCTTATGAAATTAAGCATATGCTTTTATGAACCCATAATGCCACTCCTGGATATTGGTTCAAGAAAAATGTGAACGCATATGCTCATGCAAAGACTCATACACAAATATTTACAGCCTCTTCGTTTTTAGCAGCCCAAAACTTAAAAAACCCAAAGTCCATCAATAAATGAATTGATAAACATATTGTGGTATATTTGTTCAATGGAATACTATTCATCTTAAAAAGTAATGGATTATTGATATGTACAATGTCATTGATCAATTTTAAAATAATTATACTGAGTGAAAAAAAATCCACAGAAAGTGTACGTAGCATATGATTTTATTTATATAAAATTCTAGACAATGCAAACTAAACAATAATGTCTAGGAAGACATATAGTGCTGCTTGAGGATGATATGGAGGAAACTATGGATCACAGAGACGCATGAGGAAACTTGGAAGAGTGTGATGGAAATATTCTTTATCTCTATTCTGGTGATTTTCAAATATATGCATGCACATTTGAAATCTCATGCCATTTTATACTTTGAATTTATGCAGATAATTGCATTTCAATTATCGTTTAATATAGCTGTCAAAAGTATCTACTCAATACAATCACCAGAATCAGTGAAATAGAGAAAAGAAGGAAGAGACAAAGATAAGATCGGGTAGAGAAAGACAACAAAGAGAAAATCGTATTTGGAAAAACTCACATGCTGATATTCATGGGGCGACTATAATTGGTACAGCAACTTTGGAAAAATGCAAAGCTGAGATGACCCTATTTGCAACAGCAATCAAAGCTTTCAAAACGAGTAGTGAAATTTATTTTTTAAATGCAAAATTTATATGAAATAGTCTCAGGATATATCTGCCAGAATTGTTTGAAAAAAAATGTCCACTCCCTTAAAGAAAAAAAAAAAGACAAAAATAAAAAACCGTGTGCTTTCAGTAGATGGAATGCTAATGTAATACTGATAGAGATTTTAAATTGGTTACTCAAGCTGAACATTGGCATGTGCGCCAAAGAAATGTGTACAATGTTTACTACCTTACTTGTACAAGAAAGTTCAAATAGCACTGACTTTAACAGTCAATAACAGGAAGTATATAGATGTTCACAGCAGTAGATTGGATTAATAAATTGTGCTAAATTAACAAAATGGGGACACTGTTCAGCAGCAAGAATAAATGACCTATAACTATAGGGGTGGATCTCACAAACATAATGTTGAGCAAAACCAAATTAAAAGGAATATATTAATAGCATTTGATTCAGTTTCTACAAAGTTCAGAAATAGGCAGTCTACTACCATACTGTTGGAAGTCAGAGATGGTTACTCTGATGGAAAGGAGTGGCCTCAAGGGCTCTCTGGCAGAGTCTTCTGACACTTAGGCAATTCTCTGGGTGCTGTTTACATGGATATATGCAGCTTGTGAAAATTCATCGGGCTTTACTCTTGCAACGTGCACACTTTTGTCTATGTGTGAGATACTTACCAAAAAGAAAAGAACTTAAAGCCTCAGCCAAAATATGCTACTTTCATATTATTCCTCAATCTAGTTATTCATTTCATTTCTATTTTATGGAAGATATAATACATCATAGATTTGGAAAACAACCCTAAATTTATCTTAGGGATGGTGAAAAATAACATGTCTTAAACTCACCTCGAGCAATCTGATTTATGTATAAATGTTCTTTTTTATTAGTTTTTTTTTTTTTTTTTTTTTTTTTTTTTTTTTTTTGAGACAGAATCTCTCTCTCTCTCTCTCACCCAGGCTGGAGTGCAACTGGCTCACTGCAATCTCCACCTTCCAGATTTAAGCGATTCTCATGCCTCAGCCTCCCCAGTAACTGGGATTAAAGTGTGTGCTACCACATTCAGTTAATTTTTGTATTTGTGGTAGAGACAGGGTTTTGCCATGTTGTCCAGGTGGTCTCAAATTCTTGACCTCAGGTGATTTGCCAGCTTCAGCCTCCAAAATTGCTGGGATTACAAGCTTGAACCACTTTGCCCAGCCAGTATATATCTGATTCAAAGTGTTTAATTTTTTTTTTGTTTTTAGTTTGAATTAAAATTATTGAACTTGTTTTTCTGAGTCATTTGAATGAAAGAGGACTGGAGTTACAGATGCATAGCTATACAATTTATATATATGAGTTATTTTTATTATTTTTATTTATCTTTTATTTGTCCTTTTATTATTTTTGTATTTTTATCTTTTATCTAAATATATATTTATAATTTTTATATATTTGCCGTTTTCTGTTTTTCTCTCTCCTTATGCAAGCTCCTATATTACATTTGTGCCTTTAATTTCTTTATAGAGGATAAATTTGAAATATCCTTTGACCATGCTAGAATGCTCCATTATATTCCTGTTTTTTATATGCAAGTTATTAGCAACTTTTTGGAATGCATATTTGCATGGACCTAAATTCGTTTAAGATTACATATGTTAATGAAGAAAGTTGCTGCTGTTCTTCAACGTAGTGTTTTTTTGTTACAGGTCTTGCCACGTGGATGAGATACTTACGTGAGGAAGTTTCTGGGAAACAAGATTTTTCTCTAGAATTCACCCATATGCTTTACACATAAAGAGTAATCTTAACATTCACTTATCTTTCCTCTCAAAAACATTTAAATACTCAGAGCCAAAAAATAGGCATCTGCTTTAGCATCGTAGCTGACCATTTTGGAAAGGTTTTCCTAGCTCTACTCCTAGAAGCACTGCAGAGGAGGACTAGTTCATGAAGTGGTAACTGGCCTTTACTGCTGGTGTTTAAGCAGGGTGTTCTGCTTGCTTGTCACTGAAGTAACTAATAGGAAAATGGTCAATATAAATTGACAGCATAGACCATAATATTTGGCTTCTAATGATATTATCATTCTGTGCTACACTTCCCACTCAATTTTACTTTTGGAACATTTTTAATTATGGATTCAATTTCTCTAATAAATATAGTGCTATCAGATTGGCTATATCTCCTTGTGTGAATTTTGGGAATTTGTGTCTTTCATGGAATTGGTCCATTTTATCTAAGTTACCAAGTTGGTGGCCATGGAATTGTTCACAGCATCTAGTATTCTTTTAATATCCATGGGATCAGTAGTGATGATCCCTCTTTAATTTCTGATATTGGTAATTTGTGTGTTTTCCTTGTTTTATTCTTAATCAGAATGGCTAAAATCTGTTAATTTAATTGAGGTTTTTTTTTCCCAAAGAATCAGCTTTCAGTTTCATTGATTTTCCCCTATTGTCTTACTCTTTTCAAGTTCATTAATTTTTACTTATCTTCTTGCTTCTGCTTGTGTTGGGCTTAAATGGCTCTTCTTTCTTTAGTGTCTTAAGACAGCAGCTTAGTTCGTTTATGGTAGATCTTTCTTCTTTTGTAATATATGCATTTAAAGTTAGAAATTTCCCTCCAGGCACTCATTTCCCAGCATTCCATACATTTCCACAAGTTGTATATCCACTTTTATTTATGTCAAAGTAGTTTAAAATATTCTCAAAATGTCATCTTTGACCCATGTGTTCTTTAGAAATGTACAGATTATTTTCTAAATATTTGGTATTTTGCAGCTATTTTGTGTTGTCTGCTTTTTACATTAAAGCACTTAACATATTACTCACGGTTATTTTTAAATTCCTGGAGACACAGCATGGCTGGTTTTGTTTTAGGGGCATCTAGTTCCTAGCTGTTTGATGTCTCACGATATAGGATATTATTCAAGAAAACCCCAGAGCACTTCATCTGTATTCTTGTCACATCTGTCTCGGTGTCAGGAATCTAACAAGAAGTGGAATTAAGTGAGTGGGGAGTAGGGAGAGAATCCTGCCTAGACATTATTTCTCTGGGTTCATGTGGCTCTTCCTTCTGCAGGGCATTCACCTTTCTGTACTTCTGCTGCACAGTAAACATGGACTTCATTGAAGTGTATGGATATATTTTCTCTAGTAGACAGGAAATTCATGGAACAAATTATACTTAATTAAAAGCGAATGACACAAACTGTTTTACGTTACTTAACTAGTTTATCTCTAATTGAGGAGATTATATTGCCTCTACCTTTTGCTTTGTCTCTTAAATGAACAGACACACTATTGATATCCAGGCTTTGAGGCTCCAGCCTCTGAAATTTTTGCAGGTTTAACTTAAATTTCTTTGACTTACTGTTTTTGTTTTTCTTTGTAACTAGTCATATTTTTAATAGCTTTAGTGAAAGATGATTGACATACAAAATCTACACGTATTAATCATGTATAATTTGATGTTTCAACATATTTATGCATCCATGAAACCATAACCACAGTTAAGACATTGAAGATGTCTACATTCTTCTCCAGGTTTCTTCATGACTCTTGGGAATTCCTTCTACCTGACCCACCCAACTTCCTCCTTCCATCCCCAATCACTTATCTTCCTTCTATCACCATAGATTAGTTTGCATTTTCTAGAATCTCAGATAAATGAAATCATACAGCGTCTACCCTTTTTTGCTTCTTTCATGAAGCATAATTAAGAGTCATCCATATTGTAGTGTGTTTCAAGAATTTCTTCTATTTTACTATCAAATTGAATTCCATTTCCTGCATATATTAGATTTGCTTATTTGTTCACTTATTCACAGACATTTGAGTTACTTTTAGTCCTTAACTCTTAAAAATAAAGCTGTTGTAAATAGTCTTATAAAAGTCATAGTATGGACATACATCTTCATTTCTCTTGGGTATACACCTAGATGTGGAATGGATAGATCATATGGTGAATATGTTTTTAACTTTTTAATACGTTTGCAAAATGTTTTCCAAAGTTTCTTTTAATATTTTGCATTTCCACCACAGTGTTTGAAAGTTTCACTTCCTTTGTATCCTCACCAAAACTTGGTTACTTTCAATTTTATCTTTTCTTTTTTCTTTTTTTTTTTTTTTAATTGAGAAGGAGTTTCACTCTGTCTCCCAGGCTGGAGTGTAACAGTGTGGTCTCAGATCACTGCAGCCTCCTCCTTCTGTGGTCAACTGATTCTTGTGTCTCAGCCTCCTGAGTAGCTGAAATTACAGGCACCCACCACCACACCTGGCTAATTTTAATATTTTTAGTAGAGACAGGGTTTCTTCATGTTGGCAAGGCTGGTCTAAAACTGCTGACCTCAGGTGATCCACTCACCTCGGCCTCCCAAAGTGCTGGGATTACAGGCATGAGCCACGAGGCCCAGACCTTCTTTAGCTTTTCTAATAAATGAGTAGCAATATCATATTGTGATTTTAATATTTATTTTCTTAATAACTTATAGTGTTGAGCTCTGCTTATATGCTTATTTCCCATTCATATATTTATTTGGTGAAATGTTTGTTTAAATCTTTGGCCAATCTATTTACATAGCCTACGTCTCTAGTAATCTAAGTCTTTAATTTCTCTTAGCAATAGTTTGCAGTTTTCAAGTGTGTGGTTCTTGACCATTTTTGTCAGATTTCCTCCTAAGTATTTTATGTTTTTGATGCATTGGAAATGGTAATTTCTAATTGTCATCTGTAAAAACACATGTTGCTTTTTTTTAATCCTTCTTCCACTACTTAGAACCTCCAATATATTCATAAGTATATGTAGCAAAGGGAAAACATACTTGTTTTGTTTCTGATCTTAGGTGGAAAACATTCAGTTTTTTATCGTTAAGTATGATGTTAGATTTAGGTTTTTCTTTCCAGAAAATCTTTATTTTCTGGAAAATAAAGGTTGAGAGAGTTTCTTTTTATTCCTACTTCGCAGAGAGATTTAAAAACAAAAATGGATATTGCATTCTCTCAAATGACTTTTCCTGAAAATATTACAGAATTCAGACCATTTACATTTAATGTTATTACTGATATTGTTAGATTTAAATCTGTCATTTCGCTATTTTAATTTTCTGTTTATGTCTTCTTTGTTCCATTTTCACTTCCTTTTTTTAACTGATTTTTATGATTGCATTTTATATCTTTCCTGTGATTCTTAGCTATAACTACTTTGCTACTGTAGTGAATATTTTAGTGTTTATGTGTTTTAACTTATCAGAACCTACCTTCAAGTGGTTTCATACTTCTTCATGTATACTGTAAGAATCTTGTAATTCTTTGCTTCATTTCTCTCCTCTCAGTCAGTTCTGGGATGTATTGTACTGAAATATTCTGTACTCATACATTTTATTTTTTGCATATATGTATATCACATGCTATATATTGCTTGTGATATAATTGCTTGTGCTTATTTTTGTTTATTGAATCAATTACATTTTAAAATATTTATGTTAATTTTTAAAACAGTTTTAGGTGTATAGAAAAACTGAGAAGATAGTACAGAGAATTGCATACTACTTACACATAGTTTCCCCTATTATTAGCATCTTACATAAGTATTGATACAGACAGGAGGCCCGGAAACACTGGGTAGAAGAGGGCAGAGTCCCTGATGAGGGCTTCACCCACAAGTCTGGACCTGAGGCCCTAAATGAGAATACGCATTCCTGTTTTACTGTCCAAATG
Organism: Saguinus oedipus; assembly: GCA_031835075.1. NCBI lineage: Eukaryota > Metazoa > Chordata > Mammalia > Primates > Cebidae > Saguinus > Saguinus oedipus. Next base: position 14,038,058 of record CM063171.1, read on the forward strand.
TTTCCTTTTCCAAAACCACCCTGGCCTGCCATGCCTCCCACTCTGTACCTGTAAAGTTCCACTGGCAGAGGAGCAGAGTACTGTGGTAGAGAGGGAGAGAAGAGAAGAAGCATCTGAATGTTGAGAGGAGTTCAATTGGGAACGGCTGAACTCCAGGGGAAGATTATCTTCCCACTCCATCCCCTCTCTAGCTCCCCATCCTGCTGAGAGCCACTTTCATTGCTCAGTAAATATCTGCATACACAACCCTTCAATCTGTTCATGTAACCTGATTCTTCCTGGATGCCAGAATTTGGAATGCACCGTGTGCAGGAACCCAAAAAGGCTGTCATACTGACTCTTCATTGAGCTGTTTAACACTTAAGCCATCCACAGACAGCAAAGCTAAAACACACGCCCTCTGGTTGCCCTCCAGGAGTTGCAGACAACCCCTAGATGCTGCTGTGGGCTAGTATGGGATTTGTTCCTGCTGGTGCCCAAAGGCACTTGCCCCAGCTCCTGTACCCACTTACCTGTGTGCTCACCCTCCTGCATGCAGTTTGAGCAAATGAGCCAGGGGCTGAGTAAATGAACTACATTTCTGTCACAAGTCCCACAAAGGGATCAAGTAAAATCTCCCATCTCAGTATGGTATATTTGTTATAATTAATGGGCTAATACACTGTTTTTAATCAAACTGCATATTTTATTCTGAGTCTCTTAGTTTTTGCATAGTAATTTTTCTTAGTTTTTACCTTAAAAAATCTCTTGTACCCAGGAAAACCACACAAACATTAATTTATCAATAAATTTTCGCTTTTTTGAGTAATTCCTTATATTCTTGAACTAAAGGGTGTTCCAGATTTATCTTGTTTATATCTCATCCAAGTCCTAGAATCAGCCATTTCTCCAATGGTATCAAAAAGCAAGAGGTCTCACGCCTATAATCCCAGCACTTTGGGAGGCCGAGGCGGGTGGATCACAAGGTCAAGAGATTGAGACCATCCCTGTCTCTACTAAAAATACAAAAATTAGCTGGGCATGGTAGTGTGTGCCTGTAGTCCCAGCTACTCGGAAGGCTGAGGCAGGAGAATTGCTTGAACCCAGAAGGCGGAGGTTGCAGTGAGCCGAGATCATGCCATTGCACTCCAGTCTGGGTAACAACAGTGAAACTTCGTCTCAGAAAAAAAAAAAAAAAAAAAAAAAAAGCAAGAGGTGAGTGCTAGGCTTTTATGTGCTCCTGTGTGCTAGTTAGGTGTTCCCATTGTTACTGGAGTGTCATTGCTTCCAGGTCCTCTCAGTTGAGGAAGAAAATACGTGTGTGTGTGTGTGTGTGTGTGTGTGTGTGTGTGTGTATTAACCCATATTATGTACATATTTACAAACATTTCCATGTGTAAGCATCAGTAGCATATTAAGTTAAACATGAGTTCTTCTATCTTCAACTATAATCCATTACCCAAAGGATCATTCTAGCCTCCCTCCCTTGTTGATTTATAGATTTCCACTCTAATAATGAGAAACCTCATTTGCATTATCTGTCATCCATTTACTTAATTGTTCAATTCCAGTACATTTATCTAGTACTATTAGAATGGTTATCCTCTACCCCAGTAGAAAACAATTTTGTTGACTAGAATACAGTGCTTATGTTCAGTTCCTTTTGCCTTATGTCTCATAGACTCTGTTCATTTCCAAAGTTATTTCATTTAGCACTTTACTCTCAAACTCTTAAGTGAGGTTTTTTTCATATACTTGTAATATAGTTAGATTCTCCTGTAACAGTGTTAATTCTTTCCTGGGATCCTCTGTCCCAATGTATTATTATTATTATTATTATTTTTAAATTTTTATTGCATTATAGGTTCTGGGGTACATGTGCAGAACGTGCAAGATAGTTGCATAGGTACACACATGGCAGTGCGTTTTGTTGCCTTCCTCCCCTTCACCCACACTTGGCATCTATCCCCACGCTATCCCTCCCCAGCTCCCCCGCTGTCCCTCCCCCATTCCCCCCAATAGACCCCAGTGTGTAGTAGACCCTTTCCCTGTGTTCATGTGTTCTCATTTTTCTCACCCGCCTATGAGTGAGAATATGCAGTATTTCTTTTTCTGTTCTTGTGTCAGTTTGTTGAGAATGATGTTCTCCAGATTCATCCATGTCCTTATAAAGGACACAAACTCATCATTTTTGATTGCTGCATAATATTCCATGGTGTATATGTGCCACATTTTCCCAGTCCAGTCTATCATCGATGGGCATTTGGGTTGGTTCCAGGTCTTTGCTATTGTAAACAGTGCTGCAATTAACATTCGTGTGCATGTGTCCTTATAGTAGAACAATTTATAGTCCTTTGGGTATATACCCAGTAATGGGATTGCTGGGTCCCAATGTATTATTTGCATATGTTTGTTTTACTGTATGTATCATAAAGTTCTATAAGTTTTGCAAATGCAAATTGAACTTTTGAATATTTGGACTATAATTGTAATAACTGTTTTAATATTGTTGCCTGCTAATTCTAATATTTACTTGAGATCTGTCTCTGTTCAGACTGATTATTTTCTTCCTCTTTGAGAGTATATTTTCCTACTTCTTCGCATGTGCAGTTATTTTTGATTGCCTTCTAGAAATTGAGTTTTTTCTTTTTTTAAAATAATATTGCTGAGCTATGTTCCAGGATGTAGTTAATTACTTGGAAACAATGTAATCTTTTCAAGAATTCCTTTTAAGTTTGTTGGTTGGGATCAGAGCAGTGTTTTGTCAAATTATTTTAACTGCTGAGGCAAAACTCTTCTCAATGCCTACCTTGTGACTTGAGACGCAGGAGATATTCAACCCTTACTGGTAGAAACAAACACTAGTATTTCTAGCTCTGTGTGAGCAACTGGTGCTATTCCTTCTAATACCTTCAGGTGGTTCTTTCTTGACGTTTCTTTGTGTGCGTTTGTGAATTGGTGCTCTGCTGAACACTGAAAGCATACCCTCTGTGGATCTCCAGACTTCTCGCTTTGTGCGGCTCTATTCCCTCTGGTACTCTGCTCTTTTAACTGCTGCTGTCTAGGTCTCTCTGTATTCTCAGTTTAGTCTTTCAACTCATGGCATTTAGCACTCTGCCTGGGTTTTTCTTTTTTACATCACTGCCTGGAAATTCCTTCAGGGCAGTGATAAGGCAGTAATAGGGCTCATTTCATTTGTATTCCCTCTTTCAGAGATCTTGTATTTTATTACATACTGCCTTTTGTCTTGTTTCATATATTTTGTTCAATCTTTCGTTGTTTCAGGTGTAAAGGTAAATCCAGTCCTAGTTACTCAATCTTGGCCTGAACCAATAGTCCATCCACTAGTCAATTCATTAGATCGTTTTTTTTTTTTTTTCTCTTAAGTCCTAGAATTTTCACATTTCTGAGCTTTCATTGCTATCAGATGAAAAGAGTTCTTAATGAACTTAGACTCTAGTTCAAGATGCTTCGTGTAATTTCTGGGTAAGACACCTCTAATCTGTCTTCATATCCTTACTTTCTTATTGTTTCTTCTTTTTTGTTTGTTTGCCTTTTATTCTTTTCCTAATTGATGTTCTCAGTGTCTTTATCCTAGATATGCTTATCTTCTGCTATCCTGTGCTGACACTTATTTCTATAGTATGTGCCTCTGCTATAATCAAAATTAGAGCCTCAGAATTTCAGTTTACGTGCCCAAGTCAGAAACATGTTTTCCCTGGGCTTTTTCCTGTTTCTCTTTTTATAGGAGTCCTATGTTTTAACTTTTTGAGATGTTTAAGTCAACTGGCAACTTGCATTTAGTTTCAAGGTAAAGTGGGTATCTATAGTTTAAATTAATGTGGACCAATTATAAAACACATTGTGTAAATACTCTTCGATAGTGAAATAGTTAAGAGTGTTTAGGCTTACAACCATTGTTTGAACTTGCTAAGAAGGCTTAAAGTTTTTATTTTTGGTAACTGAATGATATTCATATCATAATGTCTTCACACAAAAGTACTGCTTAGAAGTAAAACCTCAGAGTCATGTGAGTTCTCAAGTTGCCACAGCTCATATTTGTTGGGTATTTTCCTTTCCTTTTTTTGTTTTGAATTCCTTGGAACATAACCCCTTACATAAAAACATAGAACAACTCTACTGGTAATCTTATTAATTCTTTGTAAAGAGTAATGAAGATTTCCTGATTTTTGTACTACTTGATCTCATTGTTTCTGTGGCTTTGTAAAACTAAAAAAAAAAAAAAACAAAACACAAAGAACTTGTTTGAATTCCCAATTAATTTCTGATTTGTGCTGCACTATTATTCAATAATTCCTTAATATTGTGATAAGCTTCAACTCAAGATTTTAGTTAAGGTAAAAAGGAATAAAAGAAAAGCTAAAGTTTCTTTCGTTAGTACTTTCTTGTAAACGTAGCTCTAGAGTACTTTATTAAATAATCTTTTTTGTTATCATGCCAAAAAAGCCTCATTTCAATAATATTTTTGAGTTGAATTGAAATAATCACTCTAAATATGTATTAGTTATTAGGGATAGAAGTAGTAAATTATTCTTAAGTATTTTAATCTCTTTGAACCAAAGTGGTTTGAAATTTTTTCCTTAAATTATAAATAATAGAGAAAAAGTGAGGCAATCAATTGTAGCATTCAATTGTTTTCTGTAGTTCTCCGTAATCAGGTTTTTGTAGGACTCGAGTTCTCTAAAGGAGAAGAAACATGATATTGGCAATAACTGGACGAACCATTTGTGGTACAATGTTAATGAAAGGAAAAAAGTGTTTATTGTATGTTGATTCAGACATTTTGCTAGCTATTACATAATCTTATTAGTTGCTTTGAACAAGGTTATATGTCTTTTTGGATTTTCATATTGCTGTAAGGATGTGTGAAATGTTTTATTTTATTAGCATTTTGACATTTTCATTGAAGTTTCAAGATTTTTTTCCTTCCTGTTTTTCTGACAGCAGATGAAAAAGGACTTTCCTCTTTATATTTTAAAGGCAGCAGAGCATTAAACAAAGAAGAGAAATTAAGTGCCATCTGAATGGTACTCTGAAATTATTTCCAGACACCATTGATTTTATTTTTAAAAATAAGCCCAACAGCATATTCAAATTTGGGCTTGTAAACACTTATTATTAACATAAGCTCTAAGGGGCTTCAGACTGAAAGGGCTTGGAATGCAGATCTAACATGACACAATAAGGGGGCTATTTCACTTTTTCTTTGCTATTTCTAATAAAGTGGAAATTTATCAGAATTTTCACTAGAGTGAAGAATGAGGCAAGAATGAAGATGGGGCTTTGCTCTGAAAGAGGACTTAAATTTTTAAAGCCAATCTTTATTTGGTCTCTGGTGATTCATCTGTCTCCATAAGTATCCATTGGTTCTTATCGGTTCCTTTTCTTATTACTCCTTTTTAAAACTGTAAGCCTTCCAAAATTTCCTTTTTTTCCCATTTTTGAATTTTTCTCAGTATTTTCTCCTTCACGTTCTCACACATTTCCACTTATTTGTTTATTCATTCCAAACTGATGAGTGTCTATTATGTCCTAGGAATAATGCCAAATGCTAAAAATGAAAAGATTTCACTTTCTGGTTTCATCCTTTTATTTCACAGCTAATAAGATGGTTAAAGCTCCCATTCCAAGTATTATGGGGAGTTCAATATCCTCCCCTGGGAGCTCATTTTCTTCTGTTTGTCTCTGACTCTGAATTCCTGCTCTGACTGATCTTTTAATGTCTAGTCACTTCCTGGGGCTCACGCCTTCTTTCCATATTTCTTCACCCTGTGTGTGGCCACTGTTACGTTTTTTAGTTTTTGTTTTTGTTTGTGTGCTTCTCAAGGCATCACCAACATGCTTCTGTTGCATAAAACAGATTTTCCTGCAAACTAAACAATAATGGAGGAAGATAATAGTCCAATACAGAAGTGCAAACCAAAAGAAAAAAAAAAATCCCAGAATGTAAATTGTATTTTCATAATGCGTGAACTGGACTTGGCAATCACAATTGACTAGCATATTTAGCCACCTGCAGGTGCAGCAAACTGTGGGTCTGAAAGGAAATAGAGTGACAGACTTTCTCCTCCTTACTCCAAAGCTGCTGTATCTACAATCCCTGTTTTACACCAGAGAACTAGACCCTTCCCTCTTCAATGTAACCTGTATATTATTTCCTCTCATTGAACATCAAGAGTGTTTGGACATTCATTTGGAGACTACAATCTTCAGAAAACAAAGTGTCAGGCAAAAGGAGAGAATGGGCTGCAGTGATACACTTTATCCTAGGAGCAATATTTCTAGTAAGAAAAATTGTTGAAAGTAGAAAGAACACATGCATGATAGGGAAATCAGTTTTTAATGTATATAATATAGTGTTTTATGTTACAAAGAAATATATATACTATATATAAAATCATATATAAATATATATAATATTGTATTATATAATACATATAAAAATTTAAATATATAAAATTTTATTTAAGCAATTTATATGTAAAATGAATATTCCCATTCTGTAGGTGCTCTTTCTACTTATATGTTTTATATATACATATACTTTTTTATTTTACATATATATATATTTCTTGCAATGCATCAGATAAACAGATATTGGGGTTTAAGAAAATTCCACCTGAGATTATTTATGGTGGAATAGTTCAGACCATTGTTGCTGCTAAGCATGCATCACCAGACTAACTCTTTCCTGAATTGCAAACCCACCTCTGTCTTCTTCCCACATTAACTCTCAGATCTCCCCGCCCCCATTACTATTAAATGCGCTGGGTCAATAGAGGCTAAACATCTATGATATTGCATTCACCAAAGGTAGAAGAGCATCCAAGTTCTCATATCTATTATCGAGGCTTTTGCTTATAAGTAACACACGTGTACCCTGTTCTTAGTCCGTTAGCCAAAATTAGTCACAAGGCCTCATCCAACTAAAAGGGGCTTGGAGAATTGGGAAGCACGTGAATATTGAATATTTGGTGCAGTCTTCAGTACATTTCTCTAGCAGATTAATTGATCCTGTACTTACCTTTGGATAGGAAACATGACTTATATGTCGGGCTAGAAAACGTTTTTGCACTTTTAAATCTATATGTATATTTATAAAATGAATTATGTATTTTGAAATTAATGTATTTTACACACAGAAATGATTATCAAGCAGTGAAAATTCAGACCATTTCCTTGTTAATGCATCAGCCAAACAACAGCAAAATCTACAATTAAAATATATCACTTTTCCTCATATGAATCTGAATTGTATATATTTGTTTTCTTACTCTTCATTTACACCCAGATTTTTTTTAAATTCCAAAATTGTAATAGCTCATTTTCTTTGTAACATCAATAATAGTATTTATTAAACATTTATGTTCATTAGTTTAAAATAACAGTATTTATTATTGCGTGTGTCAAGAACAATGTATTCATTGTCTCTTGAAATTTCAGAACATCGTTGCTCTGTTGTAGGCAAATTGTTAATATTCTCACGTTATGTGTACAGGGTTGAAACCAAAATGGGATTATAAGTTTCCAAAATTACCAGTGAGCACAGGTGAAGCCAGAATTTGATCTTTATTATGTGTGACTCTAGTCTCTAAATTATAATCTGTTTTCAGGTCAATTACTAAAGGCACCTATTACAACTAAATTTGGCTCTTTACCTTCAGAATTTTCTCTGACATATTGATTTTAAATACTGTAAGACAGTTGGATATTTTTCAAATATAGGTATAAAATAAGAAGGAAAATCTAGGGCCTCTCATTTAAAAATTCTGTCATCGGATGAATCCCAGAAGGAATGAAATAGTTCTATTTCATTGGCTTTCAGAGGCAAATGGAAACATAGTTATGTGGGATAAGGCTTTTCATTAGGGCTGCTATCCTTGAAACTAGGAAGACTAGACAGCTACAAAATATGCTGTCATTTAGAATTATACATGACTGCAAATGTTCAAGAAAAAAGCTTGAGCACTAGGATTCGGAGAGTCACTAGATTATAGCCTTGGTGTTTTGACAACTACTCAAGAAAGGAAACTCTGGGCTTTTTTGCCAATTAACAATGGAAAAGGGCTAAGGATTAAGGGTAGGCAAAGAGAAATGAAGATAGGCATTTGGGAGAGAAAGACTTTGATATTTCATTTGCAGAACATTGTCCTGTGTTAGGAAATTATAGTAGTTCCCTCTTATTAGTGGGGGATACATTCCAAGACCCTCCAGTGGGTGATCCTGCCATACCCAGTTGATGTTGATCAGAACATGTTTCTGTTCATATCTTTTATTCGCAAATTTAATGGCTTTTCCATCTTACAGCACTTATCAAGTACTATGGCTGTAACTTTTGCCATTTGGGGTACAACAATACAACCAGCATGATTTATTTTTCCTTCTTCACAATTTCATGGATGGAAAATGTGTCCTTGCCATAGATCATAACCTCAACATCTAATTCTTGTCTTTTTTTTTTTTAATTAAGAACTTCCATCTTTTCACTTAAAGGAAGCATTCTATGGCTTTTCTCTGGCATGTCCAAATTGCCAGCATCACTACTCTTGTGTTTTGGGCCATTATTAAGTAGAACAGGGATAATCTGAACACAAGCACTGTGATACTGTGACAGTGGACCTGATAATCAGAAAGGCTACTAAGTGACTAAGGAGTGGGCAGCATCCACAGGGTGGAGAGGCTCATCAAAGGGGAAGTCATGTCCTAGGCAGAATGGAATGGGAAGGTGCAAGATTTCATTACACTACTCAGAACAGGGCACAATTTAAAATGTATGAACTATTTGTTTCTGGAATTTTTCATTTAATATTTTTGGGCAGCGGTTGACCCTGGGTCAGAGAAACAGCAGAAAGCAAAATTGCAGATAAGTAAAATTACTGTACTGTGAGCATTTTAAGGAAAGGTGTTTGTTTTAATGGACATGTGAATGAGTAGAAACTTTGTTGATTGAAAGAAAGGAGGACCATCCAGTAGGCAGTTTCAAAGATGTGTTGAATGGCATATTCTATGTCTTTTCCTTTATTAGACCAAACTGCTTCCTACTTCTAGCCTGAGTTACTTTTTTGGTTTGGTAACTTTCTGCATTACTTCTTTTTCTATATGTTTTAGTATTGTTTGAGCTAAAACATATAGAAAGGGAAATTCATTGATTGGAGGCTCTTACGCAGCACATATTGAAAACAAAAATATTCTAAAATAATTATTTGTTTTTGAGCTCAAAATGAGACCATGTAAGACAAATGCATTAAACAGCTCACCTGCATTATTTTATCTTTAGAGTAAGTCACATTGAGATACACATCTCACAGTTTATGGAGATTGAATAAGCACAGGCAAGATCTGTGCATTTGTATTAAAGTACTTAACATAATTGCTACATATCTAAATCATTGTATAGCTCAATTTCTTGATACTTTGAGTAAAATCTTATTATAAGTGTTTTTGCAATTTTATGCAAATTGGCAGAATCAGTGAAATAAAGTAGGAGACTTTACTCTTCTGTATAAACATATCTTTAATCACTAAGAATTTTTCCACAGATTAAAATTTATACAGATATAACAAAATTGGTGGCATATAATGTTCTTTTGAAAAAGAAATTGTAATGTCTCACTTGGTGTCTAATTAATCCAGAGTGCCTCTCACGTTAAAGGCTTTACAACCTGGGCAAAGGGCGTATTGGCTTGGGGGCTACAAAGATGAATTAACCACTAAGACTCTGGGAACTTCTCTCTATGAACTTCTTCAGGGAAGAATCAATGTTTGAAATTTCTTTCCAATATTCCAGAGGTTTTTTAAACTGAAGTTTTAGGATCTGAAAATATGAATTCATGTTGAGCCCCATAAAACAGCAAAAATGTAAACAAAATTTGGTAGGTTTTCAAATATTCATTTGTTGGGTTATAGGATAGAAGGTATGAAGCTTTTATCACATTATCAAATGAGCCTTTATGTACAAAAAAGGGTAATTGTTGAAATGATAGTTTCTTTCTTTTGTTTTCAATATAAGGCAAACTGGAATAAGTAACCTAAAAGCAAAATTGAGAGTAGAGACACGATGTTATGGCACATTAGGGCTTGAAGAGGACTCTTTTCATGGGAGTTGGAAGTGTTATGAACTTGAGGATAACTAATATTTGGAAAAGTAAAATAGAGGAAATGGCAGTGGGTGAAAACACTTCAGGAGTACTTTGGGGACAGCAATATATTTTATTTTTCTCTACTTTTAAATATGAGAACAGGTGTGGTATAACTTATATTTGAGGGCAGCTTTATACATTCTATCATTTAAATACTGGAGAGATAGTGAACGTTTTTTGGCATGGGAATAATGTGATTTAAAAAAATTCCTGCCTATGTTGATTGCCCTGACAATACTAAAAGGAGAGCTCTTGAACCATCAAAATTAATTGGGATGTGATTATAATGATCCAGATAAGGATTACTAAAAGTAGAAATTGTGAAAATAAAAAGATATAAAATATTACAGAAATTTCAAGAGAAGAAATTATCTTGATGAGGAAAGGGGAAAGAGAAATCTGAACTGGAACCTGCATATTTAGTTCTGTTCTTTGTTTCAAGAAGATTTAAATGTAGTTATACTCACTATGGGAAAAAAATGAGCTCATAAGCAGAACAATAGCTATGTATGCATAGATGCTTACATTGTTAGGTGAACATTTAGTGGGAATGAGAAGTTACTAATGCAATATCCTTTATTCAAGAATGTGAAATTATATAATGGTGAGTCCTATGTCTGCTGGGGAAACATTAAAATAATTGCTAGAAACCTCATGTTATCCCTGTAAGTAAAAAATTTACTTTCAAGTTAATATCATGGGTTACATTGTTCTCTTTTACTACGACAACTTGTGTGTGTTTATTGTAATTATAAACTCTTTGCTGAGAAGCTTTCGGTGACAAAATCCTGTATCTCCTTTACATAGATCCACCACTAGGAAAGAAAGTTTTAGGAAAACATACAGTTTTTGTAATTAACTAAGAACATATTTCTAATTGACTTCTGTCCCAAAAGAAAAATCTGTTTCTTTTTTATTTGTAGTCAATTTTAAAGCAGTAAGTCAAGACGATGTAACTATTAAAGGGTTTAGTTGGCTTTAGAAAAAGAAGAGGGCTGAATTAAACTGGTATAGATAAAAAACAAATGCAAATACAATGAAAACATGACGAAGCTCCTTTTTCTAGACATTATAGCTGAAAAAAGTGCTTAAGATATTTATCATTTATGCCCCTCTTCATCCCTCTTCAAAGGAAGTAGCAATTGTCTAAACAGAATTTTAAAGAAAATAAATTTAATACCTGGAACCCAAGAGACACTTATAAAATTTTGACAGTGGTAAGGAAATCTGATGTAATTGTTTAAAAGAAATCTTTGGATGAAATCTTAATTGATTTGAGAAAATTTGGTTCTAGTTTAAGCTACAAGACTTCTTTAATCATCTTTTCTTCATCTGTAGAGTAAGAAAGTTGGACAATGACCACTAAGGTCTTCTTGAGCTCTAATAATATTGAATTTTTAAAAATGGAAAGAAAAATAAACACATAATAGTTTTATGTGTGAGAATAAGCATCTATAATCTGTACAGAGAAAAGAACCCTGTTCTATTATTGAAACCTAAAATGAACAAATTAACATAAGACCAAACTGAGACTTAGGAGGATATTTCATATTCTTGGTTTATACAGTGACCAGGGACCATGTGTCACATTTGAATAAAAGCATTATTAACAGAGAGTAAAGCAGGTTTAAGACAATTCAGTCTTGTGGCAGGAGAAATTGGAAAGACTGCCTTGTCTTCTCAACTAACATTGAAAGTCTTGTGACATCTGTGTTTGAGGTGAGGGTTTTGTTCTGCAAATGGAATGTAAACTCATAATTTTATATTGCTCATGTTAAAGACAAATTATTTTAACATTTGTTAAAATGGCAAGGAAGGTTTTATTAAGAACTGTTGCAGTAAGGATCAAGACTATTGCTATAGTGAAGAGAGAGTAGGCTCGACTCTGAATACAACAAAGAGAGCTTGGGATTTACAGCCAAGGAGCAGAGTGATGTGATCAGTGGATGAGGAATCTCTAAGAAGAGACATTAAGAATTCTTGCTAAAGGTAGCTAAGGACTTATGTGTCAAAGGTGGGGAATGAGGAGCTTGTCAATAGCAAAGGTGGAGTGGATTCTCTACAGACCGATTTATCAGGATTCTTGGTAAAAGTAGGCTAACCAGGTTGAGAGCCCAAGGATGAGTCCTGCTTAAAAGGAGGACATAGCGAAGCCTGTCTAAATTTTGGTCAAGAAGGGAGTCCTTATTAGTGAGGAATGTATTCAGTCACCTTATTTTACAAATGAAATTTGTTCTAAGCAATTGTCTCAAGATGTGGGTACATAATTTTGGCCTCAGTATAAAATGAAAATGTGGAACCCCTTGTTCAAAACTTAGGAATTTCAAGATGATGACAGAGAACATCAAAGCAAGCGGTGGTCTCTTCTAAGCACAGCACCTAGTTCAGCTCCATAGGTTGACTGCCTGTGAAGCTGGCCTGGGTCTCAACTCCTTGAGAGTAGGATTTATGGCTCACATATTTGTCAAAGTACTGAATAAATGTGTTGAAACAGAAACCGAGTATGTTTAAACGACTTTGTGAGTGTCACTTGACATTTCAAATGAGATAGTCTGATACAGTGGGTTTTCTCCTCATTTTTTTTTGTGCTCTGGAGTCAGAGGCCTCCATTCAGTAAATTTAAATTTAGCTTAAGCATGTTCCTGCTGAGAAAAAAATGAATGTAAAAGGAAAGACATTTGGAGAAACCAAAGCTAAATATATTGTTTGTAAATTCTTCCCTACTTTAGGTAAAATTATTATTTATATTCTGTATTTTCTTACATGCTCTTCATCTAGGAAATTCTGAATCTTATTTTTTCAAGCAAATATTTTCCTTGTGCTCATGGGGAGAGATCAATAGACCTCGTTAGTTTAGAAAATCAGAGATTGAAATATATTCCTGAAAGATTTCCTACTTAATTTTGATATACCTACCTACATATATATAATATATATGTAATATGTAATGTGTTTATATAGAAAACATGTAATATATGCAATTTATATATTTTACATATATAAAACCAAATAAAAATTGTTCATCAATTGTTAATAAGGAATTATTTTTATAATTAGGTAATCAAGAATTGGGATTAATAATGCTTTCTTCTTTCTTTTCTCCATTGAGCCATTAATTTAATTCATATTAAAGTATAACTAAATTGGCTGATAACGTCAATATTTAATCTTCTAAATGAACTGTGGTATGTAGCATCATAGAGTAGAAAAAAGCTGGCCAGGGAAATGTAAATAACTATGTTTATTCTCTTTGTTTTAAAATTTTTTTTAGAGACAGGATCTCAGTCCGTCACTCAGGATGGAGTACAGTAGCATGAAGATCACAGCTCACTGAAGCCTTGAGCTCCTGGGCTCAGGTGATCCCCTTGTTTCATCCTTCAGGGTAGCTGGAGATGTGTGTCACCATGTTTGGCTAATTTTTATTTTTTGTGGAGACAAAATCTCCCTATGTTGCCCAGGCTGGTCTCAAACTCCTGGATTCAAGCAATCCTCTTGCTTCTGTGTTGGGATTACAGGCATGAACCAATATGATCAGCCTGTTTATCTTTCCTGTAGCCACTTACAATGTAATGTGTGTGAGCATCAAATACCTCACTTGTTAAAAAAATTTAATGGCAGTATCTGCCCTTTCCTCACTGTACAGGATTGTTATGAAGGCCGAAGTCATTTACCTAATACCATCTTTAAAATCTGTAATATAATATATATTGTTTAAAATAGTAGTTAAAACTATTTTACATAGTTAAATGCTAAATTCGCTTTTGGAGAATCATTTAAATTTAGAAAGCCTTAAATGCATAATATGGAAAAGGAATTCAGTACAAAAAATTGCTGTTACCATAGGGGAAAAAAAGCACTATTTTTTTTTGAAATATTTTAAATTGTTTTATCTATGCAACACCAAAATAATCTATATTTTAACCCCCAGAATTATGAATGTAAATCTATCTCACATCATTAAATAATAGTGATTCTTTTAAATAAAAAATTATTTTGGCTACATGTATATTAATGAATGAGCACTCTATATTTTCTTAAAATAATAGGATTAACTGAATGTTTCTAAAACAATAAATGGAATGACAGTTATGGAAACTAGAAAACTCATTTTCTGTATGCAATGTCAGATCATATCTTACATTTTATTTCTACAGTTTTCAGAATCAATGGAAAAGATGTTAAATCTGTTCAGGATCATTTAAAACATCAGCCTTATAATCCCTCCATTTTTGTAACAGGCTAGCCTTTTTCATATGTTCACTTGTAGTTATAATTTAGCATGCATATGAAAAGTTATTCCTTTTATTGAAAATGTTGTATTTGATTGAATGTGTCAACAACAACGCATTGCAGAGGTGCGCTGGCCCTTTAATGCTCTGTTTCTGTTGTCATGGAAATAAGATTTCAAGTAGGTTTATCTGCTGGGTTTTGCTTTTTATAGACTCCCTATCATTTTAAGTTGGTTTTGGGCAAGCATCCTTATCCTTCAAATAAAAACACTAATCTTTATTTTACCATATTTCTTAATGTTTTCCCAATAGGATTTCTCAAGATTCCGGAGGTTGGGGGAAGTTTGAATTTCCAGGCATGTACATTATATATAAATGTTTAGCTCCTAGCTCTAAAAACAAAGATTTTTTTAAAAAGTGTTATGATGACAAAGAATCCCAGAGTCCAATTCCAATTTTAAGCTTCTAAAATGTATGTTACTGTCATGTTACTATTAATTATATGATTACAATTTACATACGAGAATATTTTGGAACATGAACTTACTCATGTTTCTTATCTAAATGCAACCATGGTCTACATATTCTTTCATGATTTAGCGGCCACTTACCTTTAGAATTAATTTTTATAGACAGGCAGATTAGGTTAGATTCTGTTTGCTACTAATTAGTTGTGTGACTTTGGCAAATTATTTCAACCATCTCGTTTTCAGTATCCTGGTAATACATGTAATAAGCAAAATCATTGTGACAATTGCATGTGTTACTGTGTGTTAAGCACTTAGAAAAGTAATTTGATCCCAACAGGAACTCAATTAATCTTATTTTTGCCAAGGTTTTGCTATTACTATCTTTCACTATTTTCCATTCTCCTGTTCATTCTTCAAGTGCATTAAAACTTTTGCTACCTTGTGAATGAGGCCTTTGACTATATCATTGAATTATCATGAACACTTTTCTCTCTCACGCTGGATTCTTCACTTCCTTGCCATTGTAATAGTTGGAAATTCTGTATTTATTTAATTACTAGTTTACTCTCTCTTCTTCTACATGTAAAGGGACTCAATATGTACTTATTAAAGTAATGAATAATAGAGAAAATCTCTTTAAACTAGCATAGACATTTTCTCTTTTTCGAATTCACTAAGTAGATATTTTAAAGATTGAAATCATGAGTAGATTTCCAAATGAAATGTCCTGAAAAATTTCTGATGGGTTAGATTTACTGCTAATAATGAGAAACTCTTCTATTCTGCAGTCAATTGTAGCTATAGCTGTCTTCTAATATCTATGAATAAAGCTAGCAAAACTATTTTTCTTTTGGAAATAGCTGTTTGTTCTTGATGGATTGGTTTTAACACTCTCATTACTGAATAATTTATTTGATATGGTTCTAATTTAGACATAATTTACATTGATCACTCTCGCTTCAGGAATTATAATTTTTAAATTCCTAAGTTTAATTATATATTAATCTCTAAATCTGTCATAGTAGAGTAATATTATTAGCTAGAATCTCCTATAAACTCTTTTGAGAAGTTTGTGTATCTTTTGATGGCAATAAAGACATCAAGAAACTCTTTGGAATTATATGAAAAAGCTAAATGGGAATTAAAAAGGATTAATAATTTCAACTATAAAGTATTTTTCTTGAAATCTAGTGTTTAAGACAGTCTGTTCCCACAGTGAAAATGTTTAGGTGGTACCTACTATTTTGGCAAAATGTCTGTTTCTGTACAAATCATATTTTCTCATATTATTTATTTTTTATTATACTTTAAGTTCTGGGGTACATGTGCATAACATGCAGGTTTGTTACATAGGTATACATGTGCCATGGTTGTTTGCTGCATCCATCACCCCGTCATCTACATTAGGTATTTCTTCTAATGCTATCCCTCCCCTGTCCCCCAACCCCCAACTAACCCTCCCCTAGTCCCCCAACCAGCAACAGACCCTGGTGTGTGATGTTCCTCTCCCTGTGTCCATATGTTCTCATTGTTCAACACCCACTTATTAATGAGAATCTGTGGTGTTTGGTTTTCTGTTCTTGTGTCAGTTTGCTGCGAATGACGGTTTCCATCTTTATCCATGTCCCTGTAAAGGACATGAACTCATCCTCTTTTATGGCTGCTTAGTATTCCATGGTGTATATGTGCCACATTTGCAGCCAAAAAACATATGAAAACAGCTCATCATCACTGGTCACTAGAGAAATGCAAATCGAAACCACACTGAGATACCATTTCATATCAGTTATAATGATGATCATTAAAAAATTTGGAGACAACAGATGCTGGAGAGGATGTGGAGAAATAGGAACACTTTTATACTGTTGGTGGGAGTGTAAATTAGTTCAACCATTGTGGAAGGCAGTGTGGCAATTCCTCAAGGATCTAGAAATAGAAATTCCATTTGATCCAGCAATGCCATTACTGTGTATATATCCAAAGGATTATAAATCATTCTACTGTAAGGACACATGCCATGTATGTTTATTGTGGCAGTGTTCACAATAGCAAAGACTTGGAACCAACCTAAATGCTCATCAATGACAGAGTAAATTTTCTCATATTTTTATTAAAAAAAATAAAGTGATTTTTATTTTAGAATTGAGTCTATCATATGTTCAACATACAAGTTCATCATCAAGTAATGTCAGTGCTGCTCTCAGTCCATCATGGCTTGACTTCAGATTTTCTCGAAGTGTCTTTCAAAAAGAGAATGTTTTACTTTTGGTGAAGTCCAAACTATTTCTTCCAAGTTTTCATTTGTATTTTGTTTTACTTAATATTTATGCAAAGGGTTTTTTTTAAAAATTTTAATGTAGTAGAATATTTTAATCCTGTTTGCTATTGCCTGTGCAATATTAGTCATAGTTAGAAATGCTTTTCCTTTATCCAGGTGACAAAGAAATTCATTTATGTTTTCTTTAGCACTTGTTTGATTCTATTTATTTATTTTTTTCTGGTTCATCGGAAGTTTACTCTAGTGTATAATGTGAAATGTGGATTCAAACATAAAAGAAAATTCTTCTTTTTCAAAATGGCTATCTTGAACCAATACCATTTATTTACATCTGGCTTTTTAAGTAGGCTATCAATGTTTACTTTATATTGAATATTCTTAAATGAAAAGACACTAGCAATATTACAATCAAAGAAGAGCATAGACTATCTCCTTAAATAGGTATTCTTTTGATTATTCCTGAAGTCAGATCCATTATCATATATAGATTAAAAATTTCAGCCAGGCGCAGTGGCTCACATGAGTTCAGGGATTCAAAACCAGTCTGGCCAACATGGCTAAACCCCATCTCTACTAAAAAAAAAAAAAAATTAGCCTGTGTGGTGTTGCTGTCCTATAGTCTCAGCTACTTGGGAGGCAGAAGCACAAGAATCTCCTGAACTAAGAGGTGGAGGTTGTGGTGAGCCAAAACCGAGTCACAGCACTCCAGCCTGCGTGACAGAACAAGACTGTTTCAAAAAAACAAAACAACAACAACAACAAAAAAAAATTCACTAGTAGAAACATCATATCCTTTGTTCACATAGTTTTCCTAATGGTCCGGAAGGAGTAACAGAGTAAATGTGAATGGGAATGTACTAGCAACACTTCCTGCTTCACTCAAGTAGACTACTGATTTTTTTAATCCTACTTCTGGAAATTTTATACTTTTCCTCTATTTTTTTTTTAATTTATCTCTTTGGAAAGTACCACTATGTATCATACAATAAGGTTTACTTATTAAACATTTTGTTTATTTGTCCAAGGATGTAAGCTTCAAGAGGGCAGGGATTTTGTCTCTTTGTTTTACTCTTCGCTTTCCATCGCCTAAAAATATTTCTGGCATGTGGTACGCCTCAAAAGACATTAGCTGAGTGAAAGAACCTACGAAAGAGATAGGATCTGAGGAGCAGAAGAAAATGGAACCGAGACAGAAGAATAATTAGGCTTGCTCTATGTATAGACGTGTACTCCAGGTCGAGAGAGGACTGTGATTAGAAACACAGAGGGCATCAAGTGTTCAGGGAATATCCATAAGAGAGCGTAATTGGGTAGAGAAAGTCAGCTATTCGCCAAAGATTCCTACTCTTCTCTTTATAATGTGGAGCTGTTACTGGGAAGTGGCTGCCAGGCTCAGGACATTTCTCAGCCCCTACAGGCAGGCGTAGCCACACGACGGCGATCCAACCAATGGAATATCAGTGAGACCACGGGCAGCTCTTTCAGGCCAGATCTACAAAAATGTGCCACATTCTATACCTTTATGCTCTTCATTTTTTTGGCTTTTGGGTAAATGCTCTGCAAGCCCCTATTTTTCAAGCACATCCATATAAAAATATTTATAATATATAAAGTATATATTATAAAAATTTTTATATATTATGTTTATAAAGTACATATTATATATGCTTTATTATATAATATTTTAGTAAATATAATTACTTGAAAATAAAATATATATACTTAATGTGTACTGTAAAGTGTATATATATTATATACATTCATGAAATATATATTATATATTATATACAAACATATGAGTATATATACATATATATAAACCTGGGCATGCCAAAAGAGGTTGAAGCACACACACCAGGAGTCAATATTGGTGCTTCTTGGCAGTATAGTGGCAATTAGAAATGGAGAAGGGCAGAAAAGATTTTTAATTTTAAATATATTTTTATATTTAATTCTCCATATTTTCTGGTTCACCAGGTATAGAGTAAGTCTTGAGATCTATAGTTTTTTAACATCTTCTCAGATGATGAAAATGTACTGTCAAGTTTGGAAGGTGATCTCTGTCTGGTTCCCCAAGACAGCCATAACCTTGAGGAGAGTAAACTACTTTTGAGAAAGATGGATATACTAATGTTAACAAAAGTAAGCAAGTCAATCTGCACCACGAGATGAAATGCATGTTTCCTAATCATTTAAATTAGTCCTGGTGCATGATATTCTCATGTGCTTTTATATGTTGATAGGGTCCAAAGGAGAAACCCGGTATAATGTTTCTATAGGGTCCAAAGGAAAAACACGGTATAGAAACACTGGGTAAAAAGACTATACCGTGTTTCTCCAGGGTAAAAAGACCTGGTCTATGCAGTCCTACTGGGGATTCCTGAGCTCCCAATAATTGGCAATTTGTAACAAGCACTCTAGATAATTTGATAAAGTTCTGCAGCACCATCTTCTCAAGGCATGAATGCACGATGAGATTTCGTGGTGAGCTCAGCAGGAGAACCTGGAGAAAAGATGAACGAAGGGAAGTATACAGGCAGTGGAGTTAGTCTGAGGACAGAGAGTAGGTGCCATGTGGCTGGTCAGGGGCTCCTGGATCAACTTAAATACCAGGAATGAAAAGAAATACACTTAGCAATAATCAACCCTTATGCTTCCTTATTCTTCTCTTTCTTTGGGAGAGATATAAGATGCAAAAGATTCAGGAAAGGTTTAATAAAATGAAGAAGGGATGTATTTGTGTTTTCTAATAATAGCGATGGTAATACCTGGAAGATTGGTTATAATTAGCATTTTTATGACTCAGGCTCTCTCAACTCTTGTCAGTGTAAACTCATAAACTTTTTTTCTTTTTTAATTTCTTGGTAAGAAAAAACTGCACAGGTGAGAGAGTTCTGATAGTTTAATCCGTTCCATGCAGGATTAGAAATATAATGGAGGCATTGTGTACATATTCAAGCAATGTGAGTTTACAGTACACATTCAATACAAAAGGAGTGAAGAAGAGAAAAATGAGTCTGTGAAGGCCAGAGAAACACACTGATTCGCCAGCGGACTGCATCCTTGAGTAGGGGTACTGAAAATTCTGCACCCTTTTTCACTTCGTAAAGATTTTGTAACCACCCATGCAAACAAACAAGCCAAGAATAAAACAAACTAAGAAAAGCAGCCTAACAACTCTAAGGGATTGTGGAGTCTTTTGTCCTTCTGAGTATATTCTTGCCCTTCCCCCTGTCAGGCTGGGAGCCAGAACTGAGGCGTGGGGACATTCTATAGCAGATTTCTGCATGGCTTTATGAAAACCAGGCCATCATTTTCAGATTAAAGGCCTGGCAAATAAACAGTTGAGTAAATCGTAACACATCTCTCTCGGTTGGGTAGTCACTGGCCTCTTTGGCAGTGCTGCCTCTGCTTTCCTCTGAAGTCACTGTAGGTGTCAATCCCTCTGGTACCTAGTAGGGTCACTAGACAAAACCTAACAGGACCAGCTTTTTCTGAAACGCACTAGCTCAGAGACTTGGCATCACAGCACTTCTCTGGAAGGACTTGGGACATTTTTAGCCCAGATTCTTCACTTACAATTCAAGAAATTGTGTTCTCAATCTTACTGACCCATGTAAGGGCTTATCAGACTGATTTTCTCTCTGCTCTCTTCTCTCTCAGACCTAGTCTGGTTGGTTTGATGTTCTGGGTATAGCTGATCTGAAGTACTCACCAGGGACCAAAAATAATTTGTGGCTGGTAGGCAGAAAAATTCAGATGGCTGCAAGGAATCACACTTTCTGCTGTGACTCGTCTACTGTCAGGACATACTGCTTAAACATTTTGTCCTTTAATTTCCTTATTAGTTAAATAGGAAAATAATGTATCTTAATTACTCTACTGGAAACAACATGAAGCTGAATTAGACTTAAACAAAAATTTATTTGTTTGCATGTTATGCCTTGCTTTATTCCAAAAAAAAAAAAAAAAGGTATCTGTTAGCTAGGAAGATATAAAAGCATGAAGGATTGAAGATTGTACTATGAACTGGATTAAGGATGTGGCAAAGGAATTTAAAAACAAAATGTAACAAAACGAATGGACCAGCATTCAGCGGAGTCTCTGCATGTTTCTACACAGTACTCCAGGTGGCAAGGAGGAGGAGCTGGGAGAAAGGGTCCATCTTGTTTCAGGTTCTATAATTTTTGCTACGGAAATCTGCCTTTGTCACTGATTTCTGGTTTTCATCATTCTGTCTTCTTTCTTGAGCCCCCCAGCCCCAGGAGTCTTTGTCCATACTGATAGCTTTAACCAGAATCTCTTACTGATGATATTTTTGCCTTTTTGTTCAGAGCCTCTCCAGAGAAGACATTTATCATGTCTTACGCAGCTCCTCCCATATTCTGAGAAAGCAATTTTACCATTTGGGAGAAATATTCCTTCCAATACATCCTTCTGGCAATGGGAATGGGTCTTCTTTCTGGTGCTGCTTTGAGGTATGAAGCTAGCTGCTATTGGGAATTATATTCCCTGTTTAGCGAGAAAGTCTGAAATGGAGATGATGGTTTCACAGTGCATAAATAGCAGAGGCTGGAAACTATCCTTCTTGTCTTGGGGAACAGGCATTCTTGTGACCCCAGTGTTCCCCTGTCATGGCCTGTCCATTTTGTGCATGTGCATCATGAAACTCCCCATTTGGTTTTAGCTGGTCGGAGCTGGTTTTCTTTCCCTTGCATTTAAAGAGTCTTCAATAATATACCAGATCAATATAATACCTATATTTGAATGGAATAAAAAAGCTTGCATGGTTTTGGGGAATTAGAAAATAGAGATCAAGACATAAAACATTCTACTATCTTTAAGTATATGAAAATTTTCTAGAAAAATAAAATAATACCCAAGTTAATGTTTTCTTCCTATTGGTCCAGCTATGACGAATCCCTTCTGCCAGATCCTAAACAGACTTTAAGCTCCTGTGGGTAGGTACGTTTTCTTCATTTCTGTGTTGTTAGTACCTAGCACAATTTATGTTGCAAAATAAAAACTATATTAGTAACTTTGAATACAAATAAATAGAAAATATTGCATTAAAAGAATAATCCTTGAAATAGCAAATATTTCACATAACATTATACACTACACTGTTTTGCTTTACACTCCTTGTCTTTATGAATCAAAAAATACAACTTTCTTATGTGCTGAGGTTGAGATTTAAATCTCAAACACTTGTGAAAGATCAAGATTAGAAAATAATTTTGGAGTGACTTAGCTGAAGAATAATAGTTCCATATTTGTTTATTTGTTACCAAATGAGTTGCTGAATTCTTTGAGAAGGAAAATAGGAAAGTTAGACAGCTGGAAGTCTAAGAAAGAAACAGAGCCAGGGAGTTGGCAATCAGAGGATAGATCAAGGGGGCTCTGATCTAGATAATGGAGTATCAGGGAAGGTACTCTCAGCATTAAGAAGTTAAGTAGGGGCCAGGCACAGTGGTTCACACCTGTAATCTCAGCACTTTGGGAGGCCGAGGCAGGTGGATCATGAGGTCAGGAGTTCGAGACCAACCTAACCAACATGGTGAAACCCCATCTCTACTAAAAATACAAAAATTAGCCAGGCGTGGTGGTGCGTGCCTGTAATCCCGCTACTTAGGAGGCTGAGGCAGGAGAATCACTTGAATCCAGGAGGCGGAGGTTACAGTGAGCTGAGATCGCGCCAATGCACTCCAGCCTGGGTGACAAAGCAAGACTCCAGCTCAAAAAAAAAAAAAAAAAAAGTCAAGAATTAAGATGGTTAGGCCCAGGGCAGGGATCACGCCTGTAATCCTAGCACTTTGGGAAGCCCAGGATTGTGGATAGCCTGAGGTCAGGAGTTCAAGACGAGCCTGGTAAACATGGTGACACCCCATCTCTACTAAAAATACAAAAATTAGCTGGGTGTGGTGGCGTGCGCCTGTAGTCCCAACTACTCCGGAGGCTGAGGCAGGAGAATTACTTGAACACAGGAAGCATAGGTTGCAGTGAGCTGAGATAGTGCCTCTGCACTCCAGTCTGGGTGACAAGAGCATGCCATTCTGGGTGACAAGAAGAAAAAGGATGGCTAAGTGGCTCTTAACAAGTTCTATTTGTGAACTTTGAGAGAACACTATTGGGGAAATGAACTGAAGGGAAATCAAATTGCAGGGGGCTTCCTAGGAGGTGGAGAAGGGTAGGAGTATCCTGTCAAGTAATCTAATTAAGCATGGATTTGTTTCACAAAACAGAAAAAGATGTTACTTTCTTGACATAGGGCCCATCAATGGAGTATTTTAAATTTCATGTTGAGAAATTTGTGTTTGACTCATTGGGAGATTGGTCTGTTCAAAATAAATTGCTGTCTACAGGGCCGGGAGCAGTGTCTCAGGCCTGTAATCCCAGCACTTTGGGAGGCCAAGGCGGGTGGATCATGAGGTCAAAAGATCGAGACCATCCTGGTCAATGTGGTGAAACCCCGTCTCTACTAAAAATACAAAAAATTAGCTGGGCACGGTGGCACGTGCCTGTAATCCCAGCTACTCAGGAGGCTGAGGCAGAAGAATTGCCTGAACCCAGGAGGTGGAGGTTGCAGTGAGCCGAGATCGCGCCATTGCACTCCAGCCTGGGTAACAAGAATGAAACTCCGTCTCAAAAAAAAAAAAAAAAAAAAAAAAAAATTACTCTCTACAGTCAGGCATAAAGTAATTTAGACTTTGGAAATGTAAGCTTCCTGTTTTAAGCTTTTATTTAAGAAAATGTACCGATGAAGTTAATGTTACAATAATCACAGCACAGCCATTGAAAGGTATGTTCAATTTTGACTAATAATTTTACCTCGCCCTTTCTTGGTGTCTTCAGACTTCAGTATGTAATCTGTTAGATTCCATTTTGTTTTTCTATCCAGCGAGTTTAATTTATCCAGAGTGTAGCTCTGTGGGGATTTGCAGGAATTAAATAAAGGGCGTTTCTTTCTACCACTTGATGTGTTTTGATAAAACTGCAGCTTTAATTTCCAGTTGACAATAAAAGGACAAGTAGAAATAGATGCTAATAATAGATATTAGTCCCAATAAAAAGCAATTGCATGTTTTTTTTAATAGACAAATAAATGAGATAAAGGAGTCAAATAAGCTCAGCAATTTAGATTTCTATTCCAGTTTAGGGGATGAATAAAAATTGTCCAGTTAAATCAGAGTTGCTCCGCTGACTTTTTTTTTTTTTTTTCTCAGCCCAGTTAGTATAGAGATATATATATATGGAGGTACAGGCAAAAGTAAATTAGGAAATGTAAGTGAACAAATCAATATGAAAAGAAATCAGAAATAACAGAGATTCTCTCAATGAACCTGAACAAACACATTGAGTGAAATCAACAAGCACAGAATGGTGGCATGTACACATGACATATATAGTAAGAAACTTCTATTTTACGTATGCACTCTTTACTCAAAACTGATGAAGAAACCTACCTGCTTTGAATCTCCAGTCTGCCAGTTATTGCCACTTAGGAGTGATATGCTCTTGGTAAAATCACTTAAATCCTTTATGCTTCAGTCTTTATATGAAAAAAGTAGGCGTAATATTAGTGCCCACCTAATAGAGGGATGGTGAGGATTAAATGGGATGATATATATGTGAAGAACAGTGTCTGTTGCATAAAAAGGACTTATATAAGCATTAGCTATTGTTATTACATGATCATTATTTTATACACACTTTGCCCTACATAGTTATAACATATAAAGCTGTAAATAGCATTTGTGTATTTATGTGCCTAACGATTGTGATGTAACAAACATGCCTAAATGTAATGCTCAAAAGTTCACCTAAGATCAGACTGTGGCATTTAACACAATCTCACTGAATGATGCTCAATAAAAATAAAAGACTATGTGATTTTCATCACTGCTAGCTCTTGGGCCCCAAACTCACATGACCAGCTCATCCATCAGTACCCAAGGATAGGTCTTTCTTGATCCTCGTGTCCCCACCTCTCCATATTCATGTGCATTTTCCTCCTTTCTGTGTCACTCTCTCTTCTTTCTCACCTTTCTCTGGTCCTCCGTTCCCTGCCTCAAATCGGTAGCAGCGTTTCCATTAAACTCAGAGGATGAACGTCTACTTCATGCAGGGCCAACCACCACGCCTAGACACTGGGCTTAGTTTGACCTCCTTTGCCCAGATTATGGCAGTTACAAAAAGTTGATCATATAGTATCCAAAGTTGAGATTAATATGTGTTACATAAAACTATTTGTGGTAGATTTTGCAGTAGGTTTTATAGTAACCTGAATTTAGTTTTATGATCACTAAATGCTCATGTTCTGCATTTTGTTTTATAGTAACTTCCCAGATTCTTCAAGACTAATTAGTAATTTTTTATTATATGTATATTACCTAAAGGACATATTCTGGTAGTTTTTCTGAAATAAGATTATTGAAGTCTCCACATGCAAAACTGGAAATTGCTAAATATCCCCAACTAACAACTCTCCAAGTAAAAAAAGAGTGGGTAAAACATGTTTCATTTGCATCCAACTATACCACTGAATTTACAGTTTAACTGACTTTAATATTTTATTTAACTTTGTAGGTTACAATTTTCCCAACACAGTGTCTTTAACAAATTATTTTTGGTATTAAAATAGAGAATTCTATATTTTTATCATATAATTTAATCTCAAAGGATATTATTAAATAATCTTTCAAGTTAAAACTTTCTTCCTGTCTCGATATGATTATGTTTATAACTGAACTATATCAAGTCCATTTTCTGTTTATTTTAGATGTATAAAAAGTTTAACATTCTTGGCCAGGCCTGGTGGCTCACCCCTGGTGGCTCCCAGCACTTTGGAAGGCCAAGGCAGGGGGATTGCTTTAGCTCAGAGTTTTGAGACCAGCCTGGGCAACATGGCAAAACCTCATCTCTACAAAAAATGCAAAAAATTAGCCAGACATGCTGCATGCTGACACATCCCTGTAGTCACAGATACTCGGGTAGCTGACGTGGGAAGATTAATTTAGCTGGGAAGTAGAGGTTGCAGTGAGGCAAGATGGTGCCACTGCACTCCAGTCTGGGCAACTGAAGTGAAACCCTGTCTCCAAAAAAAACAAAAAAGGTTAACATTATTATAATTTTAAAATTTGAAATGCTTTTAATGCCAATATTAATTTCAAAATACTATTTTATAGTCTTTCTATTTATACAAATATATGTTGTATCATTAAAAGATAAAGTTTGATATAATTAAAATTTACTTTGCAAATTTAAAGTACTCGCTTAAAATTCCTAAATCATTTTCATAATTCATAAGCTCCATGGGTTCTATACGTCCCTTTGTAATTACTGTCTTTGTTATTATTATTTTGCTTAGTGTATTTCAAAGGCTCATCCACATATTGGGATTTAGATATCTATTAGGGACACAAAATTACATTTTTTTTAAGCAATTAAGCTAATTTTATTAACTCTAAGCACTCTCACATTAGGGATTAAAGAGCCTTTGTAATATGAAAACTCTTAGAAATGTAAATATTTTATTTTGTTTGTAAACAGCAGAACCACTCTATAAAGAATAACAATTGTCTTGAATCAACATAGCAAGATGGTGATTTGCTTAGTTTTGTTGTATTTCAGGAACAATTAAAATATGATTTAAAAATGAGGCCATGGTACCATTCAAAGTTCAAACACATAATACATTTAAAATATGCACCCTACCAAAATTTGGACACAATTAACAATATGAAAAACTCACATGATTTTAAATTTTTCTGTGCACTTTCTTAGCAGGCTGTAAGTATCTTGCCTTCAAACCTGATTAATAACTGTTACCAGACAACTCTACTTAGTGATAACATTTGTTTTTGCAGACCTGTGGCATAAGCAAGCAAAGGTTTGATCCAGAGGGTGTAGTGGCTCACACCTGTAATGCCAGCACTTTGAGAGGCCAAGGTGTGCAGATTACCCAAGGTCAGGAGTTCAAGACCAGCCTGACCACAATGGTGAAAACCCATCTCTACTAAAAATACAAAATTAGCTGGGTGTGGTGGCACATGCCTGTAACCCCAGCTACTTGGGTGGCTAAGACAGGAGAATCACTTGAACCCGGGAGGCGGAGGTTGCAGTGAGCCAAGATCCCACCATTGCACTCCAGCCTGGGCAACAGTTGCAAAACTCCATCTCAAAACACACACACACACACACACACACACACACACACACACACGAAAAACAGAAAAACAGATTTGACCCAGGAATTGCCAAACCAGATCAGTCCACCAGTTTATCAAATCACATACACTCACATCTGAGAAATCGATACATGTATACACAATGTTTTAGGGGAAAAAAATCACTATTTGTAAATACTCAGGATAACATTATTTTCACAAAAGTACATTATTTCATGACTCAGGACAATATACAGTTGATTTAAAAGCTGATATTTCATGACCTGGAGGCTTTCTCTTATCTTTTCCTAGTTTTTGGGAGAATAAATTATTTGAATTGACACCATGTTTGAGGCCAGAAAAAGAAGCAGACTAATGTTTACTGAGTGCCAGCCATTTCTGTGCCAAGATTTGTGCTGAATGCATTTGATGCTCACTAAATCCCTGATGAATAAGTATTCTTCTCCTAATTTATGAATGGGAAACAGAACCTTGAAGAGGTCATGGAGAAAGAACAGCGTTGGCTAAGCTGCCATTTGAAACTCTGATTGCCTTTTACAGAACATCATGAGGACCAAACCAGCAGAGCCTAGAGAATGGCCCAAAGGCTTCTGCGTGATGAAAAATCATGCAGCTATTTGTTCTCTAAGCCTGTTGAATAAATAGTTAATTGGTTTGCACCCTTTCCAGCCTGCTTCACAGAAGTAGTGTCATGATGAAAAGGCAGGTTTAAAAACCAGACCTCCTGGGTTCTAGTCCCAGCTCTGCCATTTACTAGCTGTTACCTGGAACAAGTCTCTTGTTCTTTCTGTTTCTGTGTTTCTTTAGCTATGAAGTGGGGATAATAATAGTATGTGCCTTACAGGGTCATTTGAAGATTAATGACTAAAAGTGCAGACGTAAATGTTACGTAAGACCGGTCGTTGGCATATATAAACTCTAACTAAACGTTTTGTATTATTATATGAGTTATATTGTATGGTCTTACTGAGATATTAACTACAGCTAACATTTTACTTCTTCCTATTTAAAATGGCTATAATTACATTATTTTTGTATAGCATTTTATATTATTCAAAGAACTTTTTCATCTCTGTCATTAGAGAATCTACTTTTCTGAAGTCCCATTTTCCTTGTCTGTAAAATGGCATTAATTAATGGCACTAACTTCATGGGCATCTTGGAGGGATAAAATGAGATTTGTGTCTAAGACACTTAGTACAGTATCTGGCACTTGGTGGCCTTACCTTGGGAAGTCAGTGGGGCAAGTATTAAATTCATTCGGTATTTAATGATGTAGATAAAGAACATTTTTGCCTAAAGCCACATAATGAGTTAGTGGTACATCTTCACACATAGCGGAGTAAACTGACAGATCACTTGTTAATAAAGAAATAAACCGGAATTATAACTCTTTCTTTTTTATAAAAGGCTAGTGATTTTTCCATTTTCTTTTGCTGCCTGGTATACATGGACATGCTTGCTGACTTGGTACACATGGATATGTTGGTTGTAATATGAGTTTATTAGTAAGAAACTTGGTGAGCTCTCTTTTTTGAGCCTTGAGAAACTTGCTTTTGTTGACTTACAAAAGGTGTTTCAAATTTCACTGCACAAATTGCATGTTTCTATATTCCCTTCTCTGTGAACCATTCAGAGAAGGCTAGTTATTACCACTCTCTTCTACCACCCCAGTTTTCTGTTCCATCTTTCATGTTATGTATAGCAATATTTACCTCCTTTAGTGAATGTAATCAAAATCAACATAATGTTGAAACTACTATATTAACAACTCAGAAATGTGAAATCACAATATTATAGTATTACATTTAAAAAGCAGTGTTTCATAATGGAAAGTGTGATTGCTTTGAAGTCACACAGACCTGTGTCTCAATCTTGTCCCTAATTCAGGTTACACACACACACACACACACACACACACACACACACACACACACACCCCAGAGAGAGAGAGAGAGAAAGAGAGAGAGAGAGAGAGAGAGATTAATTTCTACATTAGATAATATGTTAAGGTCTTCTAAGTCTTATGGTATAGATCAGTGGCAAATGGTTTTTGAGACTGAATGATAAGATACGTTTTTTTTTTGAGACAGAGTCTCCCTTTGTCACTCAGGCTGGAATGCTGTGGCGTAAACATGGCTCACTACAGCCTCAACCTTCCAGACTCAACTGATCCTCCTGCCTCAGTCCTCCAAGTAGCTGGAAACACAGGTTCACTCCACCATACCCTGCTAATTTTTTGAAATGGGATTTTGCTATGTTGCCCAGAATAGTCTTGAAGTCCTGGGCTCAAGCAATCTGCCCTCCTTACTCTCCCGAAATTTTGGGATTACAGTTGTGAGCCACCGCACCCAGCCAAGATATATTTTTAAACTCAAAGTTTGAGAATCTTTTCCACTTGACTTGAACATGTTCAACTTTAAAACGTTATGTTTCCCTACAGAAAAACAATTGTAAAAGATCCCATCTAGACAAAAAGCACATTCATGACCACTGATGCTGGCTCAAGTGTTTCTCTCATTGTCTTCTTTCTTTTCTAACAAATAATAAAATTCTATTAATGACCATTTCATAGTAAAGATTCTTGACATACTTTCTATTATTTTGGCCATGGATGATGTTAAAGATTGATACCATCTTCAGATTGACAACACAATCTAACAGAGCCCTTGAAATACTCTTCACTGCCTCAATCTGATGTATTTTCATCATTGTCCATGTAAGAACCTGATATTGGCTCTTTAATGTATTTGTTCATTTGGCCTCTTAACTTCCTCTTCTAAAGTCTAAATGTCATGGTAGCAAGGACCCAGTATATGTGTTCATGGACCTGCCCTGTAAATTAGATTTCTAGCTAGGCAATGGTAAGCACTCAATATATAATCAATGAATGAATGTTTGAAAGACTATCCTTGGGTAGGATTCCTTTGGGTATATTGCAGTCCTCTGAAATCATTGTATAGGTTCTGTTTGACACTACTCCCATGAAATATAATTTTGCTGTTAAGATTACTGCACCCCAAGGTAACGTAGTACAATTATTTGTAAAACTGTGGCTTTACAACACAGAGCTAACAGAGCCCCTAAAACACATTCACAGCCTCATTCTGACACATTTTCATCATTGTCCATGTAAGAACTTGATGTTGGTTCTTTAATGTATTTATTTATTTGGCCTCTTATCTTCCTCTTCTAAAGTCCAAATGTCATGGTAGCAAGGACCCAGTATATGTGTTCCTGGACTTGCCCTGTAAATTAGATTTATATATGGGCAATGTAAGCACTCAATTTATAATCAATGAATTGATGAATGAAACCTTGTCCTTGAGCAGGACTTTTTTCGGTATATTGCATTTCCGCTTAAATCAATGATTATAGGTTCTGTTTGATATTACTCTCATGAAATATACCTTTGCTGTTAAGATTACTGCACCCTAAGGTAACCTAGTACTAACCTATCTGTAAAACTTTGGCTTGTGTGACTTTAACATTCATTCTGCTTTATAAAGATAATGGTTTTAAAATGTTTAATTCATTTTAAATTTACAATTCAACTTATATTAAAGATTCTTTATGAGCTACGAGAGGTATACAAGAAGAGATGCCTTGAAAAATATCTAGGAATTTATACTGGCATCCTACCCATTTAGCTACCAGTGTTAAGATTTAAATAAAGATACCTTTTGAAGAAATGTCGACATCGCTTTTGCAGGAATTGGTTAGTCAACATCTGTTTCCTTGTTTACTGAGTCATTTAATGTATTGGCAACATGAATTTTTCAGAGACTTTTATATTCAAATTTTGCTTTCTCATAGTTATAGAACTTGTGAAAATCATTTGCTTGCCCAAATTTCAGTCTTGTACCTTGCAAAAATAGACATACCACTTGCTCTCAGGATTGTAAATAGTAAGAAAAAATATATGGCTAGCATACCATGGGTACCACACAAATATTTGTTAAATATTACTGAATAAGAAGACTTAAACCTAGTACCCGGAAACCTGGGCACCTCACAATAGGTCTAACCTCAGTCTCACTTTATGAATGGTAAGGGAGAAACAAGTGCAGCTTGTGGTTTCTGATTGCAGTGACAGGCAGGGAAAATGAGTATCAGCCATACTGAAATATTAAAAATACAAAATGTATGATACCTGGCAAATATGAGCTACAGACAAATGAAATTGAAATTCAGGAAGTCAGATAGCGAGAAGAAATAAATCACTTCTCCCTTAATATTTGCAATATTAAATGCTAAAAACAGCACTGCATTTTGTCCAGAACAACAGTAGTGGGGTGCTTAGTGCTTACTTGAGCAGACGGCTGAAAACCACGAAGAACACTTGTGAGCGGATGGATTGTGTGTGTGTCTGCCGCACAAGCAGAGTGGAGTCAAGTCGTGTTGCAGGTGCCTTAGAAAAATACAGTGTGCACATTGCAACACAGAAACTTCTTGGATGTAAATTACTTGAGTGTATCGATCTTCCTGGAGCCATAGTCTGGTCAAACATCTATCCAAAGAGACCATATGTCAGGGCCAATAAAATATTCTTGACCATGACTATGTCTTCAATGGTATTGCCTAGGTTTTCTTCGAAGGTTTTTATGGTTTTAGGTCTTACATTTAAGTCTTTAATCCATCTTGAGTTAATTATTTTATAAAGTGTAAGGAAGGGATCCAGTTTCAGCTTTCTGCATATGGCTATCCAGTTTTCTCAACACCATTTATTAAATAGGGAATCCTTTCCCCATTGCTTGTTTTTGTCAGGTTTGTCAAAGATCAGATGGGTGTAGATGTGTGGTGTTCTGTCTGAGGCCTCTGTTCTGTTCCATTGGTCTATGTATCTGAAACAAACACAAGAACAGAAAATCAAAAACTGCAAGTTCTCACTCATAAGTGGGAGTTGAACAACAAGAACACATGCGCACAGGGAAGGGAATATCACATGCCAGGGCCTGTCAGGAGGTTGGGGACTAGGGGAGGGATAGCATTAGGAGAAATAGAAATACCTAATGTAAATGACGGGGTGATGGATGCAGCAAATCACCATGACACATGTATATCTATGTAACAAATCTGTACGTTCTGCACATGTACCCCAGAACTTAAAGTACTATATATATATATATACACACACACACACACACACACATATACGTATATGTACACACACATATATATATATACATATACATATATATACATGTATACATATAAATATATATATACATACATATATATGTATATATATACAAATGTATGTGTATATATATAAATATATATACACATACATTTGTATATATAAATATATACATATAAATATGTATATATTAAATAAATATGTATATATGTATAAATATATACATATAAATATATAAATATATATATATAAAGCATGTTTACTGGGTGTTTCTGAAGCATCCAAAATGTGGGCCTATTTGTTTTCTCTTTAATAGAAAGTAGATCACAGTCTAAGGCCTCTTGCTCAAAACAGTCAAACTCCCTAAAGATTTTAGATATCTGACTCACAAGAAAAGAAAAATGCCTTTCTCTCAGAAACAGGAAAAGAAGGGCCTTTCACCTTGATTGCCCATTGGGAGAAGCCCAGTGCTCCAAGCCTTTTTAGTCATTAGTTCAGATGTGTTGGGAAAGGCATTTCAAAGAATGAGAAAAGTTGTCAGTCTGAGTTTTCTTTTTTGAGATAAGAATTTTTAGGTTACCTAAAGTGATCTCTGGAAATGTAAAAGTACACTTTAATGTATTTTTTCATCCACAGAGGACTTGCAATCTAATGTATAAGCAAAAATACCAAAATGCTTATGATAAAGCTGAGAAAACTTGAGTCTTGTTTTTCCTCATCAGTTCTCTATGCACCATATAGTGTAATCAGCTTTTTCAGAGGATATCTCTTACCATCTGCATCTGCAGTGAGACTCATAGCAACAATTTAAAATCATGATTTCAAAATTCAGGACTTATGACAAGCCACTAGTTTTGCATAAAATTGTATTTACACCCCTCCCCCTTGTCTGTCTTTTTCTTTCTATCTTATGCTTATCTATTTATTTTTGTAAGCTTGTCATTTACAATATCCAATATGATATGTAAGGCTATGCTTCACTGAGATTTCTTAATTGTTAAATATTGGTTCAAGTGAATGGGGCAAAAAAAAAATCATCCCGTTTTCAGGTAAATTATAACCTGCGTTCAATGTCATTAATATAACTAACAGTAAGCCTTTACTCAAAACTGAAGAAATGCTAACATGTGGTGTCTAAGAACTGTGTTAATCAAGTACCGAATGACTTTTCTTCTGAGTGATGTAAGCTTAGTACTAGGGAAACCAAATTACTAGCCCAATGTCTATAACGTTTTAGCTGCACAGTTAGTGGTAATCAACTTATTATTGTCAGTTTTGTAAAATTATTGTTATGTTTTCTGATAATTAAAATAATATTGTAACTATATAAAAAGGATCAAAAAGCATGTAAAGAAATAAGAACACATGGACACAAGGAGGGAAACATCACACATTGGGGCCTGTCAGAGGGTGGGGAGAAGGGGAGGGAGAGCATTAGGATAAATATCTAATGCATGTGGTGCTTAAAACCTAGATGACGGGTTGATGGGTGCAGCAAACCACCATGGCACATGTATACCTATGTAATAAACTTGCAGTTTGCACATGTTTCCCAAGACTTAAAGTAAAAAATTTTTTTAAAACGCTAAAAAAAACCCCAAAAGCATGTAAGAATTAAATAGATTATCTCAAATACCACTTTCTAGAAATAAACACTTAACCTTTTTCCATGTATCTGTATATGCTTGTTTCAATGCATATGTTTATGAACATTTTAAAGTACAAAAAGATACTATTTATACTGTTTTATTATATGCTTCTATCACTTTACTATGAACAGCTTTTCATTGTTAGTATATGTGACTTATATAGTCATTAACTGCTATATAGTATTCCCATTTTTGGATGTACCAAAATTTTTCATAAATGGTTCTCCTACAGTGGACAGATTTTTAAAAAAGCATTATTTATGTTTAGACAAAAAAATAGAAAAAGATAAGATTTCCAATTAAAAGAAGTTTTCAAAATATTCAATTGAAATTAAAACAGTTACATATTATGATGAATCTGAGTTTATAGTGGAAATGCAAACGGAGTTAAACATCAGAAAACCTACAAATGCAATTCTTACTGTAACATATTAATGGATGCAATATATATAATCATATTTGATGGAGAATAAAAAGATTCAATAATAAGTGAATCTCAGATATATGGACTAGAAGGGGACTTATTTAGACAGATAAAAAATGTCTACCCAGACCGACTACAAGTAACATATAATAGTGAAACCATGGAATCATTTATTTTAAAATCACTGCTCAATTCAACACAGCATTGGTGACCCTAGAATGCGCAGTAAATTAGAGGGAATAAGTTAAAATATACAGATTGGAAAGATAGAATCATATTTGTTTTAATTCAAATATGTGATTTTCTGAAATATCAAATATAGATATTTCAAGACCTAAACATTATTAGAACTATAGGATAGTTTAACAAATTTGCTTCTTATATGATGAATTTTTAAAATCAATAATATATTTCTTTACTTCAGTCAAAGAAGGGTTGAGATATTTGATATAAAATGTCTCTAAAAGAAATCAAATACTTAGGAATAAAAACAATAAAAAATATGCAAAGCTCTTAGAACACTTTAAAATATTCTTAAAATATTAAAATATATGAAAAAAGTTCTCAACATATGGAAAGAGGTCTCATGTTCATGGAAACTGATTCAATTTTGTAAAAATGTTAATTATTTCTCATTAATCTATGAAGTCAATTTAAGTTCAATAAATATACGTTCACCTCCCCCTCATTATATTTGAAAGATGATTCTAAAATATAAATAGATGACCAAAAGTCAGGATTAACTAATACACTGTAAAAATATACATGTTAGACATTTTATTACTGTAGAATTTATATTCAGAACTTACAAATAACATCTATAGAATAATACCAAAAAGCAAACAATACCATGGGAAAATGAGTGAAGGGTATGAATATGCATTGCACAAAAGAGGAAAGCCATTGGCTAATAGCATGAAAATGTTCTCAACTTTATGAGATACTTAAGGAAATCATATTAAGCAAGATACATAATTAATACTCATGTGAATAAAAAAAATTTATCTTTGGTAACATTAAAAAATTATTAAGCATTGAAGATGTAGAACAGTAGGATTCTCAGCTAGTTCTTAGGGGAATTGAAATTGGCACAAGCACTTTGAAGGGCTTTTTGACACATGTGTTATTGAATACACACATGCTCTTCCACCCAACGATTGCACACATACACATACCTTAGATTTCCAGAGAAAATTTTACACGTATGCACTGAATACATATAAAAATATTCACTGTAATTTTTTGCAGTTGTTTAGAAATTAAAAACAATAGTAAATGTTTATCATCAGATCTGCATATATCATTAAAAGATTGAGGAGGAAGTTGTGAAAAGAGACATATAAGAAGATACCCTTGATATTCAATCAATACCTAGAAAACAGGCTGGGCATGGTGGCTCATGCATGTAATCCCAGCACTTTGGGAGGCTGAGGCAGGTGGATCACTAGAGACCAGGAGTTTGAGGCCAGCCTGGCCAACAAGGTGAAACCTCGACTCTACTGAAAATATGAAAGTAGCTGGGCCTGATGGTGGTGGTGCATGCCTGTAATCCAAGCTACTTGGGAGGCTGAGGCAGGATATGAACCTGCAAAGCAGAGGTTGCAGTGAGCAGAGATTGCACTACTGCACTCCATCCTGGGCAACAGAGCGAGACTCCATCTCAGAAAAAAAAAAAAAAAGTCTGTGAAACAGTACCAACTATACTAACAATACAAAGAAACTATACGTATGTATATATTAAGTTATAAGGACGACATACATACAGGAGTAAAAACACTCCAGTCCTGAGTGGTTGTTAACAGGGGGTAGGGCTGAAGAAGATATAAGAAAAACAATGAGGTTAGAGATGTATAATCAGCTTTATATTTTGTTTTCTATGTTAGGTGGTAGTACAGGTGATTATTATTTAGGTCTGAAAAGTTAATTTTAAAAAAGAAAATAAGATGGAATAAGAACTGTTCATAAAGTCCTATTTGCTAAATTGTGGCACTTAGTAGTCTGAAAATCCGAGACACGTCCATGGAGTGAAGGTCTCTATATTTCTGCTAAACTGCATGGATGATAATTGCATTTGTTGACCAAAGCTGTCAAGCACATTAGAAATCTTGGAGAACTTTCTCTACTTCAACCCTCTATGGTAGTTTTACTCTGAAATCATGCTTTTGCTGATTTATTGCTGTTTAAAGTGAGTATTGATATTTTTAACTTCAGTTGTAAGTTCTGTGAGTATGAGAACCATTTCTTCAACTTTTTGTGTGTCTCTCACAGCATCTAGAAACATGTTGGGCATTTGGGAAGCAGTTAAATGTTTTTTTGTTTGGATGAATACAAATATTTATGTTGCAGTAAGACTTTACAATCAGGGCCTCTTCCTACATTAAATGCCTTTGGGTCTGCTACTTATATAAGTGCAGACAGATAACCAGGTGATTCAAAGAATGGGCTTTGGAGTCAGAATGCCTATGTTTGAATCCCATCTTCACCATCCTGTTACTTGCTTCAAAGAATTTAATATTTCTATTCCTATTTCCTTCTCTGTCAAAATGGGGACAATAGTAATTGCCTGACAAGGCTGTTGTGGTGAACGCTAAATGGAATATACACTTTTTAGAACCTTAGAACAATGCCTCACACATGGGAAGTGCTGAGTATAATTGTCATTAATATCAATATAATTGCACCTATCATACTTTGTTCCAGTTGTTTGTCTCTCTCATATCTTTGCTATTAGCTCTGTTAGAGCAGAAAACTACATCTGTCCTGTTCACTTAGTTCAGGTTCAGACACCTCGTAGTCATTGAATAAATGCAGGTTGAGAGAGTGAGTAATTTACAAAGTTTAGTCTTTGGTGAGCTCAATTTAAAGTAGCATTTTTGTGACCACAGAGAAGCAGCTTCGGCCAGTTTTTAGGATCTCTTTCTGAATTAGCAGTAGTGTTTGGATTTTGAGTAAACAGAGGCCACTGCTGCCTACCCATGGCATCTCGGAAGCCATAGTTTTTACTCCTCATGCTTTCTGCTATGTTTTATGGAAAATGTAATTACCAAAACGACATTTGGATTACTCTTGCTCTCTGGCATTTTGGAGAAAACAAAAGTATTTAGAAGTTTTAAAATTTGGATCACCTTTGTGGTTATAGGAATTCAGAGTACTGAGAATTGATTCTTCTATAAAAGGGTAAGTTTGGCCCAAAGAGTGTCAGCCTTGAATTTTTCTGTTTCCCCTTGTTGTTATCAGAATTTATGATAACGCAGCTTTCCCTTGGTAGAGGAAACATGGAACACAATGAATATTTCCCAGTTCCCTTTTTGTTTTGCTGGTTGCTCTTTGAAATATCTCATTATCATTCTGCCATCAACTGCTGGGGAATGACATTTGTTACATATGAACATGATATGTATCTCCCCAAGTTATTGTAAATTATGTTCACCCTCTAAAATATTTTGTGGAAGCAGATGAACCTAAGGTAAGGTGTAGGTAAGCCGCTGAGTTTGTTCATTTGTTTATTCGTACTTCATTATTCTTTTATTCCTTTGTTCATGTGTTCAACGAGTATCTATTGAAAGCTTGCTATGTGCTTGTCTTGTGGAAGGGGAAAAGATGGAGGCTGTTATCTCATGGAGTTCATAGGCTGCAGGCCAGCGGGGAGGCTAATATATATATATATATGCACATATATATTTATACTTTGTAATATATATGTAACACTAATATATATACACTAATATATATAACACTAATATATTACACTTATATATAAGACTAATATATATTACACTAATATATAATACTACTATATATTACACTATTATATATAATACTAATATAAATATAACAAATACATATGAAACTTGTATATTACACTAATATATACAAAACTATATATATAACAATAATATACATGTATTACACTAATATATATAAACTAATATACATATATTACATGAATATATATAACACTAATATATTTTACACTAATATAACACTAATATATATTGTGTAAAATTATACATATATAACATATAATACATATAACACTAATACATGTAACACTAATATATATTACACTAATATATAACACCATATATAAAACACTAATATATATTACACTAATATTTATATAAAACACACATATATTACACTAATATATATAACACTATGTTACACTAATATATTACACTAATATATATAACACTAATATATTACACTAAAATATACACAACACTAATATACATAACACTAATATGTATATTACACTAATATTTATATAAAACAGTTATATATATCACAGTAATATATATAACACTAATATATATTACACCAATATAAATATTACACTAATATATAACACTAATATATTACAATAAAATGTATATGAAACTAATATATGTTACACTAATATATATCACACTAATATCTATTACACTAATATATATACATGTATATATTAGACTTCGAGGAATCACTCTGTAATTGAATGTGATATGAATGCTAAAAGATGCCTATTCTGTCAGAAAAGTTTTGCCTGAGGATAACACTTTCTAGCTGAGATCTGACAAGTGAGTAGACTAGCCACCTGAGGGTGGAAGGGAAAGTGTTTTAGGAAGAAGGAACAATGTTCATAAATGGACAATTTTGAGAGATTAGAAAGAGATGAATCCAGGAAGAACAGCAGGGGGAGGTTATGCAAAGAGGTGAGTTCCTGCTCGGTCATGGCTGATCTTTCCAGCCCATCTATTGAGGTCAAACTTTATCCTAAGAGCACTGGAAAACCATTTATCCGCTATGACCTACTCATGACAAGAGGTCTGATGATTATGTGAAAATACAATATTAATAGATTGGAGAAGAAAGGTCTTGATATGAAAGAGCCTAAGATACCCGAAAGGTAATTCCTTGGGGGTAAATACTAGTGGGTTTCCCATTGTCTACCTTTTAGGCTCCAATCTTGTGGAGTATAAGCGAGGCCTCAGGAGTGTCTCCTCCTTCAGTACCCTAAGAAAACTAAGGACCAACACTCAGAATTGGCTATTCCAGCACAGGACTACTGAATACCCTGAGGATACAATGTATAGCAAATAGTAAAAGAGAGTTTCTGCCCATGTAGCCAGATGTTAGTCTATTAGGTGTTCTCAGAAGAGAATGGCTCTTTCCCCATGGGTCTTCGTGCATTCGCTTTCAACTGTTCAAAAACATATTTTCTTTCTCCCCAACAATCTGCCTTTCCCTTTTTTTCCTGTCTAATTTCATCTCCTTTGGGTGAAAGGTCACCTGCTTTGGTTAGGTCAGATCAAACTGTACTTTCTGGGAAACCAGGAAAACTTTTCCAACTATCAAAACCAAATATAGGTTAGATGTCCTTGATGTAGGCTTATGTGGCATGTAATGCATTTTTATTTTTATTTGGCAGCATCTGTCATTCAGCATTGTGATATTTGGTCTGTTTTATGCTACTAGACTATAAGCCTGATTAGGACAGGAATTTGTCTCATCAGTATCCCTGTTGCCTACATCAATTTCCTGTAAAAATGCTTAATAAACATTTTTACAATTCAGAATAAATGGAAATGGGGTAATGATACTACTGAATCCCATGATCATTCTGTGAATTGACTGCTTTCTATGATTATATAACTCTGAAGAGTGTTATGGTAATTTTATAATATACTGAAAACATTGCAGTGTTTGTGTGGTTTTTACTTTCTTTAAGAAAACATTATGGAAGTCAGTTTCTGACCTGGAGCTTAAAGTAGCAGTCAAAGGGGTCCTTTTTCTCTGTCAACATATATGAAGATCCCAACTAGGACATTTCATCGCGTTTATGCCTGTTAGTCTCATGCACTAGGCTTGGTCTTCATGATCAAATTTTCCACATCTCTCTTCGTTCTCTGACCTCGGAACAATGAACAATTTCTCCCCTCACTTATAATACTTAATGCTATACTTGGAACCACAGTTTGTTTAATATATTAATTCTGTTTGCTTGTCTATGTTATGAACATTGTATCACAAAGGTGATTGCATTACATAATAGAGGAATATGTCAATATTTTCTCAGTGTGTACAATAATGTGTTTATCCATAAAGATAAGATGAAGTGTTAAAGCCAGCTTTAAATTAAGGTGAATTAAAAAAAATGAAGGAGACTTACAGTGGTTTGGGATTGAGTGAGCTTACACAGAAAAAAGTAATATGCATTACAAACATTTCTTAGTATCTAAAAGGGAACTCAGACTTCCTCGTTAACTTATATTTCCTTAGTTTATCTTTTTAGAGGCAGGATCTTGCTCTGTTGCCCAGGCTGCAGTGCAGTGATGTGATCATAGCTCACTGCAGCCTCAACCTCCCAGGCTCCAGTGATTCTCCTTCCTCAGCCTCCTCAGTAGCTGGGACTATAGGTATGCACAACCATGGCTGGATAATATGCTTTTTAAAAAAACTGTAGTGATGAGTTCTCTCTATGTTGCCTAGGCTGGTCTCAAACTCCTGGCCTCAGAATGTGTTTGGATTACAGGCATGAGTCACTGCATCTAGCCCATATAGTTTAAATAAATGACTAAGAGTAGAGTGGGAAAAATACAATATGATACAATGGAAAGAATAATAGATGAGATATTTCAGTCCCCATGAGGACACATCATTGCTAGTTATTAAAGTTTGCATAGTATATTTTATAATTCACAAAACAAATCTACTATAATGTCAAATATTTTTCTTTTCTAACTGGTTTAAGATATATGAAACTTCAAAATATTTTTACTTCAAATGAGATCCAAGTTTAAAAAAATAATAAAACCACCATTAGCAACAACAACTTGGCTGGGTGCTGTGACTCACATCTGTAATCCTAGCACTTTGGGAGGCTGAGGTGGGTGGATCACCTGAGGTCAGGAGTTCGAGATTAGCCTGGCCAACATGGTAAAATCCAGTCTCTACTAAAATAACAAAAACTAGCTGGGCATGGTGGTGCGTGCCTGTAATTCCAGCTACTCAGGAGGCTGAGGTAGGAGAATTGCCTGAACCCAGGAGGCAGATGTTGCCATGAGCCGAGATCACGCTATTGCACTCCAGCCTGGGTAACAA
This sequence comes from Saguinus oedipus, assembly GCA_031835075.1. Lineage (NCBI taxonomy): Eukaryota > Metazoa > Chordata > Mammalia > Primates > Cebidae > Saguinus > Saguinus oedipus. The sequence goes on from CM063171.1 coordinate 14,079,657, forward strand.
GAGTGAAACTCTGTCTCAAAAAAAAAAAAAAAAAAAGAAAAGAAAAGTAAAAAAAAAAAAAGCATCAACCACTCAATTACCATCAAACAGGAGGAAGGGGAAAAGGGGAGTGAGTGTTTAATGGGCAGAGTTCCAGTTTGTGGAGATGAAAAAGTCTTGGAGATAACTGAACTACACATTTTAAGATGATCAAAATGGCAAATTTTTATTGTATGTTTTACCCCAATAACAAATAACCAAAGCCTACTGACAGGAGATTGCTGTAAGGGGGGCTATCTATGTGCATATATCTCTCTTCATTCATTTGACAAGAGTCCATTTAGACTGGCTCTGAGGACTTTTTTTTATATTTTAAAAATGGGTATAAATCTATATTGGCTTATGCTGGTAACAACTGTCATATGAAAAAGCCTGTTTTAGACAAAAAGTAAGTGATTACATGAGCATGTTCTGCTGCAAAATTTCCAGAAGAAAAACAAATCATGAATATTTAAAAATTTTCCTTTCCCTCTAATTTCCCTTGCTTTTGCTTTATATGTGTGGTGACAAAGAAAGCTATGAACTGAGGCTGATTTCTGAAGATGCTAAAGACATTCATAAAGGAACAGAGTAGTAAGGAAAATTAGCTTCTAAGATCAGCACAGTAGGCAAGAAATCAGCAGACATGGGTTCTAAGACTTACTTGGTCATTTATTAGCCCAGTCTCTAAATATCCCTGAGTGTCAGTATTTTTCAACATAAAGTGGGGAAAATTATGCTTTTCCCACTTGACTCACAATGGGTTAATGTATGTAATCATGTTTTATATATTGTAAAGTGTTCTAAAAATTTAAGGTGACATTCTTATAGCTACTGGCACTACTATTGACAATCGGTTTCACTAATGATTTCCATGGTATAAAATGAATAAAGAATATAAATGATGAGTGACGCTCCATTCTGTGTTGATTATATGCCAGGTTATGTCAGCCTAGGGATGAGTTGAAGCAGAGGCTGCTACAATTTGTTTTTTCTTTTGATTTCCCTTATGGTTTCTCTCTCTCAATCTGTGCACTGAGCAAGCAGCTCTCTCAAAAACCCTTGAATACAAATGGATATATATTCAGAAGAGATAGGTTTTGAGTTATTTGAATTCCAGTTATCTTTGGACAAAATTCATTTGAAAAGAGAAAACAGAGAACAAATTATTATTAAAGTAAGAGGACTAAACATTCCTTTATGAGAAACAAACTGGAATGCAGTACAATTGTGTTTCCTCTAAATAGTTGCTTTTGTAATATGTAGAGGGTGATGTGCAACATGTTATGACCTGCTTTAAAGAATGCATGTGAAATACAAGCTATAATGCAAGAAACGCATGCTATGTATGGATAATGAGGATGTGAGTTATTTTTCATCAAAGGCAAAGAGTTACAGCTATGTCTGTGTGTGTCCTTGTGTGTGTGTGTCTCTCTGTGTTTCTGTGTGTGTGTGTGTGTGTGTGTTTCTCTTCGTGTGTGTGTGTGTGTGTGTGTGTGTGTGTGTGTGTGCTGGCTCATTTGGAGATGGAGACAGAGGCAAGGATCCTTTTTTCCTACTCAAGGAAAGGTTTATGCTCCTTGAAAGAGATACTGTTTATTTTCTTGCTATACCTTTTGTGAAGTATTGAGACTCTTGGATGGTGCCCTGTCACTCAGCAGGCTGAAGTACAAATACTAATTTATTACTAGACTGCAGCATTGTGATTTGCATTCCAAATCAGCTTGCAGATTTGCATTATAAATTGCTATCCTCTTGTTTCTTAAGTTTGTTCCTTACTTACATCACTCTTCATTCCCCAAGACTGACCTTTTAAAAAATTCCCTTTCAAGAGATTCTCACTGTCAGCTTTAGTGGGCTAAAATCGTAACAATAAATAACAAAGACATCAATAGGGTTTTTCCTTCCAGTGGTTTTCTCCCTTTTACTTAAGAGTCATGGCACTAAGTACAATAATGACTTAAAACATGTATCTCTCAGGCTTAGACTCTTATACTCACTCCTTTAACAGCCACGTTTCTATTTCTTTTTAAATCTCAAAGGTGTGAGCTTACGAGTCCTGTCTTAGTAATAAACTTTTGCAGATAAACCCTGAGATGGTATAATTACATCCTTTCTTGGCACCTTAAATCAAATTAACTAAACACTTAGTGAGGAGAGAAAAGGAAAGCACATTTTTTTTGCAACGTATCTGACTGGGTGAAAGCCACTGCTGCAGCATAAAGAACCGACGGGAATCTGGGCTTTCCCACTCTGGAAGCGAAGGGGGGAATTATGGGTTGGTGGTCGGCTTCATGTTAGGAGGACACCCCTCCATCTGTTCACAGCTCAGCCTGTTTCCAATTTAAAGCCCAGATTTCAATACAAACCTCAATTTCTTTTCCCCATTTTAAATGCAGAGCAAGACTTGCGAATCATAGTGTCTCTGCTCCCGGGATTCGGACCAAATTTCCCCCCAAAATTCTCAGGCTATTTGTTTGAATACCTGCTTACAGTGGTACACAATGGGCAGCTTTGAGAAGAAAAATTGATAATCTTCACGGAAGAGTAATTTGAATGAAATTACACTTGACAGCCCGTCTCCAAGCAAACAAGAGGAACGAGGGAGCCTGAGCTAAGCTCTGAGGACTTGCCCAAGCCACTGCTGTTGGAGCTTCCCAGGAAAAAAAAAAAAAAAAAAAAACCACCAGTTTTTCCAACATCTAATTGAGCTTTTGATTAATTCCGTGTACCAGATTCTACTGAAGAAAGGTAGCCATGGAAGAGAATATGGAAGAGGGACAGACACAAAAAGGTACTGTGCTAAAAAGCGTTTATTTGTAGCTAAGTAATTATTTTGCAGTTTCCTTGTTTGCTTTAGACACTTGCCAGTAAGGCTAATGAATGTTTCTCTCTTGGAAGGCATTTTGTTCCTTCCTCTCCTTTAGTCTGTTCCTCACTTGAAGTAATGTCTAGCATGAATGTTGTCATTATTTGCAAATCTTTCAAATATAAGTCCCGAAATGCAGAGTCAAGTATTAGTGAGAAGAGCATTGCGGTATTGTAGGGAACTATTCCTTAGACCAGTCTTTGTTAACCTTCATTTATTTTGTGATTTCACACTTGCCGAGCTGGGTCAAGGGATCCCTGGTGTGAGCCGCAAACACAATATTTGGAGATAGTTAAAAATTTGGTGATGTAACCATTATCAATACCTTTGCATGGACGTCTGGTAGAACAAAGACCAATACCATAAATTATATTTTGGTTGGTGCACCTTTTTAAAGCAATCTTTTTTTTTTTTTTTTTTTTTTTTTAAATGAGGTTGCAGTTTAGTTTAAGTAGATGGAGAAAAAGTTCATAAATTTTCAGGGTGTATAAAAACATTAAGATTTTCCTTTCTGTTTGGTTGACTGTAATTCAACTTCTGAATAATATACGTTAAAGGAAATTTTTGATGCGTTTTTAAAGCTTGTCTAGGTATATCTGGTTGTATAAAAAGTGAAATTGCCGTTTTTGTATGTTGAAATGGATAAATATTGGTAATCTGGAATGATTCAATCAACCCAAGATTTTTTTTTTAATGTGTCAAATGGTAGCTTCAGAGGGAGCTAGCTTTCACCCCAGGATAGACAGCGTTTCTCTTGTCTGGTCTTAGGCTTATGTAATGTCAGAGAAAATGCTCTCATTTTCTTAGGACTGAAACAGTAACACAGGTAATACTATATAAAGGTAATATTCAAGAATGGTGTTGAAAAAGAGTCAGCTATAAAGTTAATTTCAAATGTATATAAATGCACTTATTTTAAACAATTATATTTTATCTGATAAAGTATTTAGGTTTGAAGCGCAGTATAGTTACCATATTTTTATTCATTTAGCTAGGCTGGGTTTCTTCTCTTAATGTACATACATACATTTCATATATGTATGGTGCCCCCCCACAAACATGTAATCAAAGACCATTGATATTAAATATATGAAGGTTTTATATAAGCAAGAGATAATAGATAAGCTGACTTTCCAGTTTTAGTCCTTAGTGCTATTATTAATGATAATCTGTAATAGAAATACAAAAATCTACATTGATAGCATGTGATCTATTTTTTAAATTTTAAAAAAAAACCTCAGCTTCTTTTATTATATGCACAGATAGCCTAAGTGTTCATCAGTGATTTTAAATGGGAAATTTTAATGGTAATTTCTGTTCTTACAAGGTATATCAATGGACTATTTTAATTTAGAATAAAATATCTTATGACAACATATTTTTTAATACCTACTGATAACACTTACTGGCCAATCAATTTGCTTAAGGAAAGATAAACAGCATTTTAAATAGAGGAATGATATTCATTACACTAAATAAAATCTTGAGTTAAATCATGGATTGTGGTAACAGGTTGAATGTGTCTGAGCAAGCCTGGTTAGCTGCAGGAACCAAGAAAAATGATGTAATTAGTTGTGATTTTTTTTTTTCTCAGGTGACACTGAAAAGCTTTCTTTTATGGGGGTGGAGGCAGCAATGCTGTGAGGGAAAGAATTCTATCACAGTGGGTTTTTCATCATTGCAATATGCATCAGCAACAGTGGTAGAAAGCAATCTTAAATCAGAAAAATGTTTAGTGGTCTATCAGTTTGTAAATGTCTATGAATATAATATTTATGATTTAGGTTTTTTTCTTGAGAAAAAGATTTAATTTTCTTCACTCTCAATCTTCTGTTTCTCTCAACTCTGCCTATGACGCCTTTTCTATATAAGTTTGTTGTTAGAAAGTTACATTTGAATAGAAATGCTCTGTCGATATGTGCGTGGGTAGTAACTGTGAAATTTCTGGAGGAGCAATTTGACAAGCAGATAAAATCGTTAGATATTTTTTAAGAGTTTAGGTGGGGAGACCTAATGATCTATCTAAAGAAAAGCAGCATTTTGTGTTAGTTCTTATCCTGTTTTTCTTAGACTGCATCGGATTTTCTTAAATAATAATTCAGTTATCACAGAGTTTTCTTCCATTTGCAAGATGCTTTTCAGTCCTTTCTTAAAATTTAGACCTAGTCTTTTCTGCTACATGTCAAAAAGACTTAAAATTCATGTCGATGTTTACTCATATTACCTTGCAAATTCAACTGGAATGTAAAATGGAGTGGTTCATTAACTAACTGTAATTTCATATGTTTGAAAATATATATACTTGATGCTTAAGCACTTACAAAGATCATCCACAAGAAATATATTTTTCTTCATAGTGAGAGCCCTCTTCCCCTCTTAAGCTTTAAAAGGCAGTTGAGAATAGTCCTAACTTTAACCCTAATTTAAGTATATGTGTTCAGTCAGAGAGAGAGAGGATAATTTAAAAGTATGGGTGACTTCACCCACCAGCCATTCTGTGCAATGAACCCATGCTTGATGTGAAACGGAAATGGATATGATCAATCTACTGCTCCATCCATTTCTGCCACCCTCCCCAAAGGTGAGTATCTCAATGTGCTGAAGGGAGTCCAGTATTTGAATAAACGTATTTTGTTGGTAAAACATGGCCTCTACATGAAAGCCATGTACTTCATCTTGTTCAGCCAAAACAATGGTATTCTAGTACTGAAGAAAAAAAGGAAAAAGGAGTGTTTTGAATTTGGTCTTTACGATGGCTATAATAAACCCAGCATCATCTGTCAGCAAAATCGAGATCCATAGTCACAAAATCATGCAACAAGGACTCCAATTACTGCAGAGGGGTTGAGCAAAGTGAATAGATTTTGATGAAGATTTAACAGGTGCATATTTATGACTTGTAACCATGCAACTGTTTCTAGAACATTTTGCCAAATCTCATGAGAAAATATGTAAATGATTTATGGGTTGCTAATTAGTAGTAAATTGGTGACTACACATTGGGGTTGACAGACTAGTGGGTGACCACCGCTTCATGGACAGCCCCAAGGAAGGCGTTGCCGAATTAGGAGAGGTTTATGGAGGAAGGCTGATGAATCGATGAGTAAAGGGAGCAACAACACTGTATAGAGATAAAAAGAAAACAGCAATGAACAGAAAGAGCCAGCAGGCTGGAGTCTTCATACATTGGCTGAACTGTTCCCAACACCCACAACCCTGATGGATTTAATTTCTGAACATGAACATTTTATGAAACAGGTTCCAAAATTACATGTAGTATACCAGAAATTTTTTAATCAGCATAAAAGATAACAGCCACAGTGTCACTCACATCTTTTCCTAGTATAATAAGCCAGAAGCTATGAATCTGTGCAGTCAGTTTCAACCACCAACTTCTGCCACACCAAAGCCCCATCTACCATCACCTCAATGGAATCAATCCCTGGTGACTCTCAGGGCCTGGGTCACTAGCAGACGTGGATGATCAATCTCAATGTGATCAGGACCCAGTTTCATCATTTCAAACAGCAACATATAGCCAAAGTTTAATGGTCATTTTTCATCCTTCGCTCCATACCGCTAACCTATTTGTCATTTCAGCATATCTTTAACTTATTAAAACCAACAAGGATACATAAACTAAAGGATAGTTACAGGTTTATTTTGTTTTCCCTATCAATGTTAATGTCCATCTATGTCATAATTTAAAATACTGTACAATTATTATTGACGAGAGCCCATCATCATATCCTTTATTTTATTTATTTATTTATTTATTTATTTATTTATTTATTTATTTATTTATTTTTGAGGCGGAGTTTCACTCTTATTACCCAGGCTGGAGTGCAATGGCGCGATCTCGGCTCACCTCAACCTCCGCCTCCTGGGTTCAGGCAATTCTCCTGCCTCAGCCTCCTGAGTAGCGGGGATTACAGGCACGCGCTACCATGCCCAGCTAATTTTTTGTATCTTTAGTAGAGATGGGGTTTCACCATGTTAACCAGGATGGTCTCGATCTGTTGACCTCGTGATCCACCCGCCTTGGCCTCCCAAAGTGCTGGGATTACAGGCGTGAGCCACCGCGCCCGGCCCATCATATCCTTTATACATTTATATATACATACTACTATGAGGGTGTCTATGCACAAAGCATATACTGTATATTGTACTTACTTTACAGTATATTTAATATACAGTGCAGCTTGTAGGCTGACTAAAAGTCTCTTCGGACATCTTTTTTTAATAAGATTATTTTTATCTTGAAAGATGACTTTAGAACCTAACTCTCCCTTAAGCAGACATCATCCCTGAAGAAGACACACTACTACAATAAAATGAAAAAAAAAAAAAAAAGACAGCTTTGGCTTTGAGAAATGAGAAAATATTGGCCAACCTAAATTGTACAGTGCCATCAGTGCCAGATGCTGGCCTGAGGACTTTACATAAATGAACTAATCGACTCTTCACAATAACCTTAAGTGGTATTAACGTTGAGGAAACTAAAAATCAAATAGGTTAATTGACTAGACCAAAGTCACATAGTAGTAAATAGTAGAGCTGAGTTCAAAACAATCAGAATGAGTCCAGGTTCTGAACATTTAACCCCACTCTCTGCACTAGATGTCCAAGTTGCCTGCCTGGCAGCCACAACTCCTTCGAAGGACTGCCACCACCACATGTTTCCACTGCACTCATCAGCTATGTTCTGTAATTTATGGTTGTGTTCCTTACCACCAACTCTGGCTTCTTTTCCTTTGCCAGATAAGAAAACTTTTTCAAGAGCAGCCAATCCCTAAATGCACTAGCAATCTATGACTTATAAGTCATGGACTGAATCCGAGTTGGTTCAGTTGGCCTTCTATCTTGAAATCTGGGATAGGTGATTCTCAGTATGCTCTGAGGATCTCTTTCTCCTGCAGCACATTTTTATAATTACCGTGCTGCCCCATCTTTCAGCTACTCTGGGCAAAACTCTTTTCTTTGCAATCAAAAGACTTCTAAATACAACAAATCTTCAGATCCTTTTAGGAATCTTACATAAAGAGGCTTAGTGCTAAGAAATTTTCCTTGAGTTTAACCTGGTGGGTGGAAGCTGAACCAAATGTATATTTAATATATTAAATTTCAAATTTGATGCCACTCTTTAGTATATCCTTGATAATTTTGATTTTTTCCTTCACTGACCTTCTACTTCTTACAATTTGAATAAGTTTGTCCCCAAATCACTGCCTACCAGTAAATATTGGTAGTATAATAGTATAATATTTGGGGAACCACTACAAAAAAATTAAATAGACAAAGTGTGTCTGGTTTATTAATAGATTTATCATCTTTAATATGTCAGTGAAGTCTGTAGACCAGTGGCTAAGAAAATAACAAAAACATCATCAAAAACCATTAAGCAGTCATTTAAGTATAAGAATTAATAATCTGCTTCTTAGATGTTGGCGACTTACAAACCTGTGAAAAGGGAACTGGTTTTGCCCATCTAGTGACTGACAGAATTAATCTCAGCAAATACTGTCGCAAATCATCTCTTCAGCTGCCATTTCCACATTTGGATAACAAGGCTAGAAGAAACATAGAAAATCAGATTTTATAAAGCATATAGGATAAATATGTCCTAAGATTTGACGGTTGTGCTTTTGCTAACATTGTGCTTAACCTCAAGTGTCCTCCTGGGTATAAGAAATTACTTTTACCCCTTGCTGCTTTCAAATGTAGTTCTATGACATCTATGACATCTATCAGTAGGAAAATTAGTTACATTTTTTAATAAAGTTGAATAGATAGTCTCAGAACTTCTGCATTGTTGTGGCTTGGGCACAACATTTCAGAATTTTATCATTTTATGTTTTCATTGGATCAGTTGCTGATTATGGTGTTGTTTTTTTTTTTTTTTTTTTTTTTTGGAATCTGTGGTACTGTTTATCTCAGAGATCCAAAATATTAATAACACATTTCTAATGTCTTGTTAGGATGATGGATATGAATAGATTTTTCACAATATCGTTGAAATGAGTGAATTCACCTTTTCAAATGAAAGTGCTTGATATAGTTACTTCATTAACTCCTTGAATGAAAATTTAAATATTTAAAGAGACTAAATGAGAATTACAGCGTGATAGATAGATATTGATGGTGTCCTTGGAGTGATGACTTCTAAGAAATGGTTTTTAGAAATTAATTATTCTTTAATTTATCAGACGACAATGGCTCATAAGGGATTCATAGGATACAAGAGAGAACTTCTAGTTTGTCAGTTGTAAACTCCATTTTCCCCCAAGCAAAAACCCCTTCCCGCCATTCAAAATGTTTGACAGTTTTCTTTTTCATACATTGAAGGCAGACTGCCTGGCTTACTTTCAAAAATCCTTTTGGATAGCATCCATATTGACAGGTGGCACAGCTGTGGATTAGCTGACATTATAAAAATAATTCATGTTTTTCCATGTGCTTTCAAGTTGTGACCATTGTCTTGGATATTCTTAATCCAACAGTAACTTACTTCTTTGTACTGTGAAAAATACAAAGAAGATAAAAAAAGATAACTGATATTTTTCTTCGAATTGTGAGTGGGAAATACAACTTTGGTCAATGATGAGAGTCAGTTCCTTATTGGTGTCTGTTTATAGAGTTCAATAGGGAATTAAATTATAATATGAAGAAATTGGAGGTCAGAGAAAAAAGGAAGAATGACTGTTGATTTTTAAATGTTGTGTGTGTTTTTTTAAACTGTTGGCTTTAAATGTGTTAGAAGATGTCAACATATGAGAACATTAACTGCTATACATAACCAGATTCATTTCCAAAAGAAAGAAAGACACTTTCTCATATTGTTAAATTGTTTAATGTTTTTGGACTTACATTTTTATCACATGAAAAATAATGAGTTTTAGTATACTTACCTCCATCAAAGAGAGGAACTGGGTGGACTTTATCCCTGAGAATGATGCTAGAAACATATAAGAGATTGTCCATATTGCCTCCTATTAGGGAGTGATCATGCTTTTTCTTGCTTATCAAGTAAAAATGAGGCAATTAAAGTATTTTGTTAATTAGCATTTTTCATTGATTCATAACAGAACTTTCAATTTCTAGGAAATGATTTTCTACGAAATGATTTTCTAGGAAGTGATTTTACAATTGCAATTAATACTCCCCATTAGAAGGGTTATTTGAATGGTGAATTACCTATTCTTTCTTAAAAAAATAGAATATGGAAGAAAAACTTTGCATCTGTATTTATTATCTGATTGTTATTTTTTGCAAAAATGTTTAGTAAATAATTCAAATTAAGAACTAGTACGTGGCCAAATTTCCTTCCCCAAAAAACTTGACATCATTTTTTTCTTAATTATTTTGAGATTTTCTGTGTTGGTGGATATCTACTTTCATTTTTAACAGTCTACACCATACCAATTTTTCAATTCTGTTTAGTTCTTGAACATCTGAAACATAAATAATTTTACTAGCATCATTTATTTTTCAAGGAAAATATTAATAATAATAGCTAAAGTTTAATAATCCAGGCACTGTTCCAAGCATTTCATGTAAAGTGTCTAATGTAAATATATCTTAACATTAGCTAATAAATGTTGATTACAATTTTTTTTAACAAATATCAAACGTTTTTTGACTTTATGGTCACACTATTTATTCAATGGTGATTGGGTTCACACACTACAGGAAAGCAAGAGAAAACCTCACACAAACATCCAGAGAAAAAAAGAATTGTCATGCAACAAAATGAGATAGTCTTTCATTTTAGTTCCTAGAAAGATTATGAGGTGGGTGGAAGGGAGAATGAGCCAAATGATTGCTCCATTTTTCTAGTTGAAAGTTTATTTTTCCCATAATCAGGGAATTTACATTCTAATTTTTGGAACCATGGACTGTACATTTGAGTGGCAGTAAATAATTGTATTTATTTTTCTTCAAACACCTTTCAATGTTTTGCAAGTAGAAATCATTATTAAAATAAGGATTGAGCATTGTTTGAGCAATGGAACTCTTAGGTGTGATGCTGAATGTGGTTTGTCCATTTAAAACCAAACATAGGCTTTGAGAATCTCTGTCTTAAATAGTACCCATATATTACCAAAGCCAGATTTATGTAGTGGTTTATTGTCTCAGAGATTTTATTTTAGCTTTTCATCAAGTTAAAATAAAAAACCCTTTTAGAAAAGAATGCTTTGAAAACTAGTCATAGAATAATTGAACTTAAAACATTTTAAATTCCTGCTCAACCATTCACAGTAGAAAGTTGAAAATAATTCGTAAGATCTAGAATCCAGAAACCATGCACTCAGATTGTCTCCATGAATTTTAAACAGGTAGGAGAACCAGCAGTTTTTCACTTGACCATCATAATGAGTGGCTAATTTACTTTTGGTTTCCCAATCAGATGACTTCTGTTAAAACCCTGGCTCCTTTTCTCCACCTTAATTTTCTGTATAGCTTAATCTGTATTATTCATGTTTTTCCATGTACTTTTCAAGTTGCGACTACTGTCTTGGATATTCTTAATCCAACAATAACTTACTTCTCTGTACTGTGAAAAATACAAAGAAGAACAGAAGATAACTGATTTTTTCAAAATCTTCATTTTGAGAATTTTCTCTACCATTATCTTTGGGTTTAGGCCATTTAATGTGAGTTAGATGTAACAATAACCAGGTAAAAGCGCCTTTTATAATTCCTGGAACATAGCAAGGTTTGGTAAATGCAGATTCCTTCTTCACGTTTCCTTTCCTCTCATCCTAACACATGTACCCATTGAGAAAAAGGGAGCAAGAAATTTCTTTGAGTCAGAGAGTCAGAATTAAAGACTAGTAACGTTTTTGAATTGTTATAGCAGTTATTTCTTAAATGTTTATCACTTAATATATGGCATCTCTCTCTCTCTTTTTTTTTTAAATGTATCTGTTATGCTATAGCTCCCTTCTCAAAGTACCAATCCCTCAAAGTACCAATTCCCAAAAGTTCTATGATTTGTTCATGAACCCAACCTGCGAAGTGCTTTTATTTATTTATTTATTTATTTATTTATTTATTTTGAGGCGGAGTTTCACTCTTGTTACCCAGGCTGGAGTGCAATGGCGCGATCTTGGCTCACCACAACCTCCGCCTCCTGGGTTCAGGCAATTCTCCTGCCCCAGCCTCCTGAGTAGCTGGGATTACAGGCACGTGCCACCATGCCCAGCTAATTTTTTGTATCTTTAGTAGAGACGGGGTTTCACCATGTCGACCAGGATGGTCTCGATCTCTTGACCTCGTGATCCACCCTCCTCGGCCTCCCAAAGTGCTGGGATTACAGGCTTGAGCCACCGTGCCCGGCCCCAAAGTGCTTTTAATACAAACCCATTCATAGCTGAGATGACTACTACTGATGATGATGCTAATGATAAAAAGAACAGGAGGAAAAAGAGAAGGAAGAGGGGCAGGGAAAACAAGAAGAGGATAAAGAGGAAGAAGAAGAGGTCACTGAACAGGCTAAAGGAAGAATAAACCCCAAATTTTCCCCTAAATAGAGACAGATCTACCAGAGCAGCTAAACCTGGTTTGAGAGAATGTAGCAAGGACTCCATTTATGCCATTAGGTTTGAATTAAACATAATCCTTTTATTCTTTCACCTGAAATATATTCAGTAGTTTGGTGGTAGCTTTCTAGAAAATAAATAGATTGTCTTTAAGAGCCCACACATACTTTTAGCATTATGATTGTAGCAATGAAGTCAAATTGATTAAACTGCCAGGGTCAGCAAATGGTTACTGAAACTTGGAGAATTATGACATAATATTTTACAATATGCTGTTGAAATTTAACAAAGGAGTTTGCAAATTTGCTGACACTAGGCTTATTGTGTTCATTCGTAAGTATTGATCAAAGAAAACCAAATTACACAAGAAATAACAGTTTGAAATCATTGAGGACAGTTTAATAAGATAAGGTCTTTTCTAGGATATATTTAGTAATTTTCAAAGTAATGAATTTTAAAAATAGCATGCTAGTGAGTAATCAATTTTCTTTTGTCTTCTTTTGTGCTTTATTTTAGTCTTTGTATTTTTATTGGTATATAGTCCTACACAATTGGCTGATATTTTAGATGGAATCAAGAAACAACACAGTCTGAAAACAGAGCACCTGAGCTCTGGTAAATTGTACCTGAAGAGTATTTCCTTCTAACCTTTCGATGTTCATCATAGTCTCCCTACAGTTTTGGTGTACTTATTTTTTTTACGTATCACTAATTTGAGTTTTCAGAGGAACTTGTGATACCATTATTTGATGGAATTTAGAATGAATTCTTGTTAAACAACTGAAATAACTTCATGTTTTATAGGCCAGTTACGTACTCAAGCTGAAAAGTGTAATCTTGAAGAAAGGCAAGCTTATTTATGTAAGGGTTATTTTCAGATAGTTAATTTTTGCAACACTCTATGAAAATTAATTCACAAAGGGATGGCAAGTATGTATTTCCCTAACTCTACTACACCTTTTAGCACCTTTGAGACCCCTCCCAAAGGTCTAACAGGAGCTACTAATTTATCACACATGTGATTCTTTCATATCATCTGTGTATTAAGAGTGACCACCAAATTTACATACATATCAAAAATATGTATGTTCGTTGTTTCTGCTAAGTTGGAAGGGAACTTTGTTTCATATTTACAGTTATATCATCAAATTCTGCAATGATGCAAAAGCAACATCAGTATAACCTAATGATGAGGGCTTTTCAGGCACTTGTATTACCCATGCATGTGTCCCCCCAAGCATTCCATAGTCTTTAAAGTATTAAAAATTACAGTGTATTCATGTAAGTCTCAATTTTTTAAAAATTGTGTCATATCCACTGGTCACTTTATTCCATCTCTATCAGATTCCTGGAAAATCCTCTCCTGTTAACTGACAAATTTATTTTGCTTCAGCCTTTAGGTATTCGTAGATTTATTTTTAAACGTCTACTGAGTGATCTGTTACTTATTTGACTACATTATAGATGTATTAGTTTGAACCATGTCAAATTACTAATATTAAACACTTTTGATCTACAAAATGGCTATTCATAATACCTATAATATTAATGTGCTACATTTATAAAAGTTTTTAGGCCAGGCATGGTGGCTCACACCTGTAATCCCAGCATTTTGGGAGGCCAAAGTGGGTGGATCACCTGAGGTCAGGAGTTCGAGATCAAGCTACCCAATATAGTAAACCCCCATCTCTACTAATAATACAAAAAAAGAGAGAAGTTTTTAATGTGATCCTGATTTTAATATACAAATTAGAAATATATGATGTGACATGATTAAGAAGTATGTATTATACTTATGTGAAGTGTAGTAAACTTATCTGGTATTCTTCAAAGTCCTTGTGAGGCCATTTAATTCACTGCTTAATTTTCCCTGTTAGCAAAAAATGGCAAACTATTTGAAGACTTTATTGTTTGAGACATTTAAATTTCACGAAAAAGCTAACATTGATCTCATTTCTTAGGTTGCTTGAGTTCAGTACATGGGAGGCTTGTTAAACATAGCATTAAGATTAACAAGTGTTTAAGACTTACTCTGCCTGTCTTAGTATAGACAGAATGTCTTTTAATCTAGAGATTGGAAAATGTGCTTTGTTTTTCCTTGGATAGAATAGCACTCCAAAAATTATTTTCCATACATGTGGCATGACTCAATGGAGTCTCAGAGCCCACAAGCTGGGACTACCTTTCTGTTATGAGGGGGTTCACTTTTAGATCCTCTAGGATGAGTTACAGGGCTGTTTTGTGGTCCTTGAGGGACAATGAGTTACATACAATTTCAGTATTGAATGTAACCCAGGCATTAACCTGACCATTATTACCTCTATGGTGATTTTGAAATTTTATACTGCAAGAAACAGAAGCTTTCATTGAATGGGTTTTATGATCTGTGTTTTAGAAATATGATGAAGCCATTATTTCGGCCTCAGAGTGGACAGTAATGCAGTATTGCACCAAAGGACAATGGAATATGCTTTATTTTATGTAGGTACATAATTTCAGCTGTTATTTTTAAAGTGTGGGTATGGAAACAAGTGGGAATGGATAGGGAAGAATTTGATGCACCCATCTTGCTATAGAACAGATTAAATTACTTTAGATAAGATTTGGCCTAGAGGTTGGAGGGTCTGTTCTCTGACTTGGGTAATTTGCATTCAGTAAAGTTAAAAAAAATTGATATTATCTAAAATGGACTTATATACACGGGGTTAGCATACATTGATTAAGCAAAACAATCTGTCTCTACCTAGGTTTGGATATATGTTATGTAATTTTGTTTTTGTTATATTTGGTATATTCTTTTTAGCTATTTGTTTTTATTTCGTATATTCTCAAGTAAGATTGCTCTTCAGCCCTCACCACAACAGTTAGCCCTCAACCACAAATTATACACTTATTGGAATTATTTGACTTCCTGACCACTTTGGATTCCATATACTTTTTAAAAATATTGTACTCTCAGTATCATTTTATTTGAAATTAAAATTTTGAAGCATCTTTAAAATTTAGTATTAAAAATCCCATGTAAGGGTCCATAAGAAGTTGAATGAGAAAAAGAGCTGAACCTCAAAAATATTTGGATTATATCCTTATCAGTGGGGTTTTATATTAGGCCTCCTGCACAAGGGTGTTCTGCTTGTTTTTGAAAACACTTGCTCCTTCACTGTGGTACTCTGTTTTTATACGCAGTCATTGGAGGTGTCTGTTAGACCTCAGTTTTCTCCTTGACTCCAATAGTTCCATTTTTTAACTTTCATGTATAAAAATACCAATATTACTTCTGTGCCTCACGTGCTTTTACTTTCTTGCACTAATATCAGTTTGTGTTCTTATAAGTTGAGTTTGCAAAACTATTCTCCAATGGACTCTCAGATCCCTAGATACTTAGATTCGATCAGTTCTTAGTGTGAGAGAGAAGAACACTAAAGATTGTGCACTCAGTGTCTGTTGTTTTGGAAGAGGTCATTGAATGCTCCTGCCCCAAAGTAAGTCTATATGAGTGGTTCAGAGTCAATAATTAAAGAACTGGATGTATTTTTTGGCAAAAAAAGAAATGATTTTTATTATAAAAAAGGGTTAATGCCTGTGATATTCTAGGAAAGGGAGTTGACTGGAGCTCCCTAAGACGTAAGAGCGAAGAAAGATTGTGAGTGCTGCCTAAGACCTCCTGGGGCGGGAAAATGAGATTGGAAGAGCTATTTAAAGGCATGTTGGGAAAGAACAATGTTGTTTCCCATTTTGCAAAATGAAAAAAGAAAAAAAATGAAAGATGGTAGACTAGTATATTTTAAGCACTATATATCAGGCCACTGAAATCTTTGAACTCATTGCTCGTAACTAGCCTCTGGCAAGGATTTCCAGTTTCCTTCCTTTTGCTTTCATGTGCAATACAGCCGAGGACATGCCAGACAAAAACTGAATACCCCTCTTGGTGCATTATAAAAATGCATTTTACATTTCCCTTGGTAAAATTGCTTTCCTGAGGAAATCCACTGTATATTAAGGAGAAAATGGGACACTATGAAATAAGTATCTTTGCATTTCAATTGTGTGTTACATTTGCTCTAAAAAAGAATTGACTCAGGATTCAGAGGGTAACAGAAAGGATGTGTTTGAGAAAAGCGGTAACATTCAAAACTGTTCTATCTGTGATTGTCAATAAGAATTAAGTTGACTCTCCTTACCCCACCAAGAAATATAATAATTTGAAAGATCGTATACAAAGTTTGTATGTATTTTTTGATAAGGTGATTTTGGTAAATATGCAAGAAATATGACGTAAATTTACTATTGCTCATTGTTAAATCTAAGTTAAGTGTCTCAAGTTTTCCTCATTCTGTAACCTAGCTTTTCAGTTTTGCTCTTTAAATTTGACAATTACGTAAAGGAGATTTTTATTTGTCTTGAATAAGTGAATTATACGTGTCATAAACAGAGTTTTCTTACCCTTAAGTAGGTGAATTAGGTGCTTTTAGGAAAATTTGGGTATGTGACAATCTTAATGTCAAGTTTAAATATCGCAGCTTCATTACAAATTATTAAATGATATAAAATCAACCTTTGTGAAAGGTGAGGTGATTTTTGCCTTACATTGTTATAAATGATTAACATAGACCAGTGATTATTAACTTCACTTTGCAATGTATGTGTTATGTTTGTGACTTGAGGTTTGTCTTTGTAAGTTACAGAAGTGTAGCAGTACCATATTCTGAGTAACTCTTCAACATTAGTTTGCTTTAGAATCACCTATTTTTTTGGCCTGGAGGGGTGGCTCAAGCCTGTAATCCCAGCACTTTGGGAGGCCGAGGCGGGTGGATCACGAGGTCAAGAGATCGAGACCATCCTGGTCAACATGGTGAAACCCCGTCTCTACTAAAAATACAAAAATTAGCTGGGCACGGTGGCACGTGCCTGTAATCCCAGCTACTCAGGAGGCTGAGGCAGGAGAATTGCCTGAACCCAGGAGGCGGAGGTTACGGAGAGCCGAGATCGCGCCATTGCATTCCAGCCTGGGTAACAAGAGTGAAACTCCGTCTCAAAAAAAAAAAAAAAAAAAAGAATCATCTATTTTTGGCAATTACTGGACTTCATTTCACCACCTGAAGTTTCTGATTCAGTAAGTGTGGAGTGGGGTCCAGGAATCTGCCTTTCTAGTACTTTCTCAGGTATTGCTGTATTTGTGGATTCTGGGACCACACTTAGAGAATTGCTAGTCCAATAGATTATTGGTTACAAACCCTGGTAGCTTTCCCAATTGTGACTCATAATTTATATGTCAAAATAAAGAAATTATGGATTTGAAATCCTAACATTTGAGAGAAAATTATATTTAGAGATTGCAATCATTTAAAATGAGAACTTTAAGGGTGGTCTGGACAATACCTCTATAATTTTGC
Organism: Saguinus oedipus; assembly: GCA_031835075.1. Classification (NCBI taxonomy): domain Eukaryota; kingdom Metazoa; phylum Chordata; class Mammalia; order Primates; family Cebidae; genus Saguinus; species Saguinus oedipus. The sequence goes on from CM063171.1 coordinate 14,097,479, forward strand.
CTTTGAAAACAAAGAGAATTTCAAAGTCTACAATCATGTACAAAAGCTCTTGACTTCTTCAGAAGTATTGCAAAATGATTGGGAGGCTTTGGTGGGTGATTACTTGAGGCGGAGAGTTAAATTATATATAGTCATTAATCTGGATTATTCAATAGGCATTGAAGAAAATTGAAATCATGAGATGATGGGGGAAATCAATTGAGATAGCCTATAGTTTTGAAAACGATAACGTATGTAACAAAACAGTTATCATGTATTCCATATACATGGGACCTCAATTATTTGAGAGCAGGATATAAACATGGATATTACATCATACCTTGTTACTGGTATTAATATTGTCAGTCCCACCAGCTACCTACCCAAACATTATTAATGAATAAATTTTATGACCAAGATTGTGAACGACCCAATAAACACTACCTCTAAATATAATTTAAGTTGGTTATCACTATTGCGACTGAATAAGATCATAGAGCATTTTTTATTCACAAATAAAATGAATAAAATCAAAGTAAAAACTAACTATGAGGATCCCAGCTATTAACATGTGCTGTAGAATTATGTATTTGGTTTCTGGCATTATTTGGTTCAATTTTACGTGTGTTAGTTATCTAGAACAAATAAAATGACTAGCATCTTTTCACACATTGGTATGGAATATGATATTAAATTAGCCAGTATTTTTTTAGAAAAGAACATCCTTAATAATCTGAAAGAATTGAGTACTTACTGAGAAAAAACAACAGAGACTGGCATAGGATTAACACCCACAAGAAAACAATTTGGGACTTATCAGAAATGCTTAAAAATACTCTTCTGGGTCAAAACAACTTTCAAAACATGTTTAGTATATTCTGGGGCAGGAAAGAAGTTATGAGGTTTAATTCCTAGGGGTAGTACTGAGAGGAAGATAGTCTTCAAGCCCCTTCATGGATGCAAGCTGTTTGCTTCTTTGATTTTGATCTAATGAATCTATAATAAGCTTCCACAGGAATTATATTTTAACACCTTCTCCCAGAATTCACAGATGTACATATCACTCCTAAATTATAATCCATATTAGGCAAAACAACATAAAAGTATTGTTAATGCAATCACATTGGGTGAGTGGTTTGGAATTTAGCTTTTACATACCTATAATGAAAATCACTAAAGTACCAGAGGGAAGATAGTGTAAGTAAACAGAACCATTCAAACATGGATTTAAATTCTAACTCTGCCATATACTGGTTGTGTTTTTAGGCCGGTGATTTAACTTCTGATCAAGAGACTTAATTTTCTTATTCATCAAGTAGGAAGAAAAGTACCTATTTGTTGGAATTGTTGAGGCATTTAAAAATCATTGAATGCACTGCTTGGTAAATTACAGATGATCAAAATAGATTTTTATTCATCTTTTAGATTATATTATTACCTTCATTTTATTGTTATAGTGCCCCCTTGTCCATGCTAAAAGCCATCCAGTTTCCGTGTTTGTGATTATATGTAACACAAATATAACTCTCATTGCTAAATAAGTAGATAATTAGTTTAGAATGATTGATTGCTAGCCATTCTTCTAAGTGTCATTGTGCAAGGCAGACTACATTATAAAACTTTTGATGTAGAAGTGGTGGAGATAAACAGCAACGAAAACAGCACTCACACATAAATAAATAGATATTTAAGGAAATATCGGTGATATAGTTTGAGAAAAACAGGGTGCCATGTTAGAAAGTGACAAGATTGCAATCAAGCTGTTAGTTACAGCTGCAGTCTCATATTAAGGCTTGGTTGGGGTGGAGGGAGGAATCTACTTGGTGGCTCACTCAGGCAATGTCTTGTTGGCAGGCCAGTTACCACATGAACCACTCCACAGGACTGCCTCACGACACAGTGGCTGGCTTCTCCAAATCAAAGGATCTAAGATACATTGGAAAAGAGACTCCATGTTAGTTGGAAGCCACAGTATTTTTACTTATTTTATTTTATTATATTTCATTTTATTTTAAGACAGTGTGTTGCTCTGTCATTCAGGCTGGAGTACTGTAGTGATTATGGCTCACTGCAGCCTCAAACTCCTGGGCTCAAGTGATCCTCCCACCTCAGTTTCCTCCCAGCTAGGACCACAGGTGTGCCTCACCAAGCCCAGCTAACTTTTTAGTAGTCTTTGTAGAGACAGGGTCTCACTATGTTGTGCAGGGTGGTCTTAAACTCCTGGCCTCAAGCAATCCTCCCTCCTTGGCCTCCTAAAATGTTGAGATTATAGGCATGAGCCACCATGCCCAGTCCACAGTGCTTTCATAATGTAATCTTGGAAGCAACATTTAATTGCTTCTGCCATATTCTATTCATTAGAAGCAAGTCATTAAGTGCAGCCCTTACTCAGGTGAGCAGATTTCAGAAAGTCATGAATGCTACTAGGAAGGAATTGAGTGTCCCAAAGGGACTGACTGCCTCAGATAGCCAGAGGTACCTTGGATGCAATGTGTCCAAAATGGAATTTATCAACTGACTGCTGAATCAACTCCATATCCTTTGTTCTTGAATTCCATCGCACCTGTCACCATGTATGTACACTGTGTCCCAAGCTAGAAGCTTACAGGTCACTAGAAGCTTACAGGTCACTAGTAATGCCTTTCACATTTTCATCTATATCTAACGGGTTATCAAATACTTTCACTTCAGAAATGTCTCCTAATTCAGATTCTCATCTTCATTTACTCAGCTGCTAAGACTATGAATCAACTCTTTTCTGTAGCTATTGAGATTATCTTTATTATGCTTCTCTTCATCCCATTTCTATTCACTTTAATTAGAAAAATTTCTCTCAAACAAAATATATTCATGGATTCTGTTACTTAAAGGCTTCCATTGTTTATAATACCTATAAAATCAAATCCACTAGTTTGATGTTGGCATATCAGGCACTTTATAATATGGCCCAAAGCCAAGTTTCTAGCCCTGTTATCCAATCTCATCATTCTCACAGGGTTGAAATACTGCCAGCAAGGCACGCCCTCAGGTGATGTGTGCAGGCCCATTCTGATTTCTTTTTCTGTCTTCTTTCTTATCTACCGTGCCGCAACCAGAACCTCATCAGGAAGCTTTTTTCGGGCTTCCATATTCATCATAAGTCAGGCAATTCCCCAGTTCTAGTACATTTCTATAATGTCATGCAGCTCATTGAGTTATCAGCTTCATTTTTTTCTTTTTATCTTGTCTTTTTAGAATAACTTCTGAGCAATGTTAATCTTGAAATCAAAGTTCTGAGCAGACTGGTATAAGGATTAACAATAATTACCGAGTGAATAAACACTTCTTTGTTTAAGTTATTGTGTATAATTGCACTATATCTTTGAAAGGAAAATAATTGAACTACAGAGGGTCCAAAGAAGGGCTATGAACAAGATTAACATTTGATTATGGTTTCTGTTAGGGACTTACATATGTAAATCTAAAGAAATTATATGAATATTTAACACTTGTTGAGATAACACCATTTGCTAAGCACTATTTCGAGTGCATTACATTTATTAATTTACACAATCCTCACAATAACTATATAAATAAGGTACTTTTATTACTCTTATGTTATGGATAAGGTTGCTAAGACTCAGAGATTTTTGGTAGTTTTTCCAAGGTCACTCAGTAGCAAGTGGTGAAGTTGCTTCTCAGTCCTGTCAATGTAGATACAAATACTTTGTCTTACTCTAGAAACAAAGTGGTTTCCAAAGATGTATCCAAATCAAGATGACATACACTGGAAAAGGTTAAAAAGTAAAACAAAGCCGGGCGTGGTGGCTCACGCCTATAATCCCAGCACTTTGGGAGGCCGAGGCAGGTGGATCACGAGGTCTAGAGATCGAGACCATCCTGGTCAACAAGGTGAAACCCCGTCTCTACTAAAAATACAGTAATTAGCTGGGCATGGTGGTGCATGCCTGTAGTCCCAGCTACTCGGGAGGCTGAGGCAGGAGAATTGCTTGAACCCAGAAGGCGGAGGTTGCGGTGAGCCGAGATCATGCCATGGCACTCCAGTCTGGGTAACAACAGCGAAACTCCGTCTCAAAAAAAAAAAAAAAAAAAAAAAAAAAAAAGTAAAACAAAGACTAAAAGGCAAAAGACTAATTAGGGTAAATGTATGAAATTGTATTTGTGAACCAAGATGATCAGAATTTATAATATCATAAAAAGAATTTTAAAATATTTTCCCTCTAAGTACCAGAAAGAACTTTGGCAGCTTACCAGAGTTTAAAGAGGAAAAGAACTCCTGCTATCATGAACACTGGGAAATGCTTTTCTGAAAATCAAGACATCAGATGATCCAAGTAAAAAGTATAAACAGCGTCTGATGTGCAGAAGAATTCATGGATCTCCGCTGGGCATGGTGGCTCACACTTGTAATCCCAGCACTTTCTGAGGCTGAGGCAGGCCAATCACCTGAGGTCAGGAGTTCGAGAGCAGCCTGGCCAATGTGATGAAACTCTGTCTCTACTAAAAATCCAAAAATTAGCCAGGCGTGGTGGCAGGCGCCTATAATCCCAGCTACTCAGGAAGCTGATGCAGGAGAATTGCTTGAACCCAGAAGGCAGAGCTTACAGTGAGCCAAGATCACACCACTGCACTCCAGCTTGGGGGACAGAGTGAAGTCCCATCTCAAAAAGTAAAAATAAAATAAAAATAATTCAGGATCTTTTGTAGACTATTCCAGCATGTTCTTAATTTCTGTAAGATGGGGAAGGTGGGTACCAGGCCATCTCCATCAACAGGGTCCTGGATAGCTCAGAGGAAGAGGATTCATATTATATTAAGCCAGAGAACATCTTTCAGAAGGGCAGTTATTAATTTTTTGGAAGAGTTCTACAAAAAAATACATAATATAGTTCCTAATAATGGGCTCATATGTACTAGTTAAAGAATGTATTAACATGGATAACTTTTTAAAAGATAATGTTAAGTGAAAAACCTGGGACCACAAGCACAGAACACCATGCCTGGCTGATTTTTGCATTTTTTATAAAAATGGGGTTTCACCATGTTGGCCAGGCTGGTCTCAAACTCCTGGCCTTAAGTGATCCACCTGCCTCAGCCTCCTAAAGTGCTGGTATTACAGGCATGCATCACCATGGTCTCCCACATTGTTAACGTTATCATTTCTTGTTATATTATTTACATTTGAAAGGTTTCTTAAGAAAAATATTTAAAAGTAAAGGCATTATGAACACAATAACATGAGCATTCAATATGTACTTCTGTTTAATTTCAATATTTCCTTTGAAATTGGCAAATAAACTTTCTGATCAAGTATCAAAGAATTATAAGTTAAATTCCAAAATAAAGACTTTTACATTGTATTTTAAAATATAGACTTGTTAAGCAAAATGAAATTTAACTTCTCAAATTTTACTAACATTTAATCAGTTATAATTATCAGCTGATGTATTCTAAGTAAATGTAGTTTTTATTTTGAAAAGTAATGCCATTATCAATTTTACAGAGTATCTTTAGAAGAAAGTATTTTCCAAGTCCATTAAAAATAATTTGTTACTAGGGCAGTAAAAAACATATAAGATTGTCTCTTCATTCTGGGCATTTTCTTCATTTAATTATTTCTTAGTCTTTTTTTTTTTTTATGTTTAAATGTACTTGAAAGAGTGCATACCGAATATCCAGTTTAAAACTTTAGAATAAAAATAATGGTATAATCCACAATCTGAGCTTAATACTTTCAACACATTTGACTTAATTTTTTATTTTCATGGCGATTTCAATCCAATTCATAACCAGAATAAATAAACACTATATGTTACTAGCAGTAAACAGAGGGATTGAATATATGAGCTTAAAATTTTTAGCAAGTAAAAGTTGGAAATTAAAAAGACTGAAATATATTTTTAGAGTAAGATCAAATTACTTCAACCAGAGTCAATAACTGTTATACTTTAAACAAATACCGTCATTTATTTGTAGCTTTATAAATTATTTCATTTCAATGCTAATTTTACTGATGACTATTTAGGTCTTGTGAAGACCCCTCAGGTTATATGATTAATAACTAAATATGACCACAGGTTACCTTATCAAAGCATCGATTTGATTAAATAGGCTTCCCATAAAGATGTTAATATATGGAATTATTTCTGGGAGTGTAGAAGAACAATATGTCAATTTTCAGAGGGAGTAAAAATAACAAAATATTTGGAAACTAGTCTGCTCTTGCTACAGAAAAGTGTGTGTGTGTGTGTGTGTGTGTGTATGGAATAAACAGGCAAAATATGAATGTCCCTATTTTATAATAAATATTTCTTCTGTGTGTCTTAGATGAGTGCTTTCAGTTTGTTATAATCATTTTGTTGGTAGCCTCCATCTATCGAGTAAGAGAAAATTGAATTTCTTCTCTGTTACATGGATTAAGATGGTGGCTGCAATCAATTTCTGAGTTCAATTTTAAATATGCAAATTTAGTCTTTTATAAATTGCTCTTACTTTACATATAGGGACATTTATAACAATACATCCAACAGTCTACAAATTAATGTCAAATAATGAAGCAAGCTCCAAATTGTGTGACTGCCACCAGTTGACTGGGTGGCATATGGCAAGTCACTTAACCTTGGAGACCTTAATTTCCTATTTGCAGTACTAAGGAGTGGCACTATAGTTCCATGTCTATGTTTCTATTAATTTTAGTGCATTTTAAAAACCAGTATTTTCAATAAAAATGTAAAAACATTATTAAATTCTTGTCATTTTTCTAGAAAATATATCTCTTCCATTTATACATTTTATTTTATTTATCTCTACTTGTTTTAATAAAGCCCATCTGCCATCTGATTTATTTATTAAATAAACTCATCTGAGCATCAGTTTTTTTTTTTAACCTAGTAGATAGAGCCTGCATATAACATGATTATAAAGTGCGAAAATAAGGGAACTCTAGTCCAAAAGACATAGGAAAAAGATTTGCCAAAAAAAGGTACATACATATTATATTTCTTTATTCTTTCTCTGTTTCTTTTCTCTCTCTCTCTCTCTCATATACACACAACCACCCCCTATTAAAGCAAATTTTAATCATAAATATAATACCCAAGTGAAGCTAAAACACTTTGTATATTATATATCTAAAGGATTTGTTTAAATATTGTTTAAACCTAGTGCTAACATCTGCGTTCTCTTCCTCCCTAAAAGAGGAACAACGTATCTTTTATGCAATGAATAGATAATTCCATCATAGGCAAAATCCTTTAATTCATGGTATTTGTTGTTCTTGCTTTTCAAATAAATACTTTTCAAAACAGTAACCAACAGGATATACAACTTTCCCTATGCCTTCATAAATTCACTGTACAATATAAAATTAAAATAATGTTGAGATAGAGTAACTTCCAGTTTGGAGAATATGGTTTCCTTATATCATGTATGACCCAGTGGAATTTGCTTTTGGAATGAAAAAAAAGCTAAAATATATTGACTTCAGGCATTTTTGATAGAAAATACACTTATAAAGATAACAGTAACCAAGGCAGAGGGTGAAAAGAATTATACCTGTGATACTTACAGTATTTTAGTTATTTTAAAAACTGATGGTGATCTTACTGCAAACATCTCTACAGTGCAGTCTCATGAAGTCTCATTAAAGTGTTAGCCCCTTTATTTTGCCGGTGAATTTGTTGACAGAAAGTAATTGGGTCACACTGTATTGAAATGCCCCATGTAAGCTCAGAATTCTCTGTGTTGGTTGGCATGACAACCATAGTGGTCGATTAAACATGCTCAGAAATTGGGAACCTGGGCTTCTCAGAAGCTGTTAACTAGATGGGGAATAAAACACTGTGTAGATAATGGCAAATTGGGCCAAAATGTCTAAGAATTGTCTTGAATGTGCTATTATACATTTATTTATGTAGTGCTAATAAGATAAATTGTATGTGCAAAAAGCTAGATATTTAAAAATTCCCTTAGATGATTACTAAATATAATTTTGATTTTATGTGGATTTTAATAAGAAAGGTTGAAACAGTCTTACAGTATTAAGGACTCTACTGGAGATAATTCTGATATTACTCAGAACAAACATAATTGCTATCAATGGCAATTTCTGTTTAGCTCTTTCTCCTTGTAAATGATTGTGTGAGATGCCTGGCAGATGATATCTGCAGATGGCATACAAAGGCACATTGGCACGCAAGAACAGCCTTTGCTAGCCAGTTTTGCCATAGCCAAATTTAGGGACCAGGAAGATGGTAAAAGGACAAATCATTAAGGAGAGAAAGAAGCAGAGTTGGTTTGATGGCATAACTCACTACTTTCTGTTTTCTTCTGTATCTTAACTCCATTCCTTTGGTCAGTATCAACTGTTAACATAAAGACAAAATTTGGGCATAGAAAATTAAAGCAAGTGGGGCCCAAAGTGGCTCCGGCCGGATGTCGTGGCGCTTGCGAAGGCGAGGCCAAGAGTTCAAGGCCAACCAACCTCAGCAACCTTACAACCTCTCAATGATTGGCAAAAAAAAAAAAAAAAAAAAAAAAAAAAAAAAAAAAAAAAAAAAAAAAAAAAAAAAAAAAAAGAAAATTAAAGCAAGTTATGATGTCCTGGGACACAATTCATGGCTTTTTCTTATTGGTGTGATTTGATTATACCTCAGAAAACATTTAAGCTAGGAGAAGGAATTGTCTTTCTAGAAAGTATTATTATTTTTTTACTTAGCCTGCTTTTATCTGGATAGTAAAACAATAAGGACAAGATAAATTGAACATAACAGATTTACAGCTTCTGCAATTGAGTTTAGTTGCAAATACAATCAATATGTGAGATCGATGAAGGGGCCATGTCTTAATTTTGTTATATTTTATTAGTGTGCTTGTATTAAAATTTAAACATGGATGTTTTGATTAATCAATAAGCTGAATATGGATGTCAACTATAGAAATAAATATTTTAAATAGGCCACATTTTTTTCCAAAAGTCTATTGTTGAAATAACATTTTAAAATCATTGTTCATTATAGCACTTTTGAGATGAAGACATATTAAGGATCGTCTTTGTTCTGCAAAAGCAAATTAACTGTGTAGGATTAGGAACTAATTAGTGATAGAACTGGACCTAAAACCCTGCTGGCCTCATTCAGATGCAGGCTCTTTTTACAGCACCACAGTGCCTTCTAAACCCACAGTGTGGTCAAAACACGGTAACTCCCTGCTTCCAGGAGATGTTCATTTAGGGTCAATGAAACCAACACTGTTGGTGCGTTTTATTTTCATATTCCTCATTTTCTTTCTTTCCCATAGTTCCTTGCATGGAGTTATGGCTCTAATTTATTACCTTATGCATCAGTTTTTGTTTGCTTAAATTTTTAGATCGCCCTATTAATGTCTTCATTCTGTTTATATGTCTCATTTGTCCATTAAGAATTATTAAAGACTGAATAGGGTGTTTGCTCATCATTGGCTGGTATTTTAAAATTTACTTCTGAAACACAAAATCTGCTTCTGAAATTACCCTGTAACACTATAGACACATGATTCTGTAAAATTTTCAGTTTCTGCTGTGCAGATAATTAACAGTAATAAAATATAGTTTCAGTTTAGTTTATAAATGTCTCTAACATTAAATTTTCTAGGTTTGGGGATAAAGTTTTTGTCTCTGTTGTATTTGCATCTATATCATGCTTGATTAAAGCTTTTCAAGTACTGGGATTGAAAAATGTTACATTTTTGAAAAATCAGTGGTTTGTATAATTTTATTTTTATTTATATTAGTAAAATGAAATGAATATACCTTGCCAATTTATGGAGATTTCTTTGAGAAAAACTAACTGATGGTTTTCCTTGATTTCAGGACTGAAAATAAATGTAACTCTTACTATTCTTTTTGTTTTTCTTGGCATATCAGGTAAAAATCTTTGTTTTGATTTCTCCTTTGTTATTTTTTTTAATCTATTTTCAGACGTTTCTCTTTCCCTTTCTGTTGTTTGGTCTCTTCTCCGTCTTGGCCTTTCATATTCAGACACATCCCCTCTCTCCTCCTTCCATTTGCTTTGACTAGACTAACACATGTTAATGAATGTCCGAAGAAGGGCAAAAAGAGGCTGGAGGAGGAGGGTGAGGTAGAGAGGCAAGGTGCTAGCAAAGTCAACTCTGAAATAAAGGATGAGAAGAGGGCAGATGAAAAAATGGGGAAGAAAGGATGAAACAATGGAAAAGTGCAATTTTTATAACGTAAAACTTCAGAGATATGTACATATGATTTTATCATCTTCGTGAGATTAATACGTTCATTCATTCATCGCTTAATAAATATCTAATGAGCACCCAATGTGGGTCAGCTCTAATCAAATTGCTGGGAAGACAGCAATTAAAAACAAGCTAACAAACCAAACCCAGCCTTCATGGAGCCTATATTCTAGTAGCTAAAACTGTCATTTTAAAATGGTGTTTTATATTGCTTGTGAATATTCTTTTTTCACAAGTGAGAGCAAAAAGAACAGATCTTTCAAAGAAAATTATATCTTGCATATATTCAATTAGATACATAGGTTGTGATTTGGGGAAAAAAATCTGAATTAGAAATCTGTACTTGTAAATTATCAACAAGCATTCAGTCGCTGGTGATGTTGACACTGATGAAATCAACCTGAAGTTGGCTGTAGAGCAAAAAGTACCAAAAACAGTGACTTAAAGTAAACAATTTAGAAAAAATCCCAGAATAGGAAACGGAATGTTAAATTGTCACAGAAGAGAGCTTGTGCCCTTGAATCAAGGGAGAATAGAGTTCCCGAGGGAGCCAGTGGCCAGCGGTGTCACACTTTTATGACAGACCTGGAAGGTAAGGTCAAGGGTGACTTTGGTGTGAGTATTGTTGGTGAAACTATTGAGAAAATCATTTCTGCTTTATTCTCTGCCGTGCATACCACATAAAAAACATTATTAAAGCTTTAAGATAAATTTTAATAATTGGCATGTCACATCTAATAAAAGGGATGCTTTTTTGTGTGTTGTTTGATCTTTGATAAGAATTTGAAAAGCCTTATGCATCAAGGACAAAAAATAAGAACAGAGGGAGAAATAGAAGAACAAAAGGCAGAATCCCACTCAGATTATAGGCTAAAGGAAAACTCATAGAGGGAAGTCAGTTACAGGAGGGAATGCCGTCCAATGAGTGGCTGGATAGGTTAATAAACACATTTAAAGGAGACCACAGATATTTTTCTCTTTAAAGAATAAAGTTTAGCCTTGTTCCCTGAAATCAAAGAAAAACAGTTTGGTTTAGTCTCATTTTGGGTGTGTTTGATCTTACATTTCTGTTGGAGAAAGAATTGTGGTGAAACCAGTCTGGAGGTTTTGTGCAGAATGAATTAGAGTGAGAATGGAGATGGATGATGATAGAGGCCAGACCAAGGGAAAACCTATAGAATGAAAGGGTGCAACTGACTCAAGGAAACATGGGCAGGAAGAACTGATAAGGCACATATCACATTAGTCCTGAGGGAGAAGGGAATGTCTAGACTCAAGATGCTTTCATGTGCTTGAGTGATAAGGAGAATAGAGAAATAGGAATGGCAGGAGAAGGTGCTGGATAAAGGGGAAAAATGACTTATTTTAGATAGTTTGAGTGTGAAGTGGCATTAAGACATCATATGAGGGTGAAAATAAACAATCAGAAGTGAGGGACCAAAATAAGTGGGGGGGGGGCAAAGGTTCAGCATGGGAACTTTGTAGATGCCCACATTGAGGTAACTGGAGGAAGGAGAGTGGGGAAAAAGGGAGAGAAGAAGGATAATTTGGATCAAACGTTACCTGCCAACTGCTATTCATTTTTCCAAAAAAAAAAAAAAAAGCCTTTCCTGATCTTCAAAAAAGATGGTATTATTTGTAAGTGTCTCGACCTGAGATTTTTAAACATTCTCAATTCATGGTGTTTGTAGCGTCCCAGTAATTTCTCCTCATGGTGTCTCTAAGTCAAAAGAAACGCCTCGCACTTTTAGGTTAATGGATGTCATTGTGTTTCCTGTTGAAAGTTTAAAATACCCAGCAGTGTTCTGTGAGTTTGCTGCCACTCTGGGAGATGCTTTGGATCACAGGTTGGAAACTATAGGTTTATGCTATGCTGTCTCCCATTTCTTTTCTCTATCAAAGTGTATATAGCTCTATAATTGCTTCTGTAATTTTCTGTCTTTCTGATTGGACTGAGTCTGCAAACTACACGAGCAAAGATCCATTTTCATCTTGTTCCCCGTGGAATCCACCTTGTCAGCCATGATGATTAGCTTGTGGCAGGTGTTCAGTAACTAGTTGTTAAATTAATCCCAATTATGAGTGCAGTAATCTTATTAGTCTTTATATATGGTGCTGATTTATCTTCATCTATTTTTCAAACTCTAAATTATTTTCTGGCACATTTCTTTTAGTAGAATTCTTCTAATGATCTATGTGAAATTTGTTGACAACATATGAGTAGTATGAATGCAAATGCTAAAAAATGGATTTCATTTTTAGTTCTGCCTAAGAGGGTAAGGGAATTTAAAAGAATAATCAGTTTGCGTAATTGTTAACTCTTAAGGGTTCTTTAGAAGAGATGAGAATAATAATAATAACAATAGTTAATATTAATATAATATGGTTACTAATTCTGTTCTCCCAACAGGTGTAGGAGGTATGATGCATAACAACCTACCCCCAAAGTTAGTAGCTTAAGACATTCATTTTTCACAACTACGTGAGTTGTCTGACTCATTCTTCTGTTCTATGTGATATTGGCTGCAAGGGACATCTGCAGTTATCTCGGAGCTTGATTGGGCTGGAATGTCTAAGAGGGCTCAGTTGATGCTGGGTGATGGCTGTGAGCTCAGCTGAGACTCTGTGCCAGAATGTCCAGGTGTGGCCTCTGCATGGAACTGGGACTTTTCATAGCATGACAACTGGACTCAGTCAGGAACATCCCCAGAGCAAGTTATCCTAGAGACTAAGGCAATAGTCACAAGCCTTCTTATGATTTATCTTCAGAAACTGGGGAACTTCACATCTGTCACATTGTTCTTGCAATGCCAACTCACTAAAGCTAGTCCAGCTTCAAGGAGAGGGAATTAGATTTGTTTCCATGTAATAAGCAGCATGCATATACAGAAAGGAGATGAATTGAGATCTTTGACTATTACCAAATGTAGGTACTATTAATTTTCTTATTAGCATTGAGGCTATTAATTTATGGAGAGGCTAGTAATGTAATTTGACAGTGGATAAGCGCAACAGCCCATACTCATACTTAGAGAATTTGCTCCCAAGAGTCTGTATCTTTAATCACAACCAAGTAGTGCCTCAGCCTCTAGCAATACTGTTCATTCTCATATATGATTACACACACACACACACACACACACACACACACACACTCTTAGCATCTTTAGAGGTCTTGATGATATTGACTATAATCATAGTTATTTGTTTTTGACTAGTTCATTAGAATTCACATTCATTATTTTATTTACCCATCAGATGAATTTCTCTTTCAATTATTTGATTTTGAAATAATGCTACATTTACAAAAGCATTGCAAAGATAGTGCAGAAACTTGCATTATATAGTTAACCCAGCTTCCTCTAATATTTACATAACCATAGTACATTAATCAACATCAATAAATTAACAATGATATAATAATCTCTAATTAACTACAGAAATTATTTGGATTTGCTAATCTTATCTACTAATTATCTGCTAATGTCACTTAATGTTCTAGGATGCAATCCAAGATACTACTGTTGCATTTAGTCATCATATCCCATTAGTTTCTTCCAAGCTGTGACCCTGGTTCCATATTTCTTTGTTTAACATGACCTGACACTTTTGAAGAATACTAGTCATGTATTTTGTAGAATTTTCTTATTTGGTGTTTGTCTGATATTCTCTCATGATGAGAATGAATTAAAGATCTGCGGGAAGGATAGGACAAAAGTGACATGCCTCTCTCATCACATCAGGTCCAGGAGTGCATATTATCCGCATTATGTATTACTGGCAATGTTAACACTGATCACTTGGTTAAGATGCTATCTGCTAGGTTACTACACTATGAAATTACTATTTTTCCCTTCCAAACTGTATCTGCTGAAAAAGTGAGACATTCTGTCTATACTACACTTTTAAAGAGAGGTGATAAGCTCCACTTCCTAGAGGAAGGGATATCAAAAAATTTGTGGACATATGTTAACACTACCACTGTAATGAGTAGATACTACAGAGAGATACTTACCTCGAGGCTATGCAAATAGAATGCTTCTCATAAGATGAATTTGAGTCTTTCTAGTTAATCCTGATTTTCTCCTCCGATTTGAAGTTTTTGTTACAAAATTTATTTTTTCTAATTTTTTTTTTTTTTTGCTGGTAAATATTGTGATATAATGTGACAAAATGGAAATCCATAAAATAATGCCAATAATTCTTCTCAATCTACATACATTTAAATACAATTAAATTTGATGTAATTAAATATCAAATTCAAATTGATTTTTTGATATAATTAGTATCAAATATCAACTGGTTTTATCAATTGATATAATTATGCCAATTATATCAACTTGATATTTGATATAATTAAATAAAATGAATGCATAGTTTGATTCAATTCCTTAAGGCAGAGCTAGTAAATGGAACAAGTGGGTATGGATATAATTTTGTGAATTGTATCATTTAAATATTTTACGCTTTAATTGGAACAAATAAATAATAGGTTTAATATTATGCTTTAAAAATCGTGCATTGTTTTAGGCCATATGTTACATTTCATTCATATTATTGAACTTGGTCTTCCACAAATACTTAATTTCCTAAATAATTTAATTTATGAAATATTGAAGTCAAAAGTATTAAAAGAATTCCAATGAAAATGGAGAAAAATATGACATCATGAATAATTCACAGTTGTTCTATTGTTTTATCCAATTTTTTTTGAAAATTATTGGTAAAATTGATGTGACTTAGTCTAAAACAAATTCTATTAGAGTTAGGTTTCTTGTGTAGATGAAAACAGGGTGGCAAGGCAGAGCCTGATTATTTAATAATTTATGTTTATGTTCAGAATCCTTACTATCATGGCAAAGGTGAAAAATTTTTTAAATTATTTCGTAAGGAAGCAAAGTTCATTCAAAACATTTCTCATTTTGATAAATAAAACAAGGACACAAGCAAATTAAATAAACTGTCATTAAACTAGAGAACTTTTAAAATAATTTAATAGTATTACTTTATGAGTTTTGTTCCATTGTTGCTAATAACATACAATAAATTTTTTCAAATTTCTATTACAGATACAGATATTGCCATGTCTGTGTTAATTTTAAGCAGTGTATTGACAACAAAGTAAGCTTAAATATTTATTTTAAAATGATGGAATTAATTCATCTATTCTGTATATAAGGAGTATTTTAGAGTTCAAACAGTAACACCATATATTAAAAAAGAAATGAGAATAATTATTTTCACTACTTAATTTTGGCATTTATTTATTAATAAGTTCTATTTCTGAAGCTATGTGCAATAAATAATGTAATTTATACTATTTATGGAATGGAAATAGTTTAAATGTATAAGGTAATAACAACTTATCTAAATTTCCCTGGCTTGTCTACTGGTTAATCAGATATCGTTATTATCAATTATTAATTGATCTTATCAATTAATATAATTATATCAGATGTAATAAACTGACATAGATTGAGAATATAGCTACAGTTTAGTTTTATTCATTTGCTACATTGTATAAGAAAGGACTATCATGAAGACAATGATAGTCTTATCTAATGAACAAAGCATAAGATATATTTGAAAAACATATTGGAAGGGCAGGGTGTGGTGGCTCACGCCTGTAATCCCAGCACTTTGGGAGGCCAAGGCAGGTGGATCACGAGGTTAGGAGTTCGAGACAAGCCTGACCAACATGGTGAAACCTGGTCTCTACTAAAAATATAAAAATTAGCCTGGCATGGTGGCAGGTGCCTGTAGTCCCAGCTACTCAGGAGGCTGAGGAAGGCTAATAGCTTGAACCTGGGAGGCGGTAGTTGCAGTGAGCTGAGATGGCACCATTGCACTCCACTCTGGGTGACAGAGCAAGACTGTGTCTCAAAAATAAAAGAAAGAAAAAAAAACATATTGTTAGGGGAGGAAGACATGACAGAACACTTTTACCTTGCATGGCTGGGGTATGATTTTTTTAGTATTCTTTCAGTTGAGATTTTAGAGAGATTCTGCATAAAGATGACTTTTTTGTTGGAATCTTCAAGGGCGATTAAGATTTTGAAGGGTGAAGGTCAGTATTATGATATTCCATAATGAAAAATAGTCCCAGCAAAAGCCTAGCTGGGTGAGGAAGAAAAATTGTTGAGAAATACAAAGATATCCTCCTTGTTTATCCTAGCATATATGGAAGACTGGTCTGTGAAATAAAATTGGGGTTAGATAACGGGAAAATTTTAGCTTAAACTTTTTAGAGTTTAGTAGAAAATTGGTAATAGTAACAATGCTGTGATTATTATAGCCAGCACTTATAGACCCTTACCATGATTCAGCCCTGCAAGAATCCAATGAGATAGACACTGCTATTATTTTTACATTTTATGGTTGAGAAACCTGAGATTTCAAGATGCTTTATGACTTGCCCTTTCTTCTCATGATCATTGTGTTACACAACCTTTGAATCTTTATGAAAATGGAAGTGATATAGTAAAACCATCCTTTAAAAAGATCTGGAAATATCTGTGGTAAGTGGTTGCAGCAATCTGCATATCCTAATGAAGGTCTTCTGAGGATAAATTCAAAGGTAAACTTTCAGACAGGACATTTGCACAGGAGAAGCATCCCAATGGCCATGTTACACAGCATATTTCAAGTTCCACAGCCTTTAGAAAATGTGAAATAAGTCTCAAATGTATGCTCAAGATTGTGAATGTTTAAAATTTGAATAATCTGCATACAGACAATAGTTAAAGATCTCAAGTGCAGGAAATCAGAGACAAAAATAAATCATTGAGGTCACCACAGAATGCAGTGAATGCCCCTAGTTAGAAGGCAAAGGAAAGAAAAGAGAGCAAAGGCATCACAGAACTGTGTGGAAGATCAGTTGGCCCTGTGAAGTAGAGGTTCAGAAAGGAAGGGGTTTCAGGAAGCTTGACATGGTTGAAGTTGAGAGGGAAGGAATTTCAGATCCAGAAGTAGGGATGTCATTAATGATACATGAAATGTGTTTCTTTCTCTAGCTGCATCTTTTTTGGTCAATGCTACAACAGAAGAGCTCTAGGTGCCCCTCCCTGACACCCACTTCCCTCCTTCATTTCTTAAGGCACCCAAACAGACCACTTGGGACTCCTCAGGCCACTTGGGCCTCTGATAGAAGAATTAGTGTGCTTGTATAGTCTCATTTTCACACAGTGTGAGTTGTTAGAGTCATGTCATTAAAACTAAAGAAATTAGTGTGAATGTTATCTTTTTTGTTTTATTTTTTTATTACTGTGCCTGAGGCTCTTTACCTCGTTTATAGACTGTTTTTATACATATCTGAGTTATTTGGTCTTGTTGGTAATGAACTACGTATTTCATTTCCTGCCTTTCCTAATACGTATTTCATTATCTGCCTTTTCTTGCCCTTCTAATTGATTGATCATACACTTTCTAAGGCTCCTAAATTCCTCCACCACTAGTTTATCTTTTCCACACCTTTTATCATTTAACTTGACTAATCTGAGTAGTTAGAACTCAAGATTTGGCTTAATCCTACCATTAGGAAGTTTCTATATTCAACCAATAAAATGTAATATTCTTATAGATGGGTGATTACAAATTCACTTATTTTGGAGGTAGAGAACACACTGGGGAGTGACTGTTAAATTGATTTTCTTGCTTTTCTAAAGCATTATTGTGCCCACATATTTTAGATATTATTCAGAAAACTTTGCCTAATTTGTGTAGTGGAAATTCAAATGGTCATAAACATTAAGATACATTTTAAAATAAGTTACATTCTTATTGATACATGTGAAATCATTAAGTGAAAACTATGAAATAGGTAAATACAGGCTTGAATATGTATGTATTGAATGTGACACACTGTGTGTACACATTATTATTTAAGTCTCACCACAACTTCATGATAACCGTTCATGAATCCCACAGATATTTATTGAGTGCCTACTCTGTGCCAAACACTTGGGATGAAAAAAAGAGACAGAAAACTGTGGTCTTATACATATGCAC
Organism: Saguinus oedipus; assembly: GCA_031835075.1. Taxonomy (NCBI): domain Eukaryota; kingdom Metazoa; phylum Chordata; class Mammalia; order Primates; family Cebidae; genus Saguinus; species Saguinus oedipus. The sequence goes on from CM063171.1 coordinate 14,115,707, forward strand.
TTCCTTTTTGCAGAGTATGAAATCTGAAGTTCATGCAAATAATTCATCAAAAGTTAATGCCTGGATTGGTCATGGTGGCTCACGCCCGTAAATCCAAGTACTTTGGGAGGCTGAGGCAGGGGGATCATCTGAGGTCAAGAGTTCCCGACCAGCCTGGCCAACATGGAAAAACCTCATCTCTGCTAATAATATAAACATTAGTTGGGCTTGGTGGCACGCTCCTGTAATCCTAGCTGCTTGGGAGGTTGCAGTGAGCTGACACCAGGCCACTTCACTCCAGCCTGGGTGACAAAGCAAGACTCCATCTCAAAAAAAAAAAAAGTTAATGCATTAATTAAAATTCTATTTTTTTGACTTTAAACTATTTGTTTTCACTGAGCATACTGTCACCTCTAGTTACTGTAAATTATTACAGTTGTATTTTCCTTTTCAAAATGAATACACATGTGTTATCTTCTTTGGAAGAAGTCATTCTTTTCATAAAGCATGTTAATTTTGAACTTTAATTTTATAGTTATTAAAGTTCAAAATATCTCATCTCCTTTTAAAATTTTACCCTCATGTTTCCTTACCCAGAATATATGTAGTGCTAACCTTTTAGGTAACAATTATGCCACCATCAGGTGGGTGTATCTGTTGCCAAAGGGAAAAACCAAGTGCAGAGATGTTAATTTTTATTGTGCTTAATATAAAAGCTTTTTTTTTTTTTTTCAATTTGTTAACTGACCTTCAGTGTTTGCCTCTTGAGATGCATGGAGCAGACTGTCCCTAATTTTGCTTGGTGATGATAGAACATATTCTTGAGGGCCGTGAGACCTGAGAAGCTGTGTTAGAACAGTACCAAGAAGGCAAACACATATTCGTGTTGCCCCACATGGAACTCTTCTACCAAACTGGAAACCCCATGAATGCTATTCAGTACAGGACTGATCATACAACCTAAGTTCTTCTCTGAAATAAGACGTGCTTTGGAAAATAATGAAGCAAATTTGCATTGATTGGGAGGATGTTTAGTATACATTATAAAGCTAAAACAAAATGGAAATGAATCTACATGCGCATGAGAGTTTTAAAATATTTTTATAGGTCAGATGCTATTCATAAAGATTTCCACATCAGATGGGTAGCAATGATTGCATCAAGCAGGGTGAGATTTAAACAGACACTATGGTGAGAAACCGCAGTGTTCGCAGGGATAGATAAAGAACAGGAGTGGGTGAGGCAGAATAAAGCAAGCATGGAGCCACCTTCTCATCGTTTCCACAAGCATCTCTGGAAACCTGAGAGCTTACTAGCAACTATTCTTTTTTTCTGGAATATCATTTTGTAATATAGATTTTACCTGAGTTACTAACAAATGCTATCCAATAAATTTGTAAAGAATTAGTAAATTTTATTCCAACTTTATAATTGATATATATACTTATGTATTATAATTATATGTATATATATAGCAATTCACAAGCTATCAATATGTAATTATGTTATTGATATATCCACATATTACATATCTAATGTTTTTATCATATATGTAATTATGTTATTTTTGTATATTTAGTGGATATACATGTTATTAAGGAGATAAAGTTATTAGGTAACTACCGTCATCTATGTCACACTCAGTTGAAAAATTTAAGGCATCTTTCATAAGGAAAAGACTATGCTGTTTGATTTTTCTCCTACAGAGTTTTCTTTGTCATCATGACCCTGGGCTATTGGATGAATGACAGTGACAGACACCAAACTTGAATTTTAAATAGTAGCACCCGACTCTATTAACATCAACCTAATATCTGCAGTCTAGATCTAAGTGCTTCAGCCTCCCTTTGGATAATTGTCCCACAGAAAACATTAATCCCATAAGAAAACAATTCTGGTGGCCACAACCTACTAGTCTTCAAGTCATACTCTGACATTGATTAATAAGCAGTGTAGTAGAGTCAGAGTTGGGAAATGGTGAAAGCTAAGCAGATTACATGCAAATCTGTGCCCCATTATGCCACAAAATAAATGAGTGATAAATAAGCAAATTCTAAAAAAGTAGTTTGCAGAGTTTCTGCTCTATGAATACCAAGTGGACTAATTAAAAACATTGTTTTAAATGTCAAACTATTCTGTATGGTTTAGTTGATATGTAAATGAAAATATCTTTTGGTAAAAGAAAAATAACTGCTATTTATATTCTCAGGGATTTACAATATTTTTTCATTTGTTAGTTTTTACAGTTTCCCTACCATCAGAATGAAATCTATTTTTATCTAAGAAAATTGAATAAACTCCTATGGTCTTCATAACCTATAGATAACATATTGGGCATGTGGTTGATTGCCAATAATATTGAAGAGAAGGTTGAAAATCATAGCTTATCAAATTCATTTATGCTAATTTTACATCCTGTTAGTAAGCTAATTATGTTTAAAATTTGGTGTGTTTTTGTGTTTTCTAGTTAATAATTGGCTATTACTAATTATAAAATAGGAATAATTCCATATTTTTAAGTAGATATAATGCATTCACTTGTGAACTTTTGTGGATAATATTTTTATCTTTTTTTTCACTAAGTTTATAAAGAAGAGAATGCTATCTCGCAATTGCTTATATGAAGAAATAACTGCATGTTTAGTGTAAATTAATATAAAAAATTTTCTATTATTTGTTGAGTACCTTACAATAGGATAGGGACTAACATATGTAATTTTTTACTGTCTACTTAGTATTATAACAGAATATAATAAATAAGTTATAATAATATATATTAATATTACTAATATAATAAACAGATAAACAGGTTTGCCAAGGTTCTGAAAGGCTGAATGCTATTTTTAATAAAGACAATAAATAAAACCTATGATCATTATTATATCTAGTTAATATATCAGCCCCTTATTCACTATAGTCCCATTGCCAGAACTGGGATTCAAATCCCAAATTCTTCTCCTCCAAAGCCTATGTATGTTTGTTTGCATAACAACAGTATACCTCACTATCTTGCATTTACTTACTAGCTTCCCTGCTACAATATTTCTTTACACATGCATCCCTAATAATTATTTTGATGGTCTGAAATTATATTGGGAATTTGTGTCTGTTACTAAAATACATGCACACACCCATATGTGTATAACGTGTTTGTTTCTTTGCTTTTTGTCAAGATTTTATTTTTTTTTATACAGAGCTTGCTGCTAAACCTTGATTTTAGTACGTGGGCCTTGACACCATGTGATTTGTAGACTTACCTCACTATTGGTTTCACCATTTCAATGCGTATGAATTTATTTTCCCTTTGTTCCCAGGATCTCCACTTATTTTATATACCTCTTCCTTTGTATATACTAAAATGTATTAGGGTATTTTAAAAGTCATGGTGGGGGTTTGATAAATAATATGTAAATGTGAAATTGAACAGTAACATTTAGTAGGGAAATTAAAACTTTGCTAGGAAAAAAGTTATGAAACTAAATATTATTTAAGTAGGGACTCTTACTTCTGCCTGTTCACGAAGCTGATTTCCCAGGGCAGCTTCTGAGCTGTTGCTAACCCTTGTCATGCTTCCAAGATCAATGGTTGAATATATTAGAGATTGAACAAGTTAAAATATGCTCAGAGATCCCTTGCACACCTGACGTTTTTGGCAGCAGCTCAAGTTTTGACATCATGAATCAGCACAGTTTGCTCTTTCAGTCTGAGCTTCTGTTCCTTCTTCCTGATTCCCTTCTTCACTCAAGGTTGTGGCTAGGCTTTTGTTTGGAAGCCAAGTGGCAAGATGCATTTGCTTTTACTGTCAGTTACATGAAAAAGGCACATTAACCTATTTTTCCATAGAATTTACATATAAATTGACTTAACACAGCGGGTAAGTCAGTTCAAAATGGGACACTTTTAGGATAGACTCAGTATAATATTGAATTGAAATTTTTCTCTAAGAAAGTTTTATTAAGGGTCTTGCCATAGATCTCTTTTTGAAAAAGCCTTTGCTCATCGATGTGTTTTCTCTTTTATTGTCCCTTTATAAAAATTCTCTGGTTTCAACTTCTTGCAAATTTTATGGAAATTCTCACAACACAAATTAATAGTGATGTCAGACATATTGTGTCCTTGGCTTTTTATAATCTGAAGGTTTTCTAGAATTTAGTGTTTTTTAAAATTTTTATTTTTTTCTCAAGGTTCCCTGTTTTGTATTCTAGACAACACAGAATAAAATAAAATCCCTCCTTTTGTGCTTTCATTCCAGTGGGCTGATTTATAGATTATAACTTAGATTTCCCCAGAATGTTGATTCAAGGTGGCAGAGAAAAATGGCTTTGCTGTAATAAACATTTAATTGCTTATCTGAAAAGAGTTGACTATTTCTGGAATATATTTTGCATGACTTGCTTTATATTAATTTGTGTACTTTTATATATCACCATAAATTTTCCTGATTTCTTTCTTTCAATGGTTTTGTCAGTTAGTAGGTAGTCCTTTAAGGGAATATGAAAGTGAGGCATATGGAAGGAAGCTGCCATTTTTCCCCTCTGATCTGTCAAATTTGCCATTTTTTCCCACTTGAGTGTGAAATACAAAATAACTAATAGTGAATAGGTAAGAATTAAAAATTATTCGCATTATTATTAATGGAAAAATCTAGGGATTTTAGTGAAATCCTGAATATATATGCTAAACAACAGTCCTCACACTGATTTTGCAGGGCATGACTTTGGAGAAACACCATTCTAGAAATGTTCTTTTTACATCTTCAAAACAGAGAAAACAGTTTGTCCTTTCCATTTGTGTCTTTCAGTGCTACAAAATATTTGGGATCTTTATCAGATCTGTATTTTATACTGGATTGAGTCTAGATTTTTTAACTTTTTGAAATTTTATTAGGTTAAAATTGTCTATTCGATACAGAGATATTGCTCTCAACTGCAAACATTTTGGAGATGCTACTTCTATATAGATTTGCAGTGTTCTAGAGCAACTGCAAATAGGTCCAAAGATTTCTGCCTAACATTAACAAATGATATGGATGTGAATCTTCTGAGCCATGGTAGACTACACACTAAAAATAAAAATGTTAGCACTACATGCATCTGTTCACCTTATATCTTAATATTATTGTACATCCATGTTGACAAATATTTTTGTCAAAATTTTGGGATCATCTGGTTTATTTAGAAATCAAAAATATTTTATGGAAATTTTTCTTTAAAAACAATGAACTGATGAAGAAAATGTTTAAGAATTTTTTTATATAGTATCAGTATTATGAACTCAGAGGTAGAAAATAACTGTCTTGCATAACTTTTATAGTGAATTGTTACGTCTTTCCTAGGAAAAACGTCCTTCATTATTAGACAGCCATGACTGAGTTTTTAAAGATTAATTGTTGTTTAATGATGTAATGTTGACATTAACATGTATTCTTTGCTCTATTGTTCAATTGTGACAAGGATTTTACCATTATATACAAGACTCTTCATTGAACACAATATTTGTGAAATTCACTTATGGCTTAAATTATTTCATCTAATAAGCTCAGTGGCTGACTGTTTTTAGTTTCTCTCAGGAATTTATGTACTGTTGGATTCTATGCCAAAATAAAACATTGGAAGTTTTTTGGTACAGAAGTTAGTTTGATTGCTTTATTATTTTACTGTGTTAAATTAATATCCTCATACTTCAATGTTAGTATTAAAGATTAGAGGGGAGAGGAGTCTAATGACATAATCTATTTGAAGGATTTAGATTTTATACAAATAAGATTAATATGCTTATTAATATTTTAAAGTAATTAGCAGGGTGAGTTACAGTAGACACAATGTTATTAATCCAAGAATTAATTATTGAGAATTTTAGAGAGCTTTGGTACAGAACAGAGAAACAAAAAATAAATTCAAATACTAATTTTCTTCTCACTGGACTTGATACAAATTAAGGAGTTCTTACTTTTACTGAACAAATATCCAAGATAAAAACAGCGATATTAACAGAACTGTGGTCTATGAAACATGATTGTCCTTAGTGGATATTAGAGAACTATGAATCTCAAGGTGTATTGGGTAAAAACTTGATAGAACTAGGTTTTATAAACTTGATATGTTGATTAATTAAATATAATTTTATTTATGCTTCCATTTAATTTACTTGGAAGGATATATTTTTTAAAAATATATTTTTAAAATATTTATAAAATGATACATCATTTTGGCTTGACATTTTGTGTACTGAAAATTTTCCTTTCTATTTTTATAAAGTCTTTGTTCTTAAGGCATTGCGTATACTGAAATGAGAGCTTGGGCAAGCCTTTTGTCTGGAGATGTTATAGCTTCCACACTAGCTATTGCTGTGTTTCTATGGAAACTGTGCAGAACTCTGAGGTATACAGGTTTTATACACAGTGATCACTAATCAGTTTCTCTTCCCATTCAAATTCTTAACATATAATTGTGTTTCTGTTGTTCACCAAAACATCCAAATACCTTTTCTCACAAGTGTGCTAATATATTACATGTTATTTTGTATGAAAGTATTATTTAGCAGTATTGTTATTATTTTAAAGAGAATTTGATAAATACAAAATCAACATGTACCTTGAGAATCGTCCTTTTATCTCTGATTAAAATATGTCTTTAAGTTTGAATGTTAATATTTTATTTCTTTTACAATTTCAACCAGTCTATGCCAAATAGGCTTTCTTATTTTCTCTTTTTACTGTAAAGATGCAGTAGTGAATTCTGGAAATAATTTCAGAGCAAAGCTTGGAATCTGTTTAAGGCTTTGAGTATATGAGAAGAGAGATTTTTCTCCACCGAATCCTGAATGACATATGCTGATCTTACTCCATGACAGATCAAATTGATTTTAGTAATTAAGAAGCCTCTAATATAGATAATTGTTCTGAAAACCCATCTAACTGTTCTTTAATATACACTGCAGCCTGTAAACATTAGGCCGGTAAACTTATGTAAACTGATGTTGGATATTTATAAGGATGTATACCAAAACATCATCAAATGAGGTTTTATCAAAATGAAGACTGTACAAATGGAAAGGGGTTGGTTAATTAATTAAATAATCATAAAAGACTTTTAGAATGCTGATTTATTCCAATGGCCCTGACCAAGACATAAGGTGAATTATTGACCCAGGGGATTCAGAGGAAATTTTAAATGCCTTGAATTTTAAGCATGTTACTTTATGTTGATTGGACTTGCCCTGCTTCCATTTGATTTCTAAATACTAGATAATTAAGGTTTTTAACTGTATAATGAATATCTTTCTCTGTGTCTCTCTTTGTATTTCAGTTTATAATTGTAGGTAGATAAAGTATGGAATCCCATGGATAACTGTGATAAATACAGAAAATGAAGATGAATGCTGAACCAAAGAGAATGTGGAAAGTGAGACTAGAGTGTTCTGTGTGATGTCTCTTCCTTTCCTCTTAATTTTTTTCCCTCTTTTTTTCCAGAGGGAGTGGATAGAAGCCAGTTAGGAAGACCTGCCTCTCAAAACTCAGCACAATGACAGGAAGGAAGGTTTCCCAGTCTAAAAAGGGATAATGTGAATTGGGGTAGTCTCAAGCTCCTTCTTCTGTGATCTCTTTGTGACGTTTCTGGATGAAAGACTGCTAACACAGGAAGTGACAGAGTTCTTTGTCAGTGATATACCCTTGCAAGCATGCAACATTCTTCTCTCATATTGCTCTTCATTCTTCAAACCCCCTAGGACTTCAGACTTTCCTGAGGCTTTTACTTTAACCAAAGCCTCTTTCAAAGTGGCATGTTCTCAGGATTCATTCACTCTCTTTCCAATTTAAAAATGCTATTTATTGGAGGATAAAACAGGAACAGTATCTTATTTGAAATTACTGATAATAAATTGTGATTGGCAGATACACCAGCCTCATATTAAGGTGTCTGTGGCACAGAATAAATCTATTTACAATAAGGAGTGTAGGAAATGTTCCTGGGATCCCTTTGTCCTTCTCCTTGTGATTGACCTGGGAGGATCAGCAAATGTGCACTGAGCAGAAGAATAATGGAAGGGGCAATTCCTAGAATCATCCAGGAGAAAATGCCAGGACCAAGGGTTAGAAATAAGTCTGTTGGCCTCTCATATCAAGAAAAATTAATTCAGATTCCTGACAACAAAATTAAATTCTATAATAAAGCAAAGACGGTACGGTTTTCACAGAGATTTAGTGGACTTGATTAGACCATGGCAAGGCAAAGTCAGTGATTGAGAAGTCTAGAGGGCGGAATCCTGCCCGCTTTGTTTACCATTGCACATCATTTCCTCGCTCCATGCCTAGTGAAGTAATAAACATTTTTGAATTAATTAATAAATAAAAGGCCCGGTGCAGTGACTCACGCCTGTAATCCCAGCACTTCAGCAGGCCGAGGCGGGCGGATCACAAGGTCAGGAGTTAGAGACCACCCTGGCCAATATGGTGAAAACCTGTCTCTACTAAAAATAGAAAAATAGCTGGACGTGGTGGTACACTCCTGTAATCCCGGCTACTCAGGAGGCTAAGGCAGAAGAATTGCTTGAACCCGAGAGGCAGGGGTTGAAGTGAGCTGAGATTGTGCCACTGCACTCCAGCCTGGGAGACAGAGCAAGACTCACTCTCAAAAAAAAAATATCAAACAAACAAACAAACAAACAAACAAATAAATAAAATGAGCCATCTATCTGGCTAGTTGTGAGGTAATCATTGGCATTTTACTTTCTTTATATCTGAATTTTATTTGGATTTTAATTGGATTTCTTTATGTTTTTATTGTTTTACGTCATCTAAACATCAAGTATAATATTTATGAAAATTCTTAAAGCTGAAAGTGAAAGCATTGAAGGCACTGAAGGAGTGCAAGCAATGGGAGTGACAAAATCCAATTAGAATGTGTCGAAGATTACATGTACGGATTGCAGGGTTAGTGATGGGCAAAAGTCAAGGAAGCCGGAGCTAGGACCCTGTAGCCATAATGAAGGTGAGATAGGTTAGGATAGAGAACTTACTTCCTAAAACATCCCATTATCCCCGCTACAGACATTCACAGGAAAGAAGAGGCATTACGTATTCGTGACAGGTAACTTCAAAAACCTTGATATTTTCAGTAAGTAATTTTCTTGTCACCTTTTTTATCCTCAGAAAGTACAGGAAGCAGCCTTCGGATTAATACTAGGGAATAAGGGTTGTACTGGGGAGAAAGCAATAATGTTGCCAGAAATCAGCTAGGTTTTTGTGAGTGATCTCTTCTGGGAAGCCTGTGTAGAGATAGTAAAAACAGTCCACACAGCTACCATCTAAGTATATCTGGATGTTATGGCACATTCACCAGTAGAAAGGTGTTAGAGATGCGGTTGCGGAAATTGTGCAGTGAGGTCATCCATGAGGCAGGAAGGATCAGGGCATGGCAGGGATGTCAGAATTCAGTCTTCAGAGACTGGACCCACATGGGAAAATTTTGAAAGGGAAAGGTGGACAAATATAGCGCATGTGCAATGCTGACAGAAGATAACTTGAAGTAGAACAAACAGAACAAAGTATGAGAGAGAAGTCTGGATGATCAAGCAAAAGGCAGATTAAAATGGAAGTTATGAGCCTCAAATTCATTCTGAATCATAGGGAACATCTTTGAAAATGTATTACTAATACAAATGACATGGTAAAGTTAGCATTTTGGAAATGTCATTCTGGCTGCAGAGAGATGTAATTAAGAGCTAAGAGATTAAAAGTGACCCAGACTGGCAGCCATAGAGCTGTTAAAAGAATCTAGATATTGGCTGGGTGCAGTGGTTCACGCCTGTAATCCCAGCACTTTGGGGGGCTGAGGCAGATGGATCATCTGAGGTCAGGAGTTCAAGACCAGCCTGGCCATCATGGTGAAACTCCATCTCTACTAAATACAAAAAAAAAAAAAAAAATTAGCTGGATATGGTGGTGCATGCCTGTAATACCAGCTACTTGGGAGGCTGAGGCAGGAGAATCTATTGAATTCAGGAGGCAGAGGTTGGAGTGAGCCAAGATTGTGCCATTGCACTCCAGCTTGGGCAACAAGAGGGAAAACTCCATCTAAAAAAAATACTGTAACTAAAAGTTATTATAATAGGTCAAAGGTGTTAAAATAATATTACTCACCTTGCGATCTTTCTTTCTGAATAGCCTAGTGGCATGTCACATAGGAGTAGAATTCAGCCATTTGATGAGACTGCTAATCAATTGAGACTATCTATGATTAGTCTTAACTTTATTCCATGTTTTACTATTTTCTGGACCAATGGAACCTAAGTTAAGAAATGTAAAATATAACGGACTGAAAGCAGTTAGCAGGCAAGTTTAGCATTTACTGTAAGGGTAGTAAGACATGGATAGAAAGAAATAAGATGTGAGAATATATCGTTTATTTGGTAGATAGTAGACTTTGATTATTATTCTGGCTTCTTTCACAATCTAATGGTGTAAACGTTGGCTGGCACACACCCTGGGGTCCCAGGCCTGGCAGAGACCTCATTCTGGGATGTTTGGATCAGTTACCACGGAGCACTCCTGAGGAGTCAGAGGGAGGCCCTGGGGAGAAGGTTCTATTGATTTGTATCCCTGAACTCACCAGTATCTTTTGCACAACATATTTGCTAATCTGATTCATCATTTTCTCCCAGCTTCAAACCCAGATTGACCTTTGTGTTTAAACCAATTGTACACTCCTAGAATTGTTTTAAATACTTTTTTTTTTTAATTTAATACCATAGGGAAGATAAATTATCCCTGTTTTCTCAGTGAGGCTTAGAAAGATTATGTGGTTTATCCAAATTCACATTGCTACTCACTTGAAATCTTTCATTGGAAAATCAAGATTTAAACCCAAGTTTGTTTGGAAATCATATTTGACCATGGTTAATAAAGTACGTTTCAATTGACATTTTATTATGTAGGATTAAAATAGATATTCCTAAAAACTGCCTTTCAGTTTATACCTTTTAAATTATATTTTTATTTATTTGTTTTTGAGACAGAGTCTCACTCTGTCACCCAGGCTAGAGTACAGTGGTGCAATCTTGGCTCACTACAACCTCTGCCTCCTGAGATCAATCAATTCTCCTGCCTCAGCCTCCTGAGTAGTTGTGATTACAGGTGCCTGCCACCACATCCAGCTAAGTTTTGTATTTTTAGTAGAGACAGGGTTTCACCATGTTGGCCAGGCTGTTCTTGAACTACTGACCTCAAGTGATCCACTAACCTTGGTCTCCCAAAGTGCTGGGATTACAGGCGTGAACCACTGCGCCCGGCTGTGATGGTAACCTACTTTCTTATCTTCCACCACATATAAATGTATAACTTTAGCTTTAAATATTTATGTTCAGAATGATACACAGTGCCAGATATTTAGATTCAGTTTTGGTGGTACATGTGAAGTATAGTCTATTACATAATAAATATTTTTAAATGCATAAACTACTCTTATTAGGGTACAAATGAACTTTCTAGGCAATGCATTATATTTTTTCTTTTTTCTCAAATGTAACCCTCACTATTTCTCCCCATCTTGCTTGAATTAGTCTCTATACAGAATTATTATTTTATCGGTTGTTATTCCACTTTCTGTTTGCTGTAATAATCCCTAATCCCCTAAGAAATGCCTTGAATCTCCCCAACAAGCTACATCATTTTCCTATATTTGCAATAAATGCCATCTAAGACCTCTTCTGTGGAAAGAATTTATTATTTCAGTGAAAGAAACATAAATGGCATAATCTGTCTAATCAGTGACACAAAACTGATATACTTCCTTCCTAGAATGCTTTGCACTCTTTTATACAATATTCACAGTCTAAAAATAGGCTTTTAAAAAATTACTTTTGAACATTTCATGTAATTTCCCTATCTTAATCAGGTGAAAGCTTGTTCTTAGAATTATAGTTGTCAAATTGAGCACCATCATATTGTAATTAAGTAGTAATTCGAAATCAGAGGTAATTAAAAGATAAATTCTTCTACTTTCTAGATAAACTTGAAATTCTTCCACTTTCTAGATAAACTCTAGATATATGGTTTTTAATAGAAGTTCCAATTTTGTTACGCTTTTCCCTCAGTTTTAGGGTTGAATTACTATCTGTTTTGACAAATGCTAAACTAAATGCAGCAACCTCTAAACCCCTGAAAATTATAATATCCACTTGAATCTCCCATGCAGGCCACCTGATTTTCCATTTTAGGTATCTGTAATATGTGGCATCTAAGACATCTTCTATATAAAGAATTTATAGTTTCTCCCAGTGCCAGAAACCTGGAGGCCTTGGAATGTTCTAGAGTGAAACCACCCACTCAACATCCGCATTAAAACTGAATTCATGGGTGACAATCCTGTGTCTGCTGAACATATTTAAGCAAATTCAAACTTTCTAGCTAGTAGTGGAATGCATACAAGAGAAAAATTTTTATAAAACTCCTAAAATGCATTCTTGCCCAATGGCTGAAGCCATGACTACAGCCACATATTTTATTTGATGGTGCACAATAGGTGTGTAGATACTTTTATTAAAAGTCTCCTAGGCAAATAGTAAAATGTGAAAAATCTTTCCTCCAAAATATGTTTTCTAAAACACGCTGGATTTCTGGTTAAAACATTGGACAGTGAATTCATAAAGGATTTCTTGAGGTTGTAATGGTAAAGCCGCCCAGTCAGGGGTTTCTGAGTTTGGCAAAGCTTTGCTGTACGTAATGCAAGCACATTTTCTTTGGCCAGGTTACAAGCAGTTTTCATGTATAGAGAAATCATCTTCCTGTCCCCCACAGGAGTGTCACCTCCTCACAACATATGTAGCTCTATTCTGCCAAAAAGGGGGCAGATTTTGAATCTTGGCTTTCAAGAGCTGTTCCATCTGTGGCTCATGATCTTTTCTATAAATTCTCTAACTTCTTTGAAAGAATAGTATGTATCTTCAGGAGAACTGATGTGCCCAGTGAATATTTAAACAGTACTGATAGCTTTTATTTCAGGAAAATGTGCTAGACTCATTAATTACAAAATGAAAGAAAAGAAAGAATAGTAGTCCTTACCTTTTACTGCATATCCTTTTCATGCCCAGAAAGGCAATGGCTGAAACAATGGATTGGCTCATTAACTGCTTAAAAAGTTTATAATTAGAGGGGAAATTCAGAGGGTAAAGAGTAAGTGGAGGCCAGGTGTGGTGGCTTACACCCGTATTCCCAGCACTTTGGGAAGCTGAGGCAGGCAGATCGTATGAGGTCAGGAGTTCAAGACCAGCCTGGCCAACATGGTGAAACCCTGTTTCTACTAAAAATACAAAATATTAACCAGGCATGGTGGTGGGTGCCTGTAATTCCAGCTACTCGGGAGGCTGAGGCAGGAGAATTGCTTGAGCCTGGGAGGGAGAGGTTGCAGTGAGCAGAGATCATGCCACTGCACTCCAGCCTGGGCGACAGAGTGAGACTCACTCTCAAAAAAAAAAGAGTAAGTGGAGGCACTGATCTGCTAACACAGCATTAAACAACATGCAACATGCTCTGCAGACAGCACTGCATCAATTGCATCAATGATAGGTACGTTAGATCCATCTAAATTAATTTTATTTATTAGTTCATATATCAAAGGCAATCAGGTACAACTGAGTTTGGAAAGAAAAAACAAAAGCAAAATGAAGCTACTCATCAAACCTCAACTGATTAGTGTAAATTGAAATTGCTTTAATTGGAGTCACTCATTTAATTTCGATGGACATTTTCTTCAGATTTTTCCTCCAGGAAAAGGCTTGTTTAACTGAGCATTTATTTTCCTAACATGATTAGACCTGCTGCATTTCATAGTCGCTTACCTTGGTAACCCTTTTGTGTGCTCCATCTATAAAACTTAAGGGATAAAAGAAAGTTGATGAAATTATTACTTCTAATTTCTAACATTTTACGAAAATTTCAATTACATCAACTATTCTAGAGATCAAAGAGTAACACTGACTTAAGTGACATACGAGCTTTCTACTTAAAAGAAAAATATTTGTCTGTTACTGTGAAAATCCCCAGTAAGCTTACAGTCTCATGTAGGACTGACTAGTTATACTAATAACCAGCTCAAGACAATGCAGAGTAATAAACCACAAAGAATATAATTATTTCAGTTCATTTCAAAGAACACCCTCATGTTTGAGCATCCTATTGTGCTTGGAAGGTGATTTGGAGAATTTCACATATTATTAGAGGCCTAATCAACTTTTATTCCTTAAGTTTTATAGATGAACAATGAGGAGGAAGTTGTTAAATGGAGAATGGTTAGGTGTGTGGGGAATGGGAATTAAGACAGCATTTGAGAAGATTCTAGAACAGTGTGGTGCAGAGAAGATGGAGACAAAAGGCTCATGTCGCTGGGGCACTATGAGAGAGAGAGCTATGAAATGAATTTGGGAAGCAAAGTCTGAATAAGATCATGCAGAGACTGAGAGGTCACAGTGAGGATTGGGTTTTTATTGTAAGAGTAGCAGGGAGTTGCTAAAGGACTTGAATCAAAGGTGACATAACAAGTATAAGAATACTGTTAGATTGAAGGAATAAATTATAATATTTAATATTACAGTAGGAAAATTATAGTTAACTATTTATTGCATATTTCACAATATTTAGAAGGCTTATAATGTTGTCAACACAAAGAAAAGATAAATGTTTGAGGTGATAGATATCTCAATTATCTTGACTTGATCTTTATACATTGTATCCACATATTCAAGTGTTACATGTACTCACAAAATATGTGCAACTACAGTATATCAATGAAAACAAATTCTTAAGAGATTCCCTCCACTGTTTTTGTTGGAGAATAAACTTGAGATGGTCAAGGAAAGAAGGAAGAGTCCAAGTAAAATGTGATAGTGCCTTGGTCTAGGGTAATGCCAGTGATAATAAAGAAAAGTTGGAGAGTTCAAACTGTTTGCATAGGATTTGAAGATGGACTATACATTGGTAGGGAGGAAAGGAGTGTGCTAAGAAGGGCTATCAGGCGGCCAGGTGCAGTGGCTCATGCCTGTAATCTCAGCCCTTTGGGAGGCCGAGACGGGCATATCACCTGAGCAGTTCAAGATCAGCCTGACCAACATGGAGAAACCCTGCCTCTACTAAAAATACAAAAATTAGCTGGGTGTGGTGGCATGAGCCTATAATCCCAGCTACTCAGGAAGCTGGGGCAGGTGAATCACTTGAACCCAGGAGGCGGAGGTTGCAGTGAGCTGAGATCGCACCATTGCATTCCAGCCTGGGCAACAAGAGTGAAACTCCAACTCAAAAAAAAAAAAAGAAAGAACGGCTACCAGGCTTTGGGCTGAGTCACTAGAAGAATGTAGTTATTGGAGAAGGTTAAAGAAAAATTTAATATGGATGTGAAAATAAAATAATTCAGTTTGGGACACATTAACTTTGAGATGTACACAAGATATCCAAATCAATATGCCAAGGAGGTACTTGGCTTTCAATTCTGATGTTTTCACTATATTTTTGAAAAAGTGAGTTCCATACTTCATTGAGGATACGCATTTTATCTTTGGATGTGAATGATGAGTTCTATACTGGAAAGATATTTGTCCTGTTTAGAACGAAAACAGTTTTTTCCCAAATCTTGTATTCTTATTTTCTTAATTTTTAATTGGAAAAGAAGCCTATCACATTACATGTTATCTATAAAAGCAAGCAAAATGTATAGCAGTACATTTGTTTCTACTTTATGAAAAAAAGTTTCTACTTTCACAAAGTAGAAACAACCCAGATGTCCATCTCCTGATGAATGAATAAACAAATGTGGTATATCCATACAATGGAATAATAATCAAGCATAAGAAAGAATGAAGTACTGATACATGTTATGACATGGGTAAATCTTGAAAACATTGTGCTAAATGAAAGAAGTCAGGCATAAAAGCATGTGCGTAGCATGATTCTTTCTATATGAAATATCCAAAATAGGCAAATTCTTAGAGACAAAGCAGATGAGTCATTGGTAGGTGCTCTAGGGAGGTAGGAAATAAGGCAGGACTGCTTAATAGGCACAAAATTTCTTTTGGGATGATGAAAACATTCTGGAATTAGAGAGTGGTGATGGTTATACAACATTGTGAATTCACCAATTACATTCAATTGTACACTTTAATATGGTGAAGTTTATGTCTGTGTATTTTACTTCAGTACAAAAGGGACCAAATAATATTTTATTTGATCTTTCGACTTAACACAGCATTTCCCAATCACGTTTCCAATAACTGCATAAAAAGTACTCAGAAAATAAGTCTGATAACACTAACTGCAGAACTTCACAAGAATGTTGTTATAATCTGTTAATATTAACAGTAGTGTAGGATTTAAAACATTGAAAGTTTTTCACTGGAGAGTAAAAACAAAGTAAAAGTAAATTATTTTCTTTGGATATATAGAAGACTTATTTTTTTAAGCCTGTTTCCTGATTGTAGATCTAATTCCATTAGAAATCAATGTTATTACTCAGTTTATTATTAGGACAAATACAATGTTCTATTCCACATTGTTAAATAATTCCACATAATTAAATAATCTGGGGTTATTCTTTATCATTGCATTTTTTCCCTATATAAACTACATTTAGTGAGGGCCTATTACATAAAATAATTTTACCTATCATTAAGTGAAAAATAAAATTAATTTTCATTAGTCCTTAAGTGAGTTTATGTTTATTTAAAACCTCAAAATTTTAGTAAATTAGTCAAAAAATTGATTATTAAAAATAATATTACCATTAAAATACCAAATACTTCACAGCAATCACAGGACAGAAACTAATTTTATGAGTTAATTGATGTTTATCCAGAAAGGAAAGATTATGTTTGTTTGTTTGTTTTGAGATGGAGTTTCACGCTGTTGCCAGGCTGGGGTACAGTGGTGTGATCTCTGCTCACTGCAACCTCCGCCTCCTGGGTTCCAGCAATTCTCCTGCCTCAGCCTCCCAAGCAGCTGGGATCACCCAGCTAATTTTTGTATTTTTAGTAGAGACAGGGTGTCACCATGTTGGCCAGGATGTTCTTGATCTCTTGACCTCGAGATCTGCCCAACTTGGCCTCCCAAAGTGCTGGGATTGCAGGCCTGAGCCACCACGCCCTGCCAGGATTAGTTTTTTAAAATGCATTTCTGGAAATGGAGATAGCTCTGAAATACATTTCGAAAATATTTGAAAATGTATTGAAAGGCAGTTATTGTTAATGAAAAAACTCCCACAACATTCTATTTTATAACAACTTTATAGGTACATAATTTACATATAACATTCACCCACTTAAAGTTAATAATTCAGTGGTTTTTAACACACAGGCAGCATTGTGAAACCATTACCATACCACAGTCTAATTTTGGAACATTTTTATTACTCCAGAAAAAAACTTACCTATTAGCAGTCATTCCCCATTTCCCTTCCCACTCTCCCAGGCCAATGTAACCACTAATCAATCTGCTTTCTGTCTCTATAGATTGGCTGCATCTACTTTAAAGTGGTAATCCATTTTATTTCTTATTTCTGTTTTTCTTGGTATTTGAATTACAATCTCACCCTGGGGTTGTGGGGAACGAAAAAGCAATCATCTGCACTCACCCTTGAGACAGGCGTTTTCATATGTGGCCAGTTGCACCAATGCTCTTGTGTTCTTGTTTTGTTTTGTTTACCCACTGGGAATCACTTTCCAATAATTTAAAAGAATCTAATGCCTTTTTATAATATGCATGAATAATAGTTTATCTGTCAGAAATGAATGCTTAGATTCGGACATTTAAATCCTTTGCCTGATATCCTGTATTGATTTCTGTCAGAGTTCAAATACATTTCATAATAAACATTGCAATCATCAATGAAAGACTAGCAAGCTGATGCTAAATATAGTGAATTTATCCCTATGGCTTCAATATTTGACATATTGTGAATGTTAGTGCTAGTCTAAATGTTGTTGAGTGAATGAATGAAAGGATAAATAAATGAGTGAATAAAATGTGGCAAACGGGCCGGGCGCGGTGGCTCAAGCCTGTAATCCCAGCACTTTGGGAGGCCGAGGCAGGTGGATCACGAGGTCAAGAGATCGAGACCATCCTGGTCAACATGGTGAAACCCCGTCTCTACTAAAAATACAAAAATTAGCTGGGCATGGTGGCGCGTGCCTGTAATCCCGGCTACTCGGGAGGCTGAGGCAGGTGAATTGCCTGAACCCAGGAGGCGGAGGTTGCGGTGAGCCGAGATCGCGCCATTGCACTCCAGCCTGCGTAACAGCAGCGAAACTCCGTCTCAAAAAAAAAAAAAAGAAAAAAAAAAAAGAAAAAAAAAAATGTGACAATCGTTATATGAGCAATATAACAATATCTTATTAATACCAATTAGACATGTTCTTGGCTAAATTTCTTTTGTGGTTGCTTATAATATTAAGTGGCATCTCTGCACCATATTAAAAACTTAGCAAACTGTCATAAAATGCATACTAAGTGTCAAGTGAGCATAGACGGGGTTTCCTACGTAGCAGAGCAGCTCCCCCACTGCGATCTATTGAAAGTCAGCCTTCGACACAAGCGTTTGTCCGCTTGCGCGGGGGCCCGGTGGGGCGGGCGCGTCCGTCCGTCGGTGTGTCCGTCGGTCTGTCTGTCGGTCCTCAGGGCCTCGCTCCCGCTGACCCGCCCTGCAGGTCTCTGGGGTGTAAGCCCAGGGCTGGAGGGGGGCGGCCACTCTGGTTCCGGCCCTCTCCCGCCCCTGCGGCCGCCCTCGCGCTCCCCTAAAAAAAATATTAAAAAAAAAAAAAAAAAGTGAGATAGAATGACCAAGGGAATTTAAAGTACATTAGCATCTGAAGAACTCCTGTTTTTTTTTTTTCAGATATTAAAAGCTTATAATATGCATGAATAATAGTTTATCTGTCAGAAATTAATACTTAGATTCGGCCGGGTGCAATGGCTCAGGCCTATAATCCCAACACTTTGGGAAGCTGAGGTGGGTGGATCACCTAAGGTCAGGAGTTTGAGACCAGCCTGACCAACATGGTCAAACCCCATTTCTACTAAAAATACAAAATTAGCTGAGCTTGGTGGTGCATTCCTATAATTCCAGCTACTTGGGAGGCTGAGGCAGGAGAATTGCTTGAACCTGGGAGGCAGAGGTTGCAGTGAGCCGAGATCATGCCATTGCATTCCAGCCTGGCAACAAGAGCAAAATGCAACCTCAAAAAATAAAAAGGCTTATTATTTGGCTGGTAAGAAACAGCTGATGTTATTTATCATGTTCATAGACTAGAAATAGTCAATTAATTTCAATTTTTATAATTTTTGTTTTTACTTTTTTGTGAAGAGAGAGACACTACTCAGGTACGTTTTATTATTTTAAAAAAGCTTTTAATATATTATTAATTATTAAATTATAGATGTCCAAATAATTATGTTCTAGATTTTGAAATCTGTTAACTATTTAACTGTGGCAAAATGGATAAAAAACAATTGAATAAAAGTGTGTAGATTTTGTGGTCAATATCCATTTGAAATATTGGTAGAATGATACCTGCTGTATTTTAATAGAAATACAGTATTAAATTATAGTAACATTGTCACTTCTTTCAACACATATTTATGGAAATCATATTGTACGCAGCAGTGTAGTGATTAAAATTTTTGCACTAGGCCATACCTGGTGGCTCATGCCTGTAATCCCAGCACTTTGGGGGCCAAGGTGGGTGGATTATGAGGTCAGGAGTTAAAGACCAGTCTGGTCAACATAGTGAAACCCTGTCTCTACTAAAAATACAAAAATTAGCTGGATGTGGTGGCATGAGGTAGGAGAACCACTTGAACCCAGGAGGCGGAGGTTGCAGTGAGCTGAGATTAGACCGCTGCACTCCAGCATGATGGGAGACAGAGGAAGACTCCATCTTGAATTTTTTTTTTTTTTTTTTTTTTTTGCTAAAGTAGGGCTACTACTCATTTCTAGCTCAGTGACTCTGAGAACATGTCATTTCTTCTCAAAGTGATACATGACTTTCTCTCTCAGTAATTCTGGGATAAGAATAGTACTTCCCTCACACGTTTTTATGAGAATTAAATGAAATAATAACTAAAAAGGCCTTAATACAAGACTTGGTATAAAATACACTTTCAATAATTGTTAGCTGTTATTCCAATGCCACAATCATTCTGCAGGCATCAAGATGTCTTTTGATCGTCTCTTATTACTGTTTCTATTTCAGATGTACCCAGACAAGCATTTCTCTTTATAAAAAAGTTCCCAATTTTTCTGTTGTTTTATCACTAAGCAGGAAAAGCTTGCTGTATATCTCTATATGTATTTTTTTCTCTCTCTCTCCGACTGCATTTATTTAATTACTGAATAATTTACTACTCATGGAGCTCTAGTTTTATAAATACTCCTTATGGTTTTCAGTTTATATGAAGTGTATTTATCCTTTTCCTATGATTTTCATGTAATTTATAATCATCATTGGAATCTTGATTTAATCTTTATAATCTTCATTTGAATATTCACTTTAATCTTAAACCTGTAAACGTATTTCCTCAAAAGGAGAGTCTTTTGAGCTTATTTTCATAAAATGCGCTAGAGTTTTCTAATGTGAAGAGATGTGAGAGATAAAAATAGTCCCCCAAGGTATGTTGTTCTGCTTGTCTCCTCATCTTTTCTCAGATACCTTCCCTTACATCGGCACCTGCTTCTTCATCTGGAGGTTCACAAAGATTTAATTCTGTAAACACCTACCCATTCTCGGAAAATACTTGGGGACTGTAAAAAATTTTAAAATATACACAAGTCACTTTGATTGGAAGAGAAGGTGTTTTGGATTTATTTATTCAGATTTATTTTATTATTATTATTACTATTTGAGATGGAGTCTCACTTTGCCACCCAGGCTGGAGTGCAGTGGCGTGATCTCAGCTCACTGCAACCTTTACCTCCCGGGTTCAAGGGATTCCTCTGCCTCAATCTCCTGAGTAGCTGGGATTATAGGCATCCACTACCATGCCTGGGTAATTTTTGTATCTTTAGCAGAGACTGGGTTTTGCCATGCTGGCCAGGCTGGTCTCAAACTCCTGAATCTCAGGTGATCCACCCATGTAGGCTTCCCAAAGTGCTGGGATTACAGGCGAAAGCCACCACTCCTGGCCAGATTTAGTTAAAACAGAACATTCTTGTATTCTTTTGGTACTATACCATAAAACATAATCTCTTTCTTATGAAGGAGAAAATTGCTATATCTCTTCATTAATACATAATTCCTCATATTTTAGAAATTAAGTTTTTATTATAAAGTGATACATAATCATGGTAAAACATCAAAAGCTATGGGATGGTATAAAAACAAATTAAAAGTCCTAATTTAGCCCTTCACAAACCCCGGTGTTCATTTCTGGGATAACCGTCATTCATAGATTTGTATCTTCCTCTACATTTTCAATTCAAATATGTGATATCAGTTTAACTCATAATCTATCATTAAATAAACTGAGTTGCTTGTTGGAGTTTCATGGGTTGATTGGCAGCATCATTTTGGAAGTCTTTTTGAAGGAAGAGGAAAAGACCTTTGAAATTTCTAACAAAATTTATTTAGTAAGGTATGTTCAAAAGGGAGAAAAAGAATAAAGAAAATTGCATACTTTTTTTTCTTTTTCTTCTTTTTCTTTTTTCAGAATTCTTTCTTTCTTTCTTTTTTTTTTTTTTTTTTTTTTTTTTTTTGAGACAGAGTTTCGCTCTTGTTACCCAGGCTGGAGTGCAATGGCGCGATCTCGGCTCACCACAACCTCCGCCTCCTGGGTTCAAGCAATTCTCCTGCCTCAGCCTCCCGAGTAGCTGGGACTACAGGCATGCGCCACCAGTTAATTTTTTTGTATTTTTAGTAGAGACGGGGTTTCACCATGTTGACCAGGATGGTCTCGATTTCTTGACCTTGTGATCCATCCGCCTCAGCCTCCCAAAGTGCTGGGATTATAGGCGTGAGCCATTGCTCCCAGCCCCATACTTTTTATAATTTAACCTCATATTGTCTTGATATTTGAGTCATATATATATATATATATATATATATATATATATATATATATTTTTTTTTTTTTTTTTTTCCTTTGAGACGGAGTCTTGCTCTATCGCCCAGGCTGGAATGCAGTGGCATGATCTCGGCTCACTACAATCTCTAACTCCTGTGTTCAAGACATTTTCCTGTCTCAGCCTCTTGAGTAGCTGGGACTACAGGTGCATGCTACCACTCCCGGCTAATTTTTTGTTGTTGTTGTTGTTGTATTTTTAGTAGTGATGGGGTTTCACCATGTTAGCCAGGATGGTCTTGATCTCCTGACCTCGTGATCTGCCCGCCTCGGCCTCCCAAAGTGCAGGGTATAGAGGCATGAGCCAACCCACCTGGCAGATATTTGATTTTTAATGCTAAGTTGTCTTGAAGAATTATCTGCATATAACTGAAATCATTATTTTGTCTTGCCATCCTATATTCCTTTAACGCCTGTTTACTTTGGTTTTCCTTTATCAAAATCGCAAAACTAGCATCATGAGGCAGATGACCACGTATGAAAAACCCGAACAGCTACACCTAGCAAATAAGTGCACACTGTGTTCAGACACTAACAGTGAAACTTGCCGGCTCTGAAGTGCCTTCGGAAGCATCTGTACCCTGACATGCTGGCACACTATGGACGCTTAATAGTTTTTGAATGACTGACAGTATGAACTAAATATTTAATTTTGTACAATTTTGTTTTTTATAATTGTGTAACTGTGCTACACACAGCAAACCATGCTCGTCTCAAATTCTAGCAATTTTTGTGACTTCATTGGCCACAAAATGGAAGAGACTGTCTGCCTTGCACAAATTAGCATGGATTTGGAAGTGAAACTTGATGTTGCAATCCCTTTTAAAAACAAAATAGAAAGCTGACTGCCTCCTGAGCACTGGAGGTAAACTACGTGTTCAGTGTGTGATTTTTATATCCCCTGCTGTGCTTCGGTAGAGGACAGCGGGATGTACTCAGCATACTGTATTTATTTTTATGTATTAGGACTTTCACACTGTTACAACCCCAGGAAGATCTTGGAAAAACATTCTTTGTTTCTAAATCTAAATAAATTTTCTCAATGTTCCTTTTAGCATCTATAAAAAAAGGTCATTTTAGATCTAATTTGCTATTTGCTACTTACTGACTAGTGGATCAATTGACACTCTCTGCCAGTGTCTCTGAAAGTACACTCCACATTTAGGCAGTGCATTACGGTTGGAGATATTTTACGTACATAATCATATGCTTGGAATTGGTGAAGCCAACAGATTTGATTGAGTCTAGCCAAACTTAAGGCCTTCCTCATATCGCTTGTATTCCATTTTGATGTCTTAAAAGTTATTATTCATTTTCTTAAAAATGTTACTGATGAGAAAGCAAAATGCCTTGATTTTCTTATGGAGCTTCATGTTTCTTTTTCTAATTTTTCAAAAAGAAATGAAATAATTAGGAAGAGAATGTATTGCTTACTAAGCATTTTTTGTTTGTATGTCTCTGCCCTATGTTGGGTGTTTTAAAATAAGTAATACAGGCTGGGTGTGGTGGCTTACCCATGTAATCCCAGCACTTTGGGAGGCTGAGGTGGTTGAATCATGAGGTCAGGAGTTCGAGACCAGTCTGGCCAATATGGTTAAACCTTGTCTTTACTAAAAAGTATAAAAATTAGCATGTGCCTGTAGTTCCAGCTACTCAGGAGGCTGAGGCAGGAGGATTGCTGGAACCCAGGAGGCAGAGGTTGCAGTGAGCCAAAATTGCTCCACTGCATTCCAGCCTGGGTGATAGAGTGAGACTCCCATCTCAAAAAATAAAACAAAAAAAAGTAAGTAATACGAATGTTAATCTTCACAGTAACTCTTACAGATGACCCTGGTTAATTTAAGAAACACAGATTTGGAGAGGTTAAATGTGTTACCTTGGGTCACTCCCTCGGGAAGTGAAGGGCCACGACTGTCAGAGGCCTTTCCTACTCCAGCAACTGAACTTTTCCATTGCAGGAAGGCACTTATTCCTCCATTCTTCTGCTTTGGTTGCAAGTGGGAGATTACATAACAGATTTACAGTGATGTCATTGCAGTTTTATTTTTAAATATTAGGCTTTTAGCCTACTTTTAATTCTATTTCTCGGCTAATCTGTTCAAACATGTATCATCTGTACATTTTATACTTATTTGGGTGCTATCAATGGTTCTTTGTTCAGTCAACCAAGTGTTACCCTTCTTCCTTCTTGGATGCAGGGCTGCACCCTCTCTTTGGTCTTGTGGTAATGCTCTCTAATGAGCACATGATTCTCTCAGATAATCTTCTCATTATATGTCTTTTTCCATGAACTTTAGAATTAAGTCTCATAAACCAATTTAGCCAATCTCTGATTGTGTAAATGATGGGTTGTTACATTCCTTGCTAAGAAATACACTTCATCTTGAGAACTTTCATTATGGACCTAGTCTTTGCTAAAAGCACTGGAGGAACTATGTATATTCCCCACTTGAGTAACCGATCATGATTGTGTTTATTACTTATCCATGCATAACACATTTTAGTGACATAAAGCAACAATGAACATTTTTATATCCCACGATTCCTGTGGGCCAGGAATTTGGGAGTGGCTTAGCTGGACAGTTCTGAATTGGCTAGACAGTTCTTTAATGAGATTGAAATAAAATGTGAATGGTGTCTGCAGTTGTAGGCAGTTCTGACAAGGCCAGAGCACTCACTTCAAGGTGATTCATTCATCCACTGGTGGACTGGTGCTGTCTGTCAGTGGGAGTCCTCAGTTCCTCTCCATTGGGCATTTAGACAGGAATCCCTGTGCAACCTCATGGCTTGACTCTGGCTTCTCCCAAGGTAACTGAAGCATCATTTCTCTGTATAAGCCGGCCTCAGGAGTGGCACACCATCACCTCTGTCACATCCTGTTGGGCACACAGATAACACCTAATGCAATGCTGGAGAAGACTGTCTTTTTTTTTTTTTTCACTGAATCTTGCTCTGTCATCAGACTGGAGTGCAGTGGCGTGATCTCGGTTCACTGCAACCTCTGCCTCCTGCGTTCAAGTGATTCTCTTGCCCTAGACTCCCAAGTAGCTGGGACTACAGGTGTCTGCCACCACGCCCAGCTAATTTTTGTATTTTTAGTAGAGACTGAGTTTCATCGTGTTGGCCAGGCTGGTTTCCATCTCTTGACCTCATGATCTGCCTGCCTAGGCCTCCCAAAGTGCTGAGATTACAGGTGTGAGCAGCCACACCTGGCTGCAGGAGACTGAACACCCAGAGCATCCCTGGAGTCATCGTGGAGGCAGGGTGCTTACGTTCCCAGAGTCAGCCTCTGTTTTGCCTCCTAAACCCATCCGTTGCCCCTTATTTTCCTTCATTACCTTGCTACTCTTTTTTCATGAGAAAACTAGCATTCTCTTTATCTCCAGAGTTCCCTTGTCTGCTTATAATCACAATTTACTTTGAGATGCCAGTATTTTATCAAAGGGGCAATTGACTTTACTTGTCCTTTCATTGCTTATCACCTAGGGTATTTTTCAATACTAATTCAAAGTGCCTGACTATTGATGATTGCATATATTATTTAGTGTGTTTATTCCCCTGTAGACAGGTGTTTTATAAGTGCATATACCTGTTTCTAGATTACACATCCTTCTGCCCTTTAGATATGTCTGTTTTATATCCCAGTGATAGCTGAAATTTATGTCTGTCTGTGTTTTTCCTGCTACTGACTTGATGTTCTATCCTGTCAAACTCAGTGAATGGTTCCACCATATCTAAGTCTCATAAACCAAATACTGTCAGCAATTTGGGGTTCTTTTCTCTCCTTCACACACAACATGAAACCAGCCAGACTGTTTCATGGAGTCTACCTTTTAAAACCTTTCAAGATTGCCATATATTCTGCCTCACTATTGCTATAGCCATAACTTAGATCTTGTCATTCCTTTACTGAACTGTGTCAATCTCTTTACATGTTCATCATTCTTTCCATCTCTTCATCACAAATCCATCCTTTAGAGAGCTTCCAGACCATTCTTCCCAAAACGCAAATGTGAACATATACTTCCTATGCTTAGGATCTTTCAGTGGTTCCTTACCACCTTACAACATTACCCTACACTCTCTTTTCCTTAAGTCTTACCACTCCACCACCACATCTAGCACCTTCCAGGACATGCTAGATCTTAATCACCTAAATAACTTGAAATTCCTAACAAATCAGACCTTAGCTCCTGGTCAGCCTTGAAACCTTCTCTCCTCCTCTTCTCTCTTGCCTACTGAACACTGACTAATTTTTCAAGGTTCAATACAAAGTTTGTCTGTTTTAGTTTGTCTTCAGTTATATCTCCTGATAGTCTTCAGACCCTGTGATGTCAATGATTATGACTTATTTTTTTCCAAATCTTCTGAGCTCATTGTAGTCACTGACACACAGAAACCATCAGGTAAAATGCTAATGAACGGAAATAGAAACTCATTCATTTGACCTAGGTGCGTGGATTACACGAATATTTGACTCATCCAGGAATACTACATAATTATCTACAACACAGATTGTGTGTGAATGCTCCTAGGAAATTGTCAGTTGGGCTTGCAGAGAAGTAAGTACTACTAACATAATTAAAGAAAACATTTTTATGCAATTTTGAAATAGAAGTAAATTTATACTTTCTTTACCACTACATTGAACTTTAATACTAAGAAAAACTTGAGTTAGTTTTTCTTATTTCCCATTTAATGTGTTAGAACATAAACATTTCAGCTAGCCTGAATCTTGGCCCTTGAAAATTTTATTATTCTTTGCATGATTATAGAGATTCATTTTAGAACTGAAAAATCTCTTTTGCTTCTTGAAAGTTATAAGGTAAATTTTATGTTTAGTCTTTCTGATTGCATTTGAAACCTGAAAATGTTAATTCTGTAGCATTCACGTAATCACAGAGAAGAAAATAAGAAGTTATTTTAGGTATAGATAAGGATACCATATTTGTTTTTTTTTTTCATTTAAGACATCTTTCAGTGCAGTTATCACATTGTCGACCAGAAACACCATGTTGTTTCTACATTATCATTATTCTCTTTTTTCTCCCGTAACAACAACCAATTATATTTTCTTGGGTTTGTATGTTGTTGTGACACAAGAGTGAAAGTGTTTGAATTAAGAAATATTCAACGTTTTATTTTTCCCTTATGGTATTATAAAGTTCAAATTACACAAAAAATTTATAAAATATTTTTTCTTTAATTCTTGAGACATAGTCAAAAAGTGCCTACATATGTACTTTTTTACTGAATGTTTACTAAATGTAAACATGTTTAATATTACAGTAATATATGGTTAGATTATACAGTTAGATAATCATAAGATTAGTGACAAGAAAAACGAAAGAATATTTTTTCTACAGTACTCTTGGGAAAACAAGTTGCCATTCCAGGTATTAAGGAGAATTTTTAAAAATTAAGTACAAAGTGTTTGAGAGAGAGAGAGAGAGAGAGAGAGAGAGAGAGAGAGAGAGAGAGAGTGTGTGTGTGTGTGTGTGTGTGTGTTAAACCTAGAGGGAAGGAGGGAGGAAAGAAGGAAGGGAGACAGAGATTGAGATTTAGAGCAATGGGAATACCAAATCAATGAATATTTCACTTTGTTACTTGAATAGAATGGTTGGGCACTGACATCTGGAATAAATAGCTAAGAAGATGAAGGCAGAATAATTTTATCTATTTTAATTTATAAATAATTCACAGCTCTACACTTGCCTTGTCTGTGTTCCTGGATTATGCACTCTATTTGTAGGTAAAACAAGCATGAATGTATTTCTAGATACTGGCCTTGCCTCTAATTCCTTCTTAAGTTTGAATACTGTTATTGTGCTTTGAATTAAATAACCATGAGCTTTGAAAGAAAGTACCTACAATGTAGTCCGAAAGTTAACACTGAGCATTTTGGGATTATTATTCCTACTTAGGTTAGAGCTTTGCAGTTGAACCAAATGTGTTTAAATGATGTAACTAGAAATACAAATTTAACATGAACCCATTTGTATATAGAGAGTTAGAAGTTTGTAATATATTTTTTATCCTTAGATGTTCTTTTATTTTTTTGCTTAGAAGTTACTTTTGGGATAAAAAGGATTCTACTTTTCAAGTGATTAACATCTACCTTCCAATACCTTAATCCCTGTCCCTTAAACTGAGGACCTTGTTATTCTTGCTGTTGTTGTTATTGTCACTTAAGCCAACTAACTTGAACACGTCAAGGAGATTGTTGATTCAGCCGGCCAGGCATATACACACACATCTAGCCAATAGGCATTATTTTCAACCACAGTTCACTTAGCGTTTTAGTGGGAATTAGCAGTGAGTAGGAAGGGATTAGGACTAAAAGAAGTCATTGAAATATTTGCTTATTAAGATACATTGAAAAATGCTGATTTGGTAATACTTTTAATAAGTGGATTAGGAACAAGGGAATTGATAGATTGGAGCATACATCTTTCTAGTTGGAGTGACTGACATAAACAAAACTCTGATGTGGCAAAGCTCTTCCCCTTTATGAACCTTGGTCTTACCTGATGCATTGCTATCTGTTGGGGCACCATTGCTAAGTGGACAGTAGATGATGGAGAACCTAAAGGCTGATGCTTGATGCAGAAGGTACAACATGATCAAATTGTTGGGCATTCACATAGGTCCTTGCAAAGTAACTTGTATTTTAGTTGAGTCATACACTAAAAATGGAAATAGAATTTCTAGAAAAATATGTCATAATCGTGTGTATGCTGGGTTGGAAAGTGAAGAAGGCAGAATTTGGGAGACCATTAAGAAGGCTAATAGTTTAAAATATGAGGGGGCAAAAAATTTGCTGTAATATAAAGAATAATTACAATTTAAATGCCAAAAAATACAATTTCTCATGTAATAAAGGGAGTGTGATAACTGGGGCCTCAAATAGGGTACTTTATGAAGGTAAAAATACATTCTTTCAGAGTTTATCAGTTCAGCTACAACTATTTTCTTATTAGATTCCTTTTAAAATTACATTCCTATTTTCATCTATAAAATGTAATTATCTGTAGTCCATTTTGCTTTGATAGTTTTATTTGCAATCTAAGTTAATAATATGTCTGTGCTTTCTCTATACATATGTGAATTTTATTAACCTGAATGTGTTAGTATCTTTAAAATTGTTTTCTGATCATTGTGAACATCTTTCTCATAATAAATGTGTAACATCACTAAATATTATTTTTAGCTTATGTAGATACATGTTTCACAGTAAAATTAAACTCTTTTTCTGGTTAAGAATAACTGAAGTATATTGAACATGGAACATCAAATATTAATGATGCTGAAAATCTCTGGGTTTGTTTCATATATTGTAAGAGACAAAAAAATAAACTTGCAGATCTCACTCTGGAAATGGATTCATCCTTGTGGGTTTTAACTCTCTGTCCCATATGGGACATGTAGACACTATGTTTCAGTGCACAGGAATACTAATGGAATTGATTAAACGATACTTTCTAAAACTAGAGAACATTCTGTCTTTAGTTGTTAGCACGTTGTCAAGCATGATGCTTTCCTTTCGAACCATTGGACAGAGTCGGCTTACTCTCTGCAGATGGAGCCTTAACACAGCTTCATGAAGTAAGCTGTTGCCTTGTCTGTTGATTATGTCCCCAAATCCCTTTTAAGAAAGGAAGATGGCATAACCAACTTGGAGATGCTCCAGAACACAGTTTAAAAGGCAGGGAGAGGTCTTTGCCTTTAATTTCATGTAAGAGCTATATAAGCAAATAGAAGAAGATAGAAATAAAGGCTGTTTTGCTTTATTATCATGTGTTAAGAGTGGATATTCTTAGCAGTCAAGGACTTGAAACCAACCTTCAAACTCTGGAAATATGTCTTCTGGCAGGCTCTTTCTTTGGCCTAATTCTTTCTTCTTAGAGTCAACTTTTTCACAGAATAGAGGAAGGATCACTATATTCTACTTGAGGAAGACCAAGGGACCAAATGTGACTGGTTTGAAAGACCAGGAGACAATAATTAGGCAAACATGGGATAATTCCAAGTAGAAAGGACAGTGTGGAGAAAAGGCATGGGCTCGCAGATCCACTCCCTAAATCAGGGAACTGTTTAGTGTGCTATCCACCAACAGGCTTCGATTCTATCATCAGGGTCATAGGAAGGCCAGAAAGGACACGAGAGAGCTCCACAAAGGACAGGGATTTGAAAATATTTGACTTTCAAACCATCGTCCTGGACGGGTTAAAAGGCAAAGCTCTATGAAAGAAATGATGATAGAAGACATGGCCTTCCTAAGTAAGAAATCCACAATTAGGCAAAATTACTAGGTAGAACAGACTGAATTAGTATGTGGAAGTGTTGAAGAGAGAGAAAATCAGGAAGGCACCTTAGTATTCAGCGGTTAGGAACTTCCTGGCACTGTTTGACGAGACTGAAGCACAGGATAAAAAAATGCCAGGGAAGAAGGAGGTAACATCAATTGATTCCTGTTTTGTTTGTTTGTTTTGTTTTAACAATGCTCTCAGAAACAGAGCAAATTCTGTCAGCCGTTATTTCTAAGAATAACATTTACTTTTACTTGCTCCCTCAATTAAATTTAATCCAATGTTTAAAAATTTACCTTTTATCCCCTCCGTGATAAAATACAATTTCATTTTCCTTGAATTGTAAAAAAAAAAAAGATTAATAAATAAAAAATAAAAACAGACTGCCTTGTGTGACTCTGGATCACTCTCTATTAATTGTTTATAGTATAACCACATACAATACTACATCAGCTCTCATTTTTCCAGAATGATCTGTCATATAGTTTGCACAAAATAGATTTGGTTATTTTTGGCAAGTCAGCTAGAACAACTCCTCTCTTTCCAGAAACCCCAAGTTAATGCAAGTGTTTCTATTATATGTAGCATCACTTAACCCTGTGGAGTCTAAGCACCTACTGAATGTGAACATGTTCAATATTACAGTAATATATGGTTAGTCTACACAGTTAGATTATCATAAGATTAGTGACAAGAAGTAAACCGAAGAATTTTCTTTTTTTTTTTTACAGTATCCTTGGGAAAATAAGTTGCCATTCTAGGTATGAAAGAGAAATTTTAAAAAATTATTTTACTGATTGACTAACTTACCATGATTTTCATCTCATATGTCCTGAAATGTAATGATTCTATGCAATCAGTTTTCTGTCTCTATTTTACATTTTATGACATTTCGGGTCTTCTACATTCTCTGTGATACTAAATGCTAACATATCCTCATATTCATTTTTCTGACTCTTTAAAGCATTTTATTTTGCTGTATTTAAATTTGTGTTAGTGTATTCAAGCATTTAGAATATAAATTGCTTACAATACTATACAAGTCTTTTTCCCCCTTCTGCTGATCACATCATCTCAATTCTCATGTTTGTGATTTATTACAATTTAATCTACCATGTTTATTACTAATGATGCAATACATATACTTTATTTGCAAATCATAAATGAATTTCCCTGAAGATTATAATTATAATGATATTTTGCTTTGGATTTCATCTGGAACTATTTTAAAAGCTTTAGTTAAGAAGCTATGGCAACATATCATTGGCATGGTAGCTCACGCCTGTAATCCCAGCACTCTGGGAGGCCAAGGCAGGTAGATCACTTGAGCCAGGACTCTGAGACCAGCCCTGTCAACATGGTGAAACCCTATCTCTACTAAAATACAAAAAATTAGCTGAGTGTGGTGGTACATACCTGTAATCCCAGCTACTTGGGAGGCTACGGCAGGAGAATCACTTGAACCTGGGAGGGGGAGATTGCAGTGAGCCGAGATCATGCCTCTGCACTCCAGCCTGGCAACAGAGTGAGAATCCATCTCAAAAAAAAAAAAAAAAAAAAAAATTAGTTGGACATGGTGGTGGGCACCTGTAATCCCAGCTACTCTGGAGGGCTGAGGCAGGAGAATCACCTGAACCTGGGAGGTGGAGGTTGCAATAAGCCGAGATTGGACCACTGGTTCTCCAGCCTGGGCAACAAAGTGAGACTTCGTCTCAAAAAGTAAAAATAAAAAAACTTACAAAAATAAAAATTAAAAAAGAAATAGGCTCACTTTTAATAAAGATTAGAGGATATTTTTAACAGAATGCAGTTGTGGAATCTGATCTTTATGCACAAAATGAAATGGTTAAAGCTTTGGGAAGGTTGCACATAGGCCAACTGTGAAACGGCAGGACCTGGGGGATGTAGTTAGACTGTAAAGGACACAGAAGGCATAGATGCTGAGGGGGCAGCTTTTCCATTCTCTGACAACTCATGCTGGCTATTCTGTTGTGGGGAAGTTGTCATATAATAGCTCTCAGAAGGATGCCTAAAGAGGAACTCACACCCTGATTATCATGACATTTTATGTAAATATGAAAAAAGTAAGGGTGATTTGATGACATCCATCACTTTTTACAGATGCATTCATCGTAAGTGGTGTCATACAGAAATGTGTGGTAATAGGGGTCAAGATATCATGTCATGCTCTATGTTTGATATTTGAGCAGAGAAATCAAATGTAAGTTATATAAATGATGCCAAGGAACATATTACTATATATTTAAAGCTATTTTCTCCATGTTTTCAAGTTAGGTATGCCATTTACTTATACATGCAGGCCTCATCTTAATAAACTTTGCAGTTAGTGCAGTTTTTTAAGTTAAATATGGCATTTACTTATACATGCAGGCCTCATCTTAATAAGCTTTGCAGTTAGCGCAGTTTTTAAAGTTAAATATGCCATTTACTTATACATGCAGGCCTTAACTTAATAAGCTTTGCAGTTAGTGCAGTTTTTACAAATGAATGATTGTGGCAACTGTGTCCAGTAACTCTATTATCACCATTTTTCCAACAGCATGGGCTCATTTCATGTCCTGGTGTCACATTTCAAACTTTTTCATTATTATTATATTTGTTATGGTGATCTGTGATCAGTGATTATAGATTGGTGCAAAAGTTATTGCAGTTTTTGCCTTTTTTTTTGGTGGGGGGGCAAAACCACAATTACTTTTGCACCAATCTGATACTGTATTGTTTTGAGTGGCACAAACTATACCCATAAAAGACAGCAAACTTAATCAATGAAAGTTGTATGTGTTCCCACTGCTCCAGCCATTCCCCTATCTGAAGCCCAAAGAGAGGCTCTAACTGTTTTCAGTTTATGAAGGCTGATTGAGGTGGGGGAAGTGGAAGAAGAGAAGATGAAAATGTGTAGAGCTTGGTTCATGAAGTTTAAGAAAAGAAGCCATTTCCATAAAAATTGTAAGGTGAAGCATTAAGTACTAATGTTGATAAATTATAGAAATTCAGTTAATAGAAGCCACAGCAGGTTATCCAGAAATCTAGCTAAGACTGTTGATGAAGGTGGCTGCACTAAACAACAGATTTCAATAGAAAAAAACATCCTTATATTGGAAGATGTCCTGTAGGACTTCCATAGCTGTAGAGGAGAAGTCAATGCCTGGCTTCAAAGTTTCAAAGGACAGACTGATTCTCTTGTTAGGAACTAAAGCAGCTGGTAAAGTTAATGTTTATCATTCCAAAAATCTTACGGCCTTGAAGAATTCTGCCGAATCTACTCTGCCTGTGCTCTATAAATAGAATAACAAAGCCTGAGTGACAGCACATCTGCTTACGCCATGGTTTACTGAATATTTTAAGCCCACTGTTGACATCTACTGATTCCTTTTAAAATATTACTGCTCACTGACAATATAATTTGTCACCCAATAGCTCTGATGGAGAAGTACAAGGCAATTAATGTTATTTTCATGCCTGCTAATACAAGATCCACTTTGAAACCCATGGATCAAGGAGTAATTTCAACCTTCAAACCTTATTATTTAAGAAATACATTTTGTAAGTCTCTTGTTGCCATAGATAGTGATTTATCTCATGCATCTGGGCAAAGGCAATTGAAAACTTTTAGGAAAGGATTTGCCAATCTAGGTACCATTAAGAACATTCATTATTCATGGGGCGGGGTGGGGAGGTCAAAACATCGACATCAACAGAACTTAGGAAGAAATTGATTCCAACCCTCATGGATGACTTTGAGGAGTTCAAGACTTTGGTGCAGGAAGTAACTCAGATGTAGTAGAAAGAACAAGATAATTAGAATTAGAAATGGGACCTGAAGATGTAAATGAATTGCTACAATCTCACAATAAAATTTGAATGGATGAGGAGTTGCTCCTTATGAATGAAAAAAGTTTTATTGAGACAGAATCTACTCCTGGTGAAGATATTGTAAAAATGTTTGAAATGACAATAAAGAATTTAGAATATTACATAAATTTTAGTTGATAAAGAAGCAGCAGGGTTTGAGAGAATTTACTCCAATTTTGAAAGAATTTTGGTGGGTAAAATGCTATCAAATAGTATCATGTGCTACAGAGAAATCTTTTGTGAAAGGAATAATCAACGTGGCAAACTTCACTGTTATCTTATTTTAAGAAATTGACACAGTCACGCTAACCTTCAGCAACCACCACCTAAACTGTTAGCAGCCATGAGCATCTAGGCAAGGCCCTCCATCAGCAAAAAGATTGCAACTTGCTGAAAGCTCAGATGATCACTAGCATTTTTTAGCAAGTATGTTTATATTAAATTATAGATTTTTTTGACATAGTTGCATAGACTACTGTATAGTGTAAACATAACTTTTATATACACTGGGAACTCAAAAATATGTGTGACTCACTTTATTACAATATTGACATTATTGTGATGGTCTGGAATGGAACCCACAATATCTTGAAGTATATTTTAAAGAAACTGAGACTGTTTAAAGCATAGTACATAGTACAGTATGTATAGCAGTATTCCTGTGCCTCATACTCCCTCATAATGATGTAATATTTAATTCAGTCTTATTAGGACAGCAATAATAATGTATTACTTCTAGGTTTCTTTTTAAAAATATGTATTTGAGTATTACAGTGTGTGCATGACAAGAGATTAGACTATATTTTTAATGGGTTACAATTTTTCAAACTATAGTACTTGCTAGTCATCACACAAAGTAACAAGTTTCACTTCCTGATTTTTATTTCAGTTAGTATATTGATAGTCCATAAATATAAACATACATCAGTGTGTTAAGCCTGAACTCTACTGATGTCTAATATTTAAGGTTTTCAGAAGACAGCCTTAACCATCATTTAGTTGATCTAAGAAACTAATTCTTTATGACCAAATCAGATTTGGCATAGGATTAGAAATATAAAATCAAAATCCCTGGACAAAAATGAGTATATAAAGATCTATTCTCTAAAGGGCCGACATATTTTTGTTCTACCCATGTTGTGTATGAGGAGCTTGATTCTAATTATGATGGGTTAAATGCTTCAGAAACTTACCTATGAGAATTCCAAATGTCATATTTTTGCTGCAGATTTTCATCTTTGAAAATAATTTTTTAAAAAGAACCACTAGATTTTCAATCTGGTATTTTAAGAGACCAAACAAAGGGTTGGTGCAGAATAATTGAATTCACAATTTTGTACATTTATATGCAGGTTAATGTATGGGCAACGTAGGATGTGCAAAATGAAGCTAACTCATAACTTTTCATACTTTCTTACTTTAGAATTTACAAAACTCCTAGTCAAGAGGAGCTGCAGAAAATGATTCTACAATACCCTTGTTTAGATCAGGTTTTTTGTTTCCCCCATTACATAATAATTCTCTCCCTTTTAGCAATCTAGAATGCATACTTTCTGAATCTGAATGTACGTTTGTTTGGGGAAGCTGTTGTTCATAGGTATTA
This sequence comes from Saguinus oedipus, assembly GCA_031835075.1. NCBI lineage: Eukaryota > Metazoa > Chordata > Mammalia > Primates > Cebidae > Saguinus > Saguinus oedipus. Next base: position 14,151,564 of record CM063171.1, read on the forward strand.
GGTGGAAATTTTAGCCTCTTTGTCTGGAAGTGCTCAAAATGTCCACTTTCAGTTTAGCGAATGATTAATTCATTTTTTAAAAAATTTATTCTTGCTACTCACTCTAACATCCTAATGAGAAGCCCAGTCATCTCTTGTTTAGGCTACTAAAGGTGACAGCTTATTTCTTTGCCTCAGGTCTTGTCCCAGCTTAAATCTATCATTCCACTACAAACAGTGTGCTCTCTCTAAAATATAAACCTTACTATACCACTCTGAATAAACAAAACTCAAATTTGTTCACAAGAAGAAGTCAACCCAACTTGACCCCCATCTCCTTCTCCAGCCTCAAGTAACGTTTTTTTCTTACTTTGCAAGGTACACCTTGGTAATATCAGTGGTGATATAATTTCTCTCCACACACCATGTTGAGTATTTTATGTATTTGGTTGTTTTGCATTCTCTGCCAATCTTATCTTTCCATACTTGAGTGATTCTTATGCATCTTAGGAATAATTATAATGTATGCTCATTATGAGGATTTCTGTGAACCACATATTTGCATCATCTTGGATGGAAGACTCGGCAGCCTCCCTGCCAAGTACACTAGGTCTTTTGAGGCAGGGACTTGCTCTCATTCATCTGGGTTCTTCTAGCATCCAGCTCAGTGCTTGGCACATGGTAGGCAACAAATGTTTGTTTAACAGAACAGAATAAAGCTCATGTTTTTTATCTTTCTCATTAGCTAATTCGCAAATTTAACATGCAAAGTAAGTACAATGGCAGCTGCAGCCGACTCACATATGGAGAAACTGGCCCAAGAAAACACTTTCATCTGCTTAATTTTTCACTGAAATTTGTTAGGCTACTGCTGAATAATAGCCTCAAGTCTGCAAAATGAACGGGTTGCCTATGGTTTCAAGTCATGTTTAAAAAGTACACACTTAATGTATGTCAGGATAACAGATTTACATTTAGCTCATGAATGTGTATGTTGTAAAGAATCTGGTATTTTATGTCTTCTCTGAGATTTTCTCATGATTCTCTTAGAGTATTTCTTTCTTATCTTCATCTTTATGGCTCCTGCAGTAGATAAAACAGTGTTACAAAAAGGAAAATAATTTGCACTTTCCTTTCAGAGAAAAGGAATATTGAAAAGAAGAATTGAGGACCTGGAAGTTGCTTACTTTCCTGTCTTTTCCCTTTTTATATTACTCAGCAATTTAGAGTTTCCTTAAATATACACAATTCCTACCCATTCCTCCTCAGTCTCGCTGATTCCAACACAAATTGAAAAATAATACCAGAACTTTGGACTCAGAAGCAGGGTATACATTTTAATTTCAGAGAAAAAGAAGGTTTCTACTAGAGTGTTTTGTATTGATGGACAGCTAACGCTTAAGGTTTCAATGTTTATCTGCTGGGGAAAAGTGAATGGGAGACAAACTAATATCTTTTGAGTACATGGTACGTGCCAGGGACTGTCGAAGATTTTGATATGTATTATTGCTTTTTCTTCATGAACTCCAGAAAGTTAACTGATAATGGGCTATTTAAGAAAAATATATAAAGGAACTAATCCAATATTAGTTGTTTTAAAAAATAAAATTAGATATTTTTAAATTTTGAGTTTAAAATTTTTATATTGATTGTCCATCTTAATTTTATTATTATCTTTCTTCTAATTTCTTAAGGTGGATGCTTAGATCACTGACATGCAGTCCTTCTTATTTTAAAATTTATGCATTTATGACTATGAATTTCTCTGGAACACAGATTTAGTGCATATCAGAGGTTTGGAGCTATGCCCTCTTATTATTATTAGTATTATTATTTAATTCAAAATATATTCTAATTTTCTTTTTGATTTCTTTTTGACTTATAAGTGATTTGGAAATATATTGCTAAAATTTGACATATTTGGATATTGCTCCTACTTTAAAAAAATTATTTGTAACTTAATTCCACTTTGGTGAGGAAACATTGTGTCTTTCAAACATTTTGACATTTGTTGAGACTTTATTACTTACTGTGTGGTCTATTTTGTTAGCTATTCTGTGTGCATTTGATAACTATATCCTGCAACTTGCGGTTACAGTCTTAAATGAACATCAGTTTGGCCATTTTGTTAATCATTTTGTTCATCTTTTCTATAGCCTTCTTGACTTTTAGGATTTTTTTTGTTGTTGTTCTGTTGGATATTGATATGTGTCTGCTAAACACTTCAACTAGGATTTTACATTTGTTCATTTCAGGTCTGTTGGTTATTACATTGTATAATTGATGTTGTTTAATTAGGTGCCTAGAAATTTAAAATTGTTCTTTCTCTTGAATTAAGCCTGTTGATAAAATGTACTTATTTATTTTTAGCAATTATTTTTGTCTTAGTATTTACTTTGTGTGTATCAGAATAGTCACATAATTTTCTACTGTTTAGTATTTGTTTGCTATGCCTTTTTTCTGCTTTTCTATTTTCCATCTTTTCGTGTCCTTATACTTGATGTATTTTTAAATTGTAAAAGTTATTTTTTTATTGTTTTCATTTCAGACACATTGTCTTTTAGTTGAAGTATTTTGTGCATTTATATTTAGTTTAATTAATAATAATAATAATTGAGATCCATACCTACCATTTTAGTTTTTACTTTTAGTTTTCTTGTATAGTTTTCATTCAGTCATTTCGTCTTGTAGCTTGAGGTGTTAGACACAGTCTCATAACTAAGGGTCATGCATTCCAAGTGGAGATATTTGGGGATTTCTTCCATTAGCAATTATATCCTCAGATACATATGTCAAAACTAAGAATGGTGGCAGTATGAAAAATAGACTAGAAGAGATCAATCAGTTTTGTAATTATAATAAATGCAGAAGATTCTCTGAATGCCCTGAATTAAGATGGTAGGAATGAATAGAATAGACAATGGTTTTAAAAGTAATTCATGAAATTCAACTAAACAGAGCCTAGGAAGTAGGGATAGGAAGGATACAGAGAGAAAAGGGCAATGTCTTATATTTCTTATGTGGTGGTATTGTGTTTCTAAATTGAGTGGTTGTTGAGCCATATCAGCTTTTACAAGGTAATGCAAAAATAAGTCATTGTCATTTTTGATTAAGGTGAATTTGAGTGCCTGTGCATATGTTGGAGAACCAATTAGACAGTTCTGATTCTTAGAAGACAACCTATACTACAGAGGAATTTGAGAAAGATAAGCCTGTAATTTTCAAAATCATGATAATGGATAAGATTACAGAGAAAAGAAATGCAACATGCATTTCTTAAAACCAGAAATAGGGTAAATTTAGCAGCCAGATCTTTATGCACTGATTTACCCAAACTTTCATGGAATATATTTGCTGGTGACATTCAGAACCCTCCTTTAAAATGCCTTTCATCCATTTTCTTTAGTGTTATTTAATATGCTACTCTTTTAGTTTATCTTAGATGCTCTTTACATTTTGCAGCTTTTTATGAGAAACGGGAGCATGGAATAATCTCTTCTAAAAGTTAAAAGAGGGAAACTCAATTATAATAAAATTAAACAAAAATCTTTTCTAATCTAATAACTATTCATCTTGCTACTATATATATATATATATATATATATATATGAAGCTATTTTTCCTATCTCTAATCTATTTCCAGAGCACAAAACATATCACTATGAGACATATTCAGTTAGCTTTTCTTTCTGTTGGGAGGCACTCATAGGAAAATACTGGAATAAAATAGATACTTAGAGATTTTTCTCCACTGTGAAAGTCCACAATGACACTTGCTAATTTTTAATGTTAGGTTCTATAAATTAATTAGTTTTAAAGGTTATAAATAATGTTAGGTTATTTAAATTTTATTCATAATTTGTGTGTAATGCTGATTTTTCCTAAATTTAAATAGACACAAGTTATTGTCCAAAAATGGAGTGGCAGAAAATGTTTTGAGTCAACTTTCCATGTACTTTCATTTTCATCATATAGCTAGTAATTTTAATACAATTACTATATATATTTTAAAACAGAATATGATTCCAGTACTTGTGATTTTTGAGTATGTAATTAAATCAAGTTGAGCAAAATATGTATAATATTCTACCTTAAATTCAGTACATGTTTCCTCATAATTCATTAATATTTCATTAAGCTAGCTTTAAAAAATTAGTTTTAGAGACAATATTTTTTATATATTTGCCTTAGCAAACTATTGATCAAATACTATCAACTATTTTTAAGTTATTTTAAAGGTTTTTTATATTTTCTGTTTTCCAGAATATTTTTATGTAATTTTTACTTTCTTGGAATGAAATGATCAGCAACAAAACTCTTATTTTTTATTAAAGGAAAGCATAAATAGTTTGGCAATTTCTACAAGTTAACTTCTTAATATATAAAACTGAATTAGTGGTTTTCAGAAAAGAAATCATGGTGGCTTAGCACATTCAGAGAAGCCAAATGACTCAGGATTGTAATGGTTCATCAAAATACTTTCAAATAGTCATTTTTCCCCCTCAAACCTTAAGAATTTGGGGTTTGCTATTATAGAATAATTTACTCATAAAAATGTGACTCATGAATGGAATTTATTAAAAAAAAAGTCTGTAGGTTTATGAAACAGCTCAGCCATTCTACCAATCTTTACATTTTATATTTAGAGAATTTCCCTAATACTTATAGTTAGTAACTTTGTAAAACATGTAATTTTTTTTATCATTGTTAGCTCTCAAATTAGGAATTACCAGTATTAAGCTACAGGCATTAGTCATTTGTAGGCTTAGAAAGGACATTTGTTTCTGGAAAATATGGCAGATTTCATGTCTGAAACCTGTTAGAAGCAACTTCCATCTATAGGGGCTTGACAAAATGCATCTAATGTATTATTATTTATAATAGAATTTATGTTTATTTGGCAAAAATACACATGCCAGATGACTAAATGACTTAACATGAAATTTCGGGAGAAGAATTGGGTAAATAGAATGACAAATGCACCAATTTTAAAAATTCAGGCAAAGAACCTAATGAGAACAATTAAGAACTTATTCTGTCAAATGAAAACTAAAATAAAGTATCTTCTATTCAACACCTTGTCAGCCACAGCTGTAGTTTTCTTTAATGCTTGCTTTAGACTTATACCAAATGCTCACTAGTTTCTTAGAACACGATATGACCACCTCCACAAATTATGTCAGTTTTATACTTAAATGTTTTTTTTCATGAAAGCAAAGACTACTAGGCTTCAAAACTAAGCTGAGTTTTAAAAACTGAGGTTTAAAAATCTGCCTGATATCCATGCCACCTATAACTTTGTATATCTCAAATAAATAGCAGATGGTGTGTAGGGAGGGTGGAATGCAGCATGAATCTAAAATGAAAATTCATGGAATTTCTTGGACTTAATCAAATTATCTGCATGAAATTATTTACAGTATGAACACATTGTTTCTCTTGAAATTGAGAATTATATTTTTAAAAATTATCTTTGCATTTTATTTATCAAAGGTTAGAGATTTTTAAAATTTCTATAAAATTGTTTTTATTCCTCAAATCACTGGACATTTCATCTCTGAGCCCTCTATCACATTCATTTTGATCCCATTCTGTCCTTTTCTCTGCCTCCCTACCTAACCCATCCAGAGATACTATGAAGTATATGAAGGAGTTGAGTCCTTTGCTTGCCAATTTAGTGTCTGTATTTGGTTTGTTTGGGATGGTTTTAAGAAAACATATTGGCCAGGTGTGGTGGCTCAGGCCTGTAATCCCAACACTTTGGGAGGCCGAGGTGGGTGGATCACGAGGTCAAGAGATAGAGACCATGCTGGTCAACATAGTGAAACCCTGTCTCTATTAAAAATACAAAAAATTAGCTGGGCATGGTGGTGCGTGCCTGTAATCCCAGCTACTCATGAGGCTGAGGCAGGAGAATTGCCTGAACCCAGGAGGCGGAGGTTGCGGTGAGCCGAGATCGCACCATTGCACTCCAGCCTGGGTAACAAGAGCGAAACTCCGTCTCAAAAAATAAAAATAAATAAATAAATAAATAAATAAAAAGAAAACATATTGAGGATATTTTTTCAAATTAGTGCCACCAAGAGAAGCAAAACGGTAGTACTGGCCGTAAGACATACTGCCATTTTCTGAAGAGTTATGCCTGATTGGCCACAACGAACAGTGAACAAAGTAGCTTTATTTTGATATTGGGTGGCTGATAATGGTTTGGACATTTGGTTCCTCTAAATCTCATGTTGAAAAGTAACCCCAGTGTTAGAAGTGGGAGCGGTCAGGTGCGGTGGTTCACATCTGTAATCCCAGCACTTTGGGAGGCCGAGGCAGGCAAATCCCCTGAGGGCAGGAGTTTGAAAGCAGCCTGGTCAACATGGTGAAACCCGTATCTACTAAAAATAGAAAAATTAGCCAGGCGTGGAGGATTCTCCTGTGGTTCCAGCTACTCAGAAGGCTGAGGCAGGAGAATCGCTTGAACCTGGGATGAGAGGTTGCGGTGAGTTGAGATCGTGTCATTGCACTCCAGCCTGGACAACAAGAGCAAAACTCTGTCTAAAAAAAAAAGACAATAAAATAAAAGTGGGACCTAGTGGGAGGTGTTTCAGTCATGGGAGTGAATCCCTCATGAATGGCTTAATGCCCTCCCCAAGGTAATTAATGAATTCTTGTTCTATTAGTTCATACAAGAGCTGCTTGTTTAAAAAGAGCCTGGTACCTTTCTTGTTCCCTCTCTTGCCTTATGATGCATCTTCACCCTCCAGCATGATGAAGACTTTCCTAAGGCCTCACTTGAAGAAGACTCTGGTGCTATGTTTGTATAACCTGCAGAATCATGAGACAAATAAACCTTTTTTTTAATAGATTACCCAGTCTCAGGTATTCCTTTATAGCAATGCAAAACAGACTAATACAGTGACCAAGAGGTGCTTTGGGTTTTGAGTGTTCAAAAGCAGAGACCATCTTTTACTTCAAACCTTGTTCTGTAAATGGCGGGTGCCCAAGTGAATTCTGCTATTGACAGGACCAGCCTAGAGTTCTTTAAAAATCAGGAGTATAGTGAATGCATAAACCAATAACATAGTAACTTATAATTATTGCCAAGTGTTATATACTCTACATAATTGTAATATACTGTTATACTACTGGCAGTTCAGTAGTGTTTTTTGACACCTGCATCACCACAAATGTGAGTAATGCATTGTGCCATGACATTATAATGCCTATGATGTCACTAGGTGATAGAAATTTTTCAGCTGCATTGTAATCTTATGAGACCACAATCATATATACTGTCTATTGGTGACCAAAAGATGGTGACTGGTGACACTGTGCATCAATGTAATATAATTTGCATTTATATTAAGATTTGCTATTTTATTACTACTAATTAATAACTAGCTTTTAAAGAGAGCTTTTATACAAATATGCCAGTAAGCATCCTTGTTTAAAAAAAAAATCTGAGGCCGGGCGCGGTGGCTCAAGCCTGTAATCCCAGCACTTTGGGAGGCCGAGGCGGGTGGATCACAAGGTCAAGAGATTGAGACCATCCTGGTCAACATGGTGAAACCCCGTCTCTACTAAAGATACAAAAAATTAGCTGGGCATGGTGGTGCGTGCCTGTAATCCCAGCTACTCAGGAGGCTGAGACAGGAGAATTGCCTGAACCCAGGAGGCGGAGGTTGCGGTGAGCCGAGATCGCGCCATTGCACTCCAGCCTGGGTAACAAGAGCGAAACTCCGTCTCAAAAAAAAAAAAAAAAAAAAAAAAGAAAAATCTGAAGACTATATTTCACTACAATTTTTACTCAGTAAATTTAGCTATTTGGGGATATTATTTAAGATTTATTTTTGTTTCAACAACATAAAGGCAATATTATTGAGAATAAAATGATTATCTTCTTTGTAGAGCATTGTAATTATTTTCAAATAGTTTTTTTTTTTTTTAAAGAAAACCTTGGTATTGTTAATATTTTGTGCACCAGGAAAAAATAATTTGGTAATAAGATGGTCATTCTTTAAAACAGGAGGCATGGATTCTCAGAGGTCAAGACTCTAAGTTGGTTTACTCGCATTTTTATACATGCCTCCTAGAAAATATTTTTTTTTTATGCCAGGTGCTGTGGGTCACGCCTATAATCCCAATGCTATGGGAGGATAGGGTAGGAAGATTACTTGAGGCCAGGAGTTCCAGACCAGCCTGAGCAACACAGCAAGACCCCAGGCATGGTGGTGTGTGCCTGTAGATAATTGGAAGGCTGGGGTTGGAGGATCCCTTGAGCCTATAAGTTCAAGACTGAAGTGAGCTCTGACCGCACCACTGTACTCCAGTCTGGGCAACAGAGTGAGACCCTGTTTCTAAAAAATATAAAAAAATATAAATAAAAGAAAACATTCTTTTAGTTTCAGAGACCTTGTGGAAAACTGAATGTAGAAAGGTTTGTGACTGCCTTTATATTTTTATGCAGGTCTATTGCTAAATGACGCTATACATATGATGTTTATCTTCCAAATACATTTGTGTTTTAAGATTCATAAATAGTTCTGATGCTTATGTGTAATAGAGGCTTATAATTTGTATTCTACTTTTGAATAATGATTTTATTTGTGAAAAAAAGTTTACAGTGATATCATCTCTGCATTCATTACATTTCACAGCCTGATTAGTGTATTTGTCCTTCTCAGGGACTAAGAATGGATCACTTAGTAATAATTAGGAATAGAAATTCCTTCTTGTTTCCCAAATTAGGCAGAATTTAGGATCAAATCTGAATATAACTGTAATTAATTTTCTCTTTATATGACCCCTAAGATTTTAAACTTCTAAAATCTAGGGCCATTTGTTTCTAACTTTCCTATAAAATTTCCACACTAATTCTTCACCCTTTCAGAACTTGAGAGAGATTTTTCTTTTTGCCTGGGAAGAAGTGGATTAATCCTGTAATTCACAGACCCTATTTAGGCCGAAGTAAGAAAAACTCAACAAGAATGTACTTTGAAAACTGTTACAAGTTGCACCTAATGTCACATATAAAATGCACAGAATAAAACATTGCTCTGAACAAAGATAAATACAGTTTCATGACATTTATAAAGTAAGCATTCAATAATTGTTCATTGTCTTACTGGAAAACACATGCAGTGTGGAAAGTTCTTATAAATAAGTTATTCTCAAAGGTATAAAAGGGCTCAGAATAAGGAATAGGTTACCTAAAGTAAACATTATAGCATTTATTAAAAAAGTAAAGGACTGACTACACTTGAAATAATTTAACATACATTTAGAAACCTTGAAACTAAGAAAGAGGATTGATAATAATTATTACACAGGGGTCCACTGAATGTTTGTTACAGGGAAATGATCAAGTGACAGTGGTGAGTCAGTTTAATTCATGGCCTTTTGGGTGCAAATTAGAAAAGAGAACAGCTAGAGGCAAGGAAGCAGAATATGGTTCTGAACCATTAATCCAGGTACAAATTGAAGAGTTGCAAGTAAGAAGAGGAGCACTGGCAATCAAGAAAATGTTGAAATGAAAATATATTCGGCAAAAAATAATAAAACAACCTTACTCCTGACTTCCAATTGAATACAGGCAGTAACAGAGATAGATTTAATTAAATACACTTTAATTTTTCAAGCTTCAATCATGGAAGTCAAATTGAAAGAGATAAAAGTTCAGGTTTGGAAATTTCGAGTATAACAAAACATTAAACTGGGCATGCTCTACAGGAATTTCGACGTTTGGGATAAAAGTTTAAACATGCATGCCAGAAATATTATGATAATTCATAGTGGCATTTTAATTTGCTAAATAAACTATCAAATTATCATTAAAAGACCATTTTAGAGATAATTAATGTGATTTTTTAAAGCCTATGTTATGTACTCACTATGCGTAGACATACAATTAAGCTTGAAAACAAGATTGTTTTCCTGAATTTTTATATTTTATTCTTTTCATGGTCACTCAGAGATAGAATGAATGAATTAGGTCTCAGGTGCCTAAAATAAAGAGCACATGTTGACTTGGAAGAAACTTTTTTTTTTTTAGTGGAGGAACGTTATGAAGTCAGTCAAATCTCCAATAAGGAGACCTTTCTCTTCACATATGTAAAACAACAGCAATAACCAAGGACAATTGAGTTTATTTTTAATAAATAGTTTGAACTGTTTAAATAGCTTGATTTTTCAGAGGTTTTTTTTTTTTTTTTTTTTTTTTTTTGTCTTGTATCTTTCATAAGGAGTGTCTTTCAAAAAAAAAAAACACTTATGAGTGACAATGAGAACACATGGACACAGGGAGGGGAACATCACACACTAGCGCCTGTTGGGGGGTGGGGGGCTGGGAGAGGGATAGCAGTGGGTGGGAGGATTGGGGAGGGATAACATTAGCAGAAATACCTAATGTAGATGACGGGGGGATGGAGGCAGCAAACCACCATGGCGTGTGTATGCCTACATAACAATCCTGCATGATCTGCACATGTGCCCCAGAACTTAAAGTATAATTTTTTTAAAAAAGGTGATTTTGTACAGTAAAAAGACATTTCACTACTGGGCTATAAGCTTCATGAGGAAAGTGACATGTCCATTTCACTCGTTATTATATTGTCTGTCCCTAACTTGAGTCTAACACTTAGTGGTTGTGGCTTATAGCTTAACTCTGCTACTGATACCTGTGTGGACTTAGGCAAATAAATCAATACTTCCATGTCTCAGTTTCTTCAGGTTATGAAATACAGTTAATGACACAGAAATTCTTGCCTAATAATTGGCCAAATAGGTGTTAATTCTCCTCAAAATTTAAACCCCTGTAGAAATGTACCTCTTAGCATTATATCATAATATTTCTCTGAGGTAAATGAAAACTTGATGATAACCTTCAATGTATGAATTATCATAAAGAAGCTACAATAAGCTTTTCTAGTATCTGCTGCTACAAACCAACTTTAAGTTGTGGAATTAAGTATTTGAGTTAGTTTTAGAAAGATGATATTTTCATCTCAAAGAATTCTCATCATTTGTGTATTTTTAAAGACATAGGATGAAATTTTGTTGCCTGGTTTAATATATTGTATTACTCACTGAAACTTACATTAATCTTCTAAAATGCCATAGTTTTCCAGATTATATAGATAAGCTTAATGGAAAAAAGTATGTATATATACAGACACTCATAGAAAAAAAGTCTTTCATCTTTTAAAAGTTATACAGATATGGAATTTGACTGGCATCTAGTAGGCAATAATTAATACAGAAGTAAAAGAGACCAAAAAATAGGGAATGCCAGAGAGTTTCAGATAAGGTCAGAAACGTGTGTACTACTAGAGCAATAGCGCTTGAGCAAAGAAGTGAGGAGGTAACAGAGGAAGTCGTGTTCTCTACCTAAGGGAAGAACATTATTGGTATAAGGAACAGCCAGTTCAAACATCTTGAGGCAAGAGTATTCCTGTTATGTGTGAGGACCCACAAAGCTAGTGGGGCTGGAGCTCAGTGGATGAACATTGCCTTTGGCCAAGGTGAGGTCAGACAGGTAGCAAGTGTTGAAACTGTGAAGGCTTTAGACTGCTAGGACTAGTCTATCGCCCTGAGTATACTTAGAGGCTATAGAAGTGTTTTAAGAAAAGGAGTGGGGCCTGGAGCAGTGGCTCACGCCTGTAATCCCAGCACTTTGGGAGGCTGAGGCGGGTGGATCATGAGGTCAGATATTCGAGACCAGCCCAGCCAACACAGTGAAACCCTGTATCTACTAAAAATACACACACACACACACACACACACACACACACACAAAATAGCTGACCATGGTGTCAGGCACCTGTAAACCCAGCTACTCGGGAGACTGAGGCAGGAGAATCACTTGAACTTGGGAGGTAGAGGTGGCACTGTGCCAAGATCACACCACAGCACTCCAGCCTGGGTGACAGAGCAAGACTCCGTTTCCAAAAAAAAAAAAAAAAAGAAAAAAAAGAAAAGGAGTGATGTGATCTAACTATTCAGGCTGCTCTTTTGAGAATAAAACTAAGTTGTAATAAGGAACAATTTATTTTCTACAGAATGCTTTTTAGATGCTTTAACTGTTCATGCAACAAATATTTATAGAGCCTGGGCACTGTGTAGAGGACACTGAGCAAAATCCTGCTTACCCTTGTAGAGATCAACACTCCTTAAAGAATGAAAGACAGGCTTGAGGTCAGATTTTCCGTGGAATGACGTTGTCAGGAAGATCAGGGTAGTCTTTTCATGAAGTAATTGTTGAGCGATCAGAAGTATGAAAGTTCAGTAAGCGAAAACGAAGGTGTGACACAGGTGTGGTTTGGGAGCGCATTCCAGGCATCGGGGTGGTGCAGTACTCAGACAGGCTGTGCACCAGGGAGGAACTCGACGAATCCAAGAGATGAAACTCCAGCTAAGCAGTGGCTACAGAACAAAGAGTTTTGAAAGCGAGGCCAAGAGTCTGCCTTTATTCTAACACCAGGAATATTCTTCACTTTTCTAAGATGCGCCCTTGTATCTTTTTATAATTAGCAAGTAGGTGTAAATTGAAGAAATGACAAATTGTTATTCAACCTTTACTCATAGAAATGGGCCAGTGGAGATGCAATCAGACCCATTAAGTCCCCTTTGAGTGGTCAAGAAGAAAAGGATGGTCCAACAGACTGCCAGAAGGTTGGTGGAAGATGGAGGCAAAGGAGTAGAGGAAGAGGTGCCCAAAACCAAACAATGATAGACATTTTGACCCAAGTAAAAGCAGTATCAGAAAAACTGGAGGGGCCATTCATGGTCAGTTTAGTTGAGAATTGAATCATGTACTTTGCTGAATATGGAAACCATGGGAATGGTTTTTGTGTGGTGATGGATTAGATGAAAATGACAAAAAGATGTAAAAATACAAGCAGCAATTAGAAGCGGTTTGGCTACAAAGAGAAATAAACTAGGACAGCAGCTTATATTTCATCTGCCAGAAGGGCATATGTAGTAAAGAGAGTTTTATGTTTATTTGTAAAATAATAATTAAAAAAGATTAAATAATAGTTGGAAGCCAATGGGAAAATCCAGCTGAGAAAGTTGCGTATGCATGAAAGGCAGCAAAACTGACTGTACGAGAATCTTTAGATCCTAGGAGGAGAGAAGTTAACTTTACACATACATTTTTTTTAATTTTTAATTTTTTGGATACATAGTAAGTGTATACATTTATGGGCTACATGAGAGATTTTGATACAGGCATATAATGCATAACAATCACACCAGGGCAAATAGGATGTCCATCACCTCAAGTATTTTGTTTTGTTTTGTTTCAAACAATCCACTTATACAATTTTAGTTATTTTTAAATGAACAAGTAATTTTTTTTTTACTGTGGTCATCCTGCTGTGCTAGCAAATACGAGGTCTTATTTACTTTTTCCAACTGTTTTTCTTCTTTTTTGTATCTATGAGAAACTGACTTTATAAATAGTCAGGGAGATCTTCTCACCTGTTAGTAGTGAAGGGATTTTCACTTCGAACATAGAGGAGACTCTGAAGGAGCCAAAGTGCATTTTCTGGCAGATCTGCACACTTGCCACCAGAAAGAGAGGGGCATTCTAATCTGATGATTTTTATAAACCCTAAAATAGGATGATCATGTAATTTGTCATTGAAACTGGAACACTTTGGAGGATGAAAATAGGCACTATGAATAATGAAGCTGGGATTGTTTTAGCAAACTGGAACTTATGGTCACTATCTTTTTTTTATTCTCTACATTTTACAGATTTTATTTATTTATTTATTTAAACTCTAAGTTCTCAGGTACTCGTGCAGAACGTGCAGGTTTGTACATAGGTATATATGTGCCACGGTGGTTTGCTGCATCCATCCCACTGTCATCTACACTGGGTATTTCTCCTAACGCTCTCTCTCTCCTATCTCCCCACAACCCCACCAAAAAGTGAAGAAGACATTTATGCAGCCAAGAAACATATGGTCACTATCTTGAGTTCCCCCAGAAACTGCTCTGGTATGGAGATTTGAGTTTTGGTATTAGATATGATAGATGAGGAAAACATTCGTAGGGGAGTAGGAAATTAATATGGCTAATATAATCTGGGGAACTAAGGAAACCAGTAAAGCACACATTACAATCCATGTGTCACTTTGAGCAGTTGGAACCACACCCACCTGCGGAACCACTCAGAGCCAGTGTAGATCACACACCTGAAGAGTTCCTTCATCCCAAGAGAGAAGCTGGATATTTATACCCACCTCCTGTCAGTCACTGGATGAGGGGTGTTCTTAGATGGGCATTCATTTCCCTGCACTTGCCTCATTAGCAGACAAAGCATTTGTGAGGCGGAAGACACTTTCAGATGGAGAAAGGCAGTGGCTGCAGATTGAAAGGGGAACTCTGAGATATCTAGCAAAGGGCTAGCGAAAATGCAATAGGGAGAGGGCATCAATAGCTCTCAGCCTGAATTTCAGAGTAAGTAACAGTGCAAGTGAAGGTGATTTCCTGAGAGTTAGGGGATAGTTGGGAAGTTGAAATTTTATGAGCATGGAGAACATATAAACAATTATATGAGAAAATATGATTACTCAGCCTCTGCACCACGACTAGGAATATTCTAATGGTCCTTGAAATAATTACTTGTATCTTTATCTACAGAAAAGGAACTGCCATGATTGGAAACTAATTATATAACGTTACAAAAACAATAAACACAGAAGTTGGAAAACAAAATTATGTACTCCGGCTTCAGATGCTCTATGTTCTTTTCAAAATAACATCTGGCAAAAATATGTTCAATGAAGTCTTTTAATACTTTTTGTTTTGTTTGGAATTTAATTTTTTAAAGAAAATTTTTGGTGATGGTTTATTTTTAGCTTGTGTTTTTAAGGGAAAATACTTCATTGTTTCTTAGATTCTCACAGGAAAATGCCTACAATCCATTTGCATGTGTTCACAATTTTTCTGTTTTTACTATCTAATATTTCTAAATTCCTCCTATAATTTAATGTATAACTTTGATGTTTAATAAAACTCAATCAAATGACTGTACAGTTGTTCCATTGTTACCAGAAGTATGTAAGAAGTGAGATGATCTGAAATTGCTTGGGATATTTTCTAGAAAGTTTATATAATTGTATAATGATATTAGCGTTAGAAACCAGTGGATAATTGCTAACATTCAGGCAGTGTATAACTAGGTGATGAGTTCTCTAGTCAGTTAACTGTGGGGCACAAATCCATAGCAAATCAGATCACATTTGTATAGCATTCTCCTCATGGATCTACTCAATACTCCGGCAAAGTAGGCATTTAATTAAAAAGACCAGAAATTGTCCTATTTCTTACCTCATCACAAACAGATTTGTGATTAAAGTTAAGGATATTGAATGAATACAGACAAGATGAATTTGTTTTTCCCTATGTTGCATTCTTTTTTTCTTTTTTCTTTTTCTGAGACAGAGTTTCGCTGCTGTACCCAGACTGGAGTGCAATGGCATGATCTCGGCTCACCGCAACCTCCGCCTCCTGGGTTCAAGCAATTCTCCTGCCTCAGCCTCCTGAGTAGCTGGGACTATAGGCACACACCACCATGCCCAGCTAATTTTTGTAATTTTAGTAGAGACAGGGTTTCACCTTGTTGACCAGGATGGTGTCGATCTCTAGACCTTGTGATTCACCTGCCTCAGCCTCCCAAAGTGCTGGGATTATAGGCGTGAGCCACTGCGCCCAGCCAATTTTTATATTTTTAGTAGAGACAGGGTTTCACCATGTTGTCCAGGATTGTTTCAATCCCTTAATGTTGTGATCTGCGTACCTCAGCCACCCAAAGTGCTGGGATTACAGGCATGAGCCACCACACCCATTAAATTTAGTATTTTCTTTCCATTTGCAACTTTAGGTGAGTGTTTGCTATTCTTCAACCCTTACGCTGCACGCATCCCGAAATGAGTGAGTGAACTAACTGCCTTGGTAGAATTTTGTTTTTATGTCTACTAGGTTGCTTTTGTAAAGCTAATACTGCTTCTGTTTTTGTAAATCAATTATTTGAAAGTGTTTTTCAAAGATTTCAAACCTGTCATCTTTTGGTAATACTGGCTACATATGCCAATTCCTGTTACTTTCCTTTCCTTCAGGAAATGTCTAGAATTTCTGCAACTTGACCATTTTCACTTTGACTATTCTTTCTTTTGGAGTACTAAAATTTAGAAGGTGATGGGAGGTTCTTTTTTTCTTATAGAAAATTTTTTATTTAATCTATTTATGTATTGAGAGTCTCACTCTGTCACCCAGACGGGAGTGCGGTGGCATGATCTTGGCTTACTGCAACCTCCATCTTCTGGATTCAAATGATTCCCCTGCCTCAGCCTTCCAAGTAGCTGGAATTACAGGGGCATGTCACCGGTATTTTTAGTAGAGACGTTGTTTCACCATGTTGGCCATGTTGGTCTCAAACTCTTGACCTCAAGTGATCCACCTGCCTCAGCCTTGCAAAGTGCTGGTATTGAAGTGAGCAACCGTGCCTACCCTCTTTATAAAAAAATCAAGGTAATTTTTTTGCATTTTAGTTTTTGTGGCTTTTAGCTCCTCTGCATCATAAATTGTAAGTTCCAAAGAATTTTACAATGGGAACAAACTTCTAGTCAATCTTTGAATACAGATAACCAACATAGTGTGAGGGTTATAAAATATAAATCTTCAGCATAGTTTCCTTAAGAGATTAACTGTTTAGATTTATAACATGCTTTTGAAATAATGTCTGAAACCATAAACACAAAAATATTAGAATATGTTCATAATGTATTTTCTACAATATGAAGACAACACTTTTTGATAAAGGAAACACAGTTGCTAGGAGTTTTTATAAGAGACTTTCAGAAGAATTTTTTATAAATGCAGATAAATAAATGATTCAGATGAACTCTAGTTGCATTAGTAAAAAAAAACCAGGGTACTTGGAAAACATGTGATACATGAAAATAAATTTGATGATATGTCTGTAAAGTATCTTGCTATAAAAGTTAATTATTTTTAATTATATCTTTCATGTTATCAAATTGAATTATGATTTACGGTTTTCATCTACTCTAATGAACTGCAAAGTATTCATTTCATGTAAATTATTAAAATGCAAATTAGCATACAATTTTTTTTCTATATTGATTTGAAACATTGGATTATCCTGTATGATAGAAAGAAGACAGACTTACCTTATATTTATGTTGTACTCATTGAAACTGTTTTTATTGTTTTTGAAATACAGGCTGTATCATTTATGGTTAAATGAAAATGTGACAGGGAGCAAAAATATGCTCTAATATACCACTCTTCACTTGGTAATAAGCAAATGAGATGAGGTGTGGTGGCTCATGTCTGTAATCTCAACACTTTGGTTGGTTGAGATGGGAGGATCTTTTGAGGCAGGAGTTCTAGACCAGCCTGGGCCATATAGTGAGACCTTATGTCTACAAAAAATTAAAACTTTAGCCAGGAGTGGTGGTGCATGCCTGCTACTCCAAGCTACTTGGGAGGCTGAAGTGGCAAGATCACTTGAGCCCAAGAGGTAGAGGCTGCAGTGAGCCATGATGGCACTACTGCACTCCAGCCTGGGTGACAAAGCAAGATTCCGTTGCAAAAAAAAAAAAAAAAAAAAAAAAAAAAAATATATATATATATATATATATACACATATATATATATGTATATATACACACACACATACATGGCACATTAAAATACAATAAAATACATGGCACATTAAAATACAATATGGCGCCATTATTTTGGGGCTAATAAAAGCTTATATTTGTTAAGCTGTTACTATATTTAAGATACTCCTCCACTATACATGTTTTTTATCACAAAAATAAAATATTAGTTGAACAACTATGTGTGAGCAGGTAAATGGGACTCCAGAGTTTACATCAACAGATATGTGTAGAGAAAGATGCAATTTGTAGAGTAGTCAGGATAAAATTTGAGCAAAATCTTGAAGGCAAATGAAGACATTAGTTCCGGAGACATGTAAGGGAAGATATGTTTGCAGTAGAGTGATTCCCCAGGGAGAATCCCAAGAACCAGTGTGTGCTGGGTGTTCGTGACACAGCAGAAAGGAGCATGTGGCAGAGTGAGGGAGAAGGCGTGAAGTAGGAGAGGTCGGAGCAGTGTGAGGGAAAATCTGTTGTAAAGATTCTTTTTTTTTTTTTTTCTGAGACAGAGTTTCGCTCTTGTTACCCAGGCTGGAGTACAATAGCGCAATCTCGGCTCACCGCAACCTCCGCCTCCTGGGTTCAGGCAATTCTCCTGCCTCAGCCTCCTGAGTAGCTGGGATTACAGGCACGGGCCACCGTGCCCAGCTAATTTTCTGTATTTTTAGTAGAGACAGGGTTTCACCATGTTGACCAGGATGGTCTCGATCCCTTGACCTTGTGATCCACCCGCCTCGGCCTCCCAAGGATTCTGTCTTTACTCCAAGGGAAATGAGGAGCTACTGCAGGTTTTTGAGAAAAGCACTCTTTGCTCAAGGCCTGATTCTATTTTCATCTGACTCTCAAGCTATCTGTTTTATCGCCACACACATTTATTGTTTGTTAACAAATAACACATACAATGCACAGTACAGTTTTTGGACCAGCATCTATCCCTCTGCTCTGCCCACCCCCAGCCTCTGTGAGTGGCATTCTACTCTCTGCTTCTATGAGTTCAACTTTTTTTTTTTTTTGGCAGGCAGGCGGGGGAAGGAGTCTTGCTCTGTCGCCCAGACTGGAGTGCAATGACAGGATCTCACTGCAACATTCACCTCCCAGGTTCAAGCGATTCTCCCTTCTCAGCCTCCCAAGTAGTGGGATTATGGGCATGGTCCATCATGCCTGTCTAATTTTTGTATTTTTGTAGAGATGGGGTTTTACCATGTTAGCCAGGATGGTCTAAATCTCCTGACCTCAGGTGATCCACCTGTGTAGGCCTCGCAAAGTGCTGGGATTACAGGTGTGAGCCACAGTGCCTGGCCTAGTTCAACATTTTTATGTTCCACATATGAGTGAGATCATGTGATATTAGTCTTTCTGCAGCTGGCTTATTTCACTTAACATAATGGCCTTGAGGTTCACTTATGTTGCTGCAAATGACGGAATTTCCTTCTTTTTTGGGGCTGAATGGTATTCCATTGTGTATGTACACCATATTCTTTTTATCTGTTCATCCACTGATGATTGATCCCATATCTTAGCTAATGTGAGTAATGCTGGAATGAACATGGAAGTGAAGAAATCTCCCACATATACTGATTTCCTATCCTTTGTGTATACACCAGTAGTGGGATTGCTGGATCATATAACAGGTCTATTTCTTATTTTAATAAATAAATAAATAACATTAACAAATAGCACGTATAATATTTTACACTATTTTTTGAGACAGTCTCACACTGTCGCCCAGGCTGGAGTGCAGTGGCGCAATCTCAGCTCACTGCAGCCTCTTCCTCCTGGGTTCAAGCGATTCTCCTGTCTCAGTCTCCCGAGTAGCTGGGATTACAGCCACCCGCCACCACACCCAGCTAATTATTTGTATTTTTAGTAGAGACAGGGTTTCATTACATTGGCCAGGCTGGTCTCATACTCCTGACCTTGTGACCCACCTGCTTTGGTCTCCTAAAGTGCTGGTGTTACAGAGTAAGCCACTGCACAAGACCCAATACACATTTTTAATAAGATTTTTTTTTTAATATGAGAGGCCCAAAAATTCTGGGTTTAATGTATCAGCTGATGATAACGTTCCATTAGTTTATCTATTATTTGTCCAGTAAAAGATTCAATATTTAGTAAAACTTTATATATCTTTATAAATGATAAGACCAGATCCTTCTTTTGTTACTCTTAATTTTCAAATGCAACCTGGCTAGAATATGAACATTCCATTACATATTGTTTCTTAATTTAGGTAATAAAGAATTAAAACATGATAAGTTCATAAGTTCAATTTCTGGAACTTTTTGGTAAAAATGTAGTATTCTAGCTAAACGCCCCCAGAAATGCCCCTTTGCCTGCCTCTTAGCACCACAGCGTCTGTTGAATTTTCAAGCTGACTTACCTCTTGATGATTAGTCAGCTACATCTAGGAGTTTAAAAATCAATGGTTAAAATGGGTTAAAATGGGAGTTAGGATAGGGCCGAGAAAATAGGAAGAAAACCCCAAAACACAGTGATTTTCACTTTTATTTAACATTTGTCTGGGACCAAAGATAAACTGAGTCAAGTCCCTCTGGGACATTTGCTTCCTAGTCCTGAGATGGTCAAGCTTGTTTCTGTCACATCTGTGTTCTGAATTTCACTCATTCAGTCATAATTGTGTAATACTCCAGGTCTTGTGACTTGTTACGTGAAAGAAAAATAATCTTAAAAAAAATATCAGCTTTTTGTAACTAAGCTGGAGCAAGTATAGGTCGTATTTAGAATCTCGTTATGAGAGCAAACCATTGGTGCTAAGATAAACGTTTTGTCTCAATATTTTATCTACAAAATATGATAGGATATTTTATATATATACACACACATATATGTACACATACACACACACGCACACACGCACACACGCGCACACACACACACACATATATGATCCCTGTCTAAATGATAAGAGATATATATATCAGCTGGTGCGACATAGATCCCTGTCTAAATGATAGGAGATGTAACAGGGAGATATATATATCTCCTATCTATCTATCTATCTATCTATCTATCTATCTATCTATCTATCTCCTGTCTATCTATCTATCTATCTATCTATCTATCTATCTATCTATCTCCTGTCTATCTATCTATCTATCTATCTATCTATCTATCTATCTATCTATCTATCTCCTATCTATCTATATGTATAGATACATATCTCCTATAGGCACTAACCTACTGTCAATGTATTATAAATTTCGGCTGGGGTGACCTCGGAGTACAGCACAGCCCCCGAAAGGCATATACTAAGACCTCACTAGTCTAAGTAAACACACACCTATTGACCCAATAACTTGATCAACGGACTATGTTACCCTAGGGATAACAGTGCAATCCTATTTTAGAGTCCATATCTACAATAGGGTTTATGACCTCGATGTTGGATCAAGACATCCTAATGGTGCAGATGCTATTAAGTGTTCGTTTGTTCAATGATTAAAGTCTTACGTGATCTGAGTTCAGACCGGAGAAATCCAGGTTGATTTCTATCTATTAAATATTCCTCCCAGTATGAAAGGACAAGAGAAATAAGGCCCACTTCACAAAGTGCCCTCACAAATCAGATGACTATTATCTCAATCATATAAACTACTATTCTTACCCAAGAACAGGGCTCGTTAAGGTAGCAGAGCCCAGTAATTGCATAAAACTTAATTTATGATCAGAGGTTCAATTTCTCTTCTTAACAACATGTTCATAGTTAATTTACTCCTACTAGTTATACCTGCCCTAATTGCTATAGGAGACATGTACCTATCTATCTATCTATCTATCTATCTATCTATCTATCTATCTATCTATCTATCTATCTATCTATCTATCTATCTATTTATCTAGATAGATATATCTCCTATCATTCTGTCACACAGGCTGGAGTACAGAGGCACAATAATGGGTCACTGCAGCCGCCACCTCTTAAGCTCAAGTGACCCTCCCACCTGAGCTTTCTCAGTTGCTGGAATTACAAGTGTGCACCACCCTGCCCAGCTGATTATTTGAACAATTTCTTTGTAAAGACAGTTTTGCCATGTTGGCCAGACAGCTCTCGAACACCTGGGATCAAGAAATCTGCCCACCTTAGCTCCCCATAGTGCTGAGATTACAGGTATGAGCCACCATGGCTGGTCAAAGAAAGGATTTTTAAACGTATCGCTGGTTTTAACAGTAAAGAGAAAATTTCACATATTGTACATCATGCACAATATAATGTTTTCTGAGACAGGGTCTCACTCTGTCACTTGCCAGGTGAGATATCAGCGTCCCTGCACTGGGAAAAGGTCCACTCGCAGGGTGGTAAAAAGCGGTTATAGACACCAGTATAGGTGTGAATAAAGGAAAGTTTATTAGAAAGGAATAACGGTGCCAAAGGGTGCAGCAGTGATCTGTGGTGCATTTTCCTTAGGAGTATTTATGAACCCTACGGTGGGAACTTAGGGTTGTAAAATGAGTTTTGACATGGCATTCCAGAGATGCATAGAAATTTTAGTTACTTATAGAAGTTGAAAGAGGCCTGGAACCAGGTGTGACCAGGTGGTCTTTGTTCCCTTCTAAATTCCTCAGAGAAGGAGTTTTTGTCTTAGGGTCACTAGGTGATTTCCACTCTCTCATCACCCAGGCTGGAGGGCAGTGGTGTGATCGTAGCTCATGCAACCTTAAAAATAACTGGGATCGAGAGCTCCTGCCTCAACTCCCTAAGAAGCTGGGACTACAAATGCACACCCCACACCAGGCTAACTTTTGTACGTTTTGTATAATTGGAGTCTTAACTGTGTTGCCCAGGCCAGTCTCAAACTCCTGTCCTGAAGCAACACTTTTGCCTCAGCCTCCCAAAGTTCTGGAACTATGGGCATGAGACACTGCGCCTGGCATATAATATAATTTCATAAATTATTGAATGTAACTTGGCCACACTTGAGAAAAAAAGGAAAACTAGTAAAAGTTATCAGATCACTGAAATACATTTTTCTCTGTCAGTAGTTAAAACCATGGTAAATGTCTTTCACTCCAATTACTTTCTCTCAATTCCAAGTTCATTCTTAATATAGGTATTATCAGATGTTGGGTAAAAATAATCTTTTCAATTATCTGAATTTTTTCACCATCCAATTTATATATCTTTTGAATACCTATTATCTACCAATTGAAGCCACATGAAGTGTCAACAGTTTTTCATCAAGAATACAGAATATTTATTGTCTTCCACATTTTAATTCCAAGTAATGTCATTTATGTAGTAAGAAGTGTCTGAGAATTGGCTCCCAGGGCTTTCCAGTGGTTTGAGAAAAACATTAAACTAATAAGTTTGTACAGCAGCTGTAAAGATAATAACACCAGTCCTATGCCCCTTACCACCTTTTAATAGAGTTGTTAAACTAGATCTTGCTTGCTTTTTTTTTTTTTGAGATGGACTGTCACTCTGGCAACCAGGCTGGAGTGCAGTGGTGCGATCTGGAATCACTGCAACCTCCGCCTCCAGGTTCAAGTCATTCTTCTGCTTCAGCCTCCCAAGTAGCTGGGACTACAGGCACACACCACCACAACCAGCTAATTTTTGTATTTTTAGTAGAGATGGGGGTTTCACCATGTTGGCCAGACTGGTCTTGAACTCCTGACTTCAGGTGATCCACCCGCCTCGGCCTCCCAGAGTGGAGAGATTACAGGCATGAGCCACTGCACCTAGCGTAGATCTTGCTTTCTTAAAAATAGAAAAAAAAATACTAGAAAACTTAAAGTAACTGCTAATTGTTGGCAAAATGCCCACACAACAGAAACAGCATAGTTCTGATATTACTTTATCTATAGTCTTTTCATCACACCCTAACAATGACCATTTATGGCCAAATACAGAAATGACTTTCTTTACATTGTTAAATACATTTCTAAAGTTTCTTCAGTTTAAGCTCCATCTTTTGGTTCTCTTGCTGTGAATCCAGTGTATATTTTTCCAATATGATTTGACTTGACGGCATGTTGAAACTGAAGGGTAGACATTTTGGTGGGTGAACATGACTTATCCTTCTTGTACAAACGATAACCAAAGGAACAAAAATGCACCAGAAAATAGAGGTAGAAGATAAGTCGTTGGGGTTATTCAGTGCTGTGTCCATGAGCCAAACTCTGTATGAAATGCAGGATATATAAAGATACAGGAACCGTATTCCTTGGTCTTAGGAACTAATTATTAACCTCATGCAAACCACAATTCAGGAGTGCTGTACTTCAGTGTAGAGCATATCCTAGAAATAATGAAGATCTAACATTTTATTTAGTATTTCTGCCTTTTCAGCTGTTCCATGGACAGTCTTCTATTTGCAGTATTCTTATTTTCACTTCACAGCCGCTAGAGGTGACAGGAATTGAAAATGAGCTTTGTGTGTATTCATAAAATTCTGGGGATTAGTAACATGAAATAAAAAGATTTATGTGAAGTGCAGGTTTTCTTATGTAGGCTGAGCCCTCTTAAGGATGTGTCCTGTGGTGAGTAGAATACAAAAACTCCTAAAAGGCATGTTCTGTTATCATATGTTCATAGGGTGCTTTGTAGTCCTCTTCACTTCTCTCTAAACCTTTATTATCAGCCCCAACCGTCTAAAGGTCATATGAGATATGATCAAAAGAAGCAAAGGACATTAAGTGTTTGGGTGATGGAATAAATTAGTCAAGACTGAATTCGCAGTGCATCTGTATTTTCTTATGAGGGTGCTCAGGCAGATTGTATTAGAAGCAACAAAATGACAGGCTTATGCTCGGCTCAAATAAAATCAACATTTCCTCTATAACATTTAAAAAGATTGATGAAGAACTTTGAACTACTATTTCCCTGGCCTTTAAGGAGCAAGGCATAATACAATAGCTCCTTTAATGAAAGAGAGAGAGGGAGTAGGAAAATATTATTCTTTTGATTGAAAAAATATATTTTTGCTTTTTAAAGTCTCTGATGCCTGAGAAAAGATACTGCTTGCAGAAGTGACATATCTACTTTGAAGTGCTGCCATTTGCCTCTCTGTTTCCAAATGTACCTTAGACAATTCAAGCATTCTAGACAGCACTTCAGGATTCCAGAGGAGTTTTTCTTTTAATAAATGGTGACAATTTGTTTCTGACATTATAACAAATTAATTGCTGCATACCCGTTTTGAACATTCTGCTCATGCTCATGATGCAAAATGGCATACTGTGATTATCAGGAGACAATTCGTTTTGTTCTCTAGTCCCTACATATTTTGCAATAACATTTTGATGTAGAAAATATTTTAGACTATGGCTTAAAATTTTGTGTCATACCCAATTTTGGTGTGTTTTTTGTCATACCCAATTTTGGAGTGTTGTAGTAACTATGAAACACAATTTTCAAAATATGTGCTTCTTAAAAGAAATGATTTTTTAAATTTGGAATAAATATATAAATTCTGAAAACCCAGATTGCATTAAAAATCTATCAAGTTTTTAGTAAGATGGTTGTATCTGCAAATGTTTGAGTGAATTTCTATGAATGAAATTAAAGGAACTTTCTATAAGTAATTCATGTTCTCTTTTTAAAGAGAATTTGAATATTTTTCATTTCTAATTTTTCTTTCACAACTTGAATTCATAATCAGTATTTATTTTATAGTTATTTTAGTCATTTGGTTTTAAAGTTATATTTTTATTTTTAAGAATGGCTTCAAATTTCTCAACTGTATTTTAAGTATGCTCCAATTCTGTCAAAATGATTTGTATTTAATCCTGTAGTGGAATGTGCTGATAGATGATCCCATCTTTGCCTCTTTACACTGGAACATTGAACAAACCTGTGATTCAGACATCAGTGAGTTTTTTGTGTGTGCCATATGGTTTAAGCATTCACCAATTTAATTGCAATAATGTAAATACTTCATTCTGTTTTTTTTTTGTTTTTTTCTGACAGAGTCTCACTTGTCACCCAGGGTGGAGTGCAGTGGCTTGATCTATGCTCACTGCAACCTCTGCCTCCTGGGCTCAAGCAATTCTCCTACTGATGCCTCCTGAGTGGCTGAGACTACAGGCACCCACCATCATGCCCAGCTATTTTTTGTATTCTTAGTGAAGATGGAGTTTTACCATGTTGGCCAGGCTCATTTTTAAATCCTGACCTCAAGTGATCCTCCCGTCTCAGCCTCCCGAAGTGCTGGGATTACAGGTGTGAGCCAGTGTGCTTGGCCTAATGTATATATTTCTTTTTCTAGATTAGTTTATAACATTTTATTTGTTCTTTTATTGTTTTTAAAGTAACAATATAGTAAAATATAGATGAAAATATTTTTTGATGAGTTAATTTGTGTGTAAGGGATTTGTTCTCTTTAAAAGCCAGATGAATTCATTTAATTATAAATTAATGATATATATAAACACTAATTTTATAAAAACAGATCTACAGACTATCTGGCATAACATAAGTTATTGCTATTTTTGCAGTTGTTATTTTTGTTTTAAGAAAATTTCTCAATAACCATAAACATAAAAGCATCTTAAAATTGCCCTGGTCATGAGGGTGCATGAATGGCATCAGAACACATACCGGTTCTGGAACTCAAATGGCTTTTCTTAATTAGTGCAATTTTACAAAACTTTATATATTGTTGAAAGTTAAAAAATAACTTCATATGCAATATTGCTTCACTAAATAACACATAATGCTTCATAATGCTTATTTAGCAACACAAAATACCTTATTTATGCTTAAAACTCTTGGCAATTGTAACAGCTTTTCCAGGACATCCACAAGACATAAGAAAAAATTATTATACATTTTTTATCATATTAACCAAGAACATAACATGAAGGCTAAATTGTACAAGTCTCATAAGTTTGAGATATTTTTATCTAATTCAGCATATTCCAATTTTTTCCTAGAGGATCAATCTTACCAACTGGTTCTCTCTTCTTTAGTAGTCTTTAAAAAGTTGTCTATCTAAGAAGAATAATCTTAAGTAATGACTAATTATCTTTTATTACTCATGTCTATGTCCATATCTGCAAATAGCATTTTACACCAGTGCTACCATAGTATGTTATAAAATTCCAACTACCACAAAAATTTTGGCAATCTGTAAGTCTCATCACTAGTGTTGAGATTAGGGAGAAAAATACATAATAAAAAAACAAGCTTCTATGATTAAATCAATGACTTGAATGGATTTTATGATAAAGAGAATTCTACATGACCACCAGGAATACCAGATTTTTATTAGTCATTGTTAAATATTGAAAATAAATAGTGTTCTTTTTTATGGACAGTAAAGGGGTTTTCTCTAGGGAAGACGCATTTAAGCTCTAAGCAGAAAGGAGCCTAGCATGGGAAGAGCATCAGATCATCAAGGCAGAGGAAACAGGAAGAGTATAAAAGCTTGTTTGCAAGGGGTTGAAAGGTGGCCAGTGGTGTGCGGTGAGCCACATGGGCCATGGTGGGAAATGATGCTGGCAAGATCACACACAGCATTCTAGTATAGAAGGAATGCATAGAAAGTATAATGGTAAGTTAATGTAAAGGAAACTTGAGGAAGGATCTTAAGCAGGAGACTGACATACTCCAGGTCATACTTTGAAATAATTCCTTCAGCTGCTGAATTGATGTTGTGTGAGATAAGATAAAATATAGACAAATCTGTTTCCACGAAACACATATCTGAGGAACCACATTATTTTGGAGCAATACTTAACACGTTATTTTCAAAATCATGGAAAATTTTATTGGATACTGGTAAATAACTTGTGATCATAAATTCCTTTAAGAAAAACACTATCTTATTTTCCTGAATTAGTTTGCTTAAGAGGCTAATGATTTTTACTTTTATTGGCAATGTCTTCTGCTTTCCCTGTTTGGAATTTAATAGTTGTGAAGGTCTCAAGGTCTTCTGTGACTCTTTCTCTGTTGTTTTTAATGTGGAAGTTTGTGTTTTTATTTTGAGTTTGGCAGAGAGTCATACTGATAATCCTCAACATTGTGTTATTAACAAAACAGAAGTTTAGAGAGGGATACATTCAGTACAAGTGTTGCCAGTTACTTTTTTTGCATTCTATTATGTGATGTGCACAACATCAGATTTTTCTTCTACAAATTGAAGATTATAGTACAATACAGGAAGGCTTTTGAATTATCTTTCCAGCCAACCTGCATAAACACTCTTTACAAGTTACTCAGAAAGAAAAATAGGCTCACTTATTTAAAGTTATAGGAGAAAAACAAAAATCTGTGTTGTAGCTAACCATTCATTGCCTGCACTTCTCATTCTTAATCCCAAAGTGGAAAATTTTTATAATTTTGATATTTCTCTGCAAGCTGGACACAGTGGAGGGATTCAAGCTAATTGAATGACCACTGTTGGACCTGTCTTGGTTGTTGAGATGTATTTTTCAACTGGATCACTTAGTCAACAAATATTAACTGAGCACCTACTGTGTGTCAAATATTGTGCTAGGATATTGGCATACAGAAATGAACAAAATACAAATTCTTGACCTCATGGCTTTAACAGTTTGGTAGACATTCGATTAAAATATGGGCATACAGAAATGAACAAAACACAAATTCTTGACCTCATGGCTTTAACAGTTTGGTAGACATTGGATTAAAAAAGAGTTGGTAGTAAGATAATTAATATGTGGGGTTGTGATGAGTGTCATGGAGAAAAAGAAAGCAACCATTTGGGTGGAAAGATCAATTTTAAAATGCATCGGCTTGTGTCAGACTAAAGATGGCTGCAAATTCTATCCCCAATGCCACTCCTATTGAGTCTTCAACTCTTCCTCCCACCTGCTATCCCCGCTGAATCTGAGCTGTCTGTGACTACTTTGCTAATAGAATATGGCAGAATTATGCAAGTTCTCAGCAGGTGTGGGCATGCTAGCTGAGGTGCCATCCACACAAGGAAGAAACCCTCCTGGACATCCAGCCCAGTCAAACATTCAGATGACTGCAGACCTATTCACTTTCCGGCTGCGTCTGCAGGAACAATCCCGAGTGAAAGCTGCCCAGCTGAGACCAATAAACCCATGAAGATGTGAGAAATTATAATAAATTGCTGCTTTAAGCTGGTACATTTTAGGGATGGCTGGTGAGGCAGCGATGGATAACAGAACAAACACACACATGAAAGAACAAATGAATGAATATTTTGAGCAAAGATTTGAAGATTGTGAGAGAGAAATCTATGTGGATATTTAGGGGAAGATAATTTTTGTTAATTAGTCCATTCATTACACGAGAAAATGAGGCTTTTAACTGTATTTCAAGACATTATCTGAACCATTAGGGTATATGCTAGCAAAACCCCACAGGCGTATGAAATTCAAGCTAGTTTTTTTTTTTTTTTCCTTCCAGAGATTGTTTTTCTACATCAGAAACATGTCTCTACCTGACTGTTCCTTCACCCTAGGGGCTTATTCATCACAGTCAGAAGAGTATGGTTCTATTCATAATAGAAGCAATTAACTTCACTGCCTTAGGGAAACAAGTTTAATTAATCAGAACATTCTTGCTAAGTCGTGTTGACCAGTACAGAATGTTCTGTAATTAGTAATATATTTCTTAAAAAAAAATCGGAATGTTAAATATTAATCCTAATAAACATTTTCATGATAGCATTTTAAAAACAAGAATATCATCATTCTTCTGAAAAATTAATGATAAATAGGCTTTCAGATACTCCAGCAGTATCTACTCTCAATAGCCACTTGAGAAATTGCCTGTCTACAGTTATAGCTCTTTCATGTGAGCTGTAGAATGCATTGAAAGTCTTGGGTGACGAGGTACGGTGGCTCTCCTCTGTAATCCCAACACTTTGGGAGGCTGAGGCAGGGGTATCCCTTGAGTCCTGGAGGTCAAGCCTGCAGTCAGCTATGATCACACCACTGCACCCCAGCCTGGGCACAGAGTAAAACCCTGTGTCTAAAATATAGAAACAAAAGCAAAACGAAAAGTCTCGATATTGTTTCAGATGCATTGGAACTGTTAACAAAGTTTTATTGGTTATCAATAGTTATAAGCTGTATATGTTGTTTAATCATTTGTTCAAATTTTTTAGAGTAATTCCTTCTTAATCTTTGTATTACATATATCCTAACTTATCAAACACTTTCAAAGGATTCAAGGCATCTAATGTGATTTTATAGAATACTGCATGCTTGCAGCACCAGAATCAGCTGAAGAACTTGGTAAAAACCCACAAGATTCTCAGCTGAAGGGATCCCAAAAATCTCTGTTTTGACAGTGTCCCTGGTGATTTTGATATCCAGCCACAAATAGGTAACAACCATAAAAAAATTGAAAGATATTATTAAATAGAAATATGATAGAGGAAGTTTAAATTTTCCCAGAAGGCCTAAAAGACAAAACCCTATGACAAAGTAGAACAAAAAGACAAAAAAAAAAATCAAAATTGGAGAGACAAGATAAGCAACTTCAAAGATCAGACAAGGAAAACCACCAACTACAATCAAATGTAATGAGATTCAGCAAAAAATACAGTGAAAATCCTTCTCCATTTTGTACCAGAGGGTACAAAAATTACTTTGAACACTGCGGAT
Organism: Saguinus oedipus; assembly: GCA_031835075.1. Taxonomy (NCBI): domain Eukaryota; kingdom Metazoa; phylum Chordata; class Mammalia; order Primates; family Cebidae; genus Saguinus; species Saguinus oedipus. Next base: position 14,181,800 of record CM063171.1, read on the forward strand.
TTTTTCCCGTTTAAAGACGTTTCCTTTAAAATTAGTAACTGATTTATTTAAGCACAGATTGTAGCCATGACTATAATATTTAAGATAAAAACCTGTCATTTGAGTTTATTTTGGTAATGCCACTTTGTTCTTAATAATTCAAATACTTACTTTGGCTCTGTCCTTTGTTGAGGCCAGGACATATTTAAGTAAGACGTCAGTAAAAAATTAACAGTATTTAAGGATTATTTGAGCTATATTTTAGAAGGCTTGAATAATAGAGATGATCATGTCATTCGTTAAAGGGTTAACTTAGAGGGCATGTTTGCAAAACATTTTACAGTATAAAGCCTTCCTCAGAAGCACAGTTTTGAAATGTCCTTACTCATCCTTATGGCGTTTTATACTTGACACCAACGAGCTCTTTCGTGCACTGTTTTTTGGATAGTTTTGAACTCCAAGCCCACTGCCACTGATTCTGATGTGCTGATAAATGCTGCAATTCTGGCTACACCAACTGGACACTAAGTGTATCACAATTCTGTATGTTTTTATAGGACATTTTCAGAAATGGTTCTAAAAGGTGCCAGAACTTTCCAATTTTGTTCTCACTGGTTTATAAGCTCAAACAGAGTAGAGACCATATTTTTTGGTAACTTCTGTATACACAGGTGCTCAAGAAACATTCTCTGAACATTGATGTAGTGATTCCGTGTCCATGCTGCTACCATAGACACAGATAAAAGGAGTGAGCATGTGAAATAAACTTATTATAGTCAGGTCTCCGTTTAATTCTCTTATTTCTACCCAAGGGACATGTTTCCCTCAGTGTTAGGACATGAGAAAGTCGGGTTGGCCTCACTCTACTAGTATTTCTATGGAACAAAAAGGTCTTAGGCTAATGTAGAATTGTTACAAGTTTTCAGAAATAGTTCTCTAAATAAAAGCATTTGCTTTAAATTTAGCAGAAGGCACTTCTCATTCCCCTTCTCTGATGATGAGTTTTTCTAAGACACTTATCATCCGTGACCACAATTTCTTTATTCCTCCTTTATCAATTTGGAGCACTCTGGGGGCACCAGGAGCCAGCACCAGGCCTCCTGCCTCTGCCATGGTGTGGCCACGGGGCAGCAGGAGGTGGTGGGGGCTGTAGGGGCTATAGGAAGGGAGGGATTCAGCCCCAAAAGGAAACTCAGTGAGTCCTACCAATCTACAGACTCATGCCCTTAACTTTAGGAAACCATTTTATATTAGTTATTTGGTAATTTGCTCATCTTTATTTTCACTGCTTTATTGATAAATCTCATTATGTTCTACTGTGGCTGCTGGTCTTACTTGTCTGATCTTCTAAGTTGTGTATCTTTTCTCTGTAATTTCCATCTTTTGTCTGTTAGTTTTTCTTTGTCATAGATTTCTTTGCGTGTGTGCCTTTAGGTCTTCTCTGAAAATTTAAACTTCCACTACATTTCCATTTAATAATAGCTTTTAATTTTTGTTGCAGTTGCCTATTTAGACCATCTATTTATTGTAGGAAAAAAACCGTGTTCTTGTCACATGACCAACAAAGATTAGGCTCACAGACACGTATAAGGGTGATGAGTGGAATTCACTGAGCGAAAACGAAATACAACTCAGCAAGGTGAGATAGAGTCTTGCTAACAGGCTCCACTTCATCAGGTTACCAAACAGGGACAGAAGAGGACAGTCTCCCCATCCCCCCCCCCCAGACTACCACAACTTCCCAAGGCCCCACTCCATTCTCTCAGCACACAGGCCAGCTGCAGATTCTCTGGGAGCCCTTTTTACTTGGCTGTCTCATACTATTATTTTAGTTAGAAATAAATACATCCATTTTGTTTGGAGTGCAATATATTTCATAATATTCTAAAGAAATATATGAATATATTTACATATATGTATTTATATATACAAATATATAGATATATATTTATATACATATGTGTATATGTGTATAGATACACTTATATATGTATTTATATATACAAATATGTATACATTTGTATGTATGTAAGGTTATAATACATATATATGACATATGTCATATATACATATATGTTATATGACATCTGTTATATAACATATATATGTATATATGACATATGTCATATATATGTATACACACAATTCATGCATGTATATACATTTATATACATATGTTACATTAAATCTATTATATATACATATATAATATGTATTATATATATGATATATAAGTCATTTATATATACATATATGTATATATGTAAAATCATTATGTGCATATATGTGTATATACCTACATATGTATGTAAGTGTATATACATATATATGTATGTATGTATATTTGTTTTGCCAGTGTGCCCTTTTTAAACTCTCTTCAGGTACCTGCTTTATCTCGTATTTCCTGGAATTTCTTTTTTGCTAGTTTATTTCAGTTTTTATCTTCCAAGTTGTAGTCATTTCTCAAATACCTGGTGGTTTGGTTCTCTCTTTGTAATTAGGAGTGAATTACCAGCAGTTTGGTAGACTAAATAGCAGGAAAACCTTTTCTGTTCACTAACAACTGATGTTTTGAAACAAATATGTTTGTGCATTTAAAATATAGGTACAATTAAAATATAATGACTTATAAATGTACACATACATAAGTGCACATTGATGTACTGGCAAGAGAGTAAGCAGAACCCTCAGAGGCCAAAAATAACGTTCGAGGAGAAGTTCAGGGAGGTAAGCAAGAAAGCATTACAGGCAGCAGCAGGTCCAGGGTCATTTTCATATTCCTGGTCTCCTTGGACTTCACAGTGAGTGTCCTGGTAATATATAGATTAGGAAATTAGGAAACAGCCAGACTCCAAGATTGGCAGTCAAGTCGGAACACACAGCATAAGAGTCAGGACTCTAAAGGACTCAGTGAAAAGTTGAACCAGGAAAACAAAATGAAACAATGCTGAAAATTGCAGAGCAATAATAATGACAAAAGTTGTGTTTAAAGCAGAAAGGAATATTTATATCTTTTATATCTTGGGTGAGTTGAGGGAGAAAAAAATGTCTCCTGAGAATTTTGTACCACAAGCCAGTTCTCCTCTGAGTTGGTGATCTAAATTTCTGCTACTTTCAGAAACTGAAAAACTCAAGTCTAGGATTTAATTTAAAGAAGGTCACTTACAAAGGACGCGAACTCATCATGTTTTATGGCTGCGTAATATTCCATGGTGTATATGTACCACATTTTCTTTGTCCAGTCTATCATTGATGGGCATTTGGGTTGGTTCCAGGTTTTTGCTATTGTACACAAGGCTGCAATGAACATATGTTACATGTGTCTTTATATTAGAATGATTTATTTTTTTTTGTACATCAAAATGAATTATTTTAGTGAATGAAAAACATTAAATCTACAGAAACTAGTCTACAGAAAAAGAAAATGTGCATTTGACATCATTTAAGGTGGCTCTTACATCAACTCCTGACTTGGAAAACTGGTATTTAAATGTCAAGAATTAAGCCTTTCTCCTGTCTTCCCAGCATCGACGATTTTGAAGAATTTTTGATTTTATTACATATAACATTGCTTTAGCTAAGTAAGTATATCTTCTCAGTTCTGAGTGTCCTATAAAGTCTGCTCTCCAGTCCCTCCTGCTTAGGATTCCCTGTGGTTGGGTGAAACAGGGCTCTTTCCCTTGCTCCAGATGAGAGACCAAAGCTGGTTTGGGAGTGGGTGGCACTACAAAGGCCACAGCCTCATAGTTCTCTAGCATCACATCCCTGTACAAGGCTCTCTGGTCAGGCACCATGATGGCCCATTCCTTCTTAGTGAAGTACACAGCCACATCATCAAAAGCCACTGATTCCTGGGGCCTGGCTGTTGAGGACACAGTTGTCATTGTCTGGCCTCTTTTATTCCTTTCTTGGGTAAAGGTAAAAGACTCAGGTGCGTAGGTTCCCGGCAGCCTCTGCTATTAGAATGATTTATAGTTCATTGGGTATATACCCAGTAATGGGATTGCTGGGTCAAATGGAATTTCTATTTCTAGATCCTTGAGAAATTGCCACACTGTCTTCCACAATGGTTGAACTAATTTACACTCCCACCAACTGTGTAAGAGTGTTGCTATTTCTCCATATCCTCTCCAGCATCTGTTGTCTCCAGATTTTTTAATGATTGCTATTCTAAATGGCATGAGATAGTATGTCAATGTGGTTTTGATTTGCATTTCTCTAATGATGAGTGATGATGAGCACTTTTTCATGTTTCTTGGCCTCATATATGTCATCTTTTGAAAAGTATCTGTTCATATCCTTTTGCCCACTTTTGAACAATGAGAACACGTGGACTCAGGGAGAGGAGCATCACACAATGGGGGCAGTTGGGGGGTTAGGGGAGAGACAGGGGTGGGGGAGGGAGGGAAAGGTGGGGAGGAATAACGTGGGGAGAAATGCCAGATATAGTATGCACCTAAAGTAAAATAAATAAATTTTTAAAAATAAATAAAAAAGGAGGTCACCATAAATTTCAGAGGATTTGAAGTCTATAGGCCATATTCTCTAACAATAATGCAATAAATATACAAACAAATAACATACAGAAAATTTTAAAAACTTGCATATTTGAAAACCAAAGTAAATAATACAAAAAAAATTATGACTTATCTGTCAAAAAGAGATCTCAATGAAGTTTAGAGAATACTTACCACTGAAAAGGAATGAAAAATTTGTATATCAGAACTTGTGGAATTCACTTAAGTTAGAATTAGAAGGTAACTTTATAGGCTTAAATATTTTCATTGGAGAAGAAAAAGTCCGAAGGGCAATTAGCTCAGCATCCATCTTTTCATCTTAAAGCATTAGAAAATATATAGAAAAATTTACCCAAAGAAAATAAAAACAAAGAAAAAAATGTAAAATTAGAAATTAATGAAACAAAATAATCGTGCCAAAAAAGTTGATTTGAATAGAATGATAATGTGAAAAACCTTCAGCTTTACTCATTATGATAGTCATTAGTGCTGTTTGCGACATTTTGTGGCTCCCAGTCTTATGGAAACAAAGCAGAATTGCACTTTTTTGTGTTTGTCATTGAGAGGGAGGCTAGTGACTCTTTCTACCCATTAGGCTGTGAGTAGAAATGGCGTGTACTCCTTAGAGCCTAGAATACTCAATTGCCAAATGAGACTTACGGTGTTTTTTATTCTGGTATCATGACTAGCAGTGTTCAAGATGGTGTTTGCTTTATCAACCTGAGTTTCTGAATGGCTATAATGGGAAGAGATCCCCACTATGAAGCTGGGAAGGAAATATTGTAGACTTATTGGAAAATAAAATGTGATGTTTTAAGTCATTAAAAATTGTTTGTTTTAATGGCAAACATAAAGTATAAAACAGGTTGTCCTGGCCTATGCACTTTAAGAAGAGAGAAAGGAAGAAAAGAAAGACAGAAAGAGAGAGAGAGAAAGAGAGAGAGAGTCACACACAGAGAGAGAGAGAGAGAGAGAGAGAGAGAGAAAGGGGCAGAGGGAGAGAAAGAGAAAGAAAAAACGAGGAGGGAGGGAAGAGGGAGGAAGGAAAGAAGGAATGAAATCAAAAAGAAATAATTAAAATCATTGGAGAAGACCAAAGGACATATGTTCCAATGATGGATACTCTAAAAATATTATTTAAAATGTTATACACAACTTAATGAGAAAATTTATATCTTTTACTAAGTTTACACATGCTTATAAAAACTGAATTTAGCGAACAGATTTAAGAAGAAATAGAATACTTGAATCACTCTAGAAACATCAGCAAATTAGAGCAGTAGTTTAAATTTTTCCCATAAAGTGCACAAGTGGCCTGGCTAGTTTTACTGGTTGTTCTACCAAATATTCACTGTGCAGATAATTACGACTTCATGTGGACTGTCCCAGAGCATTGAAAAAAGAGATCACTTTATAAGGCTAATATAAGCTTTATTACAAAACATAAAACAAAAATTGGACATCAATGACATTTATTAACATATTGATGTTCTTATACCTTCACCAATTTTATATGTATATGTATATGTATATGTATATGTATATGTATATGTATATGTATATGTATATGTATATGTATATATATATTTTTTTGAGGCAAAGTCTCGCTCTGTCACCAGGCTGGAGTGCAGTAGCGTGATCTTGGCTCACTGCAACCTCCCACTACCTGCTTCAAGCGATTCTCCTGCCTCAGCCTCTTGAATGGCTGGAATTACCATGCTCGGCTAAGTTTTGTGTTTTTAAAAGAGACAAGGTTTCACCATGTTGGCCAGGATGATCTCGATCTCCTGATCTTGTGATCAGCCTGCCTCAGCCTCCCAAAGTGCTGGGATTACAGGCGTGAGCCATCGCATCAGGCTACAACCTATTATATTTTAATTTCTCCTTATGTTCCTTTGTCTCTACCTCAATCTATTTTGCCATTACTGGTTTCTTAAAATTTCCTGAGATACTCTAGACACATACCTGCCTCAACACATTGAAATTTAGTTTCCCTCTGTTTGAAACCTTCTCCCACATAGCCTCGTGGATGGTCCCTTTACCTTTTCCAGACCTTTTTACATTGCTGCCACAGTTATTCCTTCCCTGTCCTCTTTATCAGAAATTGAAACTGATATTCCAATACTCCCTATCCCACATCTTTGTTTAGGTGTCCTTCCTTGAACGTTTTACAATCTTACCCATATTTCTTCAGTATCTTGTTTATAATCTGGCTCCCACCTCTACAATGAGAGCAGAGATTTTCATGGATTTTGTTTACTTCTAAAGTCTCAGCAATTAGCATAGTGTCTGACACCTGGTGAGGGCTCCATAACTGTTGAATAAATTAATAAATGCAAAAGCATTGAACAGAGTTAGCATGAAAAATTTAGCAATGTGTTTTTTAAAAAAACTCTGTGACACCGTTGGTTTTTTTCTAATGAATGCAACTTTAACTTAAATTAGAAAAAATTTGTTGAAATGGTAGATAAAAAAGAGAAAAGAAAAAATTATTTTACCAGATGAGAGAGCATGTTATAGAATTTAAAACAAGAGACCATCTATAACCAATGAAACAACAGCAAGCATCAAACTTAATGGTAAAAACATGACAGGTGTTATTTATAATATCAAGATCACAAAAGATGCCTTTTCACACTATTTTACATCTCCTCTCTGCATTTTATCCAATAAGACAATAAAAGATAAATTAAAAGGCATATATATTGAAAAGAAATAAATAAATCTCAAAATTTCCACAGATTTTAAATAATCTGTGAAAGTATCCTTGGTAAAGCAGCTCAAGCCGCTTTACCTAAGTTTAAAATAAACTACATACTCAAAATAATTCACAGAATCAACAAAAAATTTTAAAGTTTGATAAAAAATTAATATCAAAATTACATAATTTATACAAATACAAAAAGACCAGTCAGAATCCCAATCAGTCCATTTATATAACCAGAAATACTGTTTCTAAAATTGACTGGTAAAGTAAAAGGGCAATGAATAGCCATGACATTCATGAAGAAAAATTACGTGGTTGAGGCAATTTCCTCCACAAATTAAAACATACTATAAGGCAGCGTGGCATTGGCGCAGCTGTTATAGGAAAGGGGTCCCCATCCAGACCCCAAGAGAGGGTTCTTGGATCTTGAACAAGAAGGAATTCGGGGCAAGTTCACAGAGTGAAGTGGAAAGAAGTACATTTATGTACTTTACACTGTGTTTTTAAAAATAAGTTCTGGGATACTTGTGCAGAACATGCAGGTTTGTTACATTGGTATGACCGTGACATGGCAGTTAGCTGCAACCTCGACCTATCATCTACATTAGTCATTTTCCTAGTGCTGTCCCTCCCCTAGCCCCCCATTCCCCGACAGGCCCCAGTACATGATGTTCCCCTCCCTGTGCCCATGTGTTCTCATCTCTGCTTGTGAGTGAGAGCATGCGGTGTTTGGTTTCCTGTTCCTGTGTTAATTTGCTGTTAATTTGTTTCCAGCTTCATCCACATCCCTGCAAACGATATGAACTAATTCTTTCTTATGGCTACATAGTATTCCTTGGTGTATATGCGCCACATTTTCTTTATCCAGTCTATCATCAGTGGGCATTGGGGTTGGTTCCAAGTCTTTGCTATTGTGAACAGTGCTGCAATAAACATACACATGCATGTGTCTTTATAGCAGAATGATTTATAATCCTTTGGGTATATACCCAGTAATGGGATTGCTGGATCAAATGGTATTTCTATTTCTAGATCCTTGAGGAATCGCCACACTGTCTTCCACAATGGCTGAACTAATTTACACTCCCACCAACAGTGTAAAAACGTTCTTATTTCTCCACATCCTCTCCAGCATCTGTTATTTCCTGACTTTTTAATGATCACCATTCTAACTGGCTTGAAATGGTATCTCATTGTGGTGTTGATTTGCATTTCTCTAATGACCAGTGATGATGAGAAAAGCAAGTTTATTAAGAAAGTAAAGGAACAAAGAAGGGTTACTCCACAGACAGAGCAGTGGCTTGAGCTGCTTTACCAAGGATACTTATTGTTACTTCTTGATTACATGCTAAACAAAGAATGGATTATTCATAAGGTTTTGGGGAAAGGGGTGAGAGATTCCCGGAACTGGTGGCTCCTCCCCTTTTTAGACCATATAGGGTAACCTCCTGACTTTGCCATGGTATCAGTAAACTGTCTTAGCACTGGTGGGAGTGGCTTATAACATGCTAATACATTATAATTAGCATATATTGAGCTGTGAGGGTGATCTTGGTTTTGGTGGGTTCTAGCTAACTCCTTTACTATAGGCTATTATATCAGCAAGGTCTTTATGACCTGTATCGTGTGCTGACCTACTATCTTATCCTGCAGCGTGGAGTAAATACCTAACCTACAGGGAAGGCAGCCCAGCAGATCTCAGCCTTATTTTACCCAGCCCTTATGCAAGATGGAGTTGCTTTGCTTCAAACACCTCTGACACAGGGGTAGGCAAATAGACTAATAGGACAGGATAGACAGCCCTCAAACAGACCCATACCTCTATGGACACTTGGTAATGACAAAGGTGACATAAATCAGGAGAGAAGGAATCAGTTGCCTGGTAAATAATATTAGGAAAAATGTATTGATGAGTCCATTGTCAGTCTGTTGTATGTCTGACTTCTCAGCCTCTCCTGTCAATCTCTTTTCCAGAATCCGCAATTGTGCTGGTCTCTCTTCTCTGTTGCCTATCTCTCCTGGTCTTTTTCCTATTGGTTTAGGTTTTTTTCCTATATTTGTTTTGGTGCAGTTTGTGGAGTGAGCACAAGGCATGTGTTTAACTTCACAATGTTTAAATGGAAATAAACTAATGTCTTTTAAAAAATGTCAGTATCTTTTTTTGAAGATAATGTTTCTTAAGAGCTTCTGTTTTCTTTGAAATTGTTTTATTAGTACAAGTCAATCTGTAACTTCACTAATCTCTGGGCAAACACTAATGTTCCAGAGGGTGTGTTGAACATCTCATAATTCTTTTAATATTTGTTTTCATGTTAAGGCTGAGGCACAGTATTATTTCATTTGAGAAAGTATAACCAGAAAATGGGCATGAGAAATATCTCTTTGTGTATAGAGGTAGTGACTAGAACATGTAAATTCGGTACTCTCTATTTGAGCCATCAGTTCTATCTGATAATTAATGGGCCTATTTTTATAATATTTAGTATTGAAAACGTTTCCTGCTCAAAGCAATATTTACCATTTCACTAGAGATTTTCTCAAGAAAAAAAAATATCTCCTCCAGCGCCAGCACTTCACTTACTATGCCTTCACTAATATTCATTTAATAGAGTGGTTTTTCATCTGCAATTCAGTAAAAAACATGGTGCTGGGGCAGCAGGATCCGCCGCGTTAAAGGGTGATTGTTGGGAACCTATCCGGGGCCCAGGGGCAGGGTTGCTATGGCAACTCTGCTGCTCTGCCAAGGCTCTTCCTCTCTGTGGGAGGAAAGAAGCTCCCCTGCCAGCAACTACGTGGGATCCTGGCAGCTGGAGAGAATGCCGAAATAATGCACTCCTTCCCCAGAGGGGAGCTCTGAGAGTCCTCTTTTAAAAGGTATAGGCAACTCAGGCTCGGTAGAAGAGTGGGGATAGTTCGGATCTAGCCCATTATTAGTGCAATATGTGTATGATGAAGTACCTAAGATTTCTTCCTTTGAATAGAAGTTTCACGGAGGGTTGGCTCTTAAGTCAAAATATTCTAGCTTAACTTCACAGTAGTGCAAATTTCAAGGAAGTTGTATTTACCGTAAAGGTAATGTGGTTCTGAGAGATTTAAATGGTAGCATGTAAATAGAGTAGAGACCTTACACCCATTTTGGAAATGCACATTATCTCAGGGTTGTCAATTTGGGTTGACCCAATTTTGGAATTTATCTCCTGCTTTTCTTTCTAAATGTGAAAGCCACTACTGAATTGAAGTCATAACTCCAGTATCCCCCCTACAGCTATAGCGCATAGTGTGGAGGCTAGAATTGGTCTATTTAATAGAGTGGCGAAAAATTAGAAATAAGTGAAACTGACCCTGAATTAAGAATTAAATTAATCAGAAGTCCCCAGAAGTGGTTTTCGTGATCAGTCATGAGCTTACCACTTAGTCTGCTCCTGAGCTATTCTGATTCTGATTTTATCTTTACTCAATTATTAACTTTAGGCTCTAGGATCCAGCAAAGGCAGTTCCCGCCTATGCATTTGGTGTTTGAACCCTTTATATATGAACTTATTCTATTTTGAACGATTTTGTGAAACATGTTCATCTATCTGGTTTTTATAATTCTGATTGTCTGCTGTAGGTACTTCCCACAACCACATCAAATGCTTCGAGAAGAGCAAAATAGAGAAATCACAGATGAACAGGACTTGAAATCATGAGGCTATGTGGTATACTTGCCAAAAATATGGGTAGCTCTTCTTTGCATTGGCACTAACTTTTTTATTATTATTATTTTTAAGTACCCAGCGAGACAGAAATTGTAGAACATCAAGAGACAGAATAGTCCAGAGACTGACCTGCCACCCTGTTAATCTCCACCCAAAACTGTGTTCAGTGACATTCAGATACTACACACATTGGTTTTAACCATCTGCTGGTGAAATCTCTTCCTATTATATGAAGTTTCAAGCTGTTCTAACCTTTTCTACTTCCCCACATTGTGTGTGTGTGTGTGTGTGTGTGTGTGTGTGATGTGTGCTGGGGGAAGAATGTTCAAGAAACAATTTTGCCTGCACAAACAACAGCTACTGAAGTGGGAAGGTGTTCAGACTCCTTTTTTTAACCTCCTCTGGGGCAGATGGGATGGACTAGAATTCTCAAGAAGGCCAGTTCAGTGAGCAGCATTAAAAATAGCAGACTAGCTCAATCTCCGAATATAAAGTGAGTTCTCACAGGAACTTTGCAATTATCACATGCTTCATATGTTGCTATATGCATCTATGCCTTCTAGATAAAGCACACACAGATCTTCCTATGACTTAAGCACAATCATGATCCACTTTTAAATTTTGTTTGTCATTTGTTTCTGAAGGAAAAGGAAAAGTCATTAATTATGTGAGAGGCTTCAGCATTACAGAGACAGATTTGATCAAGAATTTTCATAAGGAGGAAAGCAGAAGGAAATCTTTGGAATGAGGATATGTGTGTGTGTATGTGAGGGGTGGGTGGGTGGCTAGAGGTGGGTGCATATGGAAGTTAGGTCATTCTTGCAAGTACCCTTAGCTGGTCAGCCCTCTTACCTAAATTCTTCTTTTTCAGCGGTAGCTGGTACATAGTACCTCATAAATATTTCTTCTTGCAAAACATATATGCTTAAGCATTTCTAGTTAATTTCTTAGAAGATATCTAGTAATAGCCTAGGAACCTGTGACCTTTATTTTGAATATTTGCCCTCATTTTCTGATGTCTCAGTTTAAATGCTTAAAGCTGTGTTTAAATAAGCAAAAGTGATGAGACTTCAAAAAGCAAAAGTGACCACAATGGCCGAATAATTTTTGACAACCACATGACAGCAGAGTAATAGTTTATATTAACAATAGTTAAATTAGGCCGGGCATAGGGGCTCATATCTGTAATCCCAGCACTTTGGGAGGCTGGGGTGGGTGGAGCACTTAAGGTGAGGCGTTTGAGACCAGCCTGACCAATATGGTGAAACCCTGTCTCTACTAAAGATACAAAAACTAGCTGGGCTTGGTGATGCACTCCTGTAGTCCCAGCTACTCAGGAGGCTGAGGCAAGAGAATGACTTGAACCTGGGAGGCAGAGGTTGCAGTGAGCCAAGATCAGGGCACTGAAGTGGCCCTGGGTGACAAAACAAGACTCCCTTCCCTCCCCGCCAAAAATAATAATAATAGTTAAATTACATCTAATAGTGACAGCATGTAGTCAGTAGTTACTCTATGACAAGTACTATTTTATATATTAACTCATTTAATCCTCATGAGAACTATATGAGGATTCTGACAGTTCTCTTAATGTCACATTTTTAAAGATGATAAGCTCAAAAGAATAAATTTGGCGAAAACCAGTGATTGATGTGTCCGATGTGCTGTCTTTTGCTGTACCAGTTTCGTTCTCTTATTTTTTAAACCATGAATGATAACAAGAAGTAGATTTTCATTATGAATAACTACTCAAATATCATATAGAAGTATTGCAGTCAAAAGAGTCAAAAATAATTGCCCTTACGACATAACATGCATTCAGATACTGTCTATTCCAGTCTCTGCCAGTTTTAATATTTGCTGGTCAAAAAGTTTTGAGGTCAGGAGTTTGAGACCAGTCTGACTAACATAATGAAACCCAGTCTCTGCTAAAAATGCAAGAAAAATTAGTGGGGCATGGAAGTACGTGCCTGTAGTCCTAGCTACTTGGGAAGCTGAGGCAAAAGAATCTCTTGAACTCAGGAGGCAGAGATTGCAGTGAGCTGAGATTGTGCCACTGTACTCCAACCTGGGCAACAGAGCCAGCATCTGTCTCAAAAAAAAAAAAAAAAAAAAACAGAAAACTGTTCACTAAGTTGACTTCACAATATACTAATGGGCTTCAACCTACTGTTTGAAAAATTGGTTAATGGGGACAAAAATATGCTAATGTGGAAAAAATAAGTTATAGTATTAAATAGCAGAGTAGGGAAATTATAGTTAAAAATAATCTATTGTATATTTCATAATAGCTAGAAGAGAAGAATTGTAATGTTCCCGACACACAGAAAACATAAATATTTTATGTGGTGGATATTCCAATTACACATCTCATGTATCCCCAAAACATGTATAACTATGACATATTAATAAAAAATCTGTTACAAAAAAAAATATATAAATACATGGGGTGCAAAAGAATAAATGCCACTGAAATAAAAACATAAGAATGTGACATTTGAGAGCAATAAATTTAAGAAAGAATGATATGCATGCATTTATTGTGAAGATTAATTATTATAGAACGTCTGAGTGTGGAAGCAAGGGCTTCTGTGGATTTTGCGGCAGATGAGGAAGACATCGGTCATAGGAAGAATTCTCCTATTTGTGGAGGATGGGTTTATAATTGAGGAATTTGATCTTTGTATCTTTCAGGCATTCTAGGATTTGATTTATACGGTTGACCTGGTATTATCAGTACAAATATACTTTCCTGTAGTGTTGAAGTTTGCAAAAAACAGTTTTTAATTAGATTAACAAACATGAATTTCTCCCTTTGTGATCTTCTACAGGGTGTTTTGAATGCTGTATCAAATGCCTGGGAGGCATTCCCTATGCTTCTCTGATTGCCACCATCCTGCTTTATGCGGGTGTTGCCCTGTTCTGTGGCTGTGGTCATGAAGCGCTTTCTGGAACTGTCAACATTCTGCAAACCTACTTTGAGATGGCAAGAACTGCTGGAGACACACTGGACGTTTTTACCATGTAAGTCACTCTAGTATTTATGGTTATTTTCAGGGTACATATTTACACTTTTGGGTATTAAATAAATTGGGGCCTACATTTATATGAGGTATTTTATATATGAAGAAACACTCTAAGGGTATATGTGATTCAGAAGGGTAATCATGACCCACAATTGCCTTTACAGTCATTAGAAGGCACATAGCACAGGATCAGAGGCCAGCTTAGTCAGGGCTTAATCAATGCTTTAAATGTAAAGTTGTATTCAAAATTCAGTTACCATTAAGTGGAATTCTGGCATTTCTCTTTGTTTTTCTAACTTGAACAGAGGCTGTTCTATTAGAGTAGTGCTAGGTACAAATCTGGCCCTTGCCACTAATTTTAGAAAAATCACCAAAGCTCCATGGGTGCTCCCACCTTTAAAAGAAATGAACTCAGCCCTGGGTATGATATCTCACTTCTGCTGCCTCACAGAAATGATGTAAGTAACATTGTGCAAATTTATTGTCTTCTGTAAAAGAGTAAATCATAAGAATTTGAGCAACCTTTTTTTTTCAAACATCCATTATACTTTTCTCCCCTAAAATGTAAATCTCCTAAGATCACTAAATTACAATTATGTTAAAATTACTTTTTTAGAAAGGTAATTTAAACAGCCTGAAAGTTAAAGTTCGCTGTTGAAATGTCAACTCCTTACTGCATAATATAGAGAACAAGGGTTTGAGATTAAATTATAGAAAAATTTATTTCTAAATAAGTTACTAATTCAGATAATGTTTTCAGTGATTTTTGTGCCCATGAGAAGAAAATAATTGATTACAATTTGTTTGTAATCCCAGCTGATAATAAACTTTGTCTCCTGAGCTCTTATAGCTTTCATTATACTAATTCTTGTATTTATTTCATTCTGTTTGATACCACTTGTTTGTAATGTTCTTCATGTTTCTTTATTTTGTCATTCTAAATAAACTCAAACATTGTTAATGCATATATATATATATATATATATATTTTAACTAATCTGATGCTTTTAGATGTACAAATCTGAGTTGTTATCTGGATTATTTGTACAGCTTTGCTTTTTAATCCTATCATTCCATCTAGGGCAATTACTGTTGATCTATTGTAATTATAATGTATGATTCTACTCTAAAAAAACACTTGGTCCACACAGACAACTGTTTAGGTAGAAGACAACTTTTATCCAACTACAATATCAAAAATATATCATATTGCTAAAATTTCTTTATACTCCATCAGGTACAGGCAAATTTTCTTGAACAAGGTATTTTTTAAGCAGTTTTCTTAAGTTGATTTTCAAAGTAGTTTTTATAAATATCATACTTACTTTTATTTATTAAAGTTACTAATTTCCCCTGATAATGAAAAGAGAATAGAGTTGTACATTTCTATCAGGTAATAGAGCAAGAATTCTCTACTTTAACCGGTAGGTACACAGCATATACCACTAGACAGAGTACATAGCAAAATTTGTAGTAAAAGCAAAGCTGAAATATTTGTTTATTTAAAACCTGTTGATACTTAAAACCTATAGAAGGTCTGATCAGAAAATAAGAAACAAAATAAAGAAAATGAGACTGAGAAAACCCAGTCCTCCCCCACCCCCTATACATACATGGTGATTAGAAAAATTAAAATGATTAGCTGTTAATTAAGAAGCTAAATTATTATAAAAATAGAGTTCATAACTCTGTAGTATCAAGTGAGAGCTTGACCAAGGTCACTGACAAATGGAAGTGAAGAATTAATAGCAAGTTGAAAGTTACATATTATATTTCCCAATGTAAATTTATTTTACAGATGGTTCTGAAAAATTGACATTATCCATTAAATTGAATCCTGCAACCATGCAATAGACAGTTTATCGATTTCCATCAAACACAATACAAACCTATGTCTAAAACCAAAATTCAATAGCTATCAATGCCTTAGATTCAAAGAGCATCAATCAACTCTTTAAAGATTATAAGTCATATATTCATCATTTGGAATATAATTAAAAAGCTTTATATTATTACAGGTTAGCGTTTAGAGAGTCTTAAGAAAATAATTGCATGGATATATTTTAATGTGATAAAACTGACATTTTCTAGTTTTATCTCAGCCTACCCTGGACAAAATATGTTCTCACTGTGCATTATTTTAAGCCATCACAGATGTCCTTAACATCTACAGAGTCTCTCTGTATAAGCTACATCCAAATTGCTAAACTTAGTTACAGAATTACAAGTTTGTCAGAAATCATAAGCCTAATGAATGTCAAGAGATGCTTATGTATGTCTATCTGCAAATATTTGTTAAGATATTTGATATTTAAACAACAAATTTTCATATATTGTAGAGATCTATCTAAGCTCAAAAGGCAGTGTATGTGGGTGGGGGGGAAGGAGGGTTTAGAAGAAAGATTGGAGATTAAATGCTTAATTTGGTAGTTTTACCTTTGGTCTGTTACATTATGCATTAAATATAAAACCAATAATGCATGTTTGGAATGTGAAGAATACCATTTTGATTGGAATAAAAGTAAACATCAAAATTATCTCTCTTTTCATGTTTCACATTAAAAAATTCCTTACACAGGCCCTGTGGAGCTACCAAAGTATTTATGACTCTCTTCCTGCCAACAAATAGTTCATGAAAACAGAGGAAAAATATGTACCATAAACCTCTTAGTACAATTAGTGCCAAGTGATAAATTTAAAAGATTACATAAAGGTTTAGAAGAGGTGGAAATTAATCTATGCAGGGCTGCCTTCTGGGGTATCAGAGGAATGGAAAAGGTGCAGGGAAACAGAAGACACTACATAAGCAAATATAAGGTAGATGAGGCTGATTGGTATGTTTGTAGGCCATACGTCTCTCTTGGAAATAAACTAAGGTTGATCTGGAAAAGAATGTGTAAGAGCATAATTGTGGAGAAAAGAACAAAAGACCTACCTAATTTTAGTAATTTATGGAGTCTATTTCTTTTCTCCATAGTTCTCATACTTAGTTCAACCAAATTCATCACTCAAACATCATATATTTGGAAAGAGGCTTGTTTACTGGATGTGTGAACTAAAAGATAAAACCAGTTGCCCAAGCCCTGAATCTTCCATCTGTGGTCCGCAGGATTTGAGGAGTTACCTACTTTTTTATCTCAGGGACCACAAAATTTCTCTCTCTCTCTTCCTCTTTTTTTCTCTCTCTACTGTCTCCCTTCTCTTAAATACATACACATATCTCAACATGGTCAGTATAAGTCCAGAGGGAGACAGGAAAGGCAACAGCAAACACAATGACATGTGACTATTCTGTTTCACTAATCACCTGTCCAGAATGCAAACCATACTGACCATATCTGAGTTTGCAAACAATACTCATTATTATGCCACCATTATTTTAGACATGTAATTATAAATACCATCAGCCTCTGCCAGTGGGAGCTACCCTGAAGTCGAGCTCCTAAACTCTTAGCTGGTGTCACCCATTAAATTGTTTTGTCTTATTACATTTGAGGGGTGGAGACCTCCAGATAGAGAGAAGAATGTTTTTCTCAAAAGATTTCTCAAAGATTCTGTTACTCATTTATGTAATTCATTTCTAGTCATTTATGTAACTTTTTGTACCTCTCTGTCTCTTGTCTATTTTGTTCCCCAGAAGCTTTTGATCCCTTAATTTTCAGCTTAGTTTCTCAAAACCAGGTCCTTTTACAAACTGCTTTAGTAAGAACTGTGTAACTTCTTATCAATTAGGGGGTTATTTCTACACTCTAATCACAACTTGTGTTGGTTTAGCATTGCCATTTAGGCCCACTCAGCAATCAAATCAGTTCTGCCACTTTCTGCTATGTGGTGACAACGACTTTTTTTTTTCTGATACTTATGATTTAGACCTTCTCTTCTGAGAACCCTTTGGAAAGGTGTTATTATTGTGCATCATAAGTCATTTGACAAAGTAAGAAGTAGGGTAGATATTTTGCTTCTGTGAAGCAGATTCATATGAGACAATAAAATATGGAGAATGGTTAGAAAATTAGATATCATGCCGAAATCCAAACCACTAATTTTGCTAAGTGACTTGGCTTTTTCAATAGCTCTCCTAAGAACTGGACAAGGAGCAGTCTTACTCATAAGCATGCCCATGTATAACTTATAAGATAAAGACTTTATTTGGGTTGTCTTCCAGAGTGAATATGTTTTATTTTAAAAATTTTATTGATTGTTTAATTGACTGTAATTTGAAGTTAACACATCAAAAACTGAGTTCACTACCTAGTGAGTTACTTAATATTGCATGCACATATAAAATAGTTCCTATTTACCTAAAACAAAATCAATCAGTAAGCTCAGATAAAATAGATATATAGGTTTTGCTCTCAACTGACTTTATGTGGGTTTACATTTCTAAGTTTGCTTGTAGTTTATGTTTATTCTCTGGAAGTTAATGAAGTAGGAAACAGTTATTAGCTGCTTAATGGATAAGTGGGCTCTGTTAAGGGAATGGAAAACTGAATTAATAACAAGACAAAACAAGGTTTCATAGGCCAACATGAATTACATTAGTGTGCAAACTACCTGTACTGAACTAGGTTGTGGACAATTAAACCAAACTGTCGAAGTCTTCTACTCACAACAATGTTTGAAGATCTGCCAAACTGGCATTGATGTAGGATTATTGGTTAGTCTTGGGGAGTCAAACATAATATAAATCATAACTAGAACTCATGTTAGAAAACCATACTGAATTCCAGACTTTTAAAATAGTAATCAAATCATGTGCATTTCATTAGACAATATTTCAGCCAGGCTAGTGAAATGTGTGTTTTAAAATACCTCAAAACACCAATATGAAACGACAAGAATAAAACCAAATACTGGAACCATGAGGACTTTAGATAGACAAGATTCTTGTCTATCTAAAGATAAGATTGGTGGTGGATAAGATTCTGGAGCCAAACTCCCCGAGATTGTTTCGTATATTCTCTGCCTCTTTCTAGCTTTCTTACCGTGGAAAAGTTACTTAACCTCTCTGCCTCAGTAACTCATCAGTAAAGGGGGCATATTCATGCTGCCCACATTCTAGAGTTGTATGACAAAATTAGTTGATATTTCAAAGCAATTATAACATGGCTGGCACAGAGTAAGCACTATACAAGTATTTATCATTATGATGGTGATAGTGGGGGTGATAGTGGTTATGATAATGATGACATCTTCTCTGAAACTGACTCACAGTTTTGATACCGACTCTCATGCTATCTTAAGTCAGTTTATCTCAGAACACACCCTAAACAACCAGTTATTGTAAGTTATCTCACAATAATTCACTCACTCACTATCACCAGAGCAGCACTGAGGAGATGGTGCTAAACCATTCATCAGAAACCACCTCTATGATCCAATCATCTCTCACCATCCCCAGGCTGAGGATTATAATTGAACATGAGATTTGGGTGGGGACCAGATACAAATCATATCATTCCACCCTAGACCCCTCCCAAACCTCATTCTTCTCAAATTGCCAAATAAAATTATGTTCTCCCCAAATTCTTAATTTATTTGAGTATTAATTCAAAAATCTAAAGATGAGGCAAGTTCCTTTTACCTATGAGCCTGTAAAATAAAAAAAATAAGTTAGTTACTCCCAAGATACAGTGGGGGTACAGGCATTGGGGAAATAGTCTTATTTCAAAAGTGAGAAAAGCCAAAAGAAAGGGGGTATAAACTCCCATCCAAGTCCAAAATCTAGCAGTGCAGTCATTCAATATGAAAGCTCCATAATGACTTCCTTTGTCTCTGTGCCTCACATCTTGGCCACACTGGGGCAAAGGGTGGGCTCCCAAGGCTTTGAGAAGCTCTGGCCCTGTGGCTTTGCAGGATTCAGTCCCCATGGCTGTTATCATGGGCTGCTGTTGAATGCCTATGGCTTTTCCAGGCACAAAATGCAAGCTGCTGGTGGACCTACCATTCTGGGGTCTGGAGGATGGTGGCCCTCTTCTCACAGTTCTACTAGCTAGTATCCCAGCGGGAACTCTGTGTGGGAACTCCAACCTCACATTTGCTTACCACAGTGCTCTAGTAGAGGTTCTCTTTGAGAGCTCCACCCTTGAAGCAGGCTTATGACTGGATATATAGGGTTTTCCATGTATCCTCTGAAATCTAGGTGGAGGCTTCCAAATCTCAACTCTTGCCCTCTGCTCACCTGCAGGCTTAACACCACATGGAAAACTGCCAAGGCTTATGGTTTGTACCCCTTGAAGAAGTGGCCTGAATTATATACTTGGGCCCCTTTTAGCCATGGCTAAAGTGGAAGTAGCTGAGATGCAGGGAGCTGGGTCCTGAGGCTGTGGAGGGCAGCAGGGACCTTGGGCCTGGCCAGCTAAACCATTCTTCTCTCCTAGGCCTCTGGGCCTGTGATGGAGGGACTGCTGTGAAGGTCTCTGAAATGCCTTTGAGGCCTTTTCCCCATTGTCTTAGATATTAGCATTTGGCTTCTTTTTACAATGTAAATTTCTGCAGCCTATTTGAATTCCACCACTGAAAATGGGCTTTTCTTTCTGCCAATGAGGAGGTTAAAAATTTTTTACTTTTATGTTCTCCTTGCCCTTTAAATATAAGTTCCGTTTCTATGTATTTCTTTGGTCATGCATATGAGCATAAGACTGTTAGAAACAGCAGGTCACATCGTGAATGCTTTGACGCTTAGAAATTTCTTCCACCAGAAACCCTAAATCATCATTCTAGAGTTCAAAGTTCCACCGATTCCTAGGGCAGGGACACAGTGCAGCCAACCTCTTCGCTAATGCATAACAAAAGTGACCTTTGCTCCAGTTTCCAGTAAGTTCCTCATTTCCATCTGAGAGCTCCTCAGCCTAGACTTCACTGTCTATGTCACTATCAGCATTTTCATCACAATTTAGCAGATCTCTAGAAAGTTTCAAACTTTCCCTCATCTTCCTGTATTCTTCTGAGCCCTCCAAACTGTTCCAGCCTCTGCCCATTACCCAGTTCCAAAGCTATTTCCACATTTTCAGGTCTTTTTACAGCAATGCCCCACTCCTTGGTACCATTCTTCTGTATTAGTCCATTCTCACGCTGCTATAAAGTATGGTTAAAACTGGGTAATTTAGAAAGAACAGAAGTTTAATTTGCTCATGTTTCTGCAGGCCGTACATATAGCATGATTCTGGCATCTACTTGGCTTCTAGGGAGGCCTCACAAAACTTACAATTATGGTGGAAAGTAAAGGGGAAACAGACATATCTGGCCTGGCCAGAACAGGAGCAAAATGGAGTAGTGGAAGGTGCTACACACTTTTAAACAACCACATCTCACCGTAACTCACTCACTTTCACAAGAATAGCATGGAGGGCATCGTGCTAAACCATTCACAAGAAACTGCTTCTATGATCCAGTCACCTCCCACCAGGCCCCACCTCTGACATGGGGGATTACAATTCAACATTAGATTGGTGGGGGGGGTGGGGGAGGGACATGGATATAAACCATATCATAGCAACTTTAGGAAAAAATATTTATAAATAATATGATAGTTTCATTCAAATAATATTTGAACAGTTATCAGGTAGAAGAAAACTTGCTTTGTTCTTTATGGTTCAAAGAGAAAGAGACTTAAGCCAAAGTATTTCAACTTATAGAGAAATACGTTTTTTGGCTTCAAATTAAGGACTTTCCAAAAGTCACAGTTATCTAAAAAGAGTACATAGACTACCTTGAAATGAGGTGATTGGCCTATCAGTTAAGGTGGTTAGGCAAGGATGGTAATGAACTTACAGTTCTGAAATGCTAACAATCTATAATTGACTTAGTCTTATTAATACCAGAATAACTATCTTAGTAATAGTTCCTATTTCACGAATTGAGCTATCATGAATTTAAAGTATGAAAATATATTTTAAACTCTTTCAATTGATTATACTTTTATAATATCCTGTTTGTAAATATATATATATATGTATACAGGCTAATCTTATGTCTGATTATCTCATCTTTAGAAATGCATAGTAGAGCAAGACAAATTCCTTGTCTTCAAGCACTGTTATATGAAAGGTATGTGAGCAAACTACCATCTACATCAGACTAAACAGATATGAATAGAGAATGGTAGAGTTACTGCTTTAATAGAGGTATAGGTTGCATCAAACTAACCAAATAGAGGGAATTGAGAAGCTGCAATAATTAATATGATATGAATGGCATTGGGATGGACATAGAAAAACATATAAAATGGAACACAATATAAAGGTAAAAAGAGACCTAAGTCCATGTAAGTACTCATATGTTCCTACTTTATATGTTCCTACTTTATATCTTACCAAAAAATTTCCAGGTGCATTAAAAATTAGAATTTATTAGTAAAGTAATTTGTAAAAGCTAGAAGAAAATATAAATGAGGGTTTTTTTAATCATGGGGTAAGAAGGATACAAGCAATATAAGAAATCACAAAAGAAAATATTTATGTATTTAACATACTATAAATCAAAATTATATTCATTAAGGTGTTATAAAAACATTAAAATGTACATAAAAACAGAAAAAATATTTGCAGCTTAACATGACAAGAGCTCCTAATTTAAAAAAATGAGCAATTGTTGCATCTACAGCAAGATATCACACTAAAAACAGAGAAAATACTAAAACAGATATACTAAAAACTACAAAAGATTAATAGCTTGTAAGCATATGTTCATCCTCAATAGTAAACTCAGGAAAGTCATTTTAAATGATACCATTATTTCTAACCTTACAATTGATCAGAAAAATTAAATGATAATACCTTGCATTAGGGAACAAAGGGAGAGTAGAAACTTTGCTTTTTATTAATGTGCTTTTATTTTGGCACAAACTTTCTGGACACCATTTTGACCATATGTACGTTAATTTTTTTTCTAGGAATTTTTCCCAGGGAAGAAATCTAGACTGTAAACAAATATTACATAAAATCAACATTTTTGCCATGCTGTTTTAAGTAACAAGTTCTAGCTTACTATTGCTGCTGCAAAAAAGAATCACCACAAATATAGTTACTTAAAACAAAATGTATTATCTTAGAGTCCTGGAGGTGACAAGTACGAAATAGGTCTTACTGGGCTAACTGAAATGAGCTAAAATCAAGGTGTTGGCAGAATTGTGCTCCATCTGGAGGCTCTCAGGGAGAAGCCGTACTCTTGCTTGTCCTGGCTTCCAGAGGCCACCTGCATCCCTTGGCTCGTGGTCCTAGTCCATCTTCAAAGCCAGCAATGGGGCATCTTCAAATCTCACTCTGAATTTGACCCTGCCTCTCCTGCCTCTCTCTTTTACTTTTAAGAATTCTTGTGATTACAATGGCCTATTCAGATAATCCAGGGAAAACTCCCCATCTCATTATCATTAATTTAATCACATCTCCAGATCCTTTTCGGCATATGAGATGACATATTTGCATGTTATGGAGATTAGGATGTGAACATCATTGGGATCCTTTATTCTTCCTACCATTGAATAAAAGTAGCCAATTGGTAAATAGAACATGGTATCTTCAAATGGACAGAATGTGTCATATCTTAAACGTTGTTTTCAAAAGTGTATAATACTTTTAAATATTCATAATATATTGATTTTAAAGGAAGTTTTCAAAGTGGCATATAGTAAGCATAGCTTGGTGGAATTAATTAAAATAAATTAAAAACTGGTAGTATAAACAGTGAATAATCTGTGTTTTTCTGGTATGCTTTTTTTAAAAAATAAATTACAGTGCTTATATACTGCTTTTACAATTGGTAAAACACTTGTGTACACGAAGTCTGAAAATCTGCATTTAGGAAGAAGGTAAAGTATGTGAATTAAAATCTTAGGAAGTAGGATAATATGGGTTGTTACTTTGGAAGGCAAAAGTATTGATGATAAAACTTCCTTACTACTCTATTTGATCCTACATGAAAACCAAGTCCTCATAATCAGTGACTTCTTCGTCAGAGGGTTATTTATGCATCTTGTGATATACAACTGACAAAAATTCATCCTTACGTAGATTAGCAAGAGTTTAATTTTTCTGATTTAATATTTGAAGTTGTGTATTCTATTAAGTTTATATATTGCATGTTGATAAAAGAACACTTTTGTGATAAAGAAAAGAAAATGAAGTGAGTAAGACAAGGCAGGTTTATTATAATTTAAATGTTTAATGAGTTAAAATTTTGAAATAGATTTTGGAATATAACATTAGCAAATGTCCATCACCAGATTGTTTGAAGAAAGACTTTCCCTAAGAATATCTGAATGTCAAGAAATTATCATTCAACTTCAATGAAGTGTATAGCTTGTGACAGGCTGATAATGGCCCCAATATTATAATTCCTGTAACATTGTATATTACCTTTTATGGCAAAAGAGACTTTGAAGTTGTGTTTACATCCAGGATCCTGAGGTGAGGAGATCCTCTTAGATTATCTGGATGGGCCCCAAATCCCAACACAAGTGTCCTTATGAGAGGGGAACAGAGAGCCATTGGACCAGAGAAGAAGGCAATGTTACTCCTGAAACAAGGTGCTACCTGCTGGCTTTGAAGAAGGAGAAGGGGCCACTAGCCAAGGAAAGACCAGGATGGAGCACTCTGAAAGTTGGAAAGTGCAAGAGAAGTTTCTCCAAGAGTCTTTAGAGGGAGTGGGCTCCGCCAATACCTTGACGTCTGCCCAGTGAAACTGATTTCAAATTTCTGACCTCCAGCACATAAGTGTCTGTTTTTTTTGTTTTTGTTTTTGGTTTTGTTTTTTGAGATGGAGCCTCACGTTGTCATCCAGACTGGAGTGGAGCATCACAATCTTGGCTTACTGAAACCTCTGCTTCCCTGGTTCAAGTGATTCTCTTGCCTCAGCCTCCAAGTAGCTGAGACTACAAGTGTGCACCACCATGCCCAGCTGATTTTTGTATTTTTAGTAGAGACGGGGTTTCCCCATGTTGGCCAGAATGGGATCCATCTCTTGACCTTGTAATCTGCCCATTTTGGCCTCCCAGAGTGCTGGGATTACAGGTGTGAGCCATTGTGCTTGGCCAAAAGGGTCGGTTTTTTTAAAAAAGCCACCAAGTTTGTGGTAATTTGATAAAGCAGACATAGGAAATTAACAAATAACTTAGGCTAATTTATTGCAGCATTTCCTGCCAGGTATTCTTACAGAGCATTTGAGTTAAAGTTTGAAAAAGTAAAATCAAAAGATTTATGTTTGCTCCAATTGCCACCAATAATTCGCAATTATACTTCTAGCATAAATGCCACACCTTGAATTCTCATATATTTTAATTAAACAAAACATGCATTTGAGAGAAATGATGTCAGCAAGTTGGTGGACTGGTAAGTCCCAGCCCTTGTCCCCCATGAAACATTCATTCAACAATAATTTACAGACAAATACCTTTATGAGATTTCGAGAATCTCCTTAAGCAGTTGCAGTACCCCAGGTAAGCACAAGCACATAGTAGCCATGTTGAAACAGGGGACAAGAGCAATCTCATTTCTCCCACACCAGCCCCTCTTCCAAGCTAGCTCATCTCAGCACTGGGACAAAAACAGAGACAAGAAGGGTGGAGCACACACTCGGTGCTCTGGCTTTTGGAGGGTTGTTTGAGGGACTGGTTTCTGTCTCACCTCATTCTAACCAGTGACAGAACTGGCCTAGTTTAGATACCTGGTGGCCAGCCACTGAGAACATATCAGTGAAATTGGGAGAAGGCTCACAAACATTGTTCTGCAAACACCATCAGATCTGAAGGGAGAAATTAAGAGTGACACAATAATAGCAGGAGATTTCAATATCTCACTTTCAAGAATGGATAGAATATGGAGACAGGAGACAAACTTGAACTACACCATAGCAGAATGGCATAACAGCATGTACAGAATGTGCCTACATACTCTTCCTAAGTGAAGCTGGAACATTCACCAGGAAATAATCAGGTCAGCTCACAGAACAAGGCTTAAAAAATTTAAGAGGGTTGGCTGGGCGTGGTTTCTCAAGCCTGTAATCCCAGCACTTTGGGAGGCCGAGGCGGGTGGATCACGAGGTCAAGAGATCGAGACCATCCTGGTCAAAATGGTGAAACCCCGTCTCTACTAAAGATACAAAAAATTAGCTGGGCATGGTGGCGCGTGCCTGTAATCCCAGCTACTCAGGAGGCTGAAGCAGGAGAATTGCCTGAACTCAGGAGGCAGAGGTTGCGGTGAGCCGAGATCGCGCCATTGCACTCCAGCCTGGGTAACAAGAGCGAAACTCTGTCTCAAAAAAAAAAAAAAAAAATTTAAGAGGGTTGAACTTGTATCTCTAGAACCCAATTTATAATAGCATCAAAAAGAAAAAAAGAAAACCTAGAAATAAACGTAACCAAGGAGGCAAAAGACTTGTACACTATAAATTGTAAAACATTCTTGAAAGAAATTAAAGAAGACACAAATAAATGGAAAGTCATCCCATATTATGTATTGGAAGACTTAATTTTGTGGAAATGTTCATATTAACCAAGGCAATTTATGGATTGATGTAATCCTTATCAAAAGCACAATGGCATATTTTGCAGAAGTAGAATAAATCCTAAAATTCATATGGGATCACAAAGTACTCCAAAAAGTCAAAATAATCTTGAGAAAGAATAATAAAGGTGAAACTTCACACTTCTTCATTGCAAAACATTATAATTGATAGTAATCCAAACAATCTTGGCCAGGCATTGTGGCTTATGCCTGTAATCCCAGTGCTTTGGGAGGCCAAGGCTGGAGACATTCCTTGAAGTCAGGAGTTTGAAACCAGCCTGGGCAACATAGTGAGACCCTATCTCTACATGCACGGTGCTGAATGCCTGCGAACTACTCTGGAGGCTGAGACAGGAGGATCTCTTGAGCCCAGAAGTTTGAGACTGTGGTGAGCTACGATTGCACTGCTATGCTTCAGCCTAGGTGACAGAGTGAGGCCCTGCCTCTAAAACCAAAACAACAAACAAAAAACAGAAAACAACAAAAACCAACAGTCTGGTATGGATATGTATGTATGTTTGTATGTATATATGTGTTTATTGGTACATAATTATATGTATCCTTGGGGTGCATGTGATATTTTTATATAGGCTTACAATGTATAATGAGGCAATTAGGGTAATTAGGATATTCCTTGCCTCAAATTTTTATCATTTCTTTGTTCTGGAGACGTTTCAAATATTTTCTTCTAGCTATCTTGAAATATATGTAAATTATTGTTAACTATAGTCACTTTACTGTGCTGTTGAACATTAGAGTGTGGTATTGACATAGAGACACACATAGAAACCACTGCAGCACAGTAGACAACCCAGAAATAAACTCAAGCATATACCATCACCTAGTTTTTACCAAGAAGACACAATGACAAATAGATAGTCTCTTCAATAAAGGATGTGGTAAAACTGGATATCCATATGCAACATGGTGAAATTGAATGCTTATCTTACACCGTACATAAAAATAAACTCAAAATAAATTAAACTTTAAATGTAGGAACCGAAATTATAAACCTGCTAGAAGAAAACATAGGAGAAAAGTTTATATCTTTGATCTTGGTGATGATTTATTGGATCTGACACAAAAGTCATAGGTCACAAAAGCAAAAATAGAGAAGTGTGACTAGATTGAGCTAAAAAGCTTCTGTGCAGAAAAGGAAACAGTCATTGGAGTGAAAGGGCAGCCTACAGAATGAGAGAAAATACTTACAAACTGTATATCTGGTAAGGATTTAATATTCAAAATATACAAGTAACTCCTACAACTCAATAGCAAAAAAAAGCTTGATTAAAAAATAAGCAAAGGAGGACATGAATAGATATTTCTCCAAAGAAGCCTTACAGATGGCCAGCAAATACATAAAAGATGTTCCAAATCACTACCCATCTGGGGAATGCTATTAAGATGGACATTACAAACAACAAAACAAGACAGAAAATAATAAGCGTGAATGAGTATGGGATAATTGGAACCCTCGTGTGCACTGATGCTAAGAATGTAAAATGGTGCCACCACTATGGAAAACAGTTTGACAGTTCCTTGGAAAATTTAAATTAGAAATACAATGTGGTCCAGCAATCCCACTTCTGCGTATTAATACAAAAGAGTTGAAATCAGGATCTCGAAGAGATATATATACTCTCAAGTTCACTGCAGCATAATTCACAGTAATCAAGATGTGGAAACAGCCTAAATGTCCATGGATAGATGAATGCTTAAAGAAAATGCAGTATATACATGCAATGGAATGTTATTTGGTCATAAAAAGGAGAAAATCTTGTCATTATGATGCTAGATGGAAGAAATACAAGGACATTACACTAAGTTAAATAGGCCAGTCACAGAAGGATAGTACTGCATGAATTTATTTATATGAACTATCTAAAATGGTCAGACTCATAGAAGGAGAAGATAGATTGGTGTTGTCAGGCTGCGTCCAGAGGAAATGAGGAGTTGGTGTTCAATGAGTATAGAGTTTCAGTCATGTAAGATGAAAAAGTTTGGATGATCTGCTATACAACATTCTGCTTATAGTAGACGATACTATATCGTACACTTAAAATACGTTGAGCGTAAATCCCATATTATGTGTTATTTACTGCAATAAAAACTAATAACACATGACTTTTCTTTATCCTAACCCTAAACATTCTAAAGTAGCTTCAATGTAGTCTGCAAAATTGCTAATACTCTGTTCTGAAGTCTAGTAGAGGAGCCACTGGAAACATCAACTTCAATATATCTGTACCCTAGACTAGAAAAGCTCCTCATTTTTACTCAGGAATGTTTGATTTTCAGTGCTTAGGAAGAAGCAGCCATTTCCTACTTTTTAAAATTGCCATTTTCTGGCTCTAAAGAAATATTGCATACTCTAGCAACTTGTGTACATCACTGCCAAACCACTGTGTTCTAATTAATGACTTGTACCATACAAGTGCATTAGACAGTGTCAGAATTTGTTTCAAGCAGTCTTTACATACGGAACCAAAAGATACAATAATTAATTAGTTCACTATATTAGTTCACTGTGACTGCCATAACATATAATCACAAACTATTGGCTTAAGGCCCCAGAAATGTATTCTCTCACAGTTGGGGAGGCCAGACACCTGAAGCCAAGGTGTCAGCCAAGCTGCCCTCTTTCTAGAGACTGATAGAGGAAATTCTACTCCTTCCTTGTTCCTGGCTCTGGTGTTTGCAGTCCTTCCTTGGCTTGAGGCCAAGCACTCTGATTTCTGCCTCCACCTTCACAGAACCTTCTTTTCTTCTCTGTGTCTCTCTCTGAGGACCACTCCCATTCCTCTCACAAGGAAACATGTGTTTGCATTGAAGACCAGCTGAATAATCCAGGATAGGCTTCTATTTTCAAGACTTTTGACTACAATTGATGCCGTAAAAATTAATATTCGCTCCTTTGTCATATTGACGGTTCTCCTCCAGAAATATTGACTACTTCCATATTCATAGGTGTCAGGGTTAGGAAGTATTTGGTTGGTGCAAAAGTTACTACAGTTTTGCCATTGAAAGTAATGGCTAAAACTGCAGTTACTTTTGCACCAATCTAAATAACTGTATCAGGTGGGGGTTTTTATAGCTGACCACAGTAATCAAGGTTCATTTTTGCTCTTGCAGTAATTGCTGCTTGTAACAACTTTTTGTAAGAATTAAAACGTTAGAAACTTTTGGGAATGCACAAACAAAATAAGCATGCCTGTATGGTTCTACTGGAGGCACTTCTGATTTTCTGCTTTTTGCCATGGGAAGAATCCAGGTGAGCATAAGCAGCATATTGGAACATTAGAATATGTAGGCAAGACAAAAAGAAAGCATATTTCTAAGTTAAAAGGAGGGCTCTTGAGACCTGAAACAAATGCTTGCGTATGCATGCGCTCGCTCTCTCTCTCTCTCTCTCTCTCTCTCTCTCTCTCATTAACAGATCATTTTTATTTCAATTCAAAAGTAATGTTAGTAAAAATGCTGCTTCCCAATAAACTTTTGGGAAAATAGGAAGAGATGTATGATGTGAGTGTGTGTGAGTATATCAAAATATTACAACTCTAAACCAGAATATTACTCAATGAGACACTCCCACTGAAGTCAAGATCAAGGGAGGCTAGGATGATCTCTGCTTCTCATTCTCCTACTCTTCTCTGAATCCCTGCTTAAACCATTGTTCTAAATACAAAGCATGATAATTGGAAAACAAGAAATAAAACTCCCTCTATTTACAGATAGCAGGGTGATATACTTGAAAAATTTTAGAACTAATGGTTAAGGCAATTTAAATAAAAATATAATTCAGCAGTGTAACAGGATATAAAATTTACATGTAAAATCAGGAACATTTGTATAGCTAAATAATAATTTTATAGATATAATGGTAAAGGTAAATTTGATTCATAGTAGCCAAAATGTAAATTAAGGACCTTAACAAGAAGTATTCAAAACTTACATAAAGTTGGCTGTGCAACACTCCTCAACGATGTAAAAGTAGATTTGAACAAATGAAAAGGTATTCCTTGTTCTCGCTGGGGATCATCAAAATGTTAATTCTCTCAAAATTAATGTATAGATTCAGTGTATCCTAATAAAACTTCAATGAGCATTTTAATAGTGCTAGACAAGAACAGCCTAAAGTTCATGGGTAAAAATAAACACACACAAATAGTTAAGAAAACACAAAGAAGGGGGAGCTATGAGGAATTTAGTCCTATAAGATATTAAAATATACTCAAAGCCCCTTTGATTAAAACAGTGTGGAACTGGCACAAAAATGAACAGATTCATGAAACAGATTTATGAAAGGACAGAATAGGCAAATCTGGATATAGAAATCCATTGTATGACAGAAGTAGACCTAAATCATTGCTGCAAAGTTAGTCTTTTGAATAAATGATGTTGGAACAACTGGACAGCCCTTTTGAAGAAAAGACAAGAGTAGATTCAATTCTTGTGCCACCCGAAGAATAAATGACAAATTGATCAGATGTCTAAATATAATAAATGAAAAGGGACACATGCTAGAAGGCTTGGCTTGATTTCTCTGGGTGTAAGTAAGGGCTTCTAACTGTGACTAAATTCCGATGTGATGTAATAAAAATAAATACTGATAACACTGACAACATAAAATTTCTGTTGTTTGAATTTGCACAGCAAAATGCCATAAGCAAAGCCAAAAGACAAATGACAAACCGGAAGAAAATATTCATAACAGTTATCACAGATGTATTAGCCCTTTCTTACATTGCTGTAAGGAAATAACTAAGACTGAGTAATGTGTATATATTTAAAAATGTAAGCTGGGCTTGTGCCTGTAATCCCAGCACTTTGGGAGGCCAAGACAGGTGAATCATGAGGTCAGGAGTTGGAGACCAGCCTGGCCAGAATAGTGAACCCCACATCTCTACTAAAAATACAAAAATTAGCTGGGCGTGGTGGTGTGCACCTATAATCCCAGCCACTTGGGAGGCTGAGACAGAATTGCTTGAACACAGGAGGCGGAGGTTGCAGTGAGCTGAGATTGCACCACTGCACTCCAACCTGGACAACAAGAGCAAAACTCCCTCTTAAAAAGAAAAAAGTATATGTATGTATATTTAATTGGCTTGTGTTTCTCCACACTGTACAGGAAGCATAGTGGCATATCTTTCTTGGCAGGCCTTAGGAAGCTTTCTATCACAGTGGGAGGCAAAGAGGGAACAGTCACTTCAGATGGACAGAGCAGGAGAAAGAGAGAGAGTTAAAGGAGAGGTGCCACACACTTTTAAGACAGCACCAAAAAAAAAACAAAAAACAAAAAAAACAAAAACAAAAACAAAAAAAACAAAAGCAAATGCTGGGCGCAGTGGCTCATGCCTGTAATCCCAGCACTTTGGGAGGCTGAGGCGGGTGGATCACCTGAGGTCAGGAGTTCAAGACCAGCCTGACCAATATGGTGAAACCCTGTCTTTAAAAAAAAAAAAAAAAGACAGCACCAAGCCATGAGAGATCCACCCCCAAGACCCAAACACCTCCCATCAGGCCCTAACTTCATTATTCAGGATTATCATTCAACCTGAGATTTAGACAGGGGCAAATATCCTAACTATATCACTCCACTCCTGGACTCTCCCAAATCTCATGTCCTTCTCATGTTGCAAAATATAATTATGCCTTCCCAACAGTCACTCCAAGTCTTAACTCTTTCCAGCATTAAATCGAAAGTCCAAAGTCTCATCTGAAACAAGCCAAATCCCTTCTACTTATGAGCCTGTAAAATAAAAAACGAGTTAGCTCCTTCCAAGCAATGGAGATAATAGGCAGTAGGTAAAAGTGCCTGTTCCAAAAGGGAGACATTGACTGAAATAAAGGAGACATTGACTGAAATTAAACACATTCCATGCAAGTTCTAAATACAGCAGGGCAGTCATTAAATATTAAAATTAAAGCTCCAATATAATCTTCTTTATCTCCCACACCAGACCACACTGAATAAGGGGTGGGCCCTCAAGGCCTTGGGCATATCCACTCCTGTGGCTTTGCAGGGTTTAGCCCCTGTGGTTGCTCTCACAGGCTTTGAGTGTCTGCATCTTTTCCAGGCACAGAGTGAAAGCTACCAGTGGATTTACTATTCTGGGGTCTGGAGATCAGTGGCCCACTTCTCACAACTCCACTAGGCAGTGCCCCGCAGCGGACTCTGTGTGGGAGCCCCAGACCTTTTTTCTGCTTGGCAATGCATCTAGTAGAGGTTCTCTGTGAGGCCTTCACTCTTGCAGCAGGCTTCTGCCTGGATATCCAGACTTTCTCATACATCCTCTGAAATCTCGGCAGAGGCTGCCAAGTGTTCTTCACTCTTGCATTCTGTGTACCTACTGGCTTAGCCCTGTGAAAGCTGACAGGGCTTATGGCTTATACCCTCTGAAGGAGCAGCCCACGCCATATCTGGGGCCTTTTGTGCCAAGGTTGGAGCATGAGCAGTTGTGTACCCCAAGGCTGCATAGAACAGTGGGGCCCTGTGCTTGTCCCCTGAAACCATTTCCTTTTAGGCCTCTGGGCCTGTGATGGAAGGGGCTACCATGCAGCCTCTGAAAGGCTTTCAAGGCCCATTCTCCATTGTTTGGGATACTAGTACTTGCCTGTTTTTCAGTTATGCATATCTCTCTAGCAAGAGGTTGCTCCATGGCCTGCTTGAATTACTCTCCCCCAAACATTTTTTTTTCTCTGCCACATGTCCAGGCAGTACATTCTTCAAACTTTTATGCTCTGCTTCCTGTTTAAATATAATTTTTTTTTTAAGAAGGAAAGGAAAAGAGGGGAAGAAAAAGAGGGAGATAGAACAGGAATATTGCTTTATTCTATGAATGGGTATTAATAATGGCCGATCATTATTTTTGTGTATTTAAAGTGGAGAATGCATATTTTAAGTATCTAAAGTGGAGAGCTCTACAAGTGCTTATTAAGTTTACTTGTTACTGATCTGAGTTCAGATTCTGGATATCCTTATTAATTTTCTGTCTCGTTGAGTCTAAATCTCTTTATGGGTCTTATGTATCTGGGTGTTAGGATACATTGATCCTTATACCACTCTATCTTTGTTGCTTTGAAATCTGTTTTATCAAATGCATGAATTGCAACTCCTTTTTGTTTATTTATTTGTTTTTGTTCTCCATTTGGTTGGTAGATCTTTCTCCAACCCTTTGTTTTCAGTCTTTGTGTATCTTTGGATATGAAATGGGTCTGGATGTAGTATACTGTTAGGTTTTGGCTGTATCTTTTGATTGGGGAATTTAGTCTATTTCAATTTAGGATTACTGCCATTTGATGTTAACTGGCTATTTTATCCATTCGTTGATGTAAATTCTTCTTTATGTTGATGCTCTTTACTTTTTGGTATGTTTTTAGAAAGGCTAATACTGGTTGTTCCTTTCTGTGTGTAATGCTTCTTTCAGAAGTGTTTGTAAAGCAGGCCTGGTGGTAATGAAATCTCTGAGTACTTGCTTGTTCATAAAAGATTTTATTCTTCCTTCAATTGTGAAGCTTAGTTTGGCAGAATATTAAATTCTGGGCTGAAAGTTCTGTTCTTTAAGGATGTTAAATATTGGCTCCCACTCTCTTCTGGCTTGTAGGGTTTCTGCTGAGAGATCTGCTGTAAGTCTAATAGGCTTCCCTTTGTGGGTAACCTGACCTTTCTCTCTGGCTGCCCTTAGTATTTTCTCCTTGGTTTCAACCCTGGTGAATCTAACGATTATGTGCCTTGGGGTTGCTCTTCTTAAGGAATATCTTTGTGGTGTTCTCTGTATTACCTGAGGTTGAATGGTATCCTGCTTTGCTAGATTGGGAAAATTCTCCTGGATAATATCCTGAAGAGTATTTTCCAGCTTGGATTCATTCTCTCCATCACATTCAGGTACACCTATCAAACATAGATTAGGTCTTTTCACATA
The DNA here is from genome assembly GCA_031835075.1 of Saguinus oedipus. Classification (NCBI taxonomy): domain Eukaryota; kingdom Metazoa; phylum Chordata; class Mammalia; order Primates; family Cebidae; genus Saguinus; species Saguinus oedipus. Next base: position 14,216,146 of record CM063171.1, read on the forward strand.
GTCCCATAATTCTTGGAGACTTTGCTCATTCCTTTTTATCCTTTTTTCTCTATTCTTGTCTTCTCGTTCCATTTCATTAATTTGGTCTTCGACCTCTGATATCCTTTCTTCTGCTTGATCAATTCGGCTATTCAAACTTGAGCATATTTCACTAAGTTCTTGTGTTGTATTTTTCAACTCCATTAGATCATTTATATTCCTCTCTATATTGTCCATTCTTTTGAACATTTCATCAAGCCTTTTTTCAAAGTTCTTAGTTTCTTTACATTGGGTTAGAACAAGTTGTTTCAACTCCCCAAAATTTTTTATCATCCACCTTCTGAAGCCTACTTCAGATACTGGAACACAGTCCTCTTCCATTAGGGCTTGTTCTATTGCTGATGAGGAATTGCTACCCCCTGTAGAGGGAGAGGGGTTCTGACTTTTGGTTTTCTCGGCCTTTTTCGGCTGTTTTTTTTTCCCTTTATTTTGATTTTATCCATCTGATGTCTTTACAATTAGCGCCTTTCTGATTAAGTTCCTGAGAGGATGTCCAATTCATTGATTCCCAGTGCTGGAATCTGAGCAACCCACTGTGCCAGCCCAAACAGCAGCGATAAGACTGATGGTGTTCTTCTGCCTGGGAATCTCTGGTCTGGCTTCCTTCTTGAGTCCGCAGCAAGCATCTCTGCCTTCCCAGAGCTCCAAACACCAGTCAGTAGGGGAACCAGTCCCGCTCACTGTGCACGAAGAGCTGCTGCGCCGAGGCAATGACAAAACCGCTGCGCCGGCCACAGAAGTTGCGCTGGCGACCCGCGGGGCTCCTCCACTGGAAATCTTCTGGTCTGTGGGCGATGAAAATTCCTCTGAAAATGTGGCGTCCTCACGTTTTTCGAGCTTTCACTGGGAGCTACAATCCCGAGCTGTTAGCGATCAGCCATCTTGGATCCCTCCCCTTAAATATTATTTCAAATTGTAAGTTATTTCTTTCTTCCCACATGTGAGCATTGGCTCTTAGAAGCAGCCATGCAAATGCTTTGCTGCTTAAAAATTTATTCTGCCAGATACCCTAAATCATCACTCCAAAATTCAAACTTCCACAGAGGCCTCAGGCATGGACAAAATACAGCCAAGTTCTTTAATAAGACATAACATGTGTGACCTTGGCTCCAGTTCCCTGTAAGTTTCTCATTTCCATCTGAGACCTTGTCAGCCTAGACTTCACTGTCTATGCCACTATCAGCATTTTGGTCATAATCATTCAATCAGTCTCTAAGAAGTTCCAAAATTTCCCTCATCTTCCTGTTTTCTTCTGAGTCCTCCAAACTCTTTTGACCTCTGCCTATTACCCAGTCAAAATCTTTCACGTTTTCAGGTATCTTTATAGCAATGTTCCACTCTTCAGTACCAATTTTCTGTATTAGACCACTCTTGTATTACTATAAATAAATACCTGAAACTGGGTAATTAGTAAAGAGGTTTAATTGGCTCACAGCCCTGCAGGCTTTACAGGAAGCATGGTGCTGGCATCTGCTTGGTTTCTAAGGAGGCCTCAGTAATCTTACACTCATAGGAGATGGAGAAGAGGGAGCAGGCACATCACATGGCCAGAGCCAGAGCAAGAGAGAGTTGGAGGGGAAGTGCTACACCCACTGACGTCAGCACCATGCATGAGGGATCTGTTCTCATAACCCAAACACCTTTCACTGGGCCCCACCTCCAGCATTGGGGATTGCAATCAAAAGGAAGTTTAAGCAAGGACAAATATCTAAACTATCAACAGACAAAAGTATAATATCACTCATTTATAAAGATCTTTTAAAAATCAAGGAAGGGAAAGGACCACAAATCTTATGGCAAAATGGCAAAACAAATGAATAGAAAATTTACAAAAAAATATAAATAGTGCCCATAATCATATTAAAAGATGTTGAATTGTATGCATACTTCAGATAAATAAAGCAATACGAGGATACCACTCACCACCCTTCAGATTAACAAGTTAAAAGCTTAACAATGGTCTTTTTTTAAGGATGTGGAGAAACAGACATTTTACTATACCATTGGTTGGAATACAAAATGGTACAAGACCTTCCGAAAGGAACTGGCAATATGTAACAAAATTACCTATGTCTTTAATTTTCAACTCAACAATCCACCCATCCTAATTCTAAAATATGTCTTTAATTATTTGAAAATACATGCAATCAAAGTTATTTATTGCTGTGATATTCTAACTGTAAAATATCAATAACCATGTAAGTATCTAAACATTGTAAATTTGGTGAATAAATGATAGTGTGTAAATACTCATGGAGTAGTATGCAACAGTAAAAAAGAATGAGAACACTATGAATTTGCTTAGAGAACTTTTCAGCAATGAATAACTTTGACTGGTACATTTAGACATAGTGATATGTTTATATCAGCATTTCTTTAATATAAGTTCTTGCTTTTTATTTATAGGTTCTTTTTAAAAAAATTTACTCAGCAGATCGTATCTAGTTCTTTGAGGGTATAATGCTGTTATTTAATTAGATCAGACAATTTTTAGAACCAAAGTAATCGGAAAAATATTTTCGGAGCTATAATTTATTTTTAGAGATTAAAATGGATTTCCCTCAATATTTATATGAAAAGTTAGAAAATTATTAAAATTTTTGGCCAAATTCTTCCCACTTAGGATGTTTGGATTTTTTTCAGTTCTATGTCTTAAATTTCTCTTTCTTTCTTCACTCCCAATCATTTGTACTTTTGTCTACCAAACAAGTCCTCTATAAGAAAATCATTTCCTCTTTTAGAGGTATTTTCTTATGCCAACAAATTCTCTTTGCTTTTCTTGCTTATGTGTTAGCACATAGAAAGATAGAGGAAACCTATTTGTCCAAGAGGGAGGAAGATGTTACACCCTTCACTTCCCCAAAATGATACAAAAGCATATTTTTACATTTCAGACCAAATTTATAGTATAAATATTAGTTACAGAATTAAAATATATTCCTTATTATAGCAAAACTGTATTCATTCTTCACATATTTTAGAATATTTGTTCTCTAAGTATTACTATTAAAAACAACAAGAAATGCAGTTTTCTTCAGCTACAGAATTTAAGCAAATATACATTGATCAGTCTTGATCTAAAAAATTACTGTTGAAAATAAATAGGGTACTAGTATATTGAAATTTATTTAAATTATTTGACAAGTTAAGTTTGAACCACAAGGGATATGTATGTAACCAGTTTTAATTGGGAAAAAAATAATGAGATAGACATTTAATTAGATTTGCAGGATTCAAATCAAATTTATTTTCTAAGAAAATTATGAGTAAGAATTAAAAGACTTGACGAATCCAAGATGGCCGATTAGGAGCAGCTCAGGATTGCAGCTCTCAGCAAAAGCAGGTAGGGTGAGTGGATGCTGCATTTCCAGATGGATTTTTATTGCCTACAGACGAGGAGAATCCCAGGCACAGGAGCCCCATGAGTCACCAGTGTGGCTCTCTTGGCTGGCACCCAGGCGCAGCAGTTCTCTGTACAAAATACACAGGTCTGGGCACTGTTTTAGATGGCAATTGGAGCTCCGGGAAGACAGAGTTGCCCATCCAACTGATAGAAAAGGGGACTGAAACAGGGAGCCAGGCCAGGAGATTCCCAGGCAAAAAAGCATCACGAATCTCAGCACAGCTGTTTCAGCTGGCACAGTGGGTCACCACACAGGAAATCACACAGATCCCAGTGCCTTTTCAACAGACAACTGGAACACCTGGGAGATAGTCAACTGTTCAACTAAAAAAAAGAAATGCTCTGAGGCAGGGAGCCAGGTGATCAGACATGGCTGATCCCATCCCCACAAAAAAACAGGAATTGGAAATGCTCTGGATTGAGAGTTTCACAGCAAGCACAGATGAACCCAGGATGGTCTAGCTCTGTGGGGGAGGGGAGTCTGCCATTACTGAGGCACTCCACCACTACAGAGGTAGTCCACCATTGCTGAGGCAGCTCACCATTACAGAGAGACTCTGCCATTACAGAGGTGGGCTGCCATTGCCAAGGCAGTTCTAACTATACCCCTATAAACAGGACTGCAGGGAAGATCACAAGCAGCTGGGTGGAGCCCACAGAAGCTGAGCAAAGCTTCTGCAGCAGACAGTGACTAGGCTGCCTCCTTGCTGGGCAGTGCAGCCCTGAAAAAAGGCAGTAGCACAACAGAAACTCATAAATAAAGCCCTAACTCCCTGAGACAAAGCACCTGGGAGAAAAAAAGGGGGGGAATATGAGTTCTGCTGCCACAGACTTAAACATACCTTCCCAACAGCTCTGAATGAAGAACAGAGCTCACAGCTCAGCACTAGAGCTCCCATAAAGGACAGACTGTCTTCTCAAGCAGCTCCCTGACCCCTGTGTATCCAAAGAGTCACCTCATAATGGAGAGATCAGACTGATATCAGGCGGGTATCCTTCAGGAACAAAGATAGCAGAAGAACAAACTGGCAGAAATGCTTACTATTCTGCAGCCACTGCAGATGACCCCCAGGCAAGCAGGGCCTGTAGTGGACCTCAGCAGTCCTACAGCACAGGGGCCTGACTGGTAGGAGGAAAACTAAGAAATGGAAAGAAATAGCCAGGCGCGGTGGCTCAAGCCTGTAATCCCAGCACTTTGGGAGGCCGAGGCGGGTGGATCACAAGGTCAAGAGATCGAGACCATCCTGGTCAACACGGTGAAACCCCGTCTCTACTAAAGATACAAAAAATTAGCTGGGCATGGTGGTGCATGCCTGTAATCCCAGCTACTTGGGAGGCTGAGGCAGGAGAATTGCCTGAACCCAGGAGGCGGAGGTTGCGGTGAGCCGAGATTGCGCCATTGCACTCCAGCCTGGGTAACAAGAGCGAAACTCCGTCTCAAAAAAAAAAAAAAGAAAAGAAATGGAAAGAAATAACTTCATCATTAATAAACTGGACATCCACTCAGAGACCCAATCTGAAAGTCAACAACTACAAAGATGACAGGTGGATAAATACACAAAGATGAGAAGAAACTAGAGCAAAAAGGATGAAAACACCTGAAACCAGAACACCTCTTCTCCTACAAGGGATCACAACTCCTCACCAGCAAGGGAACAAGGCTGGATGAAGAATGAGTGTAATGAATTGACAGAATCAGGCTTCAGAAGGTGGGTAATAAGAAACTTCTGTGAGCTAAAAGAGCATATTCTAACCTAATGCAAAGAAACTAAGAATCTTGATAAATTATTTGGTGAAATACTAATGAGAATAGATAACTTAGAGAGGAATATAAGTGAATTGATGGACCTGAAAAACAACACAAGAATGTCACGAAGCATACACAAGTTTCAAAAGCTGAATTGACCAAGCAGAAGAAAGAATATCAGAGGTTGAATATCAACTCCATGAAATAAAACAAGAAGGCAAGATTAGAGAAAAAAGGGTAAAAAGGAATGAACAAAGTCACCAAGAAATATGGGACCATGTGAAAAGACCTAATCTATGTTTGATAAGTATACCTGAAAGTGATGGAGAGAATGAATCCAAGCTGGAAAATACTCTTCAGGATACTATCTAGAAAAACTTCCCCAACCTAGCAAGGTGGGCCAATATTCAAGTCCCGGAAATACAGAGAACACCACAAAGATATTCCTCAAGAAGAGCAACCCCAAGGCACATAATCATCAGATTCACCAGGGTTGAAAAGAAGGAGAAAATGCAAAGGGCAGCGAGAGAGAAAGGTTGGGTTAACCACAAAGGGAAGCCCATTAGACTCACAGCAGATGTCTCAGCAGAAACCCTACAAGCCAGAAGAGAGTGGCAGCTAATATTCAACATCCTTAAAGAAAACAACTTTCAGCCCAGAATTTCATATCCAGCCAAACTAAGTTTCTAAGTGAAGGAAAAATAAAATCTTTTATGAACAAGCAAGTACTCAGAGATTTCATCACCACCAGGCCTGCTTTACAAGAGCTCCTGAGAGAGGCACTACACATAGAAAGGAACAAGCAGTACCAGCCACTCCAAAAACATACCAAATGGTAAAGAGCATCAACACAATGAAGAAACTGCATCAACTAGTGGGCAAAACAGCCAGCTAGCATCAAAATGGCAGGACTAAATTTACATATAACAACATTAACACTAAATGTAAATGGGCTAAATGCCCCAATCAAAAGACACAGACTGGCAAATTGGATAAAAAGCCAAAACCCATCAGTGTGCTGTATCCAGGAAACCCATCTCATATGCAAGGATACACAAAGGCTCAAAATAAAAGGATGGAGAAAGATTTACCAAGCAAATGGAGAGCAAAGAAAAAAAAACAAAGCAGGAGTTGCAATTCTCATCTCAGATAAAATAGACTTTAAAGCAACAATGATCAAAAGAGACAAAGAAGGACATTACATAATAGTAAAAGGATTGATACAACAAGAACAGCTAACGATCCTAAATATATATGCACCCAATACAGGAGCACCCAGATACATAAGGCAAGTTTTTAATGACTTACAAAGAGACTTAGATTCCCACAAAATAATAGTGGGAGACGTTAACAGCCCATTGTTAATATTAGACAGATCAACAAGACAGAAAATTAACAAGGATATCTAGGACTTGAACTCAGACTTGGACCAAGCAAACCTAATAGACATTTACAGAACTCTCCACCCCAAATCCACAGAATATACATTCTTCTCAGCACCACATCACACCTACTCTAAAATTGACCACATAATTGGAAGTAAATCACTCCTCAGCAATGCAAAAGAATGGAAATTATAACAAACAGTCTCTCAGACCACAGTGCAATGAAATTAGAACTCAGAATTGAGAAACTAGCTCAGAAGTGCACAGTTTCATGGAAACTGAACAACTGGCTCTTGAATGTTGACATGATAAACAATGAAATGAAGGCAGAGATAAAGATGTTCTTCAAAACCAATGAGAATGAAGACACAACATACCAGAATCTCTGGGACACATTTAAAACAGTCTCTAGAGGAAAGTATATAGCAATAGGTACCCATATGAAAAGCAAGGAGAGATCTAAAATCAACACCCTATCATCAAAATTAAAAGAGCTAGAGGAGTAAGACCAAGGAAACTTAAAACTTAGCAGAAGACAAGAAATAACTATGATCAGAGCAGAACTGAAGGAGACACAGACACAAAAAACTCTTCAAAAAATCAATAAATCCAGGAGCTGGTTTTTTGAAGAGATCAACAAAATAGACCACTAGGCAGATTAATAGAAAAGAAAAGACAGAATAATCAAATAGATGCAATAAAAAATGATAAATTCCACAGATTCCACAGAGATACAAACCATCACCAGAGATTATTACAAGCATCTCTATGCACATAAACTAGTAAACCTGGAAGAAATGGATAAATTCTTGGACACTTGCATCTTCCCAAACCTAAACCAGGAAGAAGCTGAAACCCTGAATATACCAACAACAAGGTCTGAATTGAGGCAGCAATTTACAGTCTACCACCCAACAAAAGCCCAGGTCCAGACGGATTCACAGCTGAATTCTACCAGATGTACAAAGAGGGGCTGGTACCATTCCTTCTCAAACTATTACAAACAATCCAAAAAGAGGGAATCCTTCCCAAATCATTTTATGAGACCAACATCATCCTGATACCAAAACCCAGCAGAAACTCAACAAGAAAAGAAAAATTCAGGCCAGGCACTGTGGCTCATGCCTATAATCCCAGCATTTTTGGAGGCCAAGGTGGGTAGATCATGAGGTCAAGAGATCGAGATCATCCTGGTCAACATGGTGAAACACCATCTCTACTAAAAATACAAAAATTAGCTGAGCATGGTGGAGCATGCCTGTAGTCCCAGATCCTCAGGAGGCTAAGGCAGGAGAATTGCTTGAACCCAGGAGTTGGTGGTTGCAGTAAGCCGAGATCGCACTATTGCACTCCAGCCTGGGTAACAAGAGTGAAACTCTGCCTTAAAAAAGAAAAAAAGAAAAGAAAAGAAAAGAAAAGAAAACTTCATGCCAATATCCATGATGAACATAGATGCAAAAATCTTCAATAAAATCTTGGCAAACCGATTGCAACAAAAAGTTTATCCACCATGATCAAGTAGGCTTCATCCCAAGGATGCAAGGCTGGTTCAACACACAAAAGTCTATAAACATAATTCACCACACAAACAGAAAGAAAGACAAAAACTACATGATTTTCTCAATTGATGCAGAGAAGGCCTTTGAAAAAATTCAACAGCCCCTTATGCTTAAAACCCTCAATAAACTGGGTATTGACGGAACATATCTCAAAATAATAAAAGCTATTTATGACAAACCAACAGCCAATATCATACTGAATGGGCAAAAACTGGAAGCATTCCCTTTGAAATGTGGCACTCAATAATGATGCCCTCTCTCACCATTTCTATTCAATATAGTATTGGAAGTTCTAGCCAGAGCAATCAGTCAAGAAAAAGAAATAAAGGATATTCAAATGGGAAAGGAGGAAGTCAAATTGTCTCTATCTGCAGACGACATGATAGTATATCTAGAAGACCCCATTGTCTCAGCCCCAAATCTCCTTAAACTGATAAGCAGCTTCAGCAAAATATCAGGATACCAAATCAATGTGCAAAAATTACAAGCATTCCTATACACCAATAATAGACTTAAAGAGAGCCACATCAAGAACAAACTGCCATTCACAATTGCTACAAAGACAATAAAATACCTGGGAATACAAGTAACAAAGGATGTGAAGGACTTCTTCAAGGAGAACTACAAACCACTGCTCAATGAAATAAGAGAGGACACAAACAGATGGAGAAATATTCCATGCTCACAGTTAAGAAGAATCAATATCGTGAAAATGGCCATACTACCCGAAGTAATTTATAGATTCAATGCTATCCCCATCAAGCTACCAGCGAACTTCTTCACAGAACTGGAAAAAAAAACACCTTAAACTTCATATGGAACCAAAAGAGAGCCCACATAGCCAAGCCAATTCTAAGCAAAAAAAAAAACCAAAAACAAAACAACAACAACAAAAAAAACAAACAAAAACAAAAACAAAAAAACAAAGTGGAGGTATCATACTACCGGACTTCAAACTATACTACAAGGCTACAGCAATCAAAACAGCATGGTACTGGTACTAAAACAGAGATATAAACCAATGGAACAGAACAGAGTCCTTATAGGCAACACCACACATCTACAACCATCAGATATTTGACAAACCTGACAAAAACAAGCAATGGGGAAAGGAGTCCCTGATTGATAAATGGTGTTGGGAAAACTGGCTAGCCACATGCAGAAAGCAGAAACTGGACCCCTTCCTGACACCTTACACTAAAATTAACTCCAGATGGATTAAAGACTTAAACATAAGACCTAACACCATAAAAATCTCAGAAGAAAATCTAGGCAAAACCATTCAGGACATAGGCATAGGCAAGGACTTCAGGACCAAAACACCAAAAGCATCAGCAACAAAAGCCAAAATAGACAAATGGGACCTAATCAGACTTCACCGCTTCTGCACGGCAAAAGAAACAGTCATCACAGTGAATCAGCCACCAACAGAATGGAAAAATATTTTTTGCAATCTACCCATCTGGCAAAGGGCTAATATCCAGAATATACAAATAACTAAAACAGATTTACAAGAAATAAACAAACAATCCAATTCAAAAGTGGTCAAAGGACATGAATAGACACTTTACAAAAGAAGACATACATGAGGCCAACAAACATAAGAAAAAATGCTCATCTTCACTGGTCATTAGATAAATGCAAATCAAAACTACGTTGAGATACCACCTCACGCCAGTTAGAATGGCGATCATTAAAAAATCTGGAGACAACAGACGCTGGAGAGGATGTGGAGAAACACAAACACTTTTACACTGTTGGTAAAAGTGTAAGTTAATGTAAAATAGGAACACTTTTACACTGTTTGAATGTAAATTAGTTCAACCATTGTGGAAGACAGTGTGGCAGTTCCTCAAGGTCCTGGAAATAGAAATTCCATTTGACCCAGCAATCCCATTACTGGGTATATATCCAAAGGATTATAAATCATTCTACTAAAAGGACACATGCACACGAATGTTCATTGCAGCACTGTTTACAATAGCAAAGACCTGGAACCAACACAAATGCCCATCGATGATAGACTAGACAAAGAAAATGTGGCACATATATCCCATGGAATACTACACAGCCATCAAAAATGATGAGTTCGTGTCCTTTGTAGGGACATGGATGAACCTGGAAACCATCATTCTCAGCAAACTGACACAAGAACAGAAAATCAAACACTGCATGTTCTCACTCATAGGTGGGTGTTGAATAATGAGAACACATGGACACAGGGAGGGGAGCATCACACTCTGGGGTCTGTTGGGGGGAAAGAGGAGAGCAACAGTGGGGGGTGGGGAGTTGGGGGAGATAGCATGGGGAGAAATGCCAGATATAGGTGATGGGGAGGAAGGCAGCACATCACACTGCCATGTGTGTACCTATGCAACAGTCTTGCATGTTCTTCTCATGAACCCCAAAACCTAAAATGCAATTAAAAAAAAAAAGAATTAAGAGACTTTTGTTAGACACTTCTCTCATTCAGTAGCTCTCTTTTGATTACTTATTAAATGTATATTAATTTATTAATTCCTTTCTTTCTTTTATATTTTTTAAATTTAGATAAGATCTCACTTTGTCTCTCAGGCTAGAGTGCAGTGGGGTGATTATAGCTCACTGCAGCATTGACCTGTAAACACAAGCAATTTTCCAACTTTAGCCTCATATGTAGCTACTACAGCCTTCAGCCAGCAAGACTGTCTAGTTGTTTAATTTTTTTTAGAGATGGGGTTTCGCTATGTTGACTGGGCTGGTTTCGAATACATGATTCAAGTGATCCTCTCATCTCAGCCTCTTGAAGTGGTGGGACTACAGGCCTGAGCCACCGCCCCCACCCAATTCAGAGTTTTTTATCCAGCACTGTTAGATATCATTCTAGTTGAAGATACAGTAGTTGATATAAACGCTAAAAACCCCTGCCTTTATGAAATTTACATTCTAGTAGAGATGTAAAAATTAAAGGAAGGCTGGCTGTAGTGGCTCAGAAATTCTCACACTTTGGGAGGCTGAGACTGGCAGATCCCATATTAGTTCATTCTCATGCTGCTATAAAAGATACACCTGAGACTGAGTAACTTATAAAAGAAAGAGGTATAATTGGCTTACAGTTCAGAACAACTGGGGAGGCCTCAGGAAACTTACAATCATAGTGGAAGGGGAAACAAACATGTTCTTCACATAGCCAGGAGAAAGAAGTGCAGAGTGAAGCGGCAGGAAAGCACCTTATGAAACCATCAAATCTCATGAGAACTCACTATCACAAGAACAGCATGGAGATAACCGCCCCCATGATTCAACTACCTCCCCACTGGGTCTCTCCTATGACACATGGGGATTATAGGAACTACAATTCAAGATGAGATTTGGGTGGGGACACAGTCAAACCATATCAGATCTCTTTAAGCCCAGAAGTTCAGATCCCTTGAGACCAGCCTGGGCAGCATGGTCTCAATCTACCAAAAAAAAAAATGAAGAAATTAGCAGGGATGGTGGTGCACACCTCTAGTCCCAGCTATCTGGGAGGCTGAGATCAGAGGATCACTTGAGTCTGGGAGGTTGAGGCTACACTGAATCATGCTCATGTCACTGCACTCCAGTCTGAGTGACAGGGAGATGGTGCCTTGAAAATAAATAAATAAATAAATAAATAAATGGAAATCATACCTTTTATGGAAATCATACCCTCATAAATCTGATATAAGAAGGAAATTAGAAGTTCAAAGGAAGATTGGTGGGTTGATTGAAAATGTAAATTTATTTCATACTCACTAAATTCACCCACCAGTCTCAATAAAATATTTAGCATCAACAGGTACTCATATATTGGTGCTGTATTAACTTTTAATTATAAAGTCATGGTCTCTATCCAAAGAAATGTACATAGTTAATACATTCCCAGTATTAAATATATCCTACTTATTAGGTTAAGTAACTATTGTATAGCATTCAGTTCGTGTTATTGCCACATCTGCATTTAACTGGCTATTTCTTCAACTCTGATTACAGTGAATGTAAAATGTTCACTGATCATGCAGATATATGTATAATAAATAAATCCCAATGGAATATTTGACTCTAGGCTATACCTAAGACTATAAATATTCCTATTGATTTAAAAGCTCATCATCACTGGTCATTAGAGAGATGCAAATCAAAACCACATTGAGATACCATCTCACGCCAGTTAGAATGGCGATCATTAAAAAATCTGGAGACAACAGATGCTGGAGAGGATGTGGAGAAAGAGGAACACTCTTACACTGTTGGTGCTAGTGTAAATTAGTTCAACCATTGTGAAAGACAGTGTGGCGATTCCTCAAGGACCTAGAAATAGAAATTCCATTTGACCCAGCAATTCCATTACCAGGTATATATCCAAAGAACTATAAATCGTTCTACTATAAGGACACATGCACACGAATGTTCATTGCAGCACTGTTTACAATAGCAAAGACCTGGAACCAACCCAAATGCCCATTGATGATAGACTGGACTGGGAAAATGTGGCACATATACACCATGGAATATTATGCAGCAATCAAAAACGATGAGTTCGTGTCCTTTGTAGGGACATGGATGAATCTGGAGAACATCATTCTCAGCAAACTGACACAAGAACAGAAAAAGAAATACCGCATATTCTCACTCATAGGCGGGTGAGAAAAATGAGAACACATGGACACAGGGAGGGGGTCTACTACACACTGGGGTCTATTGGGGGGAATGGGGGAGGGACAGTGGGGGGTTGGGGAGGGATAGCCCGTGGATAAATGCCAAGTGTGGGTGAAGGGGAGGAAGGCAGCAAAACACACTGCCATGTGTGTACCTATGCAACAATCTTGCACGTTCTGCACATGTACCCCAAAACCTATAATGCAATAAAAAATTTAAAAAAATATATATTATTTGGAGCATATATATGAAATGAATGTTTTCAAAACATGGAAATGCAAATGATCTTAATTTGTAAATGAATTAATTGTTCTTCATCTTCTTGAATTTCACTTTGTAGTTACAGAGCTATGGGAAAAGAATAAAATCTATGTATCTATCCGTATATCCATCTGTTATCCATGTATCAGTTCTGTGTGTGCGCATTTCTACATTTTCTAGATAAATGTTTTATTTTAGCCACATGGGTTTTTTTTTTCAACTGGTCAATCAATTTTAAGAAAATGTAAATGTAAGAAAATGAAAAGAACCTTCCCTTGTGACTACAAAATTATGCCATATCTTGGCTCAGATTCCACAGAATATCCATTAGTGATCATGCCTAAAAAGCTTCATTTTAAATGTTTATCTGTAAAACCATATCTTTTTATTATTCACATTATCATTAAGAATACGCATGATGTTTATGATGAGTACAAAATAGAATACAACTATAATTGACTATCTGTAATGACAAAATATGGGATTTATATCATTTTATGTAAAACAACTACATCCTTTATTATAATGCTTACTTCTCCTTAATGTAAGTTTTGAAAAACAGTGTTACATACACAAATCTTTACATTTGGTATTTTGTTCTAATTAGAGGAATCGTATGATGATTATACTGCTTAATAAATGAATAGGCCAGGTGTAGTGGCTCATGAATGGAATCCTAGCACTTTGGGAAGCCAAAGTGGTAGACTGTCTGAGCTTAAGAGTTCAAACCAGTCTGGCCAACATGGTGAAACCCTGTCTATACTAAAAAGACACAGGCACGGTGACACATGCCTGTAATTCCAGCTACTTGGTGGCTGAGGCAGGAGAACCACTTGAACCCAGGAAGCAGAGGTTGCAGTGAGCCGAGATTGCACCACTGCAAACTCCAGCTTACTTTGGTGTGAACTATGGAGGTGGGAAGGCAAGAAAAGAAGAGGAAGAAACTTACAAACATGAAAACCCTAACTCTGGCTGGGCGTGGTGGCTCACGCCTGTAATCCTAGCACTTTGGGAGACCGAGGTGGGTGGATCACCTGAGGTCAAGAGTTCAAGAAAACCCTAACTCTCTTGTCAAAAAATATTGGAAGTGGCAGCACAAAATTTATATATAAACATTAGATATATAAAGCAAACATGTTTTTGAAATCCAGCCTCCATTATGCATATAAATATTCTATAACTTTCATTCCAAAAGGATCATGAGTATAGCAGCAATAAAAAGTTATTGCAATAAATCACTTTGTCTTTTCTCTCAGGATTGACATCTTTAAGTATGTGATTTACGGCATCGCAGCTGCATTCTTTGTGTATGGCATTTTGCTGATGGTGGAAGGTTTCTTCACAACTGGTGCCATCAAAGATCTCTATGGGGATTTCAAAATCACCACTTGCGGCAGATGTGTGAGCGCTTGGGTATGTTGGTTCTCTATATTCAGTATTTAATGTCCATTTATTTAAATAGCACACAGGTGTTTGCATTCATTTTCCAAGAATTAAAGTACTTTTTAACACAGTAACATTTCCTTCTGTGATGGCTATCTTAAATCTTGGTAACATTATTTTTGAAAGTAGGATTATTCCTTATTAAACATCAGTTTCAAATCCTCAGATTCTATGTAGCACAACTAGTTTTGTTTCTAGAGGCAGCAAAACTGTAGATTGATTTATGAATTTTTTTTCCAAAGGGCTTTGTGGTTCTCATGAGAATCCCAGAAAAATTCATCTCCAATTTATCAGCAATATATATGCCTCTCTCATGTTAAACATCTATCTCTGTATTTTACTGTAAATTTGAGGATAGCTATATCATATAATTTCTGTTTTCTATTATCTGAATAATTCTATAAATTTCAGCCTTAAATTTTAATTGATATAATATTTAATGGCAAATCAAATTTATAGTCTTACTCTAGAGTTTTGCAATACAGACAATGCATATCTATTAATGCCTAAGAGTGGTAAAAATAAAAAGTAATATGGTTGAAAGTACTTTTGCCCTTTTATGCAAAATAATTTTCTATAATGAAATGTCGAAGCTTCCATTTTTCACAGACATATTTACTTATTTCTAATGTTATGTAACAGTGTCTAATTATAACATATAATTCATATTAAAAAGGTGAATATTGCTTATTACTAAATATTACTTATATTACATGTTAAGTAATATAATACTAATAAGGAATAATATAAATTACTTCAATGTCACAGTAACATTAAAAAATACCTGTAAACCAGCAAACCTTTTTAATTTTAACCTGTTTCTGAGACATTTTATTATGTTTCTCAGTGTCAACAGTAACAACAATCTGATGAGATAATTTATCTGAGTTGTGGGTATTTGTGGTGGTCTCTGGAATTATTTCTTATAAGAATCACCTGTTTTTGGTTGGGGACAAAACTTATCATAATACCCAAAGAGGTAAAATATATGAGTAGGAGTAGAACTAGAATCCCAATAATGTGACTAAGAGGCTTTAAACTTTGCCTTATTATTGAAATTATTTGAATCAGTAACATCGTATTATAGATACGGAGAAAGTTAGTTACACAGAGATCTTGGATTAATGAAAAATTAAAATATGAATAATGTGTGGTCCAATGTTCAGGGATGCCTAAGCAACTTCTCTAGCAAAAAGGCAAGTTCTGATTTTAAGATTTGTATCTTTTCTACCAATAGAGTATAGTAAATTGAGGTATACAGTAATGGGATTTTTTTCTTACTACTGGAACAGTAACTTTGTAATGCCACTGGTGTGCCTTGGCAAGTCACTTACCTTTTATGGATCACAGTTTCCTCATTTACAAAATGAGGATCATTTCTGAAGTTTATTCCAGTTCAACGAGTCTGTGACACTCTAGTGAAAAAATCGAGATAAGGGGGTCTGAAAGCACATCTTACCGTAAGGTGATAACCGTCTGCCAGAAAAAGTGCAGTCAATTGTGTTATTCCATTCAGAATTTGAAAATTACTTCATAGTAAAAAGAAAAAACAAAGAAGAGACTGCATATCTATATATAGTGAGAGATGCGGTTGGTTATCTGCCTGCCATTCAAGCATCTGACAGTATTTCAAATACGAATTTTCGAAGCAAAACACGAGCCACGTTTTTTTTTTTTTTTTTCCTATAATGGCAACAATTGTGTCACCACTCCCACCCAACAGACCAGAAGGCTGACAGCAGCTGCATGGGCTCCTCCAGAGGCAACGCAGCAGGGTGTCAGCCCAGCAAGATGCCCCGCCCACCCCTATAACACCTCCCTGACACCCCGGAATGAGCAGAGCAGAGGCGGGAGTAGGAGCTACATTCCCCTGCGTTCTGCAGAGGCAGCAGTGCAGCGGGTGAGGCTGGGAACCATACCTTGTCTGTCCCAGCACTGCCTCCACGAAGGGGACTAGCTCCAAGACTGAGAAGTAAACAGTGGCGGCTGCAGCCAGTGCTGCAGAACCCTGCCCTGCTTCCCCTCTGCCAACCATCTCCCACACCCCCACCCGAGCTTGCATATCACGCAGGACTTGTAGCTCCATGGAATCGAGGGGAAAAGAAATATGTATCTTCCACCTTCTCCTGCTACTTATTTCCATTGTACTGCTGCTGCTTTTTTTTTTTTTTTTTTTTTCATTTATAGGCAGATTGTATCTTATGGTCCACCTTATTATGTTCAAAGTGAACCTGTTAACCTGTTTTGCCTGTGTTCCATAGCTTTGAGTGTGTCTGGCTTTTGAAGGTATCTCAGTTCAACTCTACTTGGAATATTGAATAAACTAAAGGGTGGAATTTTCTTTTTTGCAACAAGTATATTATATAAAAATCTTCCTTAGCTAAGACTAACAGAAGCTTGTTATTCTATCCCTGTTTCTCTCTGCTGCGTAAAGAGGAAAACGGTCACTAATTGAAACTACATCAGCAAAAATGCAATTAATTTTGAAGTAGCAGGCCAGGCGCGGTGGCTCAGGCCTATAATCCAAGCACTTTGGGAAGCCGAGGTGGGTGGATCAGGAGGGCAGGAGTTCGAGACCAGCTTGGCCAACATAGTGAAACCCCGTCTCTACTAAAATTACGAACATTAATCGGGCATAGTGACACGTGCCTGTAGGCCCAGCTGAGGCAGGAGAATCGCTTGAACCTGGGAGGCAGAGGTTGCAAGGTTGCAGTGAGTCGAGATCACACCACAGCTCTCTCTAGCTTGGGTGACAGAGCAAGACTTGTTCTAAAAAAAAAAAAAAAAAAAAAAAAAAAAAAAATTGAAGCAGTATTGTATCACTGAATGGAGAGTGATAATCAATATTCCCTTTACTTAATGAATGCCTGAGAAAGCATAATTTGATCTGTATTCTGCGTTTCCTCTCATGCAATATCGTCCAATTCAAGTTGGTTACAACATTTTAATGCCATCTATTATTCAAAATCCAGAATTTGAGGCACATAAAACATAAAACCACAATATTAAATTTTGGGAGTGAAAATGATTATTAACTACTTTATTAAAATATTATACGAAGTTCTTAAAATATTTTAAGTAACAAAATGTATTTACCTCAAATATTAAATGGCACCAAATTGAGTACATTCAAATACATGTTATTGAATACATTAAACATGAACTAATTAAGTTTAATGTAGAAATATTTTCTTTAATGATATTTTATTATTAAAATTTAAACCAAAACATATTTATTCTATTGGAACTTAGGAGACATTCAGTGTGTCACATTTTGAAATATTGGGATGATTTTTGCACCCATCCCCAGTTTTCCTATTTCTATAAATTGCCAGTTGCTACTATGACATCATCATGGATCTCAGAATTTGTTTATACTTCTTTGACATTTAGATTTTTAAATGCAATGCTTTTGAAGTAATAGATTTCCCAAATGTACTAAACTCTATGGAATGTTTAATAAATTTAGTTTCCATAAGTTTACCTGCTCTGAGAGTTAAAACAATAACGTTTGGAAGTGTTTTTACTAGTTTGCTAGTGCTACCACAGCAGGGTACTATAAAGTGGATGGCTCAAACAACAGAAATTCATTGTCTCATGGTTCAGGAAGCCAGAAGTTTGAGACCAAGGTGTTATTAGGGTGGATTTTTTTTTCCTGAGGGCTGTGAAGAACACCCTGTTCCATGTTTCTTCTTTACCTTCTGGTAGGCTGCTGGTAATTTTTGACATCCAGTGGTTTATAGAAGTACTACCCATCACTGCCTTCACATTCATGTGGTGTTTTCCCTGCCTGAAAGGCTGTGTCCCAATTTCCCCCTTTTTATGAGGACAGCAGTCATATTGAAATAGAGTCCACCCTAATGACCTAATTTTTTCTTTCTCAACTCCTTAAAGAGCAATAAAGTCAATCTCTGAGATACTAGTGGTAGAATTTTATCATGTGACTTTTGTGAGGACACAATTCAACTCGTAACAATCTTATTATAACAGCAACATGCTTCCATATGCAATGTTTTTTTTTGAGACAGGTTGGAGTTGAGACAGGTTGGAGTACAGTGGCATGATCTCAGCTCACTGTAAACCTTACCTCCCGGGTTCAAGCGATCCTCCTGCCTCAGCCTCCTGAGTAGCTGGGATTACAGGCACACATCACCAACACCCAGCTACTTTTTATATTTTTAGTAGAGATGGTGTTTCACCATGTTGGTCAGGCTGGTCTCGAACTCTTGCCTTCATAATCCACCCTCCTCAACCTTGCAAAATGCTGGGATTCAGGCATGAGTCACCACGAGCGACTCTCATATACAATTTTTAAAGCAACAAAATTGACTAATCGCTATTGTTACCCTGTTTCAGAGATACACATAAAAGGTTGAATATCCTAATCTGAAAATCCCAAATCTGAAATGCTCCAAAATGTAAACCTTTTTGAGCACCAACATGATGTTCAAAGGAAGTGTTTATTGGCACATTGCAGATTTGGGGTATGTGGATGTGGATGTTCAACCAGTAACCCTAATGCAACTCTGACACAATCTGAAAAAATCTGGAATTCAAAACACTTCTGGCCCTAAACATTTCAGATAAAGGATATTCAACCTTTTTTCTATTTGTGTAGTTTAAGACACCTGTCTTATTAGCATCATGTGTTGGTAGATTTCACCAAAGTGTATTAGACTATTTTTAAGACATACTCTGTATAATTATCTTGAAATCTATTCTGTGTATTATAATTCACAGCTCCATTTCATAGCTTAAAGTCAAATTTTGGTACTAATAATAAGTTCAGTAATATTAATAGGAAAAATTTGTTACGCACTTACATATGCCCATACTGTAACTGTTGTAGGACATTGAGGACATTGTAGGACATTGAATCCTTCAATAAATTATGTCATGTAGATACTAGAATTGTCCTCATTTCAGAGATAAAGAAGCTGCCACCTGGAGAAGATGATTGACTTGCCTGGGGTACATGGTGGGTGGTGAAGTCAGATTTGAATTCAAGCATCCAGCACAGAGCCCATGCCACTAACCTGATGATTAGGTCTTCCCTTCCATTTTATGGTTTATTTGGGTTAATTTAATAGGACAGTTATCTGTTCACAGGGTCTTTTGTAACTTGACAGTCATTTTCTGTTTTGCTTCTTAATAAGATCATTCATTGGTCATTGGAAAGCTTTTCATTACAGAGATGTCCTCATTTTCACCTTTGCTTTTATTGACAATCATGAATTGCCTCTTTTTACAAATACAAGAATACCCTGCAGGATGTGAAAGAACTTGGTAGTCTAAGATGCTTTTCTGTGACTAACAGACTTGATAACTAGCTGTAAGAAGGCCTAAGATAAATTTTTAAGTATTGTAAAGAAACTCTGCATTCTAGATTTTCCCTAAAATTTAATAAAATTAAAACATGCAGACACACACATACACACACACACAAAAACAAAAAAAAACAAAAAAAAACAAAACAAAAAAACATTTGAACCCAAACAGCGGAAACAGAATTTCTAGAATGAAGCCTTGCCTCTTTCTAGGAAACTCCAAATCTAACACGGGGAAGGCAATATCATTTTTTCTCAGATTTTAACAATAGACTTTAACTGGTTTCTTAGTAGGGAAAAGTTGGGGGTGGGGTGCAGGAGGATGCAAACTTCTTCAAACATAGGGGTGATATTTTAAAATAATGTTTCAAAAAGCATTGCATGAGGAAAAAAGGACCAGGATTTTATTTGCTGCAAGTATCTGACATAGATCTCACATATTGCTTCAGGACTGAGCTCTAACTGCTAGGACAATGGACCAGTTTCAGTGTAACTGTTGAGATATTAACTATGCTGGTGTATAAATTATAGAAAGAAATAAATATGAAGAAACGAAGTTCTTATTTGTTCTGATGTCTGATGTAAAAGTTGACAGAGGTGTATAAATTATAGAAAGAAATAAATATGAAGAAATGAAGTTCTTATTTGTTCTGATGTCCAATGTAAAAGTTGACAGAAATGTTTTGCTAGTCTCATAAGATGGCATTGATAAAATGGAAAACTCTGTGTAAAGCATCTAGTTTAGATTTTTAAACACAAAAGAGACTTACAGCAGCCAGAAATGGAAAATTGATACACAGTTTGCATCATGTGGATCACCATAAGTTGTAACTGAAATTCAGTTAAAATAAAAATAACTTCTCAAAATGTTGAACATTTTATTTTGTTTGTATGGTATTTTTTTTTGATTTTTTAGATGATTCTAGTCATTGTATATACTCTTTGACCAATACTTAAAAAGAAACTTTTGTATATTCTCATATCAGATCGTCCTAGGATATAATTTTGTGTAATTTATGACTGCTTACATTTTTATAATTCTGAAGTATTTTTTAAGTAAACATTTTATTTTAGAATAATTTTAGATTTATGGAAAGGTAAAGACAGTACAGTTTCTATATATATCAAACCTAGTTTGCCCTATGATTGACACCGTACGTTAATATGGTATATATGTTTTAATTAATGAACCAATAATGATACATTATTGTTAAATAAAAGTCCATGGCTGGGTGCGGTGGCTCAACCCTGTAATCCCAGCACTTTGGGAGGCTGAGGCGGGTGGATCACGAGGTCAAGAGATCGAGACCATCCTGGTCAACATGGTGAAACTCCGTCTCTACTAAAAATACAAAAATTAGCTGGGCGTGGTAGCACGTGCCTGTAATCCCAGCTACTCAGGAGGCTGAGGCAGGAGAATTGCCTGAACCCAGGAGGCAGAGGTTGCGGTGAGCCGAGATCCCACCATTGCACTCCAGCCTGGGTAATAAGAGTGAAACTCTGTCTCAAAAAAAAAAAAAAAAAAAAGTCCATGCCTCTTTCTGATTTCCTTAGTTTTTACAAAATGTTCTTTTTCTATATCAGTATTCTATTCAGGATACCATATTACATTTAAATGTCTCTTCTTAGACTACTAAGAACTACAACATTTGCTCAGACTTTCCTTGTTTTCATGGGCCTTGACAGTTTTAAGGAGTATTAGCTAAGTAATACATTTTGTAAATGAACTTCAATTGTAGTTTGTCTGATGTTTTCCTCATTGGATTGGAGTTTTGAGTTATGAGGAGGAAGGTTACAGAGATGTATCTTTCTCATCACATCATATCGAGGGTGTCTAAAGTACTTTTACTGAAAAAGAAAAACTAAATACATGAAATGACACATTATCTGACCCATGCTTTCCTAAACAGAGTAGCTATATTAAAATAATTACATAAAAATCTATTTTATAATAAATACCGTCTATAGCAGGTTAATAGTCTACAGACCTCTATTTTGTTTTTGCATAATACTTTAAATCTTCAAGTTTCTAACTTTGTTAATATAAAATTAAATCACAGAGTGTGATGCCCTCAGAAAAATTTTAGGGAAATATCTCCATAACTTATGAATTTCTAATTTCTACTTACAAATGTAGCGTAGTTTAAATGAAGGCATCTCGAAGTATACGTTTTTCAATCAAATTTTGCAATAAAGCCATGAATTAATGTCAAGTATAGCAAATGCTCATCCTCAGCTTCTTAGACTTGATGACTCCCAAGAACACAATCTGGATACTTTCGCTCACATTAACTGTCAGTGTGATTAGCCTAATATTACACTTTCAGGTGACACTTCACAAAGGAAAACATGGTTTATAAATTGGCTAATTCGAGTTCAGATACCCTTTCAGTACGCCAAATATTTTCAAACATGTAATAGCTATTATTTAAATAGACCACTAAAGATGAAATAATAACCACAGATTACTAATGGGCTTTTAAATATTGATTGGTTAATGAATGCCTTTATTTTTCAACCAGAAATTGTATGCCTACTGTACTGGGAAAAATCTTTATGTAAATATATTTATTTTAAAAATTATTTTTGGAAAAAACTCAAGAGCTTTTTTTTTTCAGGACTTCGCCATTCAATCAATAACACTTTACAAAAAAAATTGCTTCACAACATTTTGAAACTCCATTTCTTTATCTCTATTTCTCATTTTGAGATTAACTACTACTATAGTTTATATTTTAAGATTACTTTATGTGGAAACTAAGTATTTTAAGGATATTAAAGTTCAACATTCACTGAAGAATTAGTAAGGCTAGCATTATTATATGGGGAACACTGGTCAAAGGTACATTTCTCAGGCTGGGGCACAGTGGCTAACACCTGTAATCTCAGCACTTTGGGAAACCAAGGCGGGGGGGATCCCCTAAGGTCTGGAGTTCCAGACCAACCTGGCCAACATGGTGAAACCCCATTTCTACTAAAAAAAAAAAAAAAAAAAAGCTGGGCATGGTGGTAGGTGCCTGTAATCCAGCTACTCGGAAGGCTGAGAGGTAGGAGAAGCACTTAAACTTGGGAGATAGAGGTTGCAGTGAGCTGAGATGGTGCCACTGCACTCCAGCCTGGTGGATAGAGCAAGACTCCATCTCAAAAAAAAAAAAAAAAAAAAAGAGAAATATGTTTCTCAGACATTTATAATATTCCTGATATTAAAATTATATTATATTGCTAATAGTCACGAAATGGAAGTTTTCTCTGCAGTAATATTTACTGAAAAAACTGTATATTCTACTAAGCCAATGGCTTCATCTTTTTTTTGTTTTTGAAAACGGTGTTTTGCTCTTTTGCCCAGGCTGGAGTGGCCCAATGTTGGCTCACTGTCACCTCTGCCTCCCAGGTTCAAGCACTTTTCCTGCCTCAGCCTCCCAAGTAGCTGAGATTGCAGGCACGTGCCACCACACCAGGCTAATTTTGGTATTTTTAGTAGAGACAAGATTTCACCATGTTGGTCAGGCTGGTCTCAAACACCTCCTGACCTTAGGTGATCAGCCTGCCTTGGCCTCCCAAAGTGCAGAGATTACAGGCCTGAGCACCATGTCTAGCCACTACTTTTATTTTGGTATAATTCGACTTTATTTGAATTTTGTTTTCAATTGAAAAAATAAAATCTCTGGCTCCATTTTATTTATTTTAAGGATCTGTTACAAGGATTGATATGTCATGCTGAGTTGTAAGGATTCATCAAGAAGCAAAACAGAATCCCTGCCCCTGGAGTGCCCTTCGTATAGTCAGAATACGTGGGAGACATGTACATGAACTCATGCATGCCAAGCATATTGATGAGCATGCATAGAGCTTACAGTGTTTGCACAGAGAGGAGGTGATTAAAGTCTGTGATAAAGAATTGTTAAGGCTGGGCGTGGTGGTTCACGCCTGTAATCCCAACATTTTGGGAGGCCAAAGCGGGTGGATCACCTGAGGTCAGAAGTTCAAGACTAGCCTGGCCAACATGCTGAAACCCCATCTCAAAAAATAAATAGATAGATAAATTAATTAATTAATTAAAAATAAAAATTGTAAACAACAACAAAAAAGAAGTGTTGTTGACTAGACCTAAGGCCCAGTACAGTACATATTATGGGCACACAGGAAATTTTAATTACAGTGATGCACCCCTAATGTGTTCATCAGTGCAGAACCACATATCAGAGGGTGGTCCTGTGAGATTGCAATACCATGGTTTTACTGTACCTTTTCTGTGATTAGATATGTCTAGAGACACAATGGTTTACCATCATGTTACAGTTACCTACAGTATTTGGTATAGTAACGTGCTAGGTAGATTTATGGCCTAAAAGCAATAGGCTATCCCATGTAGCGTAGGTTTGTAGTAGGCTATACATCTAGGTTTGTGTAAGTATATGCTATGATGTTTGTACAAGGACTGAATTGCCTGATGATGAATTTCTCAAAATGTATTCCTTTCTTTAAAGGATGTATAATTGTATTAACAAATTAGTGAGTAAAAGGGGCTCTTGATCTTGGATTGAGAGGATAGAAAAAATTTCCTTTTGTTTTGAGACAGAGTCTCGCTCTGTTGCCCAGGCTGGAGTGCAGTGTAGCAATCTAGGCTCACTGAACCTCCGCCTCCACGTTCAAGTGATTCTCCTACCTCAGCCTCCTGAGTAGCTGGGACTATAGGTGTGCATCACCATGCCCAGCTAATTTTTGTATTTTCAGTAGACATGGAGTTTCACCATATTCGCCAGGCTAGTCTTGAGCTCCTAACCTTGTGATCCACCTGCTTCAGCATCCCAAAGTGTTGGGTTTACAGGCATGAGCCATCAAGCCTGGCCAGAAAAAACTTCTACAAGTAACCCAGAAGGTGTGAATTAGAATGAAATATAGAGTACTGCAATCATCCATGTGCTAGATCAGGATGGAGAAGTTAAGTAAGTGCAAAACCCTGATGCGTCATGTAAATCTTGAAGTATATGAACGTGATTTGTTGAGTGGATGAGACCAATGCAAGGTAATAAAGAAGAAAGCATTGCAGTTCGTTTTTAAACATTGACTTCATTTGTTAGCACAATTTTAAATTGGCAGCAATATAGAGCAGAAAGTACAGAGATTCAAATATACTCTTTTCTCTTACGTATATGCAGTCTCCTCTACTATTAAAATATCTTGGACGGGCGCGGTAGCTCATGCCTGTCATCCCAGCACTTTGGGAGGCTAAGGTGGGCAGATCATGAGATCAGGAGATCGAGACCATCCTGGCCAACATAGTAAAACCCCATCTCTATTAAAAATACAAATATTAGCTGTACATGGTGGTGTGTGCCTGTAATCCCAGCTACTACGGAGGCTGAGGCAGGGGAATTGCTTGAACCAGGGAGACAGAGATCAAGCCATTGCAATCAGTTTGGCGATAAGAGTGAGACTCCATCTCAAAAAAAAGGAAAAAAATTCCACACCAGAGTGGTACATTTGTTACCATCAACGAACCTGCATTGACACATCATCACCCAAAGTCCACAGTTTAAATCAGGGTTTATTCTTGATGTTGTATATTCTATGAATTTGGACAAATGTGTAATGTCATTTATCAACAATTATAATATCACACAGAGTGCTTCATTGCCCTAAAAATATTCTGTGCTCCATCTATTCATCCCTCCTTCACCCCTAACCCCTGGACACAGCTGATTCTTTTACTGTTTCCACAGTTTTGCTTTTCCCAGAAAGTCATAGTTGGAATCATGCAGTATACAGCTTTTCCAGATTGGCTTCTTTCATTTAGCAATATGCATTTAAGGTTCCTCCACATCATTTTATGGCTTTATAGCTTATTTCTTTTATTTTTAAAAATATTTTTATTTTACTGATTGGTTGGTTGAATAAATTGGCATATAAAAGTTGTATATATTTATTCTGTACCACATGTGGGTTTGAAATATCCATATATTGTGGAATGGCTAAATCAAGCTAATTGATATTTGCATTGCCTCAGATTGTTTGTTGTATTGAGAGCACTTAAAGTCTACTCTCTTAACAGTGTTCAAGAATACGATACAGTGTTATCAACTATAATGGACCATGTTGTACAATATATCTGTTAACTCATTCCTCCTGTCTAACTGAAATCTTGTGAGCTTTGACCAGTATCTCTCTCCAAACTCCATCACCACCAGCTCATTTCTTTTTAATGCTGACTAATATTCCATTGCCTAGATGTACCATGGTTTCTTTATCCATTCACCTACCCAGAGACATCTTGGTTGCTTTTAAGTTTTGGCAATTAGTAAAATGCTTTAAACATCTGTGTGCAGCTTTTCCTGTAGACATCAGTTTTCAACTCATTCAAGTAAATACCAGCAAGTCAATGGCTGGATTATATGGCAACAGTAGTTTAGTTTAGTTTTTTTTTTTTTAGTTTATTTATTATACTTTAAGTTCTGGGGTACATGTGCAGAGCATGCAGGTTTGTTGCATAGGTGTGTACATGTGCCATGGTGGTTTGCTGCATCGGTCCCCCCATCATCTACATTAGGTATTTCTCCTAATGCTATCCCTCCCCAATCCCTCTACCCCCTGCTATTTCTCCCCTAGTCCCCCACCCTCAGACAGCCCCGGTGTGATATTCCCCTCCCTGTTTCTATGTGTTCTCATTGTTCAACACCCACTTATGAGTGAGAACATGTGGCGTTTGGTTTTCTGTTCTTGTGTCAGTTTGCTGAGAATGATGGTTTCCAGCTTCATCCATGTCCCTGCAAAGGACATGAACTCATCCTTTTTTATGGCTGCATAGTATTACATGGCATGTACGTGCCACATTTTCTTTATCCAGTCTATCATTGAAGGGTATTTGGGTTGTAATACATTGCCAAACTCCTTTCCAAAACTGCTCTACCATTTTGCATTCCCACCAAAAATATATGAGAGTTTCTACATTGCAATTAGTTTTACATTTTAGAAAAATCATTCTAACAGTAAAGGCTGGATTGAAGAGGAAAAATGTTTGAGGCAGGGAAATTTTATTTCTTTTACTCTGACACTTATGTTCTTATTACTTAATGATTTTATATATAGTTACTTCACTACCATGATTACTTCCAATGGCATGAGCAGTTATTATTATTTAAACTTTCTATATTTTAATTTGGCCACATCATTTCTAAATTAATATGTTTTTTTCTAGCTGCAATTCGGGTGCCCATTCTAATCCTAATAGAATCTTCTTGGTTTCTCTCTCTCTCTCTAGATAAGTTCAAGTAAATACCAGGAATTTCAAGTAAATACTATATATATATATATATATATATATATATATATATATATATATATGGCTTCAAGTAAATGCTATACAGACAGATAGAGATAGATAGATAGATAGATAGATAGATAGATAGATAGATAGATAGATAGATAGATATTGCTCTTCCTTCCTGTTTTTTGTTTGTTTTTTTGGAGACAGAGTCTCACTCTGTCACCCAGGCTGGAGTGCAGTGGTGGGATCCCAGCTCACTGCAACCTCTGCCTCCCAGTTTCAAGTGATTCTCCTGCCTCAGCCTCAAGAGTAGCTGGGATTACAGATGCCTGCCACCATGTCCGGCTAATTTTTGTGTTTTTAGTAGAGACAGGTTTTTTGCCATGTTGGCCAGGCTGGTCTTGAACTTCTGACCTCAGGTGATCCGCCTGCTTCAGCCTCGTGCTGGGGTTAAGAGGAGTGAGCCACCGTGCCTTGCCTAGCTAAATACGGTTTTAAGTGGGAAAGAAACAAGCACTAGTTGAAAAATGTGTGCGAGCTGGTGTGCAGGCAAGAGGGTGTAGTCCTGTTACCATTCCCTTCCCTCAAAACCCCCAGTATATTATACAGGGAGGAAGAACAACCCTGTGGCAAATAGTTAGATGTGTTCTTTGGTATGCCTCATTCCTTTGACATATCATAACAATATTAAATGTACCTGTCACTGTTTTTGTTTAATTGCTTTCTCTGGTTCTTTAAATTTTTTTCTATCACAAATCTGGATGTATTTTTTTTAACTATTATTTCAGTCTATATAGTTCTGTTTTATTTCTACTGAATGTGCCAAAAAGTATTCAAGTAGCATTTATTTTTTTTAACATTTTAAATATTTGAAGTTCTGAGTCAATGATAATCTCTCAGCAGATTGATGCATGTATATGGTATATGCGGTGCTCTCCTGGATTTTGATAAAGCTTATAATTTCCTTTACATTTCAATTTTAAGAGCTATTTTTGTGTTATAACTTCACATATAAATTAGAGCTTGTATGTTGCCATTTGGTAGAAAAACAGACATATTCTCACTGGTCTGAAACATATCTCACTTCATCCCAGGACAATGATAAGCAGATATGTACCATGTCTTTTCCTTGTCTTGCCCAACTTTCTGAAGGTTCCAATGGAGGGGCTGATTTGAAGAGCTCATGCTTCAAATTATGGAAACACCTTTAAAACAATAACTGTATTTTAGTGTGGCCTTCTTCATTGCTCCTTTTCAAGTTTAAAAATTAAAACTAACTTCCTCAGTGACTTTCCTTTTTCTTTTCTTTTTTTTTTTTTCTTTTTGAGGCGTAGTCTCACTGTGTCACCAAAGTTGAGCGCAATGGTTCAATCTCAGCTCACTGAAACTCCGCATCCTGTTTTCAAGTGATTCTCTTGCCTCAGTCTCCTGAGTAGCTGGGATTATAGGCGCCCCACCACCACACCTGGCTAATTTTTGTATTTTTAGTAGAGATGGGATTTCACCATTTCATCTGAAATTAAATACCCATCAAGGAATACACACTGGTTATTACTCACTTCTAATGAAATTACACTTTTCTTGGATATTGAGATGTAGTCAATGTGTCAACATTGTTTAAATTCTCTGTCTGACTTAGAAAGACAACATTCTAGTGTTTTTATCAGACTTATATATAAATGTAGTAAGTATATACTAAGTATATACTAATTGCACAATTAAATGTGTTCAGGGTTTGCCTGTAAATCTGATATCTTATTTTTTGGTTATTTAGCAAAATATTTAATAATGAAAGTTAGAATAACCAAGGTAGAAAAGTCCATAATAATTGTTAATCAATGGCAGAATTATCTTATTTGCGGGGTGGTAGTAAAAAGTTTCACACTGTCAACCTAAGTGAGATAATATATCCATAACTAGAATTTTTCTTCCACATAAATCAGATCAGCATATGCATTCAATGACAATTTCATTTACTTGATTTTTTTGCTTCTTCATTATAATTTTTGTTAATTTTAATCTGAGGAAGAAGAAGCAAAACCCTTGTTAATGGAAGAATTTGAGTAGTTTTAGCTCACCCTTCATTATTCTGTCTTACTAAAGTAATAGCAATACTTTATTTTTGTGTTTTTAAAAAATTGTGACTATATTATGTATACTTTTTCCAGCAATATTTTGTTAACCTTTTAGCAACATATTTTCTTTATTCAGCATTATTTTTCTAAGAAAATATTTACAAGGTGAGAGTATGTCTAGTGTTTCTATTTTCTAACATAATATATTAAAATTTTCAACACTTGAATTTATATATTTATCACTAGGGCCATATTTGGTCGTAGACTTTTATGTTCATATAACTCTTTTTAATTTTGCTCTCCCTCAGAATCTTTCACTTTTTCTCATCTTTTCCAACCAATGAGAAATTATCATCTCGTAAAATCTTGAGATTTGTCAGTTTAAAGATGACATTTAAATGTCAATGCTGTATGATTGTGAACAGTTGCCTTTTATTTGTCATATTTTTATTTTTAGTTATCAGGTAAATGTATCAAAACCCAATAAATCATAATGATAAGCACATGGTAAGATATATTTCCTCACAAGAAAGCCTTACATTCACACCATCATTCATTCACCAAATGTTTGTTGAGTGTCTACCGTGTTCCAGGCACTACTTTGAGCATTAGAGATAAGCAGTAAGTAAAAGAGACAGAACGTTGGATATATTTCCCCATCTTAGCTCAAGAACTCATACTCTGATTTCTATTAATTTTAACTAGGAACAAAATGACTCTGGACAATATGATGTGATAAACTTACCAAGAGTGTGCTTGCTTTTCCGGTTCAGTTTTCATGACTAGTATTGTGTGGCTTTAGACATTATATAAACCTGCTTTATCTAATGAAAGAAATTTATGGAGCATAATAATTGGGTTTGATTG
The DNA here is from genome assembly GCA_031835075.1 of Saguinus oedipus. Taxonomy (NCBI): domain Eukaryota; kingdom Metazoa; phylum Chordata; class Mammalia; order Primates; family Cebidae; genus Saguinus; species Saguinus oedipus. The sequence continues at coordinate 14,246,175 of CM063171.1, forward strand.
TTATTTTTCTCTTAACTATTTTTTTAAAAAGGACATTGAGTACTTTTAATATTCTTTTACCCTCTGCAAAGTAACAATACATAGTAATACTGTGGTGGTTATTTTAATGGGCTATTTTTATTTTGCTCTTTAAAAAGGTATCTCATATGACAGGTATTAAGATTTTCTTCCTCTATGTTTAAGGTAACACATTTTCAGCCCTTACACTCACTGTCTGAAAATTCTCTGTAGTTTTATCCCTGTAGTTCAGTGTAGGAAACCAGACTGTTTCACAGATCATTTTATTTTGATGAATTCATCCTTAACAACTGAGATTGAAGTATGTAATCATTTCACAATGGCATTGGTGATTTTTATGAACCAAACCACCCAGTGAACACTTAGATCATAATATTAGCTTTTCACGTATGCTCATGAATAATTTCTCAAATCGTTTTTGTTATATAAATAGATTTGATTTTTTAGAACACTTACAGACTCACAGCAAAATTAAGCAGAAAGTGCCAGGATTTCTTACATAGCCCCCCTCCCCAACACGTGGATAGACTCCCATTATCAACAGTCCACCAACACCACAATGGCACATTCACAATCGAAGTATCTACATTGACACTTCACAATTGACCAGAGTCTACAGTTTAGATGAGGGTTTTCTCTGAGCGTTGCACACTCTCTGGGTTTTGGCAAACATATAATGACATGTATCCACCATTATACTTTCAGACACAGTAGTCTCAGGGCTTTAAAAATCCTTTGTGCTCCCCCATTCATCCCTCTCATCCCCCTACACTTGGCAACAGCTGATCTTTTTAATGTCTCCATACTTTTTCTTTTTCCAGAATGTCTTAGAGCTGAAATTACACAGTAAGTGACTGACCTTTTCAGATTTTTTTTCACTTAGTCATATGCATTTAAAATTTCTCCGTGTCTTTTCGTAGTTTGATAGCTCATTTCTTTCTTTTTGGTGCTGGTTAATATTCCGTCCTTTATCTAGATGGGCTGAAATGTATTTATCTGTTTATCTACTGGAGGACATCTTCGGTGGTTCCAAGTTTCGGCAATTTTGAATAAAGTTGTTAGAACAAATCACTTAAAAATAATTTTTTAATCACAACTTAAGCATAGGTAGTTTGGGGCTATAATACTGATGATGATGATGATGATGATGATTGCGTATTTTTGAGTAATTTACATAATGACTTAGTAACTTCCTCTGCATTAAGCTATACACTGTGTAATTTCCAGAGCCTACTGGATTGTAATGTTTTTCCGCCTTGAATTTGTAGTGATGGTATATTTAGGTATGCATTTTTTTTTTTCCCTTTGACTTGGTGTTTTCCTGCCTTAGTGTTGTAGTTTTCAACAGGAAAGAAGCTATTTTTTCCTCAGGGAAATTGAGACATTTTGATTGTACAACGGATATCTGACATATAGTGTTTAGAGGGCAGGGATATTGTTAAACATCCTATATTGTACAGGACAAAGAATGATCCAGCCTCAAATTCAGTAGTGACAAATTCAAGACACTCTGATTTCAATATCTAGCTCACTTCCAGTACCCCACTCCTTCATGCCTTTGGCTGTTTCATTGACATTAGTATGCATGTCTGGCTTATTATCTCATTGTTTATTAAACATTAGGGATAGTACCCTGTCAGAGTCTAAAGCTGAAGATCGAAGAAGTCGTTACAACAAATGTACTCCTGAGATCTCCTTTGATTCCTATATAGAAGGAGTTCTTAACAATGAATATCTATTAGAATCACGTGCAGTGATTTAAAAAATATAGATGTAATTAGCACAGGAGAGGCCTGAGCTGCTTTTTCTCTCTCACATTAACCAGATGACCCTACTATCTGGTGGTGAAAACCACTATTAGAAGCTGCATTCACTCAGCTGTTGTCTACCTATTGAAGATTTTTTTTTTCTTAAAGAAAATCACAGGATTATTAAACTCTGAATTTAATAAAATTTAAAGATATTTTGTTTTGTTCTTTAAGTGGGAAACGTGATTGGATTGCTACTCTTTAAATTCATTCCAAGATGAGAAAATATTACAAAACTATATCATTGTGAAATATAAGGTTCTGAGCTAAGATTTAGCAAACTATTTTTATATCCTATGCCTTGAAACAGTGAGAAACAATGACCCAAGTTCAATCTGATAGAATATTTTTGGTTATAAAGAGGCTTTGGATACATCCATTTTATTCATTTCGCTTAAGTTTAAATGTGCCCTTTATCTGAGACTCTTCATGATATCATATCATTCTATTAAACATGTGGCATATGTTTTCAGCAGTTATTTCGGAGACTCGGAGACTTTTGGAATTGGAGTCAGCTGGTTTCTTTTCATCAATGCTGCCGACTTCCAAGGTGTTATTTTTACCTATACTGCTGCACAAATGCTAAAGTTGCCACAGAAAGTCTAGAGCTCAACAGGGTGTGATTTCCTTAGACATTAAGTCTAAGTTCATAGGAGTTCAGATGAAAACCCAATTACATTTTACAAGTCATTTTCAAGTTAAAAACACTGCAATCTCAATGGCTACCTAATCAAGGAACAAGAATGTGTGGCCTTTTTCTAAAGAACATGAAACCTTGCCTCTTGCAGTTCTGTTTCAATTTCTCTACCACATTTCTAAAAGTGATTAGAGTATCCAGGTTGACATCAAAACAGTAATTACATGTGGTTTTATTTAATTTCAAATGAAAAGGAAGTAATTCATAACAATTTTGTTGAATTGAATGCTAACATGTGGTAGAATCTCAAGAAATGTATATTGAATAAAATAAAAAATCCAGCAGGAAATATAGTCAGAGGATGCTTGCTTTGCTAGTCATTTGCATGTTCTGATGAAATGCTACTAAAATGATCATGGGATAATGAAATATGTCAGATATTAATTAAATACACAGTACCCACTCTTTATCATTTTATTCCAAATTTACTTTCAAAGATCAATGAATTAACTAATTCAAATTAAGGAAGTTTTACTGATTTTTATTTTTTTTGGTGAGTCAGGAGGAATTAGTCAGCATTTTAATATATGTGAGTGATCCTAAATAATGACCAAAATAGGAAAAGCCAGGCCGAGCTCGGTGGCTCACGCCTGTAATCCCAGCACTTTGGGAGGCCGAGGCGGGTGGATCACGAGGTCAAGAGATCGAGACCATCCTCGATGGTGAAACCCCGTCTCTACTAAAGATGCAAAAAATTAGCTGGGCATGGTGGCACGTGCCTGTAATCCCAGCTACTCAGGAGGCTGAGGCAGGAGAATTGGCTGAACCCAGGTGGCGGAGGTTGCGGTGAGCCGAGATCCTGCCATTGCACTCCAGCCTGAGTTACAAGAGCGAAACTCTGTCTCAAAAAAAAAAAAAAAAAAAAAAAAAAGCCAAAGAGGCCACTTTATTTATGTAATTTCTATAGAACTTATCCTCCCTTCCTAGAATTGTTAGAAATTAACATTTAGTGTCTCTTCAAAGCAATAAACACCAAATGGGAAAGAATAGTTTCCTTGTGTCTATATTTACCCTCTGAAAGTACAAGTAATACATTTTATTAAATCAGACTATTTCCTCTCTTTGAGTTACTGCTCACATTTCATGTTAAGTGATTTTTATATAGGATCTTCTTGTTCACATCATAGCGCTATGGGAAAAGTGTCATAATTTTCAGTGCACACACGAGGAAAATATCTATGAGCGATTCAGTGATATGTCAAACTAGTGACTAGGTCATCTGATTTCAAGTTCAATAGTACTTTTATCATTTTTTTTATTTTCCACTGTTTCTCAAACAGATATTATAAAGATGAATTTCAGAAAGTGTTTTATCCAAAAACAGAGATTCATAAAGGCACACGTACACACACAAAAAAAAAGGTTTTTAATATCAGAAGAATTTTTTACATTCTCAGAGTTTGTTCTAACAAAAGAGCAGCTTATTAATGTATTTCATTCAGATGACTATATATATATATATCCATGATATGACTCACGATGTAAAGTTAAAAATAAATTTATAATTATGCAATATTTTATTTATTACATAAAAAGATTTTCTACCTAGGATTATGCATGATCAATTTGAATAATTCTTCCATTTTAGTAATCATCAAATTCTAAAATAAAACATAATATGGAAAGATCAAATTACATATTTAGCTTCTTTAACTACTTTAGTGAATACTTTAGTGAGCTTATACACCCTGAAATACAACCAATTTACATTCAAAATTAGAAAATAAAGTCATTTGCATTTTTCTAGAACAAAACTTATGCATTAATAGTAATGAAAATATTTTCTCACCACACTGATTTGCTCTATATCATCCAGCTCTGTTAATTTTCTATAACACAGCTCAGAGTAGAAAGAAGATGTGAGTCAGTCCTGTGATTTCAGATGTTAGACCTCTTATTGCCTTGTAAAGTAGCAGTAGCAACACGGTTCAAAGTGTTCCAAGCTACTTTGAATCTAAACCTATTGAATTACAAGTCCCATTCTACAGTGAACAGCAGCTTGAAAAGAAGCTTTAGAAAGATCCGTAAGGGTAGAATAAGTGAAAAATAAGATAGAGAAGATGCAACCAAAGGCATGCTGACTACTCTCCCACGGATTTTAGAGTTACTTTGAGTCCTCCAAAGCTTCCGGCTGCCACATCATGTTCATTGTTCTAGAGACTATACGTTAGCCTTGAGATCTACTATTGCTAATAATGAAAACGTTGGTAAAAAAGACTTTCCCCATAAAGGTATTCCTTTAAGAGGATTTCTTCACTTTCAGGGTGGTTTCCAAGAATTTCTGGAACCTTTCTTCTTGAGAGCAGAGCTCATTTTAAATAACTTTCCCAGACTCAAGAACTTACCATTCTTTTAATTTATCCAAACATGAAATGAAATCTAATTCCTTTATTCTATAAGACTATATAGAGTTATATAATTTCATAGTATGTACAAAACATATGTTGCAATAGTAGTAATCACATTGATATTTTGAAAGATAAAAATAGCTAATATTTTTGTCAAAGCTTCTTATGTATCAGGTTTCAACGCTAAATGCTTTTCACGCATTATCTCATCTCAGCCTCACTTAAACATGTGAGGCCAGTTTGGGGTTATTTCCATTTTTTAAAAAATAATTTTTATTCTACTTTAGATTCTGGGGTACACATACAGATCATGGAGGATTGTTGCATAGTTAATATGGTTTGCTGCCTCCATCCCCTCTGTCACCTATATCTGGTATTTCTCCCCATATTATCCCTTCCCAACCTCTGTAGCCCCCACTGTTCCTTTCCTAGTCCCCCCTAACAGACCCCAGTGTGTGATGCTCCCCTCCCTGTGTCCATGTGTTCTCATTGTTCAACACCCACCTATGAGTGAGAACATGCAATGTTCGATTTTCTGTTCTTGTGTCAGTTTGCTGAGAATGATGGTTTCCAGATTCATCCATGTCTCTACAAAGGACAGGAACCCATCGTTTTTTATGGCTGCATAATATTCCATGGTGTATATGTGCCACATTTTCTTTGTCCAGTCTATCACTGATGGACATTTGGGTTGGTTCCAGGTCTTTGCTATTGTAAAAAGTGCTGCAATGAACATACTTGTACATGTGTCTTTATAATAGAACAATTTATAATCCTTTGGATATATACCCAGTAATGGGATTGCTGGGTCAAATGGAATTTCTATTTCTAGGTCCTTGAGGAATTTCCACATTGTCTTCCACAATGGTTGAACTAATTTATACTCCTACCAACCGTGTAAAAGTGTACCTATTTCTCCACATCCTCTCCAGCATCTGTTGTCTCTAGAGCTTTTAATGATTGTCATTCTAGTTATTTCCATTTTACAGAGGCAGAAACTGAAGTGTAAAGAGCAGACTAGATTAAAACCAGCTGAAAAGCCTGTGCCTTTCATCAGTATGCCCTCTTTTATTACTAAAAAACATGTAATGTGATATTTAGGAACACAGTAATTGGCATGCCAGTGCTTGTTAAATAAATAGAAAGATGGATTTCTACTTCTTACATATTAGAATCCAATGGCAAAAGATGGAAAATGACCTGCATTATATCATACAGTTTATTAGTATTAGAGGTGAATGGGTACTTTCACTTGGAGTATGCTTATCCTTTTTCAGAGGTTTAGTAACCACTCTCACTTAGCCTGGGTGACTAAGCAATGATGTGATAGGGGAGGGAAGCCTTTGAGAGGGGGGAAATTCTGAGCTAACCCTTCCACTGTTCTGCGAACTTCATCTATTGATGCACTACATTCCACAGTCCAGAAAGAGAAGATAAAGGCCACTTAAACATATTAATATTGGCAGGGTGCAGTGGCTTACACCTGTAATCCCAGGACTTTGGGAGGCTGAGGCGGGTGGATCATGAGGTTAGGAGTTCAAGACCAGCCTGGCCAAGATGGTGAAATCCCATCTCTACTAAAAAAAATACAAAAGTTAGCCTGGTGTGGTGTCAGGCTCCTGTAATCCCAACTACTTGGAGGCTGAGGCAGGAGAATCCCTTGAACTGGGGGGCGGAGGTTGCAATGAGCCAAGATCAGGCCATTGTACTCCAGCCTGGGTGACAGAGTGACAGTCCATCTCAAAATAATAATAATAATAATAATATTATTATTATTATTATTATTATCCTTTCCCTCTGGAGGAGATAAGCAAAAGGTTTACCATATACAGGCAAGTGTGTCTCAAGACCAAATATTGTCTATATTTCCACCTGGACTATTTTATTCTTTTAATCAGTAAAATAAGGGGGAAGTGTTATTGCCTTACATGGCTGAAATCCTACCATAAATCTCCATTCATATTTAGACTCATAAGCATTTGTTCAGTAAGACTAAAATAATTCTAAAAGAAATGTAAACTTTGATTTTTTAAAAAATACCTTTTTAATAATAGTTACTCTCCTTCCTTTGGTGATTTAAATAAATTAATATTCAGCAAATTTTAGGGTTTGTTTCACCTTGGATGTATAGGGTTTAAACATGTCTGCCAAATATTAGTTTAAGGATGTTGTTGGGACAGATGTTGGTTCCAACTATTAGCATTTCATTTGAGAGACAAAAAGGAAGTAACAGCTGACATCAGATAAAACAATATTATTAGAAAACATGTGTTTGAAAATGCTCTGGGAGCTGGGCGCAGTGGATCACACCTGTAATCCCAGCACTTTGGGAGGCCGAGGTGGGTGGATCATGAGGTCAGGAGTTCGATAACAGCTTAACCAACATGATGAAACCCCGTCTCTATTAAAAATACAAAAATTATCTGGGTGTGGTGGTGCATGCCTGTAATCCTAGCTACTCAGGACGCTGAAGCAGGAGAATTACTTGAAACCAGGAGGCGGAAGTTGTGGTGAGCCGAGATTTCACCACTGCACTCCAGCCTGGGTGACAGAGTGAGACTCCATCTCAAAGAAAAAATGCTCTGGGTTTCTGAAGTACTGGGGCATTTAGTAACATACTTAATGGAAGGGCCTAATCTCAGGACTCATTGGCTTCACATCCTGCCTTTCTTTATATTAGTTTTATAAATGCCTTGCTATCTTTAATCCCAATAATCTCTATGTTAATCACAATATAACTTTAATATAGGTGCATACATTTTAACATGACATTGATTCCAAATTTACTATTTTGAAAGTGCTAATTTTAGTATATATTATGAGATTTATTGACTAAGTTTGACTTGTTTGAGATTTCACCTAAATCATGGGGTAAAATCTAGCTAATAACTCATCACAAAAGGGATTAATAGGGTTGAATAAAAGATCAAGTTTCATTCAGTATGTTTATTATTTATATACTGTATTGCTATTTTGAAAATGTGATTACTTGAGGTGTTAAATTTTAAGCCAGAATGCACTACTGAATCAATTCCAGTCTTTGATCAAAGTGTGCTTCTGAATTTCAGAAGAACCATGTATCTACAGAAATTAGCTTTTGGTGTCCAGGGGCTATATTTCAGACATTTTTCTATCTAATGCCTACTATTCATCCACTAATACATACATCAACATGTCATTTTATTCAGCATTTATACCATGTGTGAACTAAAACTTCATGTAAATCCATGCTTAAACTAAGTATTTAATTTATTTCTATCTAGGATACATGAACACCTATTATACACTTTATAAATATTTAAAACATTTCTGAAATGTATTTTTAAAACTTTATTTTCCATAATTTGAGAATTACCATATTTGTTAGCTGGAAACATGGCTAAATAGCTTAAATATTTATGACATGACATGGTGACAGTTTATTCCTACATAAATTTATTGACAGACTTTTAAGTCTCCCAAATTCCCTTTGCAAAGTGAATGCTTTCTAAATACCCAGGAATATTTTCTAAAGTTTTAAAAATAATCTGTGATGAGATTTTTAAGTTAAATACATGGATGAGAAGGCATTATAACACAGAAGGATTCCTTTTTTTTTTTTTTGTACATCAGAACCTCTGCCAAGATATGATTTTCCAGCAGGTTTATTCACTTAACCCATTAAACGCACTATTTCTCAACCTCCTGTGCTGCAAATCAGCAGTGTTGTGATATTGACTTGGGTACTGTATCCCTATAAACCTTCTATGTAGAGCTTTTCAGATTAAACACAAAATTCTTCTTCTTTGGTGGATTATGTTTTCTCTCTCCATTCTTTTCTCTTTTGCAGTTCATTATGCTGACATACCTGTTCATGTTGGCCTGGCTGGGAGTCACAGCTTTCACCTCACTGCCAGTTTACATGTACTTTAATCTGTGGACCATCTGCCGGAACACCACATTAGTGGAGGGAGCAAATCTCTGCTTGGATCTTCGTCAGTTTGGTAGGTGGATATTGGATCTCTTAGCTGTAAAACACCCACCCATATTGTGTTACCTACAAAACTGCCTCTAAAATATTATAGATCACGTGGAACTATCAGGACCTCTTCTACCACAGAGATACATTTATCAGAGTATTACTGCTAAGACTATTCTCTTTAAATTTAAAGTAGAAAGTCAAGGGTGAATGGATGTTAATATCGCAACTTATACACATGTATATTGACCAGGATGTCAGATCACGTTTCCTCGTATTGGCAGGTTAGAAGTGTGATTTCCTTTTCTTGATTCCTTTGCTCTTTTCTAAACTAAATATGATGTCTGCATTCTACTTTCATTCTGCCCTGATAAACTGAACAAAACATCAATCTACTATAAAGATCACCTAAGAAGGACTCAATTCATTGTCTTCTGAAATGGGAGGTTGGCATCTTAGCTACCATTTACTAATAACCGTAACAAAACGCTAAATAAATCAGCAGTCTGCTTTGGTTGTTTTCATCTAGGGCTAAAATCTCATGTAATAATAATACTCATATATATGGGTTTACCACGTATAGACCCTAGTCTAAGTGTGTTACACATGTCACGTTGTTAGATTCTCATGACTCTATATGGTAAGCAATACAGTTTTCTTCTTTTGTAGATGACAAAACTGAGACACAGTGAGATTGTTCAGTGACTTATCCGAGGTTATACAGCTAGCAGCTGACAGAGCTAGGATTCAAACATGGGCAGCGCAGGTTGAATCAGAGGCTTTGTTCTTGCTCATAAGCCAACTGCCTCTCATATTAAAACTCAGTACTGAGCTGGAAGAGGAAAGGTAGAGTATAATCTCAGTTAGACTATTTGAGATTCTGTGTTGAGGTCATGTGTAACATTATGGGAGCTACAGAATTTATAAAAGACATGCAAATACACATTTACAAATGGATTATATTTTCTTTTCTTTTTTTTTTTTTTTTTTGAGGCGGAGTTTCGCTCTTGTTACCCAGGCTGGAGTGCAATGGCGCGATCTCGGCTCACTGCAACCTCTGCCTCCTCAGGCAATTCTCCTGCCTCAGCCTCCTGGGTAGCTGGGATTACAGGCATGTGCCACCGTGCCCAGCTAATTTTTTGTATTTTTAGTAGAGACAGGGTTTCACCATGTTGACCAGGATGGTCTCGATCTCTTGACCTCGTGATCCACCCGCCTCGGCCTCCCAAAGTGCTGGGATTACAGGCTGCAGCCACCGCGCCCGGCCCTGGATTATATTTTCTCTGAACAGACATTAAAAGCCAATCTACTGGCACTTGGGGACAGTGAGCGTTTTTCTCTAATGAAGTTTTCTCGTTCTTCAGGAAAAGCAGGAAACGTTTCACTAGCAGGGGTATGAAGGGCTTGTGGCTTTATGGGTATGCTTTAAGTAGATTATGGGGTAGCTAACTAGCTGTGTGTTCAGAACAGAGGCTCACTCACCATCCTAGCAGATGAAGCCTTCAGCCCTTCTCTAATGTGATCCAGTACACTACACTAGTTTGCATTTAATAACAATGAAATCAGGTGGGCTCAGTGGCTCATGTCTATAATCCCAACATTTCGGGAGGCCGAGGCAGGCAGATCACCTAAGGTCAGCAATTTGAGACCAGCCTGGTCAACCTGGTGAAATCTTGTCTCTACCCAAAATGCAAAAGTTACTTGGGCATGGTGGCACTTGCCTATAATCCCAGCTACTTGGGAGGCTGAGGCAAGGAGAATTGCTTGAACCCAGGAGGCAGAGGTTGTAGTGAGCCGAGATGGTGCCACTGCACTCTAGACTGGGTGACAGAGTGAGACTCCATCTCAAAATAAATAAATAAATAAATGATGAAATCAAAGAGTACCAAACAAGTCAGCAGTTCTCTTTGGTTAATTTTATTTAAGGCTGAAATCTTATGTAGTGATAATGCTCATATGTACATGGGTACAGGGGAAAAGCAGAAAGATATGCTTTATGGATGAAGTTCTTGGTGAGAGGGAATATGGACATTGGGGAAATTTTACTCTCACAATCAAATCCCTTATAAATATCACAAAAGGAGCTCACTGCAAATGCTGCTAGTGGTCACGATAGAACAACTGCTCAAAAAGCCGTGGCTCTGCGTTCAGCCCTTTGTCGCCAAAGTCTACCTTTTTTTTCTGCTGATCCTAAAAGTTAAATTTGGAAAATATGTGATTAGCCTCTCGAGTAGGATTGCCAGATCAAAATACAGGGCACCCAGTTAATATTGAATTTTAGATAAACAAGCTATATTTTTTTATGACAAGTATGGCACCAAATATTCTATGGCATATAGTTATACTAAAATGATATGTTCTTATCTGAAATTCAAGTTTAACTAAGGCACATTGAGATTGTTTTTACTGTTAATCTGTTAACCCTACTCTCAAAGCTCCAGTTTATCTTAAGAAAGTGTTACCACTGGAATACATGGAGGGTCAGATTCTCTTTAATGTGATTGTTTATATTCAGAAATACATCAGAGATTAGTATGCTCTGATTAGAAATATTTCATTTCTTATAGTATACTAAATGCAAATAGTTGAGTAGGTGATTATAAGGTCTTTGGTATTATCAAACCAGATTTTAAACTGAAAAAATATTGGGAGACTCTAGAAAAATATTATTTAAAATTTCCCAAGTCTGCTTTCTAAAAGAGAGAGAAAAATAATCCTTTGTAAAAGATAAATAGGCCCTCTTAATATTTTCAACTTTAAAAAGAAAAAAAAAGCTTGTTAATTCTCAATGCACTCAAATGCTTGTGATCCCCTAATGAACCTAATTTCACTTAAAGTATTGAGACTTATACCACTGAGTATATAGGATTCATTATGACATTAAGCACAGAAAATGTCTTAGAGTCATAGAATTTTATAAATCGACTTCATTTATCACCAGTCCAGCTGTCTGGTCTCAAAGAAATGGAGCCCTAAGAAATGAAATAGTTTTCCAGGGATATAGAAAGTTTTCCAGGGTTATAGAAATAGTTTTCCTACTCAGCAGCAGGCCATGCTGGAATAGACAGGTGAGTGTCCTGAATCTCAGCAAAATTCTTTTCTACTCCATAACTCTGCAAATACAATTTTTAGGAAAAGAGCTTCTTTTTTTTAAACTGTAATCTTAAGTAAACCAGTAGTCTATTAAGAAGACAGAATAAAGGATCCTCAAAGATATACACATTCTGATTCCTGAAACATATACATATGTTAGATTACTTGTCAATGGGGAATTAGGGTTGTTAGTCAACTGATTAAAATGGGGAGATTATCCTGGATTAGCCAGATGGGCCCAGTGTAATCACAAGGGTCCTTCAAAGTGGAAGAGATAGTTAGCAGAGGAGAGTCAGTCAGAGAGAGAGGGACTACAGAAGAAAAGGCAGAAAGATGCAGTGTTGCTGGCTTTAAAGATGGAGAAAAGGGGCCAAGAGTCAAGACATGTGGGTGACCTGCAGAAGCTGGAATAGGAAAGGAAACTGCTTCTGCTTCTAGAGCCTCCAGAGAAATGCAGCCCTGATGACCCTTTTATTTTAGTTTTGTCTTCCAGAACTGTAAGAGACAAATTTGTGCTGCTTTAAGCCATCACATTTGTGACAATCTGTTACAGCAGCAATATGAGACACATACAATATTGAAAGCCAAGGTCATTTTTTTTCCCCAAACTTTTTTACAGTTTTTTTCTACGTCTTTCCTTGATCATGATGGCAGTTCATTTTCTGTCAAAGCCAGCAATATTGCATCTCTCTGACCATTCTTCTGCAAGCTTAATGGCATACTCCAACACAGGTACAGGCTCCAGAGTTAAAGACGTGAGCATCTTTGGGAGGCTGTTTTCTGCCTACTGCAGTCTACCCTCTGGCCACCAAATATAAACATCTATTTCTTGTGTGGAATGCATTCCAACTTCCTATCCCAACTCCCAAAGGTTTCATCCCATTACGGCATCAACTCAAAGTCAAAAACCTTATGTCAGTTTCATTAGTTCATAACCCTGATGCCTTTTTTTTTCAATGTGCTGTATTATTTGTTTCCATATTACACAAAGCATATATATGTGGTTAAAATTATTTTTTGAGGGGTACTAATGTTTACAACATATTTATCAAGATTTATCCAAATGTGCCTTTTCTTCCGTGGATGTGAAAGAGGGGGCACTTTTCAGATGTTATGCAGCCTTTATATGAGCTATTAAGACTTTCTGTTTAGCTCTTAATACAAAAATCTATTGCTGTATAGTATTTATTTGCCCTCCAGATTATATATCTTGATAAGACTCCTGAATGTATGCATACAACCACATTATTATCAAAAAGCATCAGAAGAGAACCATTCCTCAAACACGGTATTAGAATCAGTTCAGAATTTACTAATATTCATCAAAAAGACAATTGAATAGATAAGAATATGCTTTAAAGTAATTTCCCTTGTTGCAAAGTTGTCTCATTTTATATAGATGCTATCTTTTGTTTTAGCGGAGACCAGGTATTTAAAATGCCTTGAACTCTCAGCCTGTAATGGCCATTATACCTCCGAAATGGAAGTATGCATCTCACTATTCATTCCCATGCACGTAATACATGTACGCATTTCAAACAGTTCTAGTGGAAGGAAGAGACATTACTTGATATCGTTGGATAATTTGTAGATAGCATATCATATTAGGATTTTCTGTATTTCAAAATGCATTATGAAATAATGTAATTGTATTTTTTATGCTTTCATTATGATTTGTTATCCTCCAATGGTATCTTCCATGATTCAGTTACATTGGATGTATTAGATGTTTATCTTCATAGCTTTATATGAGGAAATGTTAAAACTGATCCCCATTGTGTCATCTAGATGCAAGGTTTAAAACTTTCCTCTTTGGGGTATATACCCAGTAATGGGACTGCTGGGTCAAATGGTATTTCTATTTCTAGATCTTTGAGGAAAGATACATGCACCCTTATGTTTATTGTGGTACTGTTCAGAGTAGCAAAGATTTGGAACCAACCCAAATACCCATCAGTGGTAGACTGGATAGAGAAAATATGGCACATATACACCATGGAATACTATGCAGCCATAAAAAGGATGAGTTCATGTCCTTTGAAGGGACGTGAATAAAGCTGGAAACCATTATTCTCAGCAAACTGACATAAGAACAGAAAATCAACGCTGCATGTTCTCACTCATAAGTGGGTGTTGAACAATGAGAACACGTGGACACAGGGAGAGGAACATCATACACTGGGACTTGTTGGGGGTTGGGGCGGCTAGAGGAGGAATAGTATTAGGAGAAAGACCTAATGTGGATGATGGGGTGATGGATGCCACAAATCACCATGGCATGTGTATACCTATGTAACAAACCTGCATGTTCTGCACATGTATCCCAGAACTTAAAGTATAATAATTTAAAAAATACTTTCCTCCTTATAACCTGAAGATTTGATAAAACTTAAGAGCAAACCACAGAGAAAGTAGGTAGGGCTTCTTTTAGACTTTTGGACAATCCTACCTCTTACTCAGCACACCCACACGTGTTAGTGACAGCAGCTTGTTTTTATCTTATTTCCATAAAACACTTCTCAGTAGGATTTCATCTCAATTATTTGCTCACACTATTTTTGTTGCTGAAAGCAGGGAATCCATCTAAGTCACATTGCTCGCCACATAGAAAGCCAGTCACTGAGACAGAAAGTGTTGCCAGGGAAGAAGGCTTTTTCAGGTGCTGCAGCTGAGGTGGATGAGAGATCAGTCTCAAATCTGTCTCTGAACCACTAAAATTATGGGGGCCATATAGTGGATAAGGAATGTAAGACAGGAATTGGGGAGTAAGGAGGCAACCATGAATGAAAGGCCTGGCCTCTCCTTGTCTAGATGTGATGATCTGGTGAGTTTCAGTCCCTTGCCTGATGATGGGTTTCCTGAGGAAGGAACTCAGATGAGACAAATCTAAATTTCAAGTTTTAAGACTGGGGTGGTTAATTTCTATATTTGTTAAAAAACCCACAAATATCATTTCTATGGGACAGTTGGGCTGGTTTCATTTTCAACAAATATTTAAGGAACAATTGTGTCGTGTGCTAGTATTGTTCAATTTTGAAAGAAAAATATCTTCATGACAAAAAATATAAAATAAAGTTTGACACTTATGTCATGAAGCTGGCCCATCATACTTTATCTAGAGAAGGCAGCCAAGACCTAGGAATATTATATTATTTGTCCAAGATTTAACAGAAGATAGTGTTGAAACTAGAAATACATAGCACTTTTGACCTAGGTCTACCCCATTCAAAAGACACTTAATGTTTGCATAAAAATTAGATACATATTCTCTAATAGGAATTCTTTTGTATGTTTAACTATGTGTCATGGCTAATTACTGAACTATATTCACTTCTGCTAGATAATTCAATAATTCATGTTGTGAAATCTTTGTTATATTTTTCTTCTGTAGGCTAATCCTATGCGTAGGTATTCCTATGTTAGGTGACATGTCAAGGGAAATTTGAAGTCACAGATGGAGCCGGGTGTGGTGGCTCATACATGTAATCCCAAGCACTTTGGGAGGTGGAGGTGCGAGGATCATGAAGTCAGGAGATTGAGACCATTCTGGCTAACACAGTGAAACCCTGTCTCTAATAAAAGTACAAAAAAAAATTAGCTTGGCATGGTGGCACGCACCTGTAGTCCCAGCTACTTGGGAGGCTGAGGCAGGAGAATCACTTGAACCCAGGAGGCAGAGGTTGCAGTGAGCCAAGATTGCACCGCTGCACTACAGCCTGGGCAATAAGCAAAACTCTATCTCAAAACAAACAAACAAATAAAAACAAAGTCACAGATGGAATTAAGGTTGCTAATCAACTGATCTTAAGAAAGTAATCAGCCTGAATTATCCAGTGGCATCAATGTATTCAGAAGGGTTCTTAGAAATGGAAAACAGGGCCAAAGGAGAGGAGTCAGTCAGAGGAAGATGGACTATAGAGAAGGGTATGAAAATATCCATTGTTGCTGACTTTGAAAATGGAGAAAAGCCCCCCAGAGCGAGGGGAGGTGGGTGGTCTCTAGAAGATATAGTGGTATTCTATCATCTTTAAACCCAGCATTGTAAATGATAAATTATTTTAAATTTAAGCATTTATATTTCATAATAGGGAGTTAATTCCTATCATCCTATCAGATGTCAGAGTGTTTTAAGTATCTGTTCACTCTGCTTTTACCTCCAAGTCTCATTTACAATTTTCTTGATAGGGATTTACAACCCTTGGAGTCATACTTCAACTGTTCAGGAAGGATCAAAGGTTTTTATTGTCTTGGTGATGAAAGTCTTAGTAACTGTGTACACACATTATGCTTCATTTTCTCTGAAGTTGTCATATTTCAGGCACAAACAATTCTTACAATGTCAGAAATATATTACTTGTGTTTAGCTAGCTTGAAAAATAAGAAGTACTAAGAAAGCCTGTTACTGCAACTTTAATGCATCAAATCCTTCCTGTTCTCCCCAATTCTCCTTGTACCAAGTTCTTGATGCTTCTCTTGCCTAGTTTTTGCTTATTATCATTATTGTTATTCTTTTTGAAATAGAGTCTCGCTCTGTTGCCCAGGCTGGAGTGCAGTGGCGCCATCTCGGCTCACTGCAATCTCTGCCTCCTGTTTTAACCTGAGGTGGGCAGATCACTTGAGGTCAGGAATTCAAAACTAGCCTGGCCAACAGGATGAAACTCGTCTCTACTAACAGCTGGTCAGGCAATTCTCTTGCCCTAGGCTCCCAGGCAGCTAGGATTATAGGTGTCCGCCACAATGCCTGGCTAATTGTTGTATATTTTTGGTAGAGACAAGGTTTTACCATGTTGGCCAGGCTGGACTCAAACTCCTGACCTCAGGTGATCTACCTGCCTCAGTCTCATAAAGTGCTGGGATTACAGGCATGAGCCAGCTCACCCGGCCATTCTGACTTACAACTTGCCTCTTCTAATTGCTTTGAAGAAAATGAAAATGTAGTCTGCACCTTTTAGATAAAATATATATATATATATGAATGTATATATATTTAACATTTAGAAAAATTGATATAAATTAGAATAACTTACTTAATTTTTGGTGTGACCAGTTTGGCCATTCATAGACAAAGATACAAGATAATCAGGCTTTCAAATTTACCCTGCAGCTCATCTTCCACATGCTCACTTCTAGAGCTTCATATTATTCATATCTTGATTTTTAAACTACAATTAACTTTAATATATATTATATATAGATTTGTTATATATGGTATACTTATCACAAAAACTGTGTGTGTGTGTGTGTGTGTGTGTGTGTGTGTGTGTAGACACATATACATACAGCATAAGGAATACTGGAGGTTCAGTAATGATGTTAACAGCAGCAAATCCATATGGGTCTGAGCAACCTCACTTTTGCCTCCTCAGGAGGAAGAATTTAACTGAGGAGCATAAGGAAGAGTGAAACACCAGGGCAATTTTCAGAGCAGGAGTGATATTTAAAAGTTTTATGGTAGGGATGAAAGTAAAGTACTCTTGGAAAAGACCAGGCAACTGACTTCAGAGATCAAGTGAACTGTCTGATCTTTTGACTTGTGGTTTTATACATTGGCATTCTTCTAGGGTCCTGCATACTTCCTACCTGATTATTCCCTTGGGGTGGGCTGTCTGCATGTGTAGTGGCTGGCCAGCACCAGGGAGGGGCCGCATGTGCGGTGTGTTTTCTGGAGTTGCTCATTTGAGGTGTTTGTCACTTATCATTTGAGTGTCCGTAGAGGAAGGTCATATATCAGTTACACTCTGCCATTTTGCCTCTTAGTGTGCGTGCTTGAGTCCGCTTGTCCAACTCCTGAGTTCATATCAGGAAGCTGCTGATCACCAGCTTCAGGTGTTTCTTTACTGGGAGCCAGCTGTGACCAATTATTATTTTAGAGATACAGTTAACAGCTGCCTGACCATCACCTAATGGTGGCCTGATATCCTCGGTGGGCAGTGAGTTGGGGGACTCTCTTGCTCTATTCACGTCTGACTAACTACCCACTGTAACAATAGTATCTTTTAAAATGATCTAGGAAGTCTTCACTGAGTAGTTGTCCTTTAAAGGACAGGAGAAACTTAGCTCCGGGAATATTCTTGTCAGAGAGAAGTGCCAGTGCAAAGTTACCAAGCCAATATGATACGTGGCTCCTCAGGAAACAACAGGGAAGCCAGTGAGTCCTGAGTAGAATAATAGAGTAGACAAGAGATTGAGATGAAGTGTATGAGTTCCTGGCATGTACCATCTTGATGAGTACATTACAGGACATTGTAAGTTTGGGGCCTTATTCTGAGGAACGTAGAGAATCATTACAGATTTTGGCAGAGAAAGGGCATGGTCTGACTAATAGAGGGATTACTCTGGCTGCTACTTGAAGAATGGATTGTAGAAAGGATAGAAGCATGGAAGCCAGTTAGCAAATGATTGTAGTAATCCAAGTGGGAGTTTTGGTGGCTTGGATCAGGAGGTGATATGGCAAGGGAGGTGGGAAGAATTGTTCTGATTATGGAACTATTTTGAACATAGAAGCAAAATAATTTCCTGATAGATTGTAGGTAGGGTTTGGGGGGGGAAAAAAGAGAATTCAAGGAGGAATTTCTTTTGACTGAGCCAGTGACAAGATTTGCTATCAAGAAAGATAGGCAAGGCTATGAGAAGTGTTTGCTCGGGAGTGGAGCCAGCAAAGGAGAAGAGCAAAAGTTCTGTTTTGCAGAAGTTTTAAAAAAATACTTATTAGAAATCCAAATAGAATTGTCAGATAACAAATTGGATATATGAATCCTGATTTGAGAAGAGAGATATGGGAAGGCCACATAGATTTAGGAGTTTGTTGATAATTTTTAAATATCTGGGACTGAATGGGATATGCATGGAAGAAAGAGGGCAAGGAGTGAAGGGTGGGAAGCTCCAACTTAAGAGGTCAGAGAGAAGATGAGGCAGCAGACAACGAAGTGAGAAGAATGAGCCAATGATATCAGAAAGGCAGAAACTGAAGACTGTAGATTTTAGAAGCCAAATGAAGAGAGAGCATGAAGGAAAAGGTGGGGATCCACTGTGTTTAATACTGCCAACTTGCAAGAACATGAAAACTGAGAATTAATCCTTGGAAGTCATTAGTGATCTTTATAAGAAAAGTTTCCAAGGAGGGGAGATGGGGCAAAATCTGACTTGAGAGGATTTAAGTAGAAATGAAAGGAAAGAAATTGTAGTAAGTTTAGGCTAACACTTTCTAGGTGTTTTGCTGAAAATGTGAATTGAGAAATGGATAAGGAAATGTAACCACAACATAAATATCCCACAGAATGAAGTCTGTAATGTATACTATGAAGAGATAATCCCTTGACCCAAAAGCTTTTTCAATAATGGCAAATATTTTAGGGAGGAAATCTCATGAGAGAACCCTTTTAAATTTTATACCCTATTGGAACCATCTTGGCAGAAAGGAAAGGCTGCAGAGAGGGATCTATGTGTTTGTTCACTGCAAATAGACTTTTTTCACACTAAAACAGATTCCACAAACCATTGGCAAGGGAGAAAATAATCATAGCAGCAGCTCTGTAAGAGATGGAGAGTTGATGATATCCCATAAACCTAAGAATATGTAAATACATATCAAAACTAAATAAAGAAGGCCTGGCAACCATGGCTCATGCCTGTAATCCCAGTACTCTGGGAAGCTGAGGTGGGCAGATCACTTGAGGTCAGGAGTTTGAAACTAGCCTGGCCAACATGGTGAAACTCATCCCTACTAAAAATAGAAAAATTGACTGGGTGTGGTGGTGTGCACCTTTAATCCCAGCTACTCTGCAGGCTGAGGAACAAGAATTGCTTGAACCCAGGAGGGGGAGATTGCAATTAGCTGAGATGGCAACACTGTACTTCAGCCTGGGTGACAGAGCGAAACTCCATCTCAAACAAAACAAAACAAAACAAAACAAAAAAACCATAAAAATGAAACAACAACAACAAAAACAAATAAATAAAGAGCAGCAAATGCTAAAGCTTAGATATTAGAATGTCCTGAACTTCATATTTTTTCACGCCTGTATGTGTTTAGCACTTCAAGAGTTCTCAAAACAAAATTAAAGAGTCATCATCGGATGAACGTGGTTACTTTGCTCTCTAAAAATGAGATGCAGAGACATGCCAATGAATTGCCTCTGTGCTCATTTTAAAAATGCAGGGTTCTAGGTCTAATATTCATAGATTCCTATCTACCAGTTTTGTACTAGAGTCTAAAAATACATATTTTTGGCAATTTCCTAGGTGATTCTAATGTGGTTGGTCCATGAACCAACTGGAACAGGGGTAAACAGAAGTGATATAGCAACTTTTCATTTCCTGTTAATAATAGCATTGTTTTCAATATTGAAGGAAGGAACAGTACTCCTTTGGGCAGTATGCTTTTGCAGATTAAGAGAAGCATTGCACTAGCTGAACAAATTTAGATCCTGACTTCAGCACAGTCTGGGGCATAGTTACCAAAATAATTGTGATGCCCAAACTATCTCATTAATGGGCCAAACCAATGAACTGGCTATAATTGAATCTCGAAATTCCGAGGGTGAGATTCAATTGAATTCAGATTGAAATTACTTAAATTGCTTAAGGCCTAAATAGTTTTGTATATTATATTCATAATTCTATGCACAGTTATTATCCACAATGAAAGATAAAGAAATTTTCTTTTATAACACAAGGCAAAATGGAAATTGCTTAGATTTGATTAGCAGAAACTTCCATTTTTTTTCTCTTGGCTTTTCAACACAGTTACACTGCTGAACTGTAATTTTCTCCACATTGTAGGAATTGTGACAATTGGAGAGGAAAAGAAAATCTGCACTGTTTCTGAGAATTTCTTAAGGATGTGTGAATCTACTGAGGTGAGTGTTTTTACGGCTTTTAATTTTGTCGGAATTTTAGCATTCCTTTTATTTGGATAGTGTATTAAAACGAAATCTATGATGACTTTTCCCTTTATTCTTCCAGAGGCAATTTTACTTGTAGTTGTGTTATTCAGGAGGAATAGAGGATAAATAGGAATTATATGCTTTGCATATTTCAATAAAAATTATAAGTATTTCAAATTTTCTAGAATCTCATTTTAATGAAGGTTGAAAACATGATGAAGTTATATTTAAAAAGACCATAGCCCTCCTTATATTCTTGTAATATTACTGATGTTTTCAGCATTGTTAATCATTATCTCATCTTTATAATGACATTATATTATAATGATGAAGTTGAAAGGATTTAAATGATTTAAAGGGGAAAATATATTGTAATAATTTGTTCCGATGGAGTGGGTGATTTATCACAGGCTTTCTTTTAGTTGAGATGTACAAAGTCCTGTTTATAAGACACTAGCAATCTTGACCTCTCTTCTACCTGTAATTCTGACACCTTTTGATTCTCTGTGGTTTCCGTTGCAGCTGAACATGACCTTCCACTTGTTTATTGTGGCACTTGCTGGAGCTGGGGCAGCAGTTATTGCTATGGTAAGACCTCCAAGCTCTGGCGCTTGCTTTTTCAATGTGAATTCCAGAGCTATTTGCTTGTAGAGAAGATAAACTATCTCTAATGTTTGAAGTTCATGTAATACACATTTATTTCATCAGATTAAAAAAAGTAAGAAATACAATGGGCATGTAAGTCAACAACAAGGCTAAATCCAAAGAAATATTATTATTACACTATTGATACCATTAACAACAGTAATTCATTAGGATTTTAGATGTTAGATTATATAAGTGTAAAAGTTATTTCTGTAGCATATATGTATATAGCAATGTGACATTCTGAATAATTTAATCAGTTCCTTAATTTACATTTTTTCCATAACTAAGAACATTAAAACACCACATAGATTCATTTATGAAAAACAAATTAGGTTATTTAAAAAAAATAAACCTGAGTAGTTTCAATTTGAACAGAGTCTAGCTCTGTCACCCAGATTGAAGTAAAATGGCGTGAACTCCGTTCACCGCAACCCCTGCCTCCTGGAGTCAAGTGATTCTCCTGCCTTAGCCTCCAGAATAGCTGGGACTACAGGCATGTGCCAATACACGAGGCTAATTTTTTTGTATTTTTAGTAGAGGCAGAGTTTCACCGTGTTAGCCAGGATAGTCTCAATCTTCTGATCTTGTGATCTGCCCACTCAGCCTCCCAAAGTGCTGGGATTACAGGCGAGAGCCACTGCACCTCGCCCTAGATCTTCTTTTAAGACATCAGGCTTTTACTCAGTGAGGAAGACCTACTATGTGCCAGTCTCCTTTCTAACTCAGCAAGAATTCCAGTTTGCCCACTGGAATGCCAAATGTCAACCCTAAGAGAGTACTCTGAGCATCAGTAACAGCTTTTTCAGCCAAGGTCTTTAGTCCATGTTTCTATCCTTGAGGGTGAGTAGTCTAGAGCCCTAGAAGACTCCCAGTAACCAGCTGAGTCAATATGGAAAGATGATGAACGAATTGGAATTTATTTCTTTTCCTTATGGTACCAATACCTATCTTATATGTTGCTGAAGGAAACACTTTCTTAAAAAAAAAAGTCTTTTTTCTCTTGTCAAAGACTAAAAATAAGAATGATGAGAAAATGCTAATGTGCTAATAAACCATGTCAGACCAGTTAGTGATTTCATAATTATTTTGTATTTAATTTGTTTTATTAAAATGATGTACATATATATTTCACAAACTGACTGTCAGTATTGACATGAATTATCAAATGTTTTGTTACTTTAACATCACTCAATCTTTTAGATATAGTGACAATAAACCTCTATATAGAATTTTATTTCAGAATGTGGGATGCCTGATAAAGATCATATTGGTTGATTAATTAGAGGGATTTAAATAGAACAAGAAGCAAAGAGTTTATATTCTTAACCTAAAATTAATGCTAACCTATGCCTTGGGGAAGGAGCAACAAGTTCTGGCAATGATATATCAAACGTTTATGGTCCTTAGGAGGAAACATGCTGGCTGTGACATCAGAGGAAACATGTACCTTTGTGTTCATACACCCATTCCCACGCTGTCAAAAATTTTTAATGGCATGGGTATGTATGAGCAATATACATATAAGAAGGTACAAGAAGTCTGTTCAAGTATCTTTTAAAAATTGGAGTATAATAAACATTTGTTTGTATTCGCTACATATATGTGCATATAAAATTCTGCCTAAAAATGCAGGTATACACTAGAGAAAAATACCTATTTAAATTTCCCTGAAAATGCTTACTCTGAAAACAAATCAACAGATTTTGAGCTGTTAGAAATTTATATATTACGCATTTCTTAAGCAGTCTATGCTTCACATATACTTAAAGCTATACATAAATTTTATTTAAAGCAGAAAGTTTCGAAGATTATTTTTTCAAGTACTAAGCGTTCTTTGGGGCTTATTGTCTCTATCTAGAGTCATCACAAACTCTATAGTAGCTTAAATGATTGACCTAAGTATTTCCAATTTATTAGCTCTGATAATAGTGTAGGTCTTAGGAGGCAGGTAAAATATAACTACTGCTACTATTGCTGGTACTAATACTGCTAGTACCAGGAATAATAAAGCAGGGGCTTTATTATTAATAATAATTTTTAAAACCTCAAGAAATATTAAGAATTTAAGAATATTAATTGTAATGTAATTAATAATATTTATTAAGAACTTACTCTGTTCTACTCCATTATTTTGCAGAGAAGTTAGGAAGTCCTACATGCTGACAAAGTAAGTCAGCCTGGCATTGTACCAGATTCCAGTAGGCACTGTTCACCTAGCAAGGGGTGGTAATAAGCCCTGCAGCTTGTGTTCCTCTTAGGACCAGATGAAATGCCTCTAAGACCCATGAGGTAGCACTTGTTTCTGAATTGGAGTGACCTTGAATTTCTTTTCAGTATTTCACTCATGCATAGATAGATAAACAGATTTTTTTTTTTTGAGACAGAGTCTCACTTTGTTGCCCAGGCTGGAGTTCAGTGGCGTGATCTCAGCTCACTGCAAGTTGAATCGACTCTCCTGCCTCAGCCTCCCGACTTGGTAGGATTACAGGCACATGCCGTCATACCCAGCTGACTTTTGTATTTTTGAATTTTTGTATTTTTAGTAGAGATGGGTTTTCACCATGTTGGCAAGGCTGATCTCGAACTCCTGACCTCAAGTGATCCATCTGCCTCAGCCTCCCAAAGTACTGGGATTACAGGCGTGAGATACTATACCAAACATCACTCATACATATTTAATAATTTGGGGGCCACATTTTCTCAGATATCATAAAAAGTTTTTGAACATTGAAAACTATATTCATTTATTTGGCAATTATTTTGTGATCTGCTACATACTAAGCACTCTCCACAGTGCTTGATATTTTACAGCAACAAAAAACACATAAGCTTCATTATGTGTATAAGCCTTATATAATCCATATATGTATGTATAGTGATTAAGCTTTTGCTATGTAAATGCCGTAATGTACAAGAATATAACTCACAGCCCCTGCTTTCAGGTGGCTTAAACAAAATTCTAAACTTCAGAGGAAATAGAAATTTCAAAAAATAGGTTATTTATAGTGATATGCATCTTTTCCCATACATCTTTGTGTCAAAATTATTTTTTTATTGCTACTTGTTGACTACCTGAACATGCTACAATATTCACTATTTAGAATTGTTGTTTCATCCTTTATATCCATCTGTACTTTTCTAGAACCAGCCTGCCTCCTCCAATGTACTCTTTACGAATTATCAACATCTTAGGATTCTGTTTTTCTGAATGTTGGTTTAAAATATTGCCCACCCTTGAAAACTCAGAGAAAGTAAATCACTGGCAACTTAGTTTCTCTTTTCTATCCATCAAAATTCATCATGTGGAAAACTGCTTTATCTACCCTGTGAACCAAGAAGGAAGAAAGAAAATAAAAACAAATAAGCATTTTTTTTTTTTGCTGAGTCAACTCAATTCAAATAAAGGGGCTTTATTTCTTCAGCACCTTCATTACTCAAAACAAAACAGGACCTTCTGTTTTGAAAATGTCACTATTCTAATTGTTGTGAATGTCTATAAATATAAAAAATCCATATTACACAGTATTTTATCTCTTATAGTTTATAATAGAAAAGAAACTACAAAATTCATTAAAGGGAAAATTAACCTGATAAATCCACAGGTATATTTGGGGGTTTCCATGATCTGTCTTTAATTGGCATAGTAGATCAGTTAATTCAAATCAACTAGGCACAAACGGTATGTAAGAATATTTCTGATTATGTATTATAAAACATAGATAATGAACATGAAATGTATAGTTTATGGTTTAGGCAAATGAGAACACATTGGGCAGGAAACATCCCATAAAGATTAATAATTAGTTTTGGATTACTTCAGAATTGCAAAATAAAAGAAAGAGATACTCAAAAAAAAGGCTGCCAAGAATATGGTGGAATATAGTTAGAGGAGTGAAAAACATATTTTATATTGTTTTTATTATTAACAAAATTTTGGTTCCATTTTATATGTAAACATTTTCTATAAAGACATAAAATCTGAAGACTTCTTTCCAGACAGCAAGGTGTAATGAAGACACAGAACAAACTTCCGATATAAATTATTTTTGTCTTTGATTAGGTTCACTACCTTATGGTTCTGTCTGCCAACTGGGCCTATGTGAAAGACGCCTGCCGGATGCAGAAGTATGAAGACATCAAGTCTAAGGAAGAGCAAGAGCTTCATGACATCCATTCTACTCGCTCCAAAGAGCGGCTCAATGCATACACATAAATGCATCTTCCTGTTCTTCCTACCATTTGAATGCATTGGTGTTTAACTAAGGGCCATCCAACCATCCAACCTTTAAAAAACAAAATGAAAGTGCTTCTCATCAATGATATGTAAGGTGACTTATGAATCACCTGAGTACAATTCTTTGTTGTTTGGCACTTAATTTCCCAATTTATTAAATTGATGTAATCAGATCTTTTCTACAAGCTCCTATCCAGCCTTTTTTTTTTTTTTTTGAAATTTCTCAAACTCATTTACTAGTTCTGTAAGATCGAAGATACTAACGTTGTCAAACGCAAAGATCTGTTTGATTTCTAACCATTTCCCATGTGTTATACATAACACCTTTTGCATTATTTCTTATGTTTAAAAAGAAATAGCTTTTTATACTTTTTAGTTTTGATTTCGGTAACTAGTTTAACTACAGGTAACCTTCAAAGGGACCATTGTACATTATGAACAATAGACAGAGATGACATCATGATGACTCTTGAAATATGGAAATCTTGTCTGAAGATCAGTGGCCATGTTACTATAGGCCCTGGTTCATGTTTTCATCAATCTAAGGTGCAATTTCTAAATTTGTAAGAGTAGGTTTAAAAAAAAAAGTGCTTCTTATCTTTGTTAACATTGTACTTTTTCTTGATGTTCTTAAAAGGTATTTCTCTCAGAT
Source organism: Saguinus oedipus (assembly GCA_031835075.1). Lineage (NCBI taxonomy): Eukaryota > Metazoa > Chordata > Mammalia > Primates > Cebidae > Saguinus > Saguinus oedipus. Next base: position 14,272,516 of record CM063171.1, read on the forward strand.
TACTCATGTTTATGTTGTGAGCATGTAGAAACAGTAATGCTAATGCATGGCTAGTTGCCTTTTTAAGATTGTGACACCAGGCTTATCTTTTAAAGTTTAGTATATAGAGACAATTTTAATGGAAATAACTACTGTAGACTATTGGAGAACGATCTCTTTGTGATTTAAGAAGTGGCTGGATTGGAACTTTTAATATGCTAATGTGGAAAATTAATTACCTTTATGAAGGTGGTTTATTACAAATAAGCACACTAACCCCTTGAAAGTTGTTTTACCTACTTTAAAAGTTTTAATGGATTGCACCTCTGTAAACTATTCCTAAAATGTGTATGATATATTTGAAAAGGCTTCCATTAATATAATAGCTTTGCTTGCAGCCTTCTAATGTATGTTGGTTTACCTGTAGTGTTTTCTAAAGTGTGGTCAGAGGCCCCTATAGAATGTATTGTTTGGAAGTGTAGTGATATATTTGTGTTTTTATTTCAAGTAAGTCATTTTAACTGAATATTCATTCATATTCATTTATAAAAAGTATCTGTATCAAAGGAATTTTAAAAAAAAGCAATCGGTATTATTGGACCAAATTTGGTGTTTGTTTTAACCTTGACTCTTATTTTGATTATTTCTAATGCTACAAGAATGCTGTAAAGTGTCTATTAAAATGATGTAGCCTGACAAGACATTTTTGTCAGTGTATAAAACTAGGTAGTATTGTGCACTGATTTGACCATTGTGAAATCCTTTCTCAGTGTAACTGCATTTCTAATAAAATTTATTGAGTGAAACAATCTTTGTACAACGACTAGTCATGCATCATCAGTAATTTTACAAGTTCTTGTAGTAGGTAGGGGGTATTACTAGGGTTATCTGTGGCATGATTATGCATTCTGTAGTATTATTTAATTTGGGGTTCATTTTGCTTCCTTTTTTTATGCTTAGATTATCTTACTGGTTCAACATTTTTCTGATATATGCAGTATTACAGATATTCAGCAAAAGTATTAATGGGCTTCTTTAAATTCTATATTATAGTGTTTCAGTTCCGTGTCTTAACAGTTTGTGATGATTTCTAAAACTGTCTTTTCAACTTATGTAATGATGTTGACACTTTTGGCTTTCATTTCTGGTATTAGAGTTTGTATTTTCACAGAGTGCTTTGTAGCAGGCATTACAATTAATCTGTTTTGTATATAAATGTGCCAACAGCTTGATGGTGGCGTTTTTGAAATGTAGAACAAAGTGCTTGCAAAATGTAATAAATACACTTGTGTACTTTGTGTACTTATTATTAGCTTCTGCAGTGTATTTGTTTTTTTCTTTTTTTTTTTTTTTGTTTATTCCTCTTTCCTGTGTGTGTGAGTTCTTTTCAAGTGGAATAGATGCCATCCCCTTAAGATTCTTACTTCAGCTGAGCTGTACTAAGACTTCAAAATTCAATTAAAATTCTGTGCATAAATAATAAGTACCGGAATTCTAGATAGAGGAACTAAAAACTTTGGAGTTATTTTATTTAGAAAATAACTTTTTCCAAGTTCTGCCATTTTCTTGTCTGATCTCTATTGTTTTATGTTTCCTTTAGTACTTCACAAACTAACAGAGAAAAAAAAGCCTAATGCAATTCAGAAAGAAAAATGATTTCTTGGTTTGCTTCAAAATACAAAGGTGAGAGCAATGACATTTAAATGTATATATATATTTTTTCTAGGCTTTGTATGTTTCAGATCTGATTGATTTCTTCTGGCCAAACTAGAAGTTATGACAATTTAAAAATAATAAGATAGTTACCAGTAAAAATACTAATTTTCATAACGCTTAAGGAATTATATTAGTTTCTACTTAAATATTACTGGACTTACGTTAGAAATATCTACAATAATTATAAGTACATCTGGGCAAAGTATTTTAATTATGTCTCTAAAAGTTATTTTTAAGAAAATAAAGTTATTTTCTATCTATTATTAATTGTTAATTCATATTTCCAGTGTTTATTAATTCTTATAAGAGCAGCAACATAATAATTGTGTACTATACAATATGAATATGAACAATTTTTAATATATGCTTTTCAGAAAATGGGTTACTAGATTATTATAATTTTTTAAAAGTAAAAAGTCCATGTCTCTTTGTAAAAATGCTCATTTTATCATTAAAGCAAGTAATTTCCTTTTGGGAATTTTAAGGTTAGCATTATGCCTAAGGAAATTACTCACTTTCGTCAGCTCTAACTTGGATGTAAATAAGTTCATTATTCACATTAAAACTTAAAAGTATCAGATTTCTTCAAAGATCAAGTAAATATTTGTTTTAATTATTTATTTATTTATTTGCCTTAGTCTAAATAGAAACAAGTGATTTTAAAAGATATTTCATTTAGGCAACTTGCTAGCAGAAATATAATTACCACCATGAAATTTAAACTGTACTATAATAGCTTGAAGAAATTCTGTTTGGTTTCCTGTGAGGTTTTCAGATACAAGATTTTTAAGTCACTGTAGGCAAAGCTGTGTAAAATGCTTCTAGTTCAAATATAAATGTTTTTACTTTCTTAGATAAGTCCGGAACCTTGAATTTCTTCTTACAAAAAACACTTTACCTTTTTGATTATTTTAGGTTATTTGGCTCTTTATCACAAAAATCTATCACAGGTTAGAAATATAAAATTGAAAACAACTTAAAAATGAAATAAAGCAATTCTTAAATTAATTATTAAATGAATCATGAAATAAAAGATTAAATGAAATAATATCATTTTGACCACTGTATTGCTAATCTGTGGAATCTTTTACAGATAATATTTGGAAATACCAAACAAAATATTAAAAATAAACAATGGGAAAATTAAAAAATAGGAGAAAATTAGCTGATAAGTGTAAATCCAACTAATTCTGCTATTATTCTTTAAGTAATAGAAAGAAAAGAGCAATGTTATTAGAAGCTCTTAATGTTCATGTGTGAAAAAATTTTTAAAGTCAAATCTACAAAAACCCCAAATTAGACCAAGAAATAACAGCCTGTTAGGTAAAAACTATATAAAAAATAATTGAGACTACACATATTGTTTTCTTCAGGGTTCTCCGCCCTTCGCTCCAGATACCTGAGCAAGTGTTCAATGTCCAGGTTTTAGAACACTAAAGAGAACACTCTAGTCTCCAAGAACCTGGAACCCACTGACAGATGAGCTGATCCCATTCAGCTACCCAACAACACTGCTCTGATTTTAAAAATGAGAACTATTTTTGTCTTTAGAGATGTGTTGCAGTGTTTGCTTTTTTACTTTTTCAACAATGATTTTTGCCTCTTGAGAGCCATCCCGATAGAAATATAATACTATACCCCAAAACCTATAATGCAATAAAAATTAAAAAAAAAAGAAATATAATACTAGAAGATAAACCCAACTGTGATAAATCCAAAACTTATTGCACAGAAAGAGGGAGCAGAGGTACTTTTTTGGTATCACTTATGATACTATGTGTATGTAAGCACCAGATTTATTGTTTTTTCTTTCTCTCTAGATTTTTTGGTATGTCCAGACGATATTGGTACTTCTTTGCTCTGAAATATTTATACAACTTGTCACAAAAAATTAATATTATCATTTTGGCTGATATATTAGTTTACCTGCCAGTGAAGCCTTACCCATTGATCCACCAAAAATATACATGAAATTATTTTGTGTTTTCTAGTAAATGAGCATTGAGAAGTAGCACATTTTTTTCTGGTCTTTTTAAATTTTTTAAGTCTGACATCTATTAATTTTTATAGAAACCTTTTTACCTATTAATTAATCTATTAATCACTTTTCTCAAAAGGAAAGATATTGTCAGCCTGGCCTTTTATGTAAAGAGGATTCCCAGAAACAAGAAGTGAGTTTAAGAAATACTAACAACATTTAAAGGAATGCATGAATAACTCAGCCAATTACTTTAACACAAGCTAGAAGTGCTATCTCCATACCATTCCACCCATGTCCACACTTAATGACCTAGCCAATTCTACACAGTTACTCTGTCTTTCAAGTTATAAACTACATTTATTTTTCTTTATGCAATGTTCACTATGATTACTATAGTATTCATCTTTCTTAGTACTAATATTTTATTTTTGCATAGGGTGATATCCGTTCTTTGAGAAAGAAATGCAGCATCCTGCGTGAGAACTGAGTGTCCTTGGCATATGAATGAAACTTAACAGGACAATAATTTTCCTGAATGACACCTCCATGATTTAAAAGTGATTATGTTTTCTAAGCCATCTAGATCATAACTTGTAAGTAGTACACAAACTAGGTTAGAGCTAACAATGTGGTAAATGCAAATTATGTGAAAATCACATCTATAACATCTAAGTTATGCTATTTATACAAGTTGACACAAAAAGCTTAAGAATTTTCCCCTTGGTTTTTTAACATCTACTACCTAATATCCAAGCATCATCGGGTACCATTCACATTTCTCTGAACAGAATACCTATTGATTTATCGAAGTATAAAATTTATGCTTGAAATAACAAGAGAGGTTTCTGCTAAGCCAAGAAGAGACTTCAGATATTAATGTAAACACCTTGACAAGTCAGTGGTAGAGGCTGGTCTTTGTTTCTTCTCCTCCAATGGTTTGACCCTATCCCACCCAGCCACCAAAATCCTAAAAACTCACAATTTCTAATAATTGCAAACCATATATGATCTAAATTTTAGGTTTCCGATTTCCAAATTCCATCAGCTGTTTCCAGCTTTTAACTCCATGAGGATCATATATCTATTTATCTCCTACAGTCCTTCACTCTTCTTACATCCTTAATTTCCCCAATAACTAGTTTACAGCACAAGTTCATCATTGTGAAAACTCCCTTGGCAAATCTTCAGCTCCGTTGACCCTCTATTTTCCTTAAACAAGCATGGTAAGATGCCAGCCTTGATTTAATTCAGGTGTCTGCCTATTCCTCCACACCCGAACCTGCATAGAAAAATGTGGCTCGAGTTAAATACATGCTGAGACTCAACTAAGTTTAGGTGAGCACTCAGAACTCCAATAAACCTACTCCATTTTTCTAGAACAGGGCTGGCAATCTTTTTACTGTAAATGATCAAACAGCAAAATATAAGTTTTTTTTTTCTTTTCTTTTTGAGATGGAGGGCTGACTATGTTGCTCAATCTGTTCTCAATTCTCCTGGGCTCAAGTGATCCTCCTGCCTCAGCCTCCCATGTAGCTGAGATTACAGGTGTGAGCCATTTCATTAGCTGGGATGACGGGTATGAACAACTGCACGTGGCCGAATATGTGAAATTTTATGTGCCATGAGGTTTCTGTTGCAATCACTTACTCTACCTTCATAGTGCAAGAACAATAATAGAAATATGTAAATAAATGCCCATTATTACATATTCTGTATTCCAATAAAACTTTATTTACAAAAACACATGAGGACCTAGATTTAGCCTGAGAGCCATAATTTGCTGGCTTGTAGTCTGGAGCATTTACTGCTCTACATCTCCTGGTTGGTTACTATATCATAACTTTTTCTTATCAAACTTGTAACACTATTTCTATCCATAGAATGAAAAATTACTTTCTACTTTAGGGAGAAATTAGAGATGATCAGAAGTCCATTTCCATAAATTTCCATTACTCATCTGATAACCTCTCTGCATCAATGTGCACAATCCCTGCTTTTTCTCTTTTTATTATGGATGAATTGCCCATGTTTCTTAGGCCAAAGCATTTGGTGCTTTCTAGATCATAGCCCCCCTCACATATTGAGAGAAGGTTATCACTCTAAAATATTTTTTTCTCTCTAATCTCTTCTGAATCATTTTTTTCACTTTCAAATGGTTTTATCCCAATCTTATAATAATCAAACAAAAATAAAAATAAAAACAAATATACCCTCATTTGATTCTACATTGATTGACAGCCATCCTGTTTATTGCTTTCCTTTATATTATATTTATATAAAAGAGTTGTATAATCACCTCCAGTTACTCTCCTATCATTTTATCTTAAATACCTTGTAATCACCTCCTTCTATTCAACACTCCATGGAAATCAGTCATGGCAGAGCATTGTTCTCCTGATTGCTAAATCCAATGCTCAGTTCTCATTCATTTTGTGTCACTTGATTTTGAGATCCCACTACAGTTACCTTGTAGACACTAGGATCTAGCAGTGAATATAATAGGTAAAAATCTAGTGTGGTTTGTATTCTGATGCAGGGAGATAGATAATTAATTAGATAAATAAATGGAATATAAGGTATTTTTGAAGCGAGACATCCTATAAAGAATAATTAATCATGTGAGAAACTCCAGGAATGCCGCAGGGGTGGTGAATTTTCAGTGGAGGCCTTATTGAGAAGGTAACATTTTAGTTAAAACTTGAAAGAGTTGAGGAAGTCATTTAGGGGAAAACCATTCCAGGTAAATGGGACAGTAAAGAAAGTGTTTTTACCTGAAATGACAGTTGAACAAGTGTGAGTGAACAAAAGCCAGTAAATGAGGTAAAGAGTCCAAAATTGAGAGATCATTAATTATAGTCTTGCAAGCCACTGGATCCTTACTCAATTTGTGAGCAATATTTGATACAGTCATTCATCCCTTTCTTTCTGCTACACATTCTTTCCTTGGATTCAGGAAGCCTCATCTTCTATAGCTTCAAACTGCTTCTCTATAGAAATATACCATTTAGCTGTTGATTCTGCTCAAATTGCCTGATCTTACGTAACAAAGACATGAGCAAAAATAAAACTCTCTCTTACCTCATTTCAACATATACACTTTACTTTCACAGTCAAAATTATCAAAGGAATTGTCTGTTCTCTATCTGTAGTTCTTTACTTCACCAATCTTAAGTTGCTAAATCAGAACTAAATTCTGACTTCCATTATCTCTCGTTCGACCAAAATAACTATCACTTATTAATCACTAATAATAATAATCACTAATTAACCACTGCCACCTAAATTGCCACATCCCAAGGATGTTATCTGGTTTTCATTGTGCTGTTTTTACATTTTGGTTTCGGTTATTTTTTAAATGTAATCCCACTTACATTTTTTAATTTTTTTGCAATACAAATTTCTCAAGAGCTCAATAGGCTTCTACTCTATGTCCAAGTGTCAATCTCAAAAGTTCTTCTAACGTATTGTTCTAATGCTTCCTCACTTCCGTGACTTTCACTTTTAATAGCAGCCACCTTAAGATGATCTGATACCAACCGCTGTGTGGAAGCTAAACAATAGTTGGATCTACATCAACAGACTGAGCATTAAAGGGATTTCATCAGGCACAACTCCCTCCTTATCTTTTTCTGTTTGGAATCTATATAGCAGCAGCCAGCTTTTCGAACTTAACAAGATCCTACACTTCTGGACTTTCTATTTCTTTGAAAACTAACTGATCTTTACTCATCTCAATTCTTTCTTGAAATAGCTACCCAAACCTGGCCAACAGGAGCCAAAACACACTATTAATTTTATTTTCCTACTTCTTTCCCTGTAGGTATGGGTTTAGTAGGTTACAAAAGATGGTCAGTTTAACATATTTTAATCACATACCCAAAAGGACACCATTTTTTAAAAGTCAACAACAGTTTTCTTATTTTTGACTCCTCAAAATTGTGACTTTTTATATTTTGACTGAAAGTGTGGTGGTACTGTAAAAAAAAAGCAAAATAAAATACACACACACACACACACGCTGGCATTTATGAGTTTATTTGTATTTGTTTTGCTTTTTTTACAGATGCATCACCCTTTCAGTATCAATTTCTCCATTAGGTAACGTAAACTAATAGCTGTGAAAACAATCCCTAAGTCTCAGTAACTTCACTTTACACTGTGCATTTTGTTTCTCACTTACTTTGCAGCGCATAGGAATCATTAGAGGCTCTGCAAGGTGCAGAGCCACTGAGGGCAGCCTTCTGTCCTGTCAAACTCAAGCTTCCATTCATCTTCCTCACTCAGTCACCAGAAACAGAGGGGCCAGGACTGTGTGGCAGTTATTAACCAGGCTTCTGCCCAGATTCCACAATTCAGCTGCCTAGCTCCACCTAACTGCAGAAAACCCTGAGAAGTGGAGGTAGCTGTGCTCCCAGAAAAAAAAGGGCAGTGATGTGCCAGTTAACCAGCCAGTGCAGACCTCAACCTCTCTCCTCAACATCTCCCACTGGAAGCTTCACAGCTACTGAGGCAATTAAATGTGGAATCTCATCTCTCTTTTCCACATATGCCCTATCTTAATAAGCAATATCAATATATATCCACAGTACCAGCTGGAAGGTTTTTCTCAACAGTTTCTCTACGACTCAAACGTATCTATTAATCGTTATTTTCTAAATATCTCTCAAAATCATCTATTACATGGCTATCGCCACACAATCAATCAGTTTCAAGACACCAGTTTTCTCTTCCTGAATTTCTGTAATAGCTTCTTCTTTGGTCTATGTGCAGCTGTGTGACTTGACTCACAAACCATTGTCTGTATTGCCGCCAGAGAGATTACGACATTAACAACATGTAAATCGATCCTGTTGCTCCTCTGCTTAAAACTATTCAATGCTTTTACTCGTTTTTAGGAGAAAATAAATTTTAATAACATACTTTATAAAGCTCTGCATGATCTTGTCCCTACTGAGCCTCCAGCTGATTACCTACAGACTGTTAGAATTCCTGACACCCTGGAATCTTTTGATCTTCACGTTCATCATTCATTTTTTCAACCACTCGACTTTAAGATATTTTTGGTCTCTGCTTAGAATACTCCTCTCCTCTTCTGGTTTAATTCATTTCTATGGAATCTATAGGTGGCAGTTCAAAGTGTTTAGTCTCAGAGAAAATGTTCAGTTGTTCTCGTACATCTGTGCTCAGGACATTGTAATCCATCTTTAGTGCAATTGTCATTATAATAAGTGATCTTCGGGAAATTTCCTGGTGTCTGTTTTCTTCTAGTAGAATGTAAGCCTGAAGAGGCCACTGTCTTATTCTCTGCCTTTTATTCCCCACACCTTGTAGTGTGTTTGGCAGACAGCAGATTTTCAGTAAATATTTGCAGAATAGACTCATTTGTTGGGAATAGAAGAATTGTATAAACCATGCAGAGCAGTTTGTGTTATGGTAAAGCAATATTGGTTTTATTAACTGAATTTGAGTTTGAGCTTTGATGTGTAAGACAAAATAAAGACATTTTCTTAGGACAAGTTCAATCTACAGATTAAGGTAGTAACACAAATCTCATGAAACACAGAAAGATGTGTTCATTTCTTTAGTTTCTATTTATTTAATAATCATACTTCACTTGATAGAATTGGCATCTGTAAAGGAGGCGGTCTGTATTTGGTATTGTAGCTCTTATACAGAGGCAGTTTGGCTGAAAAAAATTTGATTTAATGTAATACTCAGCATACTGGTAACTTTTGGGAAGGAAAATAAATCCAAAATACAACTTAATCAAAAGAAGTTCCTATAATAATTTTTTGGGGCCTAGGTTGCATACATTTCACACTTCTTAATTTAACGGTAACATATATAAAAAGTAGTACACAGGTCATAAGTATATGCTTCATGATTTTTTTCACAAACTTAATACACGAGGAACCAAAACAATACCAGGACCTCAGAAACCTGTCTTTTGCCCTTTCAGGTATTAACTTAAAGGTTATAGGCCCACACTGGCTGGTTAACTGACACATCGCTGCCCTTTTTTCTGGGTGCACAGCTACCTCCGTTTCTCAGGGTTTTCTGCAGTTAGGTGGAGCTAGGCAGCTGAATTGTGGAATTCTTGAAATTTACACCACAGACTATATAAATGGAATCCTATGTACTCTATGTGTCTGGCTTTATTTTTATGAGACTGATTCATAACATTTCAAATATTTGTAGTTGATTTTTTGATCATCGAGATGCAGATATCCATTGTTGCTTATATTACAGGTTTTTGTTTTTGTTTGGTTTGGATTTAATTCATTCCATTTGAGTTGCTTCTAGTTTTTATTCTAAATTGTACTGCTTAAACATTCTTGTTGCCTTTTGATAAACATATATATGTGTGTGTATATATATATATATGTGTGTGTGTGTGTCTCAATAGAAATGAATATATATCTGCATATGTATACATTTATATACATATATCAGTATATATCTAGAATTAAATTGCTGGGTCATCGATTATGGATATGTTGAATGTTAACAAATGCTGCCTACTAGTTATCGAAAATCATTGTACAAATTTACATTTGCACCAGGGCTTGCATGATATTCTGGTTACTCTACATATTTGCCACTATTCAGTGTTGTCTGTCTTTATTATTTTGACCATTCTAGTGGATGTGTACTGCTATAACATAGGAATTTTAATTTTCATCTCCTTTATAACTAATGAAATGGAAGTCACTTCATATGTTTACTGGGTGTTTGGATATCTTCTTATAAAGTAGATATTCAGTCTTTCACTGACTTTTTTCCATTAGATTTTCTACTTGTTTAAAATCAATTTTTAAACACTCTGGATACAAGTTCCATGGAATATATACGTTGGAAATATCTTCTCCCATTCTGTGGATTGCCTTCTCGCTTTTCATAATTGCATGTTTTGATAGATATATGTCCTTAGAATCAATATCAACACATTATCCTTTTATAAAAAATGTATTATTAACACTTTCAGAATATTTGACTCTTCCAAAAACATACAGGTGACCTTTTATGATTTTTTCTAAGACATTTATAGTTTTATATTTAATATTTTAGATATAAAATCCAATTGAATTTAGCATTTCCATACATTGTGAGGTAAAAGACAAATTTCTTTTTTTAATAAGGACAACCAATTGTTGCAGAAACATTTCTGAAACCATATTTTTGTAGTTCTATAAAAATTTTAATATGTGCTAATATGAATTCATCCTTTTTCTATGTTTCAAGAATTCAGAGGCCGGTCGCAGTGGCTCAGGCCTGTAATCCCAGCACTTTGGGAGGCCGAGGCAGGTGGATCACGAGGTCAAGAGATCGAGACCATCTTGGTCAACAAGGTGAAACCCCGTCTCTACTAAAAATACAAAAAATTAGCTGGGCATGGTGGCACGTGCCTGTAATCCCAGCTGCTCAGGAGGCTGAGGCAGGAGAATTGCCTGAACCCAGGAGGTGGAGATTGCGGTGAGCCGAGATCACGCCATTGCACTCCAGCCTGGGTAAGGAGCGAAATTCTGTCTCAAAAAAAAAAAAAAAAAAAAAAAAGAATTCAGGACTATTCTTGGTCTTTTGTATGTCCACTAACACTTTAGAATCAGCTTGTCACTTTCTACCCCAAAAAAATAAAAATTACTGGATTTCAAGGGAAGGTATGTCAAATATATTGATAGTTTTAGAAAGAATTGATATGTTTGAAACAGTGAGTTTTTAAGTCTTGAATATGATATAGTTCCGTGTTGATTTAGGACTTCTTTAATTTTCACTTGCAATATTTTATATTCTTCATTGAAAAAATCTTGACTACGTTCCATTACATGTTTCTTAGGTATTTAATATACATTTAATGCTCTTCTCAATACTTAAAAATTTTATTTTGCATTATGTTTTATAGAAACATAATTAATTTTTGAATATTGACCTTGTTCAAGTGATTTGCAAAAATACACTTATTGATTCTCACATTTTTTAGACTTGTTGAGATTTTCTGTATACATATACATATCACCTGACAATGCAGGGAGTTTTCTTTCTTTCTTTGCAATCCATGTGCCCTTAGTATTATTTATTTACTTATTTATTTTTGCTTCACTGCACCAATTAAGATCCCTAGTTCAACACTAAGTTGAATTGAAGTTGGAATATATCTTTCTTATTTTTTTGTATCTAGAAAGAAAGATGCAAAATTTCACCAATAAATATATTTTCTTTTAAACACATTTTAGCAGATTAAGAAAATTTGTTTTATTCATAGAGTTCTTCACAAATATATGTTAACATTTACCAAATGCTTTTGCAGAGTCTGCAGAGATGAGCCTGTGATATTTTTCTTCTTTGTTTCATTTATTGAGTTTTTGAACATTAAACCACTTTGCCTACTTGAATGGGACCAACTTCATTACACATATATAATAATTATGTATTATACATAATATTTTCTTATATATACTAGATTTAATTTGCAAGTAATTTGTTAGAATTCTGCATCATGTTGAAGAGTTATGACTGGCCTGCAACCTTTTTTTTTTTTGTGACATTCTTGTTGGGTTTTGATACCAAAGTTGTGATAGCCTTATAATTAGGCTGAGAAACACACCCTTACCTCCCCTTCTACTCTCTGGAAGAGTTTGTACAAGACTGTGTTATTTTTTACTTAAAGATCCAACAGAATTCCTTAATAAAACTCTCTGGTCCTGGCGTTGTCTTCTGCAAAAATTTTAAACGATAGATGGAATTTCTTTAAAAGGTAACCACATATTCATGTGTTAGTTGTGTTCTACAGAAGCTATTTCTGATACAGAATTAGGAATGTGGGAGTTAAGCCATTTGGGAATTAATGCCTGTGAAACATAAAATGGAGAGAAAACAAAATTGATGAGGGAGATCCTCGAGTCTTGATGGAAATATGACAGGCTCAGCCAACATAATGGCTACTCCAATGCAAAAATTTCCTCTTGGAAGAGTTCCACATTTGGAAGAAAAGTCCAGGGCCTACCTCTGTTGTGCTCACTTATTAAGTAGGGCTGCCTGGGGAGAGTATGATCTCATTTTTGAAGATGAAGTGAATACCTAAGTTGCCATCAGCTAGATTGCTTACTAGATCACTTACTGCCAAATGGCAAGCGTTTCTTTAATGGGAAATCAAAGCACTACATCTCCATACTGCCAAAATTCATATTTTGCTATTCCTCCTTCTGTCATTTTAGTAATGTTTGTTTTTGCAGGAGTTCATATACATTAGCAAATATTTCAGGGTAAAGTTTTTGTAGTATCTCCTGTAATTTTTTTGCTTGTAGATTCTTCAAACATGAATCTTTTACATTCTGGTTTGGTTATTTGTGTTTTTTCTTTTCTTTTACTTTCTTGATTAATTTTGCCAGTGATCTATTATTTGTGCCAGTTTTTTTTTTTTAAAGATCCAGTATTTGACTTTGTTGATTTCCTTTATTGTGCATTGTTTTCTATTTCAATTATTTCTGCTCTTATCTTTATTCCTTTCTCCCTTCCCCTTTGCATTTAATTTGCTATTCTTTAAATGGTTTTGTTGGCCCAAATCTTTGATATTCAGTTCTTTCCTTTTCTATGAATTTTCCTTTGAACACTATTTCTGCAGCACCCTATCGGTTTTGATGTACTGTATCTTTGTATCATTCGATTTAAAATGTTGATTAATACCCATTGTGATTTTTTATTTGAATATTGGCTTAAAAGTGTAGTATTTAGTTTCCAAGAAGTGGGGGACATTTATAATTTTTCATTTTATTAATTTTTAGCTTAATTTAAATATGGTCAGCGAAAATACTCTGCATGATTTTCATATTTGGAAATATGTTGAGACTCTCTTTTGGCCCAACATATAATCAATATTGGTAAACATTTCAAGTGAACTTGAAAAGATTATAAATTATTTTGTTGTTGAATTCAGTAATTTAGGACAGTTAAATCAAGTGTTCTGGTTGTGTTATTTTTCTTACTGAAGTTTTTGTCTGTTTTGATTTTGAACTATTGGGCCATAATCTTAGTGTGAAATAGTTTCCATCCAGATAACAATATATTTCATGATTAAATTATATATGCCTCATAATAAGCCACGTTTTATAAGAATACCTCTGCTTACCATGACATTCCCTAATAAACTCAGTTACCATAATTCCAAAAGACTTTCTATATATATTTAAATATCCAAACAAGAGTAAGATGTTAACCAATTACTAATCAAATTCAGAAGATTTTATATTTTACTAGAGTCTAAAATATCAGCTGTTTTATAACATCAGGGTAATGAGATTCACCTTGAATATGTATGAACATAATGCTCTCTGAAAATAGAAATTGCACAGCTTTTATCAAAAAAGAAATTAAGAAATAAACCTGAAGTTCAAAAGGCGGAGAAAGAGAAATGTAATTTATGCAACTGCATGCGATAAAAGTGAGAGTCATCCAAAGTCTAGCTTCTACAGCTTTAGGCATAGAAAGGAGTCAGTTACCACTGAATTTCAAAACACGGACATAGAAGAATACAAGAGGTGGTGGGATCGTGCTTGCCTTGTGGTAACTCCTGAGCCTTCACACTTTTAATGAACTGTTTTGGATTGCTTTTTCTTCTACTTAATCCATGTGTCTAGATTCCCCTGTTTGTGTTCTCATACTTGTTTCTTCTTCCTCCCTTTCATTCTCAAACACCAAAATTCCTGGAAGGTGAAGGAATATGCCTCAGCATTATCATGACAAAGGAAGAAATATAACCCTTCAGTAAACTTTTAGATAAATTCAACCCATAATAAAGTCAAGAAAACAGTCAAAGTACCATAGATACTGATAACAAACGTAGTTATACTTGTCTCTCTATATCCACCAGGTGGGGATTGGTTCCAGGACACCCACAGATATAATTTTAAATTTATTGATGGTCAAATTAAGGTAATTCTGGAATAAGCAGTTGAGAGTGTCTGACATGAAATTCTAAATGAGGACATAAAACTTATAGTTGCCAGTAAACTACAAATGCCATTAGAAATATATTTATTATTAAAATCACTAATTTTCAAAGTGCCTTCTTTTTTAAAAAAAGATTTTAAATAGTTTATAATATTTTATGGTTATGTTCCTATTTCTGGTGATCATCTTTTTAATGGTCTAATATTTGATGCTTATTTGTTTTTTAATTAAAATTAACCTAATTGTAGAATGTACATAGAACCCCCCCAAAAAAAGTTTCTAAAGAAATCTATATGAGAACTAGTAAGTTCTGATGAACTCAGCTCATGTGTAAGAGATATTTTAATCAACATAAAAAAAGAGATTTTTAAAAATTGAAAGTGAATGCCTGGCATGGTGGCTCACACCTGTAATCGCAGCACTTTGGGGGGCTAAGGTGGGTGAATCACAAGGTCGGGATTTCCAGATCAGCCTGGCTAACGTGGTGAAATCCCGTGTTCACTAAAAATACAAAAATTAGCCAAGCACGGTGGCAGATGCCTGTAATCCCAGCTACTTGGGAGGCTGAGGCAGGAGAATCACTTGAACCTGGGAGGCAGAGGTTGCATTGAGATGAGATCGTGCCACTGCACTCCAGCCAGGGTGACAAAGGCTTCATCTCAGAGAAAGAGAAAAAAAGGAAATGAAAAGTATCCTAAGTAGTGGCTTGTACACATCTTACCAACAACAGAAGGGGTTTTATGAATGGGACTTCGTCCACCAAATCCATTTCCCACATCCTCCAAAATATAACCAATTCAACAAAATTTAAATATTAGGTGTCAAAAGCTCACAAATCAAGTACATAAACCAAACTTACGAATTTCTGGTTGAGTAATTGTAGATATAAAGTAGCAGTTACTCCATTACAAAAAATAGCACATTGTGTTCAAGGAGGTGAAAGAGAGCAGTGTGTGCTTTAGACGTAACAAAAGGACACAGCAGCACAAGTAATACTGTAGGAATGCACAAAATTAAAAGACAGAGGTGTTGCAGGCTCACTGTAATACAGTTTATTTCCCTGGAGTCATATTAAAATTTTTGCTACAGTAGAAAAATATTCTTTAGGAGAAGTTTGTACTTAAATGCAGCTTAGAGAGAGGGAGTGGGACTCCATGAGATCTTGAGGTATAATTAGTATGACCTGAAATAGTAACTCAGATTTTTGTGGCTTAA
Source organism: Saguinus oedipus (assembly GCA_031835075.1). Lineage (NCBI taxonomy): Eukaryota > Metazoa > Chordata > Mammalia > Primates > Cebidae > Saguinus > Saguinus oedipus. The sequence goes on from CM063171.1 coordinate 14,288,351, forward strand.
TCTAGAAAGTAACGGTTGTAACAGCACAGAAAGTGGAATGTTCACTGGTTTAAAGTCTCCAAATAAACACAGATTCATCTTTTCTGGCTTAACATTGACTCTGCATTAGAATTTGTTTTGGTGAAGTCCCAAGTGTATAATTACCTTTACTTCCACCACACAAAGAAATTTCCATTGGGTACAGAAGTGACCTAATTTTTAACTACTAATATTTAACCAGAATTATATCACAAATTGCATGGAATTTTTGTCTCAAATCAGCATTGTTTTCTTAAAAATTTCTTTTTTAAATTTTAGGGTACATGTGAAAAACATGCAAGATAGTTGCATAGGTACACACGTGAGAGTGTGATTTGCTGGCTTCCTTCCCATCACCTATATCTGGCATTTCTCCCCATGATGTCTCTCCCCAACTCCCCACCCCGCGCTGTCCCTCCTCTATTTCCCCACAACAGACCCCAGTGTGTAGTGGTCCCCTCCCTGTGTCCATGTGTTCTCATTGTTCAACGTGCACCTATGAGTGAGAACATGCGGTGTTTGATTATCTGTTCTTGTGTCAGTTTGCTGAGAATGATAGTTTCCAAGTTCATCCATGTCCCTACAGAGGACACAAACTCATCGTTTTTGATGGCTGCATAATATTCCATGGTGTATATGTGCCACATTTTCCCTGTCCAGTCTATTATCGAAGGGCATTTGGGTTGGTTCCAGGTCTTTGCTATCGTAAACTGTGCTGCAATGAACATTCGTGTGCATGTGTCCTTATAGCAGAATGATCTATAATCCTTTGGATATATACCCAGTAATAGGATTGTTGGGTCAAATGGAATTTCTATTTCTAGGTCCTTGAGGAATTGCCACACTGTCTTCCGCAATGGTTGAACTAGTTTACACTCCCACCAGCAGTGTAAAAGTGTTCCTATTTCTCCACATGCTCTCCAGCATCTGTTGTCTCCAGATTTTTTAATGATCGCCATTGTAACTGGTGTGAGATGGTATCTCTATGTAGTTTTGATTTGTGTTTCTCTAATGACCACTGATGATGAGCATTTTTTCATGTTTGTTGGCCTCATGTGTGTCTTCTTTTGTAAAGTGTCTGATCATATCCTTTGCCCACTTTTGAATGGGCTTGTTTGTTTTTTTCCTGTAAATCTGTTTGAGTTCTTTGTAAATTCTGGATATCAGCCCTTTGTCAGATGGGTAAACTGCAAAAATTTTTTCCCACTCTGTTGGTTGCCGATTCACTGTAATGACTGTTTCTTTTGTCGTGCAGAAGCTGTGGAGTTTGATTAGGTCTCATTTGACTATTTTGGCTTTTCTTGCCAATGTTTTTGGTGTTTTGGTCATGAAGTCCTTGCCTACGCCTATGTCCTGAATGGTTTTGCCTAGATTTTCTTCTAGGGTTTTTATGGTATTAGATCTTATGTTTAAGTCTTTAATCCATCTGGAGTTAATTTTAGTGTAAGGTGTCAAGAAGGGGTCCAGTTTCTGCATTCTGCACATGGCTAGCCAGTTTTTCCAACGCCATTTATTAAGCAGGGACTCCTTTCCCCATTGCTTGTTTTTGTCAGGTTGGTCAAAGATTGTGTGGTTGTAGATATGTTGTGTTGCCTCCGATGCCTGTGTTCTGTTCCATTGGTCTATATCTCTGTTTTGGTACCAATATCATGCTTTTTTGATTACTGTAGCCTTGTAGTATAGTTTGAAGTCCGGTAGTGTGATGCCTCCTGCTTTGTTCTTTTTGCTTAGAATCTACTTGGCTCTGCGGGCTCTCTTTTGGTTCCATATGAAGTTCATGGTGTTTTTTTCCAGTTCTGTGAGGAAGGTCATTGGTAGCTGCATGGGGATAGCGTTGAATCTATAAATTACTTTGGGTAGTATGGCCATTTTCATGATATTGATTTTTCCTAACCATGAACATGGAATGTTTCTCCATCTGTTTTTGTCCTCTCTTATTTCATTGAGCAGTGGTTTGTAGTTCTCCTTGAAGAGGTCTTTTACATTCCTTGTAAGTTGTATTCCTAGGTACTTTATTCTCTTTGTAGCAATTGTGAATGGCAGTTCATTCTTGATTTGGCTCTCTTTAAGTCTGTTGTTCATGTATAAGAATGCTTGTGATTTTTGCACATTGATTTTGTATCCTGAGACTTTGCTGAAGTTGCTTATCAGTTTCAGGAGATTTTGGGCTGAGATGATGGGGTCTTCTAGATATACAATTATGTCATCTGCAAATAGAGATAATTTGAATTCCTCCTTTCTGATTTGAATACTCTGTATTTCTTTTTCTTGCCTGATTGCTCTGGCTAGAACTTCCAGTACTATATTGAATAGGAGTGGTGAGAAAGGGATCCTTGTCTAGTGCCAGATTTCAAAGGGAATGCTTCCAGTTATTGCCCATTAGTATGATATTGGCTGTTGGTTTATCATAAATAGCTTTTATTATTTTGAGATACATTCCATCAACACCTAGTTTATTAAGGTTTTTTAGCATAAAGAGCTATTGAATTTTGTCAAAGGCCTTCTCTGCATCAATTGAGATAATCATGTGGTTTTTGTCTTTGTTTCTGTTTATGTAGTGAATTTCATTTATAGACTTGTGTATGTTGAACCAGCCTTGCATCCCTGGAATGAATCTTACTTGATCATGGTGGATAAAGTTTTTGATGTTCTGTTGCAATCGGCTTGCCAGTATTTTATTGAAGATTTTTGCATCTATGTTCATCATAGATAATGGCCTGAAGTTTTCTATTCTTGTTGAGTCTCTGCCGGGTTTTGGTATCAGGATGATGTTCTTCTCATAAAATGATTTGGGAAGGATTCCCTCTTTTTGGATTATTTGGAATAGTTTCAGAAGGAATGGTATCAGCTCCTCTTTGTATGTCTGGTAGAATTCAGCTGTGAACCCATCTGGACCTGGGCTTTTCTTGGGTGGTATGCTCTTAATTGCTGCCTCAACTTCAGACCTTGTTATTGGTCTATTCAGGGTTTCAACTTCCTCCTGGTTTAGGCTTGGGAGAACACAAGAGTCCAGAAATTTATCCATTTCTTCCAGGTTTACTAGTTTATGTGTATAGAGTTGTTTGTAATCTTCTCTGATGATGGTTTGAATTTCTGTGGAATCTGTGGTGTTATCCCCTTCATTGTTTTTTATTGCTTCAATTTGGTTATTCTGTCTTTTCTTTTTTATTAATCTGGCTAGTGGTCTGTCCATTTTGTTGATCTTTTCAAAAAACCAGCTCTTCGATTTATTGATTTTTTAAAGGGTTTTTTGTGTCTCTATCTCCTTCAGTTCTGCTCTGATCTTAGTTATTACTTGTCTTCTGCTAGGTTTTGAGTTTTTTTTATCTTGTTCCTCTAGCTCTTTCAATTGTGATGATAGGGTGTCAATTTTAGATCTCTCTACTCTTCTCATGTGGGCACTTATTGCTATATATTTTCCTCTAGAGACTGCTTTAAATGTGTCCCAGAGATTCTGGTATGTTGTGTCTTCATTCTCATTGGTTTCAAAGAACATCTTTATTTCTGCCTTCATTTCATTGTTTATCCAGTCACCATTCAAGAGCAAGTTGTTCAGTTTCCATGAAGCTGTGAGGTTCTGAGTTAGTTTTTGAATTCTGAGTTCTAACTTATTGCACTATGGTCTGAGAGACTGTTTGTTATGATTTTCATTCTTTTTATTTGCTGTGTAGTGATTTACTTCCAGTTATGTGGTCAATTTTAGAGTAGGTGTGATGTGGTGCTGAGAAGAATGTATATTCTGTGGATTTGGAGTGGAGAGTTCTGTAAATGTCTATTAGGTTTGCTTGTTTCAAGTCTGAGTTCAAGTCCTGGATATCCTTGTTAATTTTCTGTCTGGTTGATCTGTCTAATATTGACAATGGGGTGTTAAAGTCTCCCAGTATTATTGTGTGAGAGTCTAAGTCTCTTTGTAAGTCATTAATAACCTGCCTTATTTATCTGAGTGCTCCAGTATTGGGTACATATATATTTAGGATCGTTAGCTCTTGTTGCATTGATCCTTTTACCATTATATAATGTCCTTCTTTGACTCTTTTGAGCTTTGTTGCTTTAAAGTCTATTTTATCAGAGATGAGAATTGCAATTCCTGCTTTTTTTTGCTCTCCATTTGCTTGGTAAATCTTCCTCCATCTGTTCATTTTGAACCTTTGTGTATTCTTGCATGTGAGATGGGTTTCCTGAATTCAGCACACCAATGGGTTTTGGCTTTTTATCCAATTTGCCAGTCTGTGTCTTTTGATTGGTGCATTTAGTCCATTTACATTTAGGGTTAATATTGTTATGTGTGAATTTATTCCTGCCATTTTGATGCTAGCTGGCTGTTTTGCTGGTTAGTTGACGCAGAGTCTTCATTTTGTTTATGCTCTTCACAATTGGGTATGTTTTTGGAGTGGCTGTTACTGGTTGTTCCTTTCTAGGTGTAGTGTCTCTTTCAGGAGCTCTTGTACAGCAGGCTTGGTGGTGACGAAATCACTGAGTACTTGCTTGTTTGCAAAGGATTTTATTTTTCCTTCACTTATGAAGCTTAGTTTGGCTGGATGTAAAATTCTGGGTTGAAAGTTTTTTTTTTTAAGGAAGTTCAATATCAACCCCCATTCTTTTCTGGCTTGTAGGGTTTCTGCTGAGAGATCTGCTGTGAGTCTGATGAGCTTTCTTTTGTGGGTAACCCAACCTTTCTCTCTGGCTGCCCTTAGCATTTTCTCCTTCATTTCAACCCTGGTGAATCTGATGATTATATGCCTTGGGGTTGCTCTTCTTGTGGAATATCTTTGTGGTGTTCTCTGTATTTCCTGGACTTGAATATTGGCCTGCCTAGCTAGGTTGGGGAAATTTTCCTGGGTAATGTCCTGAAGAGTATTTTCCAGCTTGGATTCATTCTCTTCGTCACATTCAGGTACACCTGTCAAACATAGATTAGGTCTTTTCACATAGTCCCGTATTTCTTGGAGACTTTTTTCATTCCTTTTTACACTTTTTTCTCTAATCTTGCCTTCTCATTTTATTTCATTGAATTTATCCTCGACCTCTGATATCCTTTCTTCTGCTTGGTCAATTTGGCTGTTGAAACTTGTGCATGCTTTGCAAAGTTCTCGTGTTGTGTTTTTCAGCTCCATCAATTCACTCATATTCCTCTCAAAGTTGTCCATTCTCTTTAGCATTTTGTTAAATCTTTTTTCAAGGTTCTTAGTTTCTTTGCATTGAGTTAGAACATGTTCTTTTTACTCAACGAAGTTTCTCATTACCCACCTTCTGAAGTCTGATTCAGTCATTTCATCACATTCATTCTCCATCCAGCTTTGTTCCCTTACTAGTGAGGAGTTGTGATTCCTTGTAGGAGGAGAGGTGTTCTGGTTTCAGGTGTTTTCATCCTTTTTACACTGGTTTCTTCCCATCTTTGTGGGTTTATTCACCTGTCATCTTTGTAGTTGCTGATTTTCGGATTGGGTCTCTGAGTGGACATCCAGTTGATGATGAAGTTATCTCTGTTTCTTATTTTTCCTTCTAACAGTCTGGCCCCTCTGCTGTAGGACTGCTGAGGTCCACTCAAGGCCCTGCTTGCCTGGGGATCACCTGCAGCAGCTGCAGAACAGTAAGGGTTGCTACCAGTTTCTTCTTCTGCTATCTTTGCCCCAGAAGGATACCCGCCAAATGTCAGTCTGGTCTCTCCTTTATGATGTGACTCTTTGGATATATGGGGGTCAGGAAGCTGCTTGAGAAGACAGTCTGTCCTTTATAGGAGGTCACATGCTGAGCTGTGGGCTCCATTGTTCATTCAGAGCTGCTAGGCAGGTATGTTTAAGTCTGTTGCAGGAGAACTCATAAACCGCTTTTTGTTCCCAGATGCTCTGTCCTGGGGAGTTAGGGCTTTATGTATGAGTTTTCCTTGTGCTGTTGCCTTTTTTTTTTTAGGGCTGCCCTGCCCAGCAAGGAGGCAGCCTAGTCACTGTCTGCCTGCAGAGGCTTTGCTGAGCTGCTGTGGGCTCTGCCCTGCTTCCGTGTGAACTTCCCTGCAGTCCTGTTTGTATGGAGGTCGTTAGAACTGCCTCGACAATGGTGGCACACCTCTGTATTGGTGGACTCTCTCTGTAATGGCAGGTTGCCTTGGCAATGGTGGGTTGCCTTGGCAATGGCAGACTGCCTCAGCAATGACAGACTACCTCCATAGTGGTGGAGTGCCTCGGTAATGGCAGTCACCCCACCTCCACAGAGCTGGACTGTCCCGGGTTCAGCTGTGCTTGTGGTGAAACTCTCAAGCCAGAGAGTTTCTCATTGCTGTTCTTTTGTGGGGGTGGGAGCAGCTGAGCCTGATCACCTGACTGCCTGCCTCAGAACCTTTTTTTTTGTTTTTAGTTGAACAGTAGACTCTCCCCCAGGTGTTCCAGTTGCCTGTTGAAAAGGCGCTGGGATCACTGTGATTTCCCGTGTGGTGACCCACTGCACTGGCTTAAACAGTGGCATTGAGTTCCATGGTGCTTTCCTTGCCCAGGAATCTCCTGGCCTGGCTCCCTGTTCAGTCCCCTTTATAATCAGATGAATGGGCGACTTCCTGGGGCTTGAATCACTAGATAAAAGGGCACCCAGACCAGTGTATTTTGCACAGAGAACCGCTGCACTGGGGCACAGACAAAGCAGCCACACTGGGCAAAGCAGCCATGCTGACAAAAACAGCCACACTGCCCAAAACAGCCGTGCTGGTGACCCCTGGGTCTCCTCTGCCTGGGAATCTCCTGGTGTGTGGGCAATAAAAATCCATCTGGAAATGTGGCGTCCACTCACCCTCTGCACTTTCACTGGGAGCTGCAATCCTGAGCTGTTCCTAAACAGCCATCTTTCTTCTTAAAAATTTCTAATATTCACTTTGATAAGAAGATTTTTTTTTAGTGAAGATGCTGCATATAATTCAAGAAGAGAATATAGTACATGTTAAAAGAATGATCTTAGACAAATTAAATTTAAGTTTCATTGAACAAAGAGCAATGGGAGAATTGGGCAGCCCTTAGAACCAGAATAGGTTCAGAGTGACTCTGGGGCTGCCACATGGTTGGATAATATTTATAGAAAGAAAAAGGAAAGAAGCACACAGAAAATGGAAAAGTGAGGTACAGAAGCAGCTGGATCGGTTACAACTCAGAATTTGCCTTATTTGAGTATGAGTTGAACAGTCAACTGCCTGTGGTTGGCTGAAACTCATCTGCTGTAATTGGCTGACACTTGGCCTCATATTACAAGAGTAAGTTACAGTCTGTTCACACATCTATTAGAATACAGTACAACAGCCATAGAGAAACATTTAAGCTGAACTTAAAATATGTAGGAGGCAGATTTAGGCTAAACTTAATTTAACAATCCTCTTTTGTCAACCTGAGGCATTTTTGCTTGTTGTTCCATTGTCCAGGACAGCCTTTCTCCACGTGTCTGCATTATTTATTCCCTTGCCACCTTGACATTTTGCTTCTGAGACAGGCCTTCTCCAGCCACACTTTGTGTTTCACCCCCTGCTTTGTTTTTCTTCAAAGTATTGTTGTCATCTGTTGTATTATATGTGCCATTCTTATTCATCTTGCTTATTTCCTGTCTTCCTCACTAGCCTAAACTCCAGGAGGGGAGAGAATTGGGCCCTAACCACTGTGTTGACTATGCTACTTACTAGCAGTTCAAACCTGGGTAAGTCATCAAAAATTTTGATTTCTTAGTTTTCTCATCTGCAAAATGGAAACAAAACAATACCTCAAAGAACTCTACTGAGAGTGAAAAATTCTTTGTAAGCAAAGTCCATAAAACTTTGACTTCTTATGATTACCTAACAAGTCCCAGTGATTATTACCATCTCTCTCACATGAAAGTCCATGTTTCTATATTCTTCTTTATGTGATCATAATCTAAGAACATACAATAATATTATTCTCTATATGATAAACATCTAAGAGCATACATAGTACAATTACATACATAAGAACATATATAACATAAAACATACTATTATGTATGTTCTTAGATTGTCACATAGAAGAGAATATTAGACACATAATAGCTCAAATTTTATATAAAATAATATTTCAGAGTCTAAAACCAAACTCGATTATAATTATACCTTATTTTTTATTAGCTACATTTTTTTATTTGTTAGTGAATCAATCTACAAAGGTTTATGTTATTTAGGTAAATATTCTCAATTACTTTCTAGCAAAGTCCAGAGATAAATTTTAAAGACTATTTTAAGACACTTTATATGGAGTAGAATCTCTTACATATAATAACTCCAGACTCTGGAATCACCACAAAATTAATATTTTTCCAAATGTTTATATAGTGTTTATAAAATTAATGAAATAAACACTTATGAATAAAAATGGCTATATCCCATTTATGTACTTGATTTGTGACCTTTTGACATCTAATATTTAAATCCCATTTAATATTTATTGTACTATATTTAGTTAAAATATTAACAAATGTAATATATCTTGCTCTCTTAAATGTTTTAACTTTATTTAAAATTACATACACAATAACATAAAGGTTAAAAATTAAATCAGTTTACTTGAAGTGTTAATTCCATGTATATTCATCAGTTTCCAGTTGATACAGGTTGACTATGTGTCCCCACCCAAATCTCATGTTGAATTGTAATCTCCAGTGTTGAAGGAGGGACTTGGTGGAAGGAGATTGGATCTTGGGATGGGTGAACTTCCCCCATGCTGTTCTCATGGCAGTGAGTAAGTTCTCAAGAGATCTGGGTTTTTTTGTTTGTTTGTTTTGTTTTGTTTTTGAGAGGGAGTCTTGCTCTGTTGCCCAGGCTGGAGTGCAGTGGTGCAGTGGTGCAATCTTGACTCACTGCAACCTCCATCTCCCAGGTTCAAGTGAGTCTCCTGCCTCAGTCTCCTGAGTAGCTGGGATTACAGGCCCACACCACAAAGCCTAGCTAGTTATTGTATTTTTAGTAGAGAATGGGTTTCACATTGTTGGTCAGTCTGGTCTTGAACTTCTGATCTTGTGATCTGCCCTGGCTTGGACTCCCAAAGTGCTGGGATTGCAGGAGTGAGCCACCACACCCAGCCAGAGATCTGGTTGTTTAAAATGTCTACCACTACTCTCTCTCTCAACACCATGTGAAGATGTGTTTGCATCACCTTTGTCCTTCTGCCATGACTGTAGCTTTCCTTAGGCCTCCCAGCCATGCTTCTAATTAAACATCTTTCTTCAAATAAATTACCCAGTCTCAGGTAGTTCCTTATAGCAGTGGGAGAAAGGACTAATAGACCAGTTTTTTGCTGGAAAATAAAAAACAGAGCAAAACAAAACACATAACCCACATTAGGCTAGCTGGCTTCCCTCCTTTCTTCCCCAATCCCTCCTTCCGTCCTTCCATGATTCCTTCCTCCCTTCCATTCTACCTTCTTTCAACAAATACCTGATAAGATAACCACATGAAGAATGTAGGACTCCTAAGGTTGGTACTTTAGAGAAGATGTGAAAGATTGACTTCTCAGGGGAAATAGCATTGACAGTGGGATAAACTAATGCTGAAACCATCTGCCACTCACAGGATCAAAGGCTACTCCTAGAAGGTTGACCACAGGAATAGCAAACAGGAAGAAACAGATCCCTCTCCTATCACTTCCTCTGAATAATTCTTTATCACTTTTTACTGGCAACTATTAATCTGGTTAAGCACAACTGCCATTTGCAGAGTACTAATATTGGCAACACAACAGTGTAAGTGTAGCCTGAGAGCTTGAGACAGTAGTTCATTAATCATGCCATGGTTTAATGTAATTTTAACCCCAAAATAGGAGATTAAATTATGAAAGCCTACAATCCTTTCTTGATACCTCTTTTTTTATCTGTTTTTAAATATTTTAAGCTCTGGGGTACATGTGCAGAACATTTACCTGTATACCTATGTAACGTTTGTTACATACGTATACATGTGCCATGGTGATTTGCTGCATCCATCCCCCCGTCATCTACATTAGGTATTTCTCCTAATGTTATCCCTCCCCAATCTACCCACCCCCTGCTTTCCCTCCCCTGGCCCTCCCACCACTCGACAGGCCCTGGTGTATGATGTTCCCCTCCCTGTGTCCATGTGTTCTCATTGTTCAGCACCTACTTAAGAGTGAGAACATGTGATGTTTGATTTTCTGTTTTTGTATCAGTTTGCTGAGAATGATGGTTTCCAGCTTCATCCATGTCCCCACAAGGGACATGAACTCATCCATTTTTTTATGGCTGCATACTATTACATGATGTATATGTGCCACATTTTCTTTATCCAGTCTATTATTGATGGACATTTGGGATGGTTCCAAGTCTTTGCTATTGAAAGCAGTGCTGCAATAAACATGTGTGCATGTTTCTTTATAATAAAATGAATTATAACCCTTTGGGTATATACCCAGTAATGAGATTGTTGGGTCAAATGGTATTTCTATTTCTAGATCATTGAGGAATTGCCACACTGTCTTCCACAATGGCTGAACTAATTTACACTCCCACCAACAGTGTAAAAGCATTCCTATTTCTCCACATCCTCTTCAGTGTCTGTTGTTGCCTGATTTTTTGATGATCGTCATTCTAACTGGCGTGAGATGGTATCTCAATGTGGCTTTGATTTGCATTTCTCTAATGATCAGTGGTAATAAGCTTTTTTCTCATATTTGTTGGTTTCATAAATACCTTCTTTTGAAAAATGTGTGTTCGTATCCTTTGCCCACTTTTTGATGGGGTTGTTTTTTTCTTATAAATTTGTTTTAGTTATTTGTGGATTCTGGATATTAGCCCTTTGTCAGATGGGTAGATTGCAAAAATTTTTTTCCATTCTGTTGGTTGCTGTTTCAGTCTAATGATACTTTCTTTTGCTGTGCAGAAGATCTTTGGTTTCATTAGATCCCATTTGTCTATTTTGGCTTTTGTTGCCATTGCTTTTTGTGTTTCAGTCCTGAAGTCTTTGCCTATGCCTATGTCCTGAATGGTATTGCCAGGGTTTTCTTCTAGGGTTTTTATGGTGTTAGGCCTTAATAAGAAGCTACTAAATAAGACCATCACTCATATAAAACTTTGCATAACATTATGCTATTAAGGAGAAGATACTGTATAAATGTCATTTGGTGCCTAGATCTTAAGCCTATTTATAATTCAGGTACAACAAGAGTGAAGAAAGAGCTTTCTGTTGGCCTATTTGTTCAGAAAATTTCAGAAGGTTGTTATAGAAGGCAATCAATCACGTGCCAAATCAATTATCACTTATGAAGCCTAGTGATCATAATGTATTTCATTATTATTGATCTAAAAGAGAAACACCTTAGATATTATTTGTGTGTGTGTGTGTGTGTGCACATGTATGAAGAAAGGAAAAATATAGCTTTACCTACTATGAAAATATACAATAGCTTTTCATATTTGGCACTGCTGATTTTAAAGCATTATGTTACATATATGAAACAATTAATTTTAAGGTGTACACAATTCACTTTTTGATGCATTTATATGCATGTTTACATAATCAATTCAATCAAATTTACATTTATAAAGATTCAGTATAGTAATAGGAATGTAATCTGGAGCCAGATTTCCTGGGCTAATTACCTAAGATACACATGCATTAGTGTTTCCAACTGTATAACGGAGACCTTATGAGAAGGATGAGTTAATACATGAGTCATGCTCAATACAGTGATTAACACAAATAGGTGTTGTCTATTGTGATCACTACTGTGACTAGTATGACCACTAATATACGTAAAGCACTGAGTACAAAGTCATGGGAATATAAATGGAGCAATGCTACAGTTTTAACGTAGTTTCACCACCCTCTTTTAAAAAACATGGCTTTGGAGGGATTTATATATGGGTATATTTTCCTAGGTAGCACCTTTAAGCCACAAAGAATAGCACAATTATTTAAAGGTTTGGAATAAACATATACAAAAACAAAACCACAAATAAATACACATCACTGAAATGAAATATATTACTGACTGAGACACGTACACATGTTGAGGATGCAACAGTGAGTGCAGCAGCTCCAGAAAACTTCATGAAGTGGGAAAAATCAGTGCTTAACTTTGCTGGAGCAACCTTTAGAAAATGAATCATAGTTATATATCAGTAGGGAGGGAATGGAAGAAAACTTCTAGTAACAAGACTGACTTAATGTACAAAAGAAATGATGCCGAGAATGCTAAAGGCTATTTTTCAGATTATTATCTGTATAGCGTGAGGCTAGATTTCAATACATTTTAAGATCTGATATAAAGCATGTTTAATTCTCCCTAACCAAAATAGGAGAGAATCTAATATTTCTAAATAGGAGATATGATAATGAAAATGCCTCTACAAGAAGCTTAGTCAGGCAGTAACATCTGGTTCCTGTTGCAGAGTATTGAAAATGGAGAGAAATGACCAGTAAAGGTGACAGTCTAAGGTGTGACCAGTGAAGATGTTCGTCTAATAATCATTGCATAAAGCAAAATATTATTTGTTTTTTTTTTTAGGCATTTTCCAAGGAAATTGTGTATAGAAAAGCAGAAGAGTAAAATTTAGTAAAGTTGTATGAATAAACTTTGCCCTTTAGGATTCAAACTTGCATACTTGATACAAACATCTGATTTTTGCTCTTTCCATAAAGCGTGTTGAGAAAAATATAAATCGAGGTATTTAAATAAACACAATTATAAAATAAGGCAATTTACATTCTATCAATTTTGAGGTCTTATAGAGGTGAAATTTTTTTCGTATTTGTTTCTCTATTGAGCTTAATTGGCTTGTATTTATGTATTTCTTCTAAGAATTTAGAAATGATTAAAGATTTTTGGATAAAGCAAGACAATTGCATGTTGACATGTTCAATTAGCTGATGATAACTAAAATATTGATTTTTAATGAAGGCAGGCAGAAATCTTTCACCACGGAGGCACAAAGGAAAAATAAAGTCATTCTGTATATAATTGTATACAACATCCTCTTGTATTCTAACAGGAAGCAGAGCTCAGTCTTATTTTATAACCACACTTTCTTCTTATCTCATCTTCCTAATAAAACAGAATATAAGTTATTCTGGGTCAGACGTGGTTTTTCTTTTTTTTCTAATTGGATAGTTCATGATTGGATAAGCCAGATATTTGAGACATCTATAGCAAGTCCTCACTTAGTGTTGTTGATTGGTTCTTCTAAACTGTGACTTTAAGCAAAATGACGTGCTGTATGCCATAGAAACGTAACTCTTGGTTATATTAATTAGCCTATGGTAAAACTGGTTTCATTTCACAGTACATCATTTCACTTAAATTTGCAGTTTTCAAGAACCTATCAATGACATTAAGTGAGAACTTACTACATTTCAAATGAAATGCCATTTTGAATCTCTTCCTGCTTGTTCCTAGATCCATAATTTACACAATATAGCAGACGTTTCCCTGATAAGCATAAAAATTTGGCTATATCATTTGAGGCATTTCAGATATCAAAACTCTGAGAAAGATGCCCTCACTATTAACATACATGTTTCGTTAGCTTTATTTTCTCTTTCATCTTTCTTTATTCAGCACTCTTCTACATTAATAAATGTTAATGTTTCATGATTAAAATCTAAACTATAAATAAAATAGAATATGTAAAGTACTAAAATGTATAAAATGATTATACTATGACAATTTTGAAATAAAAAACAGAATTTGAAAATATATTAGCTGTACAGCATACTTTAATGAACATACATAAAAACAAACTGAATAATAACATCATTTTCAAGACTACTGATTCATGTATTTAAATGACATCTATTCAAGACAGATGCTTATTCCAATTTTCACAGCTTTTTTGAATTCATTTTTAATTAGTAATCCTGCTGACTCCCTCAGGCCTCAATTTAGTCTACAAATTCTCAGATTATTAGTTTTGAGCCAATTTGATTTTTCTTTGTTTATTTATTTTAGGAAGAATTATCCCTGCAGCAATTTTCTTCTACCTGCTATAAGCAGAGATTCATTAGCTCTTATATTTTAACTATGTATTTATTTCAATCAGTTTTCTCTTCTTAAGACATTTATATATGAGTGTGTGTCTGTGTGTGCATGGTACATTGCAGTCTAACAATAAGAGTAATCACTTTGAATATGAATGTTTTAATAAGAATAGTTATTATCAGACTGGATGCAAATATAAGCCCCAACTCTATCTGCATGCAATAAAGCCACTTTAAATATAAAGATTATGATAGTTTAAAAGCATGGAGAAAGTTACCATGATAACCCTAAGCAAAAGAAAGCTGTAATAACTATATTTTAGATAAAGTAACATTTTGAAGAAAGACAATTATCATGGATAAAGAGGTGCACTGCATAATGATAAAGAGGTCGATTCTCCAAAAAGAATACAGTTCTAACCTGTATGTACCTAACAACAAAGCATCAAACTACTTAGGCTAAAACAGATGAAAATAAAATTTGAAAGTGGCAACTCCATAATGATAGTTGGAGAACTCATTATACTCTGCCTTGTCTCACATCCTTAATTGATAGGTAAAGCAGGCAGAAAAGCAACAAAAATATAGACACCTAAAAATAAAAAATCCATTTGATCTAAATAACATCTATAGAATATTCCATCTAAAAACAAGAGTATACATACTTCTCAATTTTGTATTGGTATTCACCAACATAAATCACAGTTTTTGCCAAAAAATACATCTGGAAAAATTAAAAGAATGTAAATCACACGACGTATTTTTCTCTAGTTGCAATGGAATTAATCTGGAAATGAATAACAAAAAATGACTAGAAGTGTCCAAATATATGTTAATTAATCAACATACTTCTAAATAATACATGAGTCGAAGAAGCCTCAAGAAAAATTTAAAAATATTTTGAACTAAATGAGAATGAAAATAACAAGATTTGAGAGAAGGAGCAAGAGCAGTACCTATGGGGGAAATTTATATCAGTAAGTGCACATGCAAATAAAATAAAATAAAATAGTTAAAATTAATGACTTAAAAACTTAAATTGGAATTAATCACTTAATTTAATTAATAACTTCTTAAATTCCACCTTAGAAAAATACAGAAATAATAGTATATTAAAGTTAAATCAAACATAAAGATAATATAAAATATAGCAGAAATAAAAGAAATTCAAATTTTTTAAAATAGAAAAAATTATAAAAAACACAAAAGTGATTTTTTTAAAAAAATTAATATTAATAAACCTCTAATCAGGCTAATCAGGAAAACAAGTGAAAAGACACAAATTGACAACATCCATAATGAGTTTTCATTAGTGCTGATTCAACAGACACTGAAAGGATAAGAAAGTAATACTTTCAACAACTGTATGTCCATGAATTTCATTACTTGAATGGTACAAATTTCACAGAAGACACAAACTGCTAAACTTGCTGAAGAAAGCATATATAACTGGAATAGTTCTATATCTATAAAAACTGTAAAATTCAAAGTTAAAAGTGACAAAAAATAAAACACAATCACAGGTAGTTTTAGTAGTGTATTCTACCAAACATTTAAAAAATGTCATGCAGATTTTCCTCAGGTTTTTTTCCCCATAATTAAAAGGAAGGGTGAACATTTCTCAACTAATCTTAGGAGGTCAGCATTACTGTATAAAAAATCAAGTAAATACATTACAAGAAAAAGACACCATAGGCCAGTACAGCTTATGAAAATAGACACAGAAATCCTAAAAAAAAATTGTTGAATTGGATACAGCAAAGATAAAAAGTACAGTGTGGCAGTAGAAGTGGAATTCATTGCAAAAATGCAGGAGCAGTTTTGTAATTCAGAATAACTGCATGGTTATTTCAATAAATGTAGAAAAATAGACAATATTAACATCCTTAAATAATACAAAATCCTAAAAAATATAAGAACAAAAGAAAAACAAGTAAATTTTTTAATGTAATACATAGTATATAAGAAAAGTTTATAGCCACCATTGCATTTAACAATTAAAGATAAAACACTTTTTCTCTAAGATCAAAAACTGGGCAAAATATCCTCTTCTGAGGCTACTCTTCAGCATTATTTGGGACATCTTAGTTTGTGAAGTAAGTTAGGACAATAAGGTATAAAGTCTAAACATCAGAAGGAAAAAAATAAATATGTGAATTTGTGGATGCTGTGATGTCTATGTAGTTAACTTCAAAGTATCTTAAAAATCCTGGACCTAGTAAGCCAGCATAACAAAGTCACATGAAATAAGATTAATATACAAAAGTCAATTGTTTGTTTATATATTAACAATGTACAAATGGAGTTTTTAAATGCGATTTTTAATTTTATTAAAAAAATGGAAATACTTTGGCAAAAATATTCCAAAATATGTACATGATTTATATATGGGAAGACAGAAAACACTGATTGAAAAATTAAAGACCTAAATAAATGGAAAGGTATTCTACGTTCATGAATCAGAAGACTTATTACTAAGAAGTTAATTTTCCCAGAGTGATCAGTAGATTCAATACAATCCCAGTCAAAATCCCAGTAAGGCTTTTAGAGATACCAACATCCTGGTTCTTAGTTGGATACAGAAGCAAAGAAACTAAGATAGCCAACGCAATTCTGAAAAAGAACAAAAATAGAAGATTCACATGACCCAATTTTTCAATTATCATAAAGCTACATTAGTTAAGACAGAGGATTCTGGTGAGAGAACAAATACATTGATCAGTAAAATAGAATAGAGAAATTAGAAAGAGACATGAATCCACACAAATATATTCAACTAATTTTGACAAAGGCAAAATGACATGTTGATGGATAATGACTAAAAGTTTTGCTAGAACAAAAAAAATCTACAGAACATAGATTTGGTAATGAATTCTTAGATCCAATACAAAAAGTATCATCTGTGAATAGAAACATTAATAAATCAAACTTTAACTTAAAACCTTTTTGTTCTACTACATTATTAAGAGAATAGAAATACAAATTTCAAACTGGATAAAAACTTTTGTAAATCAAGTATTTGATAAAAGACTTATTTTGAATCTATACAAAGAGCTCTTAAAACTCAATAATAAGAAAGAAATTCCTCAATTAAAAGGAAACAGATCCAAACAGATGACACCTCACCAAAAAAAAAAAAAAAAAAAAAAATCCAGATGGACTGTAAATAAAATATTTTAAAGATGCATATATTTGTTACTGTGGAAATGCAAATCAAAAACAAAAAATGAGAAATCACTATACAATTGTTAAATTGGCTAAAAACTCAAAACTATAAAAACTGAATTGTGCAGACAATGCAGAGCAAGAACTCTTTTTCCTTGCTGGTATGAATGCACAATAGTCCAACTTTTAAAA
Source organism: Saguinus oedipus (assembly GCA_031835075.1). Lineage (NCBI taxonomy): Eukaryota > Metazoa > Chordata > Mammalia > Primates > Cebidae > Saguinus > Saguinus oedipus. The sequence goes on from CM063171.1 coordinate 14,305,692, forward strand.
AAAATATATCTTTCGTTGATCTTCAGTTTCTGGGGTACATGTGCAGAACATGCAGGATTGTTGCATAGGTACATACATGGCAAGGTGATTTGCTGCCTCCATCCCCATCACCTGTATCTGGCATTTCCCCCCACATTATCCCTCCCCAACTCCCTACCCCTCCCTGCATCGATGTGTTCTCATTGCTCAACACCCACCTCTGAGTGAAAACATGCAGTGTTTGATTTTCTGTTCTTGTGTCAGTTTGCTGAGAATGATGATTTCCAGATTCATCTATGTCCCTACAAAGGACACAAACTCATTGTTTTTTATGGTTGCATACTATTCCATGGCGTATATGTGCCACATTTTCTTTGTCTAGTCTATCACCGATGGGCATTTGGGTTGGTTCCAGGTCTTTGCTATTGTAAACAGTGCTGCAATGAACATACATGTGCATGTGTCTTTATAACAGAATGATTTATAATCCTTTGGGTATATACCCAGTAATGGAATTGCTGGGTCAAATGGAATTTCTATTTCTATTTCCTTGAGAAATTGCCACACTGTCTTCCTCAATGGTTGAACTAATTTGCACTCCCACCAACAGTGTAAAAGTGTTCCTATTTCTCCACATCCTCTCCAGCATGTGCTGTCTCCAGATTTTTTGATGACTGCCATTCTAACTGGCATGAGATGGTATCTCATTGTGGTTTTGATTTGCATTTTTCTAACGACCAGTGATGATGAGCATTTTTTCATGTTTGTTGGCCTCATGTATGTCTTCTTTTGTAAAGTGTCTGTTTATATCCTTCACCCATTTTTGAATAGGTTTGTTTGTTTTTTTTCATGTAAATCTGTTTTAGTTTTTTGTAGATTGTAGATATCAGCCCTTTGTCAGATGGGTAGATTGCAAAAATATTTTCTCATTCTGTTGGTCGCCAGTTCGCTCTAACAATTTTTTCTTTTGCTGTACAGAAGCTCTGGAGTTTAATTAGATCCAATTATTTCAGGTTTTGTTGTCAATGCTTTTGCTGTTTTAGTCATGAACTCCTTGCCTATGCCTATGCCTATGCCTATGCCCTGAATGGTTTTGTCTAGGTTTTCTTCTAGGTTTTATGGTGTTAGGTCTTGGTTTAAGTCTTTAATCCTTCTGGAGTTAATTTTAGTGTAAGGTGTCAGGAAGGGATCCAGTTTCTGCTTTCTGCATATGGCTAGTTAGTTTTCCCAACACCATTTATTAAACAGGGAATCCTTTCCCCATTGCTTTTTCTGTTGAGTTTGTCGAAGATCAGATAGTTATAGGTGTATGGCATTGCCTCTGAAGCCTCTGTTTTGTTCCATTGGTCTATATCTCTGTTTTGGTACCAGTACCATGCTGTTTTGATTACTGTAGCATTGTAGTATAGTTTGAAGTCAGGTAGCATGATGCCTCCAGCTTTGTTCTTTTTACTTAGAATTGACTTGACTATGTGGGCTCTCTTTTGGTTTCATATGAAGTTTAAGGTGATTTTTTCCAGTTCTGTGAAGAGGGTCATAGGTAGCTTGATGGGGATAATGTTGAATCTATAAATTACTTTGGGCAGTATGGCCATTTTCATGATAATGATTCTTCCTAATGATTACTTATGCCTATTCCATGGTCATAAGACATCTTTCTGTGTTTTCCTTTAATAGATCTATTGATTTGACTTTGACATTGACGACTTACCTCAATCTGAAATTGGCTTTAGGGTACAGTTCGAGGTAGTGATAAAGATACATCATCTTTACAAGGATATCAATTGACCCAATATAAGCTGCTGAAAGAATCATTTGACTTCTATCCTATTTCACTGCTCAGTATCTGACTGTTTTAATTTCCATAACTTTATAAAAAATTCTTGGATATGTGATAGTGTTTCTCTTCTCCTTCAATATACCATGTTTTTCCTTTTCTTCAAAATGCCATGGGTACAGGAGTTTCAGAGTAACTATATGAGGAGCTTGACAGACCCTTTTCTCAGCACAACAACAATTAAAATGATGGAAAAAATTTTAACATGTTTAATGTTGCTGAAAATTGTTCTAAGAGCATACAACAATTGGAGAAACATTTACCCAAACAAATCTTCTAAGTCTTGGTAGAAGAGGAAAAAAAAAATCTGTGGCTCTTGACCTTTATCCATGATACTGTAAGTATTCTGTACAGATGTGGCCAAGGAAAAGAGGGTTCACTCAACCCCAAGCTCTCAGTCTAGTGCTATGGTTTCACCCAAATAAGAACAAATGTCAGACTTACCTAATTCCCTCTCCAGCTTCTTGTTATAAAAACCATATTTTGTGTTATCACGAACCAGATAAACCACACAGCTTCCACTCACAGTGTGAGAGTCCTTCCCAGGCACAAAAGGCCTAGAGTACTGAGTCCTCTGTTTTCCTTGCCCCAGTTTGCTTACATATCTGAGGTTCTATGCCCAGCAGAGCAAGTCAAGAAGACCATGGTCTACCATCTTCATTCCATTCCTCTTGCAGAAAGGAGATGTCACTCCAGTAGAGTGGTTCATTGTTCCCACTTCCAACTCCTGTATAGTGTCACAGATGTTCTGCTTATAACGACCGACTGAGGAGACTGACTTTATTTAGTAGAAAATGAAGAAGTTAATGAATAAGAACATTGTTGAGGATAATGGAGGTTGGGTGGCAAGCAATTAATAAAGGGCCAGTAACTTTATGAAATTTATAGCCACAAGCAAAATGGCAGGCCAAACAGAAGTTTAACAGAGACAACAAGGCAAAGAGAGAGCGAACAAGATTTCTCCTGGGATGACAGTCATAACAGAATGTCAGAAGGCTGTGCACATGTGCTAGGGTGCAGCCATTAGAATCAGAGCATGACGTGTTACAGACTTGAAGTTCTTCAGGCTACACTGAAATCTGTCAGCAAAATATAGGAGTCTCACTGAGTGTAGGGGATTAAACACAGTTTCTGATCAAACACTGGCTATACAGAAAGCAACTCTGAACATCAGTAAAGATAAATTATATGAAAGAATCAAATGGAAGTTTTTAAGGTAAAAAGTATGATAATTAAAATAAATAATTTCATAGAGGAAATCAACTGAAGATTTGAGCAAAACAGAAAAATACACACTTGAAGATAGATTATTAGCAAGCAGAAATATCTCTTAGAAAATAAGAAACAAATATCATCAATGCCTCTGAGAAGTATGTGACACAGTTTGAAGCAGTGGGCTGAAACCTTTATTTCCTTTAAAATATTTTTTTAAAAACAGTTTTTTGAATATTATCTCTATTTAATTATCTCTTTATGTTTTCTGTGTAACTCCAGTATTATAAATGTGGGAACTTTTTGTATATTCTGTACACCTCTTACCTTCTTACTTATGCTTTTTGTGTGTGCTTCAATGTAGGATTTTTTTCCATTGATTTACTGTAATCTAATCTATCCAGTCTATTGTTTAGGTATCTACTGAGTTCTTATAGTATACTGTAATTTTAGTTCTAAAATATTCATTTGATGATGTTCAATTCAAAGTAAAGAAATATTTTATATTCTTTATTATATTTTATACATTTTCCCCTGCTTTAAAACATTAATCACAGTCATTTTTAAAATGTTTTCTTGGTCCATGTTTGCATCATCTTGACCACATTTTTAGTTTCTCCTGTTTCTTTATTTTCTTCTGCTTTGTTTATTCTTTAATACAAGCACACAATTTTTTTTTTACTCTTAGCCTGTATGGAAATGTTTTATTGCATGCTATTATGTATAAAACAACAACCATGGGAGTTCTAGGTGGCTCCACTAAAGATTTGTTCCTCTTTCCTCTGTTAAAAAGGTAAGCTGAGGACCTGATTACCTAAATGAATCACAGGAGTTTTTAGTAAATCTTGGACAAATTCTCCTTTGTTTATATAGCTCAGGTTTGTGGCCTGCTAGATTTTCAATTGGGAGTTTATGTGGCTCTATTTCCTCGGCTCTGAAAGATGAGGATTAATCAATATCATTTAAGGGTCCAGAAACCAGCTCTCCAGCCTCTTGTCACATGCAAATTCAAAATCAGATAAATGTCTTAGGAAGAGACATACTTGTGCTTTAGACAAGCCCTGTATTACCATGACTAATTTCCAAAATAGGACATGATTTCAGGAAACTGCTTTTTTGAAATTTTAAATTAACTCACCAGCATCCCACAAAGTCTTAAAACATAGTAAATGTGATTTAGGGGGAAGTAATTATGAATTGAAGGCTCCAAAATGTCTAATTTGTGAACCTAGTTCTGTGTAGTAACTAAGAGGATTGGTGGTTTTTCTTTTTCTCAGCAGAGGTCTCCAAACTGAGTCAAGCCCCATCTTCAATTCACATTCAGCATCTGCAAGTGATACAGAAGGAAACAGGGCTGAAAATCTAACTTCCGAATTGTATTCCGTGCCTGACATTTTTATTCACTTAGTCCTCATTGCCTACAGAGCTCTCTGACGGCCTTAAAACATGGTTGTTTAATTGGGATTTTTGAGGGTTTTTTTCCAAATGAAACCAAGATTTAGTACATGATACATAGAATTCTAAGCATCTTCTTTATCCTATTTTATAAGCAACATTACAAGAAGTTTAGTGGTGTTATCATCTTCTCATTTCAGATTTTGAAGAAATTCTATCTAATTTTAAATCATTTCCCTAAGATGGTCAATGGTGGTACTGAGAAAAGTTCAAAACTGTATTAATCTGTTCTCATGCTGCTAATAAAGACCTACCCAAGACTGGGTAGTTTATAAAGGAGAGTGGTTTAATGGACTCACTGTTCTACATGACTGGGGAGGCCTTACAATCATGGCAGAAGGCAAATAAGGAAGAAAATCACATCTTACATTTCAGCAGGCAAGAGAAAGCACGTACAGGGAAACTCCCCTTTATCAAACTGTCAGATCCTGTGAGACTCATTCACTATCATGAGAACATAAAGGAAAAAACCCACCACATGATTTAATTACCTCCCATTAGGTCCCTCCCACAATGCATGGAAATTATGGGAGCTACAGTTCAAGATGCGATTTGAATAGAGACACCACAAACCCGCATAAAAAATCTTCTGTTGTCCTCCTTTGTATCTAGGTAAGTACTATGTCACTTAGAGTTCTCACAAAATGAGAAACCAGGCCCTGAGATAATCACAAGCATCAACAAGATGTAGCTATCACTATTAGAACTGGAGATCGAAGGAAGGGGTTGGGATTCCCAACCGCTGAGGATACAGCAGCTGTTTCAGCTGCTGCTGAAACCTGTGAAATTTGGTGGAAAGCTAAATGACCTGGGACTCAGAATTCTGAAGGTAAGTTGCTTGATAGCTGTGCTGGTGTTTTGGGGCATTACAATACTATTGGATTTGGGAGTTACTAAATATATATAGTGTTAAATTTAATTAAAATTTTTTCTTAAGCTGCCTCCCTTTAACTCCCTATGTAGAAAACTGCAGCCTAACTTAAACAATCTTGTAACAAATATCTAAGTCCCAGCCAGTCACAGCAGCTGAGCTTTAGTTAATCATAGATCACTGATATGGTTTGGCTCTGCGTACCTACTCAGATCTCATCTCAGATTGTGATCTTCAATTCCCCACCTGTAGAGGAAGGGACCTGTAATCCCACATGCTGAGGGAAAGAGATGATTGGATCATGGGGATGGTTTTTCCCATGCTGTTCTCACGATAGTGAGTGGTTTTCACAAGATCTGATGGTTTTATAAGTGTTTGACAGTGCCTCCTTCACACTTACTCACTCTCTCTCACCTGCCACCATGTAAAATGTGCCTTGCTTTCCCATCTACCATGATTGGATGTTTCCTGAGGCCTCCCTAGCAATGCAGAACCGTGAGTTAATTAAACCTCTTTCCTTTATAAATTACCCAGTCTCGGGTAGTATCTTTATAGCAGTGTGAAAATGGACTAATACAGTGACCAACTGATCAGACCATGTCCATATAAGGCAAATATCTCACCATCCCATGTCTAAATAAGGCCAATGTCCAGCTGTGATCAATGAAGCTGTCATGGTGCATCATGTTAAATTTCTGTCTATAGGTACTAGCTGTCTGCATTGCTGGGTGGAACTCTCTGAACTCCTGTTTCTGACTGCTGCCCAATTCATAAACTGCATTTTATGTAAATAAACTCTACTAAATTTATTTTTTCAAAGTTTTTCTTTATACAATGTTAATAACATGCAGACTGAAAGCTACTGATGCTGTCAAGGTGAAAGCTGTTACTGAGGCAACACTGACATAAACATCCATCAAACAGTTCTCTCAGCTTTCCAGTCTCCCTCTAGTTCCATTCATTGGTAGATACTTATAGGGAGAGAACTGACAATGAAGAAATGTGATTTTTAGTTTCTCATTTTCCCTGTGACAAAGCAGAGCAAACAGGAAGAAAGTTGCATTGAGACAGCAAATTACCACACACACAGACATGCACATGCACACACACACACATGTGCACACATGAACATACATCACTACCACTCATGAGCTGTGCCTTTGCTTGGGATGCCCAACGAGACTAATTCCATGAAAAGTGAATCAGTAAATATGCTTAAAATAATGAAAGGCAGAGCTGTAATAGGAATGTCCTTTATTTAATGGCTAATGTTTTTAATCCATTTAGATATCTCTGGGATTTTCTTTCAATGATCTCTGAGATATATACTAAATATACACTAACATTTAATATAATAAATATATACTAAATATACACTAACATTTCTACTGCCATGACACACTATTAAATGGGGAAATTTCATTAAGGATTGAGTTTATGTTCTGAAATTGTAAATTTTTGCTATTCTTTCTAAGGTAAAATTTAAATATTTTGTTTTTCCTTGGGTGTTATTTTTGCACATCATCCAAAAAAGTAACAAATAATAAAGTAAAATAAAAATGGGAATCCAAAAACTAAAGTTAGGTAAATCTTTTTATATACCTCTGTTTTCACTTTTCTTTGATGGGGTGGGCCACTATCAACACCATCAGTGCCATTTATCAGGCTGTTGGGTTTCCACTTTTGGTTGCAATGGCAGTTACGTTTATTGCCACAGATTCCTCTCATGTTGCAGGTCTTAGGAGCAAGTACTTCCCAAAGTGGCATGTGGATATACTTCTTGTCAATGCATACTAGTTCTGCACAACACTCTGTACTATCTTTCGCTTCTCCAATATCAGATATTGTCATCCCCAAATGGCAGTATTCCAGCAGATGATATGAGTGAAATGAGTCAAATGCACAGTAGGATAATCTCTCAAATTAGGAATTTCTTTCATGTTCTCACACTGAGCTCTTCTATGCAGATTGTTACATGAGATATTACATTTTACATATGTAGTGCCACTGATACCACAGTGACCAAAACGTTCACCTTGGATATTCATCTCACTATAGCAACTCTGATTTGCACTCTTGACTTTTTTGCCAAAATTTGTCTACACCATTCATCATGGATATTACATCTCTTTTCATAATAGCCTCCAATCACACAAGGAACCCTGTCCTGCACATACGCATCTCCTGGACAATTATGCAAGTTCTGTTGCACCACTCTGGAAGGTCACATCCATCGTCCTCTTCTCTACATACCTTGCCTGACGGGATGAACTGCAATGAAACTCCAATGCACAGGCAGCCCCAGATTTCAGAGCGCAGTTTGCCAAATTACGTGAATCTTTTTTACACAATTGTAAAGAACCACAGTTGTATGCCTCATTTACTTCAACCACACCATGCGCACAGCATGGCTTTCTGAAGATGACCTCAGAATTTGCTGAATTGTGTAAGCACTTCTTTAATTTTCTTTTTTAACAGTGGTGGCCACTTACTCAGCATAACGGCAACCTCAATTGCTATACCTACTTTCATGTGTCACTATTTCAAACATTATGTCTCAATTTTTTCCCTTCATGAACATTGTGTATTGTTATTGTACTCCATGCCCAAATTACAATCATGTTCATGTAGCACAATCAATGCAAAAAAAAAATGTGTCACCTATGAAACTACTAATTCCACAATTAAAAGGAAGGCTGCATACTGTTCCAACATAGCCTAAACCATGAAATTTAGGGTTTCTGTGCCTTACAAAAGCTTGTGTAGCATTATGGTGTATGCAGGAATTAAAGCTGACATTTTTCATTTGCAAAATTGTCCCAGAAATGGAATTTTTTTCTTCAGAGACAGGGGTGGCAGTCCAGACCTCAGTTCCAAGAAAAACGACATCAATGTGGTTAAATAAGCATTGATTTCATGGATAACCGTGACCATTTTCTCCTGAACTTTCAAGATATTATTTTGCTGATAGAAGAATTGTTTATAGTCTACCGCCACTGCTAGTTCAAGAATCCATCTGTGACTCCCCCAGCCCTCACAACCACTTTGCATGCAATTGGTTTGTTCTTGTTTTTCTACTTCCTTGTGTTTCAACATTTGGTTATTAATTGGAGATTTTTCTGTCTTTTTGATGTGGAATATTTACTGCGATAAACTTTTTTTTCACTTTTATTTTTTATTTTTTTATTATACTTTCAGTTCTGGGGTCATGTGCAGATCGTGCAGGATTGTTACACAGGTATCACATGCCATGGTGGTTTGCTGCATCCATCTCCTCGTCATCTACATCAGGTATTTCTCCTAATGTTATCGTTCCCCAATACCCCCACCCTCTGCTATCCCTCCCCTAGCTCCTGACCCCTAGCAATGTTCTTGCTGCATATTAGAATTTTCATATATAGTGTTGGTACTTTCATTTGTTTCAAAAAAAAAAAAAAAAACTAGTTTCTGCCTTAATTTTGCTTACCCAAAGATTATTTAGAAGCAGATTGTTTAATTTTCATGTATTTTTATAGTTTTGAGAATTCTTCTTGTTATCAATTTCTTGTTTTATTCCATGTGGTCTGTGGTCTGAGGAGAGTAACATAAATTACTACAATTTCTATGGAAAACAGGATGAATATTTCTCAAAGAAGTAAAATTACAACTACCATTAGATCCCACAATTACAGTACTGGGTATCTACTCAGAGTTTCCTCTATCAACCACTATATCAAAAAGATATACCCACACTTATGTGCTTATCATAGCATTATTCACAATAGCAAAGCCATGGAATCAACCTAAGTGTCCATCAATCGATAATTAAATAAGAAAATGTGGTATATATATATGCCATGGAATGCAATGCCATCATAAAAAGAAGGAAAATACATATTTTGTTGCAAAAAGTATGAAGCTGGAGGTTATTATCTTAAGTAAAATAATTCAAAATCAGAAAGTCAAATACCGCATGCTCTCTCTTATAACTGGGAGCTAAACAATGGGTACCTATGGACACACAGAAAGGAATAATAGACCTTGGATACTCCAAAAATGGGAGGACAGGAGGAGGGTGTCAGCTGAAAATGTCTGTACTGGGTCTGAGCATGCTGGCTCACACCTGTAATCCCTGCACTTTGGGAGGTCAAGGCAGGTGGATCACCTGAGGTCAGGAGTTTGAGACTAGCCTGGTGAACACGGTGAAACTCTGTCTCTACTAAAAATACAAAACTTAGCTGAGAGTGGTAGTGAGCACTGTAATTCCAGCTGCTCAGGAGGCTGAGGCAGGAAAAATTGCTTGAACCCTGGAGGTGGAACTGGTAGTGAGCCAAGATCGTACCACTGCACTCCAGCCTGGGTGACAGAGTAGGACACCACCAAAAAAGAGAAAGAAGAAAGAAAGAAGGAAAGAAAAAAGAAAGAAAGAAAGAAAAAGAAAGAAAGAAAGAAAGAAAGAAAGAAAGAAAGAAAGAAAGAAAGAAAGAAAGAGGGAAGGAAGGAAGTGAGGGGAGGAGAGGAGAGGAGAGGAAAGGAAAGGAAAAGAAGAAAGAAAAGAAAGAAAATTTACCTATTGGGTACAATATTCATTACTGGGGCAATGGATACGCTAAAAGCCCAGACTTCACCACTACAAAATATATCCATGTGAGAAAACTGTACCTGTACACACTAAATCTATTTAAAAACAAAAGTTGATGGCAAAATGAAGTGCCTTTAGAAATAAAAAGGAAATCAATGAACTTCAGAAAGGAAGGGAAGGCTCTAGTGAAGGTAATATTGTTTTACCGATGCAAAGGCATCAAAATCCCTGGTAATTTTAGGATTATAAGGTAATGAGCTCCAGAGTCCCACCTCCACAAGTATTTATGCCATGTATGAGAATGTATTTACATGTCTTATATAAAAATACAAATCAAGAAATTATCTTGGTAATACAAATATATTATCACATATTTGTGTAAATGAAAAGTCTGGTACTAGAACATGCCTGGCTGAAATGCTGACTTGTTGCTTTGTTCTTGAATAACACAGTTAAACCATGTAATATGTAGACACTATATACAGAAGCATAAATGAATGATACAGGTCAGAATAAGTTAGTGATTTAGAGCATGAATGTTGTCAGAATGTGTGGGGCAAAGATACACTTTAGAGATTTGTAAAATTACATTCAATATTTTACATTTAAATACCTTTTTTAAAAATTTACCTGCTGTGGGCCTTCACAGTCTGCCTCAGGTCATTAAAGTAATGAAATTATTAAAGTAATGAGACTAGGAACTATTAATCCATTTGGTTAAGAAAAAAGGAGGGAAGAGAAATTTGTTATGAAGAACCTAAATAAAATACACCAATCAAATACCACTTCCCATGGTTGGTAATGCAAAAATGAAAGATCTCAGATTCAGCACATATCTTCTCCTGGACCCTGGTCTATTTCTCTTTAGTTTTTCCTTTACCTTGATTTTAAGTTTTTTTGATTTTTTTTTTTAATTTGGAATCATATTTCTGTCACTTACAAAATCTTCCTTTCATAAAAGCAATAACAATCCCTTCTCTGTTTACGTATATTTATGGAGGGCTCCTTATAGTAAAGATTACAAATATTATATCGCAGCAATGTAAAACCCAGAAAATGGGAAGAATTTTAGATGTTCGGCCGTAATTTGACACTTCCAAACTACTGAACTGGCAGCCATTTCATTATATCATTATTTACCTTTCTTCCTTGATCTTACAACCACGTCCCAAATCAATCCTGAACAAACTACAGAGAATTGGGTGTCCGATGCTACTTTCTTCTCTGCCAATGATCTTGTCCATATTCTCACTGTGTTTAGCAAGCATGTGAACAACCCACGGAGCACCCAGGTTTTTCTTTGTTTTTACCCTTATGACTCATCCACAATGATCTTTAGCCCTTGACCTATGACCGTGATCTATATTTTATCACCCTCAACCATCCTGACTCTTATATATTAAATAGCTAACCATAACTTTTATTCTTAATTGAAACATGCTTATCAAATGTATAGAGGAGCCAAATCACTTTTCTTTCCCTCCTTCCCATTTTTCAAGTTCCCCTCCTTGTGACTTTCATCCGCAGAGCCTGCTCTAAACTCCATCCCTTAAGTGAAAATCAATACTGTCTTCATTTTTGCAAGTTGTAATTAGTACTGAATTTCAATAATGGTAGTTTAAGTAGTAAAACTAATGATTTCTTGTTTAATGCTTATTTAATGCAGGGACAGATATTTTTCTTAGTCTTTTGTTTTGTCATTGCAGATCTGTGGCAGGGGACTTTTTTCAGTCTGAACATTATACTCCTCATTAAAGTGATGAGAGGGCCTTGATTGCTTGGGTGAAGTAATCAAGTGAAATAAAGGGGAAACTTACCTTACAAAATTTCAAAAGCACATAAGAGGAAAGCAAGATCATTAGAAAAAATTGTTGACGACAACACCTTTAAATTGTGAGTAAAATCCTGATATGCTGATTTGCTCTCCATGTCTCTTTTTGATATAAATTTGTTAATTATTATTGCATGTAAATTTTTGTTGTGATGGAAAACGATTATTTAAAAATAATGTAGCCTTGTTGAGAGTGAACTTGACCTATATAAATCTGTCAGAAATGTATTCCTAAGACCTCACCTTGCAAGCATATAGTAGGACGACTCTAAGGAATGTTTGAGCCAGACTATCTTTGCATTCTCTACGTTATTGATTGATTGATTGATTGATTGATTGATTGAGACAGAGTTTCTCTGTTGTTACCCAGGCTGGAGTGCAATGGCGCGATCTCGGGTCACCACAACCTCCGCCTCCTAGGTTCAGGCAATTCTCCTGCCTCAGCCTCCTGAGTAGCGGGGATTACAGGCACGCAGCACCATGCCCAGCTAATTTTTTTGTATTTTTAGTAGAGATGGTGTTTCACCATGTTGACCAGGATGGTCTCGATTTCTTGTCCTCATGATCCATCCACCTGGGATTACAGGCTTGAGCCACCATGCCCAGCCTCTTTACGTTATTTTATACAGTGACTCCAGAGGTCACATCTCCCGAGGGAATATAACATTTTCATTAGTTATGATGTGGTATAGTGTCATAATAGTGTAGAGACATCAATGGATACCACCATATATCATCTTTTATAAATTCTGTTTTCTTCTTTCCACAGTTTCATCAAATTAATCAATCACTGTATTCTAATTATCACCTATTTTCTCACTCTCATTTATAATTTAATTCACGTTTTTTAAACTGTAAGTAACCACACATTAAACACAACATAGATGCTCTGAACCAAATAAATAGAGTAGAATAAGAAATAATACAGAGTATAGCTACTCCTCTAGATCTGAAGAAAGTGTGTGTGTGTGTGTGTGTGTGTGTGTGTGTGTGTGTGATGTTGATTCATGCCTGCATAAAAACTGATACTTCTCTACTTCAGAGCTAACTTTTAAATGACTTACAAACTGATTAATTGATTATAGCTAATTTGTTGTTCATTTGTACCACCCATCTCTGAACAAAGTTTTTAATTTAAGACCTAACGTGACAAGAAGAAAGGTAAACCTCCTCCTTCAATTATCACTCATTCAAGTTCCAGATTTACCTAACTAGCAACAAAAATCTCTCATTTTCATGACAAGTGGCTAAGATTCCTAATATTCCTCCCTACTCTGGCTCTATCATCTCCACCAAATTTTATTTGTAATTACTCTTCAATGTGAATAAATCTGATTTCCTTACCCTATGTTATAGCTCCCTACATACAACATAACCATTTAGCCATTTGTACTTTCGTTCATACCATTAACCTGGTCACAGATTAATTTTCCTTAACATTGAACCACATCATAGAATATTTGCAGAAGTTCCAAAACGAGTTCAGCCTCATTAAAAAATATTTTCTAAGGGATCCAGATGTCAGTAATTGTTTGTATCTTTCTTTTTAATGTCACTGAATAACTCAGAGACATTTAGTATCTACACATAAAGATGCTTTCTGTATTGCAGAGAACTGTCTTCAGTAAGAATAGAAAAAAAAATAACAAAATTTAGAAGAAAAGAGAGATGAATAAAGTAACAGTGTGGGAATAAATTTCATAAGTAAATTGACTAGTTGGCAGTTTAAGAATACCAATCTGAGAAAATTGCTTTTAGCAAGTTGACTGGGGGGAAACCATGGAAACAAGATCAGTTAAATTTTATCCTTGAGAGTTTACCTGTGGGAAAAAAAGAGATTAATAATATCTGCAAGTTTGTTATCTGCCAGTGTCTTTTTATTGCCCCTCCATCTTAGGAAGTCAAGTTCTATACCTTTCCCTCATTGGACTTTCTCACTTTCTCTCCAGCTTTTATCACAATTTATTCTTAAAGGAACAGATTTGAACACGGTGGTTTTAATTTCTGTTTTGGTTTACCAAGGCTGCCATAACAAGTAACAGAGAATGAACGGCTTAAACAATAGAAATGTATTGTCTCACAATTCTGAAAACTAGAAGTACAATATCATGGTGTTCTCAGGGCCAATAGGTTCCAGGGAAAGCTCTTTTTTCCGGTTTTTATTATAGCTTCTTGGTTTGTGACAGCATACCTCCAATCTTCATCTGCTGACTTCTCTGTGTCCAAAATTTCTTCCTTCTACAAGGACACTTTTTTACATCAGACAATACAGACTTTTAGCTGAAACTGTAAAAAGAGACAAAGAAGGTTGTTACATAATGATAAAGGTCAATTCATTACAAAGACATATAAAAATAATAGCTATATATGTATCCAACATCAGAGTACATAAATATATGAAACAAACATTGACAGATCTGAAGAGAGAAATAGAAAGCATTTTGAAAGTAGTAGGAGATTTTAATACCCCTTCAATAATGGATGCAACATTCAGACAGAAAGTCAATAAGTAAACAACAGATTTGAACAAAACTATAGAACAAACGGACATAACAGACATATGCAGAACATGCCACCTAACAGGACTAGAATCCATATTCTTCTTAAGTATGCACAGATTATTCTCCAGGATAGATTAATTATAATTGCAGTCTCCCTGAATGTATTAAGACTTACTTTGTGATGAAATCACAGCAAGTCTTAATACATTCAGGGAGACTGCAATTATACCAAATACCAACTAGTAGTCAAAAACAGAAGAAAAACTAGATAAATTCACAGATATGTAAAAAATAATGCATTCACTCTCGAACAACCAAGAAGTCAAGAATGGAATCAAAAGGTAAATTTAAAATACCTTAAGACAAAAATGAAAACAGAACATTTCAAAACTTATTGGATGGAGTAAAAACAGCACTAAGAGGAAAGCTGACAATAAGAAACAACTATTATACAAAAAAAGAAAGATCTTAAATAGAAAAGTTAACTCTACATCTTGAGCAACTAAAGAAAAATAAAAATCAATAAAACTAAGACATGGTTTCTCTGAAATGATGAAATAAAAACCGCTTAGCTACAGTAAGAAAAAAAGATAAGATTCAAATAAGTAAAATTAGAAATGAAACAAGACAAATCCATATTGATAGTCATAAGCCAGTTGACAGGGAATAGATTGTCTTCCATCAAACAGAAATCTTTAAATGAATCTGTCATGAAATTAAAAATCAAAATCCATACTAATGTAACCAGAGAAGACAAATAATTGTCATGTGTAAGTCAAAATCAGAATACAAACTCAAGCTACTCTTTCATAAGAAACACTTTGCAGTTATATAAGTCACTAAAGATAGTCAACCGCATGCTTAAATGTTCTAGAAGTGCCAACGTACATGTTCAAACAGCACATTTTATTATCAATACCTTGGTGAAACCTCCAGATATATGTCAAGAATAACTGAAAGACTAACCTAAGACTCCAATCAGATATTTAAAGTAGATATTGGTAGAGGGAAACTTAACGAGATTCTTGTTCAGCAATTAAGTGAAGCATCCCTCCCCTTTGCTGGACATAAATTTACCTGAGTTTTTTGTCTTTTTTTTTTCACTTTTCTGCATAAATAATCATGTCATTTACAAACATAGACAATTTCATTTCTTCCTTTCTAATCTGTACATTTTTTATTTACTTACCTTACCTTATTATATGAGCTAGGATTTCCAGCAAACCATTGAAAAGGAATGGAGAGGGGAGACATTCTTGTCTTGTTTTTGATCCTAGTAGGAAAGCTTTGGGTTTTTCAACATTAAGTATGATGTTAGCTATGGTCTTTTTTTGTAGATATGCTTTACGACTATCCATATATATAGCTCCAAAGGATCTGTAAATAAGCTTTATTAGTCAGGGTTCTCTAATAGAATCAGTGTGTGTGTGTGTATTTGTTTGTTATAAGGAGTTGGCTAATGTTTTTATGGAGGCTGACAAGTCCCAAGATCTGCATGGTGAGTTGGCAAACTGGAAAGCCAGGATAGCTGATGATTTAGTTCTAGTCTAAACCTGAAGACCTGAGAACCAGGAGGGTCTATGGAACAGTATCTGTCCAAACACTGGCAGGCTGAAGACCTAGGAAAAGCTCATGTTTCAGTGCAAGTCGAAAGTCAGAAAAAATGTCAATGTCCCAGTTAAATGTCCACTGGCATCAGGCAGGAAAAATTCTTACTTGGAGGAGGTTAGCCTTTTTTTTTTTTTCTAGTCAAGGCTTCAACTAATTGAGTGAGGCCCACCCATATTAGGGAGGTATCCTTTCCAAGTCTACTGATTTAAATATTAATACTTTCACAGAAACAGCCAGAATAATGTTTGGCCAAATGTCTGAACACTGTATAGTCCAGTCAAGTGGACACATAAAATAAACAATCACATAAACCAATAGAACTAATAAGTGTATTGAGCAAGGTTGCAGAATTGAAAGTCAATATACAAAAATTAATTCAAGTTCTGTATATTAGGAATAATCAAAAGAAAATTAAAATTTTAAAAAATTTATGATAGCATAGCAATCTAACAATATTTAGGTATATATTTTTTAAATGAATATAACACCTATTCACTCAAAACTATAAACATTGCTGAGAAATGATTTACAAGATCTAAATAAATGGAGAGCTATACCATGTTCATGGCTAGAAAAACTCAATATAGTAGATATCAAACCTCCATACATTGATTTGTTAATGAAATACAATCAGTCAAAATCCCATCAGACTATTATTTTCTAGAAATTGACACATTGATTAGAAATGAAGCTATGAGGGGCTAGATAAGACAACTGCAAAGGACTTTTAAACCATTTTGAAAAGTAGTAACATTGTTTACCTTATACTATTTGATTTCATGACTTACTGTACAGCTTTATTAATTATGATAATGCAGTTTCTGACACCAGTGAGACGGAATACAGAGTTTAGGTATAGATCCATATTTATATGTCAACTGTTTTTTTTTTTACAAAGGTGCTGATGTAATTCCATGAGGAAAGAATAATCATCTGGACAAATGATTCTGTAACAATTGTCTATTCACATATAAGAAATGAACCTTGATTCTTACCTCACGCATATCCTAAAAGGAACATCATACATGTAAATGTTAAAACTAAACCTATGAAAAGTGCAGAAAGAAACAGAAAATAAAACTTTGTGACCTTGGGTTAGTAAAAGATTTCTTAAATAAAACATAAACATTCGCATAAAAGATAAAATTGATAAACTGAACTACATCAAAATAAACTTTTTTTCCACAAGCCATGCCAATAAAAGAAAAAGAAGACTGTGTGCAAAACATAACCCATAACTAATCTGTCAGAAAAGAAACAACTCAGTAAAATTATGAGCAAAATGTACGTTAATAAATAGGGCACCAAAAATATGTAAATGGCAATTAAGCATATGAAAACATGCTCCACATGATTAGTCATTAGGGAATTGCAAATTGAAACAACAGTGAGGTGGAAATTCTCATACCAGGATAGTTATAATCAGGAATACGTATAATAACAAGTGTTGACTCGGATGTGAGAAATTGAGACCCTTGCACACTCACGACAGGAATGTAAAATAGTATAGCAATTTTGAAAAGAGGACTGTCAGTTCCTCAAATAGTAACCATAGAGTTACCTTATGACCCACCAATTCCTGAGTATATACCAAGAACAATGAAAGCATGTTTATTCACAAATCAATAAACCTGAATATTTGTAGTGACTTATGCATTATGGCCAAAAACCTGAAACAACCAAAATGCTTATTTATTGGTTAATAGAGAAATCGATTTGGGTACTTCATTTAATGAAACACTACGTAACAATATAAAGAACAAGCTTCTAATACGTCAAAAACATGGATGAATCTCAAAAGCATTGTATAAATGAAAGAAACTAGTCATAAAAGATGACACACTGTATGTATGTTTTCATTTAAATGAAATTCCAGAAAAAGCCAACTGTAGTGACAGAGGTATATCAGTATTTGTTGGAGCCAGATATGTGAGGATGGTAATTGACTATTAGACACACACACACACACACACACACACACACACACACACACACAATCACCCCTGGAACCTTTCTTCATTGCCTCTTGGTATTAGACACAAACAAACTTTTGGTTAGGAAATGTGTTCACTAACACCTAGCTGATGAATTGGTTATAAATGAGCACTGTATTCATTTTTTAACACTAATGTAACAATTTGCCCAAATTTGGTAGCTTAAAACAATTTATAACTATGCTTTCATAGTTCTGAGAGCAAGAAGTTTCAAGGCAAGGTACCAACAGGGTTAGTTTACTTTGGAGACTCTAAAGGAGAGTTCATTTAATGCCTTCTTCTAGCTTCTGAGGCCAGTCATCCTTAGTGTTCCCTGGCTTACAGATGTATCACCCCAACTTCTGTCTCTGTCTTCGTATTACCTCCTCCTCTGTGTGTCTTCTTGCCTTTTATTATCTTGAAGGACATTTGCCATTTGATTATGGTCCCCTGTTATCCAGAATAATATCCTCTTGAGATCTTTAACTGTTACATCTGCCAAGATCATATTTCTAAATGAGATCACATCCACAGCTTCTGGGTGGACATGTATTTTGGGAAGGGTATTAGTCTTCTCTAGGTGCCATAACAAAATAGCACGGAATGGGTGGCTAACAAACCACAGATATTTATTTTCTCATAGTTGTAGAGACTGGAAGTTGAGATCAGGATGCCAGCATGTCTGTGTTATGGTAAAGGTACTCTTCCTGCCTATGCAAATGACTATCTTCTTGCTGCATTCTCATGTGGCAGGGAGAGCACTCTGGTGTCTCGTCCTCTTCTTATAAGGATATTAATTCCATAGGATCTACAAGGGCTACATTCTTTCATTTTCATTTAACCTTAATCACATTCTTCAAGGCCATATCTCCAATACAGTGGAGGTTTAAGGCTTCAACCTCCTTGGGAGGTTAGGGCTTCAACTTATGAATTTTATGGTGACATGATTCAGTCCATTGCAGGGGCCACTATTTAACCCACTGCAGTATACTCTTCCTTCATTCTCCCTTTACTGTCACAGCACAGCTTGGACAATTACCTGGCAAAAAGGGAATAGGAAGAGAATAGCACCAAATAAGGCATGTGATTTCTATATCTCATTTCCTACAATTCAGAAAACAATGATCATTAAGTGTAAATGATAAAGATGCAATATAGTGGCTTTGGAAATAATTTTTTGACTTATTTGTTTGTTTTACTCTCTGGGAAAGCTCATTTAGATACCAACACATTTGGTAAATTGATTGACTTATTCCCCTGAATTGCTAGTCCCCAGGTCTTTGTGGACCCTGTCAGGCTATGAAATTAAAGGTCAATGAGATAGTAAAACTGGTCTATTGAAATATCATTATTGTAAAATGATAAGCCACTGTGAGAAATCTTATTATCTATACATCTCAAAGCTTTTTTTTCCATCAAAGACAAGTAATTTATTTCCTTCTTTAAACACATTTCTTCCAATTGTCTGAGAGTTTTTAAAGAGCACAGATAAAATGAATAGTGTCTCAGGCTTTACTGTCTTCAAATCAATTTCTTTTCAATATAATTTGTTATTCCACCTCAGTAATGATTGATTACTTACTTGTCTTTGAATTTTTAGCTAGTTATTTTTCTAAAGTGTAATTCTGCTTACTTTTTTTATCTGCATTTCATCTTTATTTTATTAAATAATAGGTACATATATGCAAACATATATAATACACTTTTCATTATGTTACTAGTAATCACCCATATCCAACATCTTTTCAATACCGTGTTCACAAATAGACACACATAAAAAGTAAAATTTAAGCACAAAATTCTGCTTTCAGTCTTTCATGCACAAGCCTTGAAAATGTGTGATTTTTTTTTTTTTTTTTTTTTTTTTTTTTTTTTTTTTTTTTTTTGCTACATGAAGAGCTATTGTTTGATTAAGATAAAGTTTTCGAGGCAATTCAACTCAGCATTCAGTTAAAGAAACCAGACATTTTCACAGAATCATAAATACAGTGTGAAGGCAGATTGAAAATGAAATGCCTGTTGAGTACATTCTCCACGCAGCTCCTTGGGGCTGTCTGTATGTAGAAATTTTCTCACTCCATCTGTTCCCTCTGCCTGAGTGACAGGTCCGCTTCTGCCAGCATTCCTTTCACCAGCAAGAGAGAGAAAATGTTTCCAGGTGCACATGGACACACCTGATCTCTTGCTCATCATCCTTTTAACATATTTACTAAAGAGTGAATAGACTGAGAGGAAATAGGTAAAAATGGGAAAACACTCCAATTTAATGGATTTGAAGTAAAAAAGAGAAATGCATCTGACATATTCTTCTGAGATAGCTGAAATAAAGTCTCTCCCACTAAATATTTGGTGTCCAGGAGCCATCATACAGCATTGCTGTATTAACGGTGTTGCTGAATGAAGGCATACTAATGAATTCACATTTGCTGTTGAACCTATGGCTTCAAAAATTGTTTTCAATCAAGATTTTACAAGCATTATATAACCATCTTCGCTAGCAGCATGCTAGCGAAGATGGTTATATAATCTCAGCTCAGTCCACAGCCTGAAGCAAACAATTTCTTCTAAGCATTTCAGTTACTTCATCTAAAAAAAAAAAAAAAAAAAAAAAAGATCAACGAGTAAGATTTGATTTCTCTGTAAGTTCAATGTATCAATGAGAATTTTTTGCTAAGATGATTCAACATCCTCTGACTAATTGTGCAATATGGGTTTGAAGTACTAATCACCTACGGAATATTGAGACTATAAAAGATTGTAATTTTTTTAGATGATTCATTTTAAATTCTTGGAATAGAGATTATTTTGAATATATCTTTGTATCCCCCCACAGAACCTAAGACAGTGCCTCACAGAGAGTTGGGATGAATAGATTTTTGTTAAGTGAATGAATTTTACAGTCTCAGTCTGTAGCTACAATTTCCCAGTGAAAAGGAGAGAACTTGTTTTAGAATTGGGATTGAAAGAAGGATCTCACAGCTAAGACTTGAAGGATAAATGCAGCCAAACTGTGGTCAGTTCACAACAGAAAACCATTGCAGAACCAGTCTTTAGGATCTTTGTGTTAATGTTCCCCAGGTCCACCATCTGTGCTGCCTACACACACATAGACTTTGCAGAATATTCCCTTGTCAACTGCAGGCAAAGGGCTTTGGTAGCTCTCACTTGATTGTATCCACCATCACAGTTCGAATGAAAACAGACTCTCTCTCTCTTTGGCTATCCTCCTCTACAAAATTAGGTGTTGAGAAAAAGCGATATTAGGAGGAAGGCAAACTGCAATTTCCTAGTTACTATTTGAAGAGACTTAATATCTGTAGTCTAAGGAAATTTAATGATATGCATTTTCCAGAATAACTTCTTCAAAACTTATGGTCTGGCTCAAGAGATATGACTTGCTTTAAAAATTATTTTTCCTATGACAAGTTAATTAACTCAGATGTTCATTCATTCACAAATTCACTGATTTGACCAAGCACATATGATGGACATGACACCATTTTATCCCTCAAGGAAATAGATCTGCAGAGGTGTGGAGTTATTGTATCCAAAAATATCCACACAAAAGATAGAAAGGATAAAATCTGCAATAGAGTAAAAACAAGAAAAAAACTTTATTGTCTTCATTATTTTCTGTGATGTGGCAGATGAAATGCTCTCTTGAAGGAAGGAAGGAAACAATTGCTGAGGGCTTAAGGAGGTAAAAATATTTTAAGCAGTTTCTTCTTGTATAGTGGCAATGCACATTACACACGTGGGTATACATGTACATGCAGATATGCATGTATACGCATGTATATACACAAACACACAGAGGCTGATATTTTTATTCATATCTCTGCTTAATATATCATAATTGTAAAAATAGTAACATCAAATTAATTGTCATCTTGTTCCAAGTGATATGATTATTTTAAACAGCATAGAATTTCTGGTTCACTTTCATTTAGAAGAAGAAAATGGCTGAACAGAAAGTCTGTCGCAGAAATAAAAAAGCAGCATGTGTCTTTTTCATAGAATTATCAGAGGCTGACATCTAGTGGTTCTCAAAATTCATTTTTATGAAAGACAATAACGGCATACTTTTCATGTACGGCAGATATGCACAGATGGATATATTTTATTTATATGTTCTATTATGGTTCTTTGTATGTAAAACTGTTGACACTTAGAATGAAAAACTGTGGCAAACTGGACATGCTGTGATCAGCTACACTCCACATTTTGCATAAAACCGAAAAAGCTCTCTCATGTTTTCTTCTCTTTCTTTCTTCCCTTCCTTCCTCCCTCTCCCTCTCTTTCTTTCTTTCTCCTTTCTTTCTTTCCTTTTTTCTTTCTTTCTCTTTCCTTCTTTCTTTCTCCTTCCTTCCTTCCTTTTCTTTCTTTCCTTTCTTCTTCTTTCTCTTTCTCACCCTTTATTTCTTTGTTTCTTTTCTGTTCTTCTTTCCTCCCTCCCTCCTGTCTTTCTCCTTTATTTTCTTTATCTCCTGATTTCTTTGCTTTCTTTTACTTTCCTTTTCCTTTTGCTATTTATTGTGCAGAATAAGGTCGTCATAAGTGGCCTTGCCGCCGCTTGGACTTTGGACCTTTCATAATCTGAAATAAGCCTCTTAAGCATTATATTCTTCTGATATTTTAAAGTGCTTCTCCCTGTATTTCCTGTCTCTGCCCTGCTTTACCATAAAAGTTAAAGTTATTTCTGCAAAAGTAACTAAGAACTATGACCCCCTAAGAATTCTCATTTCTTTTTTGCTTTGTGTATTAGGCATGTTCTATTACATTACATAGTTTGTATTTAAATATATATGTAGCTGCTCTGTCAAATGCATTTTAACTCTATTTTCCTCTTGCCCTTTCTCTGTCTTTCTCTTTCTATCATTCTCTCTCTCTCTTACTTTCTTCATTTATACGCCTTATAATTTTAGTACAATAGTTATTGCTAGTACATTTCCTCAAAGCTTATCTAATTTTACTTCATTGATGAATATACATAGTTTAAAAGGCCTTATTATGGAAAGTAGATTACATTGAATGCTTTCTTGATTTTTTTCCCAGTTATGGCTTCTCTCCTTGATCCCTCTCCAAAAGCCATCAATTTAATGAGTTTAAAAAGAGCTTTCTAAGTATGAATTTCCTTCCTTGTGGAATTTGCATTCATTTTTCCATAAAATGTCTCAGGCAATAGTTTTGTGGCAGGAAATGCAAGGTAATCAGATTGGTGCCCTTATTCATGATTTGTCAGGGTGAGCTGTCAGAATCCCAGAAAATGAGAGAAAAAAAAAACCCATGTAAATAGATTATAGCTCTCTTTGGTAGTGAAGAGTTTGCCTCCTTATTGAAACTGTAATAAGCTGTAAGGATTAATTTAGTGGCTTGCTTGAAAATTTGAAATGGGCTAAGAGTAGATCAGAGAATATCTAAAGGAAGGAACTCCAGAATTCCTCCAAGTCATGTGTGTTCTCCCTCTCTTCTACTCTGTCTTGCACCTACTTCTTTGCAAATACGCTCTGCTCCTACACCTGAAGTTGATTTTGAAATAAGGCCAAAATAGAAAGTTATTCTTGAATAATTTTGGAAGATCTTGATAATTTGAGTGAATTGAGAATAGATTTCTAGGACCCTTGAAAGGCAAAATTTTTCTGCAAATTATCAAAGTGTTATAGGAGACTGTTTCAACTCAATTTCACCTAAAGATTCAGTAGGCCTGATTACCTTTGTATCATTTTCAAAACCTGTTTTCTTCTCTTAAGCTGTTTTTTAAGATCATGAAAGCCTCCAAATAACAAGAGCAATCTTAAGAAAGAAAAATAATGTTGTAGGCATTCCACGATCCAATTTCAAATAATATTACAAAAACAAAGTGTGGTACTGGCATAAAAACTTATGCGTAGACTACTGTAACAAAATAGAGAGCCTAAAAATAAACTCAAGCATTCATGATCAACTAATTTCTAGCAAGGGCACCAAGAAAATACAGTGGAAAAAGAATAGTATCTTCAATAAAACGTTCTGGAAAATCTAAACATGTATAGTCATTGACATTAGTTGTTTATCTTATTGCGTACATAAAACTCAAATCAAAATGGGTTCAGAATTAAGAGTAAGGCCTGAAACTGTAACATTTCTAAGAGAAAACGTAGGGGAAAAGCTCCTTGACATTGCCCTTGGACATTTTTTGGATATTCCACCAATGGATCAGGTAACAACAGCAAAAATAAAACAGTGAGGCTTGGGCTACATTAAATAAGTGATTCACCACACTAAAGAAAACAACAGAGTGAAAAGAAAGCCTATAGACTGGAAGAAAATGTTAGTGAGCCACATATATAATAATAACTTAATATCAAAAATATAAGAAACTCACACCACTTAAGAGTGAAAATCAGACAAACCAATTAAAAGGTGGGCAAAGAGATGGGCGTGGTGGGACATACTGTAATCCCAGCACTTTGGGAGGCCCAGGTGGGTGGCTCTCTTGAGGTCAGGAGTTTGAGACCAGCCTGGCCAACATGGGTTGAAACCTCGTTTCTATTAAAATGCAAAAATGAGCTGGGCATTGTGACATATTCCTCTAATTCCAGCTACTTGAGACTAAGGCAGCAGAATCACTTGAACCTGGGAGGCAGAGGTTGCAATGAGCTGAGATTGTGCAACTGCACTCCAGCCTAGGCGACAGACAGAGACTCTCAAAAAAAAAAAAAAATGGGCAAAGGACTTGAATAAATATTTCTTCAAAGAAGACACAAAACCGCACCAATATACCACTTTGCTAGTGTTAGAACAGCTATTACCAAAAAGACGAGAGAAAACAACTATGGGCAAGAAAAGGGAAACTGTGTACATTGTTAAAGAGAATGTAAATTGGTGCATCCATTGTGAGAAATAATGAGGCTGTCCAAAAAAATAAAAATAGAACTGCCATATGACCCTGGAATCCTTCTTCTGAGTATATACCCAAGGGAAACCAAATCAGCATCTCAGAGAGGCATCTGTGCCCCATGTTCATTGCAGCATTATTCACAATAGCCAAGTTAGAGAAACTTCTAAGTGTCTACTGATAGATGGATGTATAGGGAAATTGTCATATATAGTATATAGGATGCAATATTATTCAGCCTTAAAAATTGAGGAGATCCTGCCATTTGCAACAATGTGAATGAACTTTGAGAACATTATGTAAAATAAGCCAAATATAGGAAGACAATTACTGCATGATTTCACTTGTATATGGTATCTAAGCAAGCAAAAAAGAGTTAAATTCATAGAAACAGAATAGGCTACAAAGTTGTTACAGTTATGCAGGTTGAATAAATCTAGAGATTTAATGTACAGAATAAGGATTGTAGTTAATAATATTTTTATTACATAATAAAAATTTGCTAAAGGACCAGGTTTCTGGTGCTCTTACCACACATATATAAAAAGGCAACTATATCAGATAATTGATATATTACATTGCTTGACTGTGGTAATAATTCCATCCTCTATATGTATGCCAGAATATTATGTTCTGCATCTTAAATATATACCATAACAAATTTAAAATGAATAAAAGTCATCACTGGTTGCACAGTTAAAATAAAAGAACACAACTTGTTCTATGATGCTTCCATTTTGTCAGTGAAACCATTTTTGCTTTTATAGATGGTGCTTCTAATGAATAATGCATTAGAAATCTAAAGACAGTTTTCTCTGAATGTTTGTTATTCAGTATTCTACCCCAAAATCCAGCTTTACTGAGAAAGAGGTCATCGTCCCCTTTTTGGCAATTAACACAGGTACCTGTGGTAAGCCAATTTAGGTTTAGTACTGTCCCATTTGACCAAATTTCTCCTCACTTCTCAACGGAGGATTTGTCTGCAGAGGTTACTTGAGTATTGTGGCTACTCCAGGGAACACCCCACTGCTGATTTGTGCTGGTTGTGAATGGTGTGTGGTGCTCAAAGTGTGTGGTGGTCTTGGACTGTTCTCACCTAGATGTTACTCTTCTTCCTCTACCACTCACTCCATCTTCTTTTAGAAACCAGGGATCTGGTGCTACTGGGACCCAACCCCACCAAATCCACTCTTCTGGAGCTCAAAATTGGCCTCACGAGTGCTCAGCCAATCATATTCTTAAGCTATCTGAAAAATGGTGTACTACCATCATTTGTGCATATTCTTCAATTTGATTTGAATCATATCTCACCGGTTATATCAGAGTACAATTATTTTAAGTTTAAAAAATATTACTGGAATTTGTATATCTATGGTTATATTATGTGCTTTCAAATATAAAGTAGAGCTCACCATACTGAACAATAATGATACCATCATCTATTTTGTTAAAGCATAATGTGCTGTATTTCTTAACATGTTTTTAAGAAATACATGATCAGTAAATTAGTTGGGGGCTATCTCTATACCACATCCTTACCAGAATTAATTCCTATCCCCTCTTTTGCATCTGAGAATTAACAACTACCAATTAACAATTGCAGGTCAATATCCCTGATAAGCATAGACACAAAATTCCTTAACAAAATATTAGCAAACTGAATCCAACAGCACATAAAAAAAAAATAATGTGCCACGATCAAGTGTTATGTATACTAGGGATGCAAAGATGATTCAACATACACAAATTAATATCACATCAACAGAATGAAGGATAAAGATTCTTTGATCATCTCAATAGATGTAGAAAATGCATTTGAAGCTGGTCATGGTGGCTCAAGCCCGTAATCCCAGCACTTTGGGAGGCCGAGGCGGGTGGATCACGAGGTCAAGAGATCGAGACCATCCTGGTCAACATGGTGAAACCCCATCTCTACTAAAAATACAAAAAATTAGCTGGGCACGGTGGCGTGTGTCTGTAATCCCAGCTACTCAGGAGGCTGAGGCAGGAGAATTGCCTGAACCCAGGAGGCAGAGGTTGTGGTGAGCCGAGATCGTGCCTTTGTACTCCAGCCTGGGTAACAAGAGCGAAACTCCGTCTCAAAAAAAAAAAAAAAAAAAAAAAAAATTGATGAAATTTAACATCTTTTCATGACAAAAACTCTCAACAAACTAGGTTTAGAAGGAACATAATAAAGGCCATATATGACAAACCCTCAGCTAATATCATAGTGAACGGAAAAAATTGGAAAGCCTTTCCTCTAACTGGAATAAGACAAGGATCCCCACTTTACTCATAGCTATTCAACATAGTAATGGAAGAAGCAGCCAGAGCAATTAGGTAAGAGAAAGAACAAGACATCCAAATTGGAAAAGAGGAAGTCAAATCGTCCCTCTTTGCTAATGATATAATCTTATATTTAGAGAAATCTAAATACTCTAACAAAAACTTATTATATCTAATACATAAATTCAGTAAAGTGGTAGGACACAAAATCAACATACAAAAATTAGTAGCATTCTTATACACCAGCAATAAACTGTCTGAGGAAGAAATCAATAATGTGATTCCACTGACTGTAACCTGAAAAACTAATAAAATACTTAAGAATAATTCAAGCCAAGGAAGGGAAAGGTCTCTATGAGGAAAACTGTAAAATGCTAATGAAAAAAATTCAAGAGGGGGCAAACAAATGGTAAATAATCCCATCATCATTGATCAGAAGAATTAACCTTATTATGCTGACTACATTCTTCAAAATGAATCTACAGGTTCAATGCAATACCTGTCAGAATACCAATGTCATTTTTACAGAATTTTAGAAAATATTTTAAGATTCATATGGAACTAAAGAAGAGCCTGAATAGCCAAAACAATTCTGACCATAAAGAATACCAAGTGTGGGTGAAGGGGAGGAAGGCAGCAAAACACACTGCCATGTGTGTACCTATGCAACTATCTTACACGTTCTGCACATGTACCCCAAAACCTATAATGCAATAAAAATTAAAAAATAAAAAAAAAATAAAAAAAAAAGAATAAAGCTGGAGGTATCACACTACCTGACTTCAAAATATATTACAAGGCTGTAGTAACCAAAACAACATGGTGTTGGTAGAAAACAGACACATACACTAATAAAACAGAAAAGAAACTAGAAACAAATTCATGTAATTCTAGCCAGCTGATTTCTTTGGCAAAGGTGCAAAGAGCATACACCAGAGAAAGGACACGCTCTTCAATAAATGGTGCTGAGAAAATTGAATATCCTTATGCAGAAGAATGTATCTGGACCCCTAGCTGTCAGTATACACAAAAATCAACTAAAGATGGATTATGGACTTAAATATAAGATGCAAAACTACAAAAGCACTAGAAAGAAACACACAGAAAACATACTTCAGAACATTGGTCTAGGTCCTCAGAATCACAGATAAATAAAAACAAAATAGACAATCAAGACTATATTACACTAAAATACTTCTGGAAAGCAAAGAAAAAAATCAACAGAGTGATTAGAAAACCTGTTGAATGAGAGAAAGTATTTTTAAACTCTTCCTCCAGTAAGTGATTAATAATAAACATATATAAGAAAATAAAAAAAAAACAGGAAAAAAATAATAATTTCACTAAGGAGTGAGTAAATGACATGAACAGACATTTTACAAAAGAAGACACAAAAGCAACACATAAATAAGAAACTGCTCAGTATCACTAATCATCAGGGAAATGCAAATCAAAACAACAATGAGATATCATCTTATCCCAGTTAAAATGGCTATTACTGAGAAGACAAAAAAAATGGTAAGTTCTTGTGAACATGCAGAGAAAAGGGAACTCGTACGCTGTGTGGAGAGTTCTCAAAGGACTAAAAATAGAACTACTGATCAAACAATCTTACTTCTGAGTATTATTCCAAAGAAAAGAACATCAGTATATCAAAGGGATACTTCTACCTCCATGTTTATTGCAATACTATTCACAATAATGTGGAATCAACCTAGGTGTCCATTAGTGCATGAATGGATAAATAAAATGTGGTACATCCACACAATGGAATACAATTCAGCCACAAAAATGAAAAAAAAATATGTAATTTGCAGCAACATGGGGGAACTGGAGGTCATTATGTTAAGCGAAATCATCCAGGCACCAAAAGTCAAATATCTTATATTCTCACTCATATGGGGGAGCATAAAAATTGGATCTCATGAAGATAGAGTATAGAATGAAAGATACCAAAGACAGGGAAGGTGTGGGGGAGTGAGGAAGAGGTGTGATAAATGGATGTCAGTTAATGGGTGAAATCAATATGATAAAAGAAATAAGTTCTAATATTTTGTATCAGAGTGCAGTGACTATAGTTAACAACAATTTATGTATATTTTTAAATAGCTGGAAAAGAGGATGTTGCTAATACATAAAAATAGTAAATACTCAAGGTAGTGGATACGCTGATTATCCTGACTTGATTGTTACGCATTCTATGAATATAACAAAATAACACACCTACCCTATTGTATTAGTCCATTTTCACACTGCTGTAAAGAATTGCCCAAACTGGGTAATTTATGAAAGAAAGAGGTTTAATTGACTCGGTTCTGCATGGCTGGGGAGACCTCAGGAAACTTATAATCATGGCAGAAGAGGAAACAAACACGTTCTTCTTCACATGATGGCAGGAAGGAGAAGAGCTGAACAAAGGGGCAAAAGCCCCTTATAAAACCATCAGATCTCATGAGCAGTTATTCACTATCACAAGAACAGCGGCCTGGGGATAATCACCCCCCGTGATCCAATTACCTGCCACTGGGTCCCTCCCATGACATGTGGGGATTATGGAAACTATAAGATGAGATTTGGGTGGGAACACAGACAACCCATATTACTCATACATATGTATAAACACTGTGTA
Source organism: Saguinus oedipus (assembly GCA_031835075.1). Lineage (NCBI taxonomy): Eukaryota > Metazoa > Chordata > Mammalia > Primates > Cebidae > Saguinus > Saguinus oedipus. The sequence continues at coordinate 14,335,315 of CM063171.1, forward strand.
TCAATAAAATAATAATGTGTGAATGGGGAGAAAATGGAGAGACAAAGGTCAAAGGGTACAAACCAGTAATTATATAATATGAGTAAGTCTAAAGATATAAAGTTCATATCATAGAGGGTTATGGTTAAAAATACTGTATTGTAAATTGAAAATTTGCTAACAGAGTAGATTACAGGCACTCTTATTACAAAAAAAGGAAACTGTAGAAAGTGATGAGGATGTTCATTTGTTTACCTGAAGTAAACATTTATTATATACCTGTAGAACAAAACATCATAATGTATGTCATGAATACAGACAATATGAATAAGAAACATAAAAACCAAAAAGGAATTAACAGCTATTATGAATAGAATTACATCATTTATGTATGTCTTTGACTTTTAATACATATTTATATATTTTAGTATATTACATATTTTATGCAGCTTGCTTTTTTCTCAACATTGTTTTGAAGATATAGCCACTTTAATATATAGCTTTGTGTAATTAACCATAAGTACATTCAATCAGGTTGTTGTAGAGCTTTCACTCATCCTAGTATTTGGCACATAACATACCATGATGATAAGCATGTTGTACCTAGTATAAGTTATATATAATATATAAGCATATTATGACATATATCCATTCTTTCTTTAGTAGGTGTTGAGGTTTACAATTTTTTTTCTCTTTTGAACACTGTTATGGTGAACATTAGTTTACATGTCTCCTTGTGCACATGCGCAATAGGTACTTTGAGATGCACAGTCAACAGCAGAATTCTTCTATCATTAAGTTGTAAAAGTATGCACGTTTACTAGCTATTTTATTGATTAAATTTTCAATAATAAAGTATTCGAGTTACCTTTTCTTCACATAATGTGCCACATTACCTTTTGTGGCACATGTGAAGTTACCTTTTCTTCATTTTTGCCAATGTGACAGAAGTAAAATGGTATGTAATCATGGATTAAATTTGCATTTCTCTGATAAATATATGCATATGAAATATTTTTCATCTGTTAGTTGAACTTTTGGAATTCTTTTGCCATAGATTGCCTGCTTCTTTCTCATACTCACTTTACTACAGGTAGGAAAGGGTGAAACAATCAGAAGATAAATAATAACTTCCCTACAAAAGGAAAAATCACATAATTTGGTTTTTAGAGAAAATTTTAAAATGCTTTGAAATTTAATGCTCAACCTAAAGAGTTCATGAACAATTGAGTAAGCTGAAACATTACAGAACAAAAAGAAGTCCTCTGAAGCCACATGTCCTGCCATTATTATTCCTCATCACTCATTTATGAAAAAACATCTTCGGAACTTGTAAAGAAAATTTTCACTACATATATAAATATATTTATATACATATACGTGTATCTGTGTATATATTTCACTGTATAAGTATAATGTATAAATATGTATTGAAAACTTTCTTTACAAATATTGAGTATATATTATTAATATATATATTAATATACTATATTTCAATACATACATTTTTATATATAGTGAATACATATTTATATATATGTACACATACACACACTTAAAGAAAACCATATTTATTGAAGAAGAAAAATTAAGTTTTTTAGTTATCAAAATAATATGATATTTCTAGTAGAATATATTTAAAATGAAAACCTTAAACTGGTAATTTTCTCTGTGGAAAATGCTTAACAAACAACAAATTATTAACTTTCAGAATAAGTTTTCATCTTAAATTATGGCACTTACTTAAAGGAACTGCAAACCACTGTTAAGAAAAAAGCAATAAGAACCTAGCAAAGCTTTTATAGTAAGTACAAAATGACAAGATATTTGACACTAAAAGAAAAGAATCATACTTGTATCATACAAACGTGTTTGTGTCCATTTTAAACACATTTGCCCAAAGTATATTACTATATGACTCTGGTTTCTCTAAAAAATATGCCTATGTTACTCAGCTTATTAAATTCCCTCCCATTGATTGTTATTTATTTTAATTTCCAGTATGTAGTCTAAGGTTACTCCTTAAAGTTTCTCCACTTCAGCACCCTGTCTTCTGAATGCAAAACTCTACAGGTGCCTTATTACATAACATGACAGGAGAGCTGCCTCTTAACATCTATGCCCAGTCAGTGATGGTGCTTTATCCTGGCTTGTTATGATGGTATGGCTGAGCCATATCCTTAACCCTTGGTGAAGCATAACCTGAAGCACTGTTGGTGAAATAGTCCAGTCTCTTGAGGCACCGAAGGACAATCAAAACCTCTTTAGATGAGCTGCTGCTACACAAAACACAGTTGACCAAAGAAAATGTCTTCAGCATGGGTCACAGCCACTGAAGAAGAAATCTTATGTTCCTGTTTGACTTTTTTATGTCTCTGGTAATAGACAATGAGGAGACTTTTTGCTGTTTTCATTTTTACTATCCTCTCCTAGAGTGTCACAATAGAAGATGAGGCAGGATGCTGTTGGAAGTAGATTTGACACAGACAAAATGGGGAACCCTCTAATTGGTTTGATTTTGGAGAAGCTGAAACGGCCTATTCTCCTAAAATACCTCCAAACCTGCAAACAGATGTCTGAGGTCCCATCATTAATGTTCTATGCCACTGTCTAATTTACTTTAATCCTCATGACCAAGAACATTTGGTTTACTTTCTGTAAAAAATGCTGAAGGGGAAAGATCTGGCTCATCGTTCTGCTTCTGTCACCAGGTAGCTGGGAAAACCTGTAAGAATTTCTCAGGTTTTTTTTTTCTTCGAGGGCATTGAACTGTGTATTTAATTAGATACTTCCTACTTATGCAGAATCGTAACATCTACATCAGTAGTTCTCAAACTATGGTATGGGGATCTGCGATGGGTATGTGAAACCCTTTCTGTGTCTACAAATCAGGATAATTTTCATAATAATGCTAAGATTCTGTCTGCCTTTTAAAATTCCCATTCCCTTGAGGGAATTTTTAAGAGATGATAAGATGTGCCATTTCATAACAGATTGTGTGCAGAAGCATTCTTCTGTAAAGTTAGAAATTAAAGAGATTTGCTAAAATGTACCACAGTGATACTCTTTTCATCTTTTCTTCTAACATACTTATTTTTCATAGAAGTGTGACTTATGTTAACCCAATAAATAAATATTTTATCACATCTTCAGCTTTAATTTTTAATGTTGTGTCAATAGATTTAACCTACATAAATAGACTTAACCCACATAAACAAAAGCTCTTTGGCATACTCAAAAATTTTTAAGAGTACAATGAGCTTCCAAGACAAAAAAACCCAAGAACTGCTTATTTACTCCATAATGGGGAGAGCTTATTACTTACACCATATTGGAGAAAGCTTAGTTTTTCCTACATACAGACTTTGTCGTTGGGGAGAGGAGATAGGGTTTTGAGGATAATAGAATTGGGAAAGAGAAAAGTTATAAAAATAGGGATTCTGGAACAATTGATTAACAAATTCACTATAGAGACACATATGAAGGTGGTCTCATTTCGTGATTTAGAAACTGAAGAGTAAAGTTGCCATCCCCAACAAGGAGGTCAGGCTTGTGCGTTGGAGAGAAAACACACAAACAAGATAATGAATTATTTCACAATTATAGAGTCATTATTTGCCTTAGATTTAACAAAATTAGGCAAGAAAGACAAGATTTAACAAAATTTAACAAGAAAGTTGAAAACATCTACTTTCTATCCATCTATAAAAGAATTGTACAGCAAGTTTGTAATTCTAAAAGTGTTGCTTTGTAGTAATATTATTTCCAACAGACTTAACAAGTGTTGGACTAAAAGTCTGAAAATACATGGTACTATCAGGTAATACGTTTTATTTCCAGAACTGTCTTCTCATCTGTGTTATGCTGTAAGATACTACACAATGTAAGAAATACAACTTATTTTAGATATAAATAAAAACTGGTAGCTATTATTTGTCTCCTAAAGTATGTCAGGGTGTTTTGTGTAATCATAGTGAGAGCAAAACAGAGAGAAAATGGGACAGAGAAAGTGTTAAAGAGATCAGTGGCATGACTTTCCCTAAAATAATGAGAAATGCAGCATACAGATGGGCAGGATAAAAATAAAGAAAATGTATGTAGGTGTATCTTAGTCAAACTGTTGAAAAATTAAAACAAAGAGAAAACTCTGAACCCTCTAGAATGGGGATTTGGAAGCTTAGTAACATCAAAAGAGCAACAATGAAACTTTCAGCTCCCTTTGCACATAAACAAGGCAAATTAGCATACAGCTTACCAGTCTTGGAAAATGGTCAACTTAGAGTTCTTCACTAAGTAAAATATCTTTCAAAAATAAAGGCAAAAGAAAGTATTTTCTTTTAAAATAAACACAAATTCAGAGAATTTATTTTCATTAGAATTGCACTATAAGAACACTGTATTATCTAGGTGGAAGAAAAATGATTCCAAATTAAAGTACAGAACTTCAGGCATATATGAAGGATGTTGAAAAGGGAAAATATGTGGGAAAATATTAAAAAACAGTAACTTCTTAAAGAAATATTAATTTCGGTGTTAAAAGTTATGCTTGTGGCTTTATGAAATGTGAAGGCAAAATATATCAACAGGACAAAGGGCAAGGGGATAACTAAAGCTAAATCCTGATAACATTTATTGTACGGAAAGTGATAACATTCTAATTTAAGATAGGTTCGAATAAGTCTCCAATGCCTAATCACTAAAATAATAGTATCAAATCTATATATATATATAAATTGAGAGGACATTAAATGGAATATAAAAGGAAACTCTTGAATAATCCAAAAGAAGGTAGGAAAGAGAAATTTAAAAAAAAATGACTGGACAAAGAGACAAAGAAGACAGTAGACTTAACCCCAACTGGATCAGTAATAACACTGAGTACAAAGAGTGTGTACTAAAATAGCATAATATATTTTCAGACTGAAAATCTTAGAAAAATAGTTAAGACTCTACTACATGATATTTTTAAAAATACATTTTGAATATAAAGGCATAGATACATTGAAAGTAAAATCATCGGACAAAATATACCATGCAAACCTAAATAAAAGAAAGTGATGTCACTATTTAAATATGAAAGTAGATTTTAAGCTAAATCAAAACAAGAATAGTTCACAATAGTAAAAAGATTAATTCAACAGGAACATATAGTAGTCTTAAATGCCTATGCACTTAATAGGTAGCTTTTGGATTTAATCAATAGCAGCTTTCAAATTTAACATTATGTCTTTCCTCACTTTAGACATGCAAATAATTTTCTTTTGAACTATGACATGTACTAAATCTTAGGTGTTATAGTTTACATGTGACTTCTCTGCATATATACAAAAAAGAGGAATATTACTTCCACCTGCCATGTTTTTATAGTTTTATGTATGGCCAGTGTTTCAAAAGGTATTACACGATGCTTTACATGTACAGGTATTCTAGGAGAATAAGCAGTGTCAATGACCATGTGAAGACAATATAAGGAATTCTATAGTACCATTACATGAAAAATGATACAGTTTTATGAATATTGTTAATGAATTATGTGCAGTTCTCCTAGTATTCTGACAGGCAGAGTCAGACAGGGAGTCTTCATGATTTAGGAAAAGTTTATGACTGAGAATTACTCAAGTAATAGGCACCATGTGAGGTGCATGGTTAAAGCTGTGCATGAGCTAGAGCTGACAGGACAGCAAAGTATAAACTTCAGCAGAAGTGCTGGTTTCTGAGCTCATGTGCCTCTTAGGAAAAAACATTCTGTGGATGCTTTTAGAATACAGCTTTTAACCTAATTAAACTACCTCTGATTAAACAGTTCTCATTTAACTATTACAATGTTCTGTCATCTGGCAAATTTTATTACAAATTTTTGAGTAAGAAACTGGACATCAATATATCAACCAAATAAACTCTATGGATTGATTAAATCCAAAGATCACTGCCAAGTTATGGCTCGACAGAATTACCCTAGTATCTATATAACCATTTTGGAGTGCCCTCACGATACTGCTAATGTAAAAACATTCATCACCACCATTTGATTAATAATGCACAAAACATTAATATGTTGATTATCAAAAGATAAATCTTTTATAAATATGGATAAATTTGGTTTCACAAATAAACAAGATCTATTGAATTGTAGAAATTAATGAAGAATTTTTTCTTTAAAATAAATTGAGAGCCTGTACTTCTCTATGTCCTTCGTTTTCATTTAAGATACTACATTTCAAAACAAAAAGTAATCATTTTAACTATCAGATGATAAATGTGAACTATACTCTTGCAAAATGTTTATTTCATTTTTTAAGAGCTTCTCTAGTTTTAGCTCATACTCATCTGCAATATATTCTATATTCAAGTAAGGTTTAAAAGGCTAAAAATAGTGGCTCTGCTGTCACTGATAGACATGGGTTAATAAACTGGGTACCAGTAAATATTACTTGAAAAATTTGCCTGATTTTAATCCATTGAAATCAGAGTGTTATTTAGTCATATTTATTTTGCTATTTAAAAATGGATGGCAACTTAGAGAGCTAGAATTCAGTTAATTTTTTCATTGTGACATGTTTAGGAGTGACAGTATTTCCTTAGTTACTTTGTTACTGTCAGAATTAGTGAGTCATAATTGGTGTTAGTATAGAAATATCTGCGTACATAATTAAAGGCAGGGTTCCTCAAACATGTCAGACAAGCAAATGTATCCTTTGGTAAATAGATTTTTTCCCTTGCCATCAGTCTGTCAGGGATGACTGTCAGAAGTCTAAAGAATTCATAAGATCACATGTACAATTACTAAATTATGATTTGTGTGAAATAAATGTAGGCCTCCTTCTGTGGAACTTATTAGCCATAGTCTGCATACACATATCCAGAAATCCAACATTTACATGAAAAGCGTGACACTTATTTATGCTTTTAATTTTTGATATCTACGTTTATTATATCCTGGGCTACAAAGATAGGTCAAATGATATAATACATCTAAGGCACGGAAATAAAAAGGAATATTTTTTCCAGAACAGTTTTATTGATGTGGTGAATGAAGACAAAAACTGGATTTCAAAGGAGAAAACACATTAAGGCAGTGGTGTGAACCACACTTAGTTCAATTCTTATTTGAACTACTACAATCATGCCTCAAAAAAATTCTGTAGATACTCTGTTCACTCCAGAATCGAAGATCAGTCTATTATTTTCTACTTGCTTTTCTTCACCACAATGTTTTCAAATGACAGCTTCAGCTTCTTTTTATTACGTCTTGAAATCTGTCTTTAGATACCAACTGAGACCTTTATTCCTAAGGGTCATCCATAGTCTCCTAGTTTTCAAATGCAGTAGAAAATCCATCTCCTTGTAAAGCTGGTCATTTTGTACCATCCACCTTCACTACTCCTTCCCTCTTCTCCTGTGACACATAAAATTATTGCTTATGCTTCAGCTTCTCTGATGTATTTCTTCTTCTCACTGTCTAAATATGGATGTTTTACAATATTCATTCTTTGGTGTCTTTTCCCTGTACAATATTTTACTCAGGAATCTTAACTAATGCAATGTATTTAACTAGCTGTTTATTCAGATGTAGCCAAATTTAAACAGGTCCTCAATGCTATTTTGATTTTGCTCTCAAAGTTTCACATTATAATAAACACTTGGTATACAACTTTATGCATATAATTTCATATCTATTTTTAACATTTTCTTAGATTAAATATTTAAGCACAAACTCTAAAATCTAGCTTACTGCCTGTGCAAAACTGAGAAAAGAATATTGCCATCTCAAGACATGTTTTCTTCATTTCTCAGGAGAATAATAATCATACCTAACTCATAGGGTTGTTTTAAGGATTAAACAAGATGGTAAGTGTCTGATATTGATAACAGATAAAATTTAGCTTTAGGCATTATAATTTTTATCAAGTAATTTTACTAGTATTCTTTCAAGTGTATTATTTAATTTTCTGTCAGCAAAATTACAGCAACTCATGCTCTGCCAGCAGTACGTGTGGGAATCCACTTTTGAACATTTTGATAGGAAGTGACATACTCAGAACGTTTCTTATCATGTGAGTCCTTTAATCATTGGAGGAAATCCTTGTTTGAAACCCTTATTATGGTTATGCTCAGGTCTCACTGACTGGATTGTACAACAGTTCCATGTCTAAACCTCCAGTGGCACAGGGAATGAAACAATTGGTTAGCTGATACCAGAATTCATTCTTCCCCTTCTCTCCTCACCCAACTGAGGCCCAGGTCCTGGGATCTGTCTCTCTAGGGACATACATTTGCATGAGTACTTCTCTCTCCTGCACGTCTTTCCCTTTTCCAATCAGGTCTGCCCTGAATACCTACTTAAAATTGCAATGATCTTTCCTGGAACTCCATATCATTCTCAGCGAGCTGTGGCATTATTTTCTTTTATCCATCAGCACTTTTATCTTTAACAAGTGAGAGGATTTATCTATTTATTATTTTTAAATTCATTTACTATCTAATTCATTACAATATGAGCTCTAAGGAGGCAGATATTTTTGTCTACTCTATTCACTGATATGTTCCAATGATCCTTTACTCTCCCTGCTGTGTATTAGGCCCTTAAATGGTATATACAAGAATAAGTTAATAGAATATGTCAGATTGTACAGCACATTACCTGGAACCAAACTATACTGTAGTAAATATTTGTCTAGAGTTCTGGGAAAAGGCACTGGTAAAAAACTATTTATGAGATTATCTGGTGGTGTGATTGTTGGGTCTGCAAGTGTATTTGATGGTACTAAGAAATTGCTGGTAAATGTTTTAGTGTGGTGAAGGAATTGTGATAATGTTGAACGAGAGAGTTCTTTCTTTAAAGGTGTTTATATACTAATATTAAACTATGAAATAGGAAACGTTAGGGTTTGTTTTACAGTAATTTTGTAGGGGGGAGGTAGAAATTAGGGATATAGATGAAACCAGAATGGCCAAGAGTTGCAGACTGTTGTCACTGACTAATGGATCCATGGAGTTTGATTGTGTTATTCTTTCTACTTTTGTGGATATTTGAGGTTTTTTTTCCTCAAAATAAGAACATAAAAACCTATGAATATTAAAACAAATCCCTGCCCTTCTGATGTGGTAAATAGAAGAGATGTTCTCAGGTATACAAAATGTAGTCTATATTTGACTTCAGAAACTTCATGCCTTGGGAGTGAAAATGAGCAATACTTATATTTACTCTATGCATGAATGTAAACAGACTTCTAACTGGTACAAAGCAGAGCTAGAAAAGTTATATTAAACAACTAAAGAAAACACTAGGCAAGACAAGATGCTGATATTTTTTATTTCAACTAGAACATTGACACTGAAAATAAACCTGTTCTTTGGAATACTTCATTTTTGCCTTTAAGATTCTTTGAAGGTGGTAATGTAGATGGATAAATATTTTATTTGAAATTCGGAATGAAGTGTCTTCTTGCTGCACTCAAGTCACAACTAGACATATGGTACACTAAAATCAGGGCTGGGGTGGAATTGCAAGGCATCTTTTCAGGGCTACTTTGGGAATGTAAGTCCCAGAAAGCATGCTATTAGCAGTCCCAGCTTCACTTTCCTCTAGAAATTTTATGCTTACCAAACCTGATGAACACATTTGACAAACTGCAGTGATTTTTCATATGGATCTATGCAGAGGACTGAGGTCGGACCACTGTTTTCATCTATACTAAATCTAGATCATATTCTTTTAGTCATTCATAAAAAATAATTAACCTTGTCTGTGTTATACTACACACTTGGAACACATCCTCCTGTAATTTTCATTCTAGTTAAACATTATAAAAATAAAAGTCACAGATAGCAAAATATTATTTTCTGTTATGATCATTTGACCAGCTTCTTGTCTGGAGTTTGCAAGATTTCTTGCTTATCTGTTACATGGTATACTCTTTATGAGGAACAGAAGAAGGAATTCATGTATAATATTAAGATCAATAATATCTGTTTTTCCTGAGCAATTAATTTAATTGGTTCTTTAGAGTGCATAAGCAGTAACTTGTTTTGCTATTTATCTTCTAGAAAGCCTATAGTGCCAAAGTTGTGGGCAGTTTCAAGCAAGATATTTATCTTTGTGGTAACGCAATTTTTACCCTCATTTCTCAATGTTTTGTGATTCTGCTTTTGCTTTACAATATTTTCATTTTTAGCCTGTATTCCATTTAACCTTATCAACCACCACAATTCCTTAAGCAAAGTCTTTGTCTTCTTAGGGTCTTGGTTTCTTCATCTATAAAGTGACATTTAATGGTTGTATGTTTGTAGAGGTTTGTGTTTTATACATCTCTTCAAATCAGAATGGCCACCATTTCTTTCGGTATTGCTCAAAAGGAAAATATGAAAAGGGTTATAACTCTATTACCTAATGGTACTTATTACATAGAAAAAATAGTGAAAAATTGCACTTGTATTGAATGAAAACTTTGTGTAGTTTTATTTAAAATTGTTCTGAAACTAGAAAAGCAAGGAAATTGGTATAATTCACAAACTTAATGAACATAAATGGACTTTGTTTATGGCTGGGAATCATGTATATTTGTAAAATGATTTAATTGCATGTGATAAGGCTACCTGAAGAATCTATATTAAAAATCTCCCATCACTGGAATAAACCACTTCTGCAACAAACCGCAAATATATTAAGGGGAAGATCTGAAAATATATTTTCAGACTTACAGAAGCAGATGTTCTATTCTTACTCATTCCTTGGCAAATAAAAACCTATTGAAAAGAACTATGTAATTCTTTTGGAAAATATTGGACTATTAAATGTGCAGCTATGCATGAGTCATGATTTTCATAAATGTAAGTTAACAGCCAGATGAAAGTGCTGTGGGAGAAGGCATGCTAATTTGTTCTAATTTAATAGCGTTACTGCACAATTTACTGAATGGTTCAGCAAAGCAGAATCAACAGCTGCTGTGGAAATGACATTATTTAAAACAAGCAGGGGGAGCACATTTATGCCCAGGGTCAGAGACTGAATACTGTGCTCTAAGTAGTGCTTGGTTAGTCAGCATCATATTTTGGCAGTGGAGAAATGGTAATTGGATGAAATCCAAGAAAGACAATGCATATGAGGCTCCAAATGAATACAGTACTGTCACATTTAGCAAAAATCCACTGACCCTACTTGCAATTCATGGCAATAATAGCATGACCAGGAAACCAAGCGTCCCTATTATCATGAAGAAAGCCAGGCAGTGCATGATAAATTAGACCTAAAATATAGTGAGAACATAATTAAGAAAAGTGTTTCAGCATGGTTAGCAGGGAGCAGTTCTGTTGAGCAGAAGTAATTCCTGAAACTTCCTAGACATAAGAATCAGAAATAAGGTTGCTATGTTTAGCAAATAAAATACAGGATACTCTGTTAATTTGGATTTCAGATATATTGATTAATTTTTAGTATGTGTCAAACATTAAACATACACTAAACAATTGTTTATCTGAAATGTATAAGGATTTAGACGTCCTGTATTTTATCTGGCAACCCTAATGAGATATATTCACTGAAACACTTGATTTAATTGGGTTCAGTCTTTCTATCCCTAGGGCTCACCTTACTATATCAAAGCCTCTCGGTTAATATTTGTGTTGGTTTTCTATGACTGCTATAACAAATTTCCATAAACTCAGTGGTTTAACAGCAACACAAATGTATCATTTTAGAGTTCTGTGGGGTAGAACTCTAACATGAGTTTTATCGGGGTAAAATCAAGGTGTTGTCAATGCTGTGGTCCTTCTCCAGGCTTAAGTTGAGAATCTGATTCCTAGCCTTTTCCAGCTTGTAGAGAGAACCTACATTCCTTTGTTTATGCTGCCCTTCCTACACCTTCTAAGTCACCAGATAGGGTGACTGAGTCCCCACAATGCAGCATTCTGACCAGCTTCCAAGGTACATTTCCTGCTGACTCTTCTAGCTCCATTTTCCACTGAAAAGGAACCTTGTAATTGCAGTGGAAACCTATGAATAATCCGGGATAATCTCCCTATTTTAAGAACAGTTGGTTAGCAACCTTAATTCTGTTTTGCTATGTAACCTACCATATTCACAGGTTCCAGTGATTGGGACACAGGCATCTTAGGAGTGTGAGGAAGGGTCTTTACTGCCTATCATGAAAACATATTTGTCTTGAATTGGGCAATTACTTTAAAGCTGCCTCATCCCAGGTGATTTGCCCTCATCCTCTTCTAGTTGGCTAATAATGTTCATTTTTAAATAGAATGTAAAGGAAGCAGATTGCATTTGACTGAGAAATCAAAGATTCTATCTCAGGGGTCTGGAAAAAGGCAGTGCAAGACTATATAAAAATATTAGTGAGGAAAAGCCCCAATATACCAAAACCAAGCAATTTTATTTGTTATTTGAGCATCATTTTCTTAATGAGGGAGTATGAAATCCCTGTGATAGTGACAAGAGGCAGAGGAATTCTAGGCAGACAGTGGGGGGTCCCTGGCAAAACCTTACCTTTGAGATGAAAAGCCTGAAACCTGTGGTCCAAAGTGACAACTTCCATCCCTGTGTGCCCACTCTCTCCCAATTGGTCCTTTTCTGAATGATGTCTTTTTACCAATGGAATGTTCCCTTTTCCAAGTTTACCTGTGGCCTACTCTGCCCCCTATCCTGTGCCTATAAAGATTCCCGGCTCATCCTGCCAACTCAGCTAGTGGGGAGGAAAAGTAGATGGATGTCAGAAAGAGGCAACTTGACTTCAGAAGAGAGAGGCAGAGAGAGGTGTCCTGACTTCAGGGGAGAGTGACCTTCCCTCCCCATCCCCTTTCTAGCTTTCCTCTTCCCTGGGAGCCACTTTTATTGCTTAATAAAATTCTCCGCATTCACTATCCTTCAATTTCACCACATGACCTCATTTCTTTGGCATTAAACAAGAATTCAGGACACACCAAGTGCAGATACCCAAAGAGGCTATCACACTGGCCCTTTGCCCTTGCTGGCAGAAGGCAGCTGTCCCATGTGATGAGTCAAAGGGCCCACTGAGCTAATAACACACTACTGTCTGCAGACAGCAGAGTTAAGAGAGCATTGTAACATGGGGTAGCAGGCACCACCATCTGGACGGTGTCGCAGGACCTGCACGGTTTGCTCCTGCTGGCACTAAAGCAGCCTGCCAATTCTTACACTCACTCATTTTGGTTCCCACACTCATTCGTTCGCAGGCTCCCTCCAGCGAGGGGTTGAGTGGAGTGGGTTGAGTAAAAGCGTCACCCCTGTCACTAGTCTCATGAAGGAGTCAACTTGACTTCAGAAGAGAGAGGCAGAGAGAGGTGCCCTGACTTCAGGGGAGAGTGACCTTCCCTCCCCATCCCCTTTCTAGCTTTCCTCTTCCCTGGGAGCCACTTTTATTGCTTAATAAAATTCTCTGCATTCACTATCCTTCAATATCCTGCATCTCCTGGACTGGATACATTCATGAGGACTAGCATATAAAATGTAAGCAATAATTTTACGAATATGAATCTTTAGAATAAAATAATTAAAACAAATATGGACAAAATTCTAATTTTCTATTGATTTATTACTTATTACAGAGCTTTATTTCTAGACACCTAAACACACACACACAAACACACACACAATCTGGGATCACATGTAACTTTACAAGTTTGAATGGAAAATTACCTGAAGAAATTTCATTATTATGACTCTGTTATATTGATATGACTCACTAGCTAAAGACATTCTATGTATGTCAGGATATTCCCCATCAGCATCTGGAAAGATTTATATCTGTTAGATGTAGAAGAAATGATTATCATTTTCTAGTTTAAACAGTGGGGCAATTAGGGGAAGAAAAGTTCTCTTTTCTTTCCAAAGTTTTTGATCTATACTGGTGTAAATATCAGGCAATTAAAATTTCAACTAAAGAATCTCTTTAGATAAGCAAACTTAGGTGATGAAAATATGTTAAAAATGATTCATTCCTTTTTTACAACCACTTTTTGTAATTTCGATGATAAATTTCTGTTATGTAAGTATTAAATTAAAACTCTTAAGGACAATAAAAACCACTGCAATTATTGATCACTCACTAAAAGCCACATTATATTCTAGGTCTATTCATATTCTTTTATGGTGAGCTGTGGCATATTTAAAAGAATTTTTAAAGTTTGAGAATTTTTAAAAATTTAATAGAATAACTCCATATAAATTAAATATAACTTCAAAGAAACAGATTGGTTTAAATAATTGAAATTGATAAAATCTTCATTAACAAGAGTCAGTCTTTATTGAATTCTTGTTTTATTTTGATTGAACTGGATCAGTAAGAGAAAGAGATTGTAAAAAACAAACAGAAACCAAGAGTTCATTTCAAAATGCCATTTCTAGAGCTGCGTATAAATACCAATTTGTTTATTTAACCTTTGGCATTTATGTAAATCCTCCTATTACATAAGTGACATGTATCACTGTAAATGTGATGCTGTTTAAGAGTTTTTCCATTTAAATAGGAAATTTAAAGCCAAGTCTTAGCGGAGCATTTGAATGTTTCAAACACTGATGACTTTTACTGCAGCTTTATCCTTGCCCAGTTTTTGAAAATCATTTTTCTCTATTCTATTTAGTATAAACAAGGTCCACTTTGTGTCAACACTCTGGAGATACAGATAAGTTAATGTAATTTTTCTACTCTAGGGTAAACGAAGTTAGAATTGTCTACTCTCCTGGGAAAAATTCCATGTTACCCATTTTCAAGCTCCTCTAAGCCATCTAATCCCATTAATTAGAGTACTAAATCCAACATTCTTATGCTTAAGAATTTTGGAAAACATTTTAAACCTTTTTCTTTTTTAGTTTAACCCTTTCCACCCCTACCCCTACACCCCAACTGCTCAGTTAATCCTAAATTCCCCAGGCTCTGCAGAGTAAATACAGTAATTTGGGGAATTTGTAACTCTTTTAAATATCAGGTAAATTGTATATATATTTAAAAGTCAAGACGTTTAAATGAAAGCTCCCTAGATAATATTTTGGGCATTTGGCCTTGGAGCAATAAAAGACACTATGGTGGGGCAAAACAACTTAGAATGTAATATTCTATTTTGTTTTTCTCAGAGGTGGTATTTCATTTGTAAAATGATGGTGATATCTGAGGAATCAAACTATGGTTGTTCCCTAGAAGCCTAAGACTTCCAACTGAAACACAGGGACTAATTCATTTTAATTGAACTCTGTATTCCCCTCAGCAAATAATTTATAAGCAATTGAATGGTGGTATTCTGGCAAAAACTTTACCAGAAAGCTCAGTGAATCCTGGAATTCTTGAAAAATGCATATTTTGCTAAGCTACATTTAAGCCTGTAGAGATTTATGGATGCTGAGTAGCTTGTCTGAGGTCTCCGATTTGAACTATGACTGGCATCTATCTCTGAACTGTCTCCAAGTTTGGAAACCAAGAGTATTTATCTATCCCTTTGAATCAGGTTAGCAATCTTTAGAAATTGCCTGGGTTTGAATCCTAGAACTGCTACTTAGTAGTTCTGCAACCCTAGGGGAGATACTTTATCAGTGCCCCAGTTTTCTCACCTATAATATGGAATAGTATCTACCAAATACATACAGCCTTTTGAAGGAAAAATGTAGTTAAATTATGCAAAGCAGTCAGAATACTGTCTTTCATGCAGTAATTTTTCCATAGGAGGTAGCTATAATTACTAATTTCATCCTTTACTTCATTTTTAAATTTGTCTTCCTAATCAGCTTGCTCCACCAATGATTTGATGTAGTTTACAATAAAGTCACAGATCTAATGGACAAAGAAAACTGTCAAAACTAAAAGGATGGGGGGAATTTTTTTTTTTTTTTCAGGAAATGGTTCTAAGAAGGATTTATATGATTTTGACCAGAAACATTATCATAAGACAACAATTGGATCTTGATAAACACAGGAAAATCTACATGACTCTCACTTATCCCCACTACTTCTATCTACAAAATGTAAGGACTAGTTTTTGAAACTTTCTATTTTTAACACTTCCTGTGAGAAAATGATGGTTTTTAATATGTCTCCTAAATAATGATTTGACATATAAAAATGGCTTAAGTCCAGACTGAGAAAGAGATCATGAAAAAACAAAACGTCTTTCTCTTTAGTCTTTTTATATTTTGAATAAATATGATGGGACCATAAGTATTTATGGCAGATGACAGAACTGTTTGAAAAAAAGTTAATGATTACGGGTGGCTCACACCTGTAATCCCATCACTTTGGGAGGCTGAGGTGAGTGGATCACTTGAGGTCAGGAGTTTGAGATCAGCCTGGCAACATGGTCAAACCCTGTCACTAGCAAACAAACAAACAAAATTAGCCAGGTGTGGTGGCGCATGCCTGTAGTCCCAGCTGAGGCAGGAAAATTGCTTGAACCTGGGAGATAGAAATTGCAGTTAGCCAAGATCATGCCACTGCACTCCAACCTTGGTGACAGATCAAGAGTCCATCTCAAAAAAAAAAAAAAAAAAAAAAAAAGATTACATTTCCCCCTCTCCTTTTGTTGTATGTTTCTGAGTCTTGATCAAAGAACTATGTCTCAGAAATTATTTTTTGGATGCTTCAGATATGAGCATTGTGATAATGGTTTCTATTAATTGAATCATGAAGCTATAGGAGGAACTTGGGTTGTCAATTTATCCAATTTACCAATATACATTCATACTAAATAATTGATACATTACTAGAAACTAAAATGCTCATTTCTAATTTGTTTTTATGATTTTATTTTAGGTAGGTAGTTTCAAATCACATTAAATGTTACTTTCATATGAAAAGGAAACCAGAGCTATTCTAATTAATTTTATTTTTAAATCTAATTTCATTAGTATACCAACTGAATATATATGTTCAATTTTATTATATATTTACAATTCTTTTACCCAATGCAGTGTATTCATCTAGAAAAGCTACAACTTCATATCAAGCCTCGGAAACTCAAAATTGTCAAAAATGGAAGAAGGATTTTAGCCACAAGGTGTCATTGTTTGTCTTTTCTTTAGTGAAGTGACTAAGGAGACTTAGTTTCTCTCCAGGCTTATTGAATTAGGAAGCAGAATTTGTTTTACTGACAATAACTTAGATTGTTGTCTTAACTCATCATATATGATACAGTTTTCAAAATTGTTTGCCAATTCTGTGTTTAATGAGCACAAGTGTCAAAAATAATACAATATGTTCTATAATGAGCTGTTTTATGGTTTAAAGTTTTGAAATTTGAGATTTTTTTTAACATTTAATAAAATGCCTCAATATGGATTAAATATAACTGTATTAAAAATTGGTTTAAATTATTAAAATCAAATAGGGCCTTCATTAACCAGAGATTCATTTTTTTAAAACCTTTATTTTGATGAAACTGTATTTGTAAAGAGAAAAAAAAATTATAACAAACCGAATGGCATCAAGGTTTCACTTTGAAATACCATTTCTAGAGATTTTTTTTTGGATTTTTTTTTTCTTTTTGAGATGAAGTTTTGCTTTTGTTGCCCAGGCTGTATTGCAATGGCATGATCTGGGCTCACCACAACCTCCACCTCCCGGGTTCAAGTGATTCTCCTTCCTCAGCCTCCCGAATAGCTGGGACTATAGGCATGCGCCAGCACACCTGGTTAATTTTGTATTTTTAGTAGAGACAGGATTTCTCCATGTTGGTCAGGCTTGTCTCAAACTCCTGACCTCAGGTGACCAGCCTGCCTTGGCCTCCCAAAGTGCTGAGATTATAGGCCTGAGCCACCTCTCCCAGCCCATTTCTAGAGATTTGTATGAATATATTCTCTTCTGAACCTTTGGAATTTATCTCTAGATCTTGTAGTACATAGCTGGTTCTCAATGTTGCAAATAGGGGGCTCCTGAGTTAGAAAGAGTATCTTAATAATTACGGCTACACAAATGTTCATCAAAACATTTAGACTCATAAAACATTCCAGAATGTCCTAGATTATCTCTCAATGTCTGATATTTTGATTTTCTGAGGAAATTTCAATGTAGATGTATTGATCCAACCTCTATTTAAAGTAAAATAAGAAATGCCAGAGGTTTTGTTAAAATGATTTTAGAATTAGCTATCTTCCATTAACAAAAAGAGAGCATTGATATCCAAATATGTTATGTTTATATAAATGGTAGTATAATGAAAAAAAATTTAGTAGCATATTTCCCAAGTGTTGGACTTGTTAAATATGTCCAAACCAGCTTCTTATAAACTATATTACATACAAAAGTCATGTTATGGGTTGAATTGTGTCCCACTACGTTCTACATGCTGAAGTGCTTACCACTACTACCTCTGAAAATGACCTTGATTGGAAATAGGGTTGTTAGGGGGACCCTTAAGATGAGGTCATGCTGCATCTACTTCCCTAATCCAATATGGCTGCTGACCTTCCATAAAGGAGGAAATCTGGACAGACACACAGGGAGAATGCTATACATGGATGAAAGCTGACCCTGAGTGATGCACTGCAAGCCAAGGAACACAGTACCAGCAAACCACCAGGAGCTATTAAAAAGAGCACAGAACAGAGTATCCCTCACAGCCTCAGAGGCAATCAAACCTGCTGACAACTTGATATTGGACTTCCAACCTCCAGTACCATAAGACAAAAAATTTCTGTTGTTTAAGCTGCCCAGTTTGTGGTAATTTATTACAGCAGCCCTAGAAAACTAATACAACTAGAAACTAGGGGTGAATAGATACTTCATAGAATTTTTCTTTTAAATTACTTACTGCCTCTTTCTTTTTCTTTTTTTGTAAGAACTTTATCTTGAAATTTTATTTTATTATTATTATTATTATTTTAATTTTTATTGCATTTTAGGTTTTGGGGTACATGTGCAGAACATGCAAGATAGTTGCATAGGTACACACATGGCAGTGTGTTTTGCTGCCTTCCTCCCCTTAACCCACATTTGGCATTTCTCCCCAGGCTATCCCTCCCCAGCTCCCCCCCCCACTGTCCCTCCCCTATTCCCCCCAATAGACCCCAGTGTGTAGTACCCCCCTCCCTGTGTCCATGTGTTCTCATTTTTCTCACCCACCTACGAGTGAGAATATGTGGTATTTCCTTTTCTGTTCTTGTGTCAGTTTGCTGAGAATGATGTTCTCCAGATTCATCCATGTCCTTACAAAGGACATAAACTCGTCATTTTTGATTGCTGCATAATATTCCATGGTGTATATGTGCCACATTTTCCCAGTCCAGTCTATCATTGATGGGCATTTGGGTTGGTTCCAGTTCTTTGCTATTGTAAACAGTGCTGCAATGAACATTCGTGTGCATGTGTCCTTATAGTAGAACGATTTATATTCCTTTGGATATATACCCAGTAATGGGATTGCTGGGTCAAATGGAATTTCTATTTCTAGGTCCTTGAGGAATCGCCACACTGTCTTCCACAATGGTTGAACTAATTTACACTCCCAACAGTGTAAGAGTGTTCCTCTTTCTCCACATCCTCTCCAGCATCTGTTGTCTCCAGATTTTTTAATGATCGCCATTCTAACTGGCATGAGATGGTATCTCAATGTGGTTTTGATTTGCATCTCTCTAATGACCAGTGATGATGAGCATTTTTTTATATGTTTGTTGGCCTCATGTATGTCTTCTTTTGTAAAGTGTCTGTTCATGCCCTTTGCCCATTTTTGAATGGGCTTGTTTGTTTTTTTCCTGTAAATCTGTTTGAGTTCTTTGTAAATTCTGGATATCAGCCCTTTGTCAGTTGGATTAAACTGCAAAGACTTTTTCCCAATCGGTTGGTTGCTGATTCACTCTAGTGACTGTTTCTTTTGCCGTGCAGAAGCTGTAGAGTTTGATTAGGTCCCATTTGTCTATTTTGGCTTTTGTTGCCAATGCTTTTGGTGTTTTGGTCATGAAGTCCTTGCCTACTCCTATGTCCTGAATGCTTTTGCCTAGATTTTATTCTAGGGTTTTTATGGTGCCAGGTCTTATGTTTAAGTCTTTAATCCATCTGGAGTTAATTTTAGTGTAAGGTGTCACGAAGGGGTCCAGTTTCTGCTTTCTGCACATGGCTAACCAGTTTTCCCAACACCATTTGTTAAACAGGGAATCCTTTCCCCATTGCTTGTTTTTGTCTGGTTTATCAAAGATTATATGGTTGTAGTTATGTTGATTTGCCTCCGATGCCTCTGTTCTGTTCCATTGGTCTATATCTCTGTTTTGGTACTGCCTCTTTCTTAAAACTTCCTTCTTTTCTTTCGACAGTACCTAACTTAATTTTTTTCTCAGTTACCTTTTCTGAATTTTCTTAGTCTTCCTGACCCTTAAACAATGTCCCAGGTTTTTATCCAAGGACTTCTGGTTTGTGACTAAGTATCATATGTTTGAATACTTGCTGCTTCCCAAATACATATCTTCATAGTGACCCATGGTTAATTTCAAGTTTCTAAGTATATTGATTTACCTAACATTTGCATGTCAATGGGCATCTTAAGCTTTACTCACTTAACACTGAGTTTCTGACCTTCAAACCAATTGCAGTTGATGTCATCTCCATCTCGTTGATTGGGCAAAACACATCCTTGATGCCTCTCTTGTAATCTACTTTCAATTAATTAGAACATTTTGTTTTTCTAATATAATTTATTCTTTAAAATGCATTAGAAGTCCAATCAAGTTTTTAACACGTCTTCCACTACCACCCAAGCTTCTATTCTTTCTGTGATTCAATTCTTGCCTCCCGCTCCTCGGTGTGTTTGCACGGCTGCAAGAGTGACCTTTCTACAATAAATATTAGATGAGTCACTCTCTGCTCAAATCCATCCAAAGCTTTCTTATTATATTCAGAATGAAATTCAAAGCCTTTACTCTCTTCTACAAAGCCAGACTCGATTTACCTCTGATTATTTCTCTGGTCATTTTTTTTTTTAACTATTCAAACCCTATGGACTCTGCTTAGCTACCATGGCCTTTTTTTCATCCTTCAGTACTGAAGCACCCTAGGGCTCTTCTTTTCCTTCCCCTAGACATTTGTGTGGCTTAAGCCTTCATTCAGGGTACCACTCACGTTCAGTTCTCAGAAACTCCATCCCTGATAATACATCCTTTCACTTTCGTTCATTAAACAGATTTTTAAAATAGCAGTTACAGGTAAATTTTATAATACTTATACAAGCATACCTCATTTTATTGTATTTTGCATAATTGAACTTTTCAGGAGTCGGATTTTTTACAAATCAAACATCTCTGGCAACCCTGCATCAAGCACATCTTTCAGGGCCGTTTTGCCAACAGTACGTGCTCACTCTGTTTCTCAATGTTACATTTTGATAAGTCTCACTGTCTTTGAGACCTTTTCATCATTGTCGTATCTGTTATGATAGTCTGTGATCAGTGATCTCTGATGTTGCCAGTGTAATTGGCTAGGGGTACCAAGAACTGTGCCCTTGTAAGATGGCAAACTTAGTTGAAAAATGTTGTTTTTGTTGACTTCTTCATTGGCTGGCCACTTCCTTTTTTCTCTCCCTAGTCTCAGGCCTCTCTGTTGGAGAAACAACAGTATTGAAATTAGGCCTATTAATATTTCTACAATGGAGTCTAAATGTTCAAGTGAAAAAAAGATTTGAATGTTTCTCACTTTATGTCAAATTGGCTGATTTCTTTCTCTCCCAAAAATGTAGGAATGTGAATAGGAATGTAATGTAAGAATATAAGTTCCATGTGAGTAGATAATTATGTTGCTTGCTGCTGAATTTTCTATTTGTTGAATTGTTTTGAGGTTGAGAGTTAAGAATGTTTTTAAAGATTTTTTAATGGTTATAAATCAAGCAAGTACACAAAACCAAGGAAAGATACATGACAGGGACTGTATGAGACTGATAAAGGCTAAAATATTTACTCTCTGACACATTATGGAGAAAATATTTGCCAACCCAGCACTTCCTATGCACTCAATAATGTATATTTGTTATACTGGTAATATTTATTATGTTTGACTACATTTTAAACCATATATTTTAACATACAATAATATGTTTTAAATCTCTGAGAAGTCCTGAATAAAGTTGAATGTTGAATTAGAGGAATTCTCAGAGCTTTCAATACGCTGATATTTATTGCTTATCTCTCAGAGTTGAATTTGGGCATGCTGTGTTTCTCAAATATGTATAGCTATGACCTAGGTTTCCTGGCATCTTATTATCATCTTCTGGAACACAATAACATTCTTTAGAAAATAATTTAGAAAACACTGTTTAAAACATTAGTAATGTAAGATCTAGATAAAAAGTGATAAACTATGAAGATAATTCACCAGAAATCTCCCAACAACTAGCAAGAAACACTGGTGAGGGTCCATCTGGGTCCCTAGAATAAAGGATTCTAGCCAGGTCTCCTTCAGCATTCAGAGGGAAGACACCGCTCTGTGAAACACTCCTGGTCTTACTTTGAGATCTTTTCTGCCACTGGGTACACAATTGTTATTGCATAAGAAAAGGTACTCTTTTTGTCTGGGTCAAACTCTGCAGGAAGTGGCCGTTCGGTCTCCAGTGCCCACTGTTTCCTCTCCAGTCACTCACTTGAAAATCTGTTGGGTTGCCAATTTTCATACTGTGTCATTTTCTGGCTTTTTGTTGTACACAAAATCAATGACAATATGCTCTCGGTCATCAGTGCTAGGCAATAGTTAAGTTCTCGTGGATCATCTCTTGCAGCAACACAAACTAAAAGACATTCTAATTTCTACTCATCTGAAATGATGTATTGATTTAGCAGTTTAGGTAATTCACAGTGTGGCAAGTTTCAAATGCAAGCTGCAAATAAGACACAATCCCTGTCCTCAAGATGTTCACACTCTGGGGGAAATGGTATACATTCTTAAAAATACCTGAAGTGATTCACAACCTGTGGGATGAAGGGTCCCATAGAACTCCAGTGAAGTCACAGGGATACATGATGTACTTTAATATTTCAAGGGAAAGACAGATGTTCAATATTTGTTGTACTGCTGGAAGTACTAGATCAAAGTGCTTCACAATTTCGATATGACATTCTGCTATATTCCTTTCAGTGACGTCCTATCTTGCTCAGTTGGGTCTTCACAGTGTGCTTTGACAAAAATCAAGAACTGCACAGGAAATCAATATAGAACACAAAAGGAAGGTGGTATTGTTTAGTCTGATCCCAATATTTAAGAAGTTGTTCAGTGCCCAGTAGGCAAACACATACCATTCATGAGTAATTTTGTTGTTTAAAATGTAAATTAAAATATTACTTTTTCTTTCCATTTATGTCATTGTTTTCCTGAAGGTTACTATGTGTTAGGGCATAGATACTTCTTAAGTAATTTGGGTCCAATTAGTTAATAAGTACAACTGTCAGTGATTTCTTTTGGTCCAGGGGTGCCATGAAAATAATTAAGAATCATGAAAGTCTCCATGAATTGAAAACATGTGGGAGCCTCTGAACTAAATTCGTATTGGTGAATACTTCTGGAAAATTATGTGCAATGGTGCATAGAAACACAAAGGAGAGAGGTTGGTTTGGTTTGTGAGATGGATTTGGGGAGTGTAAGAGGGAAGGCTAAACAGAGTTATAGCAATGGAGCAATCCCACGAAGAGTGCCTGGAATTCTGACTAGTGAAAAATAAGGAATGATAAGAAGAGGAATTGCACTACATTATGATGGCCTGTTATTGCTATATTCCATGGAACTCATACTTTCACTCTTTAATTTGCTGTACCAAAGCAATATTGTCTCATCTGGCTGTTTTCTGAATATAATGCTTCATTTCTAAGTGGGTTTGACCATTTCCAAAATCACCTTTCTTTCTGCATCTTAGATGCCCAACACCAACACAAAATAGTTAAGGTGTTTTCACTCCCTTAAAAGAGACCCTGCAATCAAATTATGCTTGAATCTCTTCTCTGGTCCCTACAAAATTTCTGTCTTCTTAGCGAGTTAGTCTTAAGTAGGGGTTAAGGGAAAAAAAGTCTTAACTGATTCAAAGCAGAAGACAAATGACTTAAAGGTTCTTTGTCCTCTGAAGGCTATTCAAATATCAAAATAAGAATTATGTCTACACAGCTGAATTTCTAACTGATAGCACTTTATTCTCCTGGAGAATACCAGGCTGAGAGGAGGAGCTCATTTGATTAGGGATTTTTAATTTTGCTGTCACAAAGGGTTGTATTTACCCTTTAGACTGTGTTCATTTAGCCAACATAGAATTCTTTTCTTTTGCACATTTTCTTATTATTTCAAGTAAATTTCTAAAAGTTACTATTATCATTCTCTTTTGGCAATTTATCATATAGGCAGCCTAGCAATAAAATATCTCACAAGACATATGATGATGGATTTGGCTTCCGCGATTTTTAAAAAACTCTACTTTTTCCTCTGTGTGACAGTGTATTTATCCAGTATAACTTTAGTTGTGGAAAACTATGTCTCAGTTGTTATTCTCAGGGACTGTTGCAAAGAGCTCTTTGAACTCGTAAGAAAAGTAATGCTTCAGCGATAGAAAGGCCAGTTTTAGGATGAACCTACAAAGTGCCCAGTGCTCCTTACCTGGTGGTCTCCATAATACCTTGTCCCTCTCTTTTCTCCTCACTACCAAAGAACGCAGATGCTTGATCATTACCCTCATAATAAACACAAACACTCTGTTAAGTGCTTTTTTAATATATAAATGCATTTATTCTTTATAACAGCTAATGAGGTAAATAGTATTGTTATCCCCCTTTTATAGAATAGGACGCTGAGGCACGTAAGAGTCACAAAACTAGTAAGTAAAGAAAAAGAGATTTGAATTAGACAGTCTGGCTCTAAAGCTTCTGCATTTTGTGACCAGTTTAGCAGTTCAGTACTCTAAAGCTGTTCTGTGCTATAAGGGAATCACTAGACACATGTAGCTATTTAAATTAAAATTAACTAAAATGAATGAATAGGAGATAATATTTGCAAAGCATGTAAAAAATTAATACCCAAAATGTATGAGGAATTCCTACAACTCAAGAGAAAAGAAAAGCAATAACTGATTTTAAAATGTGCAGAAAACTTGAGTAGACATCTCTAGAAAAAGAAAAATGAGAAGTAGAGATGTAAAAAGATGATCACGAATCACCAGGGAAATGCAAAACAAAAGTGTGAGATACCACTTCACATCTGTTAGCATGGGTATGATTTAAAAAATAGAGAGATAAGCATTGGTGATGATGTGGAGGAATTAGAACTCTTGTACACTGTTGGTGGCAATGTAAAATGGTGCATCTACCATGGAAGACGGCAAGAAAGTTCCTCATCAAATGAAAAGTAGAACTTCCATATGATTCAGCAATCCAGCATTAGGGTATATTATAATATATATATTTTTCTTTGTTTTGGATATATCTCCAAATTAAAGAAAAATAAAAAAATTGTAATCTGAAAAATTTCTACTCTCCAGAATAATTGCAGCATTATTAACAATTGCCAAGATATGAAAACCACCTCCAGGCCCGACAGCAAGTAAATAAATAAAAGCAATTGGTACCCATATACAATGGAACATTATTTTGAATTTTTTAAAAAAAGAAATCCTGCCATACATGACATGGATGAACCTGGAGGACAGAATGATCAAGAAATAAGTCAGTTTAGAAGGACAAATCCTGTAGGATTCCACTTATGACAAGCATCTAAAATAGATGCTTCATAGAACCCATAGAATAGAGAGAAAGGTGCGTTCCAGGGGATGGTGGGAGAGGGTAACCAGAAGTTGCTGCTCAATTAGTATGAATTTTCACTTATGCAAGATGAGTAAGTTTTAGAGATCTGCTATAGAAACTTATGCCTATAGTTAAAAAATACTGCCTTGGCCACTTAAGATTTTGTTGGAAGAGTAAATCTCATAGTATATCGTTCCTCTGAAAATTAACTAATGCAGATTGCTACCTAGTCTGCTGGTGCATCTGGCTAGGCCTGTAAGATGAACCAAATTGTGTCATTATGTTTCTGCTTATTGGGACAATCAGACATTCCCAATGATGCCGCAAATAGGTCTAACTTCATCAAGGGCAAATGCTGTTCATGTCAGCACTTTTGAATTGAAGTAGAAGAGACAGTTTGAAATATCATTAATGTTGCAATTAAAACACTTGATAAATCTATTCTGGTTTTGGCGACTACTTATTTCATTGCAGTTATATTTTCACTGGTTAATAGTTTTTAGTTTTATTTTGTATGTGTTTCCAGGTTTGAAACAAAGAAGTATGTGCCTTGGTGACTAAATGCCTGACAACATTTTAAGTAATAACAAAAAGCCTAAGGAAAACCTTTGAAATTTTTATGCAATGTCAGCTCAGAAAGAATATGGAATTGAGGCTTTGGGAGAAATTATTTCTCAGAGATGCTAACAACCTATCACATCATTAATAAAACAATAATTCTAATTCCCTATGTCAATCAAAAAAAGTTATTCCCTAATTTTACTTTGTGAATTATGTTAATCTATTATGCCATTAGAAACAATTTTCTTATGCTAATAAAATGCCATTGTTTAAGATTCATTATCAATCATGATAAATACTTATTTTAGTTTTTTTTAACTTGTTTATTTAATTTTAGTTTTCATAGGAGGTCATGAAACATTCATTAAACCCATAAAGCTTTGAATCTAAAAGGAAATATTTCAAAGAATTTATTTTTTCTAGATTTATTGAGAGCTAATTGACAAAAAAAATATATATATTTAAGGTGTACAATGTGATATTTTAATAATTGAATAGTTTGTGAAATGATTACCACAATAAAGCTAATTAACATATCCATCACCTCACATAGTTATGATTTGGATAATGAAAACATTGTGTGTGTGTGTGTGTGTGTGTGCACACACACACATGCTATACTTTCTTTACATATGTTTAACCTATGCACACATTTAAAGACACTTAAATTGTTTTCATACCCTGGCTATTATGAATAATGCCACAAAAATCATGGCGTATAGGTATCTCTTTAAGATTCTGATTTCATTTCCTTTAGATATATACTCAGAAGTGAGACTTCTGGACCATTTGGTAGTTCTATTTTTTATTTTTTGAGGACCTTCTGCACTTTCCTCTAGTGATTGTACCAATTTTTATTCCCAGCATCAGTGTACATGAGTTTACTTTTCTCCACATTCTGGCCAACACTTACCATTGTCTTTTTGATAACACTTACTGTAAATAGACATGAAGTGATAATTCATTATGATTTTGATTGGCATTTTCCTGAAGATTAATGATTTCTATCACCTTTTCATAAACATATTGGTCATTTTTATGTCTTATTTTGAGCAATGTATGTTCAGAGCCTTAGAACATTTTAATTCAAATTATTTGGTTTGATTTTTTTTCTTTCCCTTTTTTTTTTTTTTTTTTTGGTGGAACCAGGGAGAAATATTGTGTTGTTGTTTTTCTTTTGAGTTGTTTGAGTATTTAGATATTTTGGATATTAATTCCTTAGTAGTTACATGCTTTACAAATATTTTTTTCCCATTCTATTGGTTGCCTTTTTACTCTGTTAATTGTTTCCTTTGTTGTGTGAATAATTATTTTAGTGTGATGTAATTTTCTCTTTTTTTCCTTTTGTTGCCTGTGCTTTTGGTGACATACAAAAAAAAAAAGGAAGTTATTGGCCAAACCAATATCTTGTAGATATCAAGTTGTTCAATCACATTTATTGAAGAGATTATTTTTTCCTTATTATGTGTTTTGGGACCTTTGCTGATTAAAGATGTGTGGGTTTATTTCTATGCTATTTTTTGTTGTGTTCTGTGTCTGTTTTTATGCCATTGCCATAACATTTTGGTTACTATAGCTTTGTATTATATTTTGAAAAAAGGAACAATAATGTCTTCCATTTTGTTCTTTTTTCTCAGAATTGCTTGGCTATTCCAGGTGTATTGTGATTCCATATTAATTTCAAGATTTAAAAAAAAATTCTGTAAAGAATGCTGTCAGAATTTTGAGAGAGATTGCATTGAATTTGTAGATCTTTATGAGTTGTATGTAATAGTTAACAATATTAATTTTTCCAATCCATGAATACCTTTCCATTTATCTATGTTTTCATTAATTATCTTTGATAACATTCTACAATCTTCAGTGTTCAAGTCTTTCACTTTGATTAAGTTTATTCCTAAGTATTTAGTTCCTTTCATTGCTATTTAGAATTAAATTGCTTTTTTATTATCATTTTTGGTAATATTGTTTGTGTGTAGAAAAGGCACTGATTTTAGCATGTGGATTCTGTATCCTGCAATTTTAATGAATATTTTATTAGCTTTTTTTGCTAAGTTGTTATGCCTTTCTATGTATTTAATCATGTCATATTCAAGATGAGATCATTTTATTTTTTTCCTTTCTCTTTGGACTGCTTTCATTTTTCTTCTTATCTAATTACTCCTGCTAGGACATCCGGTACTGTGTTGAATAGAACTTATGAGAGTAGGTATCTTTGCCTTATTCTAAATATTAGAAGGAAAGTTTTCAGTTTTCCCCAATCATTAAGATCAACAATGATTGGTTATGAGCAATCAATTATGATCAGTGTTTAGGATTAACAGAGCTTCATGGATCTTGATGTCCAAATTCCTCCCAAGACTTGAGATACTTTGGGCCATTATTTCTTTATATAATTTTCTGTCCTCTCACTCTTATTTCTCCTTCTCAAACTTCCATAATGTGTTTTTCTGCTCACTTGGTAGTCCTCACAAATTTCATACACTTTTTTTCACTTTTTCTCTTCTCTGACTGGATTTTCATATGAACTGTCTTCAACTTTACAGGTTCTTTCTTCTGAAGAACTGAGTCTGCTGTTGAATCCCTCTGTTTACATTTTTAATTCTCTTCATTGTGTTCTTCAACTCTGTATTTTCTATTCAATTCCCTCAAATTATTACTATCTTTGAAAAAACGATCCAAGATAGCTGATCGCTAACATCTTGGGATTGTAGCTCCCAGTGAAAGCACAGAGAATGAGAGGACACCACACTTTCAGATGAATTTTTGTCGCTCATGGACCAGAAGATTCCCAGTGGAAGAGCCCCATGGGTCACCAGCGTGACTCTTGTGGCTGGCGCAGCAGTTTGGCTGGTGCCTTGGCACGGCAGCTCTTGGTGCAGAGTAAATGGGACTGGTTCCCCTTCAGACCAACGTTTGGAGCTCTGGGAAGGCAGAGTCGCCTATTATGGACTCAAGAAGGAAGCCAGACCAGAGATTCCCAGGCATAAAAGCACCATCAGTCTTAACTCCGCTGTTTTGGCTGGCGCAGTGGGTTGCTCAGATTTCGGCCCTGGGAATTAACAAGTTGGAAGTCCACGCAGAGACCTAATTTGAAAGTTGGCAATTACAAAGATGACAGGTGGATAAACTTACAACAATGGAAAGAAACCAGCATTAAAAGACTGAGAATACTCAAAATCAGAATGCCTCTCCCTCTAAAGAGGATCACAGTTCCTCACCAACAAGAGAACAAGGCTTGATGAAGAATGAGTGCATTCCATTAACAGAATCAGGCTTCAGAAGGTGGATAATAAGAAATTTCTGTGAGTTAAAAGAACATGTTGTAGCCCAATGTAAAGAAACTAAGAACTTTGAAAAAAGGTTTGACGAAATCCTAATGAGAATAGACAACTTAGAGAGGAATATAAGGGAATTAATGAAACTGAAGACTACAATATGGGAACTCCGAGAAGTATGCACAGGTTTTAACACTCAAATTGAACAAGCAGAAGAAAGGGTATCAGAGGTCGAAGATCAACTTAATGAAATAAAACCAAAAGACAAGAATAGAGAAAAAAGGATTAAAAGAAATGAGCAAAGTCTCCAAGAAATATGGAACTATGTGAAAAGACCTAATTTACGTTTTATAGGTATACCTGAATGCGACAGAGAGAATGAAACCAAGCTGGAAAATACTCTTCAGGATATTATTTAGGAAAACTTTCCCAACCTAGCAAAGCAGGACAATATTCAACTCCAGGTAATACAGAGAACACCACAAAGATATTCCTCAAGAAGAGCAACCCCAAGGCACATAATCGTTAGATTCACCAGGGTTGAAATGAAGGAGAAAATACTTAGGGCAGCCAGAGAGAAAGGTCAGGTTACCCACAAAGGGAAGCCCATCAGACTCACAGCAGATCTCTCAGCAGAAACCCTACAAGCCAGAAGAGAGTGGGGGGCCAATATTCAACATCCTTAAAGAACAGAACTTTCAGCCCAAAATTTCATATCCAGCCAAACTAAGCTTCATAAGTGAGGGAAAAATAAAATCCTTTGTGAACAAGCAAGTACTCAGAGATTTTATTACCACCAGGCCTGCTTTACAAGAGCTTCTGAAAGAAGCATTACACACAGAAAGGAACAACCAGTATTAGCCTTTCTAAAAATATACCGAAAAGTAAAGAGCATCAACATAAAGAAGAATTTACATCAACAAATGGATACAACAGCCAGTTAACATCAAATGGCAGTAATCCTAAATTTAAATTGACTAAATCCCCCAATCAAAAGATACAGCCAAAACCCAACAGTATGCAACATCCAGACCCATTTCACATGCAAAGATACATAAAGACTCAAAACAAAGGGATGGAGAAAGATTAACCAACTAAATGGAGAGCAAAAACAAACAAATAAATAAATAAATAAAAAGTAGGAGTTGCAATTCTCGCATCTGATAAAATAGATTTTAAAGCAACAAAGATATAATGATAAAAGGATCAATGCAACAATAAGAGCTAATGATCCTAACACCCAGATACATAAGACCCATAAAGAGACTTAGATTCAATGAGACAGAAAATTAATAAGGATATCCAGGACTTGCACTCAGATCCGGAACAAGTAAACTTAATAAATATTTATAAAGCTCTCCACTTTAAATACACAAAATATACATTCTTATCAATACCACATCACACCTACTCAGAGGTTTAAATGAAATATTGATTGGCCATTATTAATACCCATTTTTAGAATAAAGCAACATTCCCGTTCTTTCTCCCTCTTTTTCTTCCTCTTCTTCACTACTTTTTTTTCTTTCTTTCTCTTCTTTCAAAAAAAAATTATTACTATCTTTTACTAAACTTTTTTTTTTGAGACAGAGTCTTACTCTGTCACCCAGGCTGGAGTGCAGTGGCATCATCTTGGCAACTGCCTCCTGGGTTCAAGAGATTCTCCTGACTCAGCCTACTGAGTAGCTGGGACCACAGGAACACACCACCACAGCTGGCTAAGTTTTTGTATTTTTCAGTAGAGATGGGGTTTCACCATGTTAGCCAGGATGGACTCGATTTCCTGACCTCGTGATCCACCCACCTTGGAATCCCAAAGTGCTGGGATTACAGGTGTGAGCCACTGTGCTCAGCCTACTGAACTTATGTTATTAATGTGTTATTTTCTTGAGTTGTCAATCTGTGTTTTCTTGTAGCTCACTGAGCTTCCTTAAATAATTATCTGAAATATTTCATCAGGAAATTCATAATTTTTATTTTTGTGGGGCATTACTAGGGTTTTAATGGTTTCCTTTGGTGGTTCTCTGGTTTTTGTTTATTTATTTTATTTTTGTTTTTAATTCTTCATGATCTATGTAGTTTTGTGTTGATGTCTTCGCAATTAAAGGAGCAAACATCTCTTCCTATCTTTACAGACTGGATTCAGCCTTATCCTCCTGGGTCCCTGGGTATATCAGACTGCCTTTGGTTTTCCATAGAGTGATACTGGAGCCAAGTCATGTGGCTGTAGCTAAACCCACTCTTGGCAGGTCTTTTACAGGGGCTTGGGTTGGCATCGTTCCTGCTGCATCACTGAGAGAATTGAATTGCCTCCAGGAACACAGTGGAGCAGGACGTGTGCCATGACATGAGGTCACTTCCAGTTTTATAGCCAAGATTACAGATGGTGGGCTCAGTGTCAGGGGCAGAGATGAATGTGACTCCTGCTGGATCCCTAAGAAAGTCTCACTAAGTATCTCCCTGGGTAAGTCTGTGGCTAAGCAGGACTTCCCTTGAAATCATATTAGAGAAGCTGAACTAGGTCACAGGGCTGCTTCAGACTCTGCCGTTGGGTTTAAGGCCAGCAGGCCTCTGGGAAGGGCTTCTAACAGGCATGTTCCCTCTTTCATCCATGGTTGAGCAAGCCTGCATTTGGACCCCAAGTGGAGCATGGCTGGAACCAAGTCATAGGGTGATTTCAGAGTCCATAGGCAAACCAAGGTTAACAGGCCTGGTTCTGGGGCCACAGGATTTCTGGGGCCCTGATTTGCAGGACTGATTCTGTTCCACAGCAGAGTAGGGCTGGTGCTTGGACACAGGGCTACTTTAGGATCTGCCATAAGGTTCAAGGTTGGTTGGCTTGCTACCAGGGGCACGAACAGGGGCTTCTCACAGAACCATTCCAGATGAGGCAGGATCCAAGACTATAGAGATGGGGTTGCTTTCAGTCTGCAGCTGGGACCTTGTTGGGCAAGAGCAGTGGACGGCTGCCTTCTCAAAATGGCTCTCCTCACTCAGGCTTGCCTAGGGTTTTACAATCTCTTACTAGGATCTCAAAGCTCTCACAAAGACAATTTCATACATGAATGGCTGCTAGGTTGTTGTTTGTCAAGGGGGATGTGAGCTGGGGATCTCCTAATCTGCCATCTTGCTGACACTACTTCTGTATTTTATTTATTTTTAAACTAGTAATTATTAATATCATGTAATAACAAGACTTTCTTATACAACTATCTGTTTTCCTACTGTATTTCGTAACAAAAACATAACAATAGTATTAGTAACTGACTTTTCTTGGATTTTACTCTTTTGTGTATATGATCTCTTTTAATCCTCACAGTAAACTAAGAAAATAATGTTTTCATTTTGCTCATTTATTCAGGATGAATTTGAAGGCAAAAGAGCGTTAAGTAGATAGTTCAAAGTGATATGACCAGTAAGCAGGGGAACTATAGTTTTTACTTAAGTATGACTTACTTAAGAACCTGTCTTCTAGAGACAGCAAGTTATGAGACTGTGTGATATACTGGACACACACATATAAATAAACATCATCCCGTGCTCAAGAAATGTACCATCTTGTGGAGAGCTGACATCTGCATAAATAGTAATAGTAATGAAGATTCTCTAATGTTGAATGTAGCCATTTGGATATGATTCACATCTCTATCTGGGTAGGTATGTAATTGCAACTTCTGAAGATCTAAGTAGAGTTTAATGAGGAAATGTGAACTTTTTGAGTCAACCAGGTCAGTCATTTCTACTTTCTAGATCAATAGGGTTGCAGAAGGTAGGATCAGATTAACTATGAAGTGTGATAAATTCTCTTAGTGTTAGTACTAAGAAATTAGGAAGCAGTAGAGGAAGAAATGAAGATCTTGCACAGAGATAATGGTATTTGAATTTTGTATTTGACAATTGCATTTGAATTTGAATACCAAAAAAATAAAAATAAAACTAGTAGCTTTAAAAAGTTAGTATTTAAAAATCTTATTCCTTTTTTATAGTATTTTTGTTGGCCATATTTCACCAACAGATTTTGAGTCAGTTTCAGTCATTTTAGATACTTGTCCTAAGTTCTTCACTCTATTTACGTCTATTTTCTTTTGCAAACTAATTTCAATTTTACCTTAGGATCAATTTTATATTTAAAAAAATATGCATTTCTCTCATACTTTTATATATGTCTCCTCCTAACATCTGGGATTATCTCAGTATAGCCAGACAACTTTGCTTTGTCACAATTTTCTTGTCTAAAAATAAAATAATGATTTTTCCTACACTAACTATTCTCTCATCCTAAGGCAAACAACAAGGAAAATAAATGAACTCTGTATTGTGTATTTAGCACTATCCTAGGAGTGATGGAAGGGTAAAAGGAAGTAGCAGATATAAGTAATACCTTCAAGATTTAATATAAAATTAGTAAGACAAAGCACAGACAAATTAAATGTAACACTTCAATAAGGACAGAACTTCAGAGAGAGAAGAGATAACTGCAAATGGAGCTATTTAGTAGAAATCTGGTATGAGTGATAAATTTAGTTAGGCCATTGAAAGGTGTGCAGAATTTAGATCAATTGTTTCTTCAAGGAAAAGATGAGAAGCTGCAAAAATGCAGAGAATACATATTTAAGAATAATATACAAATATCAGGTTTTGGAAGTACTCTATTTGAATTTAATTATGCATACTTTTATTCTCTTAAACACATAATAATTTGGTCTTTATTATGTGTTCAGTACTGTTATAAATATATTTGAAATAAAATATAAATAATTAACTTGAAAATACAATTGAAAAAGTTAAATAGTAATAATCTATTTTAACTTAGAAGATAATAAAAAAAAACTTAATTTAAAAAATATAGTGGTTACTCATGCCTGCAATCTCAGCACTTTGGGAGGCTGTGACAGGCAAATCACCAGAAATCAGGAGTTCGTGACCAGCCTGGTCAACAATGGCAAAACTGTGTCTCTACTAAAAATACAAAAATTAGCCAGGTGAGGTGGTGGGCACCTGTAATTACAGCTACTTGGTGGGCTGAGGCAGGAAAATCGCTTGAACCTGGGAAGTAGAGGTTGCAGTGAGTCGAGATCATGCTACTGCACTCCAGCCTGGGCGACAGCAAGACTCCTTCTCAAAAAAAAAAAAAAAAAAAAAAAAAAAAAAACAAAAGTAGTGAGAAAACTAATGTTTAGTAAGACACCAAGGAAGAACCTTTCAGATGTGTCTTCTCACTTAATCACCAATATTATAACTGTGAGCAATAATCTCTGTCTCATATAATAATTGCAAAAATTAACTAAAATGATAATAGGATTTCATTCAGTTCTACCACCTAGAAAGCATTAAATAAACATAAGACCCTCTTTCAGTCCCTACCATATACATATACATCAACACACATACACACTAAATCCTTTAAGAGATGGGCACACAGAGAATAAGGAGATGCAGAGAATATGAAGAACTTAATTTTCATTAAAGCCAATAATCAGCAAAATAACAATAATATTTGTATTAATAATAAAAAGAATATTGTTATGTATCTTTAATTTGTCATTCAATCTAAAATATGAGAAATCAATCAGAAAAAGTATTTTTTGAAAATGGACTGTAAAATTACAATTCCAACAAACTTGGAAAATGTCTCCTACAAATATATGATTGTTATGATATATAGCATCTTTCATAATTAATAAGAATTAATAGAAAGAGGCAGTAATTCCTGAGCTGAGTGGTAGAGAAAGAAATTTGTCAGAGACAGGGTTTAACAAACCACCAATTAGGTGGTAAAAACATTTTTTTTAAGCAATTAAAATCTCTGGTAATTATCCTAAGGGTACACAGCAGATGGGAAATAATTTATTCAGTAAAACTCACTAAATCCCAATTAGAACAGCGAGAGTCTGTGCCATTCAAACGATACCTTCTTCTCTTACCACCCTTGGCTCTATTCCAGACCTGAGTTGTAGAACTCCACACTGGGCTCCATACTTTGGGCATGTCAGCATTCTCCAGAGAGACAGAGCCAATAGGACATATATATATATATATATATATATATATATATATATATATATATATATATATATATCCTTTTGTATATGTATATCCTATTAGTTCTGGGTGTATTGTTTCTGTATATCCAGAACAAGTATGCACGCACGTGCGCACACACACACATAAACACACACACACACACGTATTTATGGAGGAAGAGAAGAAGAGAGAGAAGACAGAAGGGACTTATTGGGGAGCTGGCTCACATAATTATGGAGGCTGCGAAGTCCCATGACAGGCGTTCGGCAAGCTGGAGAGCCTGGGATGCCAGGATGGTGGCCCAGCTCCAAGTGTGAAAGCCTCAGAACTAGTTTAGCTGATGGTGTAATTCTCAAAGGCCAAAATATGAGAACCTGGGAGTTGCTGATGTACGTCTTGTAGTCCTAAGACCAGAAAGCCTGATGTCCAATGGCAGGAGGAGGAGAGAGTCCAGCACCAGAAGAGGGAGAGGAAATCCATTTCTCACCTTTTTTGTTGTATCTGGGTCACCAGTTAATTGAATGGCATCTACCTACATAAAGAATGGATCTTCCCCACTCAGTTCATTAATTCACATGGCAATCTCCTTGGGAAACACGCTCACAAACTAACCCAGAAGTAATGCTTTACTGGTTCTCTGGGTACCCCTGAATCCAGTCAGATTGACACTTAAAATTAAGCATCACATCAGGGATTTAGGGGTTGCCTTTTCCCTCAGTTCCCAGCCTGGGGCATTGCTTTCACCTGGAGAGCGGCAGCCTAGAAACAATTTCTCACCTGCTGAGCCCCATGTTACAGAAGCTGTATTATAAATAGGTGAAGCAGAGGGGACCAGCTCTCAACCTTTAGTTTAGGGGAAAACCTCCACTGTAGGCACAGCAAACTGTAAAGGGTCTGCCCCAATTGCTCCAACTCCAGCTTGGTCATGGGGCAAGTTTCTATGACAGGAGGGAGTGCTGGAATAACTACACTAATATCACAAAAAATAAAATTTTTTAATCAAAAAATTTAATAGCAATAAAAGGGAATTTTTAATATAAGGACACCAATCTATCAAGAGGCTATAACAACTATTAACATACATGAATCTAAAATAGAGGTCCAAAATGCATGAAACAAAAATGGAGTTAAAGGAAAAAGACAAAATTAAATAGTAATAGAGACTATGATGCTTCATTTTGATAACAAGATATATATATATACATATATCTGTGTGTGCATGTATATCTGTTTATATGTATATATATCACTCCACACAACAACAGTAGAATACATATTTTTCTCAAGCATGCAGGGAACATTTTCCAGGATAATTATATGTTAGGCCATAACAAGGTACTCTCTCTCTCTCTCTCTCTCTCTCTCTCTCTCTCTATATATATATATATATATATATATATATATATATATATGGATTAAATCATACATCTGTTCTCTGATCACAATGAAATTAAACTGGAAGCAAATAATGGAAGGAAATTTGGAAAATACATAAATATGTGAAAATTAAAACAATGTACTCTTAAATAACAAATATTAAGGTAAAAAGAAATTATAGATAAAATATTACAGTCTCATACTTCTGCCTGTGTTTCAGATTAAATAAAATGTTTTATTTGCTTTTATTTTTATTTGCTTTATTCACTTTGGCCTCTTCTGGAGACAAAATGGTTGTTACTTGTAACAATTTTTGTAAAAGTTTTTTGGGTAATAATTTTTACTTGGGAGTTTTGTTGGGAGTGGGTCTTGCAGATTTCCTCATGCCTTCATATCAGAGTAAAACTCTCCTTTTTCTTACAAATGATGGTAGAGATGTGTTGTAGTTGTTTTTGAGACAGGGTCTTGCTCTGTTGTCCAGGCTGGAATGCAGTGATACAATCATGACTCATGCCTCGATCTCCTGGGTTCCAGCTGTCCTTCTACCTCAGCTTCCCCAGTAGCAGGGACTGCAGGCACACGCCACCATGCCTGGCTAATTTTTAGGTATTTTTAATAGAAATGGGGTTTCACCATGTTGCTCAGGCTGGTCTTGAACTCCTGACCTCAAGTGATCCACCTGCCTTAGCTTCTCAAAGTGCTGGAATAATAGGTGTGAGTCACTGTGCCCAGCTGATAGAATATTTCTTGATTGCAAAATCAGACAATGCTGAAAAAGGAAAATGCTTGTGAGGCTATCTTACTGAGTGCTGTTCTAGATTTATTACAGGGCACAGAAAGCTTATGGAACTACCAATCTGCCAGTTGTGCCAGAAAAATGCTCTTGTGTTAGCTCTTTGAAGAAATAGGCTTAGGCTGGCAAATTAAGAGGGCTAGTGGCAAAGATTTTGAGGTTCTGGAAACATGTTCAATAAAAGACAATTAAAATATCTGGTAGGCAGTTTATGACTGACTAACTTAAAGCAAGATTGTGTCATAGACTTAAATTTTCATAATTTGTACATAAAGGTAGATGTCTTAGTCCATTTTCTGCTGCTGCATATTACCATAAACTATATAATTTATAAAGAAAATGTATTTATTTTTTACAGTTCTGAGGGCTGGAAAGTCCAAGGACATTGTGCTGGCACCTACTCAACATCTGGCTAGAGCCTTCTTACTGCATCGTAACATGACAGAAAGGCAAGCAATCACTAGAAAGAGAGAAAATTCGCCCAAACTCATCCTTTTAGCAAGGGCCCACTCCTGTGATGATTTGAGCCCTGCTGGCCTAATCATTTCTTGAAGGCTCCACCTCTTAATAGTGTTAAAATGGCAAGTTTCCAACACATAAACTTTGGGGGCATACTCAAAACACAGCAGTAGGTATTTATTTATTTATATATTCATTCATTCATTCATTCATTTGTTCATTTATTCATTCATTCATTCTTTCGTTCATTAATTCATTCTTTATATAGAGACAGGATCTCACTCTGTTGCCCAGGCTGGAGTGCAGTGGTGTGATCATAGCTCACTGCAATCTCAAACTTCTGGGCTCAAGTGATCTTCCAACCTCAGCCTCATGAGTAGCTGGGACTACATATATAGGTATATGCCACCATGCCTGCCCACTTTTCTTTTTTGGTAGAAATGAGATTTTGCTATGTTTCCCAGGCTGGTTTCAAACTCTTTTCCTCAAGTGATCTTCTTGCTTCAGCCTCCCAAAGTGCTGGTGATTACAGGTGAGAGCCACCACACTTGGACAGCATTGGTTAGATTTGAAGTCACTGCCTAGTGAATTCCACATGAAAATTCCTTTGGAAAATATACCTTAGGGAAGTAGATCAATTGTACACAAATGCCATATATTTAGAATGTATTGCCTATTGGATAGTCTCGGCCAGGTATTAAAATGTGACACATAGTCATTTCTAAACTTATAAATTCAGTGAGGCGTTATGATTAAAACTGTGTAACTCTAGAATCAATATAAGAGTCTGTATAACTAACTTTTTAAGAACCTAGAAAATGATATTTCTAATTATCTAAGCAGAAATAAAGTAAAAGCATTTTTGCCTAAAGAAAAGACATATGTAATTTGTTTAATGTATTTTGTATAATTGTTGGCAAACAACGTCCTCTTGCAATGCAATCATCCATAAAAGTAAATGTATTATAAACATTATTCCAGGTCACATTTCTTTAATAGCTTCCTTAATAGAAAATGTTTTGTTCAGATAATTTAAGTGAGCCATCTTACCAAATCCACATTATGGTTACTAAAAAATGCTTTCAGTTATTATTTTATTAAAATTACAAGATTTCCTGTGATGGTTAATTTTATGTGTCAGGGATGCCCAGATATTTAGCTAAACATTATTTCAGATTGTGACCCTGAGGATGTTTCTGGATGAGATTAGCTTTGAATCAGCAGACTGTGTAAAGTAGATGGCCCTTCCTAGCAAGAGTGTGTGTCAATCAATCCATTAAGTGTATGAATAGAAAAAAGGCAGAGGACAGGAGAGTTCACCTCCTTTTCTGCCTGTTTTAGCTAAAATGTTTGTTTTCTTCTGCTCTCAGACTGTGACTTTACACATTCAAGTCCTCTAGCTTGCAGGTCTTCAGATCAAACTGAACTACACCACTGGCCTCCACGGATCTCCAGGTTGCAGATAGCAGATTTGTGAGGCTCTGTCACATGCTCTTCAAATAATGTAAGGTTTTCCTATTTATCTGTCTATCTAGCCCCCCATTGGTTTTATTTCTAGAGAGAACCCTGACTAATGAATATATCTTCCATTTCTATAGTTGGCATATTGGGATACCTAAAGAAAAACAAAGTAACTACATACTTAAATTTTCTTTTTCAAAGATTGTATGAGGCTTTTTGATCTGCAATTTGTGGTCTTTATATTTTTATGTATCCCATTTTTCAGAGAACATGTTTAACGTTACTGGGAGCCCATTTCTGTAGTCTAGACAGGCCCACAGACTTGCCTGTTAAGCATGGGATCACCTTGACATAGAAAGACTTGCAAATAAAAACTTATGGGTGTATATGTTTTATATATTCTAGAGCCAGAATGCAAGTTACATATATTTTTAAGCTTTAAGTCTAAGTGGGTCTAAATCTGGCAAGTAAAATATCATATTTTACTTGATTAATATGTTTATATATATATAATTAGACGTTTGATTATATATAATTTGTTAGCTTCATTTATTATATTTAGATGTTTGATTATATATTATATATTATTTATTATAATTAGATGTTTGATTATATATATAATTTATTTGCCATAGCCTTATATTATAAATCATCTTAATTTAAGTTATGGTTTTAGAGTATTTCTCATATATAGAGAGTAAGTAAATTTATGTTGATTTTTCTTTTACATGTTTGTTTATTCAGTATTACGGAACACATATTCCTGATACCATGTGGAATAAAAATTTTTCAAAGCAGTTTATAACTTGCTTTGTTTTCCTTTTAAATTATCTGAGTTTACTAGGACTGCTATAACAAAATAACACAAACTAGTGGCTTAAACAAGAGAATTTATTTTCTCCGAGTTCTGGAGGTTAGGAGTCCAGGATAAGTTGTCAGTAGATTTGGTTTCTTCTGAGGCTGCTCTCTGCTTGAAGATGGACCGTTTCCTGCTCTGTCCTCAAATGCCTTTTTTTCCATGGGCAAACGTCCTTGGTGTCTCTGTTCAAACTTTCCGTTCTTATGAAGAAGCAGGTAAGACTAGACTAGGGCTTACCCTAACAGCCTCATTTTAACTCA
Source organism: Saguinus oedipus (assembly GCA_031835075.1). Lineage (NCBI taxonomy): Eukaryota > Metazoa > Chordata > Mammalia > Primates > Cebidae > Saguinus > Saguinus oedipus. The sequence continues at coordinate 14,376,065 of CM063171.1, forward strand.
ACCACCTCTTTAAAGAGATTACAGCAGATATGGTAACATTCTAAGGCACTGGGAATTAGAACTCTAATTCATGAATTTCAGGGGACATGTTATTCAGTGCATAACATAAAGTGAATATTGTTTTACTATGTATTTCTAATATTTTAACCTATTTTCCAATTAGGTCAACCACAACGATTAGAAGAGGAGAAAGGTAAGTGCATACATCTTAGTGTCAGTCACTCATTAATTAATTAATTTAACATTTTCGATATTTCAGACATCCTACAAGAAACTTTAAGAAATCCAAAAACAGTACAGACATAATATTTGCCCTCTAAGCATTTACTACTTAGAAAAGGAAATGAGATATAACAGAAGTTGCATTACTTGGACAAAGTAACAAATGTCTTTGAGTTGTGCGATCAACTTACTATGCATCATCCAGGAAAGAAAGGATTCCTTGGGGAGATCAGAGAAGTCAATAGGGTTGGGTTTGGAAAACCAGCCATTATGCTGAAGCTTTATTCACTGCTAAATCCAAGACTTTATGCCATTTGAATGGGAGCATATGGCTCCATTATCAAAGGCACAAATGACTGTAGGTGTTAAGCCCCTAAAGTGTGATGAGTAAATGATTTAAAGAAAAATAAAAGGACATATTACCTTCCTTTATGGCATATCGGTTTCCTGTCGTCAGGAGGCAGATGACTCCGCAGAAGAAATCCAAGGACAATTGCCTTTCAACAGACAAAAAGACTAAGTTTTATATATGTTTATGCATATATGTACAAAATTATATGTGTGTGTGTTTTTAAGATCAAACCCTGAGAATGTATTATACAATAATTATTCTCCAATGCTTTTCTTATTCTTCCCTATTCTGTAATAAAATAACAGAATATAAATGAGATTGTTATAACTTTGGTATTTCAGAGCAACTGCAGGTTAATACTGGTTCACTTCACCATGGTAAACCCACGGCAGGTCATTTCATCATAGACTTCTCTTTCCACTTTGACAAGTTCAGCAGGTCTTTTATTTATTTAATCGGATTTTAAGTACATTTTAAAGTCTTTTTTTAATGAAAAGAATTCCTTTTCATTTTAGAGTGTATATTTACAGTTGGCTAATAGAGTTTCCTGTGTCTTAACTGCCACTCATGAGGTTGTATCATTTGCCGGAAAATGGATATTGCTTCAGGATGATTAAATGACAAAAATATTTGAAGAACCTGAACCCTGAAACTGTGGATCAATAAATCAGCATGCTAACTCTAACTGGAACTGTAAGTTCAAGATGGACAATGCTGACTCAGTTTCTCCAAGCTTGCATGGTCTCTTGTATATCTTTGCCCTTATGTGTGGCAGTTTCCCTTCTTCTCTCTCCCCTTGTTTCTCTGCCTGGGCATAGTTCAGTTTAACTGGCAAGTCTTTCGTCCTTCCCACCCAAAACCATGCTTTTCTGTCATCTTTGTATTTTTTTTTTTTTTTTTGGAAACGGAGTCTTGCACTGTCACCGGGCTGGAGTGCAATGGCATGATCTCTTCTCACTGCAACTTCCGCCTCCTGGGTTCATGGATTCTCCTGCCTTGCCTCCTGAGTAGCTGAGATTACAGGGTTTCACTATGTTAATCAGACTGGTCTTGAACTCCTGACCTCATGATTCACCTTCCTCAGCCTCCCAAAGTGTTGGGATTACAGGTGTGAGCCACCGCACCTGGGCTGTATTTCTTTTTTGTTTTTTGATTTTGAGATTGGGGTTCACTCTGTTGTTAAGAATGGGCTCAAACATTCAAACATTTGTGTTTAAAACATTCTCTCACTTCAGTCTCTAAGAAGCTGGGGCCTCAGGTGTGAGCTGTCATATCCAGCTCATCTCTGTGTTTCTTAATTTACACGTTTTATTCTTGTGAAGACAGCATGACTAATTCGTAATAGGTTGTAAGTTGATTCACCTTAGATAACAGGCTTTAAATATGGCTTTGTCTTCTCATTAGGAAATGGCATAAAACATATAAATTTGCCAGTATTTAAAACCCTTTTACATATTAAGAGGTATTTTAAATTTTTTAGTATTTTCTAGATCAATGAAATATTGCTCAGTTAAACTCAGTCTCTGGAATATTATGACTTAACTTTGCATCTTATTGGTATTTTATGACTGCAACTGAGAAGAAAGTACAAATGCATGCGCTCTCATTTTATCTAATATTGATGAATTTATTCAAAATCTTCTGAAGACATACTTTCTCACACATCCTAATCCATGTTCACAAAATCTAAAGAAAAGTGATAAAGATAGACAAATACTATACAAGTTAACAAGCTAAAATGTATAAAGTTTTGATCGTTAGTAGCTATGAGAACAAAGACATTTCATGCAATATCCCAATTTTGTTGGAGTATTGACTATTATCTGCATTTCATAAATGGGGAAACTGAAGCTAAAGTGGAAATAGAGTATACAACAACTCTTAGGAAATATAAACAAAGCAAAAAGTTCAACCATAGCATTAAAATGTTCAATTAGTATTTTTTGAGGGAATGTAGTCCTTGGAAGATGATTATTAAGTGAGTCGGTGGATGAGTTGTTTAACACTTAGCATGCAATTACACTTACATAAATTCTTAGCTAATTTTCCACAGGTACACTTCCTGTAAATATGCCTTAAGGTTTTAAATTTTAATAAAATATTGAAAAAGAAAGGTTTAATAAAATACAATTCCTTAGACTTATCTTTTCAAATAGTACAATTCCTGGGAGCTATCAGTAGGATTCAAAATCAGGCTTAATTCTCTAATTAGATCCTAATTGTTCAACTGCAATTTTTCTGACTTTCCCATACTTTGCTCGGTTTCACTGACAAAACAAACAATAAAACAAACTGAATGTTCCTTGGACAGTTTTCAATCCATGCTGTTCTCAGTTTTGGTAGAAAAGCTAGAAGACCCAAATGCAAGGATCGTCAAAATAAGCTCTAGTGAAGCACTTACTCAAGGTGAAAAAATATACTTCAACAACAGAGAAATAAAATTTCGGCTTGCAAATGTGTGTCACGCGGCTATAACAAACCGTCTCCAAAATATAAGTGACTTGAAACAACAAAGGCTAATTTCTTTCTCATGCTATATGCATCCTAGGTAGGGCCAGCATAATGAGTTGTACTCATCCTTGCAATTTAAGAACCCATCTTGACCACTGCCAATTATGCTGGAAATAAAAGTGATATCTGGTGGCTTTGGTACTGGTGACTAAGTGCTCAGCCTTGTGGGGTTCAACTCACTGGCCAGAATAAATCCCATGCTGTCATTTACCCAGGAGGAGACCAGAATTGCAAGCCTACTGTGTGGTGAACATTTTTAGAGATGAACGTTAATGACTACCACAATCAGAGAGATATTTAGGTAAGTACTGACGGTGAACATCTTGTATAATAGCATCATAAATACTTTTAAATAGAGCTGTTTGAGTTATGGAGGTGGAGGGATTCAGCCCTGACATTGATGGAACTTGGAAGGAGGAAGGGTTATGGACCCCTTTGAAATGAAAATTACCTGAATACAATATTGAGTATTTCTGCGGGACTCAATATATGTATAAAACTGATTTTTCACATATTCTTAGCTCAATAATTAAAATGGAGAATCCTGCTTGTGGATGTATCTATTTAGATTCACATAGATATTAACAGTCATATACATGACATTGAGCTGTTTGTTTGATAATATATAATATATTTTATGGTTTCACAATAATATATTTTATGGTTTCTTTGCCATTTTGTGATTCTCACTCTAGAGAACAGGTGCATTAACCATATTTTTAAGGAAAAAACAATTTGTTATAAATAATAATTTATTAATTAACAGTTAATAATTTCACTATGTGTCAGATTGTTTTTTCTCTGGTATTATCTTTGTTTACTTAAGAAGGAACCAATGGATAAGAAAATAAATGAGTATCTGAAGGTCATACAAAGTCACTACTAAACCGTTTTGAAAGTGTTTCTACAGGTATAAAAATCTGTTAATAACTAGATATTGATTTTCATCATGAGAAGGCTTATGTGTAAGATTTGAATACACCACTCTTGAAGTTTTTATGGCATGTCTGTAGTTTGTGTATATAACGAAATCTATGAGACTTGTGTGTCTTTTTGTTGATGCTATGTAAAACAGTTTTATTTCTCATCGGACTCATTCTCTAAAATGTTATAAAATTCAGTGTAATAGGATGACATTGCTAATAAAATTTTATGCTAATTAATTCTCCAGTAACATTCTGTATGTATGAATCAACATTGTCAATAACACTATGCAATAAATTCAGTTCAATTTTGGTTATGTTTTCTCTTCCAAAATGAAGACACATGTACTTAAACATACACACTTATTTTATAAATGTTTCAAAAAACAGTCGTTAATACCTTTACTCAGTTTTACTCTACCTGTCTAGTAAGAGTTTGCAGGTGACAATATACATCTGTAGCAGGGGCTGCTAGTTGCTCAACAAATTAGTATTTGCTTGGGGCTTATAATTAGAGTACATATTCCAGCTACCCATGCAGTCAGGTGTGGCCATGCCACTGAGTTTTAGCTAGGGAATAGGAACAAAAGCAGAGAGTTTTCCTTTCAGGGCTGATTCACAAAACACTTTTGTGCATACTTCTTCATGGTTTTTCTCTCTTCCTATTGAATCAGATAAAGATAGCCTCAGTTACGTTGAAAATCGCATGCTGAAGATGGCAGAGTTTTTGTTAGTTGGATTATGTAATGTCTACAAGGGGAAAGGCTCAGCCTACCTGAAACCCTTGTCCAACATTATTTGTGTCAACATAAGATAAACTTCTGTGTGCCTGATATATTTTTAAGTCTATTTATTACTTTTATTGTAACTGATATTACCAATTAATGTCAGAATTTATAATTTAAGGTGAGATGAAAGGGAAAGTAGAATAAGAGTGGGGAGAATAGCTTAGTCAAGAACAAGCCAAAACCCCATATTATAGTAACCTCTATACTTACTATGAGAAGATTCAGTCCTAAGATGAATAGTGATGCATGACAATAAGAAAGTCAGACTACTACCAAATCACAGTATGTAAAAAAATGAATGGAAGCAATTTCTTAGGATTATGGGTAATTAGTTATTTTGCTACTAAGGTTATCCAGGGAATTATCTTGCCATGCAACCTGAAGAAGTAGATAGTAAAAATGTTTCCCACAACTTTTTGGTCAATACTTTTATGTTTCAGGGTTGTTTTAATAATCCCTAATATATACTGATGCTATCACATCAGAGCTCAATTCAGTAACAATAATCTGGAGGAGGTGAAATTTAATAGTTTAGCTATGCATCTCTCTATTTTTTTTAACTTGTTAGACAAATATAATAATATGTGGAACAGTTGTAATAACAGAACAATATGTGGGACACTTCATTTTCTCTGAAAATGAGCTCCTTGTAGCTATTCTGTAAAGGCCAGTTGAATTCACAGGCAGATATCACAGCTGATGTCTCAGTAGGGTTAGCACCCTTTTATGAAAACAGAATCCTGGCAATCAGCAGTTAAATGTCAGAAGGCCTTCTATTCTGCTCAAAAGAATGCCAGAGGAAGAGTACATTTTTGTGGTTTAAGATTTTGTATTTTCGCTATTGTGAAATTATCTCCCCATTACATTTCTTATACAAATGCAATTTCAAATATCCTCACCATGAAATTTCTTGTATTAATGTAATTCCATATAATAAATAACAGACATTCCAGATATTTAAATACAATATGAAAAATTTTCTAATTTTGTTTATGTTTCTTATTCTCTTGTTCTAAATAATGAAAGAAAAGTCATTTGTGTTTAAATGACCTTTACATGTTGATAAAATCTCAAGACTTTTGGACGTTGAGGTTAGAGGAGAAAAAATAACCCTACATCATAGGAGTCTATATAGAGTATTTAATAAGCAAATTATGTAGCTGCATATAATTCAGAGCATACAGGGGAAAAAAATCTTTTTGTCTCAATTGGTTAGTTGCTAAGGAAACAGGTTTGATTTATTTTTATCCTCCATCTCACCTATTTTGATGCTCTACAGTAAGTCATCAATTCTTTGCATTTTCAAAAGGCCACCTACCCCTCTGTATACACAAAATATTAGTTAATTCACCTCAGCTATTTGTGTGTTTCATAATGATACGGTATATTTAAGTTGGAATTAGCATTTGCATTGTAATGATTTCTGCCTTTTTCTTTCTTAATGTTGAATGATTTCCACTGCTTTTAAAGGGCTCACAGCTCTAGCTATTTTCATGACTTCGACGTCAGACTCATTCCACTCAGGGTTTGCAGGTCAGCAGTGTGTTTTATGTATTGAAAAGATTTGCTTTACATATTTGGTGCTACGTTTTCCACAGACCTGAAGTTCTTGTGCTGCTGTAAACAACATGCTGTGATTGTACAAAACTGAGAAAGTCAGGAAGTGATTTGGAGACTGGCAACGTGCTGGAGTCATAGAATTTATTTACTTATATCCAGTATCAAACACTGGAAAGATGGAATTATGTATAACATTTTCAATAATTGGAAATGAAAATATGATACAATAAATATTCATAAATTATTAAAGAGTTTTTAAAACTCAGGATGATGGCCTCCACTTAAAATGATAATCTTAATGTTTGAAATTGCCATTTGAAACTTGCCAGGTTTACATCGTTGAATCGGTTTTCATGGGTAATAGAATGTTAAGCAAGAGTTTAGCTATTAGAGCAAATTTCAGTGTGATAACTTTTATCTCTCCTTCATCAACGATCTGTTGACTGGGTTGTATGGATCTATTTTTGGGCTCTGTACTGTCTTCCGTTAATTTATTTGTCTATCCTTTTGACAGTACCTCACTGTTTTGATTGCTGTAGCTTTACATTAAGTCTTTAGGTCAGGTAGAGTTAGCCTTTGTGCATTCTATTCTCCTTCAATATCGTGTTGGCTTTTCTATGTAATTGGACATTCCATATAAACCTTAGAATCAGCTTGTCAATATTTACAAAATAACTTGTTGGGATTTTGATTTGGATTGTATTGAATCTATAGATTGAGTTGAGAAAAACTGACATCTTGACAATGTTGAATCTTCTTATCCATAAATATGGAATATATCTCCATTTAAAAATCTCCTTTGTTGTATTTTTAATTCAAATTTCAATTATTTATTGCTAGCACATTGGGAAGCAATTTACTTTTACATATTAGCCATGTATTCTACAACCTTGCTACCACAGCTCATTAGTTCCATAATTAGTCTTCTTTATATTGATTTTGTAGCCATAGTGAATTGCTATGCAGATGTTAGCTATTATTATTTGTATAATTTTTAAATAGGGATAAAAATATTCCATGCTAATCTTTCAGTTGTGTAATGAAGATAAAAGGCATCCATATTCAATTAGATAAATATTGATTTAATGTATACTTTATCAAAAGCAATATGCTAAGTGTTGTTCAACAAAATAAAAATGTACTGAATTTCATTTAAAGTATTTTCAATACAGCAGAAAAAAAGAAACATACTGTTTGAGTTACCTGTCACTGCATGACAACTCATTTGAAACCTTAGTGACTTAAAACAACAATGTTTTTTTTTGCATTAGTTCATGAATTCTTTTGCCACATATATCGGCAGCTGTTGAATAAGCTGGACTGAAAGGTTCATAACACTCTGTCATGTGTCTGGGGAGTGGCGACAGCTCTAAGCCTGAGCACCTCATTTCTCCTCTAAAAAGAAGCCTCATATTATAATTGTTGTACACCTTCCCAGTGGTTCCCTGTGGATGCTTTTTACTGCAGGATAGCCTGGGCACTCTTTTTGTACATCAGCTGCATTCCAAAAAGAGAATTTCTCAAAAGGAAAAGCTTATCATTCAAAAACCTACTAAGCATCTGCTTGATAGTGATCCATTAATAGGACATTTACTAATGTCCCATTTTCAAATAGTAATATAGCCAACTCCAAGATCAATGTAGAAGAAGACAAATACAGAAAAAGATATGAAGAGCATTAGTGTAACAGTTGGTCATATGCCTGTAACTACAATAAAGAAAGCAATAAAGGACTATTGTTTTAGAGTGGGATTGACAGGCCAAGAGTGATGGCTTCTCAGCGAGGAGCAATGTAGACTCATGATGAATATGACACTTGAGATCGGTAAGATTTCAAATTATAGGTTTGATAAACAGCATTCGAAGCATAGGTAGTGTTTCCACTGGAAACACTATGCACAGAAGCATGGAAACGCAAGACCTCCTTGTGTGATAAGAATGCATTGCAGCCAATGAGAAATAATAGTAAGAGTTAAGATCTGGAGGTAGGTTGGGCCATGTTTAGGAGTTTGGATTTTATAATGTAAGACTATTTGAGCAGTAGAGAAGCATGAGCATGCAAATGAATTAGTAAGATCATCCCAGCAGCAAGGTAGTTGATTGCATGACATTAATTATTTGTTCAAAAATTGGAGGAAGAAAAATTCAAAGGTCAGTGAGACCAAGTAAGAGCTACTGAATATTGCCTACAATGCATCCCAACCTGATCAAAATTTGGCAAATCTGTTCTGGCAAAAAGAAGGTTCAAAACTTTCTGGGAGGCGTGGATTGAGTGAGAAGGAAAATCATGGGAGATGGGTCCAGGCTCCCAGTGACGTTCTTCAGCACCCACTCACAACACAGTTTAGGTACTGTTCCTCTTAACTTGCTTCTATCATGACTATATGTATAAATGGAAGCTTATGCCAGGATTCATGAAAAAGAAATGATGTTGTAATTTTTTTCAAGTAAAAAAGGAGGGGTAAGCTACATATTATGGTGAATTATATCCACGTGTGAAAAAAAGTTAACAAAAAACAACTTTGTATATATTCTTTTTTCCTTTAGTGGGAGGGAGAGACCTACAGAAAGAGAATGAAATTGCAGGGTACATATCCAGGGTTGTTTTTTCCTAGGAAATATGGGAGTGGCTAGAGGAGGTGGAGCTGGATGCTCATGGGAGAACAAAGGGTCACTGGCTTACCAGCCTGATTTTGCTCGAGATCCAAGGCTGAGATATATGTTTCAAGACAGCTACAAATCCAGTTCCTAGGTTTTAGTGAAGATAATTAAGAATAGCTGAACAAAACATCTTAGAGGGTTTAAAGTTCAGCCAAGGCTAACTCTGTGAGGGAAGAAAAATCAAGAAGAGGACTGGGCTATCAACTTCAAGATGGTGAGAGAGGACACAGATTCGATATCATTTCTGTTTTTCCTAGGATGATTTCTTACTAGAGAAAGAGTATTACAGGTAAAAAAAAAAGTTTTAAGTATTTATATGTACCTACCCATTCTTCTGAAGAGAATTAACTCCCTGAAATGATTTGATTTGCTGAGTGTGGTGATGAGTGGAGATTTAGGAAGGTAAGAGAGGAAAAATGTCTCTATTAAATAACTGGGTGGGAGGGACTGATTCAGCTGTTGAGGAGGAAAAGAGGAACAGTCCTGACTGGGGAAAAGCTGGGAAAAGGAAGAGCAGAGAGAGAAGAGAGGGAAAGAGAGTAGAGAGATGATAAAGGATAAAGGAGAACTGCTTTATTTGGGAGAGAAGGAGATAGAAAAGTCACAATTGGCATAGTGTATATAATTATGAGAGGAGGCTGGGCACAGTGGCTCACGCCTATAATCCCAGCACTTTGGGAGGCCAAAGCAGACAGATCACTTGAGGTCAGGAGTTTGAGATCTGCCTGGCCAACTTGGTGAAATCCCATTTCTACTAAAAATACAAAATGAGCTGGGCGTGGTGGCACACAACTGTAGTCTCAGCGGCTCATGAGGCTGAGACAGGAAAATCCCTAGAACCTGGGAGACAAAGTTTGCAGTGAGCTGACATTGCACAACTGTGCTCCAGCCTGGGCAACAGACCAAGACTCCATTTAAAGAAAAATAATTGTGAGAGGAAAAAAATATGCAGGTGGGGCATTTATAGAGATGATTTTGTATGACATGCTTGTACCATTCTCTTCAACCTCCTCAAGATTTTTTTTTTTATCAAATTAAATTTGAATCAGTATTTTTATTCCTTTTATTTCTCTTTTATTTTAAATGTAGCCACACAAAAATCTGGTGGTTCAATGATAGCAGGAAGCGAATGTGCTAATTTCATCTCACATCAGGGGAATCAATAGATTCTATTCCAGGCTTGGCATTGATAGTCAAAAAAAGATGAGTTATACTACAATTTAAACACACTTGGATACAAAAATATCTTAAGTGAAAAAAAGAGTCTATACATTTTAAGTAACAGAAAGCAAAAAACAAGAGGAAAGTAGGCCACATAGCAAAATTAAAGAAACAGTATGATACATAAAAGTGCGTAAGTTACCTAATTGAATTAAGACATATGTCAGTTATTAAAGCAAATCTAAAAGTCAAAATCACTAGTAGAAAAGTAAAAACTCAGCAGAGCAGAGTAGCTCATGCCTGTAATCCCAGGGCTTTTGGAGGTTGAGATGGGTTGGGAGTTCGAGACCAGCCTGATCAACATGGAGAAACGCTGTCTCTACTAAAAATTAGCCAGACATGGTGGCACATGCCTATAATCCCAGCTACTCAGGAAGCTGAGACAGGAGAATTGCTTGAACACAGGAGGCAGAGGTTGCAGTGAGCTGAGATGGCACCATTGCACTCCAGCCTGGACAACAAGGGCGAAACTCCATCTCAAAAAAATAAAATAAAATGAAATAAAATAAAAAGAAAATATAGGTAGAAACTCTGAGGTTTGATAAGCAAAATATAAAATAAAAACATAAATAATGTCAAAATAAAATGGGTATATTCCTGTTACTCATTGTGAAAATATGAAAAATAAAGAACTAGTAAAATTATAACAAGATGCTCCTCTCCCTAAAGTACAATAAAAAAGTTAAATTAAAATAAAATTAAATTAAAAAGTATAACAAGAAAATGTAAGCAAAACAACCCACAAAAGTCAAAATTTCTATATGAATATCAAAAAAAGGAAAATACTAATTTCAGAGAGAAAAATTTTCATTTAAAATAATCAAATGAGAAAAATCATATAATAATAATAATCCACGTATACTGTAACAATGATATAAAATTCAGAAGTTTTCACATGATTTTTTTGCCTTTATAATTGAGGAAAAGAGTTATCAATCAAGACTTATTTAAAGTGTAAGAATAAATGGATAGAAAGCAAATAGCAATTTGAAAACTTAGCCTCAACTCAATTAAGTACAAAAATTACAAGTATAATCAATTTATAATTCTCTTTCTGGAAATCTTAGCCAATGTAATGGGAAATATTAAAAAGCAAAAGAAAAAAGGTAAAGCCTATAAGAAATTAAATACTATTCAATTCAGTTACTGGAAACCCATGACAATCCAGTAAACATTAGTAAACACTTTACAAATTGTATGACTGATTTAATAACAAACCAGAATTTCGAAATACATGTCAATAAGCATATCCGCCTTTTATAAAACAAATACTTACACAAAATATAAAAAGAATATTGGAGCAACATTTTCCTTATTAAAATGACCTTTAGAAAGACATGTATTTTCCAAAAAAAATTTCCCAAAGGTTTTTAAGTATGACAATATTTTCTAGAATTAAGCGATTTTAAAAACGGAACAAAATAATGTAAGGTACCTTTGGAAGATGATTTTAATTTCTTTTTAATGAAAGTATCATCACTTAGAACCTACATCCTTAGAAATGACAGAGAATGAATATTTATTGAAAAAGATAAAGAAAACCTGTAACTATCATGACGATCAAGAATAGCTTCATGTAAGTGGCCAGCAACTTGGAAAAAGCACTTGAAGTAGGAATGGGAGGAATATGAGGAAGTTAACCCAAAAGGTACCCAAGAGAAAACTGCAAAGGTTATTGCAGGGGCTCTAGAGGTGTCTCAGGTTTAGATGTGGGAGACATGGAAGCAAGATGGCAATGGCAGTGACTGGCCATCTGGAGCAGCCACTGCTGCAAAGGGCTGCAGTGGGGAGGTGTGAGCCGTGACATCAGGCGTGGCTACAGGAGCAGCAGTGGAGGTGATGGGACCCCTGTGCCCTGCATCCTCAAGGCAGCTGGTTGCACCGCCCCCACCTCACACTGCCACTCCAGGCCTGGAGCCTTTGCCACTCTGGCCCCTGGCCCCGCATCACCCCTTTCACCTGCCACTGCTTGCTGTGGGGCTGGCACAGGGAGGAGTCAGAGCTGGGCCCAGGGTGGTGTCACACTCCATGGAGCAAGCAGGAGCCAGGGACAAATGGAGCACTCCTGGAGACCGTTGCCCTTGGGGGGTTGCCACGATGGGGCTGGGCTGAGCCACTGCCAGTGGGTGAGCAATAGAGTCAGACACAGAGGGCCATGGAGACAAGGACCCAGCATGGACCTGGAGCTACCACCCCGGGCTTCAAGGAGGCACAGCTGGGGCTGCCTGCACACTCCATGGAGCTGGTGGGAGTCCTGCCCTCCCAGGCACAGGAGCTGGCATCTCTGCAGTCTGCAGTCTGTACCCTTGGGGGCCTGGGAGTCCCCACAGCCTCAGGAGTCTCTGCTCCCACTCCCTGGTGCCCTCTCTGATCTTGGTGTAAGTTGGGGTGCTGTCACAGCCCAGGTGGGTGTGTGCATGCTTAGGGCAGCATTGACATTCCCTGCTGCCTTGGCACTCTCCTGACTTTGGGTGATGACAAGTGGTGGGGATTGGGGGAGGGAAAAGAAACTGAAGGTTGGGGGCTGAGGGTGGCTTGGCACTGGTCTGCAGGTACCCCTTGGTGTAAGCAGCCTGGGTGCCATGAACAGTGGCAGGAGGTTGACAGGCTCCTGGGTGGAAGGGAGTGGGTCCCGGTGAGTCCCCACCTTCAGACCAGGGAGGGCCTGAAATCTGGGGACAGGGCCACCAGTATCATGGACTGGAGTGGGAACTTGCAGTGCCCTTTCTGATCTCACCCATGGCCACCCATGGACGGCAGAGAAGCTACCCTCTCTGCTTGGAGCTGAACACTGGACTGGACACCCTGGCTGTGGAAGGGAGCTGCCCCATGCGGGTCTCCTCTGAGCTGTTCTATCACTCAATAAATCTCCCCTTCATTTTGCTCAGCCTCCACTTGTCCACATATCTCATTCTTCCTGGTCACAGCAGAAGAAGTTGGGACCTGTCTAATGGAGAGAGTAAAAGAACTGTAACCCAATCAGGGCTGAAACATGCTCCTTGCTCGCCACATTGCTGGTGAAGAGGAGAGAAAAGCTGCAGCCCTTCGAGGAGCCCAGATCTGTGGGTCCCCTACCCAGAGTTGGGACTCACTCTTTGGGGCCTTGCGGTTCCTGGCATCTCCAAGCTTCCAGGCACCACCATGTTCCCAGGTGCCAGCTGGGGAAGCTGCTTGCAGTGCACCTGCTCCAGCCACAGCCTCACAGAGAGCCAGCATCCATGTCAGCACCTGGAGCTGCCCACCCTGTGGCAGCAGCTGGCATGTCTGACTGCATAGTGGCCGGACCCCATGCTTGCTCACACACCCCTTTCTGCTCCACACCTGACTCACACTCTCCCTTGAAGGTGTGGGATCCAGGCTGGTAGCATGAGCCGAGTGCAGCTTGCCATGCCAAGTGGGTGGAACAAGCCCAGCGGGCCAGGGCAAAAGTCAGGCAAGGGTGCCACCAGCCACAGATTTACAGCCAGAAAACAACAACCCCAAAGATCCCGTAACAATGGAATCTGGAACTATAGGTGATTTGAGGTGAGTCTGTTATAAACTCTCTCTCTTTATGTCACTGCCATTAAGCAAGGCTTTCAACTAAAATTATTTTTGCACTCTGTCCTCCATAGATAGAGAGAGAGGAAAGCCTTAATTGTCTACTCTTTAACTGGAGACACTGAAGTCTAGGAAGCTGTTTCCCAGAAATTCAGTGACACTCAGAGGAATGGGCAATCAGTGCTTGGTGTTCAGATGGGCTGTTGGCTCACCCTTCCCCAAAAATGTATCATATTCCTCTTCATCATCACTAAAATGACTCAGACTTTACAGTTATAATCAGAGTAACTGTGTATTAAAATTTACAGTCTAAATATCATGAAGTATCCCTCTCTCTCACACACACACACAATTGAAGCAACAAACTCATTAATTAATTATAACAAAATAACATTGTGGATAGAACAAACAAAAATTTGTTAAGAAATGGGGTTGTTGCATTTCTTAAATGTTCAGAGAAATAATTGAATCCACATTTTAGATGCCTCTAATTCCATAATGAGTTAGTAGATTAAGCTGGAGACATTTGGAAAGCATGGCTACTATGCTGGGGAAATCATATAGGGGATGATCAAGGAACAGAATAGTGCCTTGGCATCTCCGTCAATGAGATCATTTCTAGGCTGTGTGACTGTAAATTAACCCAGCATGACAGTTTCTAGATTATAACAAGGGTCCCATTAAGGATTGAGACTTTTTAGTATTTATGGGAAAGAATTTCTTTTGGTAAAACAAGAAGGACCCGCCAAGGTCCTTTAATACATTTATAAATTGTTGTTAAAGCATCCTTTTCCATTTTATTAAAGAGAGAGTCAGTCTCAAAATCACTGTGTTTGCTAGGACCTAGAGTTAGCTACTGTAATGAAGAATGAAATAACATAATAAGCATTACCATGGAAGACATAGAAAAGTGAAAGAAGGTAAAAAAATATATACATCAGTTTCGCCTCTGAGGGGCAATTACTACTCTCATTCTAGTTCATTTTCTTGTATTAATTTTTCTATGTAAGCACATTTGTATATTAACTAAAAATTATAAACATTATATCTTTTATGTAAAAGGATTATACTATGCATGGAATTTTATGTCATAGATTTTTCAAGAAATCTGGAGCATATCTATGATGTTAACAGTTTTAGTAAAATTAATTTTGAAATCTATCTCATATTTCCTCCCTCATATAACTGCAATTTACTGAGCCATCTTGCCAGTGTTGGACATTTAAATTTTATCCAACTCTTCAGTATTGTAATTAATGGTACAATTAATACTTTGGATCATAAGTCATCATTTAAATTTGAGATTATTTAGCAGGATAGCTTCCTGGAAATACAATTATTGGTGTGAAAGATTTTATGATTCATGATTTATATTGCCAATTTTCTGTTCTGAAAGTTTGTAGCCGTTTATACAATGACCAGTGCCTAACGTGCTATATATTCTCACAAACCATTAATTTAATAATATTTCAAGAATGTATTGATTGAAAACTAAAAGTGGCTCCCTTAATTTTTGACTATTTTACGTTTTCTAATCCTTCATGAGCCAACCTGAAAATTTATATTTCTTCAGAAAATGATACAATTGCAGATGATCTTTCTATTTTTTTTCACCAATTAAACAAGGCTTTATTATGTTTCACCATTAAAAAAAGGCTTTATTATGTTTTTCTAAATGTTAACTGCTCTCATTATGTCCCAAACATTTTTTAACCACTCATTTTTATAATAAGTTCAGTGCAGATATGCGTCTCTAATATGGTACAATATTGTTGTGTTCTGTACATAAACATGCCTACCAATGAGTTGAGAATTAAATAATTAGGTAACTAATGTTTTAAAGGCTTTGTGATACAGAAATCTTCAGTAGATATTAAAAGGACTTTTAAATGTCTTGAGCTATTGGTTAAAGTTCTTGAAGAAGCTGAGACACATAACTATTTTTTCTATTTAAAATAGTGGGACGTAGATCTTGTAATTGCTAAATCTGCTAACACTCTTTTGAGAACAGCTTAGATATAGGTAACATGAGATGCTTGTGTACATAACTGCTTCATAAACTGTACTGTATAAATGGAAACTGCTACCATTTTCAGGTAAAATCAGAGAATAAGTGTCCCTGTTGTTGGAAAAGGCCTCTTGGGACTCATCTAATCCAAGCTCCCCAGTGACTGAATGAGGGCACAGACTGAGGCCAGAGAAACGAGGCTCCACAGTAGAGAGTTAGAGGCCAATGCAAGGACAGAATCTGCAGTCCCAGCACGGGGCTCTTTCTCCTCCCCTGTGTAATTTATCTGTAGAAACCTGATTGTGCCCGGACACGGTGGCTCACACCCGTAATCCCAGCACTTTGGGAAGCCTGAGGTCGGGAGTTCGAGACTAGCCTGACCAACGTGGAGAAAACCTATCTCTACTAAAAATACAAAATTAGCCAGGTTTGGTGGCACATGCCTGTAATCCCAGCTACTCAGGAGACTGAGGCAGGAGAATCGCTTGAACCCGGGAGGTGAAGTTTGCAGTGAGCAGAGGTGGCGTCATTGCACTCCAGCCTGGGCAATAAGAGCAAAACTCCGTCTCAAAAACAAAACAAAACAACACAGCGACAGCAAACACTGATCATTTTCTGGTGCTGGGAGTACCATGTCCTTTAAAACTCATACATGAATGAGCAAGTACAGTAAAAATAACTTTTTTTACCCAGCCCTCAATAAATAGTTGTTGGTGAAATTAGAAATTTGAGGTTGAATTGTTAAAGTTCATCTTGGTCACTCCACTCTCCTGAAGAAACACACCGACTCAGAATCACCTCCTGAACTTTAATTCTTTTCATGCATTCTGGTGACTCCTTTTCCTTGTCAATCATAGTGAAGAGTTTAATCAAACAGCACGGCATAAGTTCTTTAGAGACATTCACAGAAACTGCTGAAGGCAACTAGGAACTTCCAACTGAAAGACTTGCGGAGAGAGCCTTCAACATGGGCATCAGCTAGCTCAGTAATGACAGAATCACTTGCATGGTAAAATGGAGGGCCTTTTCAGTACAGCAGTAAATCTGTACTGTACTTCAGACCCACTGTGGGCACCCCGCCCTTGATTTGAAAATAATGGTAGCCATGTAGGTGGTCCTGAACACGGGCTGAACTACAGTGAAAGCTTTCCAGAGCTTCACTATCGTTAAAAGCTCTTTCTCATAGTAAATACTTAAACATCCCAGAGCGTAGACCAGGAAGAAGTCCCCTTCTTGGCTGAGTTGCAAATACTCAAATATCTTACGTGGCTTTCTTCTGCAGATTAGTCGGTTTCTTTGCACCAGTTCCTTATTTGGGGCATCCTCCCTCTCGCTCACAGCACACCTTGGCTTCCTCCACCAGTATGTACTTGTGGTCAGGACCCCTGTCCCCAGCATGCAAGAGACCAACATGCTGGCTGCTGTCTTCATGGTGAAGGCCACATGGGAGGACAAGAGAAATGTGTCTGTAGCAACATACTTGCGTCAGATGTGGAGCGTCCTCTCCCACATGTTTCTCAAAGCCCTCCGTTGGTGGGTGGCACCCAGAGGCCTCCTGCAGGTGACCTAACGTCTCACTGGGATCGCCCATAACACCTGACTTTCCAGAGTCCCCGTTCATCACAGCAGGTCTCTCTCTCATTGCTGTGCCCTCCATGTTGGAAACCATTCCAGAGTTAATCTCATCATGCACTTGAGCCTCTTCATTCCTTTTCACAGGGTGCTCAAGAGGTTTCAGATCTTTCTTGAGGATTCTGCACACTGTAATCTCATCCTGCACCTGTGCATGCATTATCTCTGCACACACTCAACCTTAAGCTGATAGTTCTTTGAGTGATAGGCATGTTTGTCTTTGTATCTTTCCATTTGGCAATCAGTTTAGGATCTGAAATTGTGAAGCTTGGATAGCTTCTTGAAAGAACACCTTTTCCAAAAAAAACCTTTCCCATAGAGCTGCTCGATGCCCTCTGCATCCCTCACAATCACATTGTTTTTCATCATTTCAGCACAGAATATCTTGAGGACCATGGTCCTCACCAAGAGGGCTTGGCAGTGGAGACTCGAAAGTCTCATACACTCTTCTTTGCCTCTTTGGAGCATGGAAAACTGCTTCTTCCATTTCTCAGAGGAGCTGTTCTTTCTTGGCCCCACATGATCACTGCTGGATCCTTCTATCTTTAACTGACCTGAATTTGTTCTGATTATTGTTTTTATTAAGATGGATTAATGGGCTGCAGTGGCTCAGCCTGTAATCTCAGCACTTTGGGAGGCCGAGGCAGGCAGATCACCTGAGGTCAGGAGTTCGAGAACAGCCTGGCCAACATGAAGAAACTCCGTCTCTACTAAAAATACAAATTAGCCTGGCATGGTAGCACATGCCTGTATTCCCAGATACTCAGGAGGCTGAGGCAGAAGAACTGCTTGAACCCGAGAGGCGGACGTTGCAGCGAGCCAAGATCACGCCATTGCACTCCAGCCTGAGCAACAAGAGCAAAACTCTTTTTCAAAAAAAGAAAAGAAAGAAAAGATCAATTAATGACTTAAATATAAAAAAATGAAACCCAGACTGTAAGAAAATAAACTGAATATTTCTCTCACAGTTAGACGAGAAAGGAAATTATAAGTATAGATAGATAAAACAAACCACAAAGGAAAATCCATATACATGATTTAAAATTTTGTAAACTTAATTTTAAGAAAGTGACAATTAGGAAAAATATAGGTCACTGATGTGGTTAAATAGCAGAATATAAGCATAAGTGTGTAATGCATAGTATGTGTCTATACATGCTTGCATTTAACCCAAAGCTAGGATGTATTCATCATTCTATTTGTCAATAGTTTCCTATTTTCTCACTTCTACTTTTATTTTTATTCTTTCTTTCTACTTTATCTACTTAATCCTTCATATAATATTACACGGCATGAATATATTTTCCTTTTAGGTTGAGTAGACTGTTTATACTTATCGTTCATTTTACACTTATCACCAAAATTTTTCTGAACACTTCGGTGGCAGCCATCACTTTCCTGAAGATGATAAAATGAATTAACAAGAAGCAAATGCAAATCAGTAGAGAACCCAGGAAAAAAAAGAGAATTCTTTTCTCAACCCGTTTTGGCATACCTGCTTGTCATTTTGATTGCATAGTGAAAACATATATATGCAATCCTCGTAAGCTAGTGAAATTTTTTAATGTATTTTAAAATTAAATGTCACAATATTTTCTTATATTTCTGAAAGAGTAACATGATTTTGAGGTGTTTTGACCTATATAAACCGTTTTGAAAAATCAATATGTTGCCTATAAGGTATAGCTAATATTTGGCCTTGGTTTTCCAAGATAATGTATTATTACCGTAATATGAAGAGGTATGAGTTTTTGACAGCTATAATTGAATCTCTGGCTGTTCAATTCCAGACAAGGTGAGAACAAAAATAAAAAACGAGCACTTATGGAGCTTTTAAAATTGCTTTCTGAATTATCACTTTTTTTGGCGACAATATTACATTGAGTAGTTCTATGACAAAAATTTCAGGGCCTGTTTAAAAGTAGTATTTAGTATTTTTAATTCTATACTAAAAAATTAAATTCCAGCTACAGTATTTTGCTGTGCTTCTCTCCTTAATATACTACATTATTTAGGGTATTAATGAGAATTTACCATGTCAAACATGAGACACATAGGTTATAACAGGACTGACTTTTAAATAACACAATGATAAAATTGAAAGAGAGTTTGAAAATAATCACATTCGACTTTGGGATAAAAAGGTTAGTAGCCATTTCCTCCAACCCAGGGCAGCTTGGGGAGAAACGGCCTGATGAAGTCATCTAGCACATGTGCTTCCTGATGCTATTCTCTGTGGAAAGGCAGTGGACAATTCTAACCTTTAAGATGTTTTTAGCAACTCAGAGGATCTGTGTGAGTTGCTTATGGCAAACAAACTAGGAAAATATGGATTTAAGAGGCATGGTCCACTGGAAAATGTCATTTATATGAATATAAAATAGAGATGTTTCAAAATTAAAAGGGTTTTCATTGTGTAAACGATACCCCGAATGGTTACACTTAGAAACCTCACATATTAAATCTGAGTCTCCATGTGTACTCTTATATCAAGGAAAGATGTAGGCATTTGCTTTAGCAATACCAGAGGTTTACATATTTGCCCATGTCTCACAGCCACCAGTACCATCAAATTATCTGTAAAATATAGCACTGGGTAAGAGATGTGATTCAAGTAAGTCTAATTTTAAAATTCTGCTTTATGTGTCATTTTTTTTTTAATTTTTATTGCATTATAGGTTTGGGGGTACATGTGCAGAACGTGCAAGATAGTTGCATAGGTACACATACGGCAGTGTGCTTTGCTGCCTTCCTCCCCTTCACCCACACTTGGTAGTCATCCCCAGGTCATCCCCCCAGTCCCCCCCTGCTGTCCCTCCCCCATTCCCCCCAACAGTCCCCAGTGTATAGTAGACCGCCTCTCTGTGTCCATGTGTTCTCATTTTGCTCACCCACCTATGAGTGAGTATATGCGGTATTTCTTTTTCTGTTCTTGTGTCAGTTTGCTGAGAATGATGTTCTCCAGATTCATCCATGTCCCTACAAAGGACACAAACTCATCATTTTTGATTGCTGCATAATATTCCATGGTGTATATGTGCCACATTTTCCCAGTCCAGTCTATCATCGTTGGGCATTTGGGTTGGTTCCAGGTCCTTGCTATTGTAAACAGTGCTGCAATGAACATTCGTGTGCATGTGTCCTTATAGTAGAACGATTTATAGTCCTTTGGATAGATACCCAGTAATGGGATTGCTGGGTCAAATGGAATTTCTATTTCTAGGTCCCTGAGGAATCGCCACACTGTCTTCCACAATGGTTGAACTAATTTACACTCCAACCAACAGTGTAAGTGTTCCTATTTCTCCACATCCTCTCCAGCATCTGCTGTCTCCAGATTTTTTAATGATCGCCATTCTAACTGGTGTGAGATGGTATCTCAATGTGGTTTTGATTTGCATCTCTCTAATGACCAATGATGATGAGCACTTTTTCATATGTTTGTTGGCCTCATGTATGTCTTCTTTTGTAAAGTGTCTGTTCATATCCTTTGCCCATTTTTGAATGGGCTTGTTTGTTTTTTTCCTGTAAATCTGTTTGAGTTCTTTGTAAATTATGGATATCAGCCCTTTGTCAGATGTGTAAACTGCAAAGATTTTTTCCCATTCTGATGGTTGCCGATTCACTCTAGTGACTGTCTCTTTTGCCGTGCAGAAGCTGTGGAGTTTGATTAGGTCCCATTTGTCTATTTTGGCTTTTGTTGCCAATGCTTTTGGTGTTTTGGTCATGAAGTCCTTGCCTACTCCTATGTCCTGAATGGTTTTGCCCAGATTTTCTTCTAGGGTTTTTATGGTGTCAGGTTTTACGTTTAAGTCTTTAATCCATCTGGAGTTAATTTTAGTGTAAGGTGTCAGGAAGGGGTCCAGTTTCTGCTTTCTGCACATGGCTAGCCAGTTTTCCCAACACCATTTATTAAATAGGGAATCCTTTCCCCATTGCCTGTTTTTGTCTGGTTTATCAAAGATAATATGGTTGTAGATATTTTGTGTTGCCTCCGATGCTTCTGTTCTGTTCCATTGGTCTATATCTCTGTTTTGGTACCAGTACTATGCTGTTTTGGTTACTGTAGCCTTGTAGTATAGTCTGAAGTCTGGTAGCGTGATGCCTCCCGCTGTGTTCTTTTTGCTTAGAATTGACTTGGCTATGTGGGCTCTTTTTTGGTTCCATATGAAATTCATGGTGTTTTTTTCCAGTTCTGTGAAGAAATTCAATGGTAGTTTATTGGGGATAGCATTGATTGTGTAAATTACTTTGGGCAGTATAGCCATTTTCACAATATTGATTCTTCCTAACCACGAGCATGGAATATTTCTCCATCTGTTTGTGTCCTCTCTTATTTCATTGAGCAGTTGTTTGTAGTTTTCCTTAAAGAGGTCCCTTACATTCCTAGTGAGTTGTATTCCTAGGTATTTTATTTTCTTTGTGGCAATTATGAATGGCAGTTCGTTCTTGATTTGGTTCTCTTTAAGTCTGTTATTGGTGTATAGGAATGCTTGTGATTTTTGAACATTGATTTTATATCCTGAGACTTTGCTGAAGTTGCTTATCAGTTGCAGGAGCTTTTGGGCTGAGGTGATGGGGTCTTCTAGGTATACTATCATGTCGTCTGCAAATAGAGACAATTTGGCTTCCACCTTTCCTATTTGAATACCCTTTATTTCTTTTTCTTGCCTGATTGCTCTGGCTAGAACTTCCAGTACTATGTTGAATAGAAGTGGTGAGAGAGGGCATCCTTGTCTAGTGCCGGATTTCAAAGGGAATGCTTCCAGTTTTTGCCCATTAAGTATGATATTGGCTGTTGGTTTGTCGTAAATAGCTTTTATTACTTTGAGATATGTTCCATCAATACCAAGTTTATTGAGGGTTTTTAGCATAAAGGGCTGTTGAATTTTGTCAAATGCCTTCTCTGCGTCAATTGAGATAATCATGTGGGTTTTGTTTTTGCTTCTGTTTATGTGGTGAATTAAATTTATAGACTTGCGTATGTTGAACCAGCCTTGCATCCCCGGGATGAATCCTACTTGATCATGATGGATAAGTCTTTTAATGTGCTGTTGCAATCGGTTTGCCAGTATTTTATTGAAGATTTTTGCATCTATGTTCATCATGGATATTGGCCTGAAGTTTTCTTTTCTTGTTGAGTCTCTGCCAGGTTTTGGTATCAGGATGATGTTGGTCTCATAAAATGATTTGGGAAGGGTTCCCTCTTTTTGGATTATTTGGAATAGTTTCAGAAGGAATGGTACCAGATCCTCTTTGTGTGTCTGGTAGAATTCGGCTGTGAACCCATCTGGACCTGGGCTTTTTTTGTGTGGTAGGCTCTTAATTGCTGCCTCAACTTCAGACCTTTTTATTGGTCTATTCATAGTTTCGGCTTCCTCCTGGTTTAGGCTTGGGAGGACACAGGCATCCAGGAATTTATCCATTTCTTCCTGATTTACTAGTTTGTGTGCGTAGAGTTGTTTGTAGTATTCTCTGATGATGGTTTGAATTTCTGTGGAATCTGTGGTGATTTCCCCTTTATCGTTTTTTATTGCATCTATTTGGTTGTTCTCTCTTTTCTTTTTTATCAGTCTGGCTAGTGGTCTGTCTATTTTGTTGATCTTTTCGAAAAACCAGCTCTTAGATTTATTGATTTTTTGAAGGGTTTTTCTTGTCTCTATCTCCTTCAATTCTGCTCTGATCTTAGTTATTTCTTGTCTTCGGCTAGGTTTTGAGCTTTTTTGATCTTGCTCCTCTAGCTCTTTCAATTTTGATGATAGGGTGTTAATTTTGGATCTCTCCACTCTTCTCATGTGGGCACTTATTGCTATATATTTTCCTCTACTAACTGCTTTAAATGTGTCCCAGAGATTCTGGTACGTTGTGTCTTCATTCTCGTTGGTTTCAAAGAACTTCTTTATTTCTGCCTTCATTTCATTGTTTATTCAATCAACATTCAAGAGCCAGTTGTTCAGTTTCCATGAAGCTGTGCGGTTCTGAGTTATTTTCTGAATTCTGAGTTCCAACTTGAATGCACTATAGTCTGAGAGACTGTTTGTTATGATTTCAGTTGTTTTGCATTTGCTGAGGAGTGCTTTACTTCCAATTATGTGGTCAATTTTGGAGTAGGTGTGATGTGGTGCTGAGAAGAATGTATATTCTGTGGATTTGGGGTGGAGAGTTCTGTAAATGTCTATCAGGTTTGCTTGTTCCAGGTCTGAGTTCAAGTCCTGGATATCCTTGTTAATTTTCTGTCTGGTTGATCTGTCTGCTATTGACAGTGGAGTGTTAAAGTCTCCCACTATTATTGTGTGGGAGTCTAAGTCTCTTTGTAAATCATTAAGAACTTGCCTTATATATCTGGGTGCTCCTACATTGGGTCCATATATATTTAGAATCGTTATCTCTTCTTGTTGTATTGATCCTTTTACCATTATGTAATGACCTTCTTTGTCCCTTTTGATCTTTGTTGCTTTAAAGTCTATTTTATCAGAGATGAGAATTGCAACTCCTGCTTTTTTTTTGCTCTCCATTTGCTTGGTAAATCTTCCTCCATCCTTTTATTTTGAGCCTTTGTGTATCTTTGCATGTGAGGTGGGTTTCCTGGACACAGCACACCGATGGGTTTTGGTTTTTTATCCAATTTGCCAGTCTGTGTCTTTTGATTGGTGCATTTAGCCCATTTACATTCAGGGTTAATATTGTTATGTGTGAATTTGATACTGCCATTTTGATGCTAGCTGGCTGTTTTGCCCATTGGTTCATGTACATTCTTCATTTTGTTGATGCTCTTTAGCATTTGGTATGCTTTTAGGATGACTGGAACTGGTTGTTTCTTTCTATGTGTAGTGCCTCTTTCAGGAGCTCTTGTAAAGCAGGCCTAGTGGTGACAAAATCTCTGAGTACTTGCTTGTTCGTGAAGGATTTTATTTTTCCTTCACTTATGAAGCTCAGTTTGGCTGGATATGAAATGCTGGGTTGAAAGTTCTTTTCTTTAAGGATGTTGAATATTGGCCCCCACTCTCTTCTGGCTTGTAGAGTCTCTGCCGAGAGATCTGCTGTGAGTCTGATGGGCTTCGCTTTGTGGGTGACCCGACCTTTCTCTCTGGCTGCCCTTAGTATTTTCTCCTTCATTTCAACCCTGGTGAATCTGACGATTATGTGCCTTGGGGTTGCTCTTCTTGCAGAGTATCTTTGTGGTGTTCTCTGTATTTCCTGGAGTTGAGTATTGACCTGTCTTGCTAGGTTGGGGAAATTTTCCTGGATAATATCCTGAAGAGTGTTTTCCAGCTTGGATTCATTCTCTTCATCACATTCTGGTACACCTATCAAACGTAGGTTGGGTCTCTTCACATAGTCCCACATTTCTTGGAGATTTTGTTCATTCCTTTTTATGCTTTTTTCTTTATTCTTGGTTTCTCGTTTTATTTCATTGAGTTGATCTTCAACTTCTGATATTCTTTCTTCAGCTTGGTCAATTTGGCTATTGAAACTTGTGCATGCTTCGCAAAGTTCTCGTGTTGTGTTTTTCAGCTCCTTCAATTCATTCATATTCCTCTCTAAGTTGTCCATTCTTGTTATCAATTCCTCGAATCTTTTTTCAAATCTTTTTCAAGGTTCTTAGTTTCTTTGCACTGGTTTAGAACATGTTCCTTTAGCTCACTGAAGTTTCTCATTATCCACTTTCTGAAGTCTGATTCCGTCATTTTGTCACATTCATTCTCCAGCCAGCTTTGTTCCCTTGCTGGTGAGGAGTTTTGGTCCTTTTTTGGAGGTGAGGTGTTTTGGTTTCGGGTGTTTTCCTCCTTTTTGCGCTGGTTTCTTTCCATCTTTATGGATTTATCCGCCTGTCGTCTTAGTAGTTGCTGATTTTTCAATTGGGTCTCTGTGTGGATGCTGAGATTGTTGATGATGAAGTATTTCTGTTACTTAGTTTTCCCTCTAATGGTCTATCCCCTCTGCTGTATGAGTGCTGAGGTCCACTCCAGGCCCTGCTTGTCTGGGGTATACCTGCAGCAGCTGCGGAACAGTGAGGGATGATACCAGTTTCTTCTTCTGCTGTCCTTGTTCCAGAATGATGCCAGCCAAATGTCAGTCTGATTAGTCCTTTTTTTGGGATGACTCCTTGGATATACAGGGTTCAGGGAGCTGCTTGAGGAGACAGTCTGTGCTTTATAGGAGCTCCAGTGCTGAGCTGTGAGCTCTGTTGTTCATTCAGTGTTGTTGGGAGGTTGTTTATGTCTGCTGCAATAGAACTCATAAAACACCACCCTTTTTTTTTTCACCCTTAGATGCTCTGTCTCAGGGAGTTGGGGCTTTCTTTATGAGTATCTGTTGCACTGTCCTACTCCACTAGGTGGCAGTCTATTCACTATTTGCCTGCTGGGACTCTGACCTGCTAGTGCGGGTCCGCCCTGTTGCTGCCTGGCGGAGTCTCTCTGTTATGGCAGGTTGCCTCAGCAATGGCAGGCTGCGTCAGACCTGGGCGGTACTTCAGTGGGGGTGCACTGCGTCAGAGATGGTGGACGCCCCTCCCTCACCGGGCTGCACTGTCCTAGATGCCGGCAGCAAAACTCTCAGCCCCAAGCGCCTCCAGTCGCCGCCCTGCTTGTCCCCGTGAGTGTGGGACCTGCCGAGCCTGATCACCCAGCTCCCTGCCTCAGAGTCCGTCCTCTCTCTCTCTCTTTCTCTCCCCAAGCTGAAAGGTTGACTCTCTCACTGGCGCCCCAGGAGCCTGCCGATAGGGCACTGGGATCCGTGCGATCTCCCATGCCACTGCCCACTACCCCGGCTCAGATAATGCTTCCCAGGAAACTCCTGGTCTGGCTCATTGTCCAAGTCCCATTCAATCAGATGGACATGCCAATCTGCCCTTCCAAATCTCAGATTGCCGGTTTAACAGGGCACCCAGACCAGTGAGTTCCGTGCCGGGTCCCGCTGCGGCGCCGGCCGAAGAGGCGGTGGGAGCCGGCTGCGTTAGCTGGCTGCACTAGGGTCCAGTGTCTCTCCCACACCTGGGACATTCAACACTCTGTGGGCATAAAAGGTCCATCCGAGAATGCGGCTAGGACTCACCCTCTGCGCCTTCACCGAGAGCTGCAATCCTGAGTCGCCTCTACGACGCCATCTTGCCTCTAGTCCTCCTCTGTGTCATTTTTAAGCCTTTTATTCACAATTGAGAACAGAAACCAGGGGAGGTTAAGTAACTTTCCTGTGGATCCTCTGTTTGTGTAGCTGTGAATCTCATTAAATGTGTGACCCTGAGTAAGTTACTTACATTTTGTATGCCTCAGTTTTCTTATCTGTTATTAGAAATTATAATCGTTCATACCTCATAGGTTACTATCTAGATTAAATGAGCTAATTTATGGCAATGTAGTTAGAATATTTATTGGAACTATAGTAAGAAAGGTGTGTTCATTTTATGATTTTTTTTCCAGCATATTAGATGTGTGCACTTTGGAACTTAAATTTTGGATTCCTAGACCATCACTGTCTTTATATACTGTGTTTTATAAATTTCTCTATTATTGGAAAAGAAAATGAGAATAAGACAAATACTTTAAAATATTCCCTTAATTTTGAAAAAAAATTAGAAATTATCTTTTTTTTGAGATTGTACAACCAATGCTTTTGAATTTTTAGTGCATAGGAAAGGATTTTCAGATTCTATAATTTGGAATAGACTCATCACTCTATATTCAAATTCACTCTTGCTTCTGAATAAGTGCAATGGAAGTTTAATAATGGTGATGGAGGGACCATCTCTATTATAACTGATTTGTACATTTCAGTGTTTATATTATGTGGGTGAAATGTTTTAGGAGTGCTCTGTGTCTATGTGTTAACCTTTGATTGTTTATTACATGACAGATGCTCTGCTAACCACGTTCACGTAAACTCTTCTCACTGAATCACCATGATAACTCTAGGAGATGGAGCTTATGATTGTGCCTACTGTGCAGAAGAGAGAATCAAGCAAGAAACATTTAGTAGCTCCTCAACTTCTTGTGCCTAACTAGTGATTTTAGCTGCTATTTATTTATTGACAGAGTGTCATTCTGTTGCCTAGGATGGAATGCAGTGCAGTGGTGCAATCTTGGCTCACTGCAACCTTCGCCTCCCGGGTTCTAGCAATTTTTCTGCTTCAGCCTCCTGAATAACTGGGACTGCAGGCACATACCGCTACCCCCAGCTAATTTTTTGTATTTTAGTAGAGATGGGGTTTCACTGAGTTGCCCAGGCTGGTCTCAAACTCCTGAGCTCAGGCAATCCACCAGCCTCGGCCTCCCATAGTGCTTGGATTACAGGCATGAGCCACCGTGCACAGCCTTTAACTGCTATTTAAAGATCAGCAGTCTTAAGCGGTCAAGTCTTATAATTCATACTCAATGTACCGTACAGGGCAAATAACATCCTCTCTGAGCCTCAGTTCTTTCCTTTATAAAATAGTGTTAAAATAAGATAACTAAAGTACTTAGTATAGTGACTGATATACAATTATAGACTAATAAACTGATAAAAAAAAACAGTAGGTGGTTAGATAGACACTGAACAACAAAATTAGGAGTCATTTCTGACCTATTAAAGGTATTCTTTTTACAGAGTTTAAAGAAGCACTTATAAACATGATAATATTTGATTAATTATGTATTCATTCTGATTGACTTAGTATGTTTTAACTCTTGCTGAGTGCAGTGCTTAAAAACAAAACCTCTTGCCATCAGAATGTCAATGATTTGCCTTTTCTCCTAAGAGCTGAGTGGTGGTGTTGGGGACGGCCAGTGTGGATAAAAGTGGAAATGGAGAAAGGGGGCAGAAAAATTTAAAAGACACTTCAATTCATTTGTTTCCATTTAGTTTGACAGTAAAAGATAATTTCTTTGAAAACTATAAGAATGCTGGGCACGATGGCTCAAGCCTGTGATCCCAGCACTTTGGGAGGCCAAGCTGGTAGATCACCTGAGGTTGGGAGTTCCAGACAAGGCTGACCAACACGGAAAAACCCTGTCTCTACTAAAAACACAAATTAGCTGGGCGTGGTGGCACATGCCTGTAATCCCAGCTACTCGGGTTGCTGAGGAAGGAGAATCGCTTGAACCCAGGGGGTGAAGGATGTGGTGAGCTGAGATCACGCCATTGCACTCCACCCTGGGCAACAAGAGTGAAACACCGTCTCGAAAACAAAAACAAAAGTCTATAAAAGAATAATATACTCTCACAAAATATGTCATTTTTATGTATTTCACATATATGGCTTTTTTCATAAATTGTATATACAAAAGAAAACATGCCAGGGTATAGTGGTTTTTTTTATTTCTATTTTAAGTTCTGGGATACATGTGCAGAATGGCAGGTTTGTTACTTAGGTATACATGTACCATGATGGTTTGCTGCACCTATCAACCTGTCAACTAGGTCGTAAGCCCTGCATGAATTAGGTATTTGTCCTAATGCTCTCTCTCCTCTTCTTACCCTCTGCCCCCTGACAGGCCCCAGTGTGTGATGTTCCCCTCCTTGTGTCCACATGTTCTCATTGTTCAACTGTCACTTATGAGTGAGAACACGTGTTGTTTGGTTTTCTGTTCCTGTGTTAGTTTGCTGACAATTATGGCTTCCAGCTTCATCCATGTCCATGCAAAGGACATGAACTCATCCTTTTTTATGGCTGCATAGTGTTTGATGGTGTTTATGTGCCACATTTTCTTTATCCGGTCTATCATTGATGGGCATTTGGGTTGGTTCCAAGTCTTTGCTATTGTAAACAGTGCTGCAATAAACATATATGTACGTTTGCCTTTATACTGGAATGATTTATAATCTTTTGGGTATATACCAAGTAATGGGATTGTTGGGTCAAATAGTATTTCTGGTTCCAGATCCTTGAGGAATTGCCACACTGTCTTCCACAATGGTTGAACTAATTTACACTCCCACCAGCAGCGTAAACACAGCCTTGACAGCATCTGCTGTTTCCTGATTTTTTTAATAATCACCATTCTAACCGGATTGAGTTGGTATCTCACTATGGTTTTGATTTCCATTTCTTTAATGACCAGTGATGATGCAACTTTTTCTATATGTTGGCTGCCCACATGTCTTCTTTTGAGAAGTGTCTGTTCACATCCTTTGCCTACTTTTTGATGGGATTTTTTGTTTTTATTCTCTTGTAAATTTGTTTAAGGTCCTTGTAGATTCTGGATATTAGACCTTTCTCTAATGTGTAGATTGCAAAAATTTTCTCCTATTCTGTAGGTTGCCTGTTCACTCATGATGGTTTCTTTTGCTGTGCAGAAGCTCTTTAGTTTGATTACATCCCATTTGTCAATTTTGGCTTTTGTTGCAATTGCTTTTGGTGTTTTAGTAATAAAGCTTGCCCATGCCTATATCTTGAATGGTATTGCCCAGGTTTTCTTCTGGGTTTTTTATGATTTGGGATTTTACATTTATGTCTTTTATCTATCTTGAGTTAATTTTTGTATAAGGTGGAAGGAGTCCAGTTTCTGTTTTCTGCATGTGGCTAGCCAGCTTTCCAAGCACCATGTATTAAATAGGGAAACCTTTCCCCATTGCTTGTTTTTGTCAGGTTTGTCAAAGATTAGATGGTTGTAGAAGTGTGGTGTTATTTCTGAGGCCTCTGTTCTGTTCTGTTGGTCTATAGATCCATTTTGGTACCAGCACCATGCTGTTTTGGTTACTGTAGTCTTGTAGCATAGTATAGAAGTCAGGTAGAATGATGTCTTCAGTTTTATTCTTTTTGCTTAAGATTTTCTTGGCTATATGAGCTCTTTATGGTTCTATATTAAATTTAAAGTAGTTTTGTTCTAATTCTGCGAAGAAGTCAATGGTAGCTTGATGGGAATAGCATTGAATCTATAAGTTACTTTGGGAAGTATGGCCATTTTCATGATATCAATTCTTCCTATCCATGAGTATGGAATGTTTTTCCATTTGTTTGTGTCCTCTCTTATTTTTTTGAGCAGTGGTTTGTAGTTATTCTTGAAGAGATCCTTCACGTCCCTTGTAAGTTGTATTCCTAGGTATTTTATTTTCTTTGTAGCAATCGTGAATGGGAGTTCACTCATGATTTGGCTCTCTCCCTAATATTGAAGCTTGTTATTTTTGCACGTTGATTTTGTATCCTAAGACTTTGCTGAAGTTGCTTATCAGCTTAAGGAGTTTTGGGACTGAGATGATGGGGTTTTCTAAATATAGAATCATGTCATCTGCTGTTGGCGAGACCAGTTCCCAATACATCAACGTGGGTTTAAGATGTCTCAAAGTGATTGAGTGGTCGGTGAAAAAGAAAAAGAGACAAGAAAAAGGTTTTCCTTAAAGCTGGGCCCTGGAAAGACACCACATAAAGCTGCTCCATGGATGTCTGACATTCCCCTGAAAACCTCAGTTTTTATTGTGCTCTTTCAATAGGGGAGGGGGGCAAGGTTACACAAAGCTTCAGAGATAATTATACAAAAAGAATACATTTGCAAAAGCCGGTGCACAAAAATCACAATGTGGTATTATAAAAGCAGAACAATATCTGGATAACTTTCTGTGTGTCAGCATAGAAATCATACACCTTAGCAAGAATACAGGTTAAACATAAACTTACGATTATCGGCAAGAACACATTGGGCTCACAGGTATACAGGGAACAGGATCTGACACAGGACAACCAGCCTGACCACAAAAACTGTAAGGGGAGGGGCCCTCCATGCAGGAGGAGAAAGGGGGCAGAAAAAAATTTAAAGGACACCTCACTTCTTTCATGATGTTCATGGAGAGTAGGGGGCCTCCATGCAGGCCTGGAGGAGCAGTGGGAGAAGACTTTTACATCCTTATCTCAACCACAGAGACAGACGCCACTCATGCATCCATTTATAGACTCTCCATAAGGGTTGCATTCCCTTTCCAGGGCCCCAATTAACATGCTTTGCCTGGGAAAGGAATCCAGGTAATAAACCCATCCATTACACATCCATTTATAGGCTCTCTGCAATGAGAAACCTATTACGTGCTGTCTTCTCTCTCCGGCAGCCAAGCTATGTGGTTAGTCCCTTTCACAGAGTTCCTGTTTCTACCAGAACAGTTCAGCAGAGCCAAAGTTACAAGTTGCAGCTCAGCAGAGCCAAAGTTAGTCACATCTCAGCATTTAACATTGCCCTTCATTTTCTCAAACATAATCGATACAGTAAGTAACAAGCATCATAAAGCAAATAACTCATATTTGGGGAAAGCAAATTCTAAGAGAATTTATAGCTTAAAAATCAACAACAATTTCCTCTTATTATTTCAGGTAGCTTGGGTTTTGCCAATTCTTCCAGAAGCTTGGGGTTGCTCAGTCACACAGAGGGGTTCAGAGTATTCCCAGAAATCTGCACACAGAGACAATTACGTTTCTTCTCATTTGAATACTGTTAATTTTTTTCTCTTGTCTGATTGCCCTGGCCAGAATTTCCAATACTATGTTGAATAGGAGTGGTGAGAGACACCATCGTTGTCTTGTACTGGTTTTCAAAGGGAATGCTTATAGTTTTCACCCACTCAGTATGATATTGACTATGGGTTTATCATAAGTAGCTCTTGTCATTTTGAGATATGTTGCATCGATACCTAGTTTATTGAGAAATTTTAGTCTAAGGGATGTTGAATTTTATCAAAGGCCTTTTCTGCTTCTATTGAGATAATCACATGGTTTTTTTCATTGGTTCTGTTTATGTGATGGATTACATTCACTGATTTATGTATGTTGAACCAGCCTTGCATCCCAGGGATGAGGCCGACTTGATCATGGTGGATGACTTTTTGATGTGCTGTTGGATTGTGTTTGCCAGTATTTTATTGAGTATTTTCACAACTATGTCCATCAGGAATATTGGCCTGAAATTTTTTTGTTGTTGTTGTGTCTCTGCCAGGTTTTGTTATCAGGATGATGCAGGCCTCATAAAATGAGTTAGGGAGGAGTCCCTCTTTTTCTATTATTTGGAATAGTTTCAGAAAGGATGGTAACAGATCCTGCTGGTACCTTTGGTAGCATTTGACTGTGAATCCATCTGGTCCTGGGCTTTTTTTTTTTTTTTTTTTTTTTTTTTTGGTTTGTAGGCTACTGATTACTGCCTCAATGTCAGAACTTGTTGTCGGTCTATTCAGGAATTCGACTTCTTCCTGGTTTAGTCGCGGGAGGGTGTATGTGTCCAGGAATTTATCCACTTCTTCTAGATTTTCTAGTTTATTTACATTGAGGTGTTTATAGTATTCTCTGATGGTAGTCTGTATTTCTGTGGCATCAGTGATGACGTCCCTTTTATCATTTATTATTTTACCTATTTGATTGTTCTCTCCTTTCTTCTTTATTAGTATATCTATTTTACTAATCTTTCAAAAAATCAGCTCCTGGATACATTGATATTTTTGAAGGGTTTTTTTGTTTCTCAATCTCCTTCAGTTTGCTCTGACCTTAGTTATTTCTTGCCTTCTGCTAGTGTTTGAATTTGTTTACTCTGGTTTCTCTAGTTCATTTATTTATTTCTTTTTTGTTTTTTTGTTTTATTATTATTATTTTATTATTTCTTTATTGCATTTTAGGTTTTGGGGTACATGTGCAGAACATGCAAGGTAGTTGCGTAGGTACACATGTGGAACACTTCACCCACATCTGGCATTTCTCCCCATACTATCCTTCCCCAGCTTCCCCCCACCCACTGTCTTTCCCCAGTTCCCCCCAATAGACCCCAGTGTGTAGTGCTCCCCTAACTGTGTCTATGTGTACTCATTGTTCATCACCCACCTATGAGTGAGAATATGCAGTGTTTCATTTTCTGTTCTTGTGTCAGTTTGCTGAGAATGATGTTCTCCAGATTCATCCATGTCCCTACAAAGGACACGAACTCATCGTTTTTGATTGCTGCATAATATTCCATGGTGTATATGTGCCACATTTTCCCAGTCCAGTCTATCATCAATGGGCATTTGGGTTGGTTCCAGGTCTTTGCTATTGTAAACAGTGCTGCAATGAACATTCGTGTGCATGTGTCCTTATAGTAGAACGATTTAT
Source organism: Saguinus oedipus (assembly GCA_031835075.1). Taxonomy (NCBI): domain Eukaryota; kingdom Metazoa; phylum Chordata; class Mammalia; order Primates; family Cebidae; genus Saguinus; species Saguinus oedipus. The sequence continues at coordinate 14,409,519 of CM063171.1, forward strand.
AGTCCTTTGGATATAGACCCAGTAATGGGATTGCTGGGTCAAATGGAATTTCTATTTCTAGGTCTTTGAGGAATCGCCACACTGTATTCCACAATGGTTGAACTAATTTACACTCCCACCAACAGTGTAAATGTGTTCCTATTTCTCCACATCCTCTCCAGCATCTGCTGTCTCCAGGTTTTTTAATGATTGCCATTCTAACTGGTGTGAGATGGTATCTCAATGTGGTTTTGATTCGCATTTCTCTGATGACCAGTGATAATGAGCATTTTTTCATATGTTTGTTGGCCTCACGTATGTCTTCTTTTGTAAACTGTCTCTTCATGTCCTTTGCCCATTTTTGGATGGGCTTGTTTGTTTTTTTCTTGTAAATCTGTTTGAGTTCTTTGTAAATTATGGATATCAGCCCTTTGTCAGATGGGTAAACTGCAAAATTTTTTTCCCATTCCATTGGTTGCTGATTTACTCTAGTGACTGTTTCTTTTGCTGTGCAGAAGCTGTGGAGTTTGATTAGGTCCCATTTGTCTATTTTGGCTTTTGTTGCCAATGCTTTTGGTGTTTTGGTCAGGAAGTCCTTGCCTACTCCTATGTCCTGAATGGTTTTGCCTAGATTTTCTTCTAGGGCTTTTATGGTGCCAGGTCTTATGTTTAGGTCTTTAATCCATCTGGAGTTAATTTTAGTTTAAGGTGTCAGGAAGGGGTCCAGTTTCTGCTTTCTCTACATGGCTAGCCAGTTTTCCCAATACCATTTATTAAACAGGAAATCCGTTCCCCATTGCTTGTTTTTGTCACGTTTATCAAAGATTGTATGGTTGTAGATATGTTGTGTTGCCTCCGATGCCTCTGTTCTGTTCTATTGGTCTATATCTCTGTTTTGGTACCAGTACCATGCTGTTATGATTACTGTAGCCTTGTAGTATAGTTTGAAGTCCAGTAGTGTGATGCCTCCTGCTGTGTTCTTTTTGCTTAGAATTGACTTGATTATGTGGGCTCCCTTTTAGTTCCATATGAAGTTCAAGGTGGTTTTTTCCAGTTCTGTGAAGAAAGTCAATGGTAACTTGATGGAGATAGCGGTTGAGTCTGTAAATTACTTTGGGCAGTATGGCCATTTTCATGATATTGATTTTTCCTAACCATGAACATGGAATGTTTCTCCATCTGTTTGTGTCCTCTCTTATTTCGTTTAGCAGTGGTTTGTAGTTCTCCTTAAAGAGGTCCCTTACGTTCCTTATAAGTTGTATTCCTAGGTATTTTATTCTCGTTGTAGCAATTGTGAATGTCAGTTCGTTCTTATTTGGCTCTATTTAAGTCTGTTATTAGTGTATAGGAATGCTTGTGATTTTTGCACATTGATTTTATATCCTGAGACTTTGCTGAAGTTGCTTATCAGGTTCAGGATTTTTTTTGTGCTGAGATGATTGGGTCTTCTAGATATACTATCATGTCATCTGCAATAGAGACAATTTGGCTTCCTCCTTTCCTATTTGTATACCCTTTATTTCTTTTTCTTGCCTGATTGCTCTGGCTAGAACTTCCAATACTATATTGAATAGGAGTGGTGTGAGAGGGCATCCTTGTCTAGTGCCAGATTTCAAAGGGAATGCTTAAAGTTTTTGCCCATTCAGTATGATACTGGCTGTTGGTTTGTCATAAATAGTTTTTATTATTTTGAGATACATTCCATCAATACCGAGTTTATTGAGGGTTTTTAGCAAACAAAGCTGTTGAATTTTGTCAAAGGCCTTCTCTGCGTCAATTGAGATAATCATGTGGTTTTTGTTTTTGGTTCTGTTTATGTGGTGAATTACGTTTATGGACTTGTGTATGTTGAACCAGCCTTGCACCCATGGGATGAATCCTACTTGATCATGGTGAATAAGCTTTTTGATGTGCTGTTGCAATCTGCTTGCTGGTATTTTATTGAAGATTTTTGCATCTATGTTCATCATGAATATTGGAAGTTTTCTTTTCTTGTTTAGCCTCTGCCAGGTTTTTGTATCAGGATGATGTTGGTCTCATAATATGATTTGGGAAAAATTCCCTCTTTTTAGATTATTTGGAATAGTTTCAGAAGGAATGGTACCAGATCCTCTTTGTGTGTCTGGTAGAATTCGGCTGTGAACCCATCTGGACCTGGGCTTTTTTTGTGTGGTAGGCTCTTAATTGCTGCCTCAACTTCAGATCTTGTTATTGGTCTATTCATAGTTTTGGCTTCCTCCTGGTTTAGGCTTGGGAGGACACAAGTATCCAGGAATTTATCCATTTCTTCCAGGTTTACTAGTTTATAGAGTTGTTTGTAATATTCTCTGATGATGGTTTGAATTTCTGTGGAATCTGTGGTGATTTCCCCTTTATCATTTTTTATTGCATCTATTTGGTTATTCTCTCTTCCCTTTTTTATCAGTCTGGCTAGTGGTCTGTCTACTTTGCTGATCTCTTCAAAAAACCAGCTCTTGGATTTATTAATTTTTGAAGGGTTTTTCATGTCTCTATCTCCTTCAGTTCTGCTCTGATCTTAGTTATTTCTTGTCTTCTGCTAGGTTTTGAGTTTTTTTGATCTTGCTTTACCAGCTCTTTCAATTTTGATGTTAGGGTGTCCATTTTGGATCTCTCCACTCTTCTCATGTGGGCACTTATAACTATATATTTTCCTCTAGAGATTGCTTTAAATGAGTCCCAGAGATTCTGGGATGTTGTGTCTTCACTCTCGTTGGTTTCAAAGAACTTTATTTCTGCCTTCATTTCATTGTTTATCCAATCAACATTCAAGAGCCAGTTGTTCAGTTTCCATGAAGCTGTGCGGTTCTGAGTTTATTTTTGAATACTGAGTTGTAACTTGATTGCACTATGGCCTGAGGGACTGTTTGTTACAATTTCAGTTGTTTTGCATTTGCTGAGGAGTGATTTACTTCCAATTACGTGGTCAATTTTGGAGTAGGTGTGATGTGGTGCTCAGAAGAACGTATATTCTATAGATTTGGGGTGGAGAGTTCTGTAAATGTCTATCAGGTTTGCTTGTTCCAGGTCTGAGTTCAAGCCCTGGATATCCTTGTTAATTTTCTGTCTGGTTGATCTGTCTAATATTGACAGTGGAGTGTTAAAGTCTCCCACTGCTATTGTGTGGGAGTCTAAGTCTCTTTGTAAGTCATTAAGAACTTGCCTTATATATCTGGGTGTTTCTGTATTGGGTACATATATATTTAGGATCATTAGCTCTTCCTGCTGTATCGATCCTTTTACTATTATGTAATGTCCTTCTTTGTCTCTTTTGATCTTTGTTGCTTTAAAGTCTATTTTATCAGAGACGAGAATTGCAACTCCTGCTTTTTTTTTGCTCTCCATTTGCTTGATAAATCTTCCTCCATCCCTTTATTTTGAGCCTTTGTGTATTCTTGCGTGTGAGATGGGTTTCCTGGATATAGCACACAGATGAGTTTTGTCTTTTTATCCAATTTGCCAGTCTGTGTCTTTTGATTGGTGCATTTAGTCCATTTACATTTAGGGTTAATATAGTTGTGTGTGAATTTGATACTGCCGTTTTGATGCTAGTTGACTGTTTTGCCCATTAGTTGATGCAGATTCTTCATTTTGTTGATGCTTTTTAGCATTTGGCATGTTTTTGGAATGGCTGGTACTGGTTGTTTCTTTCTATGTGTAGTGCCTCTTTCAGGAGCTCTTGTAAAGCAGGCCTGGTGGTTACAAAATCTCTGAGTACTTGCTTGTTTGTGAAGGATTTTATTTTTTCTTCACTTATGAAGCTCAGTTTGGCTGGATATGAAATGCTGGGTTGAAAGTTCTTTTCTTTAAGGATGTTGAATATTGGCCCCCACTCTCTTCTGGCTTGTAGGGTCTCTGCTGAGAGATCTGCTGTGAGTCTGATGGGCTTCCCTTTGTGGGTAACCCGACTTTTCTCTCTGGCTGCCCTTAGCATTTTCTCCTTCATTTCAACCCTGGCGAATCTGATGATTATATGCCTTGGGGTTGCTCTTCTCGAGGAATATCTTTGTGGTGTTCTCTGTATTTCCTGGACTTGAATATTGGCCTGCCTTGCCGGGTTGGGGAAATTTTCCTAAATAATATCCTGAAGAGTATTTTTTAGCTTGGATTCATTCTCTTGATCACATTCAGGTACACCTATCAAATGTAGATTAGGTCTCTTCACATAGTCCCACATTTCTTGAAGACTTTGTTCATTCCTTTTTGCACTTTTTTCTCTAATCTTGGCTTCTCATTTTATTTCATTGAGTTGATCTTCAACTTCTGATATTCTTTCTTCTGCTTGGTGTATTTGGCTGTCGAAACTTGTGCATGCTTTGTGAAGTTCTCGTGTTTTGTTTTTCAGCTCCTTCAATTCACTCATATTCCTATCTAAGTTGTCCATTCTTGTTATCATTTCCTCAAATCTTTTTTTCAAGGTTCTTAGTTTCTTTGCATTGAGTTAGAGCATGTTCTTTTAGCTCATGGAAATTTCTTATTACCCACCTTCTGAAATCTGATTCAGTTATTTAATCACACACACTTTATCCGTCCTGCTTTGTTCCCTTGCTGGTGAGGAGTTGTGGTCCCTTGTAGGAGGCGAGGTGTTCTGGTTTCAGGTGTTTTCCTCCTTTATGCACTGGTTTCTTCCCATCTTTGTGGATTTATCCACCTGTCATCTGAGTAGTTGCTGATTTTCTGATTGGGTCTCTGAGTGGACATCCAGATTGTTGATGATGAAGTATTTCTGTTTCTCAGTTTTCCTTCTAACAGTCTGGCCCCTCTGCTGTAGGACTGCTGAGGTCCACTTCAGGCCCTGCTTGCCTGGGGTACACCTGTAGCATCTGTGGAAATGTGAGGGTTGCTACCAGATTCTTCTTCTGCTATCTTTGTCCATGAATGATGCCTGCCAAATGTCAGTCTCATCAGTCCCTTGTGAGGTGACTCTTTGGATATTCAGGGGTCAGGGAGCTGCTTGAGGAGACAGTCTGTACTTTATAGAAGCTCAAGTGTTGAGCTGTGAGCTCCATTGTTCATTCAGGGCTGCTAGGCAGGTACATTTAAGTCTGCTGCAGCAGAACTCATAAAGCCCCTTTTTTTCCTTAGGTGCTCTGTCCCAGGGAGTTCGGGCTTTATTTATGAGTATCCATTGCACTGTCCTGCCCAGCAAGGAGGCAGTCTAATCACTGCCTGCCTGTAGTGGCTATGCTGAGCTGCCGTGGGCTCCACCCTGTTGCCATGGGCTCCGCCCTGTTGCCATGGGCTCCACTCTGCTGCTGTGGGCTCTGCCCTGCTGTTGTAGGCTCTGCCCTGTTGCCATGGCCTCTGCCCTGCTGCCATGTGTAATTCCCTGTATTTCTGTTTATATGGGTGTGGTTAGAGCTGCCGTGGTGATGATGGCCTGCCTCTGTAGTGGCGGACTCTCTCTGTTATGGCGGGTTGCCTCGGCAACAGCAGGCTGCATCAGCAATGGCAGTGTACCTCCGTAGGGGTTAGGTTCCTCAGTAATGGCAGACGCCCCTCCCCCTCCGAGCTGCACCGTCCTGGGTTCAGCTGTGCTTGCCGTGAAACTCTCAACCCCGAGTGTTTCCAATTGCTGTTTTGTTTGTTTTTGTAGGGGTGGGACCTGCCAAGCCTGATCACCTGGATCCCTGCTTCAGAGCCTTTTTTTTTTTTTTAAGTTGAATGGTTGACTCTCTCCCAGGTGTTCCAGTTGCCTGCTGAAAGGGCACTGGGATCTGTGTGATTTCCCATGCAGTGACCCACTGCGCCAGCTGGAACCATGTTGCTGCCTGGGAATCTCCTGGCCTGGCTTTCTGTTTAAGTCTTGTTTAATCAGATGAATGTGCTAATCTGCCTTCTGAAATCTCCAATTGCCAATTTAACAGGACAACCAAACCAGTGTATTTTGTATGTAGTGCCACTGTGCTGTGGCCCCCACCCAAACAGCCACACTGGCCCAAACAGTTGTGCAGGCCCAAATAGCCATGCTGGTGGCCTGTGGGGCTTCTACACCTGGGAATCTCCTGATCTGTGGGCAATAAAGATCTGTCTGGAAATGCGGCAACCACTCACCATCTGCGGTTTCACTGGCAGCTGCAATCCTGAGTTGGTCCTACAGCACCATCTTCTCTTTCTCCTTCTCTCTAGTTCATTTAATTGTAATGTTAGGGTGCTGATTTTAGATCTTCCTTGCTTTCTGATGTGGGCATTTTAGTACTATAAATTTTCCTCTAAACACTGCTTTAGCTGTGTCCCAGAAGTTTTAGTATGTTGTCTCTTTGTTCCCATTGGTTTCAAAGAACTTCTTTATTTCTGCCTTAGTTTTGTTGTTTACGCAGCAGTCAGTCAGGAGCAGTTTGTTCAATGTCCAGGTGGTTTTGACCAGTTTCTAATCTTGAGTTCTAATTTCATTGCACTGTGGTCTGAGAGACTGTTTGTTAAGATTTCCATTCTTTTGCATTTGCTGAAGGATGTTTTACTTCTGATTATGTGGTCGATATGATATAGTGGCTTTATTAGAAATTTGTATTTCTGTGTGAGGTAGGACGGAGGAGAAAGTTGGATTTGTTGAAATCAGTAATTTTAGACAAATATAATTTATACAACATAACTTTTTTCATCAGAATAAGCAACTTTGAGGAGCCAAAAGTTTCTTATTTTGCCTATTGGTGTCTTATAATTTATTACTCATTGCTTTTAATGTTTCATTTTCTTGGCATATGTATTAAATACAAAAATACATATTTAATTAGAGTTTAAAAGAGCATAACTGACAACAGCATTTTGTATTTCAAATAATACATCGCTCTTCGATGCTTTCAATTTACAACAGAAGATGTATTGGTTTCTGTCGAGTGTATATTGATAGGCCTCATAGACGAAGTGTTGTACATCTTCATAGAATATGTGATTTGGGAAACCACAATTATCATAATACAGGCTGCATTAATAGTAATTTTTATAAATAACTCATATCTCACAGTTCATTTTACTATGATTTATGTCTCTGAGTCTTCAAGAAAATAAGTTTAGTTCAAATATAAAAACATTAAGGCTTACAGAATTTTATTCACATGAAGAACAATATTTTGTTAGTCATTGGCAGTCAGAAATTAAAATCTTATCTTTAAATAATTATTTTTGCCATCTTTCCATTAGCTGATGCTATCTTTTGCCAATAAATGCAAATTTAAAAGTATTATAAGGAAAATATAAAACATTTTTGTCAAATTATTTAATATTTTACATTTTTAACATTATTTTGCTTATTTTAAAGAATGATAGATTCTATCATTGCAAATGGAATGGTAGTTACATATTACTTTTGAGTTTTACATTAGGGGTTCATAAAAAAATCTGGTCAAATGATTTATAAAAGTTCCCACTTGGAAGTGATTAACCAGGATCAGTTAAAAAACATTAATGCTGAATTTCACGCAGTTCATCTGTCTGTCTGTAGATTCCAGTTATATTAATCTTTTTATTCTTATATTTGACTTTTGAATATTAGAATTTTGGAGGACTTTGAAAGATTAAAACCTCTAAAAATGTAAATGTAGGCAATTTTTCATATTACTGTTACATTATATGAATACATCGAGCTCATATAAATTAAGTGATATCAGTATTTGCTTTAGTGCTTGATTTTTTTTTTCTTACTGCTTCTGAGATTTTCTCTGCTGTTTGCTTTCAGTATATTTATTATGATGGGGTTGTCTCTTTCTGTTTGTCCTACACACAGTTTTTTGAGCTTCTTAAAAATGTAGATTAATGTTTTTCATCACATTATTAAAGTTTTTGTTAATTATATATCTGAATGGTTTTTCTCCTTTTCTCTTTCTTTGCTTTTAGTACTTTGTCAGTATGTTGGTTCACTTAATAGTGTTTCTCATTACTGTAAAGTATTGTTTATTTTTCTTTAATCTTTTGTTTCTCTGTTGTTTGGATTATATCATCCATATCAATCTATCCAAGTTTGCTGATTCTTTTTGACCAGTTTAAATCATCTGATGAGCATCCCCCCTTTTTTTGTGACAGAGTCTTGCTCTGTTGCCCAGGCTGGAGTCCAGTGGCATGATCTTGGTTTACTGCAACCTCTGCCTCCCAGGTTCAAGCCATCCTCCTGCCTCAGCCTCCTGAGTAGTGGGGACTACAGGTACACACTACCATGCCTGGCTAATTTTTGTATTTTTGGTAGAGACAAGGTTTTGTCATGTTGTTTAGGTTGGCCAGAAACTCCTGGACTCAAGTGATCCACCCATCTCAGCTTCTCAAAGTGCTTTAATTACAGGGCCATGAGCCACTGTGCCCAGCCTGATGAGCCCTTTTAATGAATTTTTTTCACTTACTGTGTTTTTCAATTCCAGAATTCCCATTTGATTCATTTTTGAAATTTCTATTTCTTTATGGATATTCTCTAGTTAAGATACTTTCATCATGCTTTCCTTACTTCTTTAAGCACTCAATTAGTCCTCGGAACACTTTTATTTATTTATTATCATTTTTTAATTGTACTTTAGGTTCTGGGATACATGTGTGGATCATGCAAGGTTGTTGCATAGGTACGTACATGGCAAGGTGGTTTGCTGCCTTCATCCCCCCATTATCCATATCTGGCATTTCTTCCCATGTTATCTCTCCCCAACCTCCCCATCCCCTGCTTTTATAATGGCTGCTTTAAAATCTTCATTAAGTCTGACATATGGGCTCTTTTGCAGGCACATTTTGTTGCTTGCTCTTTTCCTGTGTGAGTAGGACTAGTTTTCTACTAGTCCACTTTGGTTTTTAGAAGCAGGATCCTACTCTGTCACTCAGGCTGGAGTGCAGTGGTAATCACAGCTCACTGCAACACTGAACTCCTGAATTCAAAGGATCCTTTAGCCTTGAACTTCTGAGTACCTAGAATTGCAGGCATGCACCACTATGCCCAGCTAAGTTTTAAGTATTTTTTGTGGAGTCTGTCTTGTCATCTTGGCTAGACTGGGTTCAGACTCTTTGCCTCAAGTGATCCTCTTATCTTGGCCTCCCAAAGTTCTGGGACTGCAGGCATGAGTCACCACCCACAAATTCTTTATTCATAAGAATATGACTGCACCTCAAAAACTCAGGTAACTACATATTTCAAAAGAAACTAAACAGAAATATCCAGAAAAAAGGACAATAAGTATAGTTAGCCTGTCTGATAGGAAAGTATGTTTTTTTTTTTATTTATTAGTTTCAGAACTTGACAGAAGAAACTTGACTCCGGTACTAGCTGTTTAACTCTGAATTTCAACATCTCTATTTTTGAAATGTTGAAATAGTGCTTTTCTCAAAAGTCGGGATAATGTAATGGATTAAACTGTCTTCCCAAGAAGGGTATCTTGAAATATTATTCACGCAGTACTTGTGAATATGGCTTTACTTGGAAAGAGAATCTTTGCAGATGTAATCAAATTAAAATGAGGGCATAGTGGGGGGAGGGGGATCTGAATTAAATATGGCTGTGTCCTTATAAGAAGACATGCAATAGATGCTGGAGAGGATGTGGAGAAACAGGAACACTTTTACATTGTTGGTGGGAGTGTAAATCAGTATAACCATTGTGGAAGACAGTGTGGTGATTCCTCAAGGACCTAGAAATAGAAATAACATTTGGCTCAGCAATCCCATTACTGGGTATATACCCAAAAGATTATAAACTGCTCTGTTATAAAGAACATACACACATATGTTCATTGCAGCACTGTTTGCAATAGCAAAGACCTAGAACCAACGCAAATGTCCATCAACAATAGACTGGATAAAGAAAATGTGGCACATATAAACCATGGAATACTACACAACCATAAAAAATGACGAGTTCGTGTCCTTCATAGGGACATGGATGAATCTGGAAACCATCATTTTCAGTAAACTGACACAAGATCAGAAAATCAAACACCACATGGTATCACTCATAGGTGGGTGTTGAACAATTAGAACACGTGGACACCGGGAGGGGAACATCACACACTGTGGTCAGTTGCGGGGGCAGAGGAGGGACAGTAGACAGTGGGGAGGGATAATGTGGGGAGAAATACCAGATATAGGTGATGGGGGGAGGAAGGCAGCAAACCACATTGCCATGTATGTACCTATGCAACAATCCCGCATGATCTGCACACGTACCCCAGAACCTAAAGTACAATTTTAATAAAAAAGAATACATGTGAAGACAGAGAAAGTTAGGCATGTGAAGATGGAGGTGAAGATTGGAGTGATGTTGCCACAAGCCAAGGAACATCCAGGGCTACCTAAAACTGCAGGAAGCAAGGAAAGATCCTTTCCCCAGAGGTTTCAGAGAGAGCATGACACTACTAACACTTTGATTTTGGACTTCCCACCTCCACAACTGAGAGAATAAACTTTCGTTTTCTTAAAACATTTAGTTTATGTTACCTTATTAAGTTAACCCTAAGAAACTATGACAGATTACCTTTATGGTTTTAACAAGTTTGGAAAGCATTGCTTAATTTTACTCTTACCTTTTTTGTTTTCACCATCCTATAGGATATTGGTAAATTGAAACTTCTAAGAAAATTATATTTATAGGATTTACAGAGTTTTAGGACTTAAAAGTAACTTTGAACCTTAGTATCAAGCTATTCACAGACCAAAGGGAGAAAACCTTTTTCATAAAACTCAGTTTCTTTCTATGTTTTAGAATTGTTTCAGACTGACATTGCTTTGTTGTTGGTATCTAGAAGATAATTTTTTTTCAGTTTCTAGATATTGCACAGTTAAATATATCAATCATGTGAAATACACTGTATATCTCTGAAATGTCAAATTCTGGAGATGACCAACACATTATCTCTGTAAGACATTATTTCACTTTGCCACGAAATGACAAATTAATTCTACCTATGTTCCTTTTTATCTAAAATATTCATTTACTTCTCCATTAGGTTTAAAAAAGATTTTTAGCATTTTAAAACCACTGTTCAAAACATAGATATCATATGGAGAGCAATAAATATTTACTGTCAGGTTAATGATTTCCTGAATCACATACTTAATAATACAAATTTTATGAGTCTGATTAAATAAAATAACCAAACATGCTGAAATAACAAAAACCACTCTTTCTTTCATTGGCCAGCTAAAATGGACCTAAGTAGAAAAGAGGTCATGATAAATAAGGACAAATAACACTCCTGAGACAAATCCTTACTTGTTCACGTGATGTTGATGTAAATCTAATGTGAAAGGATTTTGATTTAAGGAGGGGGTTGTCAATTTGATATTTCTTATATTGCCATTTTATAGTTTGTTTTTATGATCTTTTTAACTTCTCCCAGCCTTCTAATTTCTGTAAGATTTTCTGGCCAGTATCTGAAAGCATGACCCAGTGATATTCAGTACTTGTTAGGAACAGTTGACTAATCAAGGTAGTCAGACTTCATTTTCCTTTAAATATAGAAGCCATTGAGAATACCCATCTGCAACAGATACAAGTTTTCATTTCCCCTGCTTCAAAATTATAAAATGAATAGCTTATTAAATGTGATATAAAAATAATGGACTTCACAGCACTGTAATTCTCTGCCATAAAAAAGCAATCAAATTGGTATAGCTAACACTGGTGCTTCGAACAATGCAAGCTATTAAGTAAAATTGGAAAGAAATGTTCAATAAATTATGCACTGTGCGCTTGTGCTTGCTAGAGGCAGAATCTCTCTCGCTCTCCCTCCTTTTGAAGTAAGCTATTGTATGGCTACAATTTTCCCTTATGCACTTTGCTTTCTACATGTGTTCGGTCTTGAATATTGTGTGTGTGTGTGTGTGTGTGTGTGTGTGTGTGTGTGTGTGTGTGTGTTTAGACAAACACAAAGTAGGGATCCACTGGAGACTAAAAGCTTAGACATTATGCTCTCCCTATTATGCCATATGCCAAATTGAAAAACAAAGCCAAAAACATTCTTAGGACAAAATTCTTCAAAAGTGCTTGTGAAGACTTCAGTACATGATGTATGTTATGAGGCCCAAGAGCGCCTCACTCACAGAACTATTTTCACATGCTTTCTAAAAATCTTTGATAATTTGATATCATGTAAATGGTACTTCATTGTTGCTTTGTTTTATATTTCTTTCATAACAAGGTCATTATTTCATTGCAGGTTAGTTCATGATTTGAGTTCCCTTTTTTTCAGGTCATTTTCTTAGAATTATCTTTTACTTTTAAAAGTGGGAGATTTGTTTTCTCTTTAATGGATTTGGTAGAGAGGATTTGGTATGTATTAATTTTTTTCTTTTTGTATATACTTTGAACATATCAGTATATTTTAGTTTTTAGGCTACTTTTAGTTATTTTTGTGTTGTTTCTACCATGTTGAATCTCATAACATTTTATATCTAAATCTATCAATTTCCCAATTTGTCAGTTTTTATACATAGGAAATATCATTTATTCCAAGATTAGATAGATAAATATGCACTGATAGATTTTGTAATTCTTTCATTTAAAACAATTTATCATAAAGTGTTTCTGTAATTAATTTTATATGCCAGACATTTTCTTAAAGATTAAACATGTTCATTTGCTAAATAGTCCTCTCTCGATTGATTAAAATTTCATCATTATATGTATTTCATTGTATTAAGGTTAATTTTATTACTTTCTATTATGTAATGATGATTCCAAATAGTTGAATTATGAAATATCATATTAATTATTAATTTGATAATATTACCATATTAATATAATTACACATAAAAACACATAATTGTGTTTCATCGAAACTGGTAGTAAAATCAACCTCTCTTATTCTTCCAAACTGATATAGTCTTGACTATTCTTAAAATGCAACTTACAGTTAGTTTTTCCAGTCTCAAAAGCATGCCCTTGATACTTGTTTGAAATTACTTCCTGTTTACTAATACAGTTCAGAAACATCAATTACATAGCTTAATGTTAAGAGCTCAGAGCCAAAAGACAGACTACCAAGTTTAAACCTGGTTGTGCCACTTCCTGTCATTCTTTTCTTTTTCTTTTCCTTTTTTTTTTTTTTTTTTTTTTGAGATAGAGTCTCTCTCTCTGTCTCCCAGGCCGGCATGCAGTGGCTTGATCTCGGCTCACTGCAACTTCCCCATCCTGGGTTCAAGCCATTCTTAGCCTCCCGAGTAGCTGGGATTACAGGTGCGTGCCACCATGGTTGGCTAATTTTGTGTGTGTGTGTCTTTGTGTGTGTGTGTGTGTGTGTGTGTGTGTGTGTGTTTAGCAGAAACCGAGTTTTGCCGTGTTGCCCAGGCTCGTCTTGAACTCCGAGCTCAGACAATCTGACTGCCTCATCTTCCCAAAGTGCTGGGATTACAGGCCTAAGCCACAGCCCCCGGCCATGCCTTTGTGACCTGGAGAAAGTTACCTAATCTCCGTGTACCCCAAGATTTGTAATAATACGTTGGGCAGCAGTCAGAAATAAATAATATAACATTTAAATAGAATAATGTCTGGTATAAGTTTTACTCAAGAATTTCTCAAATAAGCCATGTCTCTGTTTATTCAAGATATTTGCAGAAGCATTACATTTTTCTTCTTACACTAAATTCTACTTCCATACCCTAACCTCCCAGCCCCTGAAAGTCCTATTCTTTCCTTCCATTTCCTTGCTTTAGCTTTGTTCTTATTTTTTCTTTATTAAAATTAAAAATGGGATAGCAAGCATTCTTATTGTTCCTTTTTACATGAACTATTTAGGGATGGCAACTTCCCTCCTGAGTGCAGCTTTGGCCACACTTGTTAAATGTTAATTTGCAATAATTGTATTTTATTTTTTCCCTTTGTGACAATTGGGCAATCCACAGTTTCAAGTTCAAATTCACCCAAGTTCAAACATGTGCAATGTTTTCAAATTTAATGCTGATTTGAATTCTGTTATGACAATTTAATTACCTTACCAATTATCTTCCCTTGAGCTGTTTTTTCCATTTTTGTTCACATATTTGTTTTCATTCAGTTTTTGCTTACCATTTCACCTTTCATATTTTATTTTACAAAAGCTAAACTTCTTGAATTTTATGGAACTGTAAATTTATTCTTTGGTAATTTTTAAAAATTTTTAAAATATGTGCATTTCTCCTAAAAGATGAACCAATCTTTCTTTCTTTGTCTTCCTTCCTCCCTTCCTTCCTTCCTTCCTTCCTTCCTTCCTTCCTTCCTTCCTTCCTTTCTTCCTTCCTTCCTTCCTTCTTTCCTTCCTTCCTTCCTTCCTCTCTCTTTCCCTCTCTCTTTCTTTCTTTCCTTCCTTTTTGTCTCACTCTGTTGCCCAGGCTAGTGTGCAGTGGTGTGATCTCAGCTCACTGCAACCTCCGCCTTCTGAGTTCAAGCGATTGTCCTGCCTCAGCTTCCCTCCCAACTTTCTTTTTTTAAAGATCCATTACTCTATAATTTCACAGGCCTATTTGTCTTTGAATTCATCTGATCAATCAGAAATATACTATCAATAGAGAAAAATTTCTAGACAAGTCTTAATCATTTTAGGAAATTTATTTTCCAAATTGAAGGATGAGTGTCCTTGACACAGCCTCAGGAGGTCCTGATGCCATGTGCCAAGGTGGTCCGGGCACAGCTTGGTTGTACAGATTTTAGGGAGACATGAGATATCAATCAACATGTGTAAGGAGTACATTGGTTGTTTCCAGAAAGCCTGGAACAACTCAAAGGAGTGGACTTTCAAATCACAAGACAAATGGTGGCATTCTTTGAGTTTCTGATAAAGACTTTCTAAAGGAGGCAATCAGAATATGAGGATATGCATTTACATTAGTGAGTAGAGGGATGACTTTGGACAGAATAGGAGGAAGGTTTTCCCTGAGCAGTTTCCAGCTTGACTTTTTCCTTAGTTTAGTAATTTTAGGGCCCACAAAATTTTCCATTCATGTTTATGCACAACTACTTTTTTCATTGAAAGCAGGATGGAAACAATCAACTCAGTTTCTCAGTCAATACCTCCCAACTATTAACATCACTTTCCAAAACATTATACCTGAAGCCTGACTGATATGCATACACCCTAACCAACTTCCTGATATTTTATTGTCATTTAATAACCAGTAGTTATTATATGAAACTATAGCTCCTAATCCAATAACATCATCTTGCTGTGAATTTCAACATTTCTTTTGAGAGTTTTAATATATAATTGAAAATATAAAATTCCTATGATTATTTATTACTGCTTCTTCTGTTGCCAACATTTTTGTTCCATAACAAAGCGTCAAATCCTGTCTTTAATAAAAAGATTACTGAAAATGTAGCCCTAGAATTAATGCACAAATGTGAAGCATCAAATGGGAAGAGGGACTGAGAGCCCCGGTTACCTGGAAAATCAGCATCCAGAATGGGTGATTGCTTTGTATTCTTCTGTCAGAGAAAGGACTGACCACTGCAAAACATGGTTTTAGTGCATGAGGTTAGGTGGCAGAGTATTAAATATACTTTCAACTGACCAATCATACCCATCTCTCATCTCTCTGTAAGAGAATCCAGCCCTTGGCCATAGATCATGATTTGCCTACATCAGTCAAAACTATCCTGTTGTCCTTTGCCAGAAACTTGATTTTCCTCTTGTTTGGAGCTTGGGATAACTCTGTAACCTGTCCAGTGACATACTAGGTTAACTCCTATGAGGAGCTTCTAGGAAGGCTTTTGCTTGACTCATGAAAGAGATGAATGTAGCTGGCACTCTGTCTTCCCATGTTCCTTTTGCTTGGAGTTCAGTCCTGATATTGTCCTGCAGCAGCCCTCTTGTGACCATGAGGAAATAAACATGATGATGAATGGACAACACAGGCAGAAATATAGGAAAAACCTCCCAGCTCTGGAATTTAATAACACTGCTGACCACCAAACTATAGCAACTACCAATATCATATTTTACTTTGTGTTAAAAAATTAACATTCACTTAAAACACCGAACTTTGGAGTTTTTACTTAAATTTGAAAGCAGTTCTGCTCAGAAAGATATCTGCTACCATTTTCTCCACTATTTTATGTCAAGGTTACATCAGTATTTGGGTAGTAGAAATTCATCCTCAATCCTTGTAAATTATTGACTAAAATTACATTTCCTAGTATGGACAAAACTTTATATTCTAGCACATATATATTTATAAATTTTGTAACTGAATAGTAAATAAAGGAAAATTAGTTTTTCATAGGTAATCAGCAGTGTAACTCCAAGTCATACTATAAGCAAATAATCTATATGACTAAAATTTCCATTCTGCAAAAGTATCACAGTTTAGGATTTTAATCTGGAACAGAGGTACAGGTTGGCTATCCATTATTCAACATGCTTGGGACAAAAAGTGTTTCAGACTTCTAATTTTATTTTTTACTTTTTTGATTTTGGAATATTTGCCTTATACTTACTAATTGAGCATCCCAAATTTAAAAACCCGAAATGCTGAAACAAGCATATTTTTTTAGTGTCATGTCAGTGCTTAAAAAGTTTTGGAGAGGATCCAAGATAGTCAAATAGGAACAGCTCTGGAATGCAGTTCCCAGCAAGAACAGTGCAAAGGGTAAGTGATCACCACATTTCCAAACGAGTTTTCATTGCCCACAGAATAGGAGATTCCCAGGCCAAAAAGTGCCACTAGTTTCAGCTGTTTCAGCCAGTGTCATGGGTTGACACACAGAAACTCAAAAAAATCTGGGTGGCCATTTCAAATGGTTCCTGGAACAAGTGGAAGACAGAACTTCCCATTCAACTGAAAGGGAGGGGGTTGAGACCGAGAGCATGGAGATCTGTTTTGGAGAGTCCCATCCCCACAAAGACCAGCAATCAAAATGCTCTGCAGCTCGGGGTAAGGGATTCTGCCACTACCACGGCAGTCAGCCAATACCGAGGCAGTTGTAAACAACACTGCAAGGAAGTTCACACAGCAGCTGGGCAGAGCCCATGCAGCTCATCAATTCCTCTGCTGGCAGACTGTGACTAGACTATCTCCATGCTGGGCAGGGAATCTATGAAAAAAGCAGTAGCACATCAGGAACTTATAAACAAAGCCCTACCTTCCTAGGACAGAGCACCTGGAAAAATAGGCAGTTATGAGTTCCACTGCAGTGGACATAAATGTACCTACACAGCAGCTCTGCATGGAACAATGGAGCTCCCAGCACAGCACTTGAGCTCCTATAAGAAACAGACTGTCTCCACAAGCAGTTCCCCAACCCCAATATATTCAAAAAGACATTTCATAAAGGAGAGCTCAGGCCAACATCTGGCGGATACCCTTTTGGGATGAAGATAACAGAAGAAGAAATGGGCAGCAACCCTTACTGTTCTGAAGTGTCCACAGGTGATCCCCAGCCAAACAGTCTTGAGTGGACCTCCTGCAGTCCTGCAGCAGAGGGGCATGTTAGAAGGAAAACTAAGAAACAGAAAGAAATAGCTTCAACAACAACAAAAAGGACATCCACTCAGAGACCCCATCTGAAAGTTACCAACTACAAAGACCACAGGTAGATAAAGCCATGAAGATGAGAAGAAACCAGCACAAAAAGGATGAAAACACCAAAAAACCAGAAGGCCTCTCCTCCTCCAGGAAATCACAACTCCTCGCCAGCAAGGGAACAAAGCTGGATGGAGAATGAGTCTGATGAACTGACAGAAACAAGCTTCAGAAGGTGGGTAATAACAGACTTCTCTGAGCTAAAAGAAATATGTGCTAACCTAATGCAAAGAAACTAAGAAACTTGAAAAAAGGTTAGATGAAATGCTAACTAGAATAAACAGCTTAGAGAAGAACATAAATGACTTGATGGAGCTGAAAAACACAGCACGAGAACTTCATTAAGTATACACAAGTTTCAATAGTTGAAATGACCAAGCAGAAGAAAAGATATCAAAGACTGAGATCAACTGAATGAAATAAAACAAGAAGGCAAGATTAGAGAAAATAAAGAGTGAAAAGAAATGAACAAAGTCTCCAAGAAATATGGGACTATGTGAAAAGACCTAATCTACATTTGATAGGTGTACCTGAATGTGACAGAGAGAATGAATCCAAGCCAGAAAACACTCTTCAGGATACTATCTAGGATAACTTCCCTGACCTAGCGTGGCAGGCCAACATTCAAATCCAGGAAATACAGAAAACACCACAGAGATATTCCTCAAGAAAAGCAGCCCCAAGGCACATAATTGTCAGATTTGCCAGGGATGAAATGAAGAAAAAAATGCTAAGGGCAGCCAGAGAGAAAGGTTGGGTTACCCACAAAGGGAAGCCCATCAGACTCACAGCAGACCTCTCAGCAGAAACCTTTACAAGCCAGAAGAGAGTGGGGGCCAATATTTAGCATCCTTAAAGAAAAGAATTTTCAAATCCAGAATTTTATATCCAGCCAAACTAAGCTTCATAAGCGAAGTAGAAATAAAATTCTTTACAGACAAGCAACTGCTGAGAGATTTTGTCACCACCAGGCCTGCCTTACAAGAGCTTCTGAAAGAAGCACCAAACAAGGAAAAGAATAACCAGTACCAGCCAATCCAAAAATGTACCAGATGGTAAAGACAGTCGACAAAATTGATCGAAGAAGTTGAAGAAAATGCATCAACTAATGGGCAAAATGGGTCATTAATGGGCATCCAGCTAGCATCAAAATGGCAGGATCAAATTCACACATAACAATATTAACCCTAAATGTAAATGGGCTAAATGCCCCAATCAAAAGACACGGACTGGCAAATTGGATAAAAAGTAAAGACCCATCAGTGTGCTATATTCAGGAAACCCATCTCACATGCAAGGACACATAGGCTCAAAATAAAGGGTGAGGGGAAGATTTATCAAGCAAATGGAGAAAAAAAGAAGCAGAGTTGAAATCCTATTCTCTGATAAAATGGATTTTAAACCAACAAAGATCAAAAGAGACAAAGAAGGGCATTACATAATGGTAAAAGGATCAATGCAACAAGAAGAGCTAATGATCCTAAATATATACGCACCTATACAGGAACACCCAGATACATAAAGCAAGTTCTTAACAACCTACAATAATAGACTCCCACACAATAATAGTGGGAGATTTTAACAACCCACTGTCAATATTACACAGATCAATGAGACAGAAAATTAACAAAGATATCTGGAACTTGAACTGAGATCTGGACCAACTGGACCTAATAGACATCTACAGAAATCTCCACTCCAAATCCACAGAATATACATTCTTCTCAGCACCACATCACACCTACTCTAAAATGGACCACAAAATTGGAAGTAAATTACTCCTCAGAAAAGGCAAAACAATAAAAATTGTAACAAACAGTCTCCCAGAACACAGGACAATCTAATTAGAACTCAAGATTAAAAAACTAACTCAGAATCTCACAACTTTATGGAAACTGAACAATTGGCTCCTGAACATTGACTGGATAAACAATGAAATAAAGACAGAAATAAAGGTATTATTTTAAACCAACAAGAATGAAGACACAACGTACCAGAATCTCTGTGACACATTCAGAGCAGTGTCTAGAGGGAAATTTATAGCAATAAATGCCCACATGAGAAGCAAGGAAAGATCTAAAATCACCACCCTATCATCAAAAGTGAAAGAGCTAGAGGAGCAAGATCAAAAAAAACTCAAAACCTAGCAGAAGACAAGAAATAACTAAGATCAGAGCAGAACTGAAGGAGATAGAGACATAAAAACCCTTCAAAAAATAAGTAAATCCAGGAGCTGGTGTTTTCGAAAAGATCAACAAAATAGACTGCGAGCCAGATTATTAAAAAAGAAAAGGGAGAAGAATCAAATAGAGGCAATAAAAAAATTATAAAGGGGATATCACCACTGATTCCACAGAAATACAAACTACTATCAGAGATTGCCACAAAAATCTCTATGCACATACACCAATAAACCTGGAAGAAATGGATAAATTTCTGGACACTTGAACCCTCCCAATCCTACACCAGGAAGAAGTTGAATCCTTGAGCAGATCAATAACAAGGGCTGAAGTTGAGGCAGTAATTAATAGCCTACCAACCAAAAAAAGTCCAGGTCTAGATGGGTTCACAGCCGAATTCTACCAGACACACAAAGAGGAGCTGGTACCATTCATTCTGAAACTATTCCAAACAATACAAAAAGAGAGAATTCTTCCCAAATCATTTTATGAGACCAACATCATCCTGATACCAAAATTGAGCAGAGTCTCAACAAAAACAAAGAAAACATCAGGACAATATCAGTGATGAACATAGACACAAAAATCTTCAATAAAATAGTGGCAAACCGAATCCAACAGCACATCAAAAAGCTTATCCATCACAATCAAGTAGGCTTCATCCTGGGGATGCAAGCCTGGTTCAACATACATGAGTCTATAAATGTAATCCACCACATAAACAGAACCAAAGACAAAAACCACATGATTAGGTCAATAGATGCAGAGAAGGCCTTCAACAAAATTCAACAGCCCTTCATGCAAAAAAATTCTCAATAAACTACATATTGAAGGAATGTATCTCAAAGTAATAAGTTATTTATAAGAAATCCACAGCCAATATCATACTGAATGGACAAAAGTTGGAAGCATTCCCTTTAAAATCTGGCACTAGACAAGGATGCCCTCTCTCACCACTCCTATTCAATATAGTATTGGAAGTTCTATCCAGAGCAATCAGGAAAGAAAAAAAAAAATAAAGGGTATTCACTTAGGAAAAAAGGAAGTCAAATTGTCTCTATTTGCAAATGACATGATTGTATATTTAGAAGACCCCATCATCTCAGACCAAAATCTCCTTAAACTGATAAACAACTTCAGCAAATTCTCAGGATACAAAATCAATGTGCAGAAATCACAAGCATTCCTATACACCAATAACAGACTAACAGAGAGCCAAATCATGAGTGAACTCCCATTCACAATAGCTACAAAGGGAATAAAATACCTAGGAATACAACTAACAAAGGATGTAAAAGACCTCTTCAAGAAGAACTACAAACCACTGCTCAAGGAAATAAGAGAGGACACGAACAGATAGAGAAACATTCCATGCTCATGGTTAGGAAGAATCAATATCATGAAAATGGCCATACTGCCCAAAGTAATTTAAAGATTCAACACTATCCCCATCAAGCTACCAATGACCTTCCTCATAGAACTGAAAAAAAAAAACACCTTAAACTTCACATGAAACTCAGAGAGCCCACATAGCCAAGACAATCCTAAGCAAAAAGAACAAAGCTGGAGGCATCAAACTACCTGACTTCAAACTATGCTGCAAGGATACGGTAATCAAAACAGCATGATACTGGTACCAAAACAGAGATATAGACCAAAGGAACAGAACAGAGGCCTTGGAGGCAATGCCACACATCTACAACCATCTGATCTTTGACAAACCTGACAAAAACAAGCAATGGGGAAAGGATTCCCTGTTTAATAAATAGCATTGGGGAAACTGGCTAGCCTTGTGCAGAAAGCAGAAACTGGACCCCTTCCTGACAACTTACACTAAAATTAACTTCAGCTAGATTAAGAATTTAAACATAAGACCTAACACCATTAAAACCCTAGAAGAAAAACTAGGGAAAGCCATTCAGGACATAGGCATAGGTAAGGACTTCATGACTAAAACACCAAAAGCATTGGCAACAAAGCCAAAATAGACAAATGGGACCTAATTAAACTCCAGAGCTTTTGTACAGCAAAAGATACAATCATTAGAGTGAACTGGCAACCAACAGAATGGGAAAAATTTTTGCAATCTACCCATCTGACAAAGGGCTAATATCCAGAATCTACAAAGAACTAAAACAGATTTACAAAAAATAAAAAGAAAAAAAAAATCCATTCAAAAGTGGGTGAAGGATATGAACAAACACTTTTTAAAAGAAGACATATATGAGGCCAACAAACATATGAAAAAATGCTAATCATCAGTGGTCATTAAAGAAATGCAAATAAAAACCATATTGAGATACCATCTCACACCAGTTAGAATGGCGATCATTAAAAAATCTTGAGACAACAGATGCTGGAGAGGATGTGGAGAAATAGGAACACTCTTACACTGTTGGTGGGAGTGTAAATTAGTTCCACCATTGTGGATAACAGTGTGGCGATTCCTCAAAGACCTAGAAATAGAAATTCCATTTGATCCAGCAATCCCATTACTGGATATATACGCAAAGGATTATAAATCATTCTATTATAAAGACACATGCACATGTATGTTCATAGTGGCACTGTTTACAGTAGCAAAGACCTGGAACCAACCCAAATGCCAATAGATGTTAGACCAGACAAGGAAAATGTGGCACATATATACCATGGAATACTATGCAGCCATAAAAAATGATGAGTTCTTGTCCTTTGTAGGGAAATGGATGAATCTGGAAACCACTATTCTCAGCGAACTGACACAAGAACAGAAAATCAAACACGCCATGTTCTCACTCATAGGCGGGTGTTGAACAATGGACACAGGGAGGGGAGTGTCATACACTGGATTCTGCTGGGGGTGTTGGGAGGTTGGGGAGGGATAACATGGGAAGAAATGCCAGATATAGGTGATGGGAGGATGGAGGCAGCAAACCACATTGCCATGTATGTGGCTATGCAACAATGGACCCTGAAATAAAAGTACAAAAAAAAAAAAGGGGGGTTTGGATTTTGGTACATTTCAGATTTCATATTTTCAGATTTGAAATGCTTAATGTGGATTTAATTGATAAGCCCATATTCCATTGCCACTTTTTTTATGTAAGACAACTTTACAATGTAAGAGAAGAAATCTTGCCTGTCAGTTTTCTTACTCTACTCTACATTTACCTATCAAATGTGATATTTCCCCTTTCCCAGAGAGCAGTGATTTCAACTGCTACAGAAATTGAGAAAATATATCTGTAGAGACAACCACATACCCTTTTATCTTGTGGTTATGAGTTTTGAAGACTGTATTCTGTATAACAACTCATATTTTTTTCTATAATGATATTTATCACAATAGCACTCAAGAATTTTTTTTTTCATCCTCTAGAGCATCCATTCCTCAAAGGCAAGGGTGATAGTGCCTAGCATATAGTAGTTATTCAATAAAAGCTTACCTGATTAGTGAATGAACTGCACAGTCTTCAGATAGCTTTTTCTTGGGTAGACTTTATGCTTTAGAGCAACTTCAGGTTCACAGCCAAGCTGTGTAGAAGGTAAAGAGATTTCTCATATATTCTCTGTTCCAACACAGGACAGTTTTCCCTACTTTTGACAGCCCCCACAAAAGTGGTACATTTGGTTTTGTTTGTTTGTTTGTTTGTTTTTTTGAGATGGAGTTTCGCTCTTGTTATCCAGGCTGGAGTGCAATGGTGCGATCTCGGCTCACTGCAACTTCCGCCTCCTGGGTTCAGGCAATTCTCCCACCTCAGCCTCCTGAGTAGCTGGGATTACAGGCACGCGCCACCATGCCCAGCTAATTTTTTGTATTTTTAGTAGAGACGGGGTTTCACCATGTTGACCAAGATGGTCTCGATCTCTTGACCTCGTGATCCACCCGCCTCGGCCTCCCAAAGTGCTGGGATTACAAGCTTGAGCCACTGCGCCCGGCCAAAAGTGGTACATTTGTTACAATTGATGAACCTACATTAGCACATCACTGTCACCCAAAATTTAGAGTGTACATAGGGTTTCACTTCTGGCATTGTACATTGTATAGGTTTTTCTGAACTGTAGAAAGATGTGTCCGTAATTAGAGTTTTACACAGAATAGTTTCACTGCTCTCAAAAATCTCTGATCTCAGTCTATTTATCCCTCCCTTCCTTCTAACCACTGGGCACCACTGCTGTTTTTTTTTTTTTTTTTTTTAAATATTTCTATAGTTTTGCGTTTTCCAGAATGTTGTATAGTTGAAATCTTTACATTATGTAGCCTCTTTAGAATGGCTTCATTCACTTCATAATATGCATTTCGATTTCCTCTGTGTCTTCTCATGACTTGAGAGCTCATTTCTTTATAGTGGTAAGTAATATTTCATTGTCTGGATGTACCACATTTTATCTGTTTACCTAGTAAAGGACATCATAAGGGCTTCCAAATTTTAGCACTTGTATTAGGCCATTTTTTGCATTACTATAAAGGAATACAGGAGACTGGACACTTCATAAAGAAAAGAGGTTTAATTGGCTCATGTTTTTGTAGGCTGTCCAAACATGGCACCTTCATCTTCTCAGCTTCTGGTGAGGGCTTCGGGAAGTTTACAAAGATAGTAGAAGGCAAAGTGGGGACAAGAACATAACATGGTGAGAGTAGGAGCAAGAGGGGTTGGGGCAGGTTTCAGACTTTTAAGCAACCTGATGTTGTGTGAATTAACCAAGGAAGAACTCGCTGATCATCAAAGGGAGTTCATGAGGGATCTGCCTCCATGATCAATTCACCTACTACCAGGTCCCATTTCCAACAGTGGGAGTCACATTTCAACATAAGATTTGGGGGGATCAAACATCCAGAAAATATCAGCAATTATGAATAAATCTGCTGTAAAAGCCTGAGTTCAGATTTTTGTGTAAACATAGGTTTTCAACTCATTTGGATAAATACCAAAGAGTGTGATTGCTGGATGGTATGATAAGAGTATGTTTAGTTTTGTCTTCCAATGTGTCTGTAATATCATGAACTCCCAATATTTATTCTCTATGAGTGAGAGTTCCTGTTGCTCCATACACTTGCAAGATATTTGGTGGTGTCATTGTTTTGGATTTTAGCTTTTCTAATTGGTGTGAGATAATATGCTTTTAATCTGTGGACTTCTAATAGTAACTATCATCAAAGATTTTTTTAATCTATTTTTCTACAGAATTGGAAAATGGAAAAGGAAATTCTTAAGTTTCTCTTTATAATGTTTTAACTTTGTGGCTGTATCAAAAAGTGTTGATCTTTACATGTGAATTTTCTATTATTAACATTTTAATCATATTTGCTTCCATCAAAAAAAAATTAACTGATACTGACTATATTTGGCTCAAAATTGATCATAAAATTAAAAAATACTTTTCACCAAGTCTGATGAGTTGTTAATATCTATATTTATTTCTATTACTCTGAAAGCAAATACAAGTTTCTTTGAATAAGAAACACATTATTCCTTAAAGCAATAAGAACCGCAGCCTCTGTGTAGGAAAGGAACCTCACATTTAGGAATCTGTGAATTTATGTAAACCAAATCTGCCCCCTTTCCCTCCTGAGGGAAAGAGAGAAACCTCTGCTCCTTATTCCTCTACAATCCTTTGATATGTAAATGCTGAGTCTACAGATCAGGATTTTATTCCCCTTTGAAAGGTAAACAAGCAGTCTCTAAATATATCCTATGGCCTCTGGCTATCCAATCACCCTTTAATTTCCAAGATTAGTCCTTTAACTTAAGTTTCAGTGTTCTTTCCTTAAAAAACACTGAAACTGTCTTTGCAAAATTATGACTGAGACAGTGAAATAGATCCTAATGGACTCCATCTTGCTTCTAACCTTTAAGCTGTTTTCGTTCCATCATGGGCATAGACTGAACTAACTTTGGGAGGAACTTAAATTCTAATTTACAGTTTAAAACAAAGATGATAACAACCCTTTCCAAAAACAAACCTTCTTTTTGCCTGGGGACTACACTGGCTTTGTAGGAATAACAAATTAGGCATATGATTAGAAATTATAATTTAGGAGTCATGGAGCTGAAGGCTATAAGATTCTGACCCTCCCTAAACTGCTCCTAAGATTAGTGCTTAAGATATTTTGCAGACCCTGTGCTTGATGGATCAGCTGACACCAGACAGATCAACAAACTGATCTGATCTTTGGTCCCCATCTAGGAACTGACTAAGTGCAAGAAAACAGCTTCAATTCCCTATGATTTTATCTCCTACCTAACCAATCAGCACTCCTGGCTCACTGGCTTTCCCCCATCCACCAAGTTGTCTTCAGAAACTCTACTCTCAATCACAAGCATTCCTATACATGAATAACAGACGTAAAGAGAGCCAAATCAAGAACAAACTGCCATTCACAATTGCTACAAAGAGATTAAAATACCTAGGAATACAACTTACAAGGAACTTAAGGGACCTCTTCAAGGAAAACTACAAACCACTGCTCAATGAAATAAGAGAGGACACAAACAGATGGAGAAACATTCCATGTTCATGGTTAGAAAGAATCAATATTGTGAAAATGGCCATACTGCCCAAAGTAATTTACAGAATCAATGCTATCCCCATCAAGCTACCATTGACTTTCTTCACAGAACTGGAAAAAACCACCATGAACTTCATATGGAACCAAAAGAGAGCCCACATAGCCAAGTCAATCCTAAGCAAAAAGAACACAGCGAGAGGCATCACACTACTGGACTTCAAACTATACAACAAGGCTACAGTAATCAAAACAGCATGGTACTGGTACCAAAACAGAGATATAGACCAATGAAACAGAACACAGGCATCGGAGGCAACACAGCATATCTACAACCATACAATCTTTGATAAACCTGACAAAAACAAGCAATGGGGAAAGGACTCCCTGTTGAATAAATGGTGTTGGGAAAACTGACTAGCCATGTGCAGAAAGCAGAAACTGGACCCTTTCCTGACACCTTACACTAAAATTAACTCCAGATGGATTCAAGACTTAAACATAAGACCTGACACCATAAAAACCCTAGAAGAAAATCTAGGCAAAACCATTCAGGACATAGGAGTAGGCAAGGACTTCATGACCATAACACCAAAGCATTGGCAACAAAAGCCAAAATAGACAAATGGGACCTAATCAAACTCCACAGCTTCTGCACAGCAAAATAAACAGTCACTAAAGTGAATAGGCAACCATCAGAATGGGAAAAAATTTTTGCAGTTTACCCATCTGACAAAGGGCTGATATCCAGAATTTACAAAGAACTCAAACAGATTTACAAGAAAAAAAACAAGCCCATCCAAAAATGGGCAAAGGATATGAACAGACACTTTACAAAAGAAGACACACATGAGGCCAACAAACACATGAAAAAATGCTCATCATCACTGGTCATTAGAGAGATGCAAATCAAAACCACATTGAGATACCATCTCATGCCCGTTAGAATGGCGATCATTAAAAAATCTGGAGACAACAGATGCTGGAGAGGATGTGGAGAAATAGGAACATTTCTACACTGCTGGTGGGAGTGTAAATTAGTTCAACCATTGTGGAAGACAGTGTGGCGAGTCCTCAAGGACCTAGAAATAGAAATTCCATTTGACCCAGCAATCCCATTACTGGGTATATATCCAAAGGACTATAAATCATTCTACTATAAGGACACATGCACATGAATGTTCACTGCAGCACTGTTTACAATAGCAAAGAGCTGGAACCAACCCAAATGCCCATTAATGATAGAATGGACTGGGAAAATGTGGCACATACACACCACAGAATATTATGCAGCAATCAAAAATGATGAGTTCGTGTCCTTTGTAGGGACATGGATGAATCTGGAGAACATCATTCTCAGCAAACTGACACAAGAACAGAAAATGAAACACTGCATATTCTCACTCATAGGCGGGTGATGAACAATGAGAACACGTGGACACAAGGAAGGGAGTACTACACACTGGGGTCTATTGGGGGGAATAGGGGAGGGACAGCCGGGGGGGGGAGCTGAGGAGGGATAGCATGGGGAGAAATGCCAAATGTGGGTGAAGGGGCGGAAGGCAGCAAAACACACTGCCATGTGTGTACCTATGCAACTATCTTGCATGTTCTGCAAATGTACCCCAAAACCTAAAACGCAATAAAAAATAAAAAATAAAAAAAAAGCAAGACTTGAAATCTCAGTCTGTATGTAGTTTTCTAAGTGTTTATTGGAAACTCTGTTCTGGATAAAGCAATCATATATATATATACATTTTTATTATGTAATGTGTAAGTGATTTGTAAATTATAAGTATCTTCTAAGATACTGTTGTGTTTTCTAGATAGAAAATGTATCTTTCTAAAATGTGTGTCTAACTCTAGTGTCAATTTATAGTATACAATAAATGTTGAATGAATAAACATTAAAGTAAAATAAAATAAAATAAAAGTAATGAAAGACTAAAAAACAAACAAACAAACAAACAAACAAACAAAAACAAAAGAAACTCTAATCTCTGAAACTCTAATCTCTGAATGCTCTTGGATACTGACTTGAGTAATAATACAATTCCGGTCTCCCATACAGCCGACTCAGCTTGAATTACTCTTTCTCTATTGCAATTTCCTTGTATTGATAAATTGGCTCTGTCTAGGCAGCAGGCAAGGTGAACCCATTGGGTGGTTACAGCAGTAACCATTCATTAACATGAAAATGTTATTTCAAGAGTTCTACAAGGTAAATAGCCAAACAATGTTATGTTTCATTAAAGTTTTATTGTTTCTAATGAAGAAAATGTAATTTATCTGCATTCCCATGTTCATTGCACATCATTAACAAAAAAACAAGAAATGAAAATAACCTAAATATGATTGGCAGAGGAATGGATAAACAAAATGTGAGACACACACACACAATGGGATGTTATTCATCCTAATAAAGAAGGAAATCCTGCAATTTGCAACAAGGATGAACCTGGAAGACATAATGTTAAATGAAATAAGCAAGATACGGAAAGATAAATACTGCTGGGAGGTGTGCACACTGGGGTGGCGCCTCAGGAAGTTTGCTCAGTTTTGCAGAGGGGAGGAGGATGGCTTCTTCTCCTGTGTGGTAACCTGGAATTCAGTCTGTGAGGTGGGAAACCTGCTAGCAGGACCCTTGCTGAAAGTCTCTGTTTCCCTTTTTTTTTTCTTTTTCAAACAATAATTCCATTTTTCTCACCCTTCTATATATCTGCAAGCCTAATCTTTCCTGGTTGTGTGACAAGAACCGTACACACTGTGATTTCACATATATATGAAATCTAAAAAAGCTGGACTTACAGAAAGAGAGCAGAAGGGTGGGTACAAAGGGTTGAGGTTAAAAGAAATAGGGAGATGTTGGTCAAAAGGTACAAAGTTGCAGTTTTAAAATGCAAGTTCTGAAGCCCTAATATATAGTATGGTGACTGTAGTTAATAACAACGCATTGTATACTTGAAATTTGCTAAAATAGTAGATATTAAGTATTGTCACTACAAAAATATATAAACATGTGAGGTGATGGATATGTCAATTAGTTTGATCATGGTAATCATTTCATAGGTATCAATATATGTATGCATAGATTGAAATATCACTTTGTATGCCTTGAATATTTACCCTTTTTATCTGCCAAGTATGCCTCAATGAATCTGGGGAAAAAAGATTACCGATCTATAATTACTTAGAATCCAATATCTTAATTGGATTTTCAGAGGAAATCAGTTATTGACCGTCCAAATCTGCAGTAGCAGCCATATGAACAAGGCATCAGCTAGAAGCTGGATATGATTTGGTAGATAAATCTGGTGGCAAGCTCAGAAGAAAGCATCTGATGCCAATTGCAACAGACCTTTACTTTGAACTCCTGACCCATAACTTCAATCATTTAGCCATGTTATAGGAGTCATGAAAGCATTGGAACTATAAATTTATATAATCTCTATAAAGAATAACCAAATCATTCAATCTGCTCTATCCTGAAGCCAGCATGACAGAATGAAAGGTTGGGTCAGCTATGACATTTTGTCTTTTTACCTTTTTGTGCAGATACCTGTAGAATGGTCCTCATGCAGTTAAAACAGTTTTGCTTTTTAAGAGGGCTAATTTGGTTTAATCGTTCTTTTCTTCTTTAAATCAAATCCTCACATCTCAGCTAATTTCTTCAATCTTATTTGTAGATTAGAGAGATAAACAAGAGTCTAATATAAAAGTCCTGATGTGAGCTCAGAAGCCATCGGTAAAATACAGCTCTCATTTATATTTTGTGGTTTTGCGTTAGCAGATGTCAGGCCTCAGATGGCATCTGGAAGGGTGCTAGTCAAGTGAAAGAATGCTGAAATGCTGTCTTAAGGAACAAGGGAGATCACATGGAAGATTTTTGGGCAGATTTGGCATCAAAATATAGACTAGGTTTCTTCTCAAAAGAATCTGAGAAATTAAGAAAAAGACAATGATTAGGGGAAAATGGCGAATGTAGTGATGGATAGAAGTAAAAATATAAATGTGAAATATAAAAGAAGTAAAAATGAACAAAAAAAAAAAAGACAATGCTCGGTTAACAAAACGTAATGTTCTGTCTCCTGTTCTGACTTTACCACATACAGGAAAAATTAAATAACTATTAGAGTAAAATTGGTAATAATAATTTTAAAAAATGAGTTCAGAAGCACTTTTTTTTTTTTGGAAAAAAAGGGTTAAAGAAAGAAAAGATCAGGTTGGGCTAGTGAAGTTTAATGTGATGTGTCCACTATCAGTTTATTTGAAACAGATTTAGACGACATAGTAAATAAGTCAAGGCTCCTTCAGTGAAAAACAGATTCATTTTTGCAACCTCTGGTACTTGGACGGTCACAAGGCCTGTGTTCCTAGGCCCAAGGTTTGCCTGAAACACAAATCCTGAGGCCACTAAAAAGGAACTCTGATTTCAACTCTTCAAGGAATAAAGCAGCAATCCTGTGGACTGAGTTGTGTTGCCTTGGGCTGTAAGTTTTTTCCAGCTTCCTGGCTGACAGCCAGCAGAACAGCATCTGAAGACAAAGCTGAAAGTGACTGCCTCACAGTGCCAGAATATTGAGTGAAAGTGGTAATTAGAAAGAAGGACAACTGGCAAAGTTTCTGCACCTTCATTAAGGTGTTTAAAAATCCACACTTATGCATAACCATTTATTTTTTCACAGTCATTTGTAAAGGTCAGAGATGCTTAAAATGTGCTATCAGCATTCAGGAATAATAAGAGAAACAGAAGCAAGGAAAATACATTAAAAGGAATGGAACTATGTGTAATTTTGATTCCACAACACTGTTCAATGGAACTGTGAAAGAAATCTAGGAAAATGAGATGAGTTTCTTCAACATACATATTCTAGCATAGGAAGAATCCTAGTAATATATTCCTTAGAGCTTGTGAGTAATCTGGAGTAATATTCATCAAAACATTGCAAGAAATGAGGGATTATTATATTGTTCTATCACCATATGAATATAGCTGACACCATTAGCAACAAGTGTTGTTTTTTATAATATTATATATTTTGTGTGTGTGTATATATATACATATACGTATACTTATATTATTTGTTTAGATTGCTCTTAAAAGCACAGCTAGATCTGTTTAAGGAATCTTTTCTAAGACTTCTAGTTAAGATATCATAAGTTAACATTTTAAATTATATAACCTGACTCTTTTTTGTTTTGCGGTTGATATGGTTTAAAAGAAAATAAGTATAACAAGAAAGATAAGTGCTTGAGGGGACAGATACCCAGTTCTTTCATTAATTACAATAATGACGTGATTATTTCACATTGCATGCCTGTATGTAAACACCTCATTTACCCCCAAAATGTATATATCTACTATGTACCCACAAAAAAATAAAAATTACTGTGTACCCATAAAAATAATTAAAAATAAATTTAAAAATTATTTTCATTGTGATGATCTAATTGGCTATATTTTTTCACAAATAAAATATGGTGAGGGCCTGGTGCATTTGGTCACACCTGTAATCCCATCACTTTGGGAGGCAGAGAGGGCAGATTACCTGAGGTCAGGAGTTCAAGACTGCCCTGACCAACACGATGAAACCCTGTTTCTACCAAAAATACAAAAATTAGCCAGGGGGTGATCATGGGTGTCTGTACTCCCAGCTACATGGGAGGCTGAGGCATGAGAATTTCTTGAACCCGGGAGGCAGAGTTTGCAGTGAGCCGAGATCCTGCCACTGCACTATAGCCTGGGTGACACAGCTAGACTCCATATCCCCCCCCAAAAAAAAAAATATATATATATGAGTATATATATGGTATATATATGTATATGTATATATATATGAGTATATATGGTATATATATGTATATGTGTATATATATGAGTATATATGGTATATATGTATATGTGTATATATATGTGTATATATGCATATATATGCATATGTTCATATACACATTTATATACGTATATACGTATATATACACGTGTATATATACATAAATACACCATATATACATCATACATATATATGTATACACATATATATACATACATATATATATACATATATACATATATATACACATTC
Source organism: Saguinus oedipus (assembly GCA_031835075.1). Lineage (NCBI taxonomy): Eukaryota > Metazoa > Chordata > Mammalia > Primates > Cebidae > Saguinus > Saguinus oedipus. The sequence goes on from CM063171.1 coordinate 14,441,732, forward strand.
GCCTTTATTCTCAAAAAACATTTGCATTTGTTCTTTTACTGCCTTACTTTTCAAAACTACAAAATGTTCAAAGATTGTTTGGTTAAATAAAATTTATAGGAGGCCATGGAATGAGGCTCCTGTACTAAGACTAACACACCAAACCAATATGGAGTTTAACTCCAGCAGCTGAGCTTTAGTTAATTTCAGGAGGCACGGTAACCAATATACCTACAGCTGACTTGTCTCTACACAGCGCTTCTGTTTCCTGTAAATGCTGTCAGATCATACTATTGGTTGGAGTTCTCTAAACATGCTATTGTTCAAAGAGCTGTGATTCACAAATCATTTTTGTTTTATTTACAGAAATAAACTCAAACTTATCTAAGGTTTTTCTTTTTTTTTTCATTTAACACTTTAAAGGTCTATTTTTCATAAATATTTTTGTAAGCAATTAGATTATTCTCAAAAGTTAAAAATATTTCACAGAATAAAATTTGGTCGGAGGATCTTTCAGGTTAAGAATGAGGGTATTTGAGTGACCTTGGATTTTAAAAATTAGCAAAGGTGTATAGAACATGATGCAGGTTTCAAGAGTTGAACTTAATAGCGATTTTTCTTTTCTCTTCTTTTTGGCCTTCATGCAACAAATACTAAATGGAAAAGGATATTAAAGTATTTATTTCTCCAAGTAAACTGTCACATTAAAAATATTGGTATTTAATAATCCTTTGCATCACTTCTTCATAACAGCAATTATTTCAGGCAAAAATATACAAACAAAACAAAACAACTACCTCTGTGCTCTGGACCTCTCTCCTGTACCTTCAGGACAATACTATCTTGGAATAATCCAAACCAAATTTACAACAAAAGCTCCATAGCTAGTGTCATTTGTAAGTGGAGAGAATGGTTGACTTTTGTAAATATCCTTTATTTCTAATTATTATGAATACATAACAATTGTACCTATTCATGGGGTACATGTGATCTTTTGATATAAGCATACAATATGTAATGATCAAATCAGGGTCATTGATTTGACCATGATTTATCCATCACCCCAAGCATTTATTATTTATTTGTGTTAGGAACATTTCAATTCCACTCTTTTAGTTATTTTGAAATATACAATAAATTATTGTTAACTATAGTTGAATGCAATTCAAAGAATCTAAGAGATAATTGATTTCACTTGGTAATAGGAGACAAACAGACTTTGACATCAGAAAAAAAAAAAAAAGTTGAGTAAAAGTATGTACTCGTTTTGTGACTTGGGACAAAATAATATAGACTTCTGTGGTTGAGATTCCTTTTTTCTTCAACTGGAATAAGTTTAGTGTGTTAAATAAGATACATATAAAGTGATATGGTTTGGCTGTATACCCACCCAAATCTCATCTTGAATTGTAGCTCCCACAATTCCCACATGTCTTGGGAGGGACCCAGTGGAAGGTACTTGGATCATGGGGGCAGGTGTTTCCCATGCTGTTCTCATGATAGTAAGTGTCACAAGATCTGATGGATTTGTAAAGAAGAGTTTCCCTGCACAAGTCCTCTCTCTTTTGCCTGCCACCATGTAAGAAATTCCCTTTTTCTTCCTTTGTCTTCCACCATGATTGTGAGGCTTCCACAGCCACCTGGAACTGTGAGTCCATTAAACCTCTTTTTCTTTATAAATTACTCATTCTTGGGCATGTCTTTATTAGCACCAATACACAAACTATCTAGCACAACGTGCATAATAGATATTTTTACTTTATCCCCCAAATCTCCTCTCCTTCTAAATGCCACAGCAGTTCAAAATGATACCTCATGTAAAATGCAAACACTTCCTTGGAGAGTTATATCAAATCTCCAGATCCATATCATAAACTTAAAAATAGTATTGTTTAATAATTTAAAACGTGAAATTCTACTCCTTTCATCCAAAAATATGATTTGCATATTTCCTCTCCTCCACAGAAGTCCTGCTCCTTTCCTTAGAAAGTCATCTTCCACTAATGTGGGTTCTATCTACTTCTGCCTCCCAGAATTGTACTCACTGTCTCTTAAATCGTCACCCTGGACTCTTTCACCAACACATTTACATGGAACACATAAACATACTCCTGTTTCTGACACGTAAATAACATTCCCTAATAGCCGCTCTGCATTTTCTTCTCATTCCCTTTCAGAGAAGCTCCTAGAAGGAGTCAGTCATCCTGCTTTATTTCCTTATTGGCCATTCCCTTCCTGGACCAGGCTTTCATTTCCACGCTCTACCACATAACTCCTTGTAAGATCAAAGTTTCTTTCCATATTGCCAAAGTCAATGGTCTTTTTTACTTTTGCCTTTAATTACATCTTTCTGTAGGTCATGATGCTTTTGACCATTTTCTTTCTTCAAATTCTTACTTAACTTTGGCTTACATATAAGCACACTTTCAGTTTTCCTCCTAACTCGCTGGGGGCTTCCCAGTCCTTTCCATGAGACTCACTCCTCTGCTTGGCTTGCAAATATTCCTGATGTCTCAGGAATGTATCCTCAGGCTGTATCCTCAGCCTTATGCTCTCCTTTAACAATATGTTCTTCAGACAAGCTCATTTAAATCTCTAAGGATTCTTCTGCTAATTATATCCCAGTTGTATATTTGAAATCCTAATCTCTCATGCTATCTATATATCACTGCCTAATTGAAATCTCTGCCTGAGTGTATAACACCTAAAACCCAATTGTGTGAAACTAATTTTTAACACTCCTTTATGGTCTAGGCATTAAATTGGCTTCACTTTGAATTTTTCCCACCTTGGAAAATGTCACGGTTATTAAACAAATTTCCTAGGACAAAATCTGGTGATCACTCATCTCTACTCTTCCCTCATTGACCCTTCATTTTCTTTCAAGTACTCTTCAATGAAGTTCTCTCTCTAGTTTGTTTTCTCTATTTCCAGTGCCATTTATCTTAATTTGGCTCTTTATTATAATCATCATATTATTCATATTAGAGGAAAAAAAGAGCCAACTCTGCCTTCACACACTAAATGCTGCCATAGACAACTTATTAAATGGCAATAGGTCACGTTACTACCTTGAACATTCATGCTTCATGCTTTTTCATTTCTATCAGATACATTTACAAATAATTAAGTTTACCATGTAAGCTCTTCATTATCATCGCTTCCTTCCTGATTCTGGGATTTCACTTTCCATTACTTTCACACTTACTTTTGTTTCAGCTGCAAATAAATATTAGCAGTTCTCTAAATGTGTGACGTGGTTTCACTCTCTAGCATTAAGTTGGTGTTTCCTCTGATTGGAATACTCTTCTCTTTTCACCTCATATGTTGTTACACATTTTCTTCTCAGATTTCAGTTTAAGTATTGCCTCCTGAGGGCTTTCTGGGTTCATGCCAAATCCCTTTTCTCTATCCCTATCCTTTCCAGCATAACACATCACATTTACTTCTACTACTTACTTGTTTCTTTTTCCTCAATAACTCTGGCTGTTGGAGGACAAAAACATGTCTTATTCAGGTTTATGATTTTAGCTTACGGTATCACATCATAATGATTTTATTAAATAAATATTTGCTGAATGAATGACTAAATAAAGGCCCAGGGAGGGCACTAATGAGGAAAAGCAATCATTGAGAGACAATGCCTGAGGTAAGTGGGAAGGCACAAAAACAAACTTTCCCAATAATTTTACCACACTTGTCTTTGTCAGGTCAGATAACTAACCTATGAACATTCAAGATCTATGATTTCTAGGCATTGAGAATAACATACCCTGGCATTAAAAATGTCAATTTTCATTGGATAAACATTTATCTTACTTTTCTGAACTCTTTATACTCAAGCAAATTTTATTTTCCAAGTAGATATGAGTTTAGGTGCAACTGTAACTTTTCTGCCTCAATTTTTTATCTTTACATGTTTTCTGATTTATTTGAACTCTTCAATCATTTTAATTGAATAAATACACCAAAAACACAAGATGGTAATTCAAAATGCAACTTAATAACAATTATACTTTAAAATATAATTTTCAGATAGAGAAGATAGTAGGATAATTCAAAATGTAACTTAATAACAATTATATTTTAAAATATAATATACAGATGAGTTATTAATATTAGAAATTATCTAGTCTAACATCTTCATTTTGAAGAATCTGAGGTTTCAATAAACAAGTTAGTTACTAATCACACAGCATACTAGTGATTTAGGGATTCATCTTGGATCTATTTAATGAATTAATCTTTTCTCTTCATTAAAGAAATTGTCTGGCTATTGTAAGAATTAGCCTCAAATTTTATTACCAGTGTTTATTTTAAAAGGTTTGAAAAACTCTCCTAACATAAATAGCTGCTGTTTTTAGCACTGTCTGGCATTATCAGAATCTGTTTGCTAAATATGTTTGCTAAGATAGAGCATTTAATACGCCAAAGCATATTTAAAAAAATTTTAAAAACATGACTCTCATGCAAATATAGAAAGAACACATGCTAAAGATTTTAACACAGTTAGTCATAGGGAGGATGACTATTTGCTAATAGTCATTTCTCGAAATCCACAAGGAATTGGTTCCAGGAACTTTTGCAGATATCAAAATATGCAAGTGCATAAGTGCTCAAGTCCCTTATATACAATGGCATAATATTTGTATATAACCTACACAATCTTCCCATATACTTTAATCTCTAGAGTTCTTGCAATATCTAATGCAATGTAAATGTTATATAAATAGTTGTACTAGTTTTTTTTTTTTTTTTTTAAATTGCATTATTTTATATTGCTGGTTTTTAAATTATTTTTTTAGAATATTTTCAATCCACAGACGTGAAACTCACAGATATGGAGGATGGACTATACATACAAACTGGTTAGTGCCCCACATGGGAATACAATGGTAATCTTTGAAGTTACTGTATTTGCTGAATAGAACAAGTAGAAGATAATATAACTTCATAGTGTATGAGCTCTTCTCAGATAGATTATTTAAAAGACATACCTAGATGCCTTCCTTAATAGAATTAACAACCCCAAGGCTAGTCCGTCAAAAAAAAAAAAAAAAAAAGTAAAGGACTCACAGTCATTTGTTTTATTTCTGAAGGTAAACAAACAAACAAAAATTCTAAGGCCCACCAACTATCTGAATGAATCCCTCTCAGCTACTGGCATTCCTGAGTTAACCCGAAAATCTAGTTGAAGGCATGATGGAAGAAGGGGTTGAACATGTCTCATTATACCCTCTAGCATGAACACCTACAGACCTTAAGTATGATAAGAAACATTTGCAATCTATTTTCTCTGAAGCCTGATACCTGGAGGCTTCATCTGCATAAGAAAACCTTGTTTTCCTCAACTGCTGATTTTAACCCAGATATTCCTTTCTACTGACATTAACTCTTTAGAACAAATGTAATCAGGAAATGACCTGGAAGCTCCCCACTACTGAGTTGTCCTGCCCTTCCAGATGAAACCAATGTAAGTAAATCTTATAGATATTGATTAATGTCTCAGGTCTCCCTAAAATGTATAAAAGCAAGCTGTACCCCGACCACCCTGGGCACATATTGCTGGGACCTCCTGAGAGTGTCACTGGCAAGTCCTTACTTTGGCAAAATAAACTTTCTATATTGATTGAGAATGGTCTCAGATATTTGGGGTTCACAAATTGGTAACCACAAAGGGACTCTTGAGTGGAGTTGCCCTGACTTTTGACAAATCTCCTATCCATGCTTGGTACCAGCTTGAGCTTTCCTTATGGCTCAAAGCAATAGGTCACAATAGGTCAATGTGCTGAGACCTAGGAGCTACCCTCCCTCCATAGGATCCCTGATATAATTCCCAGGTAAGTAGCTGAACTGGGGATTTTTATTTTGGAAATTCTCCTTAATGACTAAAGATTAAAGTTGACAACCAGTTGGGCTCAATTTCTCTTTACCACAAGAGCACTCAGTGATCCTATTGTTGGTTTTGTTGTTGTTGTTCTTCTGGTCTTTCTCCCATTGGATAGGACCAACTCTACCCAAATTTGTCAAATCCAAATCAGAATTCCAAAATATGGGTAATAAGACCTTTGAATTGGCTAAGATTCCTCACAGCCTCAAAAAGAAGGAAAACAGCAACGAAAACCAACCATGCACTTGGTTTATATGTTTGCTTCCCATCTTAAAAAAAAAGTTTTTTTTTTTTTGTTTACTTTTCTTTCACCCTATTCTTGCTTTCCCCTCTGCTGTCTTCAGTACCAAGAAAAAATCTAGAGAAGGCTTCTAATGACTCAAATCCCTGAAAGAACTCAAAACAAAGACAGCACTCATCCCTTTTGGAGTGCTCTGTTTTCTTTGTGGAGTTTCAAGAGTTGTGGGCCAATTCTTCTTATGTCTAAAGCTGTCCTATATTGCATTACCTGGCCACTTTGGCTTTGTGGGTGCCAGAGATGATCTGGTAATGTAAAAGCATTTGATGTTGGTGTGTATAATGGCAGACGAGAGCTACAACGTTAGGGGTGGCTGAGCACAGTTTACAGGAAGTAGTATTGGCTGGTGCTTTTCCTCCTAGGAAGCTGTTGCTTATGACCTTAATTCTGAGTTGGAGGTACATTCTAAATGGTCTTCTCTATTACCTTTCCTCTCCAAATTAATCTTGATTGGATTGTCTGCTCATCTGCATGAGAAACTGAATTGTCACTCTTTTTATAGATAAATGAGAGACCAAGTTTCCTCAGCTCTGAAGAGAAGTTATTTTGTTCCTCCAAGTCAAAAGGTACTCCTTGGTCACTGGGGTTGAGAGGGAGTGTCTGGGGAATTGACCTTCACATGATGTGCAGCAGCCCTACAGGGAACTCCCAACAAAACCAGTTTAAAAACACTCATCGAGGAAAAGTACATAGGAGCTTGTCTCTCCATGTTTTGAGTCCTCTCAGAGATGCTAGGCCTTCAGAGAGAGAAACTGAGGCATGTAATAGAAGGGCAGAAACGACTCAGTGGTGACACACTGTGGGGTCCTGTCCACAGTCAGCACAAATTGTTCCTCTACACTAAACCCTAGGCGCAACCCAGTTCCTTGTTTTAAGAAAAAATATGCAAAACAAATTATCTAAGAATGAGGAAGGACAAGTAGAAAGACCCACCTCGGACAGCCCGCCCAGTTATAGGGCACTTCTGCTTGCAAGTGGTTGTGCAAATGGAAGGACATAACAGGTTTTCTAATACTTCAGCTGGTTACACATTAGGTCTGTTCTTGTGTACCTTTAAAATTGATGGGCAAATTACATCATGGAGAACTCAGGACCAGAAGGTTGACTTGCAACTAACTAGAAAGTTCCTAGTTTCTCTATCTCTGTTTTATTTTCTGCCTGCCTGAAGTCAGCTGTTACTTTTCTACTATGATAAAATTCCACTGTTTGCAACTTTTTAAATTATTATTGTCTTTGCACACTGCTGAGTTTATATTAGTCTTTCACGGCCAGAGTTCTGAAATATAAGCTATAAGATCCTTCTTTGTAATGAATGTGTTTGTTTGTGTTTATGTGTATGTACATGTATTTTGTTATGTGTTTTTGGCCACAGAGTACCAAACTGGCTTGAAGCTGAAGAGTATTCATAAATTAAATAATAAGCACAAATGCTTTTCAAGTTCACATGATTTAGGTAATATTATTAATAAATAAGCTGGTTTTAAAGTTATTGATGAAGTAATATTAGAAACATCTTAAGAATTGTTGGCATACAGTTTTATTTGCATTTATTGATCAAGCAATAAGAGATTATTGCTGGAGAGGAATTCAGCCTGGGATGGCCAAACACCAGTGTAATACTCTCTTCCCACTCCGTCCCTTTTCCAGCTCCCCATGCTGCTGAGAGCCACTTCCACTGCACAATAGAATCCTTTGCCTTCACCACCCTCCAATTCGTTCGTGCCACCTCATTCCTCCTGGATGATGGATAAGAACCTGGAGTTAGGTGCAACAGTCTATCATCGTGGCCCTCCACTGAGCTGTTTAACACTTAAGCCATCCATGCATGGCAAAGCTAAAGGAGAACACTCTAACACACACCTTCTGGGGTTCTGGGGGCCATGGGCAACCCCTAGATACTGCTCCGGGGCTACAGAATTCTACTCCTACTAGTGCCTAGAAGCACCCATCCTGGCTCCTGCACCTTCTCACCTGCTCACACCCCCTTCCACAAGAGGGTTGAAGGCTGTGAGCTAAGTAAGTGAGCCACCCCTTCAGGAGTCCTCCAAAGAGGTCAAGGGAACTATCCCATCTCAATTTGGAAGTGATATTTCACTACCAAACTACATGAAAGAGTTTGAATCAACTGATTTAAAAAATGAAAAGTAAGTGCTCATGAGGCTGTAGAAACTAGCTCAGATGGCTTTTAATTCACATAACTTGGTAATCTTTGGTAAGACTAATTCGTGAAATTTAGTCTCAGAATTATCTCCAGTAGTTTAAAATCTTAAAGTCATGTTGTGTTAAATTAAGAAGACGTGTTTGTTTGTTTTTTCCTCTACTGGGAATTTGAGTTACTAAGAGCTAAAACAATAGAAGTGTGAAAGGTGTTATGGGGGAAGTTTATAAAACACAAAGATGTGGTTTTTGCTGAAGAAATGTAATATTTATTCTAGTTAAGAAACTATTTAAGTCATTTTAAAATAAAAGAAAATATACAGGTAAAACTAAATGAATAAAAAGAAAAATTAAGCCAGGGTAACAAATGGTACCTCTGAAATCTGTGGTTTCTAGGAAGATAGTCAATGTGGAAGAAGAGTAAGACCAAGTAACCATTAAACAGAGGGTGCAATGTAAAGGAATTGGTCCATTTTGTAGATTGCTGTCATTAGCTTCTTGAGAAACCCTTACTATAATGAATTGTAAAAATAACAAACATAAGGACATAATTCTTAGTTTTAAATGCTGCAGAATAAAAGAGGTTGGTTGTTCATACAGGAACCACAGCTCACTATTACACAATCACTCCTGAATATATGTAATCCCAATGTACAGGAGGTTACATAAGTAAATAAGAAAATTACTTATTTATCTGCAACTAATCAGCCCAGATAAATAAATGCCTCTGTATAGTCTCTTTGCCGTGAGATGGGGACTGACCAAATCTCCCTATAAAATACCAACAGAAGCACACCAGATGAAGCAGTTGATAAGCTTCATATGCAAGCCATGTGGGACTGACTTTCTGATGACCAGCATATTCTCCCACCAAATATGCCTATTACACAGGTCATGAGATTTAGGAGCTCCTACTGAAACTGCATTGGAAAATTGTAACTGAGCTGATTTAACTAACTACATCATGCTTCTGACCTCCAAACTGTCCTTGTTCATTTCTGGGTGTAAGTTGAACTAACTTTAGAAAAACCTTAGTTTGTAGTTTAATCAAAGATGATAATAGCCCTTTCTTCAAACAAACTTCCTTCTTGCCTAGAGATTACACTGCCTTTGCAGGACTAACAAATAGGCACAAGATTAGAAATTATGGTTTAGAAATTAGCTGGAGGCTATAAGATTCTGACCCTCCCTAAACTGCTCCTAAGATAAGTGCTTAGGATATTTGTCAGACGCTGCACTTGATGGATTAGCTGGCACCATCCAGGTGGATTAACTGTCTCATCTGATCTTATGACCCCAGCCAGGAACTGACTCAGAGCAAGAGGACAGCTTCAGTTTCCTACGATTTTTCTCTCCTACCTAGTCAGTCAGCATTCATGGCTCATTGGTTTCCCCCACCCACCAAGTTATCCTTAAAAACTCCAATCTCTGAATGCTCAAGGAGATTGGTTTGGCTAATAATAAAACCCTGGTCTCCCACATAGCCAGTTCTGCATGAATTACTTTCTATTGCAATTCCCCTGTCTTGAAAAATTGGGTCTGTCTAGGTGACAGGCAAGGTGAACCCAGTGGGTGGTTACACTTTTACATGGACACCCCCGGTGACATCACTCCCACAGAATCATACAACTGTTTGAGAAGCCTTATCAAATTTCCTGTCCCTAATGGGTCTTGCAAATGCTTAATAAAACATTGGGTTAATTAACAACAACTAAATTAATTGATTGATTAATTAATTAATAGGGAAAGAAAAAAAGGAGTCAATGGACCCTCCCCAGAAGGGTGATAGAAATTTTTGGATGGGTTTTTACTATTTGCCCAGATTGGAAAATTAAAAAGAAAAAGAGAAAAAAACTAAATAAAAAGCCAAAGGTTATAATGAGAAAGATGACATTGCCTGGGCAATGTTAAGGCAAATAATATAAACAAATAAAATGAACATTAGCCAAAGGACCTGAGTGGCTTAGCCCAACCTTTGATATAAGATCAAATCCTTTCGATATAGTATCTTGCTACCTGGGGAATGCAAGAAGGAGAATACTCATAAGCAGGCACCCTTTCCCCCTTCAGCACTAATTCTAACTATATCCTCATAGAGATTCTAGAGCTGTTAGATTGTACAGTGCCTGATAGACAGCTCTCATCTAACAAGATGGCTTGTGGATAGCAGTGGCATCCTCTTTGAAAGCCATGCTATGATTAAAGAAGAGTCAAGCAAAACTTTTTCTTTTGTTATTTATAGTTTAGAACTATTGGTTGAAGTATATTTTTGTGAACAAATTTACTTTTCTGAGTTCTCCAAAATATGGAAACTGTTCATGATCATTCTGGTTTTATGACAATATAGTTATTTGCATAGGTTTAGTAAGAGTCTTTGCTTTTAAAACAGGACAACTAGAGACACTGATTATTTTACCAAGGCGTTGACTAGAATAAAGCCTTTTTAGGTAAAGTTCCAGCAAAGCCAACTTAAAAGGAGCCTTTATGGCCAATCAATTCTTGCTGCATTTTACGAACAATCAGGCCAAGCATAAGCCCAAAACTACTTTGCACATAATTTGGTCTTACTGTAAGTTCTCCCTAATAGAAAAGGAGGGCTAGAGAGAGAAAGAAATTGTTTCAAAGGAAAAGTGTAACACCTGTTACTAAAGTTCAGCTCCAGTTTTTGTTTTTGAGTGCAGATTGAATCATTAATTATTTCTTGGCTACAATAACCCTCTAGAGAGTACCAGACTATAATTTTTCTTCCTATTTTTAGTTGGCACCCTAATGGAATGTGTTTTTTTTTTTTTCCTGTTCTGACACACAAATACTCTGATTGTAGAAATATTAATCTTATTTATCTCTCCTCATTTTACTTCCAAGGAAGCTAAAATTATGGCAATCTGAAGAGCAGAGACGCAGAACTCCTTCCTTTAGCATTCCACTGGGCCTGACCTGTTTTTCACTTCCAATGCCCTGATGTAAAGACTATACAAGCACCCTCCCTCTAGGCCCAGTGACTGTCATGGAAAAGGTGGGCATGTGAGGTTGTAAGGGTCTGTATTTGAGGGATAGAATTAGGACAACATTGGACCCTCCAAATTACGGGTGGGTACAAAGATGCCTAAACAGTCGAAAAAACAAGGTACTTTGCTTTCTGAGCTATCACATGACACCTTTTCATCCACCCCAACTGTCAGAGACATTTAAACCGCAGTGACTCCATCATGAGTGAGGGCAGGGAAAATGAGGCTGGAACTTGCTGGGCTGCATTCCCAGAAAGTTAGGTATTCCTCACCTCTAGGTGTTTACCACAAAGGGAACAGACTGCTAATGTTTACTAACCAGACCCAGACTCGGGAGTGTCCAGATACCCTGCTATCTTGAGAACAAAGGCATTTCTAATTTTGCTTTAAAGATAACACTGATTCTTGCAAAAATATAGTAATTAAGAAAATTAATCCTTTATCATAAACCCTTATAGAAGAGCACATCTCCCCATGATCTTTTGTTTTCCTCTGTATACAGGCATTGTACCCAGGGTGGACGCATTCCTCCTCTTACTCTCTAGAATGTCCTACTCTGTCTATGGAGTAGCTGTACTTTCACCACTTTACTTTCCTAATGAATTTGCTTTGCTTTGCACTGCAGAATTGCCCTGAATTCTTTCTTGTAAGAATCCGAGAACCCACTCTAGGGGTCTGGATCAGGACCCCTTTCCTGTAACACCTTTCTGGCGACCACTGAAGGAACTATAGTGAAGAAACCCCTGACCCAAAGGCTAACTTTGGATAAGTGGTGGGATCCTGTAGTCTCTTTCTGGTGACTGCTGAAGAACCTATGGTGCAGAAATCCCCAATCGAAAGGGTAACTTTAGGTAAATGGTAGGTCCGGTAATATCTTCCTGGTAAACCCAGAAGGGTGGTACTGAAGAGACCACTGACCAAAGTGAAGTAGTAGTGTCCATAGACAGAGTGAAGAGACCAAAGGAAAGTCAGGTTGACTTTGGGTGGGGATTGGGTTAGAAGACCCAACTGAGGGGAGTCTCTCCTAAGACAGAGAGGGTTAAAGGCTTCTCCCAACAAAAGGCAAGGACTTTGGACCAACCTTAGGTTAGAGGCCCGACTTAGCAGGGTTTGAGTCAATTCTGAGATTTAGGGGGTTAGAGTAAAGTCCCTCTCTGATGAGAACAAGTTTGGCACCACAGGATGTTAACTGCTATGCTGTCTGTATTAATCTGCCATGTCCTCTTTGCTGCATGAATCAGTTTCTTGGTTGCTGTCTGTTTTGCTGTTGTTTTCAGGAGACTTCATGTAACGGGTCTTAGAGATTTTGACTTAGTCTTCCTACATGTGCTTCCTGATTTCTATCCATTTGCTTGTGAAACATTGGGAACAAAAAAATCATTGAAGTCTCCCTCTCTAAAGTGGCCGATTGGGCTTGGTATTTAATAGCTATGAGCAATAAGATTAGATAGATGTGTTCATGCTTTGTTGCTGCTGCTGTGCCAACTAAGTGTGGTTGAAAATCAGGGAACTTGTTTTCTTGCTGTTTTGTTTTATTTTGCACACAAAAAACACTTCTTTCTTTCCTTTCTTGGATTCAAGCAAACTGGCTTTGCTTGTCCAAACCATATTGCCACTATTGCCCAGAACCTTCTTGCTCTGTTCCTTCTCATCTAAATCCTCTTCATTTCCTTTGCCTCATTCAACATTTATTTTGTTGGAGTCCATGTTGTGATTTATCTGAGATTCGTGGCTGACTTCTTTATATTATTCAGATACTGTGGATAAGATAATTCCAATTTTGGCAGAGATCCCCCTCTTTAATGTAGCTGATCTTAAAACCCTCTCCTGTCCTTTTTTTTTTTTTTTTTTTTTTTTTTTTTTTTTTTTTTTTTTTTTTTGAGACGGAGTTTCAATCTTGTTACCCAGGCTGGGGTGCAATGGCGCTATCTCGGCTCACTGCAACCTCCTCCTCCTGGGTTCAGGCAATTCTCCTGCCTCAGCTTCCTGAGTAGCTGGGATTACAGGCACGCGCCAGCATGCCCAGCTAATTTTTTGTAACTTTAGTAGAGGCGGGGTTTCACCATTTTGACCAGGATGGTCTCGATCTCTTGACCTCGTGATCCACCCGCCTTGGCCTCCCAAGGTGCTGGGATTACAGGCTTGAGCCACTGTGCCCGGCCTTCCTGTCCTTTTTAGTGGAACTCAGCCAGTGGCAATACAATGTTGCAGGTTTGGAACTTCTCTTTCTTTCTTCTTTTTTTTTTTTAGACGGAGTTTCGCTCTTTTTACCCAGTTGCTGGAGTGCAATAGCGCGATCTTGGCTCACTGCAACCTCTGCCTCCTGGGTTCAAGCAGTTCTCCTGCCTCAGCCTCCCGAGTAGCTGTGACTACAGGCGCGTGCCACCATGCCCAGCTAATTTTTGTATTTTTAGTAGAGATGGGGTCTCAATCCCTTGACCTTGTGATCCAACCGTCTCGGCCTCCCAAAGTGCTGGGATTATGGGCATGAGCCACCGCGCCCGGCCGGAACTTCTCTTTCAACATCACCTGCCTCCTTCCTGGGAACCATGGCATTGATTGCAAAGAACTCATCACTAGAATGTATCCTTGAACGTTGAGACCAATTTAAGCTGAATGGACATAAGAAGAGAAAACTGGTATTTCAATGTCCTCTCGATGTCCAGCCGCTTGTGTGGCTGCCTGCTAGGGTCTTGGAGTTTTTAGTCACAGGGAGGAGGCGTGGCGGGCCAGGGTGGTCTTGGGAAATGCAACATTGTGAAATCAGGAGTGCCTGTCCTCACCTGGGTCCATGGGCACAGGCCTGGGGGTGGAGCCCTAGCCAGCGACCTGCCCTTCTCTTCCCAGCACTTCCGTGCCCTCCTTCAGTCTCACAATGATGGCCTTTTGGCCGAAACAGTCAGGCAAGCTCAAGACAGACGGCCGAGACCTTTCACAGCTCTCGTGGGAAAACTAGCCTATCTCCTGAGGAGCCTTAGGTAACCCTTGACGTGGGTTAACTGGGTCGGGGGAGGGGGTGTGAGACTACTGATTTCCTTCTGGCCTGCTTACTCTGTTTAGACGCATTCTATTGGGCCTGTTATCCCAAAGCTGTATGGTCAAGGGCATAGACACACAAGCCTGTAGACACCATTTCCCTTATCCTCCAAGCTGCACTTCAGGGACGCTGGTTTTCTTCTGTTTAACACACTCCCTTGCCGGGGAGGGATTTTTTTTTGACTCAGCTGCAAAGAGTAGAATCTCTTGGAAATCACAGGCAGGTGAAAAGTTGCTCCTTCTCTATTCCTGTGAATAAGTATCAGGCTTTGTTGCTAGACACTCCTGATGTAAGTCTTAAAGTATGCCAGACTTTGAATCCAGCTACCTCTTTGCCTGACCCACAGCACCCTAGTCATTCTTGCTTACAATTATGGAAGAGATTATTCCAGCCAGCCGGCTTTAAAGGATGAGCCTCTAGATAATCCCGAGGTACAATGGTTTACAGATGGAAGTAGCTTTGTGTATCAGGGAAACAGAAAAGCTGGCTATGCTGTTGTTAGCACGAGGTAATTGAATCTCAGGCCTCACCAGCTTCTACCTTGGCTTAAAAGGCAGAATTAATAGCTCTTATTAGAGGCCTGCAATTGGAAAAGGACTTAAGAATTAACATTTACACTGACTCCAAGTATGCCTTTCTGGAACCCTATGCTCATGCTGCCATCTGGAAGGAATGGGGACTCCTAACTGCTAAGGGTTCCCCTATAAAACAACACTTAGAAATTCCGAATCTATTGGATGCTCTTCTGCCCAAGGAAGTCGCTGCAATTCATTGCAGAGGACATCAAAAAGGAATTCTAGTGTGACTAAGGAAAGGTCTTTTGTAGATGCAGCCACTAAGGCAGCAGCATTAAAGGAGCCGGTTGGACTTGCTGGCACGTCAGTGCCCTCAGCTATGGTAATGACAGAACCAAAATATACCAAAGAGGAACAAGAATGGGCTAAAGGTCAGGATTTAATTCAAGATCCTTCTGGCTGGCTTAGCAATGAAAACAAACTGTTGACATCAGGTGATAATCAGTGGAAAATAGCTGTGTATTTGTATGACTCTACTAATCTAGGAAGAGATTCCCTGTTTCAATTGATGTCTTGGCTTTTTATAGGAAAAGGCTTAGTTAAAACAGTAAAGCAGGTAACTCAGACCTGTGAACTATGTGCCTGGAATAACCCAAATAACCAATCTTTACCTCCTCCTTTAGTAAGGCCTGTTTGGCATAAAGGAACACACCCTGATAAGGATTGCCAGGATATACTCAAATGCCCTCATGCAAAGAAATTAAATATTTATTAGTATTTGTTGACACCTTCACAGGTTGGATTGAGGCTTCTACCCAGTCTGAAAAGGCAACTGAAGTTTCTAAATTCCTATTAGAGGAAATAATTCCTAGTTTTGGGCTACCCAGGAACTTACAGAGTGATAATGGTCCCTCTTTCATGGAGACAATTACCCAAAACACATCTTCAGCCCTAGGAATTCAATACCACCTTCACTCAGTGAGGAGGCCACAGTCTTCAGGGAAAGAAGGAGCTAATCAAACTCTTAAAAAGACTCTTGCTAAACTATGCCAAGAAACATCAGAAACCTGCCGCCTTTATTGCCTGTAACCTTGTTCTGGGTTTCAGTGGGCCCCAAGGGAAATCTGCAGTTCAGTCCTTTTGAAATAATATATGGAAGCTTTTTTTTTTTCCTATTGTGCTTTAGGTTCTGGAGTACATGTGCAGATCATGCAGGATTGTTCATAGGTACATACATGGCAAGGTGATTTTCTGTCTCCCTCCCCTCATCACCTATATCTGGTATTTCCACCCACCCCACCTGCCACTGTCCCTCCTCTAGCCCTCACCCAACTGACTGCATATCTGATGCTCCCCTCCCTGTGTCCACATGTTCTCATTGTTCAACACCCGCCTATGAGTGAGAACAGGCCGTGTTTGGTTAGTTTGCTGTTCTTGTGTCAGTTTGCTGAGAATGATGGTTTCCAGATTCATCCATGTCCCTATGAAGGGCACAAACTCATCATTTTTTATGGCTGCATAGTGTTCCATGGTGCATATGTGCCACATTTTCTTTATCCAGTCTGTTGTTGATAGACATTTGGGTTGGTTCCAAGTCTTTGCTATTGTAAACAGTGCAGCAGTGAATATACATGTGCGTGTGTCTTTATAACAGAACTATTTATAATTCTTTGGAAAGCCTTTTTTAACTACAGACCTCCTTACAGACATAGATACTTTCAAGCCACAGACTTACGCAGTCAACTTAGCACAAGTGTAAAAGGCACTCCTTGAATATGGAAATCAAAGACTCCCTTCCCTCACTAAGGAGGAGACTCTTGCTACAACCCAGCCAGGAAATTAGATCTTAATAAAAATTTGAAAGGAATAAGCCCCAGCAGATCAACTTTCCCCCAAAAGGGAAGGGACCCTATCAAGTTCTCCTTAGTACGTCAACTGCAGTTAAACATCCGGGAATAAAAAGGTAGGTCCACTTATCTCAAATTAAACCTTTCTCTTATGAAGTCCCACAGGCTGACAAACTCTAGACTTATCACATTTGTTCCTGTGAGCCAACCAGTAATCTCTGACTCCTGTTCAGAAGAAGCAAAGGGATGGGTAACATAAAGATACAGATTGGCATTTTACTTTTGGGTATAAGTTGGAAACGTGCCGAGAGTATCTTACGGACTGAACCTATATGGCTTGGTTCTGACAGCTACCAGTTCTTGGAAAGACTTCCTGTTTAGTTTACTTGGATTGATACACTTGTTTTGCTTTGCCATTGTGGAATATATTGCGGTTGTACTCTTTGTGTAGGAATGCAAGACCAGCTCATTCAATGCTTTCTTAAGTCGGACACTTACTAATTTTCCAGATATCATCACCTCTTGTCAGAACTCAGAGTTATAAACAAACTTCTCCATACCAACACTTTCTGACTGAGCTTCTCTCTATCCTGAAGGCAATCCTATTAGGATAGTTAGGTAGGAATTTCATTGCCCCTATCCAGCCTGAAGGAGATTCAGAAGATCGATATTCATCCCTCTGCAATTCTTAGGATTAAGCGACCCCCTGTAAAGGGAGAGGGGAGATACGTCAGAGTCGATCCAACCAGAGCGACTCATTTTCTTGCATGATGGCTAGGAAAATGAGGCTGGAACTGGCTGGGCTGCATTCCTAGAAAAGTAGGTATTCCTAGTAACTAGATGTTTATGATTAAGGAAACAAGTTGATAATGTTTACTAAGTGGAGGCAGACTTGGGTTTGTCCTAATATCCTGATATCTTAAGAACAAAGGCACTCCTAATTTTCCTTTAAAGATAATAATATTGGCTGGGTGCAGTGGCTCACACCTGTAATCCCAGCACTTTGGGAGGCTGAGGCAGGTGGATCATGAGGTCAGGAGTTTGAGACCAGTCTGACCAACATGGTGAAAACCCATCTCTACTAAAAATACAAAAATTAGCTGGGCATAGCGACACATACCTGTAATCCCAGCTACTCAGGAGGCTGAGGCAGGAGAATTGCTTGAACTCAGAGGCAGAGGTTGTAGTGAGTAGAGATCGTGCCACTGCACTCCAGCTTGGCAACAGAGCAAGACGCTGTCTCAAAAATAATAATAATAATAATATTGATTCTTGCAAAAATATAGTAATTAAGAAAAGTAATCCTTCATCACAAACTCTTGTAGCAGAGCACATCTCCTCAGGATCTTTCTTAATCCTACATATACAAACATTGTACCTACGGTGGACATGTTTCTCCCTTTACTTTGGGAATAATCTACTCTGTCTATGGAGTAGCTGTGCTTTCACCACTGTACTTTCTTAATAAACTTACTCTTGCTTTGCAATGCAGACTCACCCTGAATTCTTTCTTCTGTGAGATCCAAGAACCCTCTGTTGAGGTCTGGATTGGGACACAACCATAAAAAATTTCCTACTTCCTGTGAAATTAAAAGTAAGAAATTACTGAGCGTATAAAGATATCTGATAACAGAACCTCCTTGCTGTAATACTCCCAGATGAGAGTTATTCAGATATATATATATATATTTTTTTTTAATTTTCAGAAGAATGCTTATGTTTTGTGTGACTAATTACTAAAAGTCTGTAACTAAGACCAAGATTATAGCAGCTTAACACATAGAAGTTAAAGATAAGTCGGTTTTGTTTCCTTGCCTTTGGATTTTGTTTGTTGGCTTTTTACTTAAAAAAAAGAAAAGTAAGGGGGTAATGAATGAGTGTCCATGTCCATTCTTATCTGGCCACCAAAAGACAGAATCAACCTGGGGCAGGCAGCTATGCCACCCCAGCAACACTATGGGGTAAAAGAAAATGCAGTGGCCATTGATGTTGCCTTTGGTAAATCTTGGCCAGAAAGGGAGAATGTAAACCCAAAATGAAATTCTAAGGTTCCCCAAACTTCTGAATGGACCCCTCCTCTCAACTAAAGGCATTCTGGAGTTAACCGGAAAATCTCCTTCAAGCCATGATGGAAGAAAGGGTGGCACATGCCTCACCATACCCTCCAGCCTTAACCCTCAGGTCCTATAGGGACCTTAAGTCTGATAAGGAATATTTACAATCTGCTACCTGAAGGCTGCTACCTGGAGGCTTCATCTGCATGATAAACCTTTGTCTCCACAACCCCATATCTTACCTAGACATTCCTTTCCACTGATGATCACTCTTTCAACCAATTGCCAATCAAAACATTTTCAAATCTATGACCTGGAAGCCCTCCTTCACCCCGCCACCCTTAGCTCTGGCTTAGAGTTGTCACACCTTTCTAGGTGAAACCAAATGTAAATCTTATATGTACTAATTGATGTATTATGTTTCCCTAAAATATATAAAAGCAAGCTGTATACCGACCATCTTGGGCACATGTCCTCAGGACCTCCTGAGTCTGTGTCATGGTTATGTCCTTAACCTTGGCAAAATAAACTTTCTAAATTGATTGAGACGTGTTTCAGATATTTTGGGTTCATATGCATTTGACATAATTTAAAAATACATATATTATAAAAGCAATATCCTGCTGCATCTAATGACAGTGACTTCCCAGTTTTACCTAAACTTGCAAATGGAAAGTGTTTGAAGAGACTAATATCTGGGAGAAATTCTTACAGATCCTAATGTTTGATGCAAAGTGTGTGTGTATTGCTTTAATTGAATGAGAGAAACAAGTTTAGCAACATTATAGTAACAACAATAGCTACCACATATTAACCTCATTATGCAACTCTGCCAATATGCTAAATGTTTTGAGTATATTTTTATCACCCTCACTACAACCCTAAAGTTTAGAAATTATTTATATACAGCAGATGGCGAACTCCAATTCAGAAAGATTAAAATCCATTGCTCAATAAAGCGAAAAGGGCAGATTTGAATTAACCTCCATCTGCCACCAGTGCTCATTTTCTCACTGCTTTCATATTTTTTATTTTTTAGTCTTTGGCTTTTCCCTTCCATCATAAACCTTTGGAAAAGCAGGGACTGAAGTGGTCTAATACACATTCATCTCCTGAAATACAGTTCTTAAGAAGCCAAAAAATAATAGCATGTAATCAGTAATGCCAGTAGTAATTATTAAGCATGTGCTATATTCCAGTTTCTGTGCTGATTACATAACCTGCATGAATGTATTCAGTGTTCACAGTGGTGCTGTATGATAAATAATGTTGAACCATTAGTTGTAACCACTTAAAAGCAGATTTTGCTTAACAAGCAAAAAACAAATGTGTGAACATCATGGTAGACAGCTAACAAGAGTTCCTAGGTAGTGAGGATCCAGCCTTGGAGGATGCACACACAGGAATGAACCTTGTGTATGCCTCCACCTTACGGTAACACTGAAGGACTGACTGGTCCAGTGAGAATGCGGCCAGCACTGCTGCCACTCATTAGCTTCTATGATTCACACCACTGATCCTTTGGGGATTGTTGCCTCCAAGCCCAGCAATACTGTCCAAAGAATGGAATTTTGTTATATGTAATCAGTTCCAGAGATAACAAAGTGAGGTCCTCTGTATGGAGCAGGTGCCCCTCACTAGCATCAAAGCCTTTTAACCTTCCATTGAGGGAGGGGACTCCATCTTCCACCAAGATTCATATGGCGAGGAACTTTTTAAAGCTTAAAAAAGGATTTGGATGCTGAGTACCCTTAAAAAATAATTAGTAACCACTTTACGGGTAAGAAAACTGAAGTGGAGAAAGATTGCATAGTTTTCTCAAATACACATTTTTTTTTTTTTTTATCTGTAATCTCGCTCTGTTGCCCAGGCTGGAGTGCAGTGGTGAGATCTCACCTCACTGCAACCTCCACCTCCCAGGTTCAAGCAATTCTCCTGCCTCAGCCTCCCTAGTAGCTGGGATTACAGGCATGTGCCACCATGCCTGGCTAATTTTTGTATTTGAGCAGAGATGGGGTTTCACCATGTTGGCCAGGATGGTCTCGAACTCCTGACCTCATGATCCAACCACTTTGGCCTCTGAAAGTGCTGGGATTACAGGGATGAGCCACCACACCCAGTCTCAAATACACATAATTAGTAATCAGCAAAGATGTGACTGGATTTTAGAGTTTGCATGACTCTAGCGTTTCTGCTTCTAGCTACTTTTTGCTTTGGTATTTTCCTACTGTTATTTGTTTTGCTCAGCCATTTGGTCAGTGTAAAAGAAGCCATGTGTGTACACTTTTTACTTTTATTTTTTCTGCCGGCTGCTGAGGGGTCGCTCCTATGACATCTCTCTTTTATACTGAGAGGCAAAGGGAACATTGGGTTTGCACTCACGCAGAAGCAGTCACTCCTAATAACAGCTGTTAGTATTGTTTAGAGATTCTTCTCACAGGATATTCATACACATCTCAACCTTAACCAAATGATATTTTCTTTCTGAATATGAATTTTCCATTCACGTTGTACATCATCTCCTGTACATATGCATATGGATTTG
This sequence comes from Saguinus oedipus, assembly GCA_031835075.1. Taxonomy (NCBI): domain Eukaryota; kingdom Metazoa; phylum Chordata; class Mammalia; order Primates; family Cebidae; genus Saguinus; species Saguinus oedipus. The sequence continues at coordinate 14,463,062 of CM063171.1, forward strand.
ATGACCTTAAGTCTTAAAGTTTGTGGACATTCTGAATCATACTTGACTTTTCAAAATTAACTTATGCTGAAAGATAAACCTAAAAGAAGCTAAAATGTGAGAGAAAACATTTGTATACTGCAAACATTTTGAAACAAAGGTAGGAAGCTTTTAGGCACGTCTGTTGCTAGGAAACCATTCCTTGGTTATATAGTTTCAAAATTACTGAAGAGCTCATGCTTTGCTTACGTCCATAGAGAACCAACAGGAGCAAAAGAAAATCTGATGCAATAAAATGTTCAATGTTTTAAAAAAATGAGTGCCAAAATAATTAACTAAATACTGTACCAATAATAAGGTTCAAGTTATAGATTGTTATTTATTCGGAGACATGGGTTTAAACTGCTGTACGATTTATGAAGCTATAAGGATATTAATTAATTTTTTAGCATTAGAGAATTCAGGACAGCATTTTAAAATTGGAGATAGTATTAACTACTTCACATGATTTTTGTGTAAAAATAATAGTGATAGCATCTTGTATAGTATATGATGTGGCTTAGTGTTTAATATATAAACCAAGTATTTATATAGCTGCCTCTAAGCACTAGTGCCCAAGGAATGCGATATATTTAGCTCCTTCCTTACCCCTGTTACATCGTCACTCATCTGGGCGATTACAACAGCTTTCTGACTGGTTTTCTAGTCAGCAGGCTTTCTCTTAGCACTAGCTATATTTCCTAAGCAAAAACCTCGTTCTCTAGGAAAATTTGCTTGCATAGAAAAAATCAATTAACTTCCTCCAAATTCAATAAGCTGGACAAAAATAAGTAGAAGCAGCGGAACATAAATGAAAGAAGGGGTACAGGTTCATTCCATATACTTTGAAAATTGTTATCCACAAACAGAATTTTCCATGAGTTACTGAGTGGCGCCTCTCCAGTTTTTTCTGAAACAGTATAGTCTGAGAAAAGCAGTGGACACCTTTATGAGAACTCTTAGTGATAACAGAAATCTAGAAGAAAGCATCCAAAATAGAGATTTCCAGTGGCAGTAAGTTAGCAAAGCAGGGACATGTGCAAAATATCAGCCATAGTTCACCATTACAGGTGCACAGCTCTTGACTTGAGACAAGGAATTTCAGGGTTTATAAAGTTTTCTTTCCTCTGCAAAAAAGGAAAGGAAAGAAAGGAAAGGAAGAAAAGAAGGAAGGAAGGAAAGAAAGAAAAAAGAGAAAGAAAAAAGGGAAGAAAGAGGGAAGGAGGGATGGAAGGAAGGAAGGAAAGGAGGGAAGGAAAGGAAGGGAGGGAAGGAAGGAGAAAGGGAGGGAAGAAGGGAAGGAGGGAGGAAGGTAGGAGGGAGGGAGGGAGGGAAGAAGGGTTGGAAGGAAGGAAGGGTAGAAGAGGCCTGAGTAATTTCAAAGTTTGTGTCTTACAACAAAGACTTCAGAGAAAACAAAGAAAAAAGAACTAAGAAAAATTAAGAACTAGTAGAGGCATTCGTGACCTGGAGTGAGGCTGAACAGAAGCCTCAGTTCAATGCTTCTCTCTACTGCTGCCAATAACTCCATATGGGAAGCGCATTCTAAATTTTGCTAACTATTCCGACAGTTACTTAATACTGTCCTGGAAACATTGGAAAAGAGAATAAATTGAATGATATAAAGAATGGCAACCCAGAAAAAAATCTAAGTATTAGCAAATTATATTAGAGAACACCTCATATTTCAAGAGATTTCACTGAGAATGGAAACACATGGAAAGTAATGAATTAATACAGCTGATGGCATTATTAATATATGCAAATCAAAGTATTACTGGTACAAAGCTAGTAAGGATAGGGAAGTAAATTACTCACATTAAGAATACGAATATTAAGGCAAGACATGGTAGCTCAGGCCTGCAATCTCAGCACTTTGGGAGGCTGAGGCCGGAGTATTGTTTGAGGCCAGGGGTATGAGAGCCTGGCAAAAATAGTGAAACCCTGTCTCTGCAAAAAATGCAAAAATTAGCTAGGATGGTGTGTACCTGTTGTCCTAATTATTCAGGGGGCTGAGGTGGGAGGACCATCTGATCCCGAGAGGTGGAGACTGCAGTTAGCCACGATGGTGTCATTGAAATCCAGCCTGGGCAATAGAGCATTTCAAAAAATAACTGTGATCATAATTTAAACAAAAAGAATATAAGCAATAAAATGATTAGTGGAGTGTGTAACAAAAAATATATAGAACCAACAAGTGAATACAACTTTTGAAATAAGGTGAACCACTTAAAAGAAGACTTGAATAAATAATAAAAACTGTTGTTATTCTTGAAAACTTCATCTTTTAAAGGTATGTTTTCCTTAGATAGTCCAATAGATGAGATGTAAGCCCCATAAGGATATCGAGATGTTTTAGATTTTTTGGATGGGGAGTAAAACTTGACAAAATTATTTTGAAGTTCATCTGAAGAATAAAAATAGGTAAATAGACATGCGGGGAGGGAGGGCCTTCCACAGAATTGACAGCAGTGAACGTGGCCCTGCCAGTAGAATACATCCTGAGGCTAAAATAATGGGAAAGGAAAAAAACTAGCTGTGTCTGTACTTTATTCCTTATACCAGAATACATTTAGCACGTAAACCATGTACACTTGAGAAGAAAATATGCACGAATGATTTATACCTTTAATACATTTGGTATTTTTAAGAGAAAACATTTTTAAAAGTATGATGTGAAACTCAAAAATCAAAAATAAACAATTCATGAAATTGACATATGGAAATGTAACCATCATGACGAAATATGTAGAAGTGAAAAGCCTCTTCGAGGTCAAAATAAATGATAGTGATGCTGCACTGGGCAAAAGTACTTGTCATACATAAGAAAGCAAGTTCTCTGATGCAGAACATGTTAAATGTCCCTAGGATAAAACAACCTGGGAGAAACGATGACCGGTTCCTCTAAAAAGGCATTTGACACCAATAAGCTAAAATAAAAATATCCAGATAATATTTTTAAGAGCTTCAATTTCATTTTTAATTTTGAAATACAATTAAAATAACATTTTTTTTATTTTTTACTTAACACAGTAGCAGGAATTTCAAAAAAAAAAATAGCTAAATCTCCTTGTGGCAATATGGAAAATAAAGATTATACAAGAAAAAATTAACACATGTCATCAACAACTGCCTGTTTCACAGTGCAAGGCGTGCAGCCTTCCACAGGGCCCCCTCAGTGCACCTGAGACTCCAGCCTCACTACCACCGCACCCCAGAGTCTTGGCTTCAGCAGGTACCTATTTCAGTGCACAAGTTGTATTCACAGGAAATGCAACTTTAATTTTCCCAATCTTGATTTCATATTTCAAGTCCTCACTTGGTATCAACTCAGGGTTCTTGCCCCTTTGCCCAGGTTGGTATTGAATTCCAAGCCACTATGGTGGGAAGTTTCTCGTGTTCAGAAAATTCCAGTCCTCACCAACAGTTGCTGAGATGCCACTCTCTCCTTTGGACTCGGAAAAGTAATTTGTGCACGTTGCCACTATGCTTTTGTCAATATTTTACTAATTTTATTTTAGAGTCTTAACACCACTTTGGACTCTACCTAAGGTTAGGCACGTAGACTCCATATATGTTTAGATAAAACAGGGTTTTCCGGATATTCCTTTGTACCTTTTCCCATTGGGTTTGACAGCTTTGAGTTTAGTGTGTCAACATTAAAGCTCCTGTTATTTTTCTACTGTTATTCTTCTGTTAATGAAATTATTCTCTCAGATTCAGGGGAAATTTTTGCCTCTCCAGAGTCTCTTCAGGGCCTCTGCCTGAGTTTTCAAACCCATGAGACTTTTATCTGCTCTAATGTTTCTTTCCTGAGTCAATGAATGACAAGTGGTCCAATAGGTATTGGCAAACACTTAGGGAAATCAATGATACTATTTTAAAATATCAGATGTTAGCTCATCTCGCTTGTAACTGATGCCACCTACACAAGGAAAACTGCGTGACAGATTGTGTGATGGCCCGAGGAGGAGATGTGGGGCAGCTTGTAGAGAGTAGCTGGGCAAGAAAACCTTTCCAGTCGAGGGGCATCTCAGCTCTTTTCGCAGGACATGAGATGTGGTGGTTGGGGGAAGAGGGAAAAAATATGGATGGTAGAATAACTAATGTGTAAATTTAGAGGCAGAGAATAGTTTGAGATGAGGCTAAAAGTAAAAGCAAGTTCATGTCACACATTGTACAGTAGATCACAAAGAGCCAAGCAAACATTTTGATAGAGGGAATGAAATTGTTGTTGCATTTGTAAAGATCAGCAGGGTGGCAATGTTTAGCATGAGTTTGGTGGGAGCAAAACCAGATGCAGGCAGACAAATTCGTAAGCTATTTCAATCACCCAGGCAAGGGCTTGTCACTGTTGGTAATTAAAGGAAAAAGGCTATTTGAGAGGTAGTATCTTCTGAGAAATTGGATGTAAAGAGTGACTGTGTCTTGACTTTGCTCTCTTGAATAACAAGCTAAAAAAGGGAAAGAGAGTAGAGGGGAAAGAGCAGCACATTGGAGGACGCTGAGCATTCGAATGTGGAGCAGAGGTTTTATTTATGTTTTTAAAAAATAAAATTCCAATATATGAGCTGTAATAAGTATAAGAAGTTTTTTTTTTTGAGATAAAATGTTTTATTGAGGGAATCCTTAACAATTCAAATTGTTAAGCTTCCTTTTTAAAAATAAAAACCCTTTGGTTGTTTAATTTTTTTCAGCCCAAATTTGATAATGTAAAAATGCAATTTATGGGTTGATCAAACCGAAAGAAGCTAAAAATTATTTTATGCAAAAAATAATCCACCTGTTTTAGTGAATTCACAGCTGTAACACATTGTATTGACATCGGCCCACATCGGTAAAACCATTTTCTGTTTACTTCCACTTTTAGAATATGCATCATCTGGCCTGTTCGTAGTTCTGCGCTTCTTTTTATGTTTCTATTTATTAGTGCAGGTTTTTTCTTTAAATCTCCCAAATTGTGAGCTCAGAAATAGTCTAACTCTGAGTCACTTGAGTGCCCCAAAGTTGTGCACTAATTTTTTGATGAAGTTAAGATGGTGCTTCAGTTCGGATGTTTGACCCCTCCAAGCCTCATGTTGAAATTTGATCCTCTATGTGGGGGATAGGGCCTATTAGGAGGTATGTGGGTGACAGGGGCAGGTCTCTTATAAATGGCTTGTTGCAGTCCTTGCAGTAATGAGTGAGTTCTTAGTCCATTAGTGCCCACTGCAGCTGGCTGTTAAAAGGAGCCGGACACCTCCTCCTCTCTCTCTTGCCATGTGACGTCTGCACACCTTGGCTCCCCTTTGCCTTTTGCCATGAGTGAAGGCAGGCAGAGGTCCTTATCAGAAGCTGCTGGTGCCATGCTTCTTGTGTAGCCTGCAGAACCATGAGCCAAATAAGTCTCTTTCTTTATAAATTACCCTGCCTTAGGTATTCCTTTATAGCAACACAGGCTAAGTCGGATGGCCACAGTAATCCTAGTTTGCCTTTAGTTAACACATCTAGCATTCATGACATGGACAATGAGTGTCTGATCTGAACTGTTTTCTAAATGAAGTCAATTAAAGCATTGGCAGAAAAATCAGCTGAGAGAGACTTCTGTGAAAGGATGACTGGAACAAAGTACATGGAACCAAGACAGATATAGAGTAAATATATGTTTAAATATAAATAAGTATGTGAGGTAATACCATGCCATTTTCCATACCAGTAGAGAATGAGATTTCCTGTTGTTTCATATTATTGAGACTTGTTTTTACATCAACTCTTAATATTTTATTATAAAAATTTGTAGTTCTTTATGTGGGAAAAAATATAATTTAATATTTTTTGCCCATTTTACTAGGTGTTTTGCAGATATTGTCTCTCAATATATGACTTACCTCTTCACTGTCTCTATGATGTCTCTTCATAACAGCACTTCAGTGCGTTAGAATATATTAATATTTAGCTTTGTAGTTTCTACTATGTGTTATGTTTGTTACCCTTCCCTGCCTTGAGGTCACAAAAAAAAAAAAACTCTCCTAATTTTCCTCTAAAATTATATTGATTTTTCTCTTTCATTAAAGTACCCGGAATTTATTTTTTTGTATGGTGAGATTAGGGATCTAATTGGGCTTGATTTTTGAGTGCAGTCATTTAGGGATACTTTCCCTCACTTGGATAATGTAATGCCTTAGCAACAGTTATTGAAATGATTATCCTTTCTTTACTTATCCAATATGCCAATTCTGACATATACCCTGCATCCAGTTCAGTAGCACGATCTCAGTTCACTGCAACCTCAGTCTCCTGGGTTCAAGTGGTTCTCCTGCCTCAGCCTTGCAAGTATCTGGGTTCACAGGTATGTGCCACCACACTCAGCTAATTTTTGTATTTTTAGTAGAGATGGGGTTTAACCAAGTGGGTCAGGCTGGTCTCGAATTCCTGACCTCCAGTGTTCCACCTACCTCGACCTCCCAAAGTGTTGGGATTACCGGTGTGAGCCACTGCACCCGGCCTAACCTTATTTAATTTGGTGAATCTGTATACTATTTATACCAGCACAACTGTCTTAATTAATATTCATATTAAGTCTTGATATTGAGTAGAGGGAAATTTCACCCGAAGTATTCTTCAGTTTTAAGTGTGTGTTGCCCATTTTTGACTTTTATACATTTACCTTTTTGGATCAATTCATCAAGCTTCTAAATATGTTAGTTGAATTGTTATTGGAATTATATTAATGTTTTCAATTGGAATTACACTGAAACTGCTTTAGTGGAATTTCATTGAATTAATTTTGGAAGAATTGGTCATTTTTCAGTGCAAAGTTTTCCAATGCATAAATGAAATATATCTCCATTTGCTAGATCCTCTTTAATGTTACATGTGATTTACCTAAAAATATAAAAAATTAAAATACACAAAATACATGACAGCAGAAGCACATGAGTGCAGAAGATGTAATTAACATGAAAAGGTCCCAAGGTCCTTGCAAGGATAAATATCAGTTTTGAGAAGCCTGACATCTATACAGTATTTGACCTTAAAAGCAATAGTAATAGTATGAACATAAACTTCGGTACAAAAGTCAGTATTTTATCCAAATAAGAATAAAATAAAAGAAATTATAAATTTAAAAAACAAATATCTTAAATATCATATAATCCAGAAAAATGTTTCTTAATAAACTCTCTGTCATCCCTATAAATATCTTTTCCCCTACACCTTTTATAGATTCTTATTTCACCACCTCCAGTTGACTCTGTGTTGAGGAGAAAAATAGACCTGATTTGTAGCATTTGCCAATTTGGGTTTCACGTTACCAACTTGACAACACCGAACACGAGCTGAGGAGAAATACAGACCATATGGTCTTTGAAGTTGGTGCCAGATGACTTCAGAGCATCACTGGTATGTCTGGATAATTTATTTCATTTGCCTTTTCGTTTGGTACGTGGCACTGATTATTTTGATTAAATCTGCATAATATTCTTGAGATCAATGTCAACAATATTGATTTTTATTTTGACCAAAAATGAATCAAAATTATCAATGGGTTGGTTAACTATCCTGAAGTTTCTTTAATATGGAAATACCATTTTCTGTAACTTTTAATATATAAATCCCTTAAAAATTTAATAATTGTAATTATGCTTTTTAGTATTTTAAAATAACACTGAATTTTTTTTTTTTTTTTTTTTTTTTTTTTTTTTTTTTTTTTTGAGATGGAGTTTCGCTCTTGTTACCCAGGCTGGAGTGCAGTGGCGCAATCTCGGCTCACCGCAACCTCTGCCTCCTGGGTTCAAGCGATTCTCCTGCCTCAGCCTCCCGAGTAGCTGGGACTACAGGCTTGCGCCACCATGCCCGGCTAATTTTTGTATTTTTGGTAGAGACAGGGTATCGCCATGTTGACCAGGATGGTCTCGATCTCTTGACCTCGTGATCCACCCACCTCGGCCTCCCAAAGTGCTGGGATTACAGGCGTGAGCCACCGCGCCTGGCGACAAGATGTTTATATGGCAGATGTTCATTTAATTTACATGTATTCCAAGTAAACTTAAACTTTGTGTGCTGTCTGGACTCTTTATGACATTTGAGGAATTTCAAAATAATTTGGTCTTAGAACTTACCTGGTTTAAGTAATAAATCTCTTTACAAGAAGAGTTTAAAACAAAATGACATTATGCAAACTTTCATCTTGGAATAGGCTAGTTGGGCTCTCAATATATTTTGATCACTGAATTAAAAACACATCAATCTGAGATGTATTAACTGTGTCAAGTACATGTTCTACGTGATTTTTTATAAACATTATTGAGAGTGTGATTTTGAAGAAAACAAACTGCCTTTTATTAAGAGAGTTGAATAGAATGATGGTGCATTGCAGTAAACCATGATGAAGGATCACAGTGTTCATCACATCAGTGCATTCACCAAATGAAGCTGCTGCTGACCTTCAGGTGTGCCCTATTTTTACACAAATCATGCATTTAAAAATTACTGCTGTTCTACTAAGCTATATAATTGTGAACTCAGATTATGCTTATTCTAAAGACATTGCATTGTTGACGAATATGTGTGCTTTGTATCATTTGAACACTAGTCTCCTAAGGCCATTTTGCTAGGTTAGCACAATATTACATGCCATTTCATAGAGCCCTGTCAGACATTGTCAGGACCAAATGTGACAGATCTGCTAAGATACAATCCAAAACTTTAGCATGAATAAAACACGAATATTCATATATAGAAATACCTTGTTTTATTACTGTGTTGACTTTGTGTCCTAAAAAAATTAGGAATTGTGATATAATTTATTTCATGTTATTCTCATAAAAATGTTTGGGGCATTTAAAATTCTCTTTATTGCATTATTAAGCATGGTTCCACTTGCATTTCATTCCTGCTTTAGTTATTTCTTAAAAGAAATAATTTTCTGCGGGTTTTTCAATTCTTTCAGGAAGATTCTTTAAATATTAAAATGTTTAGGTGATTTCAGGGATTTCTTATTCAATATATTTAGGTGATATAATCATCAATAATATTGGATATAGACATGATGAATTCAATCATTTCCACATTTATTATTTCCTGCTTATGATTAATTTCTTAACATCTCTACTTTTATTATCTATTTGTAAATATAGCAACAAATTCAGATATGTTCTAGAAGTGAAATATGTAATTTTAACTACGTGTGACATTTATTTAGTACCTATGAAGAGTGAGATGCTCAAGTTAATTTTCTCTAAAAACTGCTGTAATACTTATTACTGCTTCCTTAAATTATTATTTCTTTTACTACCTCCCCGTCCTCTTGTCTTGTGTACTGTTAAAATTTATGCCACTAATATACAAAGAAATTAAATCACTGTGCTCAATTCATCATTACAGGTTATAATTTAGCTTCAACTTTGGTTTTTATGCATCCAATTTTAACTATTGAAAAGAGAAGATTTTTTAAAAAAACAAAAACTCATTTTACTCATTATTTTAATCATTATAAAAGGTACCACTGTTATTGCATTGTCTTTTTCACGTAACAGAAAAAATCTTGTTTTTGTTAGCAATAGATTATGGAATAATGGGATCTAAAGAAAACACTTTTTAAAAACCTAGGCAAGATGTTTCTCTTCAAAATAGCTGAATGTCTTAAAAATCAATTTAAGTACACAAACTTATGTAATGTGACAAAACAAATTATCTTTAGTAATTAAAAATGTGGATTTCAATGTGACAGTTGAAACATTACTTTCTCTGTGAAATTTGCCCTGCTCCCTGTCTACATTGGGTTTACTGAGTCATTTTCCTTTCTTCCTTTCTCTGTTCATTTCTTTTATGTCACCATTCATTTCAATTGCCACAATTTATATTATCCTTAATTTCGTTTTACTTCTTTAATATCCGCTTCTCCATGAGATTCTAAACTGATTATATGGATGCATATTTTGTCCATTTCTAAATATGTAGCATCTTGCACTGCAGTTGAAATGACTAAATCAATTTGGTGAGCATCTACTACTACCAGGCAATGTACTAGGAAAGCCTACAGAAAAAGGAATAAATTAAAGTATGTGCCATCAAAGAACTCACAAATTTGTTGGAAGAAATGCATTTAAAAGAAACACTATACATAAAACTCAGAGTTATAATTGGGGCATGAATATACATTATGTTAACAGAGAAGACAGAAAGAAACTAATACTACAAAATTAGGAAGGATTTATAAGAATTGTTGAAGCTAAGATTTGAAGATGAATTCACATGAACGAGAAGAGGAAAAGTGATATGCAACATGTATGGAGCAGAACACAGCAAATGAATTTGCAGAGAATGAGAAAGTAGGAGAGAGTTTCACACTTTACAGATACTGTTTCATTGTCTTTTGAGCTCCATGTGGTATTAACAACACTCATTCTTTTGTAAAAAGAACTTGTTATTTTCTCCCATCTTCCCTTCTTCCCTTATATCTTCTCAGGCAATAGCAGTTATCTGGGACAGATGAGATATTCTAACCTTTCTTCCTCCTGTATCCTCAGGCAAGTGCACCCAACTGGGATATCACAGGAAAAGTGCAGCTTTGGAGACCTTGCTGGCATGTCTTCAAAGAACTGATCGCCATTAGGGGGCAGGCTATCTTTTTTTACCCTGGGATAGCTGTCAGTGTTTCACTTCCACATTTTCTTCAGTGAGTGTCTCCTTTTCTCTTATTCTCACGTCTATCCTGAAGGGGCCACTCCTGCCAAGTACACTTAAACAAATGTACTTTAATTAATTTTGTAATGTCGTTGAAGACAGCATTCATTAGTAAACACTTTCATTATCATTATATTATTTCTCTACATTTTGCCTTTATGTATGATAAATTTTTCAAGTAGGTAACAGTTGCTATTGCCAGAAAACTGAAATGAATCCTGCAATATAAACTTGGCAATCTAAGACGCACCTATTTATTCAGTCTCTTGTGTGTGCATCACAACTGTATTTTTTTTTTTTTTTCATTTTAAGGGAACAGTTTAAAAGTCACATTTTTCTTTTCACTTATTACCATTTGAATAAAATACCATAAAAGTATTATACCAGAGCTATAATTTAAACAGATATTGGAAAAAATAATAGTGCACGAAAATGTCGAGTTTCTCAGTGTATACAATTTTTTTTTTTTTTTTTTTACCCTCTCACACGTTTTTGGTGTGGAACATTCACCCCCCCCACACTCCTCCAGGGTCTTGGTTTATAAAGACAATGAGAACAGAAGTTAGGAATGAAACAGGTCCTATTTTTGTTTTTTTGAGACAGTCTCACTCTATCACCCATGCTGGAGTACAGTGGCATGATCTCAGCTCACTGCAAACTCCACTTCCCGGGTTCAAACAATTCTCCTGCCTCAGCCTCCCAGGTAGCTGGAAACTACAGCTTCCGTCACCCAAGAAGAGAATAAAGTGATGCTAAGATCCTAAAGAGAAATGCTTTGTAAAATTTGCTGTACTGCAGTAAATGGACACTAGGATTTTATTTCCTAGGTGGATGTCTATGAGGTGCTGGTTTACTTAACTGCTCTGGTGCTATCAGAGAAGAAAAGGAGTAAGGACTAAAGACTAAGGCTAAAGACTGAGAGAGAAGGAGGGTCAGATCACCACTCCCCCTCATGTTCTTGGTACCCTGGAGGAATTGAAGGTGGATTCTGCATGTGCCAGGAGGCTAGGAATTGGCATGGGAAATAGATAGTTTAAGGGGCACAAGCTTATTGGATACCACTGCAGAATGTGTTGCTTGAATTCAGATGACAATTAAGTAGGAAGACAGATTTGGAAAAATAAAATTTTTGGATATTTTCTAAAAAAAAAAAAAAAAAGAAGAACCACTTAATTTCTCCGTGAAATAAGGTGCACTACTAAACCATTCAGATCATGTTTGTCATGAAAAGTTGTATTTATAGCTAGGTAATTCTCTTAAATGATAAATAGAGCCTATTTTTAGGACTGAAATAATAAAAATGGGATTGTTCAGATGTTTCTTTCTGTAGGAATAAAGAGAAATCCTACCTTCCTGCAGGTGAGAAAAGAAAGCAGAAGAAAAGAAATGTGACTGGAACAACTTCAGCTAATATAGCAGCACTCCACTGCTGTGTAACAAATAATCTCCACATTCGCAGTTTTTAAAAACAAACATTTATTTTCTCCCACAGTTTTTGAGACACCAAAAACAGCATTTCTGTGTGGTTCTGCCAGCAGGTGTCTCATGAGGCTGCTTAGACTTTTGACCAGAGCTAGACTGGGGCTGGTGAATCTGCTTCCAAGTTCATTCATGTGGTTGCTGACAGGACTCCATTCCTCCCTGGCTGGTGGCTGAAAGCTTCGGTTCCTCATCATGTGGGGCCCTCCATAGGGCTTTGCATGACATGGTAGCTCGGTTTCCCCAGAGTGAGTGCTGAGTGGAGAGAGAGGATACCCATGATGGAAGTCAGTTTCGTGTAAGCTAAACATGAAAGTGACATGAAAGTGACATGAAAGTGACATGAAAGTGACATGCCATCACTTTTGCTGTGTGTTCTTGGTCACATAGGCCAACCTGATACAATGTGGAGGGGCTACGTAAGGCTCTGTCAGGAGGTGGATCACAGGGGCTGCCTTGGAGATTGGCTGTCATAACGAGTACCTTAGTGACTCCCTGAATTCAGGAAAGTTTGGAACTACTTATCGCTGCCACCAGGTTCTAAGTCCCGTTTTTTGGTGAATCTTAAGCTAGATAATACAAAAGATTTACCTACAGTGAATATTATGGGAACTATACATTGAAAAAGAATTAGGTCAGGCGCAGTGACTCATGCCTGTAATCACAGCATTTTGGGAGGCTGAGGTGGGTGGCTCACTTGAGGTCAGGAGTTCAAGACCAGCATGGCCAACATGGTGAAACCCCATCTCTACCACATGTACAAAAATAAGCAGGGTGTGGAGGCACGTACCCGTAATCCTAGCTACTTGGGAGGCTGAGGCAGGAGAATTCCTTGAACCCGGCAGTGAGCTGAAATTGTGCCACTGCACTCTAGCCTGGGCAGCAGAGTGAGACTCCATCTTAATAGATAAATAAATAAAAGAAGAAAAAATGATTGTTTGACTGTGATGGCTCACTACAACTGGTTTCACAGAACCCATTCACCACCTATTCCAAATTATAGACAAACTGGGCATTTCTGGAGAAATTATCAACTCTTTTCAGGGCACTTGTGTGCCATGTGCAATGCAACATACCAGTTTTTCTTTGGTTACAAATAGAACTGGAGACTTTATTCCCTTAGAGGAAACATGTGAGGAGTTTCTTTTTGTTGTTTATCTTTTTGCCTCTATTATGTGTTGAATTGTGACCACCAAAAAGATATGTGGAAGCTTGAATCCCTGGTGACTGAGTGTGACCTTACTTGGAAATTGTGTCTTTGCTGGTGTAATCAAAATGAGATGAGGTTATGAGGGTATGCCCTCACCCAGGATGACTAGTGGTCTTATAAGAATGAAACACCTGGAGACAAGAGGGAAAGCGTCATGTAATGAGAAAGTCAGAGATGGAAATGTTGGAGCTGCAAGCCAAGGGACACCAGGGATTGCCGGCAAACTGCGAGAAGCCAGGAGGAAGCAAGGAGGGATCTTCCCTACAGCTTTTAGGGTGAGCATGGTCCTGCCAACCTTTGGTTTCAGAAGTCCAGCCTCAAGAGCTCTGAGCTCATACATTTCTGTTGTTTTAAGCCACCCAAGTTGTGGTACTTAGTTAAGGCAGCACTGGGAAACTCACAAGGCCTTCACTGCTGAGCAAAGTGGTACCAAAAATACATAGTTGCACGTAAAGGTCCCAACCCAAAGCAGCTAATATAGAGAAGGTTAGATTAAGAGAAAAAAAGAATTTATACGCCTAACAAATCAATGGGAGGTAAGCTACAAGAAATCAACAATATTAGAGAGGCAAGTTATGAATTCACCTCATACGTGCAAATGTTAATTTTCTTAACTTTTCTAAAACTGACGCTTTCACTGGCAGAACTATTCTTACTGATCTAATGGCAGGAGAACCCCTGGAGCATCATGTGGAAATGGGAAACAAGACCCCTATGCTTTTGTTTAACTTTCCCTGTGCTTTTCTCCTCCTACTGCCTTTTCACCCCACTCTGGCCGGCTCAGAGGAGGTGTTGGCTCGGCGTTACTCTGCTGCCCACCTGGCCACAATTATAAGCCCTCCCTGCTTCCTGTGAGTTGTGAGTTGAGGATCTCTTTTATGTGATAACCTTGGTATGGTGTACTTTGTCTCTAAGCTTTGTTCTTGTTATACCAAAGAAACACTCTTTGAAATCGGAAAACCCCTTTTTTCCTCTCAACAAAGGCTAGATTCTACACTAATGTTCCACTAGGAAATTGATGTAGTTGGAAGCTCAAAGCTAGGTAATGAATTCCTCTTCAGGGATTTACACCTTCAAATGCACTCCATACATTGCTGGTTGTGTTTCAATTTTACTTTTTCTCTTCTGCATCATCCTCTGTACCCATGGACTTGTCTGAATTGTCAGAAACACTGTAGGTGGGAGAGAAACACATTTTTTTTTTCTCTAGCATAATGGTAACTGTGATTGAAGTTCTATCTAAAAACAGATTGTTCCTATTAGAAACATGAATGCTGTGCTAATTTTTAATTTAACCTCGATAAACATTTCCATTGTATACAACAGCTCAAGGATAGTATTGCCTAAAAGACTCCTGATCAGTTATGTATGACCCATATACTCATATCAGTATTCTGTAAGAGAATACTTTCAAGTATTCCTAAGGTCGAGTTAGGTTTCCCTTTTCATTAATGTGCAAATTGCTTTCAGACACTCCAGTAACCATTTTGGTGACTGAATGTTGAACTACTACTATTTATTTGAAGAATTCTTTATTCTCTGCCTAATCAGAGATTTGAAATTCATATTGCAGATGCCGAAGAACAAGGATGAATGTTACAAATTACTAAGGATAGGATTCTTCTTACTGCAGGATGCAAGTTAATTTTTGTTTCTCACAAAATTAATTTCCTTAAGTTTTTCTCCATCATTGCCATGATGTACGTATGTCTCTGAGTTAGCTAGAGAAAAGGTACATGGGTTGTGGGATCTCCAAAGATACTAGAAGCAGTGCAATTTCTCTGAAATTCTTTTTCTTTTTTTTTAATTAAATTAAATTAATTTATTTTTTATTGCATTTTAGGTTTTGGGGTACATGTGAATAACATGCAAGATAGTTGTATAGGTACACACATGGCAGTGTGATTTGCTGTCTTGCTCCCCTTCACCTATATCTGGCATTTCTCTCCATGCTATCTCTCCCCAATTCCCCACCCCCACTGTCCCTCCCCTATTTCCCCCCAACAGACCCCAGTGTGTGATGCTCCCCTCCCTGTGTTCATGTGTTCTCATTGTTCAACACCTGCCTATGAGTGAGAACATGCGGTGTTTGATTTTCTGTTCTTGCATCAATTTGCTGAGAATCATGGTTTCCAGGTTCTTCCATGTCCCTACAAAGGACACGAAGTCATCGTTTTTTATGGCTGCATAGTATTCCATGGTGTATATGTGCCACATTTTCCCTGTCCAGTCTATCATTGATGAGCATTTATTTGGATGATTCCAGGTCTTTGCTATTGTAAACAGTGCTGCAATGAACATTCGTGTGCATGTGTCCTTATAGTAGAACGATTTATAATCCGTTGGGTATATACCCAGTAATGGGATTGCTGGGTCAAATGGAATTTCTGTTTCTAGGTCCTTGAGGAATCACCACACTGTCTTCCACAATGGTTGAACTACTTTACACTCCCACCAACGTTCTTTATCTAACATCTCCTACGGGCGCATAATTTTACCTGATAGAGCTGCTTCTGAAAGGGTGAGGAGGGGTGAGTGCATTGCAGGGAATTCACTTCTAGCCAGGCTTTCCTGAGTCATTGAACATCACCCTATAAACAAACATCCAACTGCTGAAGCTCAAGGTCCATTTGCACTTTTATTTCATAAATTCCATTCATGTTATTAATTTGCATTTATTCTTTTTCTAGGTAAGAATGGTTTTTGAATTTGATATGTTGGTTCCAGAGAGTAACTCTAAAAGTACCATAAAAGTAATACATGTTTACTTTTTTTTACCAATTAAAAAGCCATCTTTGTTTTTTAGTTCTTTAAGATTTTGAACATAGTAAGGATTGATATAGCTTGGCAATGTTAGTTGCCTTTGAATGTAAGTAATAAAAATTAAATTTTGGAATACAAAGTCATAGAGAGCTTTGGAAAGGAAGAGAAAAATAACTTTTTGCACTGCTATCTCAATTCAATATGATATTTACTGAATTTCAGTGAATATCTAAAACTAAAACTCAGCAGAATTTATACTTATAAGTAAATATATGTTTTTTAAAAATTAGTGAGTCTGGCATATGTCTTTCCTTTCACAAGCTGAGTATTTAGTTTTCATGCCAAAGGCCGAGGTAAATTCAGGAATCATTAATACATTAATTATGCAAGCCTAGAGAATTGAATTAGAATTAACACATGCATCTTCCTAATGTCTGTTGTTGTTGTTAACTTTTATTTTAAGTTCATGAGTCCAAGTGCAGGTTTGTTACATAGGTAAACTTGTGTCATGGGGGTTTGATGTATAGATTGTTTTATCACCTAGGTTTTAAGCCTAGGATCCACAGTTATTTTTCCTTGTCCTCTAGATCCTCTCACCCTTCACTCTCCGAAATGCCCCTTCAGTGTTGTTCCCCTCTATGTATCCATTTGCTCTTATTAGCATTTAGCTCCCACTTAAAAGTGAAATCATATGGTATTTGGTTTTCTGTTCCTGTGTTAGTTTGCTAAGAATAATGGCCTCTGGCTCCATCCATGTTCCTGCAAAGGATATGATCCTCTTCTTTTATATGGCTGCATAGTGTTCTGTGGTGTAGATACACCACATTTTCTTAATCCAGTCTATCACTGATGGGCACGTAGGTTGATTCCATGTCTTTGCTATTGTGAATAGTGCTGCAGTGCACGTATGGGTGCATATGTCTTTATAACAGAATGATTTCTATTCTTTTGGGTGTATAACCAGTAATGGGATTGCTAGGTGGAAGAGTATTTCTGTGTTTAGTTCTTCGAGGAATCATGACACTGTCCTCCAGTGGCCAAACTAATTTAAACTCCCCAAAACAGTGCATGTTTCTTATCTCTGCCAGTACACACTGATTTAGTGCTAGATGTTTTTCATTTAGTAGAGGTAGTGAAAAGCATAGAAGAAGGCTGTGTTTGGCCAGGCGCGGTGGCTCAAGCCTGTGATCCCAGCACTTTGGGAGGCCAAGGCGGGTGGATCACGAGGTCAAAAGATCGAGACCATTCTGGTCAACATGGTGAAACCCCATCTCTACTAAAAATACAAAAAATTAGCTGGGCATGGTAGCACGTGCCTGTAATCCCAGCTACTCAGGAGGCTGAGGCAGGAGAATTGCCTGAACCCAGGAGGCAGAGGTTGTGGTGAGCCGAGATCGCGCCATTGCACTCCAGCCAGGGTAACAAGAGCGAAACTCCGTCTCAAAAAAAAAAAAAAAAAAAGAAGGCTGTGTTTTAGGATCTAGAACTACCAAAAGCTACTTAGACTTTATATCAGTGGGCTGAAGCATGGTTAAAATGATAGTTTATCATTCATATGTAATTTCTTTTTGAAAAAAATCTCCACCCTAAGGATAAATGTGATCAAATATTTATTGTTTCAGGAAAGGTAATGTAGACTCAAGCTTTCTATTTGTCTGCCAGAATGTGTTTAAGTGCTAGGAATTGTGATATGGAGATTCCAAATGGTAAAAGCTAATTTTCTGCATTCCTTCAAGAAATGTTCTTTTATTGTTTTGTAAGTCAATAAATAGATATAGTGGTCATTTTTGCATAATAGTATATGGTATTTCTGCACTTCCAACTGCTATTCTTATGACCTTGGCAACCTAAAACAAAAGTTATAATATTTTAGCTTCTTGTATGCTGTTGAAAAATATATAACAGACATGTAGTATTTTAGAAAATGGCCACCTAAGAGGACTCATTTAGGATCCAGATTTCTCTTTGCCTCAAAGAGAAATATGAGCAAATAACAGAGTGGGTAGATCTTACTAAGAATACTTACTGAGAAAAACAAAAAAAGTTACTGATCAGTGGACTGTGGGTGTGGAATGGAAATATCATGAAAATGTTCTACATTCTTCAGAAGGTACAAACTGCCTTCTATGCTGGAAAGCACACATAGTTACATCTCATTTCATCAGATCCGCTTATATATTCCTCAAGATTTTCTCACAGACACACCCAGAATAGTGTTTGTCCAAATGTTTGGGCACTCTGTGACTCAGTCAAGCTGACAGAAAATTGACCATTGCACCATATAGGGAGAAAAAAAATGTTATCTGTAGCAAACTGTGTTGGAATTGTCAAGGACAAAAGGTATTTATGTTTCCCACCACTACAATAGTAGCTACACATTCCACTCTGACTCCTGTCCCACCAGTTTAAACTACTTGTGAAAGGGACAAAACACAGTAGCATCCCATGATATACGGAGCTTAAGCATCACTCCCTTACACAAGGGTTTGCTGATGTGTTGAATTCAGGTTAGGCACAACATACATTATTCTGATGTAGTCATTCTGTATGTTACTATGCCCACAATCACAGTGATTATTACAATTGTCTGCTACTTATCTGTGTTTTTCTTAGATGGCAAATACTGGGGGTGGTCGCAAGGTCTATATTTTCATTATGATATACCCAGTGCCTGGTGTGTAATAAGAGAATGTTCAGTAAAGTTGAAACAAAGGAAGGAAAACAGATAGGTTGATCCAGAAATGAAAATGAATGTAAACAGTGGTGAAAGAGCTAAGCATACAGCAATATTTAACAATCAGTTAGAAAAAATATAGTATCATTGGCTTGAGACTGGTGAATACCAAAGAGTAAGACATTATTATAACAGAGGTATATATCTTGGGAAACACAGGGAAGGATGTATAAAATAAAAACAGCTCTTCATGAGCTGAATTTTATGGAATGCTTTAAACCACTTCGATCCATTCTCAAAACTAACAGACCTAATTGAATTTTCTGAACTCCTGTTGGCCTTTTGGTCTCCAAGTTTTTTCTTAATTACTGCCTCATTTTGGAACAAAGATGCACCTCGTGTTAGGGAGTTATTTTTATAATGTAGAGTGCTAGAGGGATCAGGCTTGGGTCAGAAGAATTAATAATTGCAAAAGTATGAGCTGCTGAATTAGAAGACAGAAGAATTGATTGGGATATGCCTTTCTCTGAACTTTGGTGGAGCCTCTGAGTAGGCTCTGCCATCTGACAAGACCACTGCCTGAGCTCCGCTCTGTAACTGTGGGCACTATAATCACCTCTGATGTGGCTGGGCTACATGATGTATTTCCTGGACAGAGATACTGCTGTTTTAGTTCAACAGTTGTCTAGGTTTGTGAGAGGGGATCCAAGTTTAAGTGGATTGAGATGGATGGACAGACTGCTGTGCTCAGTAGAAATGCATGACTAAAATTTGCCTCCATCCTTGATGTGGTCTGGGGTGAGCTTTGAGCCTTGGAGAAGGGCTGATTACACTTCCTGATGTGGCAAAACTATTGTCTTCTTGTCAATTTGCTATGGTGGTTTTCTCCCTCCCTTGGGAAGGTCTGGAGGTGGGCTTGAGATTGCTGGAAATACAGAGTTAGCTCCTGATGTGGCATATTTAGTGTTAATTATGGAAATTTGCTGCAGAGGTCATCTCTCTCACAGGGTGGGACCCTGAGATAGCGTCTGTGGCTGGTTCTGGAAGCTGTTTAGGAATTCAAGGCAGGTAGCACTTCCCACCTCTTCTGGGAGTGATCAGCTTGGCTTGGCAGGTGAGTTATGCTATTAGCTAATACCTCTCATTTAGCACCACTGCTGGAAAGTATACTGAGCTTTCAACAAAGTCTGCACGCTGGTCTCCATGGGCCCTTCCTCCTTGCCTGTTTTTACCTGACCCCAAGTACTCTGGTAGCTTCCTCCTACATTTCTCATTCCCTGTAATGTGAGAACAAAGTGGACTTCCTGGGTAGCATCTCAGCATGCTAAGGAAGCTGAATGTTCACCTCCAAGTTCTCTTTTCCCAATTAACAATTTCTCTGTGGAACCTGAGAAATCTTATTTGTGTGGCTCTGTGGCAACTTTGGGAGGGATAAGGGTTAAAGAAAGACCATTCCTCCTACCCTTCAAGGACAATTTTTATTCAGTTTTGTAGAACATGCGAGTGACTCAGGATTACTCTCACATTTTGGTATTTCCACCAATGTGGTTTTGTCTGTGAATCGTTGCTAGTTGATCTTTCTGTTGGGAAGAGTGAATTCTGTGACTTCCTATTCTTCGATCTTGCTGATATCACCCTCCTCTAACCTCAGATTTCTGGCCTCATATCACAAGACTTCACCAGGAATGTTCCAGCTCTTGCAGATTTGACTGAGCATATTTGCTGGTCTGAGTCAATTTAAGGATTTAATCAACAGCCTCCTAGAGAACAGGGTATTGCCATGGACAGATGAGCTTCATATCTGTTAGAGTACATTCTGAAAAAAATAGTTAGCTGTTATGCAAAGTTCAAAATGCAAATACAGAGGCCCAAATACATATTCTAAATTGGAATTGCTTAGGGAGCTTCAAGGGACTTTAACCTGATGCACGATTAGTGTTCACACTTGAATAGATGACATCCTGGAGAAAGTCATACGGTCAGAAAGAAAATACAGTTTGTGAGAAAAAAAAAAAAACAAAAAGAATCATTACGAGTAATGAGAAAAGAAGAAGCCACAGAGGGTGAGCCAGAGTAATCAGCACAGTCCTGGTTTAGTCTGTACACTGTTATTTCCCTAGTCAGATCCTGCCTTTTTTTTTTTTTTTTTAATGTTTATGTTCATGGGAAGACATGACCTGTGGAATAGGTAAGGAGGTTCCCAAAACCTCTAGAATGAGTAACTCCTCTGAAAGGATTTGTTTACCAGCAGCTCAAAAAGAATGAGTAAGAAGCAGCAGAAGTCCTGGGGAGCAGGTGGAGGAGTTTAGCTCTGGGGCTGGTAGCAGCTCTTGGGCAGCAGATGCGTGCTGTGCATTTGGGCTCTTGGCTATAAAGCTATCAAATAGCACTAGTTTTCTGACTCAGTTATGACACGTTCCTGACTCATTTTTAAAAACAGTCATCAATTTAACATATTCCTAACTCCTTTTAAAAAATATTAATCAATGTTAAACACATAGAAGCTAATATGGCCACCATCCCCCGCTCATCCTCAGTTTCTCATTTCGTGCATTTAGTTACCCACAGTCAACTGTGGTCCAAATATATTAAATGGAAAATTCCAGAAATAAGCAACTAATAAGTTTAAAATAGCTTTTATGATAGCATATTGTTGTAACCATTCTATTTTATTGCTAGTTATTGTTAAACTCTTACTGTGCCTAATTTATATATCAAACTTTATCATAGGTTTGTATGCATGGGAAAAAAACAGTATGAGGAGGAATTTGTACTATACATCTTGGGATGTATTCCCTGTAAATAAGTGGGGGCTACTGTTGAGTACAATGAATTCCATATTCCTGTCATCCAGTTTCAACAATCCTGAAGTTGTCATTTTTATATTATCTATTCCCCTACCTATTTTATTCTCTCTTATACTATTTAAAGTAAATCAAAGACAATGTAAGGACTCTAAAAATTTAACAAGATAAAATAGCAATAAATCATGAATTTCATTAATTTTACAATTCCTGGTCATTTTTTTTCCCACGGTGTTTGTTTGAAATATGATCTAAGTTAGTTGACTTTAAGAAAGTAAGATTCTCTTGAATAATGTGGGTTGTCATGAAAATCATTTGGAATGCCTTAAAATCATGGTTGAAGCCAGAAGAAAAGGAGAGAGAGAAATTTGACTGTAGATGATTTTGGCCCATACCTACAGTATTTCTACCTGTTACTAATCTTTGCTTCCTGGTGGCTTTCCCACAGACTCTGGACTTGCTTAACCAACCCTCCACAATTGCGTAAGTCATTTCCTTGTACTAAATTCAGGCTGGGCATGGTGGTTCACAGCCATAAACCCAGCACTTTGGAAGGCCCAGGTGGGAGTATCTCTTGATGCCAGGAGTTCAAGACTAGCCTAGATAACATAGTGAGACCCCATGTCTACAAAAAACTGAAAACCATTATCTGAGTGTGGTGGTGCATGCCTATAGTCCCAGCTACTCTGAAGGCTAAGCCAGGAGGATTGCTTGTGCCCGGGAGTTCAAGGTGGCAGTGAACTATGAGTATGCCACTGTTCTTCAGCCTGGAGAGTGAGCCCCTATTGCTTAAAAAACATTCTCTGGAGGAATATTGACTGAATTGACTGATATAGATTGTTTTTATGTCCATTCTGTTTCCTTGCAATTCATCTGCAATCATGTGTCGTATTGCTTTCTATAACCTCAATTTTAAGATTGTAACAGCTAGAGTCCTGATATTTACAGCATTTTTCTTCAATTTCTCATTCTTTATTTCTTTTGCTCTCAACTATTACCTCAGTCGGCCATGGTTATTTGCCTGAAGTAAATCAAATCTTCATTCTTGGAGGCTTTGTGCCATTAACCGTCCTGCTAAATAAAAGTAAGTTTGATTAATTTTTATCACAAGCCATGAAAGTATTACTGAGAGTCTTAGGAGACTTCCCAACATTAGAGATAACACTTCTAACTCCCTCCATGTAGTAGAAACCCATGTTCCCCTTGATAGAATCAAATCACATCAGTCAATACTTTCTTAATTGCCTATCGATTTGCTGCTTAAGGAGTACTCCATGGCCAGGTGACAGCCCAAACTTTCAATTAAGTGTAACCATTTAGGCATTTCCTAAAAAAGAAAGAAGTATTCTCTTGGGAAAGAAAACATTTAGGTTGGCAGAACCCAAAATTTTGAGGACAGGATGAAGAAATGATTCTAGTAGTTCACTAGAGATGATTAGTGAGAAGAGGTTTTCCTACCGACTTCCCTTGATTCTCAAATATGGAAATTCTTGGCATAGAAGAAAGAGACGTTTCCTGGAATATAATCAGTGATTGAGAATATATACTATATCCTGAAGAACAAGATCCCACCCCCACTTCAAAGTATCATCACTCAGCGGGCACAGAAATAGAATATTTGAACTGCATTACACGAACAAGGTCAGAGAGGTATCAGGCCAGCTGCTTCATGTTGTAATAGGCAACATGACAAAAATCAGTGAATTCCATGAACCTAAGCCTATTGCCATACCTTATTTTTTTAGGTGAAAAGAGAGAAATTTCCTAGTGAGAGCAATGCTATGTGGTGTACTTTACCTTTGAGTAAGGGATACTGTAAATCCATAGATGATGTTTTTGGTAAAATAATTATGAGCAGTAATAGCAAATTCATATTCAGATTACTACCCCCTCCATGATGGAAGCATGCAATGTAATAACCAGTGTCTGGAGTGTCCCCATACAGAATGATGCCATATAAGGAGCTTAGTGTTGAACTCTTCTATTGGCTGACACTTAGATCAGCCATCATGAGAAGAGTGCTTGTTGTTGTGCCCATATTTAAGCTCCATCCCTGCTGCTTTGGCTACATACTCCATGAATATTGGACAAGAGCAAGGTTGACTGGGGACAGAAGCAAAATGGGTCTCTTTGTAGTTTTTCACTAAGACCCTCTTCTAGAGTTGCTCTTTAGATGTATTAGTATGTCTCTATATTTCTTCTGCAGATACCCTAATCATCATTTTTGCAATCATGCTTCTTCCAAGTCTCTAAAGATTTATTTGCCAGTTCTCAGTCACCAGAGCATAATGTTCTTCTGGCCATCTCTTGTTCTAGGAAAAATGAACAAACAGTTGCCTTCCTCAAAATTGTATTTTCACCAGTACTCGCATGAACCACTCCTGAGTGAGACTAGAGTGCTGCAGCTTTCTGCTTTCAGGTGGTGCCAGCCATACCATGCAGGACTGTCTGTAAACCAGATCTGTAATGCGTCTTCTTCTGTTAACCTGTCATGGATACAACCCATGAAACTATAGATATGGGTTGGGGCAGAGTGGGAACTATAACAGGAGTAGGGACCATGAGAGCCTGTGCTATTAGCTCATAGAATGTATTTGTGCCTTTGGAACCTACTCAAGCCCAGTTCCACATCTGTCACTTCCAATTAATGATGGACTGCTGCTGTGTATGTCCAACTTCATGTCCTTATGGGTCAGACATAGTCAGAATGCATAGCTCAGACCACTCTGGTAGCCTATATCAAGCATTTAGTCTCTAAAAGAATCCAGAAGCATGCTAGCAACTGTTTATAAAAAAATGGTAATCTGTGAAGGATTACGTATCTTTACTCCAAAATCACAAATGTCACTGTTGTGATTCAATTATAGTTGTCTTAAGAAATCCCAGAGTATATTTAACTGTTACAATATTTCTTTTTTTTTAATTACAATATTTCATCATAAGGTATTCAGAGAACTCAAATGGCAGAGTGGCTTTGATGGCAACCTGAACCTGATGGAGGACCTCCTTGTAGTCTAAGTTTCATACAAACCTAGCAGCAGTTCTAACCATTCAGTAAATAGGTGGAAATAGCACCCCAAATTGAGATATATATTGCCTCTAAAATCAGAGTGGTCCAGCAGGCACTGTGTCTCTTCTTTGTAATGAGAGATAAAAGATGCACTTGTTTTTTTTTACCTTGATGGGATGTCAGCTTTCCCCACATAAGTCAGCTCACAGAATTTTCACTGATAAATTTTTGAACAGTTTTGAAATTATCCATTATTTTTTCCACCCTCTGGCATGCATGTATCATACCACAGTGGTCAGGATTTTTACTGCTTCCTCTCATCATCATGATATCATTGAGGTGGGCCAATTTCATGTTCTGTGAAATGAAGAGATGGACAAAGTCCTTGCAGAACTAGATGATGACTGAGAGTTGGAAAGCGGTATAATCCTGTGGTGAGAAAGTATACTGTCATTACTAAGATTCACAGGGGAAAAGTATTTGACAGATTAATGGCTGCATTTCAAATACCAAGGGATATGTTGATTTCTCCAGTAACTAAACCAATTCTAAATCTGAAGAAACACTGCAATTAGAATCTCCACTTGATAAAATTTATAATAATTATTTCTCTTTTCCCAAGATTCATCTGTGTTTTGCTCCAGCCAAAAAGGGAAATTCTATAGAGGAAGTGATCAGAGTCACTTACCTGGATGTTGGCACTAACCTCTGCAATCCCTCCAGGAACACGAACACGCAGTGTTGTTTCGCCTTTATGATTTTAATAGGTAGAAGCATGTTTTTCCTTTCTTCCACTTTGTCTTTCCTAGTATATTACAGTAGCCCATAGTTCTATATTAGTGTGAAAACTAGTGTGGGCTTATGCCAATTGCTTTGTATGTCTATTCCATATATGCATCCTAAAATTTGGTTAATAATCATGGGTGGATGCAGACACAGTACTGAGATGTACATTAAGCACAGCTCTATTAACCCCAGCAGGTGAATAACGCTAGTGCTGGGTTTCCAGAAAATAGTGAGTTCCAAACAACGAATGATCCCCAAATCCTAGCTACTTCCCCTAATGCACAGTCATCTAGGAAAATGACTAGGGGTTCCTTCGGGAAGGCTGGGGAAGATTTATAGTATAAATGTTAACAGTGTAGCAGAGTCCCTTCATTTTTGTGTTCCACTCAAGATGTGTTTTTCAAAGCATCAATGCCGAGAATGTCTTCTGGACTCTCACAATGAGGACGTAGTTACGGGCAGGAGACCAGATATCATACAATCAATCCACTCCAACTTTGTAATCTCCATAAGCATTTGGATACCTTTTTCTATAACAAACAAGGAAATCTGGCTCAGTTTTGTTCAATACAGGCCACCTATGTTTAGTTCCAAATTTCAGTCAACCACCCACGCAGAGTAACTCTTGGCCTCATGAGTTTATCTAGGATGTCTGTATATTGCAACTGTATCAGTATATTTAACTGATGTAAATTTTTGACACAGATCCCAAACACATAGCATTCAAGTTTTGTGGGCAACTTTACATCTACTTTTATTGTGGATGTTATACGTGGGTTTTGTGGTGGTTGTTTGATTTGACTTTTTAATGGAGGGATTTGAGAAAACTTAAACACATTTCTGCCAATACTGCTGTAAATTTCCAACTTATTTTTCAAACAAGTTATTTATTAAAAGTAACTGTTTTTCTCCTTTTCTTACTAAATACAAAATTGTGCCTTTCAAGTAATATTCTATTTAATATTGTATATATGTACAGGTAATACATAATGATGAATATAATTAGCTTGATTTTGCAACTTGTGTCAGTAATTACAAAAGTACAAGTACATAAATTGAAAAAAAGAGATAATTGTTTACTGATTAATATTTTATTCATTTTTAATGTACAGGTGCAATGAAATTAGTGCAAATCTGCATGTCAACAGTGCATACAATACTATATCAAGAAAAACAAACCCCACACAAGACCAACTATAAGAAGTAAATTGACACTGTAGTCATGGAAACAGGTGTTCTGCTTTTGCTTTTTAACTAAATATGCACATTTGACTCTCAAAGAGACAGGGGCTTCTGTGTGTTGAATCTACAGTAAGAACTTGTCAAAAAATGACCCTTGTTTCTCAGAATTATTTAGGGACTATGTTGGATCACAAAGACTACCTGAGAGGAGGAACCCTCTCTGGCAATTATCCTCTGGGGTCAGCTCTGCTGAGTCGCTTTGTATTCATAGCTTCTGCCCCTCCTGCCCTGACTTAACCAATTCCTTCACAGCTCCAGACTTTGTTCTCAGTGCCTCTCATAAAAATAGCAGCCTTTTGTGAACTGGTGGTGAGGAGAGGAACTATGTGATGAGAGTTTTTATAAAGGATTGATGCTGACTTAATTTGCTATTGATTTCAAAGCTAGCTGCTCATTAAAATTCTTCCTCCTACCCCTAGCCCCACCACATGTAGCCTGCCGAAACAGTCAATTGAATAGTTACCCAGTATGAAAAATAATTTTCCTTTTAGTATAGTTACATCATTTATGCTACTGATGTAAAGCATATAAGGTGATCAGATAAAAATCAAAGTTCCCACATTTAGTTTTGTTTTAATTTAGGTCAAGAAAAAGTGTATAGAGTAAATATTTTTATTTTTAATTTTATTAATCTCTTAAGTAATTGAATAGCCTTTTCTTTCATGATCGATCTATCTATCTATCTATCTATCTATCTATCTATCTATCTATCTCGTGTGTGTGTGTGTGTGTGTGTGTGTGTGTGTGTGTGTGTGTGTTTGCTCTTTTAAGAGATTTTATGTAATAAGAAGGAAGATGTTTTTAATCTCAGGTGACATTCTCTGAATTTCACTGAAACTTATTTATTAGGAGACTTTGGGAAACTCTTTACTTTGGGAAACTCTTCATAGCGAGCTGTGCAACAATTTCATGCAGAGTTTATTTATTTTTTCCAGATTTACTGCTCTTTAAGATATTGACTAACTTGGTTTTCATAAAAAAAAAAACTGTGTTAATAAAATATTATTCTTCAGCGGTTGAAATAATGGAAAATATAAGACTAAACAAATGTTTCCTCTGGAACTATACTTCCCCAAACAAATAAACAAACAATGGAAACTCATATTTCTGTCAAAATTTTTCTGTCCTTAAAGGTCAGCTCAATTGTGCTTTCTTTCTGAGGATTTTCCCAATTTCTTGGGTCTGAATGTCTTTTCTATTTTGTATAATTCTTGAGCAAATTGCAATACTCAAAAAAAAAAAACTTTTTATGTAATGACATTTGACATCTAGGAAAAGTATACATTAATGCCATAAAATCACCAAATGTCTAAACACCATTTAGTTTACAATTTTTCCTTTCCCAGATGAGCAAATTGCTTTATAAACTTTCTTTATTCATGCTTTCACATAAGATAAAGGAAGAATCATCCATAGCCTTGATAAATTACCATTTAGCAGTTTACTTCAAGCTTCTATTTCCTAGTGAAGGTTGGATGTGGGAGAATCTTTTTAAACATCTCTAATTTTTCTTCACGTTGATCACATCACTAGAAGCTCCTTATTGAGATGGGTATGCTACATAGATGGTTAGGATTCACTCACCAGATGAGTTGCTCATACATACAAGCTAGTATGTAGAGTCAAAACGTAGTTACACGTTATAAACTTTTAAAACTTCAAAAGGAAGACTGGTGAAGACTAATGGTCTTTGAAGGTTATTTAAGTCCCTCAGTGGATTAAATGTATATTTAAAGAACAGTCTTGTGCTTATGAGAACTTTTTTTTTTTAAATGAGACACAGTGCCCAGGTCAATGCTTACATAAAACTGGTTTTGCGAAAAAGAACAAAAAAAGGTGAATTGGTTATAATACAATGTTTGCTGGAAGGATTAGGGGAAGATAGAGAGTGATAGTGAAGAACTAGCATTTTGAACTCAGATACACTTTGGTTTTAGATGCCAGGCTTTTTATTCTGTTATTAGATTCCTGACCTAAGATTTTTTTTTACTCTATTAATATCTTGGATAGTTTCATCCACAAAGTTGATTAGAAAATAATGGTAGACGCCTTTTGAAATTTTCCTTAGGATTAAATGAGGTAATTCAGTCATCATAGGGGATTGATTCCAAGACACCCTGCAGATGCCAAACTCTACAGATGCTCAAGCCCAGAAGGTGACCCTGTGAACCCTGGGGTTACTGTATTTTGGATCTGAGATTGGCTTAGTTGACAGCTGTAGAACCCAGGGATACAGAACCCACAGAGAGGAAGGATTGACTACATTTAATTTAATCTATTATTATTTTTTTTCTTTTTGAGACAGAATCTTGCTCTGTGGTTCAGGATGGAGTGTAGTAGCACAATTTTGGCTCACCACAAGCTCCACCTCCTGGGTTCAAGTGATTCTCATGCCTCAGCCCCCTGAGTAGCTGGGACTAAAGGCATGTGCCACCATACCTGGCTAACTTTTATATTTTTAGTACAGATGGGTTTCTCCATGTTGGCCAGGCTGGTCTCAAACTCCTGACCTCAGGTGATCCACCCACTTTGGCCTCCCAGAGTGCTGGGGTTGCAAACATGAGCCACCGAGCCTGGCCGACTACATTTAATTTAATTCTGTCACCAAAAATCATTCAATAGAGATTATTCATTTTGATCTATTTGAATTGTGTTATTATTTTCTTTGTTTTCTGTAAAAGTGTACATGAAGTGATATGCTAGGAAAGCATTTAACTGGTAGAAAACTAAAATCAATGGCAAATATTCTTTACTGAGGTAAAACCTATTCTGAGGTGGCCCAAATATAAGCATAATGCATGGACCCCTCGTAGCTAAAAATAATACAATATTAGGTTGTTGTAAAGTACAAAAATCTTAACATGGAAACATTTTGCATAGATCAACTGCTTTCTCTTAGCTGAGTATCAAGAACTATTTTTTTTTAATGTGTGTTTGATATCAATAGCTCTTGAGATACAGGATGATGCTATTTCAAAATTTCTAGTGGCTGA
This sequence comes from Saguinus oedipus, assembly GCA_031835075.1. NCBI lineage: Eukaryota > Metazoa > Chordata > Mammalia > Primates > Cebidae > Saguinus > Saguinus oedipus. The sequence continues at coordinate 14,492,706 of CM063171.1, forward strand.
GAAGTTACTGCTCTCTCTGTTTTGACATATTGTAAGTTTTCACTAGGTAAGCTAGTTATGGATATGCCAAATAGTTCTTGTGGAGAGACTTCTAATGATTCTTCCCTTGCTTGTATCCTGGACCCACATAGCAATGCCACAGCAGTTCACCTGTACTGAAATTTTGAGATTCCTTGCCTTCAGTTATATCAAAAGAAAATTATATTTGTCTAACTCCATTGCTCTCAAATGTAACCTGTTTTTATGCTCAAACTTATTGAAACATGAGTTCACAAAAAAGCAATATCAAAACAAACAACTATCATAGTTTTCCATCATAAATCTGTCTGGTTAAAAATAGACAAGACTTTTTTTTTTTTTAAGACAGAATATTGCTCTGTCACCCAGGCTGGAGTACAGTGGCACCATCTTGGCTCACTGCGACCTCCACTTCCCAGGTTCAAGCAATTCTCCTGCCTCAGCCTCCCAAGTAGCTCTGACTATAGGCATGCACCACCACACCCAGCTAATTTTTGTATTTTTAGTAGAGATGGGTTTTCACCATGTTGGCCAGGCTGTTCTCCAACTCCTAACCTTAGATGATCCACCTGTCTTGACCTCCCAAAGTGCTGGAATTACAGGCATGAGTCACCATGCCTGGCTGACAAGACACTTCTTGAAAGCATAACTGTTTATGTCATAGAACTGCTTCTATATTTGACCCCATGTAATAAAAGTCTAGAATATGTATTGCTTTTTCCCGCTAAAAATATAAGAGGAGGTATCACTGTCCCCCTAAGTTATGATTTTGGTCTAGCAATATGTTGAAGAGAGTTAAGTTCAGTGATGTAAATTGTATACATTTTGTGACCAACAATGTTTTCATTCTAAATCATTATCGATACAGTTCATTGCTAGAAGCATTTCTATCATTCAAGTGAATTTTTGTAATACTGGGATTAGAATACAGAGAAAACAGCAGTAACTTTAAGGACTCAAATGTCTCATGAAGTTCTTTTTCTTTCTTTTTTTTTCTTTTTTTTCTTTTTTTTTTTTTAGAGTGTCTTGTAGTAGAGAGCCTCCAATATTTTGAAAGATTTATGTTTTGGTAGCTTATTTTATTACTCTACAGCTCCATCCACCCATCACACACACACGTGTGTGTGTGTGTGTGTGTGTGTGTGTGTGTGTGTGTGTGTGTGTGTGGAGGAAGAGAGAATTTGTTTAAAGGAATGAGGTCATGTGATTATGAAGGATGGCAAGTCCAAAATCTGTAGCATAAGCCCACATGCTAGAGAGTTAGCATGAAATCTTGATCACAAAGACAGTCTGGAGGCAGAATTTCCTCTTCATGAGAGATCTCAGTCTGTTTTTTCTTAAGGTCTTTAAGATAATCAGCTTTACTCAACATCTACTGATTTAAATATTAATCTCATCTAAACAATAACTTCATGTAACTTCCAGACTGGCATTTGACCAAATATCTGGGCAATGTGGACTACTAAAGTTGACACAAAGTTAATAATCGCATACTCCCTTACATTAATGAGTAGAAACATCTCAAAAAAGGAAAACTGAGTATATATAATGTAGATAAAGGCCAAGTTACTGCTGATCAATAAGCCAAAGGTAATTCACAGAAAATAATTTGCCAGATAACCAATTTGGTAAATTAGCAAAAACAACTGTTAAATTATTTTTATAAGTTTACAACACATTATGTGGCATGATTTTACAATATTTGTAGAATGCTATGAAGTTTATTGAAGAGTTTTATTTTGTATTTATAGTAGTATATTAATAAACATTTTATTGGTTTTAAATAAAGGGTAGAAAGTAGTTTATTCTCATAAATATACTGAATACTCAAAGTAGCATGCTCTAAATTAACAACATTTTAGCATTTCATATAATAATATATCTATTAATCTTGATTCCTTTCAAATAATATGTAGTTGCTGTTTTGTCAACTACTTTATACTTTCAAAATTATTTTCATCAGTTCTTAAGAATCATACTAACTGTACCATACCGTTTTGATTACTATAGCTTTGTAATATAGTTTAAAGCCATTTATTTTTAACGTCTAGTTAATTGTATCTAAGATTTAATATGTGATATAGTTGATCTTGTTCCACAGTACATACCTTACTCTAACAATATTTTAGAAGGGTCAACTGTTTTCTTTTTTCTTCAAATATTGTACTTGTGTTAACCTATCACATTTGTTATGCTAATTGTATCATTTATTTAGATTTTTTCTTCCTGGCATTCTCACTTTTTGCTTTTTCTTTTCCTTTTGTGAGACCCCATGCTTTCAGGATAATTTTTTTCCACATAAGAAAATTGCTCCTTATTTTAAAATTTTATTTTATTACTAACTACAAAATATACTTATTTGAATGAAAAACATATTTTTCAAAGTTTAAATTGTCTTAGAATCTCTATTTACATAAAAGCATGAACAATAAAAAATATGTAGGTACATGGAAAGAGGTAACTAAACATAACAAAAACTTTCAAATTGTCTTTTGATAAGTGGATTTATAGTTTTTTGGTTTAGAACTCATCACATACTTAAAGAAGTACAAATAATGTTTATTTAATTTTCAAAAGGCTTTCAAAAAATATGTAGGTACATGGAAAGAGGTAACTAAACATAACAAAAACTTTCAAATTGTCTTTTGATAAGTGGATTTATAGTTTTTTGGTTTAGAACTCATCACATACTTAAAGAAGTACAAATAATGTTTATTTAATTTTCATGAAGGCTTCAAAAATCTTACAAAGACCTTTAGAACACCTAGATTTCCAACTTTCCCAACACCGTTTATTAAAGAAACTATTCTTTCCCAATTTTGTATTCTATGCATCCTTGTCAAAAACTAGTTAACTGCATGTGTGTGGGTTTATTTCAGGGGTCTTTATTCTGTTCCATTGATATATGTGTCTGCATTTATGCCACCACCATGCTCTTTTGATTACTGTAGCTTTGTAATATACTTTAAAGCCCGGAAGTGTGATGTCTTCAGCTTCTTTCCCCTTTCTTAAAATTGCTTCGGCTATTGGAGGTTTTTTGTGAATCCATATGAAATTTTAGAAGTTTTTCTATTTCTGTGAAAAATGACATTGGAATTTTGATTGATTCAATTTGCAAACTTCTGTGAATTGTATGAATATTTTAGTGATATTAATTATTCCAACCCATGAACACCGTATATCTTTCCAATGATTTATTTATTCCACAATTTATTTCATCAGTGTTTTATAGTATCAGTGTACAGATCTTTTACTTCCTTGGTTACGTTTATTCTTAAGTTACTGTATTTTTTTACACTATTGTAAATGGAATTATTTTCTAAATATTTATTTCTGATAATTTATTGTGAGTTTGTTAAAAAAAAACCAACAACTGATTTTTGTATATAATTTTCTATCCTGCAAATATACCAAATATATTTATTAAATATAGTACTTTTTTAGTGGAGTCTTTACAGTGTTCTATATATGTGATCATGTCATTTGCAAGCAGGGACAACTTTCCTTTTAATTTGGATGTCTTTTTTTTTCTTGTATAGTTTATCTGGCTAGCAATTCCAGCATATATTGAACAGAAGTGACAAGAGTGGGCATCTTTACCTTGTTTCTGATCTTAGATAAAATGCTTTCAGTTTCTAAACACTGAATATGACAGTAGCTTGGGCTTGTCATATACAGCCTTTATTGTGCTGAGGTACACTCCTTCTATAAATAATTTGTGGAGCATTTTTAAGATGAAAGAGTGTTTAATTTTGTGAAATGATTCTTCTACATCTATCAAGATGATCATATGCTTTTCATCTTTCATTCTATTAATTTGATATATCACAGTTATTGATTTGCTTGAAAGATCCTTTTATCCTAGAGATTAATCACACTTAGTTATGGTGTGTGATCCTTTAAACATGCTCTGAAATTTTGTTATTTGGTTCAAGAATTTCCTATCTATGTTCATAGGGATATAGGCTGTAATTTTTTCTTCTTGTACTGCCCTTGCCTGACTTTGCTATCAGGAAGTTATTGGCCTTGTGAAGTGAGTTTGGAATCTAATCTTCAGTTTTCTCGGAATAGTTACAGAAGGACTGCAGTGAAATCTTCTGATGTTTTATATAATTTATCAGTGAAACCATTTGGTCTTTGACATTTCTTTGCTGGGAAGTTTTTGATTATTGATGACCTCTTACTTGTTACTAGTGTATTCAGATTTACTGTTCTTCATAATTCAGTCATGATAGGTTGTTTATTTCTAGGAATTTATCAGTTTCTTCTAGGTTATCCAACTCGTTGGCATGTAATTTTTCACAATAGCCTCTTCTAAATGACCCATATCTTACACCATATAAAAAATCAACTAGAAGTGAATTAAAGTCTTAAATATAAAACTTGAAACCATAAAAATTCTAAAAGAAAACTAATGAAAAACCTTGATATTTGTCTTGGCAATAATTTATTAGATATGACACCAAAGTCCCTGGCAAGAAAAGCAAAAGTAAAGATTACTTTTAATTTACTTTAAAAAGTAATCAACAAAATGAAAAGGCAATCTAAAGAAAGTAAGAAAAATTTGGAAGGCATGTATCTGGTAAAGGGTTAATATTCAAAATATATAAAGAACTTCTACAATTCAGTGGCCAAAACCTTAAATAACTCAATTTTAAAACTGGACAAAGGATCTGAATATATATTTCTCAAAACCAAAACCAAAACCATACAAATGGTTAACAGTGATAAGAAAAGATGCTCAACATCACAAATCATTAGGGGAATGCAAAACAAAAACACAATAAGCTATCATCTCATAACTACTAGGTTGGCATATATATATTTTTAAAAAGGTAGCAAGTTTGGATGTGGAGAAAAGGGAATCCTGGTATACTACTTGTAGGAATGTACATTGCTGCAGCCATCTTGGAAAAATAGTATGGAACTTCCTCATACAATTAAAAATAGAATTACAACTTACCATGAATGAATTAAGAAGAAAAGAAAATCTGAATAGACTAATAACAAGTAAGATGTCATCAATAGTCAAAAGCCTCTCAGCAAATAAACATCAAGGACCACGTGGCTGCACTGGTGAATTCTATCAAACATTAGAAAAACTAGCTCCAATCCCTCTCAAATTCTTCCAAAAAATATTGAAGATAAGATTTATGACCCATTAATACCACTTACGGGCATTTATCCCAGAGAACTGAAGTCAGGGTTTTGAGGAGGTACCTACACTCTTGTTTTTATTGCAGCACTCATTATTCACAATAGTTAAGGTAATAATGGTATGTACGTAAAATGAAATATTATTTAGTCTTGAAATAGAAGGAAATTCTTCCATTTGCAACAATATGGATGAACCTGGAAGACATTATGCTAAGTGAAACAAGCCAGACAAAAAAAGTAACAACAATAACAATAATAATAGGACCAGAGGATACTCTGAAAGGTGATGGATATGTCTATATAACCTTGTTGGTGAAGGTTTCACAGGTGTAGACTAATTTCAAATACATCTAGTTGTATACATCAAATATGTACAACTTTTTCCATATCAAACATACCTCAATAAAATATTATTTGTTTGTTTGTTTGTTTGTTCAAGGAAAAGATCTTTAGAGTAAATATTCTGGAAGACGTTAGTGTTGATTGGAAATAGACAATGTTGGCCACAAACATGGAAAATTATTTCCTGTAATTTTTAGTAATTTAATTTGTCTTAGTATATTAGTGTAAGAAACCAATTCTGCAAGAAAAGTCGCCAGTTATCAAAGGGAATTGGGGCAGTCTTAAGGACAGAAGAAAAGCCCAAGGAGTCAATTATTTCCCAGATCTCCCTATGCCTTTGTTATCTTAAAGATAACATTAAATGTTATCGTTGTTTCTTGTCTTAAGAGATTACATTTCTCTGGTGATTGTTATATTCCAATTACTGTTCTAAGCTTTTTATATGTATTCTTTATTTAATCTCAAATTTGGAAGTCAGATACTATTATGATTCCCTTTTACCAGAGGGGAAAAGAGGTAGAGAAGGTTTAGGTAATTACCTGATAGGTAACACAGCTCTATGTGATGGAGGTGGGATTTCACATGCTCAGAGGGTTGTAGAGCTGAGCACTTAATCTGACACACTCTGCTTGTGTTAGGCAGGACAACCCCACCCCCCAGACAAATATATCCACACTCTTATTCCTCCAAAACTATGAATACGTTTACTTCAAATGGCAAAGGAAACTTTGTTGATATGCTTACATTAATAATTTTTGGATAAGGAGGTAATTCTAGATTACATGCGTGGGCCCAGTGAATGACAAGGAGATTTGACAAAGGAAGAAGGGATCCAGAAATGCCACTGCTGGTAGTGGGCCATGGGCCAAGGGATTGAGGTGATCTCTAGACCCTGGGAAAGACAAAGAATGTATTCTCCCCTTAACATCTGCAGAAGGAAGGAATCCTCCCAAAACTTTTATTTTTGCTCAGTGAACTTCATTTGGCCTTCTGTCCTCCAGAACAGTAAGAATAAATTTGTGTTGTTTTTAACCCATTATGTTTGTACTAATTTGTTACAGCAGCAATAAGAAACTAACACAATTTTTTGAACCCATTTTTTTTTTCTTTCACTCAAATACCTCTACTTTTTAAGTGGATCACATTTCCCAAGAAAATCTTGGTCACATTCAGATGCCCAAGAAAAGACATCTGTGTAGTTGTATTGGTTATTTTTTCTTGGGGGTGGAATTATTGTCCAGGCAATCTCAGAAAACTCTATCTGACCTACAAATTTCTGCCTATAACCTGAGCTTTAATCCCTGGTCTGTTCATTCAGGTATGGAAGACTCACGAGAACCCGGGTTTTTTGTGTGTTTAGTGATGAGGGTGGCATGGAAGTTACTTGGAGCTTCATAGGTTTACTTCTAGGGTACTATTATTGTTGGTGTTTTTCATTTCAAACCAGTTGTCTATTTACTGTAACCAAAATCTTTTTGCACCTCACATCCATTGCTCTTGGTGTGCGTGATTATAAAAATTTCAGTATGTGTCCCGTGTCATTTGACAACTGTACACTTGCTGTGCTTCATTAACTTCTATGTGAATAAGGTTACATAATAATAGGTGATTTTTAATTGTTGTGACAGCTTTGAACTTCATTCTAATGAAATATAATGGGTTATGAAAGGCATTCTCTTTCCTCTTAATCTAGTGGTTATTATCACAGACTCTGGTGTCAGACTGCATAGATTTGAATATTGGCTCCCAAATGGTTGGGAAGGCTTATTGTCCTTGATTCTCTCAGTTTCCTCAGCTATAAAATATGGATGATAATAGTACCCACCACATAAGATTATGGTAAAAACTAAATATCTTAATGCATTTAAAGTGCTCAGAACAATATCTAGCACAAAGTGCTTAGTAATTATTAGCAGCTATTATTACTAAGCATCTTAAAATTACTTCAGATTTAACATTTCTTTGGAAAGAAATTGGTCCTGTTGAATTTGTTTTTATATATTGCAGAGCATGAATGCAGTATGCTCTTTATAATTTTAGAATGGAGCTCTTTATTTTTTCTGCTGTAGATATTCTTTGTATGTATTTGAAAGTGCTCCTTGTTATTAACATTAAAGTTCAGTAAAAAGGCAAAGGGCTGGATCAGCATTAGGAATAGGCCTCTATGATGTCTATTAAACGTATTTGTCCCCACCTGGCTGCCATGAAGCCTGTGTTTAGAATCCACAGCTCTATAATCTAAGGAGCAATGATTTATGATGTTGTTTATTTTCTCTTTAGAAATTTAAGTTTCTGAACAATGAATGGCTTTAAGGAGAAGTGCTTCCTCAGTATTCACAAAGGCTGACCAGGAGGGGATAGATCTTTATTATGACATATGTTTGTAAGACAGGCGTTGTCAACAGAACAGCAGGGTCCTTGACATGATTATTACTTTTGCTAGAATTAAGGCTTCCCAATATACAAATCTCAGGAAACAGCTGCCTTTTATCCTCCTCTTAACTACATGATGGGGTAGTCTATTTTCAGCAGCAAACTTTTTAGTCAGATTTCACACAGAGCACATTGATTATCTCCAATGATATTCCTGAGACATTTCCATGGAGACACTGGTACTTTCAAATTTGCTCTTGACTAGAGATTTTAAGAGCTTTGTTGTCTTACAAACTTAGTAAGTTAGTAGCCTTTTCACTTTGGGAAATTCTTGTAAATCTTTGGCTGTTTTGCCAAATTTAAAATGGGCATGGTGTCCCACTTCTATTGTTTTATTTGGCCATCGTGGGAATAAATAAGATGCTTGCAAAGGAATATTAAGGAATATTCCTTTTAAATATACTAAGCATAGGTAATATATTGTTTTTACTTTTGTGTTACATTCGCCCCTAAAGAGCTCTCGAAAGCACATGGTAAGATGAAAGTTTCAGGTAATATATACATTTCCAATGAACTTTTTTTAAAATTAAACTTTTCATTTTGAGATAATTGTGGATTCACATATAGTTATAAGAAACGATATAGAGAAATGCAATACATTCCTTACCCAGTTTCCTAATGAGAACATCTTACAAATCTAGAGTTTACTATCATAATTAGGATATTGAAGGAGATAGGGTCAACTTACAATATACTGCTTCTTGACCTGTGGTGGGGTTATGTCCTTATAAGCCTATCATCAATTGAAAATATAAGAAATCCAAAATGCACTTAATGCATTTAACCTACCAAACATAGCTTAGCCAAACCTATTTTCAATGTGCTTAAAATTTAACATTAGTCTATAGTTGGGCAAAATCGTCTAACACAAAGTCTGTTTTATAAAGTTATAATAAAGAATTTTGAATCAAAATTCAAAATGTAAAGTATGGCTTCTACAGAATGAGTATCACTTTTGCATTGGAAAATTTTAAAAATCGTAAATGGAACCATTGTAACTCAGAGCCATCTGCATAAGGATATATATACATAGACAAAATGTATCTACCAAACATTTCCATCATCACGAGGATTTATCAAGTTGCCCTTCTATAGCCACATCTCCTTTCTCCTACCACACACCCTCTTTAAACCTTAGCAACCACTAATATGTTCTATAGTTCTATAATATTTTCATTTCAAGAATATTACATAAATAGAATAAAACAAGGTAACTTTGAGAGATTACTTTTTTTCACTTAGCATAATTCTCAGGACATTCATCCAGGTTTCTGTGTGCATCAATAGTTTATTCCTTTTCTGTTACCCAGTGGTACTTCATGGTATGGTTTTATCATAGTGCAATCACTCAGCTACTGAAGGATATCTTAAGTTGTGTCCTGTTTTGGCTATTATGAATAACTCTGCTATAAACATTCATGCATAATTTTTTTTTTGGAACATGAGTTTTAATTTTCTGGGTTAGATGCCTGGGAGTGCAGTTGCTTGATGGTATAGTAGTTGCATGTGTAGCTTTTAAACAAACTGGCAAACTTTTCCAGCATAACGGTACCATTTTATATCACCCTCAGCAATGCATGAGTGATCCAGCATCTCTGCATCCTCACCAGAATCTTGTGATGTCACGATTTTTTATTTTAAACAATTACTATATGTGTAGTGAAATCCCATTTTTGTTTCAGTTCACAGTTTCTTTTTAAAAATTAATTAGTTTATTTTTTATTTTACCTTAAGTTCAGTGATATATGTGCAGAACCTGCAGGTTTGTTACATAGTTATGCCTGTGCCATGTGGGTTTGCTTCACCTATTTGTCCATTCCCTAATTTCCCTCTCCTCCCGCAACAGGTCCTGGTGTATGCTCTCTTCCCTGTGTACATGTATTCTCATTCTTCAACTCCCACTTGAGAATCAGAACTATGTGGTGTTTGGCTTTCCGTTCCTGTATTAGTTTGCTGAGGATGAAGTGTCCAGTTTTATCCATATCCATGTAAAGCACATGTTCTCATTATTTTTTATGGCTGCATAGTATTCCATGGTGTATATGTACCATATTTCTTTCTACAGTCTATTATTGATACACATTTGGGTTGGTTCCATGGCTTTGCTATTGTAATTCATTTTGCAATAAACATATGTGTGCATGTGTCTTTATAGTAGAATGATTTACATTCCTTTGGGTATACACTCAGTAATGGGATTGCTGGGACAAATGTTATTTCTGGTTCTAGATTCTTGGTAAATCATCATGGTGGATAAGTTTTTTGATTTGCTGCTGGATCCAGTTTGGCATTATTTTATTGAGGATTTTTGCATTGATGCTCATCACAGATGTTGGCCTGAAGTTTTCTTTCGTTGTTTTATCACTGCAAGGTTTTGGTATCAGGATGATGCTGGCTTTATAAGGTGAATTAAGGAGAAGTCTCTGCTTTTCAACTGTTTGGAATAGTTCCAGAAGAAATGGTACCAGCTTCTCTTTGTAGTTCTGGTGGAATTTGGCTATGAATCTGTCTGGTCCTGGGCTTTTTTTGATTGGAAAACTATTAATTACTGCCTCAATTTCATAACTTATTATGGGCTTATTCTGAGATTCAACTTCTTTCTGGTTTAGTTGTGGGAAGGTGTATGTGCCCATGAATGTATCCATTTCCTCTAGATTTGCTCATTTATTTGTATAGAGGTGTTTATAGTATTCTGTGATGGTAGTTTGTGTTTCTCTGATATCCTTTTTTCTACTTGGTCAATTCAGCTATTGCTACTGAATCACAAATTTCTTGTGCTGTGTTTTTCAGCTTCATCAGGTCATTTATATTCTTCTCCAAATGGTTATTATAGTTAGCAGCTCCTCTAACCTTTTATCAAGGTTCTTAGCATCTTTGCATTGGGTTAGAACATGTTTCTTTAGCTTCGAAGGGTTTTTTATTACCCACCTTCTAAAGCCACGTCTGTCATTTCGTCCATCTCATTCTCTGTCCAGTTCCGCTACCTTGCTGGAGAGGCATTGCACTCATTTGGAGAAGAGGCACTCTGGTTTTTTGGGTTTTCAGCGTGTTTTCATTGATTCTTATTTTCTTGAGTTTGTCTAGTTTCAGTCTTTGAGGTTGCTGACCCTTGGACGGGGTCTTTGTGGGGATTTTTTGCTGTTGTTGCTGCTTTCTGTTTGCTTTTCTTTCGATGGTCAGGTCCTTCTTCTATAGGGCTGCTGTGGTTTGCAGGGTGTTCGCTTCAGGCCCTATTCATCTGGTTTGCTTCCACACCTGCAGATGTCACTCAAGGAGGCTGGAGAACAGAGAACAGCAGGGATGGGTCGCTGATACTCCTTCTAGGATCTCTAATCTCTGACTTCTGGGGTCTGACCTTGAGGGTCACCAACCTGATGTAAGTAGGATTGCTCTTGTATAGTGTGTCTAACAACCCCTGTTGGAGGGTGTCACCCAGTTGGGTGGCACAGGGAACGGGACTCATTTAATGAAGCACTATGACTGTTTGTTGGTGGAGGGGGTGTGCTTCGCTGGGGGTAAACCCACTCATCTGGGCTGTCCAGATTCCTCAGAACTACCAGGAGGAAAAGCTAAGTCTGCTGGTCCACAGAGACTGAGGCTGTCCCTCCTGCTAGGGACTCAGGCCCAGGGAGATCTGGGTTCTGTTGCTGAGCCTCAGGGTCAGGCCTGAAGTGGCACTCCGGCCACAATTTACCACAGCTGGTGTGTTGGGTTGTGGGGGATACCTCTGGGAGCAAGCTGGATAGCCTCCCTGGGTCCAGCAGGGGAAATGCATGACCTAGAGCTATAGAGATGGATGCCACCCTTCCCCCACCCAGGGAGCTTAGCCTGTTAGTTGTGAGTTCCAGTGCTAGCTGCTACCCCTCCCCCAGGGAGCTCAAACAGCTTAGATAGCAGGTGGCTGCAGCTGTACTGGTGGTCGCTCCTCCCTTCAGGAACTCAGCAGGCTTAAGCAGATTTTAGCTGAGAAGCTGTTGAGAATATGCATGGCTCTGGGCTTGGAACCCTAGGCCCTGGTAGCATGGGTTTGCGAGTGAGATCTTCTGATTCAAGGGTTGCATGGTCCCATGGAGAAAAGTAGTTTCCCCAGCTGGGTAGCACACTCACTCACCACCTCCCTTGGCTTGTGGGTGGGGCCAACCCTACCCCCTCTGGCTCTCAGGTGGGCTGCTGAATCACACTCTTCTTCCTTCTGTGGATCATACCTGCCACCTTGTCAGTTCTGATGAGATAACGCTGATGCCTTGGTTGCTGGTGCAGGATTCACACAATAATTATGATTCTTTTTGATGAAAGCCTCCGATCATGGTTGATTCCAGTCAACCATCTTGGCACTGCCCCAGTTAGCAGGTTTTTTAACAGCTAATGATGTTGAACTTTTTAACAAGGGCTTCATTGCCATCTGCTTTTCCTCTTCAGTGAAATAGCTTTCATGTCTTTTGCCCACTTTTCTATCGGATTGCTTATATTTTTAACTGTTAAGTTTTGAGAAGTCTTTTCATTTTCTAGACACTAGTTTCAGATATGTGGTTTGTAAATTTTAAAAAAATTACGTCTTACTAGGCATAGTGGCTCATGCCTACAATCCAAGCACTTTTCAAGGCCAAGGTGGGAAGATTGCTCGAAGCCAGTAATTTGAGACTAGCCTGGGCACCATGGTGAGAACTTGTCTCTACAAAAATTTTTTTTTAAATTAGCCAGGCATCGTGGTGGGTGCCTGTAGTCTCACACTTGGAATGCTGGGTGGGAAGGTTGCTTGAGCCTTGGAGGCTGAGGTTATAGTGAGCCATGATTATATCACTGCACTCTAGCCTGGGTGACAGAAACAGAAAGAGACATTGTCTCAAATGTGTGTGTGTGTGCTCTCTGGGCACTTGAAACTAATGGGCCTTTTGCTGTTTTTCATTGAAGTGTATACACATATATAATACATATATATATATTTTTCTCTATATATTTTTCTATATGTAAATGTTTATCATCAATATCTGTATCTGTATCTATATCTTATCTTTTCATCCTCTTTCAGAAGTTTTTTTGCAGAATAAAGCATTTTAGACTTAAATCTAATTTATCATATTTTTCTTTTATTGATTTGACTTTTGATATTAAATCTGGCATTCTGTAGCCTTACATTCTGAAGGTTTTCTTATTCTTTTCCCCCAGAAAGCTTGTGGTTTTATACTTAAGTGCAGGATACATTTTGAGTTAATTTTTTCTAAGTTGTAAACCTTAGTTTAAGTTTCTTCCTTTTTGTTTATTGTTTTTTTAAATTTTTTTTATTGCGTTTTAGGTTTTGGGGTACATGTGCAGAACATGCAAGATAGTTGCGTAGGTACACACATGGCAGTGTGTTTTGCTGCTTTCCGCCCCTTCACCCACATTTGGCATTTCTCCCCATGCTATCCCTCCCCAGCTCCCCCCCCCCCGGCTGTCCCTCCCCTATTCCCCCCAATAGACCCCAGTGTGTAGTACTCCCTTCCCTGTGTCCATGTGTTCTCATTGTTCATCACCTGCCTATGAGTGAGAATATGCGGTATTTCATTTTCTGTTCTTGTGTCAGTTTGCTGAGAATGATGTTCTCCAGATTCATCCATGTCCCTACAAAGGACACGAACTCGTCGCTTTTGATGGCTGCATAATATTCCATGGTGTATGTGTGCCACATTTTTCCAGTCCAGTCTATCATCGATGGGCATTTGGGTTGGTTCCAGGTCTTTGCTATTGTAAACAGTGCTGCAATGAGCATTCGTGTGCATGTCTCCTTATAGTAGAACGATTTATAGTCCTTTGGATATATACCCAGTAATGGGATTGCTGGGTCAAATGGAATTTCTATTTCTAGGTCCTTGAGGAACCGCCACAGTATCTTACACAATGGTTGAACTAATTTACACTCCCACCAGCAATGTAGAAGTGTTCCTATTTCTCCACATCCTCTCCAGCATCTGTTGTCTCCAGATTTTTTAATGATTGCCATTCTAACTGGCGTGAGATGGTATCTCAATGTAGTTTTGATTTGCATCTCTCTAATGACCAGTGATGATGAGCATTTTTTCATATGTTTGTTGGCTTCATGTATGTCTTCTTTTGTAAAGTGTCTGTTCATATCCTTTGCCCATTTTGGGATGGGCTTGTTTGTTTTTTTCTTGTAAATCTGTTTGAGTTCTTTGTAAATTCTGGATATCAGCCCTTTGTCAGATGGGTAAACTGTAAAGATTTTTTCCCATTGTGTTGGTTGCTGATTCACTCTAGTGACTGTTTCTTTTGCCGTGCAAAAGCTGTGGAGTTTGATTAGGTCCCATTTGTCTATTTTTGGCTTTTGCTGCCAATGCTTTTGGTGTTTTGGTCATGAAGTCCTTGCCTACTCCTATGTCCTGAATGGTTTTGCCTAGGTTTTCTTCTAGGGTATTTATGGTGCCAGGTCTTATGGTTAAGTCTTTAATCCATCTGGAGTTAATTTTAGTGTAAGGTGTCAGGAAGGGGTCCAGAATTGCTCTAGTACCATATTTTTAAAAACTCGTTGTTCTTCATTGAATTCTTTTTGCACATTTTTCAAAAATCACTTTGACATATTTGTGCGCATCTATTTCTGACATCACTAGTCTGTCTGTTACTCTGTGTGCGTATCCCTATCTGCTGCTATTGAGAACATGGGTTCTTTTCATTTTATTCTTTTTTTCTCATCAAATGGTTTTAAATACTCTAGTTCCTTTATCTTTCCTTATAAATATTAGAATAATGTTTCCTATATCTGCAAAGAGTCTTACTAGGATTTTTATGGTATTGCATTAAAATTCTATATCAATTTGAGGAGAATAAATATATTTTCTATGTTAAACTTTCCAGTCCACAAACATGGTATATCTGTCAATTCTGTCAATTTACTTAAATCATCTTTGATTTTTTATTCAGCATTTGTTTTTTGTTTTTTTTTTTTGTTTTTTTTTTTTGTTGTTGTTGTTTTTTACAGATTCTCCCTCTGCAGCCCAGGTGGCTGGAATGCAATGGAACAATCTCGGTTCACTGCAACCTCTGCCTTCCGGTCCCAGTTCAAGGAATTCTCCTGTCTCAGCCTCCCGAGTAGCTGGAGAATTCTATAAACAAGTCCTGTGCATGTTTTATTAGATTTATGCCTGAATAGTACATTATTTTTAGAATCATGGGAAATTATACTGTGCTAATTTTATTATACATGGGTTCATTGCTAGTATAACATGATTTTTATTTTTGTATGTTGATCTTGTATTCTACAACGTTTTAGTTACCAGAGTTTTCTTGTTGTTGATTTATTGGGGTTTCCTATGTAAATCATTATGTCATATGCAAATAGAGAGAGTTTTATTTCTTTATTTCAGATATGTATCCCTCCTATTTCCTTTTCTAGTCTTACCACACTAGCTCGCATTTCCAGAGCAGACATTCTGACTCTTTCCTCCATCCCTGCCTCCCTGCCTCACTGCCTTCCTGTCTTCCTGCCTTCCTGCCTTCCTGCCTTCCTTCTTTCTGACAGTCTTCCTCTGTTACCCAGGCTGAAGTGTGCAGTGACACGAACTTGGTTCATTGCAACTTCCGCCTTCCGGGTTCAAGGGATTCTCCTGCCTCACACTCCTGAGTAGCTGGGAGTACAAGCATATACCACCACGACCTGGCCAAGTTTTGTGTTTTTAGTAGAGACGAGGTTTCACCTTGTCAGCCAGGTTGGTCTTGAACTCAGGCAATCTACCTTCCTCGGCCTCCCAAACTGCTAGGATTAATGCACTAGCCTCTGGCCTTTTTCTTGATCTTAGGAGGAAAGAAAGAATCTACAAAGAACTAAAACAGATTTACAAGAAAATAACAAACCCATTCGAAAGTGTGCTCTTCCCTTTCTGACGCCTTTGGTCTTAGAGCCTCAGCTGAATCTTACAGGGTTCCGACCTGCTCTTGATCTTTCCTTCCTAAGCAGCCACCTGACTGATTTTGGACATAAAAATCAATCAAGTAAGCAAATCACTTGTAATAGATCCTTCCTTTAAAGTATACTATCTCTTGGGTCTGCTTCTTTAGTTGAATGCTGCCTCAATTATAAAGAAGCATTTGTCTTTTTTTTTCTTGAGACAGAGTCTCGCTCTGTTGCCCAGGCTGGAGTGCAATGGTGCCATCTCTGCTCACTGTTGTCTCCACCTCCCAGGTTCAAGGATTCTCCTGCCTCAGCTCCCTGAGTAGCTGGGATTACAGGCCTGACTAATTTTTTGTATTTTTAGCAGAGACAGGGGATTTCACTATGTTGACCTGGCTGGTCTCGAACTCCTGACCTCATGATCCACCCGCCTCGGCCTCCCAAAGAGCTGAGATTACAGGTATGAGCCACTTCGCCCGGCCACATTTGTCGTTTATCTGCTGTGAGTAAACTGAAATTGTGCAACTGAGCATTATAATATTATGGACTGTTTTTTGGCCTCTGAGGGCTTTATTTCTTGACCATTTGAAGAACTAGATATTGTGAAGAAAGTAGTTGAAAGAACTCCTGTATATTTTGATTTTAATTCTGCCATAACATGAGATTTTTTTTCTGAGTATCATTGATATAAAACGTTTTGCATTTTTTGTTCTATTTGAATGAGATAATTAATGGAGGCATGAGGTGGCATACACACTGTGTTATTGTCCTGGCACACAGCCTCAGTAATGAAAAACAGCTTCAGCTTCCTTGGTTCTAGAAGCAGGAGCAGGAGAAACAGATTTCTGGAGAATCCTAGAAGCATTTATAGATCCATGTCTTCATTAGTAGAAAATTAACAGCTGACTTTCTTTCACTGACACTCAAATAAATGTGTGACACTTGCAATAAATGACATTCTGTCAGAATTGTTCATATCTTCTTCCTCATGCTATCAAAACATCATTTATTCTAGTGGTTTCTTTGACTCTATCTCATTGCTTTGTACTTATTACAGCAGCAGCCTCTGCCTGCCTGTCACCCTCCTCACTGCTCTGAGTATCAGTGACAGTGAAGGCACCATCCTTCTGCAGCTAGTGAGAGGACTGCTGCAGCCACTGGCACTGGGACCCCATCGTTTTCCTTTGCTGGCCAGAGACCTGGCTCTGCGAGTGTCTGGCTCTAGGTGAACCCTTCGTTAAGCCTGGACTGTCTGCTTCTTACCAGAACCAGAACCCCAGAAACATATATTTCATTTCCACACCCTCAGAGAAGGATCCGCGTAAGCTGGGAAGCAGACTTATGGTGTCTAAATCAAAAAGCTATGTCCCACTGTGAATGGGGAGAGGTACTGAGAAGCCACTGCTGTCCTGCTCTGACACTCCTGTGCCATGTCTGTGTGCTTGGAGCATTCTGGGTCCTGCCTCTCCTCGTAGTCCCCCATCACCATCACTGGGGAATAATAGGCATTTTGAAATGCTACATTTTCTTTCTGTTCTCCTTAACAGAAACAATGAAAAAAAAAAATTAAGAACAGATGGATGTAAAGGAAACCAACCTAAATTATATCGCTATTAGAAAACTTGGAATTCTGCATTTTAGAAATTTTGCAAAAGACAATATGAAAACAAATATTGGAATAAATTTGGGCTGACAGACACTTCTCACTTGCTCAGCTACTAAGGCACATAACTGCTTCCTATTTGAAGCATATGGTTTATGCCTTGAAGGACTATAATATTTCAGCCTCTGCATCCAAGAGTAGAGGAGGCAATCAGGTTCAAAACTCGTTTGATTTGGGGGCATTCAAGTCATTTGTGTAAATTGACTGAGACTTGGAGACACAAAACAGGCGACTGTGTGATGAATTACTGACGAACAAAGCAATAAACCAAAAAATGAATGTTGACAATAAATAAATGAATTCAGAGCCAGGTGTCGGAATGGCTTGTTGTTTATAGAGAAGGCTGAAGCATGCATCCATGTGGCATGATTTTTATTCTTAATGGCCTCCATCACTCTTCCTAGACAAATATATAATATATATATTATATATATAATATATATTATATATTATATATAATATATATTATATATGTATCTAACATATATATTACATATATGTATCTAATATATATATTATATATTTTATATATATAATATATATATATATTATATATATATGTGTGTGTGTGTGTGTGTGTGTGTGTATCTCCACATAGATTAAAACAAATGTGACACAATATAGATCATGGTATCTGTGACACAAAAAGAGCTGTGATCATTTTCCTGAATGAACTCTGTGCTATAAGTGAGTTTTCAATAAGGAAAAAATGCCTTTGAGTAAAAGAACAGGTAGAGAGCAAGAAAAATCCTTTGCATAAAACTTTAGAAATACAACTTTATTGTGAAGCCACAATTGTGTGACTATTTGCTTGTGGAGGTGCATTTTTATTCGAAAGCTCAATGATTTATGTATATAACTTCTTTTTAAAGTTTGCATACATGTTTTTGTCTATGTCACTGAATTTCCTGAGGATTTGTCTTCTGTAGGGTTTATTTTGACTTACCTTACTCTATTTTATTGCTAGCATTTGAGAACCACTAGATTGTGTTACTTCACTTAAAATTTCTTTGGTGTTTTATGTTAGTGTTGGCCAACATGGACCATATGCAGAGGAGAAAGGTTATGAGGGTGATTCATTTGTTTATTTATGTGTTCAATAAATATTTATATTGTATGCCAGACACTGTGCTATGGACTGGAGCAATGGCAGTGGTCATGGTAGATTATGGGACTGTTCTCTTTGAGTCTGAAATTTACTTGAAAGTCTAGAAAGGCATAGATCTACTTAAAATTTGGATTTATGCTCTGAGTTTAAAACACATGATGATCAGTAGGGAAACATCATCATCCTTAACACATAGGAAGATTCTAAAAAGAGTACTTTAAATATATTATAGTACTAAATGTGCCTTCTGTTTTGAATTGTAAGAGGAGATGTGAATTCTAAAATGTCATTAGCATTCAGAAAGCCTAAGAAGTAATATTATAAATGTTTGTTTTGTAGATAAATTAGTAGGCAAAAAATAAAAACATTTACTATCAATTACATGTATACTTTTCATAATTGGGTGTTGAGAAAAATTTTAATGTACTTTGCATTGGCTGTTATTAAAGTTTTATAAACTTACCAGTATGGAGGTTTCATTAATCTCTGACACAACCATTTTTTTTGTTAACAAGATCTGACCTTCTAATTCTATTAGAACTTAGTATAAACAGGGTCCACAAAAAATATTTCTTCCTCCTGACAAACAAAACAAGTGGTGGAGTGTACTGTACTCTTGCAAATTCAGAGGAGACACAGATAATCAGCACATTTACAACCGCCCGGTAGCAAGGCTGAAATTATCCACATTCCTATTAGGCTAAAATATAATGAGAAGTGGTGGATAACTTCACAGTCATACTCCCATAGTCACTGTGGAGGAAATAATACCTCTTGCTAAAGTAATGAGGGAAACAGAATAGACTCTTTTTCACAAGCTGTATCTTTTTTTTTTAAATTTTATTTGCCTTCACATAATGAGAAGAGACAGAGAATGACTTGCTTTGCTTCAATTTGCTACTGCAGCTGCTTCCAAGCAATACAAATGCACGTTGCCTCTCTTCTACTTAAATCTCTTAGAGTCTAGGAAATATTCTAGGACATGTTAAATGGTTTGTATTCTACCCTCTTCAATCTCTTCTGTCTTTCTTGTCTGCATATATGCAGTGGTTAACCAATCAAGCAAGCAAATTAAAAACAAAATGAAAGAAAATAAAACATTGAATTTAAATGGCCCCTTATTTTGAAAATAAGCTAACAAATGCATAAAAAATGATATATTTGCCTTTTCAATTTAGTCTTTTGAACAAATTTTTAATCATTTGTATGAAAAAGAATTATGTGCATTAGATCATGAATTGAGCATGAAGACCGTCAGAAAACTCTAAGAAATACCTAAAAACAATGATTTCCTGAGAGCTAAGAATTTAAATATACTTGGGAAAGTGGAGAAAGAAAAAAATCAAGGAATTCCATTGAATATTTTAAAAATATATCTTTTCAGAGACTATATCTTGAAATATTTTTGACCTTTTCTTTCATTTTGAATTTGAAAACAAGAAGGCAGAGTCAAATTTGAGGCAGAGTTATAGCAATGATACTGACATTTAGGGTTACACTTCTTCAAAGTCAAGAGTGTTAGCCAGCTAAGGCTGAGATGCTTTTAATTCGCATCCTGGAGATTTTCTGACTGTATCTTCCAATGTGTATGGGGCTTGTGTTATGGACTAAATGTTTTTGTCTCTTTAGCATTTATATGTGGAATCCTTAAAACCTAATGTGACTATATTTAAAGACACGGCTTATGAGGAGGTATTATGATTAAATGAAGTCAGAAGTGTGAGGCCCTAATCTGATAGGACTGGTGTCCTTACAGGAGGAGGAAGAGACATAAGAAATATCTACAGTCACAGAGACAGTGGCTGTCTCTAAGCCAGGAAGAGAGGTCTCAGGATAAACCAATCATGAGGATAGGTTGATCTCAAACTTCCAGCTTCCGGTACTATGAGGAAATAAATGTCTGTTGTTTAAGCTCCCCAGTCTGTGATTTTCTTTTCTTTTT
Source organism: Saguinus oedipus (assembly GCA_031835075.1). Lineage (NCBI taxonomy): Eukaryota > Metazoa > Chordata > Mammalia > Primates > Cebidae > Saguinus > Saguinus oedipus. The sequence goes on from CM063171.1 coordinate 14,513,251, forward strand.
TTTTAGAAAGAAAGAAAGAAAAAGGAATGAAGAAAAGGGAAAAAGAGGAAGAGGAGGAGGGAGAAAGAACGGGAGTATTGCTTAATTGCCCAGGCTAGAATGCAGTCTAAAAATGGGTATTGAAAACGTCCCTTATACCATCAATTGTGCTTAATAATGGCCAACCAATATTTCATTTAAACCTGTGAATAGCTGTGATGTGGTACTGATAAGAGTGCATATCTTGTGTGTTTAAAGTGGAGAGTTCCATAAATTTTTCTTAAGTTTACTTGTTCCGGATCTGAGTTCAAGTCCTGGATATCCTTGTTAATTTTCTGTCTCATTGATCTATCTAATATTGATGTTGAAATCTCCCACTACTACTGTGTGGGAGTCCAAGTCTCTTTACACGTCTTATGTATCCTGTATTGGGTGCGTACACATCCAGGATCATCAGCTCTTCTTGTTGCGTTGATCCTTTTACCATTATGTCCTCTTTTGACCTTTGTTGCTTTAAAATCCATTCCATCAGAGGCGAGAATTGCAACCTCCACTTTTTATTTATTTATTTATTTTTGCTTTCCATTTGGTTGACAAATCTTTCTCTATCCCTTTGTTTTGACTCTTTTTGTATCCTTGCATGTAAGATGGGTCTGGATGCAGCATACCGATGGGTTTTGGCTGTATCTTTTGATTGGGGGATTTAGTCAATTTAAATTTAAGATTATTGCCATTTGATGTTAGCTGGCTATTTTGCCCATTAGTTGATATAAATTCTTTATTATGTTGATACTCTTTACTTTTTGGTATATTTTTAGAAAGGATAATACTGGTTGTTTATGTATGCTTCTTTCAGAAGCTCTTGTAAAGCAGGCCTGGTGGTAATGAAATCTCTGAGTACTTGCTTATTCACAAAAGATTTTATTTTTCCTTCGATTATAAAGCTTAGTTTGGCTGGATGTGAAATTCTGGGTTGAAAGTTCTTTTCTTTAAGGATGTTAAATATTGGCTCCCACTCTCTTCTGGCTTGTAGGGTTTCTGCTGAGAGATCTGCTGTGAGTCTGACAGGCTTCCCATTGTGGGTAACCTGACCTTTCTCTCTGGCTGCCCTTAGTATTTTCTCCTTCATTTCAACCCTGGTGAATCTAATGATTCTTGGGGTTGCTCTTCTTGAGGAATATCTTTGTGATGTTCTCTGTATTAACCGGGGTTGAATATTGTCCTGCCTTACTAGGTTGGGAAAGTTTTCCTGAATAATATCCTGAAGAGTATTTTCCAGCTTGGATTCATTCTCTTTGTCGCATTCAGGTACACCTATCAAATGTAAATTAGGTCTTTTCACATAGTCCCATATTTCTTGGAGGCTTTGCTCATTCCTTTTTATCCTTTTTACTCTATTCTTGTCTTCTCGTTTTATTTCATTAAGTTGGTCTTCGACCTCTGATATCCTTTCTTCTGCTTGATCAATTTGGCTGTTAAAACTTGTGCATACTTCACGAAGTTCTCGTGTTGTATTTTTCAACTCCGTTAATTCACTTATATTCCTCTCTATATTATCTATTCTTGTTAGCATTTCATCAAACCTTTTTTCAAAGTTCTTAGTTTCTTTGCATTGGGTTAGAACAAGTTCCTTCAACTCCCAGAAGTTTCTTATCATCCACCTTCTGAAGCCTGCCTCTGTTAATGGAACACAGTCTTTCTCCATCAGGCCTTGTTCCGTTGCTGATGAGGAACTGTAATGCCCTGTAGAGGGAGAGGCATTCTGATTTTGGGTATTCTCAGCCTTTTTAAGCAGTTTTCTTCCCTTCGTTATAAATGTATCCATCTGTCGTGTTTGTAATTACCACCTTTCTAATTAGGTTTCTGAGTGAATGTCCAATTTATTGATTCACCAGCACCGGAATCTGAGCAACCCACTGCGCCAGCTAAAACAGCAGCATTAAGATTAATGGTGCTTTTCTGACTGCACCAAAAACCGCCATGCCAAGGCGCCAGCAAAACCACTGTGCCGGCCACAAGAGTCGCGGTGGTGACCCATAGGGCTCCTCCGCTGGGAATCTCCCGGTCCGTGAGCAGCAAAAATTCATCTAAAAGTGTGGCATCCTCTCGTTGTCTGTGCTTTCACTGAGAGCCACGATCCCGAGCTGCTAACGATCAGCCATCTTGGATCTCTCTCAATAAATAAATAAAAAGTAGAGGTTGCAATTCTCGCCTCTGATGGAATGGATTTTAAAGCAACAAAGATGAAAAAGAGGACACAATGGTATTTTCTTACAGCATTATTTATTGTAGTAACACCAATGAAGATTTTGATACAGGTGACACATTTTTGTAGGGAAAAAATTCTTTCATTGCATTTAGAGCAAGTACTAGTCACATCTCAAATTGGTAATCTCACATGAACAATTGCAACAATAAGATATTCTAGAAGGTCAAATAAATGAATGGCTATAAAATGATGTGGTAGCCATCTAGGCTAACTGCTATCAAAATCACTCACTTTACATTACTTCTAAATGAAGCAGAAAATAATATTTTTCTAAGTAAGAACAATGTCAATATGATCACATTTTAGACTGCTTTTGTATATTATTATTGAGAATCCCTCAAAATATTAACACACATGCAAATACTAAAAGTAAAAACAAATTGCTATTTGCATTTTAAGCATCTGTAGTTTTATTTACAAAGTTTGAGTGTTCCAGAAAGTTTTACAACAAATTGATTCTTCTTTTGAAATTATGACTTGCTATGTCTAGGTAAAGACCATTTCTAATTCTTTCTGTTTCTATTATGTTACAAAAGTATAGGTAAGTAAATGGTTTTAAATTGGTGTTAAAAATAAATTTATTGGTTTAAAAAAGACTTTTTTTTTGAGACAGTGTCTTGCTCTGTCTCCCAGACTGGAGTGCACCAGCACGATCTCTGCTCACTTCAACCTCTGCCTCCTGGCTTCAAGCGATTCTCCTGCCTTGGCTTCCCAAGTAGCTAGGATTACAGGTACCCACCAACTTGCTGGGCTGCCTTTTGTATTTTTAGTAGAGACGGATTTTGCTGTCTTGGTCAGGCTGGTCTCAAACTCTTAACCTTGTAATGCACCTGCCTTGACCTTGCAAAGTGCTGGGATTACAGGCATGAGCCACCACACCCAACCTAAATATGACCATTTTTAAAAAGACACTGTTAGAAGTTTGACATACTATATAATATATATATATATATATATATATATATATATATGTGTGTGTGTGTGTGTGTGTGTGTGTGTGTGTGTGTGTGTGTATACCACAAATGTATGCACACTTACATGATACATTTATACAAGTAGATTTTTAAAATATGATCTTATTGCATTAAAGAAGCAACATGCTTTTTCATTTCATATTACATCCTGGATATATTTTCTCATCTGAGTAGATATAGATGTGCCCCAAATTTGTAAAGACTGCATAGTATTTTATTATATGTAATAACCAAAAATATAGTTAACATTTCCTCTTTTGATACACAATTGAATTACATCAAATTATAACATTATTGGCTGAAAATATTTCATAAAATTATACCACAATAGCCTAACATTGACATTATCAATTATTTAAGTGTTTACTAATCCAGTAAAACACAAATTTTAATATTACTTTTTAAAAATGGAAATTTAAAATTGTACCTTAACTATTGAAAACAAACATGTTAAAGTCAGATCAAACTGTGGGGCTCCTTCATGCATTTGCCATGAGAAGTTTATAAAGGCACTATAATTTTTTTTTTTTAATTTTTTAAATTTTTATTGCATTATAGGTTTTGGGGTACATGTGCAGAACGTGCAAGATAGTTGCATAGGTACACACATGGCAGTGTGTTTTGCTGCCTTCCTCCCCTTCACCCACACTTGGCATTCATCCCCAGGCTATCCCCTCCAGCCCCCCCCCACTGTCCCTCCCCCATTTCCCCCAACAGTCCCCAGTGTATAGTAGACCGCCTCTCTGTGTCCATGTGTTCTCATTTTTCTCACCCACCTATGAGTGAGTATATGCAGTATTTCTTTTTCTGTTCCTGTGTCAGTTTGCTGAGAATGATGTTCTCCAGATTCATCCATGTCCTTACAAAGGACACAAACTCATCATTTTTGATTGCTGCATAATATTCCATGGTGTATATGTGCCACATTTTCCCAGTCCAGTCTATCAACGATGGGCATTTGGGTTGGTTCCAGGTCTTTGCTATTGTAAACAGTGCTGCAATGAACATTCGTGTGCATGTGTCCTTATAGTAGAACGATTTATAGTCTTTTGGATAGATACCCAGTAATGGGATTGCTGGGTCAAATGGAATTTCTATTTCTAGGTCCCTGAGAAATCGCCACACTGTCTTCCACAATGGTTGAACTAATTTACACTCCCACCAACAGTGTAAGAGTGTTCCTATTTCTCCACATCCTCTCCAGCATCTGCTGTCTCCAGATTTTTTAATGATCGCCATTCTAACTGGTGTGAGATGATATCTCAATGTGGTTTTGATTTGCATCTCTCTAATGACCAATGATGATGAGCACTTTTTCATATGTTTGTTGGCCTCATGTATGTCTTCTTTTGTAAAGTTTCTGTTCATATCCTTTGTCCATTTTTGAATGGGCTTGTTTGTTTTTTTTCTGTAAATCTGTTTGAGTTCTTTGTAAATTCTGGGTATCAGCCCTTTGTCAGATGTGTAAACTGCAAAGATTTTTTTCCATTCTGATGGTTGCCGATTCACTCTAGTGACTGTTTCTTTTGCCGTGCAGAAGCTGTGGAGTTTGATTAGGTCCCATTTGTCTATTTTGGCTTTTGTTGCCAATGCTTTTGGTGTTTTGTTCATGAAGTCCTTGCCTACTCCTATGTCCTGAACAGTTTTGCCTAGATTTTCTTCTAGGGTTTTTATGGTGTCAGGTCTTAGGTTTAAGTCTTTAATCCATCTGGAGTTAATTTTAGTGTAAGGTGTCAGAAAGGGGTCCAGTTTCTGCTTTCTGCACCTGGCTAGCCAGTTTTCCCAACACCATTTATTAAATAGGGAATCCTTTCCCCATTTCCTGTTTTTGTCTGGTTTATCAAAGATTATATGGTTGTAGATACGTTGTGTTGCCTCCGATGCTTCTGTTCTGTTCCATTGGTCTATATCTCTGTTTTGGTACCAGTACCATGCTGTTTTGATTACTGTAGCCTTGTAGTATAGTTTGAAGTCCGGTAGCATGATGCCTCCCGCTGTGTTCTTTTTGCTTAGAATTGACTTGGCTATGCGGGCTCTTTTTTGGTTCCATATGAAATTCATGGTGGTTTTTTCCAGTTCTGTGAAGAAATTCAATGGTAGTTTGATGGGGATAGCATTGAATGTGTAAATTACTTTGGGCAGTATAGCCATTTTCACAATATTGATTATTCCTAACCACGAACATGGAATGTTTCTCCATCTGTTTGTGACCTCTCTTATTTCGTTGAGCAGTTGTTTGTAGTTTTTCTTAAAGAGGTCCCTTACATTCCTAGTGAGTTGTATTCCTAGGTATTTTATTTTCTTTGTAGCAATTGTGAATGGCAGTTCGTTCTTAATTTGGTTCTCTTTAAGTCTGTTATTGGTGTATAGGAATGCTTGTGATTTTTGCACATTGATTTTATATCCTGAGACTTTGCTGAAGTTGCTTATCAGTTTCAGTAGCTTTTGGGCTGAGGTGATGGGGTCTTCTAGGTATACTATCATGTCGTCTGCAAATAGAGACAATTTGGCTTCCACCTTTCCTATTTGAATACCCTTTATTTCTTTTTCTTGCCTGATTGCTCTGGCTAGAACTTCCAGTACTATGTTGAATAGAAGTGGTGAGAGAGGGCATCCTTGTCTAGAAAGGCACTATAATTTTTAAGATCTCATACATCTTATCTGTAACATGGTGATAATATGAATGATGTTGCAATAATTGAATGCATTTATGCAGAAAATATGCTTAGTACAGCGTGAGACACTCATACACTTGAAATATAAATTGAAACCAAACAGCAGTGGTAGTAACAGCAGCTTTATGTCCCTGTTTCATTTTGGAATAACCTTCTTGACTTGTTTCAGTGGCTACTTTTTGGTAAAGTTCTTGTGCATATCCTTCACTCCTGTGCTGTTATTGAGCATAAGTTTTTTCTTATTGAGCTGTGGAGAAGAAGTAAAGCTTTTCATAGGGTGTGCAGGTATCTTTTCGTTTCTTATTGTCATCATAGGTTTATTGGCCTCTTGGGACACTTTTCTCTCTGTAGAGTCCAACTTAGGAGTTTCTTACTGCAGAAACCTACTGAAGAGAGTCTCTGAATCTTAGAATGCTGGTCATCTCTTGGGGGTGTGGTGTCGGTCAAACTGGTGTGGCTGATTCCAGTTGCCTTTACTTGCAATTGCCTAGCCTTGACCCACTGTTTTCTCAGCTCTCGCTGCTTCTAATCTCATGCTATTACTGTAACACATTGTGGTTTTCCATGCCTTCCAGTGTTATTTTAGATTTAATTTAATTTTAATTTTTTTTTTTTGATACAGTGTTACTCTGTTTCCCAGGCTGGAGTGCAGTGGAACCTCTGCAACCTCTGACTCCTGGGTTCAAGCAATTCTCCTGTCTCAGCCTCCTCAGTAGTTTGGACTACAGGTGCACACCACTATGCTCAGCCAATTTTGTATTATTAGTAGAGATGGGGTTTTGCCCTATTGATCGGGCTATTTTGGAACCCCTGACCTCAAGTGATCCACCTGCCTCAGCCTTCCAAAGTGCTAGGATTGCAAGTGTGAGCCACTGTACCCAACTGGATTTAGCTTTTATAAATAGCCTTATCATCAAAGGAATTTTTAAAAAAGAGAATATTAAAAGCAGTTTTTAAATCAGCAATATTTAACTGAAAAATTATTTATTTAAAGTTGTTGTTATTTATTTATAATAACAAAAATAACAACAACAGCAAAAACATAATTTCTAAACCTTTTAGGGCCATGGTCTAAGGTGTTGAAAAATACATCCATGAATAATGCAACAGGAGGATGGATGATTCCATTAAAGTCCAAGCATATTCAGAGGAAATCACGACTGAGAGTCTTCACGGCCAGTGCTCAAATTTGATTTTGAGGTGGATAACCAAAAATAATCGAAGGGATGGATATTTTGAGATGTCTGGAAAAATGGACCCGGTGGGGAAATCTGGTAAAGCAGAAGCTCTGCAGTTTACTTTCTCCTCCTTCCCACCTCTTCTATGCCACCCAGCCTGGACTGGTCCTTGGGAAAAAGGACTGATATATGGCAGCAGTTGCTAGAGGAAAAAACAGGCAGAGGTCTGAAAGGGCAGAGAGAAAATGGGGAGTTTCCATGCCACCTGCTTAGATCAACCACCTTCTGGTGAATTTGAAGGTATTTAAATAAAAAGGAAACATGATAATTAACCCATAAATAGTAACTGCTAGTATATGCCACCTTTTTGAGGAAGACATAGATTATGATGATTGGATACCTTCATTGGGCTGTAATGATTCAGTTGACAATATCAGTCATTTGAACTACACATTCACACTTCTGTGTTCATGAATCATTTACATAAATCATGGGTAAGAATATAATGTAGTTTACCTTCAGTGTCTTCTGAATTTGCAAATCCCTGTCCTTTAATGGTGCATCTTATTTTTTTTTTTTTTTGACATATCCAAAATGCACGGAGTTAAGTTAAAGAATAGTGTTTCGATCATTTTACATTTCCCTGTATGGCTAATAAATTGTCTATGGAAGCAAGTCTGACTGAAAGAAGTTCTTCAGCAACAGAAAATGTGTATAACGACCAAATACATCCCTTAAGGTGAGATGCATACCTTTCTCTTCTGTGCTCTGACTGAAGGTTAGTGAGCATTCAGTAAGTGTTAAATGAGTAAGAAAAGGGAGAGAGAGAAAGAAGAAAAACAAAGGTTATGAAAAAGAGAAAGAAGACACAGACTAGCTAGTGGTTAATATAATTATGTTACATCTTTTCACATTACAAAGCACTTCCTTGTACATTACCAGAAGAATATAAGGACTTTGAAAAACAATATTATTTTGAGATGTGTTTGGTTTTATTTAGCCTTACTTGGTTTTTATTCTCATGCTTACTTTAAGTTGTAGATTCAGTTTTTGGTAGTTTATAAAGATATGTAATATATCTTAGAACTTAAAGCAAAGTCTTGCTAGATTTAGATTAGTAGGATTTCTACATCTTGTGACTGAATCTGTTTAAGGAGGAACAAGAAGTGTGGTTGATTTAATTCCATTAGAAATGTAATTTATCTTACTCGTGGATATCTGAATCTGGATAAAGAATAGCAAACCTACAGCTTCACTGTTTGCCATTTAATGTTGCTTTCTTTGTTTGCTCTAAAACATAGTTCATCTTGAAAATGTACTATATTTATTTGTTTATTCACCAGTTTTTGTTTGCCTAGATAGAGTGAATGGATATAAACAAACATTTGCATGACCTCTTTTTCAGATTTTTCTTTCTGCCTAATTCCCAGCTCTTTCTGGTCTGACTAGAGTTCTGAATAAAAAGTAAACTAGTTACTGCAAAGCTCCACAGATATAGACACTTTATATTCCTAATCGATAATGAAATTTCATAAAACATAAATAGTTTCTAGAATTTAGCAAAAATGGAGTATATATCATGTGAAAAGCAGTACTGGGGACTGGCCACTCCGATATGTGCACTGTTCACAAGATGAGTTGGTAAGTTTTGTTTGTTGTTGATAAATGTTACCCTTGTTTTTATTTTTACTCAGAATCGAATTACATGAAATAACTTAGATAGTGTTTGTAAATTTAGGAGCATCTTGGGCAAAGTTTTTTTGGAAAACTGAACTTGTCTTTCTAAAATATTCAGATTACTTTCCTAAATTCTGAGATGTTTTGGATTTAAAGTGCTTTTGTGCACGCTTCAGAATAGTTGTATGTTTCTATTTTTTTCATGATAAAAAATGAAGAGTCTAAGAAATTTATATCACTGATTATAAGACAACTTGTACACATTTAAAGTAATTTGTTTTAACTTGTGTAACAAGAGAAAAATGGACTCTTTTGCAACCTATGCGTCAGCTACATTGCAAAATTTCATGACTAGCTACTCTTCTCATAATACAGAAAAGAAAATATAAAATATTGACTGATTTCAGTGGAGGAAATATGAACTATAATTACATTTATGTGTTATCATACTAGCTCAAAGGTGCATTAAGCCTCTTACAAACCCTAAACTTTCCAATATGAAAAGTCTGTTATTTTGATTTCTATTTTAAAGATGTTTAATGTGACATATATAACTCAGATTAATTAGCTAGCCTAAAATCACATAAATAGAAAGCAGGCGAATCAGCATTTACATTCGGATTTATCTGAAATTAATGCCTCTGGTATTGCTGCTATATTATGCTGTCTCTCTTTTTTATTTACTTTTTTGTCCTTCAGATGCATTTATTAGGATGGTAAAATATATTCTAAATGTGTTATTTGCATTATTAAATAATATTCCTAAAGGAATGAAAGGGAAAATGAGAAGGAAAGGAGAGAGCAAAAGAGAGAAAAAGAATAGACTAATTTTTTTTGTTCTTTCAAAAGGTAAAACCAGGGCAGTAGTTGACTTTTATTTTTCCTTTACTTTGGGCTAATTTCTTCAGTCACTTTGAGTAAGATTTACTGTCCACATATGTCTGAAGCCACTAAAATGCCCTTTCTCCTAGTATAAAAAAATGTGTTCCTTTGTTGTTTGCTTAAACGGACTTAGGGAATGGAAAGAAGCTCTCTTGTGACCGTCTTTTCTAGAGTTTATATATAAATACCCAATGACACTCTTGGAAGCTTCTCGGTGCCTTTGCAGAAAGTTCCTCTTTTTCTCTGAGACAATATTCCGCCAAGTTCTTACATTATCTGTTCCTAAGTTTCCTTTTCATTCTTTGTTTTACTCATTTATTTTTGTATGGATAAGAACTAATAACATGGAAAGAGTTTCTCTTATACATTAACAATTTAGATTCATGTGCAAATCCACCCACCAGTGTTTCAGAAGGTTTAATTAAAATGGCCATGTGTGTACCAGTCCTTAATCATAAAACCATGTTTATCTAAATATCACTGCTTATTCAGACTGCAGAGATCTTGATCTGTGCAGTAGATTTTCAAGACAATTCCAACCCTAGTGATTTCAGCTCTCTCTCTGAATTTCAGAGGTGTGAGCTACAGAAAGTATTCACTTAGGATGTCTTCTCTACTTTCTTGAATTATTATTTATCCTCTGGCTATTAATACTCATCTCCTAAATGAAGGTAAAAGCTGCTATTTAATGCTTTCTTTGGCTCTCCTGACCCATCCCACCTGCAAGCCTAAACCTGCACCCAGAAATGGGTATGCAATTAGCAAACATTTTCTTTAGTATTTTTTCCTCAATCCATATTTAAAGAGTAATAACAGTGATGACAGAAGATAACAGTCTGCTCAGCAATTCCTTAATAATAGTGCATTGAGGACATTATTAGGTTTGGAATAGTGTGACTTAGTAGAAAACTGTTAACTTGAGAATCCTGAGGATCTTCACTGTGCTAGTCTAAACCTGAATTCAACTCAGTCTGTGTCTCTGGTTATGTCATGTAACCTCCCTGGTGCTTTTCCTAATCTTTAAAAAGAGAATGTAGAGATGGATATTCTCCAGTTTATTTTCTGGCACTAACTTTCTAAAAAATGTTACTCTTTCCTTCATCTCTAGAAACTGTAAACTTGGCTGCTGTCAATATGTAGGCATATTGCTTTTTCCAGACCTTATGGATTTTCACACAGGGTCAGACCTGCGTGACAATGCAACTTTGCACTGCTGGCTATTGTTGACAAGGGAATTGGGCTCTCAATAATGTTATCTTAGGGTTTCTTTCTTTTTTTTTTTAGGCACTAAGTGGTTTTTACCACAAACGGTTTTTATTTTCTTTTTAATTTTTATTTTTTTATTTTTTTTAAAATTTTTATTGCATTTTAGGTTTGGGGGTACATGTGCAGAACGTGCAAGATAGTTGCATAGGTACACACATGGCAGTGTGTTTTGCTGCCTTCCTCCCCTTCACCCACATTTGGCATTTCTCCCCTGGCTATCCCCCTCCAGCTCCCCCCCCGGCTGTCCCTCCCCTATTCCCCCAATAGACCCCAGTGTGTAGTACCCCCCTCTCTGTGTCCATGTGTTCTCATTTTTCTCACCCACCTATGAGTGAGAATATGTGGTATTTCGTTTTCTGTTCTTGTGTCAGTTTGCTGAGAATGATGTTCTCCAGATTCATCCATGTCCTTACAAAGGACAAAAGCTCATCATTTTTGATTGCTGCATAATATTCCATGGTGTATATGTGCCACATTTTCCCAGTCCAGTCTATCATCAATGGGCATTTGGGTTGGTTCCAGGTCTTAGGGTTTCTTAGAAGAATGTTAAGGAGCAGCTGTTGTGCTCAGCCATTCTCGACTAGTCTGAGCCACGATACCACTTCACAGCTCTTACTGGCAGATTGAATGGGCAATGAGAAATGAAGGATTAGGAGAAAACTAGTGTAGAGGAAACATTCAATGGATCTTTTCACCGAAACTGTGGAGCTGGATTTTTCTCTCCTGTTTTTTATCAGAGAGGTTAGCTCTCCCATGGTTACTGTGTTCAAGTCAGAGGTAAGGAACTCAGACATAACGATAGCTTTCTGTATATTCTGTTTTTCTTGGCTCTTCTGAACAGGCACATTTCAGTCTTGAGCCCTGCAATGGAAGAGAGGGTTTATGGAGGTAGGAAGAAGTGAAGACAAATATGGGAATTTCCTATCTTAGCTGAAGTTTACAGAGCACCAGTACCTGCAATCGATGTAACCATCCCTGTTGTAGACGAGAAGGTTGCGGGAAGGGTACAAGTGGTGGAGTGGCAGAACCAGATGGGAGGTGATAGCAAATAATCCACTGGCTTCCAAGGGCTCAAACATTCCCCTTGTGCCCAGTTCTTGGGTTTATTAATCAGAATCCATGAATGAACCCTTAGAAAAATGAGATGTTTCTGGAGTGATATGTGGGAATATGAAGCAAGATAAGGAAAATAAGCAAGGATGAGCTTACATCTAAATGAAGAGAAAATGTCGGATAGGTCTGCAGTAACCACACACTGCGTTCTTGCAGACTGCCTATGTGGAGAAGCCATACCACAAACTCAATATATGCTTTCAGGCATCATAGGGTTATTCTAGGGAACCAAGGCTTGCTAACATGTATGGGTTAGCTCTGACTAATCTCTATAACTTAGGTAACTCTCAGCACATAAGTGTATTCTTGGGATGAAGAAATGGTGGAGTGTAGTGATGAGTCCCCTTAGGCAGATTTGCTAAATCATACTGTGACTAGGATACAAGACTTGAATTTTCCAGGATGTCAGTGTCTTGGACTAAAAATTTAGAGTATGTTTTCTGACATCTAAAGAAATGAAGGTTAAAAATGAAGAAAAATATTCAGGTATCAAGTAAAATTTTATTTTGCTTTAGGTTTATTTTACTTTTTGTAGTTCATGGCTAATTTATACTTGTTAAAATTTTATAGTAATGAGTCTCAGTTGTTGCAATGTCTTTCTTAAATGAAATATTATTTACAAAAATGTTCTACAAACTATGATGATGTACAAATTCTACTTTGAGAGTTACTTGTGGCTTAGGGTCTATATTGCTTAGCAAAAAGGATTGGATGCACAGGAGACATATCTGTATTCACAATATCTACAATATCATGTCAATGTATGCATAATTTACTGGCAGATTGAACAGGCAATGAGAAAGATGGAAGGATTATGAATATTTAAAAAGATGAATGAAGGTAGATATTGTTTCAATAAATAGATTATTTAAGAGATAAAGCACTTAAATTCAATAGATTGTCTTAAAACCCTATTCCATAAAGTTTCACTGTAGAAAGCAAGTATTTGGGGGCATAGTTTAGTCTAAAGTTGTCTGAAACAGCAAGGCATTATCTTAGTTTATTCCAACCTTCTCTATAATTCCTCAAGCTATTTTCACTCTCCAGAAAGTGGAGATGTGGTAAGGATGGTAATATAATAGTGAACACCTGGGGCCTTCTGAAGCTTCGAAAGGACTTAAACGGGTACTTGAGAGTCACTTCGAAGATTGAAGAATTCTGTTGGCTGCCTAGAATTTTTCTTTCCCTGCAAACTGTATTTATATCTAAAATTGAATGTGATTGATGTAATGCAGATGAAAATACGCAGTACCAGACAAGCTAAGATACTAAGTCTAGGAAACATTATACCTTTTCTTTTCTCTACTTCTTACCTTTTCCCTGTTTACCTTTCCCTTTCCCTCACTTCTCTTCATTTTTATTATTATTTTCCTGTATTCATGGCCTTTATTCTATTTATTCCTATGAGGTAGAAAATTATTCTGATTTGTGAATTTTGCCTTATTTTTCATAGGCTCCAAATAATAAATTGAATTGAGAATGAGGATCTAAGACCTTGAAAAATAGCATATTCTTTGTTATTGTCTTGGCATCTTTAGTCAGATATATATTTTCTCAGTATTGCTTTTAACACAAACAAGGAAAACATAGCCTAAAAGAGATAGAGAGTATTTTATAAAGATTAACCTTCTTTTGCAAATAAGTTCACTTCTAGTTTTCTTTCCCGTTTTTTTTTGTTGTTGTTGTTGTTTTTGTTTGTTTGTTTGTTTGTTTTGGATGGAGTTTTGCTCTTGTTGCCCAGGCTGGAGTGCAATGGTATGATCTCAGCTCACTACAACTTCTACCTCCTGGGTCCAGATTCTGCTGCCTCAGCCTCCCGAGTACATGCATGTACCACCATGCCTGGCTAATTTTTGCATTTTTAGTAGAGAGGGGATTTCTTCATGTTGGTCAGCATGGTCTTGAGCTTCTGACCTCAGGTGATCTGCCTGACTTAGCCTCCCTAAGTGCTGGAATTACCTATGTGAACCACTGTACCTGGCCCAATTATTGGGTAATTATTCATGCTTGTTCTTTATTAAATATAATATAAAGAGGTAGAATTACATCAATAAAATGTATTTTCCCTTATGTAGTAGAGATAATTATAACAAGATCTGATTTTCTAAGTTAAAGTCTTCATTTTATTATTCAGAACTTTCCCACGGTTCAACTTCACATCAGATTCTGTAGCAGCGGAGGCAATCTGGCTGTTGGCTCTTTGAATTTACAACATTAAGTCAAAAGAAAAGTCCATATCACTTGTCATTTATCACATTTAATTCCAATCGTTTTTATCTAAAAAATCCATTAAGGCATATTAATTACATGACCATAATTAAGCCAAGTATTTCAAAAGATTCAAAGAACCAAACAATCTGATTCTTGGGACAAATAGATTCATATTCAAGTTGGTGACATACACTTGCATACATGACATCATTAAGAGGTTAACAAATTTTAATAAAATGTCATAAATTATAATAAAAATGTATTGCTTATTAAGAAAGCTTCTCAGTTGCATGTGAGGTCAAGACAATTTATAATGCTCACATATTAGTCCATTTTCACCCTGCTATAAAGAACTACCTGAGACTGGGTAATTTATAAACAAAAGAGGTTTAATTGGCTCACAGTTCTGCATGACTGGGGAGGCCTCAAGAAACTTGCAATCATGGCAGAAGGTGAAGGGGAAGCAGGCACCTTCTTTACAAGGTGGCAGGAGAGAAAGAGAGCCGGGAGAAGTGCCACTTTAACTATGAGATCTCATGAGAACTCCCTCACTATCACTGGAACAGCATGGGGGAAACTGCCCCTATGATCCAATAGCCTCCCATCAGGCCCCCACCTCAACACATAGGGATACATTTCAAGATGAGATTTGGGTGTGGATACAGAGCCATACTGTATAGGCTGAGTACATCAGATATGTAGACACTGAAAGAAATAATAATTTAAATAGTTTGGCTTACTGTTCCTTTTTCCATGGCAATTCACACTACTGAAGACAAATAACTGGCTTTGAGTGATTCTGATACAATTCCCAGTGTTCATTCGTATTTCTGTCATGTACATTATTCAAAATGAGCATTTCTATGACTATTCTTTATAATTCTTCCCAGTTTTCCAGATGACTAAGCCTAATATGATATGCATTAATCATCAATGATACAGTTTTGTTCTTGACTGTAGCACAAAAGGACCTTCTCCTTTTTTCATGAATGATTTACACATACGCACTGATGATTTCAGTGGCTGTCTCCACATTTATACATTTACAGCTCTGCCCTGTGAGTCCTGTTTAATGTCTTCATTGTAGTGTCTCATTCAAGTTTACCACATTAGAACAACACTCAGGATCCTCCTACTCCCACCCATCATCCTTAAAACCAGGTTCTGCTCCAGAATTTCTCATGGCTGTGATGGACTCCATCTTCCATAAACAGGCTAAAATTTCTGACATTTCTCTAACTTTTACGTCCTCTATATAATATACATTACCAGGTACTCACTAATTTTCTTCCTGCATTTCCTTCAATTCCATATTCTTCCTATCTCTCCCCTCACCGTCCTATTTCTATTTACTACAACTGCTGCTATTAACTGGACTCTTCATGTTCAGTCTTCTTCCTTAAAGCAAATCTCTGCTCTACAACCAGTTTTCTTCATTATTGTTCTACAATGTATAACTAGTCATATCAACTATGCTTAAAGCTTTTAGTGCCTTCCCAAATTCTTATTATAGACCACAAGGCCCAGCAGAATTTGATCCTTTTGCTCCTCCAGGCTCATTTTTTGTCACTTTTTTCTGTTGATTCTTTGTTGTTTTTCTTTAATATGAGGGATTACACAGATAACTATGCAATACCGTTTTCATTCTCATTTTTTCCCCTTCATGCTGAACCAGGAAACAACTGCATCAGAATCATAACAAATATTTAAATGCATATTTCTGGGTTCTATTCCATAAAGACTAAATCAGGCTCTGTGGGTAGAAATAGAACTACTTTCTATTGTTTACTCTGGGGAAATTTCATACATACAAATCATTGAAAACATTTATTTCAGATGTTAGGTTTCTTTGTATTTGATAGAAAGAGGTGTCTTTTCTCAATCAATACTCTTTTTTAAAAAAAATTTTTATTGCATTATAGGTTTTGGGGTACATGTGCAGAACGTGCAAGATAGTTGCATAGGTACACACATGGCAGTGTGTTTTGCTGCCTTCCTCCCCTTCACCCACACTTGGCATTCATCCCCAGGCTATCCCTCCCCAACCCCCCCTGCTGTCCCTCCCACATTCCCCCCAATAGACCCCAGTGTATAGTAGACCGCCTCTCTGTGTCCATCAATCAATACTCTTAATTTCGGTAATCTCATCCATTTTCTGATTTCCAATAACTAGATATCAGAAAAAGCCACACATGTAAATCTCGTTTCTCTCTTGACTTCAGATGTGGACGTTTAATTTCCTCCATGACATCTCCACCAGATGGCTCACGTCCCTCTCAAATTAGTCAGAAATTCACTAAACTCATGGTGTCCATGCAAATCTTTTCCACCTCCAGTGTGTGTCATAAAATATCCATCCAGCCAGTTGCTCTTGCCTGAAATGTTTCTTTCACTTCCCACCAATTCACAACCGTAGCCTGTCGTCCCCACAAAAATTCTTGCTTCTATTCACTTTTTCTGTATCAAAAGGCAACTCTCTTGGCCAACCTATCAGCAGTTTTGTCTATGCTATTGTAAAGGCCTTCTACCAGAAGTCCCCACTTACATAATTACCTCCCATACCCACCTTAACAATTTTACACATTGCAGCCCAAAGGAAACTGCTGCTTCATATTTAGGATTCTTCAAAGCCTTTCCACTGTATTTGGATAAAATCTAAATTCTCTGAGGTAGGTGATAAAGCTTTGCATAATCTTGTCTTTTACTGCACCCCGGTCTTCCTTCCTGGTTGCTCTCTTGCTGTCCTGCAGCCACACTGGCCTTCTGTCAAGTCTTTCTTGCTCAGACTATTTGCATTTTATGTATCTTTATTTCATCCCACCTCCCCTCAACTGTTCTTGTCTAAATCCTACTTATATTGATGTTCCTATGTGTATGTTTATGTATAATACATATATATAATATATACATATCTATATATAATATAGATACATACACAGATATGCAACACACATTTTTATGTAAACACATGTGTATATATAAACATTAAGATGAGTTAACATTAACATTAGTGGGAATTATGCATATATGTAAAGCTTTCCCTGAACTGTAAATCTAAATCATACTGCTTTATTTTAATTTGCTTTTCTTCTTAGAATATATCCATCATTTTTAATTATATAGTTGGTTTATAGAATTATTGATGTAATATTAGATTGTTGCAAAAGTAATAACAGTTTTGAACCGTGAATTTTAAATCATTATAACTAGGCTCAAGCATATCTTTATTAATCAAGATAGGAACCATTATAATCAACAAATTTTTGGCAATGAGAAATGAGTTTGTTTATTCCTGTAGAATAAAAATCCATGCTTCAGGATTCGATTAACTATTGGAAAGCATTTTCTGCAACCTGTTGGTTTTGGGAGTGTTTTTCCAACAAAAGTTGTTGAGATGTTTGAAAAAGTGGTATCAGGTGAATATGGCAGATGAGGCAAAACTCAGTAGCAGAATTTGTTCAACTTTTAAAGCTTTGGCTGTGTGGCCTGTGGTTGGGTGTTGTCATGGAGAAGAATTGGGCCCTTTCTGTTGACCAATACTGGCTGCAGATATTTCAGTTTTTGGTGTGTCTCATTGATTTGCTGAGTATACTTTTCAGATGTAATGGTTTTGCCAAGATTTAGAAAGCTGTGGTGGACCAGACCGGAAGCAGATCACCAAACAGTGACCACGACCTTTTTTCATTGCAAGTTTGGCTTTGGGAAGTGCTTCGGAGTTTCTTCACAGTCCAGCCACTCAGCTGGTCATCACCAGTTGTCCTATAAAATCCACTTTTCATTGCACATCACAATCTGATCAGGAATTGGTTCATTATTGTTGTGTAGAATGAGAGAAGATGACACTTCAAAACTATGATTTTTTAAAATTATTTTATTTATTATTTATTTATTTATTTATTTATTTATTTATTTATGTTTTTTAAGTTTCAAATCTTTTATTTTTTTTTCAAAAGAATTGTTTTTTTTTTTTTAATTTTTTATTGCATTTTAGGTTTTGGGGTACATGTGCAGAATGTGCAAGATAGTTGCATAGGTACACACATGGCAGTGTGTGCTGCCTTCCTCCCCTTAACCCACATTTGGCATTTCTCCCCAGGCTATCCCTCCCCAGCTACCCCCCCGCTGTCCCTCCCCTATTCCCCCCAGTAGACCCAAGGACATGGATGAATCTGGAGAACATCATTCTCAGCAAAACAATGATTTTTTTAAAAACATTTTCACTCAGCTCCTGAGGCACCCATTTATCAAGCTTTTTTACCTTTCCAATTTGCTTCAAATGCTGAATGACCATAGAATGATCGTTACTGAGTTCTTTAGAAACTTCTTGTATACTTGTGAGAGGATCAGTTTGGGTGACCGCTTTCAATTGGTTGTGATCAACTTCTGATGGCTGGTCATTACACTCCCCATCTTCAAGGCACTTGTGTCCTTTGCAAAACTTCCTGAACCAACACTGCACTGTAGGTTCGTTAGTAGTTCCTGGGCCAAATATGTGGTTGGTGTTGCAATTTGTCTCTGCTGTTTTATGACGCATTTTGAAGTCACATAAGAAAATCACCCAAACTTGCTTTTTATCTAACATCATTTCTATAGTCTAAAATAAATATAAAATAAACCACAAGTAATAAGTCATCAGCACAAAAATAATAGTAAAGCAAGAAAGAAATGTGGATTAAAATGATGTATAACCACATTTGTAAAACAATATATTCCAATATCAAATGACAAATTTCAGCGATGCAAAAAAAAAAAAAAAAAAAAAAAAAAAACCATTACATTTGCGCCAATTTAATATTGTTTTTAATCAGATGGCAACTTCAGCAGGACAGTATTGTATCCCCAATACACAGTCCAGTGTTTGGCATATAATAGGCACTCAATAAATATTTACAGAATGAATGAACAAACGTGTAAATAGAATATCTCAATACAAAATTACAGAAATTAAAAAAAAAATCAATCATTTCTAACCTTAATTGTTTCTCTTGTTATTTCATTAAACAATGCTTTAGGGTAAGGAAAGAGCAACTTTTATGTCAAAATTTCAATGTGAATTCAATTTATTAGATATTTAGGAAGTTGTGGATCAAGATATTTATGAGGTTTCTTGGTGAACATGCAGTCATTCTAGACAAAACATTATGCTCATGGAAATATATTGGGAAAGCCAATATAAAAAGTCTAAAAAGAAAAAAGTAGCCAATAATTTCAAATGTCAAAATTATAATTAAAAGGAGGAACAAACAACTGATTAGGTATTTAGAACGATAGACTCATTCTGAGAGCATAAATATATGTCTAAACTGTTTATCTTATAGTTGATATGTACCTTAATTGAACTACTACCTACCATGAATATATACTTTAAGAGCACACAAACTTCTCTCATGTAAAAAGTTTTACTAAATCAATAATTTACATATTGGGCCAGGTGGGGCTATGGAATGTTTTTGGAATACTTAAAATTTCCAAGCATCTGTGTGGAAAATAAGGCCATGCATGGTAATGTCACTGATACTAGATTTTTTCAAGTACATAGAAGACGGCATGTGTTTTTTTTCACAATAAGCAGTATCAATGACACTCCTCAGTGATTCTAGAGTTGACTCTCCTGAGATGATCATGTTATGTTTTAGTTCCTTCCCCCACTAAGAATGAATAAAAGATTTAGTCCTAGACTAAAATTTATATCAGGCCATTATGATTGCATCTTACAGTGGTAGACAATCTGAGCATTTATTTTATTAAACTTCAGCATAGGTGAACTGGCTTGGGAAATCAACTTAAAATGTAAAATCTGAAATATAACCTTTGCTATTTTGCCAGCAGCAAAATTGTGCATCATGGCTCATCTTAAAAGTGATGTTTTGGACTATATTGAAAATAGTGTAGAGACAGTCTTCAAATATTTCATATCTGTTAAAGCACAATATTCTGTACAAACATTTTCTTACTATTTTTTTTGTATACAATTTATGAAATGCCTTCTCTGACAGCATTTTCATTTTCTAAAGTATGACTTATACTACTTAAATTGAGACATAGCTATTTGGAAAGTAGTGGAATAAATAGTATATGGATAAATCATGATTTACAGACGAACAAAAATCTAGATATTTTAGTTCATTATTTCATCTGAAAAAAGAGTAGTCATTATCTAAAATGATTTTCAGTTTGATTTAATAGTTTTTATAATTTTGGTAATGCCCTTCCCAAGCCCTGAAACCGAGGATCACATTATAAAAGGGTTTTTTTTTGTTTTTTTTTTGAGACGGAGTCTCACTCTGTTGCCCAGGCTGGAGTGCCGTGGCATGATCATGGCTCACTGAAACCTCCGCCTCCCGGTTCACGCGATTCTCTGCCCCAGCCTCCTGAGTAGGTGGGATTACAGGCGCCAGCCACCACACTGAACTAGTTTCTGTATTTTTTGTAGAGACAGGGTTTCGCCATCTGGGCCAGGCTGATCTTGAACTCCTGACCTAGTGATCCATCTGCCTCGGCCTCCCAAAGTGCTGAAATTACAAGCTTGAGCCACCTCTCCCTGCTAACTTTTGTATTTTTAGTAGAGATGGGGTTTCACCATCTTGGACAGGCTGATCTTGAACTCCTGACATTGCAAGCCACCTGCCCTGGTCTCCCAAAGTGCCGGGATTACAGGCGTGAGTCACCATGCCCAGCCTTAAAAGTCTTTCTGTGACATCACCCTTCATCATAACTACTGTAAGTTCTGCATTTCTATAGAATTATATGATTTTGATGTAAGTCCATGTGTATAAAATTAAGTATATTAGCATTTGTGTATTATTTCCGGTTCTCTTTCCAGTAGTGTCCAATAAAAACAAGATAACATTGCTCTTTTGCTTTTATTTAATGCATATAGTTTAGAGACATTCACGTATTATGGATCTTTCACTGGGTAGTTCATATATTTACTTATTTTAAATTTCAATTGCTTAAGGGGTACAAACAGTTTTTGGTTAGAGGAATGAATTGTATAGTGATGAATTCTGGGCTTTTAGTGCACCTGTTTCCCCAATGGTGTACCATGTAGCCAATAGGTTATTTTTCATCCTTCTCCCCACCTTGCCCTCTCCCTTCTTCTGAGTTTCCAATATCCATTATATCACTCTGCATGCCTTTGAGTACTCATAGCATATATATATATATATATATATATGTATATATATATATATATATATATATATATATATATATATATACACACACACACACACACACACACAAACACACACACACACACACATTGGTTCATGGGCACTTAGATTGATTCTGTATCTTTTCAGTTGTGACGTGCTGTTATGAAAAACAAGTGTGGGTGTCTTTTTTATATAATAACTTATTTACCTCTGGATTGTTACTGCATAATCCTAGTAGTAGGATTGCTGGTTTGAATGGTAGATCTACTGTTAGTCCTTTGATAAATCTCCATACTGTTTTCCATAGAGGTTTTACTAACTTACATTCCCACCAGGAGTATACACATGTTCTCTTTTCATCATCCCCACATAAGTATCTATTGCTTTTTGACTTTTTTAATAATGGCTATTCTGACTGAAGAAAGGTGGTTTCTCATTGTGGTTTTAATTTGCATTTTCCTGATTTTTAGTGATGTTGAGCATTTTTTAAATGCTTTTTGGCCATTTGTAGATCTTCCTTTGAGAAACATCTTCTTGTTATTTGCTCACTTTTTAGTGGGATTATTTATTTATTTTTTCTTGCTGATTTGTTTGAGTTCCTTGAAGATTCTAGATATTAGTCCTTTGTTAAATGTATAGCTTGCAAACAGGTTACCTCTTTACTCTGTTAATTGTCTCTTTTGCTGTGGAGAATTTTTTAGTTTAATTTAGTCTCAGGTATTTTTTGTTTTGTTTTGTTTTTGTTGCATTTGCTTTTAAAGTCTTAGTCATAAATTCTTGCCTAGGACAATGTCCAGAAGAGCCTTTTCTAGTTTTTCTTCTAAAATTTTTTATAGTATCCCATCTTAGATTTAGGTCTTCAATCCATCTTGAGTTAATTTTTGTATTTAGTGAGAGATAGGTGTCCAGTTTCATTCTTCTACATAGGGCTATCCAATTTTCCCAGCACCATTTATTGAATAGTGTTCTTTCCTTAGTGTATGTTTATATTTTCATCTGCTGTGTGAAAGATTAGCTGGATTTTGGTATTTGGCTTTATTTCTAGATTCTCTATTTTGTACCATAAGTCTATGTGTCTACTTTTATATCTACATCAGCCTGTTTTGGTTACTACAGCCTTAAAGTATAATCTGAAGTTGGGTACTGTAATGCCTCAAGATTTGTTCTTTTTGATTTGGCTATTCAGCTCTTTTTCAATTCCATATAAATATTAGGATTATCTAATTTTGTGAAAAATGATGTTGGTATTTCGATATGAATTACATTGAATATATGGAGTGCTTTGGGCAATATGGTCATTTTCACAATATTGATTTTTCTAATCCATGAGCATGGGACATATTTCCATTTTTTGTGTCATCTATGATGATTTTGATGAATGTTTCTTTCTTCTTTTTTCTTTTTTTGAGACGGAGTTTCGCTCTTGTTACCCAGGCTGGAGTGCAATGGCGCAATCTCGGCTCACTGCAACCTCCGCCTCCTGGGTTCAGGCAATTCTCCTGCCTCAGCCTCCTGAGTAGCTGGGATTACAGGCACGCGCCATCATGCCCAGCTAATGTTTTGTATTTTTAGTAGAGACGGGGTTTCACTATGTTGACTAGGATGGTCTTGATCTCTTGATCTCGTGATCCACCCGCCTCGGCCTCCCAAAGTGCTGGGATTACAAACGTGAGCCACCGCGCCCAGCCTGAGTGTTTCTTGTACAGATCTTTCAGCTCCTTGTTAAGTATATTCCTAGGTTTTTTTTTTTTCCCTTAGCATTTTAAATGGGATTGAGTTCCTGATTATCAGCTTGGTCATCATGGATGTATAGCAGTGCTACTGATTTGTGTACATTAATTTTGTAACTTGAGACTTTACTGAATTTATTAATTAAATATGAGTCTTTTGAAGGACTCTTTAGCATTTTGTATGCATAAGACCCTGCGAACAGGGATAGTTTGACTTCCTCTTTTCCAACTTGGATGCCTTTTATTTCTTTCTCTTACCTAATTGCTCTGGCTAGGACTTCCAGTGCTATATTGAATAGAAGTGATGAAAGTGGGCATTCTTGTCTTGTTACAGTTCTTAGGGAGAATGATTTCAACTGTTTTTCATTCAATATGATGTTGACTGTGCATTTCTGAAATATCACTGAATATTTTAAAATCTAAGTAATTTTAAGTTTAAGAATACCTAACCTAAAGTAGTTTGAAATAGCATGGTATCCTATATTCAATGATTACCTTTTAAAGATTATTGAAATATATATTGATCTTATGAAATAGTTACTAAGAAATCAAAGGAGGAACTGTAGCCTCATTCCTGAAGTAATATCCACTGACTTATATGCTATTATCTTTAAAAACCTTGAGATAAGTTTAAATAATGGTACAAAAAATAGTCACATGAATTAAAAGATGAACTAAAAATGTTTTAAAATAATATCATTTTATTGAGTTTTAATTCTTTTTAGATGAAATTTTTAGATGCATGAAAAGGTAAAAATGAATAGCTCTGATATATTTTATATTTCCATATTTATCGTATTACAAATTGGATTGAAGTGGCACTATTAGAACATATGTTTGTTTCTATGACTCTCCACAAATCATTCTTAAATGTATATTAATAAATGGAGAACTAAATAAAATAATTAGATGTATTTTACACATATCTCAAATTTCTGACACTTGATCTTCGACTTAAAATTGCTTCAAGATTATGGATTTAAATGTGAAAATTAAATAATTCAAGTATTAGCAGAAAGCTGGTATGCATTTCTTCATAACCTATGTGTAAATAAAAGTCTGGTAGTTATGACTTAAAATCCAAATGTAATTTTAAAAGTCGGATAAAAAAATTGACTACGTATTTTAAATAGATAAAAGTTGCATATGAAAAGAAAAGCTTTAAGCAATTTCAGGAGATTATTAACAAAATATAATATTGGGACATGTGGGAGACAATATTTGTAACACTTATCACAGATAAAGAGCTAATGTCCCAAATAAATAATATTGAGTTGAGGACAAGACCAAAAGTCAGATAGAAAATGGGAAACAAACAAACAAACCCAAACTCAAATCACATGTCTTTGCTTGTTTGTATAAAACACATACAAGCACAAGTTAGAAACTAATGAGATGACTTATTTAGAGAAAGTAGGTGGGAAATGGGGAGAGAAGATAAGAAGGTTAGAACAGAGGGAAGGCTTGTCAGCAGGACACTTCTCTGAGTATACCATTTTTAACATTCTGCATTTGGGGATCATATTAATATTTCACGTACACACAAAATGAATTTAATAAACAATTATGGGGAAAGGTAAATACAAAAGTAAATGCAACTAGAAATAAATTAGCCTAACCATGTTTCAAATGCACAACACAAACACAGTGAAGGGAAACAACAAAGTATATTTTGTATATTTTTATTTAACAAGGAGTTAAGAGAAGTGATATCAAGTGTATTTTCTGCTGCCTGCCTACACTTAAACTTAACTGGGAGTTAATGTTTGCTTTGAAATAAAAGCAAATCAATCATATTATGGCATTTAGTTGTCTCTACCATCTAGCATTTTATGAACATTTTAATATCACTTTGAAAAAGTAAGAGAAATACTGATAGGCTATTTCTAACACCCTTCTCCTTTGCTATATCCCACTTCAAAAACTGGAAGTTGAGATACCCAATTTCCTGAATTATTTTGCAACTGTTCCAGCCCTTTGGACTCAGGTGAAAGTCTTATTTTCCTGCTGAAGACAACACAGCTGGTACCACTGCTTTCCACAAGCCTTATGCCTAGATCTGCATCTGTCAAAAATGGACAACATCTTATTTCTTGCTCTAGGCCATGAAAAATATAAACCTAGTTGTTTAAGCTATCCTTGCTTTGGTTTTCTGTTAAGTGAAAATAAAATATCCCTCACTTACATACACATCTTCATGCTCAGCTCATGCCCTGAAGCTAGAATTACACAAATAAAATGCTTTTAGGTAGAAAAGATAAATTTGTTCTTACAGATATTAAAACTTTATATACATTTATATACGAATTATCTCATTTAACCTCCAACATGCTTAAGAGCAAGAATTATGATACCAAGTTTATAGGTGATCAAACTAAGATTTGGAGATTTTAATTATAACACCCAAGACCATCTAGCTCATAACAAAATTAGAATTCAACAACACGACTTTATTAATTAATTTCACTATGCTCTTCAGTCCTACATAACAGATAAATTCAAAAGAACTTTCAACAAACCAAAACCATGATACCACTTTGGAGATAAAATCCAAATAAATATGAAGTATTAGTCTTGGTAGGTACTGCTTTTGTCTGTTTTTCCGATTTATGGCTAAATTCTCAGTACCTCAGAGCTATACATATGATTACAATGGGCTTTGAAATTGTAAGGTTCATTACAAAATCAAATAACTTAATATTTGCTTTGCTAATAAAACTAACTCAATACATATTATGACTGCAATTTTTCCTGAGTGGACTTTAATAAATTCCTGATTCTGGGCAGAACAATCTTCAATATGATTATTTACTCAAATTGAGTATGCCACTGAGAAAATTGTTTTTCCTGAGTGTAAAACAAATGACTAAATATTCTGCTTTCTTGGAACTTACGTTTTTGTGTTAGAGGGATAGAAGTAATAGAAGTTCCCATTGTAATATGACTAACTCACTAGTGCAAATGTAAGTAGTAGGAAAATATCTGTAAGATTTAATAACTGCATTGGGATTCAAAGACTAAGTATTCTAAATGCCAGTTTTATTAATTAAATAGATCATTGTGTGCTACTATGGATCAGCTAGTTTCTTCATTCCTGAAAATACAAAAAAATCCACATCCAGCTGAAATAAGCTCATTGTTCTGTAGGGCAGTCTTAAAGCAACTACTGAAAAAAAAAAAAAAAACCACTGTAATGAGGCATGAAATAAATATCGATATTGTATTCCAAAAGTGGTGATAGAAAAAGGCAGTTACCTCTGCTGTGGAACGTCATCTCCGATGAAGTGCCGTTTGCTCTGGACTTGACAGTTTTCTGGTGAGAGAAGTTGTGGGGATTTCTGCTCAGAGAAGGAACAGCTGACAAGGCCAAGTAAAGAACAAGTACAGAACATTTGGGGAAGGTAAGAGAGGTGTGCTGAAGACAGGTTACAAAACCCTTAAAACGGAGTTTTACTGTAATAAGTGAAAATCTTTAGGGGATTTTAAGAAGAAAGGTAAACTTTCACTTGCCAGATATATTTTTGCGTTTTGTTTAAACTTTATCTTGAAGTGAAAAGAAATTGATTCCTTTGCTATCAATTACGTTATGGGCTTTTGAAGCTCTTTTGTATTTATGCTTTATTTCACTTTGTATTATGTTCCTTCAATTTAATAACAAGACTCCTTTGGAGAATTTTAAATCGTTCTTAGCTAAACCAAGGGGAAATGGAATTGATATGCACCTAGTGAAAAAGATAGCCCGCAGAGCAATAGTAAGAAGCAAAATAGAGAGCCCAAGGAAAATATCATCACAGAAAGCTATGCCTACTTCCTCTTTCCTCTGTGGTACTCCATAGAAGGAAATATTTATAAGTATTTATTACCCCATACTTTTCTATTCTCAGTAGAAAAATGTAGCATTCAAAATAAACACTGTTACAATCGATATGTGTAATTCAACAGTTACACAACTGAGCAAATATTTTCAACTTCTCATCTTCTTAGTATGTTCTTTCTCCAATGTTACAATGCATAAAAGCATTAATAGCTTAGAAATAGTGTAAACTGGGTTTATATTACTGTCTATGTGTGGCATGATTATGACTGAAGCCTGAAACCTTTGGGGATGTGTAAATTTGTCTTGGAGGTCTCCTCTCTGCCCCTTCTTGGTGCCTCAAAGAAAATCGTCTTGTTTCTCTCTGGCTTAGGGTAAAATTTATCTTGAGAGCTTGCCTCTCGCTCCTTGGTTGCTTATCCTAAGCTTACCTTGTTTCATATGTTATTTGATGCCTAAGACATATACCTGAATTGAATCTCAAACTATTTGGTTTTCTGAGTTCAGTTACCTTGTTTAGACAAAACAATTGAAGAAAGAAATTGCCTAATGGATAGATGAGATTTATGAATGAAATGCTGGTAGTAAGCATTTTATTTTTATTTTGCATGAGCAGACCACATCAAGATTCTCACAAAGGTTGAATATGTTTATTTTCTCATTTGTATATTTCCTGGTGCAATAGAATACCGAAAGAACTAAATTGTCAATTCGCTGTATTTATTTGGAATATTTAATTAATAATAATAATAGCTTATGAATCCTGGGTCTCTCTGAGAAGATAAATTTGTATGTTTAAATTGGACTGTGTTTTGAGAGACTGTGAAAAGCTAGGATACCATGGCATCTAAAATTAATCAAGAAATTGGGGGAAAATATTAACATACGGTTTTGCCATAAGAAAATAAGATAAAGCCTTAGTGAACTTTTTCCCACCAAAATGCAACATGCGGGGCAGCTATGCCTGCTAGAAGTGAAGTGGTAAACTGACTCTGGGTTTTCCTACAAAGGAGGAAACAAACAATATCAGTTATGCAATACCTAATGTCCACAGAAGAAAGGCAAGCCAGTTTTTCAGAAGTACAACTATTTCTGTTTTTATGTCTGAAGAGAATTTTCCCCAAGGGTCCTTTTCAAATACGTGCTGTGATATGGCCTGAACTCACTTCCAAAAATCAACCCTGGAGTGGTATTTTCAAGTCTCACAGCACTGCTCACATAATGGTCCTCCACTTCTGATGGTGGTAAAACCCCAGTGTGCAGTTTGTTGAAAACTGCTCTGCTGAGGACACCTGGGAAACACTGTTCTCAAGACTGCCATTCTTCCTGGGTTCATGAACAGCACAGCATCAGTTTTACTTGTTCACTTCATGCTCCATTTTTACAGCGAGACGTATGCTTCTGAAACCATTTTTGACAATTTAAAGCTATTGTCAATACAGTATCACATAACCATTGCTAGTTTTAAGATTATTTTACAAATACTGATTTTCAAAAAATTGTTTCTTTTTACTTCATGAAATTTTGAGACAAGCCTTGTTTGACGGTTGACTAAACAGCCACGAAAAGTAAGATGTGATTAAGATTTGATTTTTTCCACTCTGGACCTCATTGTTGATTTCGATTTGAGAAATATTTGATGTTTTTTCCACTCTAGACCTCATTGTTGATTTCTAGTAAAGATGACTTCCACCTGGAAATCAGAAATCTGGAGCTGTCTACCGCAGTGAACAGTATATGCTAAGGATGTAACATCTGGAAACATATGTTACGCCTGGAAGGTTGTCTTCCTCACTCTGTGACATGGTGGCTGGGCAGGGGGCTGGGCGGCCTTCCTCTATGCAGTAGTCCATGTTCTAGAGTGACAGAGACTCTCTCTTTCCAAATAGTTTTGGGGGCTATTCTCACTCTAGCCAGCTGGAAAGGGAGCAGAAAAGAGGTTTGCATTGGAGTTTTGTGGCCAGGCCTGGGAGTAGTGATTATCACTTTTACAAACACTCTAGTTATTGAATCGTGGTCAAATGTACAGTCAAATACATGACCAAGATCTAACGGTAACCCACGCCAGGAAGCATAGTTTTTGACAGGATAACGATTACTTAGTGAAAATTCCACACCATTGGAATTTTCCAGTTTCTAAGTAGGCCTTTAAACAGCAGCAAAGGGAAAAATGTCCCTGGACCAAAGAGCTTGTGGTGTAATAGAGAGGCAGACAAATATAGATAAATGATTTTTTTTTTTTTTTTTTTTTTTTTTTTTTTTTTGAGACAGAGTCTTGCTCCGTTGCCGCGCCAGGCTGGAGTGCAGTGGTGCGATCTCGCCTCACTGCAACCTCCGCCTCCTGGGTTCAGGCAATTCTCCTGCCTCAGCCTGCCGAGTAGCTGGGACTACAGGCACGTGCCACCACGCTCAGCTATTTTTTGTATGGTTAGTAGAGACAAAGTTTCACCATGTTGGCCAGGATAGTCTCGATCTCTTGACCTCGTGATCCACCCGCCTCGGCCTCCCAAAGTGCTGGGATTACAGGCGTGAGCCACCAGGCCCAGCCAAATATAGATAAATGATTTAATCAAATAATCATTTCTGGCTTTTTGTCCCTCCTGTAGGACACTTAGGGGAAAAAAAATGAAATTACGAGAATTGTTTGTTCACCTCCTTTTCAACTCCAACCTTCCCATCATTACGAGCATAATGGAACTCAAATTTGAGTCCAGGGAATTATTACCTTCATTTGCCTACTGAGGAGAACTACCAGAACATTTAATCACATAGAATAACTCATTCAGGAAATGAGGCTGGGTTGCTAATGATGGAATGAGGGAGTTGGAGGGAGCAGAAATGACATATCCAGAATAGACACTGGAATCAGTGACAGACTTCCGCTAGTTGCAGCAACTGTGCCTCACTCCTGCACAAATCCAAGAGGGTGTTTGAGGCATTTCATAGCACATGCCTGTGAAACAAGTAGATATTCTGTCTCGGGAGCTTGAGAAAGGCCAGTGGCACTGTTCTAGTAGCCTAAATGCAAACACTCATTTAAATAGTGGTGTGGTAGGAGGCATAGGATAATGAGTAACGAGCAGCTCAGAAATGACCACTTTGAAGACCAAAGGTCATATGCCCAAATTTTCTGAAATAAATGATACCATTTGGAATCATCTTAGATATGTAAGAACAAGAATGTTCCTACCAAAAACATTTAGAAGAACTTTTCTTTGACAACTCACCATGTTAAAGGTCAGCATGAGAGTTTTTCATTTAGAAA
Organism: Saguinus oedipus; assembly: GCA_031835075.1. Taxonomy (NCBI): domain Eukaryota; kingdom Metazoa; phylum Chordata; class Mammalia; order Primates; family Cebidae; genus Saguinus; species Saguinus oedipus. Next base: position 14,543,441 of record CM063171.1, read on the forward strand.
AATGAAAACACAATGTCCTCTGACTATGATTCTAAATTAATTCCAATGCAGTACACAAGTGAACAGGTTATTATAATACAGTGTGAGGAGTGCTGTGAGTCAGGACCCTGTGAGATTATACAGAAGTGTCATTCAACCTTGTTCTTAAACAATGGCAGGTATCAGGTGCCAATTTTTGAGAATAAATGTATGTGTCTGTTCCAAAATAGGAAAAAATGAGTGCAATTATATAGTGAATTTTCATAAAGCTAAGTGTACTAAATTTAAATGAGTTATTCTGAGTTTATGTCCTTCCTACAGTTTTAAATTAAAACATTTCTTATTTTGTAGAATTTGGGTAGCATTCATGTTGAGTCTTTTTTTTTTTTTTTTGGAAAAGAAAAAAGTCTTTCAATTGAAAATAAATCAATTTGATTATGCATAAATATTCCAAAAAGATCCCTTACATCTTCTCTTCATTAAAGGAAGCCATGAAATAAGCTTTATTTTAGTTAAAAAAAAAAAACCCTCATGAGTAACATGGATTTATAACAGTTACATGATTTGAATATTTAATATATTGAGCTAAGATAGGTGGAAATGTCCATTTCTGTCAGTATTAACATTTGACAGATGTCGCTGGTACTAAGGTTTTTCTGTCATTGAATCAGCAAACCCTGTTCTATGGATAATGTTGATATAAGCACTGACAAATTATCATACTGTAATTCTCAAATCTATGTATCATTTCTTTGGTTAGCTAAACTTACCTTTTCTTTTGATTGAAATACTTGTTCTTTAAAATGTTAGTGTTGTATAATTCAACCTTGCTGGTTCAGGAATCAATATATCTCTTTAAAGGTAATTCTGCACATCTCTTCTCCAAAAATTAGGTTGAGATTATGCATTTTTAAAATTTTTATTTTCATTTAAATTTTAACTTAAAAGAAAACTTCATCCCTTTAACCAACTTCCCAAATATAATTCACCGACTATGACTGGAGAACAGGAAGCGCATGTGTTTCAGGCCTACTTCTCTGTTGCAAGTCCTCCTGATGATTACTTGTTTTCCCAACAGTGACTTCCTAATCAGCTCTGCCATCTCTGGATAATACATAATTATAAAGACCTCAGTGACTCTTAAGTCTACCCCTCAAATGCATGTATTTATATATATTTGAAATATATATTGACAACCAAGTATGTGCCTAACCTGTTTTAGGTACTGAGTTAAACAAAAACAAATACATGACTTCATGAAGCTTACATTTCAGAATGGTAATATGACATTTAAATTGAGTATGTAGGCTGGATGCAGTGGCTCATGCCTGTAATTCCAGCATTTTAAGAGGGCCAGGTTAGTGGATTTCCTGAGCCTAGGAGTTTGAGACCAGCCTTGGCAATGTGGCAAAACCTTGTCTCTACAAAAAAAAAAATAGACAAATTAGCTGGGTGTGGTGGCATGTGCCTGTAGTCCTAGCTACTTGGGAGACTGAGGTGGGAGGATCACCTGGTCCCAGAGACCTTGAGGCTGCAGTGAGCCATGATCATGCCCTTGCACTCAGCATGGGTGACAGAGGGAGACCCTGTCTCAGGAAAACAAACAAATCAGTAAATAAAATTAGTGTATAAATATGTAATGTGTTAGATGATGTGTGTTTCAAAGAAAACTAATGAATAAGTTGGATATGAAGAACTGTCACAGAGATGGTGATACTTTACACAAATGGGTAAGTGAAGTCTTTGTAGCATTCACATTTGAGAAGACTCTGTTACAGCCTCACCCAGTGCTTCTTGCCTGCTGCACCAGAGAAGCCAATACAGGAAGACAGCAGGGGTTTATGCAGAGGAAAAAGTTTTAATAATCACAGGGCAGCTTGGCAAGGAGATGGGAGATATTTCTCAAAGCTGCCTCCCCCAAATTTTGGAGGTTAGGATTTTTAATGATGGCTTGGCCAGTAGGAGGCTAGGGAACGGGTACTGTTTATTTGTTGGATGAGGAATAAAATCACAGAGGTGTTGAAACTGTTTTTTTCTTTGCACTGAGTTATTTCCTGGTTGGAGGTCACAGAACCAGTTGAGTCAATATCTTGGTATGGTTTACTAATCTAAGTGGCAGGACTAATCTTAGCAGGACTCAGGCCCCTACCACAATTCTAACTTTGTGGCTTTCATTAGAGTTATTAAGGTGGTTTCAACACCTGAAAGAAGTGAGGAGGCAAGACATATTTATGCACCTCCCTAAATTTACTCTGCCATCGTTTTATTTTTAATGCATTTGATACCCTCTAGAAAGATTGTCTGTTGAGGAAAGAAAAATATTTTAGAGCAGTCCGTACTATGTGAAGTATGCAAAATTGATCAGACCTAGAGAGACTTGAGGATTCAATCATGCCCCCAATACCTGCCTATGACTGGGGCAATTGTATAAACATATCTTGTTCTTTTTCTTACCTGTAGTTTTCTGACTAGCTGCCTCATGTGCATGAGGAATTTGTGTGACAAACAACAATATATAGCCAATCAATAGCTTATGTTATTTTGATGGTAATTCTTGATAAATACATTAGAAACTGCCACTTCTTTTTTTCTTTAGAAACCCACTTTTAACTGCCACTAACAGAGCATATATTCAGGATAATTTGAATCTATGTCTCCAGTACTACAGTCCTCATATTTGGTTCAAATAAATTTTACTTATATTAATTTTCCTCCATTTTTTTTTTAATTTTGGTTGACAGTAGTATCAACCACAATTTTATAAAAAATGGAGATGAGGTTTTCATTTTTGTTGGAGAGAATCATTGAGCACTACCACTGTCTTCAAGGCTGAGTCTGGGCCATAATGATTCTGGATGTAGCATTATCTGAGGATACACAGAGGACTTCAATATTACTTCAGACACGTGACCAATGTAATGGCATGGGAGATATAATAACATGTTTATAATTGACATATTCACAGTCTTATATTTTGTGCCATGTAACCTAGAGGCAGATCACCTAATAGAATAGAACCAGACTGTCAAAAGCTCACCTGTGGTGCTACATTAGGTTTAAGATTCTATCCTTCAGGGTGTAATATCTTCATTAACCCAATGAGCCTATATGGTGCTGCGTCTTAAGAATTGTACATCAATTCAAGAACCAAAGCCTGGAAGTAGTATTGGCTCCTTTCGCATTATTCTTAGTGGCCAGTCAGGAACTTATGGTTGATGGTTCTGCAACTTTAAGCTTTGTCAGGTTAGAAGCCATTTTTCCTGGGGTAACCCATCTATCAGGAGATATAATATGTATTACACTAAGCTGAAAGCAGCTGCTACTATGCATTTAGATGTCTTAAACCAGTGCATAAAAGGTAAAAAGGGACTTACTGGTACTTGGAGTAATTGACCCTAATATATTCACATTTTGTTGAGCCAGCCTACAAAATGAGGAAAGAGACTATTCAGAAAAAATAATTATTCATAAGAAATTAAGTAGAGAACTTTATAGGGGGTCCTTTTAAGTTAAAGGCATTGAATTCTAAGATTAATTAGCTTGCAGCAAACGCACCTCTAGGAGCTGGGATTTCTGTTACACAATGAGGCATGGAACAATACGTTCAAACCTCAAAGGATTTTTCAAGGTATCTTTTGAGGTATTCATCTTCCATAAGAGAGCTAACCCTGCAGATGTTTTGAAAACTTGTCAGGCATGAGAACTAGACCACACACACATTTCTGGATGAAAATCAGGGGAATCTGGAATGAGAAATTGGGGGAGGTAGACAGAGATCAATTGTGGCCCCAGGAGTAGCTATAGTCTCAGGAATTGTAGTGGCTTTTTAAAAATTGACTTTTATTTATTCTTTAGGTAGAAGAATTGAGGGAACATTAGAATAAAATGTAAGCGACTGCATGTGTATCGTTGGTGGCAATACAAGATTCAGTGCAGGTATTGACCCAAATTGTTTAGCCATGATTTTCGGTTCAGTGGAATGAATCAACTTAGGAAGTATAAGGTTGTTGCATTTCTATGGGTTGAAATTTCAATAATGAGAGACATAAAGGAGCTAGCAACTAAGTTATTTTCTGTCTTTACTCTGACAGACTGCCTTAAGATACAATGTGTACATCTGACCTCTTCCAAGACATATTGCACAGAAGAGCAGTCAGCTGTGTTTTTCAGTAAATCTGTCACCAGTTCAGTCACACATCACATTTTATTTGTATTTCATCCTTTCTTGATCTGCTTCTCTTTTTCCCATACTCTTACTTTCTTGAGTTAGCAACAACCAAGAAATATTTTGTTGTAAAATATTTCCCTGACTCTGTTTTCTAGCTAACCCCAAGGAGATTGCTTAAGGCAGTGGTACAGCGAGTACAAAATCCCTGAGTCTGTAGAATTTTCAAAGAGCAGCAAGGAGTCCAGTGTGCCTGGAGGTATTAATGAGTAGAAAAATGTTGAGAAATGACTTGAGAAGGTAACCAGAACCTTGGTTATATGGACTTAATTTGGTCTTTGTAAGGACTTTATCCTTTTTTTTTTATTGAAGAAAACAGACAGATGGTTTTAAATACAAGGAAATTTTTCTTCTTATGCATTAAGAGGCTTTTTCTGGAAATTACATGCAGAATAGACTGGAGGGAAGATAAGGTAAGATGGAATTTAGGAACTTCCAATTAAGAAGCAAGTATAATAACATAAATGTAATAATAGTGACTGAGAAAAATGGTATTGGTGAAGGTAGTGATAATTGATCAAATTCTGAATAAATTTTGAGGGTAGAACTGACAAAATTTACTACTGGGTTGGATACGGCATGTAAGAAAAATGGTCTAAAGTATAATAATAAGAATAGGGTTTCCATTGCTGAGATGGGGAGACAGTTTTAGGAATACATTTAGGGGAAGGAAAGGTTGTTTTGGACATTTTAAATTTAAGATGTCTAGGATATTTATGTGTCTGTCCACAGAAAAAATGAGCATATCTTCACATTCCTAAAATTAGAAATCCACAATTGATAGTTATTAGCATGCTGATATTATTTAAAGTCTGCATGAGATCACTTTGGTTGATACCAAAGAGAAAGGTTGCATGGATGGAGCTGAGGGTATCTCAAGTTCAAAGGATGAAGGAGCAAAGAAGCCTGAGAAGCAGTAGCAGAGAGTATTAGGAGAACAAGGGTGTGGTGTCCCAGGAGCTAAGTGAAATGCATGATTCCAGAAAGAGGGAATAGTCAGCTGTGCCATGACATGGTGAGTTTCCCTGTGGCAACCTGGAGATTATCCATCACAGGTCAGCTGTGCCATGACATGAGTTTCCCTGTGGCAACTGGGAGATTATCCATCACAGGTCAGCTGTGCCATGACATGATGAGTTTCCTTGTGGCAGCCTGGAGATTATCCATCACAGGTCAGCTGTGTCATGACATGATGAGTTTCCTTGTGGCAACCTGGAGATTATCCATCACAGGTCAGCTGTGCCATGACATGGTAAGTTTCCCTGTGGCAACCTGGAGATTATCCATCACAGGACAACCATTGTTATAAGGAAAGAAAAGAGGATAAGTTTAATTTCTCTTCAGATAAAGCCCGCTTTTCCTCCTGAGGCTTTGCTCTAACTTCACTACTCTCTGTCACTTTTTACTAGTTTAAAGGTAGAGCAGTTTGAGATCATAAATAGTCATTCCATCATACCTAAGACTACCACTCTAACTCCCCTATCCAGGGCCTTTCTCTGTATCTCTCAGTGTCATCAGAGAAATTTCCATAATTACGTTTTTGGAGAAATGAGGATATATGGAAAACAGAAGTCTTTCTCTCTATTTCAAAATAAGACATTGAAAGCTGATGATGACAGCATAAGAGAAAAGAGTCTTTGAAATCCTTTTAATATAAGGAACAAAAGCCTAGGGAATAAGAGTCTTAAGTTTGGACTCTAAATGACAGAAATGAAGACTGTATGGTAGTGAGGGAAGTCTATTCTGCTCTAAGAGACATAAATTCAGCAAGTTTATGGGAAGAAGTTTATGGGAACTGGAGGGACATGATGAGATTTATATGTTGATTTCTTGAGTAGTGTCTTTTTAGCAAGCATGCTCCCCTCACCACTGTCCCAGACCCTTCTTCACTGGATCTTAGCCAAAAGGCCGAGAAGTGAGCCCAGACCCTTCTTAATGGAAGCCATATAAAAGGTAATGGAGCCCACAGAATTTTGTGAGCCCCATAGCAAAAGGCTCTGTGGCATGCCCTGTAATCAGGATGATGCCTGATTGGTAGGTTAGCAATGTGTGAGGTTAAGTCTTTAGTCAGAGGAGGCTGACTCACAGTTTCCTTACAGAATGTGTGATAACAATCATTAAGTATCACTTAGTCCCTGTAGAAATGTTATGTGAGCCCAAGAGATAGGCAGAGGTCTGTGGTCTTAGTGAAAAAATGCTGAATACATGGACCTTGTAACAGGAGGCCTTGGGGATCACAGCACACGTCCTCATACCCCTCTCATCCAACTATAGCAGATGTTAGTGAATGACAGTGTCCACAATCAGGCAGAAGCAGTATCCTTGGTAAGGTCACCTGCTGTATGCTTGTGGCCATTAAGAATGGATGAGGAAACACGGGACAAACACACCTTAATTGCTGCCAAGGCATTAGTTAAGTTCCTAAAAATTTAGGTCATGTTAGAGGTAGGGAATGACAAGAATTGACCTGACTATATTTTAATCTAGAAGGGGCATGATTACTACTAAAGGCAAGTTGGTATTCTGCTAACAACAAAAATAGAGCATGTGGATAAGTTAAATTTACCTTTGAAGAAACACAGTTCTCTCATTGCACAATTGACCTTCATAAATGGAAAGTTTAAACTTCCATCAATGCAGATACCCTATTCCCCAAGGACAAACCCTTCCTTCACTCTATGAGGTGGGATAACAAGTTTGGTCAAAATCATTGATCAACAATTTTAACTATTATTTGTGACATATTAGGAAAAAATAGATGGCTTCACAGATCAACTAACAGATGCTTGTGAAAATATGTGAGAATATTCTGGGCCCTACATTCCCATTCTCTGAACAGTATGGGGCAGGATAAATGGCAGCCTTTTTTTCTCTACATATGATTTACATTGAAAAGAGTAATGAAGAGACAGTGAATAACACATCTAAAACAATGACGAAAATAAATGACAACTTCTCAAATCATGAGTCTACTAAAGCAACCCCCTTTTTATTGGTTGCTTATTTCTCCCATGAGGTAATATGATAATATCTATTTTGCAGAATCATTTTGGATTATTCAGACTTGTTTTAGGAATTGGAATTAATAAATTTGGTTTTAGAATTCAAGCACTTTATTTTCTTCATTTCTTAATGTGTATAGAATAAGACATCTTTACCTAATAGCAATATTTTCTGGAAAAAAAAAATCAGGTGAATATACAAAACAAAACTCAGAGCTCTGGGTCATAATATTTTCTATACAAACAAACCTGAGTTAAGCAAAGAAGCATTTGGGCTCATGAAAAATTGATGGACATTGATGTCAAGTAGACCTATATGTTAAGTATGAGATCTGTGACAATGGCTTCACATCTGTGAGCTTAAATTTCTCCATCTATTAAAAGGGATAAAAATTATACTGCATGTTATGAAGAGGATTATATAAGATTATATATGTAAAGTTTTATGTTATATACAGTTAATATTGATATCTTGGAGAAGGACTTTCTCAGTTGAATAAGGCACTGCTAATTATGCAAATGAAAGTTTAAAATTTACAAAGTGTTATCAAACATAAGCAAATGTAAAAAGTGAAGACAAAGGACAAAAATGATTATAAATGATTTTATTCTAAATCCTCAGATTTCAGCTTAAAATAGTTTTTGCTAAGAGTTGATAAATTTAATTACATAAAACATTTAAAAAGCTTTTGCATATAAAATATCCTTAAAATTACAACATACTGAGACAAAATTGTAACCCATATGGTGGACAAGACAAGCTAATTTCAGCAGTTTATAGAAGGCATTCATAGACTAATTTTTTAGGCTAACAACTATTTGAAAAAGATGCAAAGAAGATAGATTTTCAATTTACAATAAAACAAATTCACACAGACAATAAAAATCGAGAAGGATAATTAAATACATTATTTTTCTTCTGCAGAAGGACCCAAATTAAGAAATTTGATAACTTTTTTGTTTTTGAGAATTTGGGTAAACGTTCTCACCTAGCACTGTGGATATGTAACTGGTACAACCACTTGGAAAGCAATAGACTTTCTAGTAGTCAAAAGTTAAGGTGCATGTACTCATTGGCCCAGCAACAAGGCAAGAAGTTTACCCCATCAGTATTCTTTCTAGTCTTCCAAGGTATGTATACAAGAATGCTTTTTACAACTCAGTAACAGTGAAAGAATGGAAGTGATCTAAATAATCACCAATTATAATATTGGTTAAATAAAATACTTTATGTGCCTAGAATGAAGCTATCAGATGCAATGAGATTTACCTGTACTGGTGATGGAAGATATCCAAAATATATTATTAAGTGAATAAAACACTACAAAAAAAAAAAGAGTTCATTTAGTATAACTGTAATTGTGAAAATCAGTATCATATATATATATTATTTCTGTATACTAGATACATGTATTTTTAATAGAAAGATGGAGAATTCTTTATAGAATTTAACTTCTTAAAAAGGGACTGGAACAGGAGCAAAACTTAGTTTTTCCCAATCTCAATACTTTAGATTTGAGCCATATGCATTTGTTGTGTTTATTTTTAAAGTAAGTTGATAAGCTTTAAATAAATCAGTGTTCTTAATATAGATAATTTTTTAAAGCAAACATCCCTTTCTGAAAGATTTTAATTATTTTATTCTCCATTGTGCTTCAGTATTGTTAAACAACTCTAGTGATACTTCCTTTTGGAGACATTCCAGAATTGAGGAAGGCAACATTTGGTTCCAGCTGACTTCTCTGTAGTTTTTCTGCTTAATGATATGCAAATATACTTCCATGTGTGTTACAGAAACTTTACAACCTTGTTCTTCCTGTAAACTTAACTCTCTGTTAAATTAGATACCAACAAAAAATGAAAAGTTAGGTCTTTTCATCTCTCTTCACTGAGAAAGAACAGAATCTGCCAACTCCTTGTCCCATATGTAGATTTAGAAAGAACATGGTTCGAAAAAGCTGTTTTCCTACTTTGGTAAGCATCAGTCAGGTAAAGGATATAACATGGAGTCAGATAATGCAATTGAATGGATTGGCCCAGAGAGTTTATTTGGAGAGAACCATCACAGTGATATGATACCTCCTCCCCATTCCCTAGAAATGGAGGGGTCGGGACTTTCTTCTTGCCCAAACACAGACAAAGATCTTTCAGTGGAACAGTCACAAAACTTTGAAATATGTTTCCTGCACATGAGGACTGCTGACTCCTCCATATCGGATGAAGACACAGCTGGAGGAAGACCGAAGTTTCAGTCATGCTGAGGGAACCAAGAAGGTGAGATTAACTTCTCTGATATTAAAGCCAGAAGAGTACTTTTGGAATTTGTATCGTCTTCTTAAATGTACTCGAGCCAGAGTTGCTTGAGTCGTTTGATGGACCGTATCTGGAACATGCAGGAGAGAAAGTCTGCATGTGGTTCACTTGGGTCCTGTCCAAAAAGCCTGCTTTAGAGGATAGCTCAGCAGAAAGAAGATGGGGATGTATAGTGCCATACCTGGTCTCCGTCATCACCCTGGGTCAAAAGAACTACAGAAGAGAGGAATCCAAAAAGGAACCTCCATCTCCAAACTGCTCTAAAGATTCTACAAGAGAAAGGATCTGCTTTCACCATTTCAGAAAACAAAAACCCAAAGGCATATGGCTACACAAGAACTGCACTGTCCTATTACATATCACCTCCCTCTGCACAACTTTGCCTGGTAGCTGGAAGGAAGGGAGAAGAATTTGACATTAAGTCAAGTTCAGAGTTTTTATTGGCATTCTAATTATTGCAGGCATTCTAATTACTGAAATGAATTATGTTTAATGACTAAAATGACAAGAACACTTTTTAAATTATCTAAAGGTGACCAGAGGAATCAGGGGCCTTTTAGATTTTTAATTGAGGAAGATGGAAAGATTATCCTCACTGAATAAAGTTGTGATGACAGTTACAGCAACATGATTGTTCCATATATAGGTTAACTTCATTTAAAATACTTCCAATGTTTTAATCCATCCTGCGGTTGCAAGCCTTGGGTGCTTTCAGGCCTGAGTTGGAGGAACACCTATTCCTATGACTGGGTGATAATAGGTGACTTACTTAACTTCTCTGGACCTTGAATTGTTTGTTTATGTATTTAATAATAAAACATTATAGATATGCAAAAATGGACAAATAGGATCAGCACACTGGAAACTCCAGGTGGCATCAATGACATCATGGTTCATATGAGTATCTTCCCCAATCTCCACCCCAGAGCCCAGTGAAGTACGCAGCTGTGCAGCTGTCTATGGCGTCATTGCTTTCATAGAACAGGAATAATACCACTTGCTTCAAAATATATAAGATGTGACATGTGTTCTTGTATTTTAAAATTTTTTAATTTTCTTTATTTTTCTTAATTGTTTAATTGCTACATCATAGATATACATATTTAGGGGATACATGCATGTCTTCTTGAAGTATATTTTTAAGGAATAAAAATTACTGTTAAAATAGTACAGTTATACCAAAGACATTGTGTATTTCCCAATCATATTCCTTTTAGGCTGACATAATTTTATCTTCATAATTCTTGCATATTTATATAATATTAATAAAACCAATATATAATCTTATTTATAGGTTTTAAAATTTTATGTATTTGGGGCTCCTTCTATGTCTTCTGGTGGAACCAGTTCCCCTCTGGTACCCAGGCATTCTAAACTCTCCGAGTCTAAGGTGGGGCTGAGTGTCAAATTTTTCAAGCAGTCACTGGGAGTGATGGTGAGTGGAGCCATGCCTACCTTCGCCTTTCCTCCTCAGACCAATATGTTCTATGTATTAGAGCATGGGACCATGTATTAGTCACTGTCACAGGATACAGCTTGAAGCTGGAAAGGTATTGTTCGCTTTTCAGATGGTATTAATTTTAAGCTGGCACTTCAGTTACACGTTTCAAAAGCTGGTCCATCACTTTGTCTAGTCATAAGGTGATCCTATCCCATTAGTCCACGGTAAAGATGGTTACCAATGTAACAATCACAAATGATGTGGTGGGAAATGTCTAAGCCACCTCTTCTGAAGACTATTTCTGCATTTTCTCCCTGATTGGGCTTGATATTGGATGAACTACTTCCAGTCTTCAATGGATTGTTGTTACAGGACCATAAAAACCTTATGACTTATTGGATCTGATAGATCCTTAGACATGTTGGCTCTCTGGCTGCAAAGCCAGATGTTCTCTCTTCAGACAGAACCAGCAGCTGTTTTCCTAAGTCAGTAGATTTTTCTGATGCAGATGGTCTGTATTGTGACTCTCTTACTGGGGTCAGCTATGACGTGCATATGCATTCTTTTTCCACCTGTGACACCTGTAGTGCCATAAAGTCTGCTGGGTCTTATGGATCAAGTGGCAGGAATGTTAATGTGGCAGCCCGAACCCACTCCAGAGCCGTTTCCTTTTCCAATCCCCACTTGAAGCCTTCCGTGTCACTTGATAGATGGGGCAAGCATTATTTCCAAAAATGAAAACGTTCCTTACAAAACCTTGAGGGCCTCTAACTATTGAGATTTCTTCTGAATGATGAAAGATGCAAGATGAAATAATTTGACCTTTACTGTAGAGAGGGTATCGTGGTGTACAACAGACCACTGGATCCCTGCAAATGCCACCAGGATTTTTGTAAGATTTATCTCCTGTCCAGTGGAACGTATTTGTTTAACAAGGCCTCCAGTGTGCCTCTGGATTTTCAGATCATTTTAATACAATGTTAAACATTTAGTGAACTATTGTGATGTTCTCTGGAATGACCAGGAAGGCCAGATCCCTTTAGAATCTCAGTAGATGATGGGAGAGTCAACACAGCTTACATAAGTAGGTACTTTATCTGCTCCATATAAATGAGAACTGCTTCTGGGTACACATCCTGAGAGGGTTGAACAAGAATGAATTTATCAGATCAATAGCCACACAGAGGTCATGCTGTTTAGCTCTAGCAAAGAAATAATATCCAGCACTGAAACTGAAATTATAGTTGGTACCTATCTGAGTTTAGATCATCCAGTGTTATTTTCCAGATTCTTCCTTACCCCGATTTTTGTTGCTGATAGGCTATGCCCTTTTTTTTCTTTTTGAGACAGAGTCTTGCTCCTGTTGCCCAGGCTGGAGTGCAATGTCACGATCTCAGCTCACTGTAACTTCTGCCTCTAGGTTTAAGTGATTCTTCTGCCTCACCCTCTAGAGTGGCAGGGGTTACAGGTGCCTTCCACCACATCCGGCTAATTTTCGTATTTTTAGTAGAGAAAAATTTTTGCCATGTTGGCCAGGCTGGTATCGAACTTCCAGCCCTGTAATCCGCCTGCCTCAGCCTTCCAAAGTGCTGGAATTACAGGCATGAGCTACCATGCCTGACCAGGCTATACCCTTCTTTCTTTAAGTCTTTAAGGATGACATTAATTTCGGCCGTTCTCCGTGTGTGTGTGTGTGTGTGTGTGTGTGTGTGTGTGTGTATTTCATACATGCATGTGCATTTTTCTGGGGATGAGTAGGTGGGTAGGGGAAACTTAGGGACTTCAACTTGGCCTTCCCCACTGTGATAGCCCTTACTCCATAGGCCAAGGAAAAAAATATGGTGGGACTGTCCTTTTTCAAGTATACTCATTAAAATTATACATTTGTAGTTTGAAGAAATGACCCCTGGTTGGGCCTGTGGACACACTGAAAGCCAGAACTGGATCAGGATTTACTAGTTATGTGGCCCTGACATGCCCCTGTTTTCCAGTTGAGAGAAAGCTTGATGACTCTTCAGAATGAGTCGTGTCCTTGTCAACTCAAACCCTATGTTTAACTTTCCTTGAATTAGCTGTGTATTCTTCTTTCCTTCGTAGTGTTTGGTTACCTGAGGAAGTGACCGCAGGTTCCTCTGGGGAAGTATGGAAAAAATCAGGACCTTGCATGTTTGTTGAAGTGCATGTGTTCGTCTGCTGACCCAGTCTCTCTTTGCATCACTGTGTTCCCAGTTTGAAAAACTGGTTCCTATCTGGACATTGGGAAAGCCATCATTACTTTTTGGGGCAGCAGCCCTCAACCTCCTGATCATCAATCCTTGATTTATTTTAGACATATTGATTGAGCTTTACTCTAAATATCCGTCCTTCCATCTTCCTCTAGGGTCCCTAAGGTTTATGCTACTTGGCTGCCACTCAAAACCTGCTGTTGTGATAATTGCACTGTCTTATTTCAGGATTCTATGATGCCCATGGCTATTAAAAAGCTAACTCTTATATTTAACTCTTCCGAACTGAAGATAACCTACCGGCTTCTCAAAGATGATGGAGCTTCTCTCACTGTTGTAATTCTTATCATTTTAGTAACCATTTTAGTAACTCCCTTCTCGTGCCCTGGACATAGATGTGTGCAATTATATAGTAGGTCTACTACAGTGTGATTACTTCTTTGAGCTTTTATATCTACTATTTTACCATTTACTAAGACAATTTTTAAAATTCGTCTTCTATTACTATGTTTAACAAGGCTCAGTGTGCTTCTTGTTTATATTCTTTTATTACAGTGTTACATTCAGTGGATTATTGTGATGATCTGTAGAATGAATAGGCGGCCCAGGACTGTGGATATTTTCAGTTTTGTAAGAATACCATCCTAGTAGTGGGTTTATATCTTCTTCCTGTGTGCTTACCAGTACATTAAGGCTTGCATCATAAAGATGTGGTACCGTATCAATATACTCTCCCTTATCCAACTTCTTTGCCCTCCACACCTCATCTGTCTCTCTCAGGACACAATACCATGCAAGCTCTCACAGCTTCTGCAGGAATATTGGCTCAGTACTATTAAGTCCTTTAGAGTACAGTTCCTTTTACTCTGAGCAGGCCTAGCATTTTCTTAGTTTATGTTGTATCTTGGCACTTGCTATTAGCCTCGGCCAGGAGGGGAGGTGGGGATGGGTAGGTGGATGGATGATATTTCTTGTTCAAAGCAGAGCCCTCTGCATCATTTTCAAGCAAAAAAGGACAGTAGAACCTTATCAGGCGGGAGTGGAGCATTTGTGCAGCCCCAGGTGTGTTCAACAACATTAATTCAGATATCCCTTTCTCAAATCTCAGGCTTCCAGTCTTTCCCAAGTAGGTTCTTGGAATAGCAGACTTGCTGGATATGAAAATTCAACCTTCTCTGAAGTGTTCTACTTTTCTAATTATGCCCTGGGCTTACTTCTCAGCCTCTGGCTACACTGGATGAGAATCTTTTATATGCCTCCACAGAGGCCTTCTGACTCTCAGACCTTATTTAAAATAGGTCGTCAATCACTCTTACTTAGACTTTCACTGTATTTCACAATGCCATGTTTGCCAGGCTGGTCTCGAACTTCCGACTTGAGTTGATCTGTCTGCCTCGGCCTCCCGAAGCGTTAGTATTACAGGCGTGAGTCACCACACCTGGCCTATGCCTATACTTGACTGATATAGTTAATATTAAAAAGTTACTATAGATATAACATTTAGAACAGGTACAGAATGCAGTAATGGCAAATAAAACCAGATGTGTAGAACTCAGTTACCATTTCTAGAAGAACTATGGATTCTGTAAATACATAGGTAAAAAGTACTCCAATTAGAAACTGTGTTTAGGAATGCTTCACTGGAATTACTATGACGTTTTAACAATTTCCTTTAATGTGCATTTAAGAATAGCATTTCTATGTTTCACTTATGGCCAGTATTAGATCAATGGTGGAACCGCTAAAAGTCAGAGTACAAATACAAAATCTAATATAATCACAAATATAATACACATTTGAAATACAACAAAATGACTTTTTTGTCATGCACATATTACCACTCTAAAAATGTCCAAGTGGCATTATTTTTGACGAAAGAAAAGTAATTGTCCAAAGTAACATCCATTAGAACTTTCTGCAGTAATGGAAATGTTTTGTAATATATAGTCATTTTATTATAACACTATATCTAACAATAAAATTTTATTTAAATAAACACATTTAAGAATCTCTGTGGAATAGCCTAGCTAGAACAGTCATTACTATTCAGAGAGAAGATTAATCTGTTGGAAATGGAAAAATTATAAAATGTAGACATGAGTTTTCTTCTATCAGATCACAGCTAATGTCTTTAAAATGTTTAAATTTATTTATATTGGGACATTATCGTTGTTGCTGAGTATGAGACATGATAAGCTTTGAAATGTTAAGTCCCAGTGTTTGTTTATCTGGGTCTGCTTGTCAGATACAATAGCTGACAGCCACTTGTCTTTATTTAAATTTAAATTAATGAAATTCAAATAACATTAAAAGATCACTTCATCAGTTGCATCAGCTATAAGAGAGTAGAGCTATCTATGGGCTAGAATTTCCTGATATTTGAGAGAAGTGATTTATTTATTTACTTCTCTTATAAAGTGGAAGAAATTTGAGGATGTTTAAACATTAATGTGAAACAGTGAGCAGAGTGCAAGAGGGTTGTCAACACAGAAAGAGGGAGAAAGATCAATGTAACAAGGCTCTTGAGGAAGTGAAAAGTAACTTGTGGAGCACAGATAAAGGACATCAGACTTTGAAAGGAGAAGGGGAATTTCATTGCAAAGGAGAAAGGAGGAAGGACGAGTTTAGGGACAGGAAGTTGAGGAAGTTTTTGTACTATGGTCCCTATTTGCTTTTTCTGATATGAATAGAAGAATTTCCTGGCACCCGCAGGGGAAACAGAGGAGTCAGAAGTTAGATACGGCAGAAAATATAAATCAGGGGATGAGCAGAGGATGAACCAGTAGGGCAAGGAAAGAAGGAGCAGGATTGCTGGCAATGTGGATGAGTACGTGAGGTTGGTCTTTGTCAAATTACAGCTGCAAAGATCTGGATGGTGGCATGATTTTCCTGCAGCTGTTGCAGCCCTGAGTAGACTAAGGGAATGAAGACAGCTGGGTTCCACCAGGACTAATTTTTTTAAAACTGTGATTTTTTTTTCTTTTGTTTCTCTCCAGATGCTCCATAATACTAAATTACAGATTTGGGAAGAGTTGCAACAGTGTGGGAGCATAGGAAGTGGGAGCTCAGCCGAGCTGGAGAGAGAGCTGAGTAGCCAGGTGTCAGAGTTGCACATTACAAACAACAAGCAAAGTGCCAGAGAAGCTTTAAATCACTTACTGAGATAGTGTAACTAAATCAGAGCGAGCTCTGACTTCTGACTCCCACTTCAGGTTGCTCCGTTTCCGCAAGGCTGGAGGTCAGGTACATTGACACAAAAATGTGGGTCATTTCCTCGCTTAGGGAGCCCCAAACAAAAGTTTCCTGCTCTCCTGCTGTTTTACAGAGGATATGTGGAGAGGGGAGAGAGAGAGGAAAGAGTGAGTCATGGAATAGTGCTGATGAGCCACAGTGAAGAAAGGGTCTTCAAGTTTCTTGCATCTTTCCTGTAAAAAGATTTTGACAAAAAGGAAGGCCCCAATACCGGGGTACCTGTGCTAGAAACACAGAGATGCAGAACAGCGTGGCTGGCCAGGAGGACCTGAATCCTTGACTGCAACTCTCTTCAGAGATTGCAGTGCACTTAGTCTTACACCAAGTCTGGTGTGTAAAGGGCAGCTTTTCCCAGTGTAGCCTGCTAGGTAAAGCTTTTGTAATTGCCTGTAGTCAAGCCTGAATAATCTCACATCATTATTTTGGCCAGGAGCTAGATTCCTCAGGAGAGTTATAAAATCTGCAGAATCCTCTCTGTGCTGGTAAAAAGGTAATACATTGCAAATATTATTTTAGAGTGAAGAAGAGATAGGTGATTACAGACAAAGAGTCATTTCCAAAAAGCTCTCTTTGTGATTTTTCATACTGCAGTTAAAAAATCACCTGAGGATTTGTTATAAAAGTATCTTTCTAAGTTTCACCCAGAGATTTAGATTCAGTCATTTTAGAATGGGCATATAAATCCCCATTTAAAGCAAGCATCCAGGCGATTCTGTTGCCAATAGTTTTAAGAAAAACTGTCTTAAGTATGGGTAGCAAATGTGGAGTAAAGACAAAAATCCTCCAACGTTGATATCATCACCTGTGTGAGAGGCACAAATTGAAACACAGAAAGCAAAGGAAATGAAAGAAGCCTCCCACCAACGGAGGGAAAAACAATGGAGGGGTGTAATTACTGAGGATGACATTAAACATTTGCTGGTGGCTTTTCTACCTTCTGATTCAATCTTCATAACATTATTAGTGGCATTCTCTGGATGGCCATTTTAAAACCTGTTTTACAAAATGGGCCATTGAGGCTCAGAATTTTAGCAACTGGTCTGAGATTGCCATAGCTGGTTGGTCATATTGGACACCTTCAACTTTGCCTGGCATGTTTCAGATCAGCACTCAGTGTGTTATCAGTGGCAAATCCACACGGGCCTGCAGCAAACTTGATCCCTGTCTCCTTGGAGGAAAGAATTAAGCCAAGGGGCAGAAGTAGATTTAAGGCAGAGGGAGAGACCAAGGCAAGTTTTAGAGCAGGAGTGAGACTTTATTAAAATGTTTTAAAGCAAGAACGAAAAGCAGCAAAGTATACTTGGAAGAGGGCCAGGCAGACCATTGGAGAGACCCAAGAACACCATTCAGTGCTGGACTTGTGGTTTTCTGGATTGGCAAAGTTGCAGGATTTGCTTTTCTTCTCCCTTGATTCTTCCCTTAGGGTGAGCTCTCTCCCTAGGCACAGTGGCCTACCAGCACTTGGGAGGGGCCACATGAGCAGTGTGTTTACTGAAGTTGTGCACATGCTGTCTTGACCAATTTTCCCTTACCGGTCAAGCATTTCCAGAGGAAGGTCATACATACACAGGTTAAACTCTGCCATTTGGTCTCTGAGTGCACATGCTTGTGCTGGCTTGTCTAACTCCTGAGTTCTTACTGGGAATCTGCTGGTCATCAGCTTCAGGTGTCTTCTCTGTATTGACAGACTGTCTTCCCCTGCCACCAGCTGCAACAAAAAATCATTTCAGAGAGACAGTTTAATAACGACCATCACCTGATGGTCCCCTGGCATTCCTTGAGGGGAGAGGGGATTTCCTGCCCTGTCTGGGTCTGCCTAACTACCTACTCTAACAAGTGCAAGTATCTTCCTTTCCTCCGTACTTCTAATAGAACAGTTCTCAAAGAGCAGAAACCTAAAGTTCTAATTTGAATCATTCTCACTGATTTTGCCTTGCTTTCTCCTTTTTCTCTTTGTTTCTACTCTAAGACTTTCATGCAGTAACACCCCTATTTTCACTTTAGTTCATTTTTCCATATATCCCAGTGACATGGATCTTCTCTTCTGACCTCTCTTGTTAGCAGATTCCAAGTACCCACATTAGATGAGCAGGAAAACAAACACTGGAATCAAAAACTAAAATCCATCATGGAATAAAGTTTTAATGTCTCCGTTTAATTTTTTATTTAAAATAAAATTGGTTCATTTCTAATGAAAATCAAAACAAAGCTGAAAGCTTTGATAGGACCTCTTCACTCGTGGATTTAAAATAAATAACATTCAAATTTATCTCTTTTGAACTTTTAAAACTTCAGTACTTATTTTGAAAAGTTATATATATATATATATATATATATATATATATATATATATATAATTTTTGTCTCTCTGAGGTTTTCTAAATTTCACAAGGGATTTGTTACCTACCCAGCAACCAATAAATGCCTTCTATTGTATAGATTTGTAAAGATTTTAACAAGGAGAAGTAGGCCATTTATTTTCGGATTGATACAGTCAATTCAAGAAGCTCATAAACACTAATTTTTACATCTCAGTTATTCTCAGAAAATTAATCTAAAATTGGAATGTGCCAAGAGCAAGAAAATGAATTGGCTGATGCACAGTGAAAGAAATCTTTATCCCAGCCTGAAGGTGTCTGGTTACATGCTTCTAAAGTAGATCCATAGCCAACAAATTGAACTTCAGATCGCTTTAACTTCAGCAAATAGACATTCAATTGTCTGTCCCCAATAGCAAGGAAATGTTTGCAAAATATTCTTTATAAAGCTTCTCAAACAAAAGTGGTGTCTTTTTTTAGCAAAATAACTTACTAGGTTTTTGGGAACTGAACCCTCAGCTTTATTTAACCAGAGCATTAAGTGGGCTCTGCTCAGCTTTCAGAGGGCAATGCATGATATTAATTTTTTTCCCTGTATGACATTCAAGGATACTCTAAAGCAGTTAAATTCTCAATCATTTTATACCTTGGAATTGGGAAAAAATGTTGATGAATAAAACCAAACTCTGTAAAATATTTGAAGAGATTTATTCTGAGCCTCAAATTTGAGTGACCATGGCCTGTGACACAGCCTCACAAGGTCCTTAGAACATGTGCCTGAGGTGGTTGAGTTACGGCTTGGTTTTACACGTTTTAGGGGAACAGAAGTTACAGGCAAAGGCATAAATCAATACATGTAAGTAATACATTTGTTTGTCCTGGAAAGGAGGATTCAAATAATTCCTGATTGACAATTGAAAGAGTTAAGCTTTTCCTGAAGAGTTGAAGTCAGCAGAAAGAAATGATTGAGTTAAGATAAGGGGATTGTGGAAACCAAGGTTCTTCGTATATACATGAAGCCTTTAAGTAACAGACTTCAGAGAGAATAGATGGTAATTTTCTCTTATTGGACCTTACAAGGTGTCAGACTCTCTGGAAAATACCTAGTAAGGGAAGGAAATTCTGTAAAGAATGCAAGCTTCCCCAACAAGACACAGCTTTGGAGGCCCAGTGCAAAATATATCAAAGAAAATATATTTTGAGGTAAAGTACTTTGATTCCCTTCAGGCCCTGTTATGCTATAGCAGAATCAGCTTGAATCTGGGTATCATTGCCACAAAGAATCTGTTTTGTGAGTCTTAGGATTTCTATTTTAATGTTAACGCTGCTCAGTTGTGCCTAAACTCCAAAGGGAGGGCACAATGAGGCCTGACTGGCCTGACACTTCCCATCAGGGCCTAAACTAGTTTTCCAGGTTTCTTTGAGATCCCCTTGGCCAGGAGGAAGTTTCATTCAGTCACTTGAGGAAGTTAGAATCTTATTTTTGGTTTACAATAGTAACTAAAGTTCAGAATATTTTTTAACTTTTATTTTAAGTTCATGGGTACATGTGAAGCTTTGTTACGTAGGTAAACTCATGTCATGGGATTTGTTGTACCGATTATTTAATCACCCAGGTATTCCCATTAGTTGTTTCTCCCGATCCTCTTCCTCCTCCTACCTTCCACCTTCCAATAGGCCCCATTGTGTGTTGTTCAGCTGTATGTGTCAATGTGTTCTCATAATTTACCTCCAACTTGTAAGTGAGAACATGTACAGCATTTGGTTTTCTGCTCCTGTGTTAGTTTGCTAAGGATAGTGGCCTCCACCTCCATCCAGGTTCTCTCAAAAGACTTGATCTTGTTTCTTTATTGGCTGCATAATATTCCCACAGTGTATGTGTACCATATTTTCTTTATTCAATCTTATCACTGATGGGTATTTAGGTTAATTTCGTGTCTTTGCTATTGAGAATAGTGTTGTAGTGAACGTACATGTGCATATGTATTTATAATAAAATGATTTATATTCTTTTGGGTGTATATAGTCCCAGTAATGGGATTGCTGGGTTGAATGGCATTTCCATCTTTAGATCTTTGAGGAATATTTTTAAAGTTTGGTTTATTTGTCTGTAAGGAGTAATAGAAACTGCAGAAAATAAAATGACCAATATTGACAATAAAAGGTGCAATAGTGTTTTCAAGTGAATTCTGAGATTGAAAAGGTATACCTAAATATTTAGGCCTCTTATTATTTTACTGCATTCCCTGTCTCTTCAATTTCAATTACCCTCTGCACCACTAAAACCTTAGGAAAAAAGGCACAGGCCGAATGGAGGGGCTCATGCCTGTAAACCCAGCACTTTGGGATGCTGAGGCGAGCTGATCAGGACATCAGTAGATTGAGGCCATCCTGGCCAACATGGTGAAACCCTGTCTCTACTAGAAACAAAAATTAGCTGGGTGTGGTGCTGGGTGCCTGTAATTCCATCTACTGAGGAGGCTGAGGTAGGAGAATCGCTTGAACCCAGGAGGTAGAATTGCAGTGAGCCAAGATCACCACACTGCACTCCAGCCTGGCGACAGAGCAAGACTCCGTCTCAAAAAAAAAGGCGGGGCGGGGGCACAAAGAAAACCTATAAAACGTGGGATTGTTGAATGCCCATAAGTTACTGTGGAATGCACTCTAATGAGAAACTGAAAAGCACTTACAACTTCAAATACAAAATTGTCAGTCACATTCATCCTTCAGAGAAATTTAAACAAACAAAAACACTTTCTCTGTAGTAAGGACTTGAGTGGTAAGCTCTTGTAATTGCTTCTGTGCATTCAGATGCCAGTCTAGTCAATGACATCTCCCCCACACATTTCCTTCCTTACACATTGTTTAATCACCTGCTGATTGAACAATACAGACATTGAGTAATCGAACAATTTTCTCACCACTTTCTTTTTGGGAGTACTTGACTATATATGGTAGACTCTAGAAGAGAAGCACATTTCAAATTGACTGCTAATTTATATAAAATGAAGTAAGTTATTTATATCTAGCAATCAAGAAATTTGATGAAATTTACTGTTTATATAGTCCCTATTTTAACATCTTTGGTCATAGACAATTATTAGAAAAGGTTAAAAACGACCATCAATTGCTTTTCCTGTGTAAGCAATCTGTTATTCTTGGCTACATATAGGTATGTTTCCTCATTTGAAAGAGGATCAAAACAGTACCATAGCTAATGATAAAGATGGTTTATATCATTTGTTTTTCAAAATGTTACGCTCTTTTGAAGACAAAGAAAAGAGAAGATTGATACTACTATTGTTGGTCAGGTTATTCCATTTAGATTGAATCTAAAATTAGAAAACTCTGGTCAGTGTTCTTGTTTTTTGTTTTAATAAAATTAGGCCATACTGTAAGACTTAACAAATTACAGTCTTTGTTTATTTGATTAGTTACCTGAAGATGTCAGCTTTCATAGTTTTTTTTACATTGTTTTTATTTTTTATATTTTTTTATTGCATTTTAGGTTTTGGGGTACATGTGAAGAACATGCAAGATTGTTGCATAGGTACACACATGGCAGTGTGATTTGCTGCCTTCCTCCCCATCACCTGTATCTGGCGTTTCTCCCCATGCTATCTCTCCCCAACTACCCACCCCTTGCTGTCCCTCCCTATTCCCCACCACCCCCCCACCGACAGACCCCAGTATGTGATGCTTCCCTCCCTGTGTCCATGTGTTCTCTTGAACCCTTTGAGAAAGAGTTTTCAGGAAAGAAGTAAACATATGTATACATATATTGTCAGTATTTTTAAGTAAATAATTAAGATATAGTAAACTGAGATAATTCAGACTGAAATAGATTTAAGATAATTGTCATGAAATTTGTGTAAATATCTCCTGAGTTGGAGCCATAAAACATACCTTAATTCCAAAGTCATTAACTTAATTAGTAATATAGCCATAGATAATTCATTTCAACTTTCTGACTCAGCTTATTCATTTGTGCTATAGATATTATACTATTATTCAGAGGTTTGTTTTTAAAAATATCTCAAATTGTGTAATTAAATACATATAGTGACTCTAAAGCACTATATCTGTAAGAAGATAATATGATTGTCAATGAATATGATAACAATGATTATCAATGAAAGATAGGTAGATGGGTAGGTAGATTACATTTACTTTTATTTCCCCGTGGGTGAATATGAGGTGAGCATGATTCTCTTATTGAGCATACTGAAAATAATTTTTCATTTTGTTTCAAAATAGACTGAAGAAAGCGGACAAGTTAGTTGCCTCTCTTCTGAGCTGGCTTCTCTTCTGTACAATCTTAGATTGAGAGACAGAACAAAGTTGAGGGGCAAATCAAAAATAAATATTTTGGATGAATGTCACTGGAAAGCAAGTATAACATGTACTTATGCAAGATTACATATGCATTACATCTTTAAGATAATTCTTAGAATTGATATTGCCAGGTCAAAAGTTAATTGCCTCCACAATTTTGATCAATGTTGCAATATTGCCTTTAATACAGGTTATGTTAATTTCTGCTTTTTCTAGTCAGATATAAAAATGCCTTTTACAAACATCTCCACTGGTGTGCTGTTAAATTGAGAATCTTTCCAAATCTACTAATTGAAGACTGATACATCAATGTAGAGTTTTTTGTTGTTGTTGTTTTTTTCTTCCCCTTCCCCTTCCCCTTCCCCTTCCCCTTCCCCTTCCCCTTCCCCTTCCCCTTCCCCTTCCCCTTCCCCTTCCCCTTCCCCTTCCCCTTCCCCTTCCCCTTCCCCTTCCCCTTCCCCTTCCCCTTCCCCTTCCCCTTCCCCTTCCCCTTCCCCTTCCCCTTCCCCTTCCCCTTCCCCTTCCCCTTCCCCTTCCCCTTCCCCTTCCCCTTCCCCTTCCCCTTCCCCTTCCCCTTCCCCTTCCCCTTCCCCTTCCCCTTCCCCTTCCCCTTCCCCTTCCCCTTCCCCTTCCCCTTCCCCTTCCCCTTCCCCTTCTTTTTTCAAATGGAATCTCACTGAGTTGCCCAGGCTGGAGTGCAGTGGCACAGTCTCTGCTCACTGCAACCTTTGCCTCCTGGGTTCAAGCAGTTCAGTGCCTTAGCCTCCTGAGCAGCTGGGTCTACAGATGTGCACCACCATATCTGGCTAATTTGTGTGTGTGTGTGCGTGTGTGTGCATGTGTGTGTGTGTGTGTGTGTGTGTGTTTAGTAGAGAAGGGGTTTTACTATATTGGCCAGGCTCATGTCCAACTCCTGACCTCAAGTGATTTGCCCACCTCAGCCTCCCAAAGTGATGGGATTACAGGCATGAGTCACCATACCTGGCCTCAATGTAGTTTTAATTTAAACTTAGCTTATTATGAGATAAGTTTTAAATGTATAAAAGCCTATATGTATTTGCTTGTTTGTGAACCATGTGTTTTGCAAATAATTCTTCCCTTATACTATCATTTACCATTTGTCTTTTGATTTTTAAAAAAGTATGTTTAAGTGGAACATATTGTTGTACTTAAATTTATCAATCTTTTTCATTATAGCTTTGATGTTATTTTTAGAAAAGCCTTTCCTAATTTTAAGTTAAGAAACATGTCATGATTTCTTCTAGTGTTTTTATATTTTCATAGGTTATATTAAATCTGTAAACAAACTGAGATTGATTCTGGTATAATTTATGAAATGTAAATATAAATTTATTATTCAGATGGTTAAACAGTTACTGCAACATTATTTACTGAAAAGTCCATTTTCCCTTATTCATTTTAAATGGCAAGATTATTGTATGCTAAGTTCTTTCATGTATTTGTGCCTATTTTGAGACTTTCTATTATGCCATCACTGATATCACATTGTTTTGATTATTAATGGCTTATTCTGTGCTATCAATTATCTAGTCGGGCTAGATTATTGTAGTTTTGTAAACTTTATAATTAGATTACAGACAATTGCTGTCTTTATGAAGTTTGGTATACCTGTTTCTTTGTTATGTTTTTCATTCACCCAAGACATAAATTATGTATATTTTCTTTACATAGTACTTACATATTTTTCAATAGAGTTAAAAATACTGGTAGGTTATCTAAGTGCACAGATATTGAGAGCATGGGTTCATGAATAGACAAGTGCATTTCTATGTATAACTACCATCCCAATCAACATAAATATCTTCATTACCCCACAAACTTCCTAATATCCACTTATAGTCAAGGCCTACCAGCCAGAGCCAACCACTGCTGAATGTCTGTTGCTATAGATTAGTTTTACCTGTTCTTTTAAAAAATATTTTGAGATTCACCTGTCTTGTTATGTACATCAGAATTTTTATTGCTGAATAATATTTCATTTGATAAATACATGAAAATGTTCTGCTTATTCTCCAGATTTCTGAGGATTTTGGAAAATTTAAATGTAAGTATTCTTTTGCCAGTTTTTTTTTGTGGACCTAGTTTTTATATTTGCTTTGGAAATACGGAGGAGTGGCAGTGCTAAATCATGGGGTAGTTGCATGTTAATGTTATTATTTGGACACTACCAAATGGTTTTCCTAAGCATTTGGAAATGTTTATAATTCCTGCAATATACAAGAGTCCTACCTGTCTATGCAACAACATTTATTGTTTTCAGATTTTAACTCATTTGTGTGGGTATGTGCTGATATCTCGTGGGCTTAGTTTGCCTTTCTTTCATGGTTATGGATAATATTGTGTACTTTTCAATGTAATTATTGACCACTTGAATACCTTCATTTTTGAAAACTCTGCTCAGTTTCTTCCTGTTAGATTGTTTGCTTCTAAAAATATAATTTGTGTTTATGTATAACACATATAAAGTGCACTTATTTAAAAAATGTACAGTGTGAGTTATGAAAAATTCATGTTACTATAACCACAACTAAAATTAAAACAGAACATTTTCATCACCTTAATGGTTGCCTTTTGCCTCTTTGCAGCAACCCTCCAACTTGACTAGCTTCAGACAACCCCGGCTACACTTTCTGTAACTGTAAATCCATTGTTACCTGTTCTAGAATTTAATATAAGTGAAATCGTGCCATTTATACTTTTGAATATCTGTTTTTTTTTGACTCTGCATAAAGTTGTTTAGATTCAACCATGTTTTGTCATCTTAGAAGTTAATTTATAATTACTTTTAATAGCATTATTTTATCATCTGTATTTATCAAAAATATTTTAATACATTTACTTGTTGATGGATTTTCTGTGATTTTCATTTCTGGATTTAATAAGGATACCTGTTTCTGATATGTGTCCATAATTATTTGTATGAACAGATGATATTCACTAATTTCTTTATGGTAAGCATATGCTTCATTGATTAAACTGCCAAACACTTTTACATTCCTATCAGCAATGTCTTACTGAGTGTTCCCAGTTGCTCTAAATCTTCAAAAACACTTGGCATTTTCAGTTTTTTTAATTTTAGCCATCCTAGTTGTGTGGTATTTCATGGATGGAGTTTCTAGTTCATTGATGAGAAAAGGCTGAGAATCTTTTCATATACTAGTTGGTTATTTCAGTAATGCATCTAGTGATGCATCAGCTCAAATCTTTTGAACTTTTAAATATTTTTGTCTTCTTCTTATTAAGACACGAGTTATTTATATATTCTAAATCCTCATTCTTTGCCAGATACATGCATTATAAATATTTTTCAGTTTGGGTTTGCCTTTTCCTTTCTAGTATCTTATGAAGATCAGAAACATAAAATATTTTTTTTAAATATAATTTTCAGGCTTTTTTTACAGCTTGTAATTTTTTTTGACCTAATGAAGTGTTGCCTACTCAAAGTTTGTAACGTTATTCTATGTTTCCAAAAGTTTCATCATTTTGCCTTTTACAGTTAAGTATACAATCCATTTAGAGTTAATTTTTAGCATGATTTGAGGCAAGGAATGATATTCCTTTTTTCCTTATTCAAATGAATATCCAGTTGGTCTAACACAAATTTGTTTAAAAGGCTATCTTTTCTCCATTTAAATATGTTGGGTCCTTTGTCAAAAGGCTATTTACCATGAATGAACATCTGGATCTATTTCTGTGATCTCCACACTTCCATTGACTTTGAGTATATTTGTCCCTGTACCAGTATTATCTTGATTACTATAATTCTATAGGAAGACCTTAAATTAGGTAATATGTATCATTCAACTCTTGTTCTTTTAAAAAATTATTTTGGATATTTTGGGTCTTTTGCATTCTATTTAAAATTCAACTTTTCAACATCTATAAAGAAAGCCTCTTGGGAGATTGATTTGGGTTTTTATAAATCTATTGATTGTAAATGAACAATTTTGACTCCAAATCTGTAACTATAGTTATCTCTTATATATTTAACTAGGTTTTAGTTAATTCCCCTCAGCAATATTTGCAGTTTTAAGTGTACACATTTGGTATCTATTTTATGAAATTTGTTTTAAAATCTTGAAATCAAATATTTCAAGATTTATGCCATTGTAAATGGTATTGTCTCCATTTTAAATTCCAGTTGATATAAAAAATACAAATGACTTTTTATATTTAGTGTTTATCTACAACTTTGCTAAATTCACTCAGCAAAGTGAATGTATTAATTTATCTAATAGTGTTTTTGTAGATTCTTTGGAATTTTCTATTTTTAGGATTATATATATTTTATAAATAATTTCAGCTTCATTTTTTTCTTTTTAACCTGTAAACCTTTAATTTCTTTTTTTGGACTTATTGCACCAGTTAGGGTTCCAGAGACATCCTTGCTTTCTTCCCATTCTTAGGACAAAAGGGTTTAGGCTTCATTATTAAACATGTCATTTGCTATAGGCAGATCCTCTTTATCACAATGAGAAAATTCTTTTTTACTTCAAGTTTGTTAATACTTTTTGGGTATCTATTAAATTTACCATATGCTTGTTTTTTTTTTTTTTCCTTTTTTTAGTCTGTTAGTATGATCAAGTACTTTGATTGCTGTTAAAGTAGCCTCAGATTTCTGGAAAAAACTCCACTTAATTCTGAAATTAATATCGGCTAAAATTGTTAAGAACTTTTTTTCTCAGGTTCATGAGAAAGAGTGATCTCTATATTTCTTACCCAAAGTTGTTTTCCGGTTTTGTTATCAAGATGATATTGGTTTTATAAAATTCAGTGAGAAGTTCTTCCTTTCTTTAAATATCAGTTTTTGGTCAGGATAAGCATTTTTCCTCCTTAAATATGTAATAGAACTCACCAATGATACCACCTAAGATGGAGCTTTCTTAGTGGGAATATTTTTGATAATGAATTTAATCTTTCAAGCTCTGCCCAAATTTTTTCTTGCATTTTGAACTCATTTTAGAATGATGTTTTTAAAGAGAATTATCCATGTCATGAAAAATGTGAATTGTTAAAAAAAAAAAAAAAAGGCTATCAAAACATTTTTCTCTAGACATTTAGTGCTTGCAAGATTTATTTATATTTATTTATTTATTTATTTATTTGAGAGAGTCTCACTCTATTGCCAGGCTGGAGTGCAGTGGCCAATCTCAGCTGACTGCAACCTCCACCTCCCCAGTTCAAGCGATTCTCCTGCCTCAGCCTCCTAAATTGCTGGGATTACAGCTATGCACCACCATGCCTAGCTAATTTTTGTATTTTTAATAGAGACAGGGTTTCACCATGTTGGTCAGGCTGGTCTCAAATTCCTGACATGGTGATCTGCCTGCCTCGGCCTCGCAACGTGTCGGGATTAAAGGTGTAAACCACCATGCCTGGCCTAAGACTTATAGTAATGTTTGTTCCCTCACATGACTGATGTTGATAAATATTTTCTTTTTTGGTATTTTGAATGCATTTCTAAGGATTTTATTCCAATTTCATTAATCTTTCCACAGAACCAACTTTAGCTTTGTTATATTCTCTGTTTAACTGGGGATAATATTAAAGGTGATAATTTTTCTTCATAGTACCTATATATTTTTTTCAAAATTTCCAAAATGACAATGTTTTCTTTTGTTGTAAGCAATTTACATTAGACAAATTAAACTTGAAGAAATGTAGTTAGATAATTGTAAAAAATACCAAATGAGTATATTAGTTGTTTAAACATAAATGCATTGCTTACTAAAATATAAATAAAATAATGAGTAGTCACCAACAGACATTATTTGAAAGTAATCAGGAAACTGTTCAGAAAACAAGAAATGCCTGCGTATCTGTCTGTCTGTATTCCCTATTCTTCCCTCCCTAACCTCCTTACCCTTTTCTCAAAAAATGTAGCATTTAAAAAGAAATCTCAACCAGTAAGTGTGGCTCATGCCTGTAATCCCAGCACTTCGAGAGGCTGAGGCTGGCAGATCACTTGAGGTCAGGAATTCAAGACCAGCCTGGCCAACATGTAAAACCCCATCTCTACTAAAAATACCAAAACTTAGCCTGGGGTTGTGGTGCACTTGTAGTCCCAGCTACTCTGGAGGCTGAGGCAGGAGAATATCTTGAACCTGGGAGGTATGAACTGCAGTGTGCTGAGGTGACATTGCACTGCACTGCAGCCTGGGCAATAGAGCGAGACTGTCTCAGACAAAAAAAGAAAAAGAAAAAGAAAAAGAAATCTTTTCCAACACGTTTGCAATAATATTAATATAAGCTGAAATTTTGGAGACATAATCTTCACAGTATATTCTTCATCTTCAAAGTAGTAGAAAAGTATTTCCTGGTTTGCAGCCTTTTTAGAAAACATGCTATTTGTATCATCAGTCTTCTCTGTTTCATCTAACTCTATTTAAGGATGTCGCTTTCTAAAATTCTTTTGGATCTATAATTTATATCAGCACTAATAGTACCAGAAATAGGTACACCAAATTTATAATACAAATTATCACAAACTATGAAAGTAGTAAAACATTAAATGTGAGCTTGTTAACAACTTACATTTCAGGCTAATTAGCTGATAAGTATTTGACAGTCAACTTCAATGTAGGTTTCATTTTCTTTACCTGCTGTGATAGTTTATTCTTGATTATTTCAAAGCTGAACACTCTGTTCCTGCCTTCTGTATAACTTGCTTTCTCCATTTTTCATCTTTTTCTTTCCTCAGTAACTATTAGAATTATGTTTTCCCTTCGGAAAGCTAGTGCTTTTTATTCTTGAGTCTCATATGCTTCTTGCCCATTAAAGCTCATAAGCTATGCAAAAGGCATGGATCTAGTCAACAGCACTGCTGTAAGTCTCTGAAATTGGGTGCAGTCTCCACAGGTACACGTGCCAGTAGTGAAAGGGGCATGTTTTCTTGACTGTAAGTTATTTGAAAGGATCATTTCCTTTTTTTTGCATATGTGTATTCATATAAAATAAAGTAAGGATTGTAATTATAAAAGTCAATTTTAACTTCAAAGGTTATGTCAGACATAGTTTGGCCTGGTGAGAGGATACTGATCCTATTGGGAAGTAGAAATGTTAAAATATGTGCACAGATAATAGAACGCAGTCTGTAATTTGCTCCTCTTCCTCTTCTTCCTCTTTCTTCTTCTTATTTTATTATTATTTTTTTGAGACGGAGTTTCGCTCGTTAACCACGCTGGAGTGCAATGGCGCAATCTTGGCTGATCGCAACCTCCGCCTCCTGGGTTCAGGCAATTCTGCTGCCTCAGTTTCCCGAGTAGCTGGGATTACAGGCACGCGCCACTATGCCCAGCTAATTTTTTGTATTTTTTTTTTAGTAGAGACTGGGTTTCACCATGTTGACCAGGATCGTCTCGATCCCTTGACCTCATGATCCACCCGCCTTGGCCTCCCAAAGTCCTGGGATTACAGGCTTGAGCCACCGCGCCTGGCCCATTTCTTATTATTGTTTTAAAAGCTCAAATAAAAATTTTACATATGACCGCACACTTAGGTGCAAAACAATAGATAAGACAAAACAATTTTTTGTCTGACTGGATATTAGACTAATATAAATAGGTTGGCTTTGGGCAATCTAACACGGATTTTATGCCATACATAAAATCCCACAAAATATTATTCCCTAGTTTAATATTTCTATCCCAGTTTTTTTCAAAGTAATTTCAGATGCAAAAGTGCAGCATCTGGGTAGACTTAACTGACTGGATGAATTAGTCACTTTCTGCTAATTTCATACTATTGTGCATACAATATTTAAAAGAGCATAGCTAAATCTAGATATAATTAACTATCTGGAAGTTCTACAAACACAGCAGATTTGACTTATCTAAGTGGAAATGCTCCTTTGTTTTTCATAAAGATGATTTGGACAGATATTAGCATACTAAACATGCAACAGTGGAAAGTGCTGTCAATTTGGATGAAGTCAAATCTTTATGTTCAAGTCTTTATATCTGAACTTGATCCCCTCTGAAGGGGGTCATTTTTTATATACCATCTTGTTTCCTTTGCCTTTATTTTTTTAACCTCCTGCCCCACAGGGTACCTATTAGAGAAATTCTTCCAGGATATTCAGATTCTACAGATGATACCTGTTTAGCATTCAAAGACATAATTCTCACAGTCAAAAAGAGGGAGCGAGTTTCAGTGCAGTAGGCAGTGACATAAAGACATCAGAATAGCAGACGAGCTTTTCAGAGAGCCAGTCAGTCTGCCTTTTAATGGAGACCTTGATAGAGAAACCAATGGTCTCAGTTCCCTGAAAATCTACAATGTAGGCTTATTCTAAGGTCATAGATGTCACAGTTGCATTTGGATATCTTTGTACAATATTTTGTCTACCTCTTTTAGTGAAAATCTAAGATGTTCAATATTACCTGTTTAAATAAAAGAATAAGAGATGAGTGATAATCACTAAATGAAATAATGCTAGTACTAATTGTTTATTTGTCTACTTTTGACCGAATATAATCTCTCATCACCCCATTTTCCAATATCATGTATGAAAACTGATTAATACTAACTCATGCAGTAAATTTCCATGTAGAACATCTTTGCTGCCTCTATTAGGATGTTGCTTTAAAAATTATGAACTTCCAGTTAGGAAAAGGGTAGATGTCTTCAAGTGTCTCAGGCTAATGAGACCATCTGTCTTATAAAACTTTAACTGTCACTAAAAAAGAAAGCAGAGTTGACAACCATTTATTTAGGCATAAAAGGGCAGTCAGTATTTTGGAGCTAAATGTTCTTATACTTTAAAGAATTCTTACATGAACTAAGGGGAATGATTATAATTATTGTGAAATATCGGAGCTGGATTAAGGTCAGCATCTACCATGTTCCAGCTAAATGAGCATGTTTTGGGTCATTTATTATCTGGAATACATTAGTGGCAGGAGAAAAGACAAGGGAGACTGTGAAATACAGAGAGCAAGGGATTAGATGAAGAAAGGGTTTATTTATTTGGCAAATTTATTTGAAGATTTAGCAAGGGACCATGAGACGGAGGAAGGAATGTTCATTTATACAGTGTACATTTCCTCAGCCACCCTTGAGTGAAGGATGGGGTTCCATGGGATATCCCTGTGGTGCAGAGCTGGTATGTGTAGGGCAATTTGCATCTTAACAATCTCTCCTTATATTCTTATGACTCTCATTTTTTTTCTATGTTTCCTAATCTGGGTGAGACATTCTATTTGATGGATGGACACACCATTTTCTGTGGTAGAGAAGTCCTAAAAATCAGGTTGGGTATCTCAGAGGCTCTGTAGTCTTTCTGCCACATGGGATGTTCTCCATACTCTGTCCTCTAGGATTGAAACAGTTCTTCCACCCCCAGTTAAATATGCACTGCAATTTTCTATTCAAGCATCCAAAGTGGAGGCTGCCCCCAAAGTGAATTCATCCCCTAATCGAGAGAGCGCAGAACCTGCTTTGCTAGTCCACAGACTTAGTGTAGGCACATTCCTCAGCAATCTAGAAATGACCGAACAGCTGCAATTTCTGCTGAGCAGAATGCAGAGGTGGCAACAAGGACAGATAATTTGCAGCTTCCTTTGAAATTGTCGTGGAATATTTGCCTAATCTCCCCAGAAGGACAAATATTCATGAAAGTAATTTTTCTATTCTGTTTAGAAATGACTACATTCACTATGATTTTTTAAAAGCCTAATAATAATAAAAAAAAAATTGTTGATAAGACGTAGGCATGTTTACATCAATATTGTTGAAGTTTATCAAAATGTTTGAAAACATAGGTAATGAGATATACTATGGAATTAATATTCTGGTTTATTAAAAATATTTACAACATGAATTACCAATGTAAAAAAATAGACTTTTGAAAATTCTTAAGAATGACTTGTCATGACTTTTTAATAACCCCAATTTAATATTTGTTTGGTAAATCCTAAAAAAAAACCCTAAGGACTCTGAAGTACACTGACACCAACCTTAATATCACTGTCATGTAGTTTTATGATACAACTTCTGGCCCTCTGTATTTGTTTATTGGGGTCCTGGATGACCTGCAGTTTTCTACAGCATGGTATTTTTTTTGTGTGTGTGTGCATTAATTCCCAATAGACATTCTACTGGGAAGCTAGAATGTCTCTGCCCTATTTTTTAACTGTAGCATTTTATTACTCTGGAGAACAAATTATCCCCATTAGGCATATTTTCCTGACCTCAGGGAACATTTTAAATAACAAGGTACATAGGGAATGGTGATCCATGTAGACCATCAACTTAGATATTTTTATAAAAATTCATTAATTAGAACAGTTTCTAAATTGTGTCTTTGGAATAATATGGCATTGAATATTAATAAAGACATGGGTTCACCGAAGCTATACCAAAATTATTAGCATTCATGAGACAAAAATAAATTAAAAGAAGAAATATGATAAAAGTGGATGCTATATCTTCTGATGTTTTCAGCACAAAAAAGCTTTCATTTTCAGTTTTTAAGGATTTGATACTCAGTATCAATTTAAAGCAGCCATGCCTTGGATCTTGATTTAAATATTCACTTAGTTGTTCTAACTGATAAAAGTAAAGCTGCCAAATAAACTATTTGTAGGTTGTACTTTATTCTATAAATTATGATTGTTAGGTCCATGGATGTCTTGTTTTCTTCTCTCTCCCTGACATCCAGCGTTGGTCCTGGTGAAACACACATGTTCATATATTTCTCTAGTTTAAATACTAATGATATCTGATATCAGTAAGAGGACTGATCATAAAAATGACCAAGTTACGTCTCTGGGGAATTTTATATAATTCTTATGCAAAGCAGCAAATAATTACATTTCAAAATTAAATTCATATGTCATTTCTCATTTCAAAGAGACTTATCGGGAGTTTTCAGAAAGAATAAGAATGAAAGTAGGAGTAGGTGCAGTAACTCATTTCTGTAATCACAGCACATTGAGAAGTAGAGGTAGGAAGATTGCTTGAGGCCAAGAGTTCAAAAACAACCTGAGTTCACAGTGAGATGTTAGCTCTCAAAAAAAAAAAAAAAAAAAAAAAAAAAAAAAAAAAAATTAGCCAGGCATTGTGGTGATCGACTGTGATCCCAGCTACTTAGGAGGCTAAGGTGGGAGGATAATTTAAGCCTGGGAGTTTGAGGTTGCAGTGAGCCACAATCACACAACTGCACTGCAGCCTTGGTGACAAAGCAAGACCCTGTCCCTAGGGGGAAAAAAAGAAAGAAGAGCAAGAATGAGAGTGGGAAGAGAAAAATGGGTAAGAGTACACATAAGAACATAAACCAATGCTAAAGATTATCACAAACATGGTGATTAATGGTGCCTCTAAGATTTGTGGCAGTCAGAGCAAGAGGTTAAAAGCTTTCTTTTTTTTCATTATCAAAAGGGAGAAAGTATGTCAGCTCTCAGAGGAAAGCAAGATGTTCTAGGACAGTATCAGTTAATAATAGTAGTTGCCTATTAGTAGCAGACACAGTAGAATGGCAGCCTCACTCATCAGGACTTTTTCTCACACAATGATCTGTGTCGGGAGAGGCAGTTGTGTTGTTTCTGGGGATCAAGAATGTCAGGGTCAAGCTTTCTGCCATTCTCTTGACTTTTTCTTCTATTCCCAAATAGGTTGCTGAGCTCAGCCTCCTAACAACCAGGAGATCATGGACGAGACCCTAGAAGTTGGTAGTGTTTAAGACAAATTAGTATTATTCAGCAACTTCCTACATATAGAAACTGGTGTTCGAATGGTAGGGCCTCAAATTCAGTCCAGTTGAGCCACCTAGCCATAAAAGATCTGATTCATGCAGAAGGGACAAAATTGAGATCTTTTGTGAGTTGGGTATAGGAAGATGTGGTTTGCTTACCAAGAACAATAAAGAAGCCAGTGCTATGTGCTCAAGTCCAGCATGGCTGAATATAGAGAGCCAGTTTTAAGTCTATAGCTCCCTTAACATTTGCTACCCACGAGATTTTCCCCAGAATGTGACATGGAATCAAGTGTACAAGTAGACTTAAATACTGAGCATAGAAACACTAAAGGAGAAGGACCTACATGTGTCTCAATATTAATTCATAGATGGATATGAGAGGTGTTGGTACAAAATATATCATTGATAAGGAAGTAGAAAATGAAACACATTTTGTGCAGAGGGAGCAGAAATTGTAGGACATTCAATAAACAGACTAAATCCGGCTGTCAAACATCATTCATGAATGTCTTTCTTCTAATACAATATTTAAACATTGCAGCATACTTTCAGAAGAATTTGTGCTTCTTAACTCAAACACAGTAATTACACATAATAGTACTTAGAAAATGTTAAATAAGTTGACTCAATCTAATTGTATTTACAAATGCATTTAAGTTTAAGATTATTTTATTTGGCAATACCAAAACAAGAATAACTGTAACAAAATTGATTATCATGAATTTATGTATTCTATGTTGAGATTTTAATCTTGAAAAGTGAAGTTACTGAGCTTATATACAAACCAGTTCTCTACAGGGAATGGTTTATGCATATTCTTGAAATCGCCTCTGATTCTTCCTTGGTTTACATGAAAATCCTAACAATTCTAAAGCCACTATTGCTTTGAAGCCACTGAGGCTGAAACTTCATATCCTACATTTAAAAAAAAAAAAAAAAAAAAAAACTTCGATTTTGATTTTGTAAAAGGCTTTCCTTTAATTTATATCATTGTGCATTTGGATGAAATGTTAATGATAATGGACAGCTGTGCTTTCCATCTGAAAAGAACATCTGTGTAATGCTAGCATTGTGAAAGTGGAAAACATAAGTACATATTATTAAGCTGGCTGAAATTACAATGGAGTTGTAACTGAAGGAAATTGTTTTAAAACTGAGATTTTTTGATTTTCTTATTATAATGACTTGGAAAATGTCCCTAAAGAAGTTTCTGAATTGTATATACCAAAATTTAGACAAAAACTTTTCTGAAATGCTTGTCCACCTAATACTTGCATCTTGTTGTGTGATGTGAGAATAACTTTTAAAACAGTAAGTATGCATTTTAATGGACACTGATTTTGACACTCCTCACTAGAATCTCCATAGAAATACTGTAGGATTGCTTCAGCAACTGATACTCCACTGGGAATACCCCCCACTGCATTCTAAGAATCAGGGAAATCATTAAACTGAAAACAGAGAGAAAACTCAGGGGTAGACTTAACAGAAATGTGAAATTAGTTTTTTCTAAATTATTTTTGTCCTGTGATGCCTTGCCTCTGAACATAGGAAATTAAATAATGCAAGCAAACAGAGGTATAATATTGAGTAAATATGTATCAAGGTGGGGTAAATGGACAGTATTTTTTTTCATCTTTATTCTTGGTAACATAATCTGATCAAAAGGATATTCTTGGTAACACAATCTAATCAATGGGACAGTATTTTTATACATGATTAATTAATTTTGGGAATAAGAAAGATCTTTCTTTTTGCCTAGTGAAAATAAATATCTTGATTCAATTAGGCTTCCTTTTAATAGTTTACATGAATGTAAAAAGGCCTTCCTTATGTGTTTTTGCCTACTGTGTTTGAACCAAGGAAATCTGAATGCCGTAAAAACAACATCAAGCATTCCCATGGTTTAGTTCAGTTAATTTTCTATTCATGTGACAGTCCAGTGGGATATGTAACGCCTGCCTTCAACCTGCTGATTCAGGGAGCCAGAGACTTTCCGTCTCGTTATATTGCCATCTCTTAGGATATTAGAGTCCATTACTCAGTTGGCAAATAGAAAAGGAGAACAGACAAGGCAAACTCACTTCTCAATTGTGTCAGCCTAGAAATGTGACATTTGATGTCTCATTCACAGTCCACTGGCCAGAACTGTATGGCCATTATACAATTCCACAGCAAGAGAAGTTGTGTTTTTTTTTTTTTTCTTAAATTTTTGTTTTTTGTAGATAGGAGATCTCACTGTGTTGTCCAGGATGGTCTCGAAATCCTAGCCTCAAGGAATCTTCTTGCCTCAGCCTGGCAAAGTGATAGGATTATAGGCAAGAACCACTATGCCCAACAGGATTGGGATTTATAGACAGGCTGAGCCGTCCCTTTACAGTAACAGCTTGACACTATGGAAGGAGAGCAGGATTTTTAGTGGATAACTAAATGATGCTAGAAACCAAGAATATTTATTTTGATATTACATCCCAATGTCTTGGTAGAAGATCAGAGCTGCATGAGAATGAGGATCTTTTCTCAATAGGTTTCAGTTTAAAAATGCATTGAAAGCACAAATCTTTTCTCCAAGATCAAGAAGCTAGCAACAAAAAATTAAAATTCAATATGAATACTCATAGGGTCAGACATCTAAGTTATCTTTCTAGGTTTTATTATACATGCATGCACGCACACACACACACACCACTGAAGGCATGAATTTATTTTACATTTACTATGTATAACACAGCATGTTAAGTGAATCAGAAAAGACATATGGAAGGTGCTTACAGAATTCCATAACTAACAATCCTACTTCTTTCACTTCCACTCCTTCTAAGTGATACATGAAACCCTTGATCTATATGTAAATAAACAATGCATGGTCATGCCTACAAAGTTACTGAGATGATTTCCTTTCACTATATGTAAATTGAGTCATCCACAGTGGGTAGAGTGTTCAGGCTCCTTTCATTTGGCATGTTCTCTGAGTGTCCAGATGAGTCTCATTTCATGTGCCTTGTTTTCTGAGCGTTCAAATGGAGTTTATGCTCTTCAGTTCTCTCACTTAAAATGCACAGAATATTAGACCAGAAGCATTCTTCAAGATTATGTACTCCATCCCCACTTTCTTTACAAATGAACAAACAAAAATCCAGAGGTGTATACCTGCTTAACATTAAATAGCTAAGTATTGCAGAGCTAATACCAGGCACATAGGATCATGCCTGGATGCCTGGTCCAGGGATGCCTTCTAATTATTTTTTCATTCTTATCAATAAAAACATATGATTGCTAACTTTGTTTTATTTAATTAATATCAGCCGAAAGAACAAATCTAGACACTGGCATGATTTTTCGTCATTATAATCACATTCTTTTGAAATCTAACCATTAAAAAATACCACAATGAAAAATTGAAATCAAGATGCAATAGATTTTTTCAGGCAGCTGTTGAAAGGGTATTGAACTACCGGGGAAGAAATAATTACAGCTATTCTTGAGGCATGAAATAACCACAAGTTAATGTCATTTATTCCTGAAATATTTTGTATGCTTTCAGGAAATCAAAACTATATTTCAACAATGATGGAAAAGTGCTTATTCCCAAAACTGAAAATAACTAAATCAAATTAGGAGAGTCTTTGGTGAATACTTTCCTTACTGTGTTCAGAATGACACATAACATACTTCAGTGGGAAATTTATATTCATCTAGTTTATTCACTCCTATTTTCATAGATTATTCATTTTAGGAGAATATAAATATATAGATAAACACAAAATGATATATGTCTCATTAGGCAATATTTTTTTAAAATGTTGTAAACTTAACAATTAGTCCTGAAAAGACTTATGGTATTGAATGTTAATGTGGGACTCTCACAAGAAAAGGAGATTTTGAAATCAGTAAATTACTTTTTCAGCTGAGGGACAGATGAGACGTATAAGCAATGTGTAATGTCACTACTTAAAATTTACTTATGAGGAACGATCCAAGATGGCTGACCGCTAACATCTCGGGATTGCAGCTCCCAGTGAAAACGCAGAGAATGAGAGGACGCCACACTTTCAGACAAATTTTGGTCGCTCACGGAGCAGAAGATTTCCAGTGGAGGAGCCGCACGAGTCACCAGCGTGACTCTTGTGGCCAGCACAGCTGTTTTGCCAGCACCTCGGTGCAGCAGCTCTCGGCGCAGCGTAAACGGGACTGGTTCCCCTTCTGACCAAAGTCTGGAGGAGACGCACGTGTCGCCAGCGCGACTCTTGTGGCCGGAACAGCGGTTTTGCCGGCACCTCGGCGTGGCAGCTCTTGGTGCAGAGTAAACGGGACTGGTTCCCCTTCTGACCGAGGTTTGAAGCTCTGGGAAGGCAGAGTCATCGCCTATTATGGACCCAATAAGGAGGCCAGACCGGAGGGAGATTCCCGGGCAGAAAAGCACCATCAGTCTTAATGCCACTGTTTTGGCCGGCGCAGTGGGTTGCTCATATTTCGGCCCTGGGAATTAACAACTTGGGTGTCCACTCAGAGACCTAATTTGAAAGTTGGTAATTACAAATACGACGGGTGGATAAATTTACAATGATGGGAAGAAACCAGAGTAAAAAGGCTGAGAATAATCAAAATCAGAATGCCTCTCCCTCTAAAGAGGATCACAGTTCCTCATCAACAAGGGAACAAGGCTTGATGGAGAACAAGCACATCCCAATAACAGAATCAGGCTTCATAACATGGATAATAAGAAACTTCTGTGAGTTAAAAGAAGATGTTGTAGCCCAATGTAAAGAAACTAAGAACTTTGAAAAAAGGTTTGACAAAATCCTAATGAGAATAGACAATTTAGAGAGGAATATAAGTGAATTAATGGAACTGAAGAATACAATACGGGAACTCCGAGAAGTATGCACAGGTTTAAACACTCGAATTGTTCAAGCAGAAGAAAGGATATCAGAGGTCGAAGTCCAACTTAATGAAATAAAATGAGAAGACAAGAATAGAGAAAAAAGGATAAAAAGGAATGAGCAAAGTCTCCAAGAAATAAGGGACTATGTGAAAAGACCAAATTTATGTTTGATAGGTGTACCTGAATACGACGGAGAGAATGAATCCAAGCTGGAAAATATTCTTCAGGATATTATTCAGGAAAATTTTCCTAAACTAGCAAAGCAAGACAACATTCAACCCCAGGTAATACAGAGAACACCACAAAGATATTCCTCAAGAAGAGCAACCCCAAGGCACATAATCGTTAGATTCACCAGGGTTGAAATGAAGGAGAAAATACTAAGGGCAGCCAGAGAGAAAGGTCAGGTTACCCACAAAGGGAAGCCTATCAGACTCACAGCAGATCTCTCAGCAGAAACTCTACAAGCCAGAAGAGAGTGGGGGCCAATATTCAACATTCTTAAAGAACAGAACTATCTTGGGGGCCAATATTCAACATTCTTAAAGAACAGAACTATCAGCCCAGAATTTCATATCCAGCCAAACTAAGCTTCACAACTAAAGGAAAAATAAAACCTTTTATGAACAAGCAAGTACTCAGAGATTTTATTACCACCAGGCCTGCTTTACAAGAGCTTCTGAAAGAAGCATTTTACATAGAAAGAAACAACCAGTATTAGCCTTTCTAAAAATATACCAAACAGTAAAGAGCATCAACGTAAAGAAAAATTTACATCAATGAATGGATAAAACAGCCAGTTAACATCAAATGGCAGTAATCCTAAATTTAAATTGACTAGATCCCCCAATTAAAAGATACAGCCAAAACCCAACCGTATGCTACATCCAGACCCATTTCACATGCAAGGATACACAAAGACTCAAAACAAAGGGATGGAGCAAGATTTACCAACCAAATGGAGAGCAAAAATAAATAAATAAATAAATAAAAAGCAGGAGTTGCAATTCTTGTATCTGATAAAATAGATTTTAAAGCAACAAAGATATAGTGGTAAAAGGATCAATGCAACAATAAGAGCTAATGATCCTAACACCCAGATACATAGAGACTTAGACTCAATGAGACAGAAAATTAATAAGGATATCAAGGACTCGAACTCAGATCCGGAACAAGTAAACTTAATAAATACTTATAGAGCTCTCCACTTTAAATACACAAAATATACATTCTTCTCAATACCACATAACACCTACTCATAGGTTTAAATGAAATATTGATTGGCCATTATTAATACCCATTTCTTTTAGAATAAAGCAACATTTCCGTTCTCTCTCCCTCTTTTTCTTCCTCTTTCTTCCTCTCCTTCACTCCTCTTTTTTCCTCTTCTTCTCTCAAAAAAAAAAGAAAGAAAAAAAGAAAAAAGAAAAGAAAAAGAAAAAGAGAGAGAAAAAAAAGAAAAGAAATCAATTTGCAGACCTCTAGAACCAGGTCGGCAAGGTCTCTCTCACAGCCTGATTTCCTTTCTTTCCTTCTCTCCCTCCCTCCCTCCTTTCTTTCCTTCCTCCCTCCCTCCCTTCCTCCTTTCCTCCCTTCCTGCCTTCCTCCCCCCAAAAAAAAATTTACTTATATACAGATTCATCTGACTTTACTTCAAGGGAGCATTAATTTCTTTAAAATATATTGATTATTTTCTTAATTCAGGCAGAAATTATAAAGAGAAAGAGTTAAGAAAAAAAAAAAAAGTAAATTTTTACATATAAGGGGAAAACCCCCTGTTGGTTACATGAAAGGAATTATGCTCTAATCTTATTGAGAACAAAATTCTACCTGAATCTCAATAATGGGAAAGAAGTACTTTTACAGATGTTCTTCATTTTTACTTTTGACAAACATAAGGAAAGATATAGGAAGAGGGGTTTATCAGATGGGATTAAGTTATATTAATGATTATTATCAAAGCCATGTTTTATTAAAAAATATTATTTGTGACAAGAGACTTGCCACATTTCCATATTTTATAAATACTGTTTTCTAGATGTACGTTTTCTGTATAATTGCCAAGGAGAAGAAATCATTTTGACATCTGACGATAAAAAGTCTTCGATAAACATGGACGTACTAGGAGAAATATTTCATCTGGGGCTTCTCTTTGTTACCACAAACTGGAGCACAACTGAGTCTAAATTTATGAGCAGCATGAATGCTCTATTTTTAATGAACAATTATTTCTTCCTAACTGTGCTGTTTAGCAATTCTGTTCTGTAATTGTGATGACTTTTGCCTTCGTGTGTTCTTTTCTAGGCAGAATTTCCGTTCTACAACAGAAACTCAATTATTTCAATGAGAGTGGGAATTCTTGCACTGAAACAATTCCTTATGAAAGGTTTTAGAGAGGGAGGAAAAGCTAAAGTCTGAGATATGTCTGCGATATTACTGTAAGAGTGTGTTAAGACAGTCTCATATTTAAATAGTGGAGGTACAACACCACACATTTTTGTAAACCACAAAATTTTCAATAGATTTCAATTTTTTGTGACAAATAATTTTATCCAAAAAAATTGTTAAAGAGGAAACAAAAAGGTAGAGGGTATAATGACTTCTTAAGGGTTAGTTCTGGGAAAGAAACCAATTTAAAATTACAAAGAAAGATGCCAATTAAATAATTCCTTAAGATCATACATTTATATGTATTTTTCTATTATCAAGGTGAACTTGAAATTTGTTTTATTGGTTTACATTTTATTAAAACTGAATTTCGGAGAAATTTGGCTTTACTTGATATGTTAGGTCTAGTGATAATGTTTCCTATTAAATTGGTCCCCTCAGTCTTTCAGAAGTAAAAATTCACTGTAGGCTGACATTATTCCAAAAACGTAATTAATTTGAAACTATTTATACTGAATTGTTTTGTTGAAAATGCAAAATTTGATGATACTTGCAATTTTCTTTTCTTTTTCTTTCTTTCTTTCTTTCTTTCTTTTTTTTTTTTTTTTTTTTTTTTTTTTTTTTTTTTTTTTTTGAGACGGAGTTTCGCTCTTGTTACCCAGGCTAGAGTGCAATGGCGTGATCTCGGCTCACCGCAACCTCCACCTCCTGGGTTCAGGCAATTCTCCTGCCTCGCCTCCTGAGTAGCTTGGATTACAGGCACACGCCACCATGCCCAGCTAATTTTTTGTATTTTTAGTAGAGACCGGGTTTCACCCTGTTGACCAGGATGGTCTCAATCTCTTGACCTCGTGATCCACCCGCCTCGGCCTCCCGAAGTGCTGGGATTACAGGTTTGAGCCACCGCGCCCAGCTGACACTTGGAATTTTTCGATCTAGCACTAATATATTAGTAAACTAATAGAAAAGGAAGTAATTTCTGCCACAATGAGGAAACCATCATAGCTAAAATTGAAAACTCCAATCGCTGAAGTAAGTGCAATTGTAAATCAACAATTTTCTTTTGAAATGAATCTGTTTGATTTGCTAAGTTGCTTTTTGAACGATGTCTAAGTCTCTTACCCTTTCCTTTTTATTAGAACAGTCCTTAGATAGAAGCACATTTTGTTGTTTCCTAAAAAGCAAATACTGAATTCTGAATGAAAACCCAGCATAGCCTCTGTATTAGTTTACTAGGTTTGCCATCACAGAATACCACAGGCTGGATGATCTAAACAGTAAGATTTGTTTTCCCACAGTTCTGCAGACAGGAAGTCCTAGATTAAGATGCTGGCAGACTCAGTTTCTGGAAAGGGCTCTCCTCCAGGCTTGCAGATGGCTGCCTTCTCTTTGTGTTCTCACATGGCCTTTTCTCTGTGCACAGGGAAGGGGCTGAAGGTGTCTCTTCTTCTTCTTGTGAGACCATCAATTAATTCTATGAGATTTGGGACACACCTTTATGTCTTCATTTAATCTTAGTTACCTTTCAAAGGCCCTATCTTTGTATACAGTCACATTGGGATTTGGAGTTCAAAATTATAAATTTTGGGAGGACACAATTCAGTTAATTATAGCCTCTGATATCATAGATTT
The DNA here is from genome assembly GCA_031835075.1 of Saguinus oedipus. Classification (NCBI taxonomy): domain Eukaryota; kingdom Metazoa; phylum Chordata; class Mammalia; order Primates; family Cebidae; genus Saguinus; species Saguinus oedipus. The sequence goes on from CM063171.1 coordinate 14,587,152, forward strand.
CTGCTTATTTTTCTACTAATTATTTCTTAGAATGCTACTCTTCAGTGATCTGACTTCTTTTTCCTCATGACTACCAGTTTTCTTGGTTACTTGGAGCTCATATCTTCCTCTACTTAATGCCCCCAGTCTTACCACTTTATGTCTTGCCTAGTGTAAAATAGCCATCATATATTTTGTCATTTCATGAACCATTATTCTTCCTTGCTACTCCTGTTAAGAAGCAATTTACAACTCCGTTCCTCTATTTCTGCCTCTGCCGTTTCCTGATTCATGTTCCTATGCCTGAAATTAACACCTCACTGTATTACCCCTTCTCTGTGTTAAGTATCTTATTTTATGGATCCCGTTTATTGTATACTTTTTTGGGGTCTTTCTACTTCTGTGCTTCTTTATTATCTAGGAAAATCTCCTTTTGTTTCATATTCAAGAGATCTACTTTATTAGCATTTCCTTTGGACTTTGATCCAATTACCCATGGCTGGCATAGCAGAAGCACGTGGGGCCACTTACAAGAAAAAATTCTTGATAGTTTGTCACAGAATTTTGGGCTTTCTTTCAGTACAATTTGGGGGTCCTAAGTAATAAATGCTGAAGATTATATATTCACCTAACCTCTCATTTATTTAGCCATTTAATCACAATTAGCTACACCTATGTACCATGTCTCATTACATACTCTGTCATTCTAAATAGCAACAAATAACTGTGTCTTAAAGAGGATGGATTATTGGACAAGCACAGTGGCTCGTGCCTATAATCCTGGCACTTTGGGAGACTGAGGTGGGTGGATCATGAGGTCATGTGTTCCAAACCATCCTGGCCAACATGGTGAAACCCATCTCTACTAAAAATACAAAAAAAATAGTTGGGCATTGTGGTGCATGCCTGTAGTCCCAGCTACTCAAGAGGCTGAGGCAGGAGAATCACTTGAACCTGGGAGGCAGAGGTTGCAGTGAGCGGAGATTGCACCACTTCACTTCAGCCTGGCAACAGAGTGAGACTGTGTCTTAAATAAAAAAAGATGATGAATTCTTTATTGTATGGTATACAACACATAAGCTCAGAGTGATAAATGCCTGTTCTGTGTTACACAGTGAGACAGTATGTAGAACTGAAGTTATACATGAAGTTTTCTTTCTTTTTTTTTGAATATGAATATTTTTATTATACTTTAAGTTCTGGGGCACATGTGCAGACTGCAGGATTGTTACATAGGTATACACATGCCATGGTGGTTTGCTGCATCCATCCCTCATCATCTGCATTAGGTATTTCTCCTAATGTTATCCCTCCCCATCCTCCACTCCCTGCTATTCCTCCCCTGACTCCCCCGTCCCTCAACAGCCCCCAGTGCACGATGTTCCCCTCCCTGTGCCCATGTGTTTTCTGTGTTCAACACCCACTTATAAGCGAGAACGTGCAGTGTTTGGTTTTCTGTTCTTGTGCCAGCTTGCTGAGTATATCAATTTTTCTTACTCCTGTCTAGCATTCTGTCAGATAACCTATTACATATGGTATTAGTCCATTCTCACATTGCTATAAAGAACTACCTGTGACCAGATAATTTATAAAGAAAATAGGTTTAATTGGCTCATGGTTCCACAGGCTGTACAAGAAGCATGGCTGGGGGGCCTTCGGAAACCTAGGGTCGTGGCGGAAGATGAAGAGGGAATCCTGTCTTACATGACTGGAGCAGGAGGAAAAGTAGTGAAGTGGGAGATGCTACACACTGTTAAACAACCAGTTCTGTGAGAACTCACTATCTCAAAACAGCAAGAGGGGTATCGGTCCTTATGATCCAAGCACATCCCATCAGGCCCTTCCTACAATATTGGGAATTACAATATGACAGGAGATTTGGGCAGGGACACAAATCCAAACTATGTCATGTATGAATGTTTGAAGTTCTAGATTTAAGGATCTCACTCTTTAATCATATAAATATTGAAATAATGAGTTTTGAAAAAAGATGTTCCAGGGTTGAAACATACGTTTTAAAAATCTTTCTAAAACAATAACAATAATATATATATTATTAAAATAAAAATAAATATATATATATATATATATTTTTTTTTGAGATGGGAGTTTCCCTCTTGTTACCCAGAGCTGGAGTGCAATGGCGCGATCCTGGCTCACACAACCTCCACCTCCTGGGTTCAGGCAATTCTCCTGCCTCAGCCTCCTGAGTAGCTGGGATCACAGGCACGCGCCACCATGCCCAGCTAATTTTTTGTATTTTTAGTAGAGACGGGGTTTCACCATGTTGACCAGAATGGTCTCGATTTCTTGACCTCGTGATCCACTCGCCTCGGCCTCCCAAAGTGCTGGGATTACAGGCGTGAGCCACCACGCCCGGCCAAATTCTTTCACAACCTCCCTTACCCAGCCTTACTCCATGATGAAGTCAAAGTGAGATATGTTTAAAATAAATCACATTAAGTTACCTCACTCCTTAAAATGTGTCCCAATAATTCTATTCTATTCTGAAAAGTTTCAAATTTCTGTTCTTTTCTGAATGTGCTCCATTTACTTTCTTATTTAAGTTTCATGTTGGTGGAGAAGACACACTCTGCCCTCCACAGATGCTGAAACTACTCATTCAGGGCTGCCTTCAACTTCCTCTTCTGTCTTCTTCCTCTAACTAAATTGTTTTCATGAACATTGTTCTAGTCACGTATTTACATATATTTACACTACATACAAACTAAGACTTGGTGCCTCAGAAAGGCAGGACGGTCAATACCTTTTAACCCATAGTTTACAAACAAATAAATCAAGAGCAGAAAATTTCCCTGAAGCCTGGATGCTGAGGAGAGGGATACAAGGAAAGGCTAGAAAAGGGTAGTCATGACCTCCTAGGAATCTTCAGCTAGAAAAGCTTTGAAATTTTTGAAATGTAGGAGGATCTCTTTTTTCTCAGGAAAAAGGAGAAGCACATTTTAATAATGAACAATAGAGTTTAAATATTGGAAACAACTTTTAAGTTCAGAAATAATACCAGTAAATCAACAAAAAGAACTAGATTTCTTTGCATTTGATTAGGATTATTTAAAAGTGGTTAATTAGAATTTATGACATGAAATTTATTGAGACAAAATAGCAGAATTTGAACATCCAAATCAAGTATGAAAGTGATTGAATTAGCAATATCCTTGAAATTAACCTAAGTTCACTTAATATCTAACTATATATATATCTGTAAGAAAATGTCTAATCTCTTTCCTATTTCTTCCACTTTATGTACTTTCAAATAAATTAATTTGCATTTTTTCTGATAGCTTATTTTTTTATTTCATTTGAATGTACTTTCCTAACTTAGCTAAATATATATTTCAAAACCAGCTCAAATATAAAAATATTCCTATTACAGAAAAAAAGCATTAACCATATTGCGTTTTGAATCTAGACTGTTGGTTATTTATAACAACTGTTTAACTAATATGGCCAAAATTGTTTGAGACTATATGGCAGCAAACAGATACCAGACCTGTTGAGACTAAAATAAAAAAAATCATTTTCAAAATATATTTGAGTTTAATGACATAGAAGAAATGAAAGTCAAAAGATTAAACCAGAAGTCTATGATAATTATGTTTAAAATGCTCTACAAATGGTCTAGAAAAGTAAAATGCACTGGCATTTTAAAAATTTTAATAAGTGATTCATTCTTTACTGAGATAGTACTTTCACATTTATAAGTTGCTGCAAGTTTTATACTGATTCAGTATTTTTCCTAACAGGTGGGTTTTTATTTAATAAGGTAGTTACATTTGAATTTGTTCTCTGAGCTTTCTTGGATTTATTGAGGAAGTGCAATTATTAAAATGACACTGAGTCATAGTTTTTCATTATTAAAATGCTATTTCTTTTTTTTTCTTCTTCCTAACCCTTAATGGAATGCTGCTTTTTAAAATGTCGATTTTCACTTTTTTCGAGAGAAGTAATATCATATGTCTGTATTAAAAGCTTTCATTAATAATACATGATATAAAGTTGGCAGATAGACTTTTAATAAAGTACTTGCACTTATTTAAGATGTTCACAATTTTTTCTAAATAATTATTTTTAATTATATACAAATATCCATATATATATATGCAGAGGTATATTTGTATAAATGTACTTAAATATATATGTAACATTAAAAGTCACATATATGTGTATGTACATGTCTCATTCTGAGAAAGGTCCTGGGAGCATCAATTGGCTTCTGACTTAGTAAATATGTGGTTGGTGGAGATGTTTCCAAAATGCTCATGGTTCTAATCCACCCACTACTACCTAATGCTTTCACAGTCTTTTTGTAAATTTTGCTTTTAATTGACATATGATACTTGATATATATGAAGTAGTTTGGATACATGTATACATTACGTAATGATTGAATCAGAGTAGTGAGCATACCCCTTGACTCATTTCATTGTGGTGGGAACATTCAAAACCCTTTCTCTTAGCTATTTTGAAATACACCATGGGATATAGTTAACCTTAATCACTCTATTGTGCAACGGAACACCAGAAATTATTCCTCCTAGCTACCTATAACTTAATACCCGTTGATTAATCTCTCCCCGTGTCCTTCTTCCTCTGACCCTCTTCTGCCTCTGGGAACTTGAAGAGGATGAGATCATGTTGAAACTCATAAATAATCATATTGCTAGCCAGAACTAAGTTAACATAAACAGAATCAGTATGGAGAGAATTCCAGACTCAATATGAGCAGTACCACCCACCACCAGCACAAGGCAATTTCATGGGAACTATATTAGTATTCAAACTCTCCCAGCACCTGAGACTGTCTCTAACATTGCCAGAGCCAGAGAACTATGTCAATTGTCTTTCTTGCGGGCATCTCATGAGGAACCCTCATAAAAATAGCTAGTATCCAACCCTTTAGTCCCAGGAAGGATATCTCTGTAACTCCAGGTGTGTTCAGCCCCTCACTGCCAACATGGGAACAAGGTTGATAATCCCTTTCAATGGCCTCAGACACTCTGAACATCTCTTGAACTGGGTGGGTGGGTGGGTGGATGTCTGAGTGGTATGTGGTGTGGACAGAGATGAACTAACTCCATAGCTATGTTAGTGTTGGATTGAAAGGAATCTGTAGGGGTCGCTCCAAAGGCCTTATTCATAAGCATATTTATAATCCTAAGATATATCCTCTAAAGGCCTTAAAAGACAATCAAGGCAAGTTCTCAAGAAACTTAACTTATAATACAAGCAGACTTTGATATGAGAGAAAACTAACTCAGTAAGTATTGTGAAACAATTACAACCTTATAAATATACGTATATAATGTGATAAAGCGAAAGAAGAACCTGCAGAACCTAATTTGGATGAAAGAGTCAGTGACGGTCATGGATTAAAATTGAATGAAAATACACATATTTGCCATTGATTGTATTCAAGGCTCTCTCTCAGTCTTATTTTTCTGACACTAAAGAAAGTTTTTATTTTGGAGGATTTCCCAAACCTGTAGGACTTTTCTGCCACATAGACAGTCTATTGGCTCTATGGCATGAGGAGATGGTAGGCCAGGGATGCTATTCTCTTTTTATTTTATGTCTATAGAAATGATTTTAAAATCTTATTAAGTTACATATATTTCCTAACATTGTTTTCATGTTCGTTACAATGCTTCTCTGAAACTGGAATTATATCAAATGGTTTAAAATATAAACATTCTCAATACTTTTTCAAATTTGCTATATTCAAAGAGTTTTGCTCCAATATAAATTATTTGATACAAAAGATAGAATGAGCTACAGAAGATAATAGTAAATGCCTAATGGTTCTTAGAATAGTGCTCAATATTTTATACTCACACAGATACACAAACATAAATATAAAAATATGCATAAAAATCACACATAATGAAACCCATACATGTAGTAGATTCTATCTTTCTCATTTTAACAGCTGAAGTGATCTGATTATGTGTATCTTGGAGTAACCTTCTTAACACAAAATAACATACATCTGAATCATTCACTGTGTTCTGTTTTATATTTTACTTTTGTTTTTATGATACAAAGTTTAGTAATTTGTATATCAAATTTAAATAACATTTAGAATAATGACTAAAGCTTTCCAAATGTTGCATGTTCATAAAACAATCAAGGCAATAAAAAAATAGAAAGAAGAAAATTTTTAAAATTACAAATACATAACTCTCACTCTGAAAATCCACTACCAGCAATAACTATTATTACTGTTAAATGGACATCATTCTATGAATACATCTATGCATGTTCCAACAGAAGAATGGGAAAGACATGCATACAAATTAACAATAAAATTGTACATAACATTGTTAATCCTATTTTTAATTTATAATATATTAAGCATAAATGTCTTTTAATTTCTTTTTCTCTTCTTCTTTTTTTTTTTTTTTTTTTTTTTTGAGATGGAGTCTTGCTATGTCACCCAGGCTGGAGTGCAGTGGTACAATCTTGGCTTACTACAAACTCCGGCTCCTGGATTCAATTGATTCTCCTGCCTCAGCCTCCCGAGTAGCTGGGATTACAGGCACCTACCACCATGCCTGGCTAATTTTTGTATTTTTAGTAGAGACAGGGATTCACCGTGTTGGCCAGGCTGGTTTTGAACTCCTAATCTCATAATTCACCCACCTCTGCCTCCCAAAGTGCTTGGATTACAGGCGTGAGCCACTGCACCTGGTCCTTGAATTTAAAATAATAAAAGCAACCACTTGAAGTAATACCAAAATTGTTTTAAATGCTTATATCCTCAAGACACACTAATTTGTAAAGTATCTTCTAAGATATAAAATACGCAAGTTATTATAACATCACATTTCAATTTTTGATAATTTATTGGGTCCATTATGAGTTAGCTTACTTATATCTCTTTAGTTGTTTTCTCATACATTTTGCTATTTACAATGCTATTAACATTATTATTGTGATTAATTGCTCAATATTTGTATCATTTACATTTCTAAATTTAAAGATGATTCCCAACAAAATTTATATTCTGTCCTTAAATGGACTTGGTGCTCTTTGCTGCACTAGTTCTTTTTACTTTGTCTCCTTTATTCATCTTTTGGTAAATATTCAAATTAATTTCACTTTAAAAATGTTTTTGTGTCTTATATTCCATAAGTTCTCTAGTGGTTGTTCGGGTTTTTAAATTATTTTATTATGCACATTACATCATATTACATTGCATTATATCTCTTCTAGAGAAATGCCACCCAAAGAGACTTTTATGTGTAAAGATACCCATTGTGGCATAGATTTAAAAGTAAAAACCTAGAAACAACTAAGAGATAAATGATAGATGAGACCAATATATAAAGACTACAAATGAGTAGAGTAATAATAAACTGTGCCTTAAAAGGGTACTTTCAACATGGGATATTATAACATAAATTTGAGATAAGATATATAATTATATTTAAATATGTTAATATTGGTATTAAATTGAGATGGGAGACATTTCCTCCCTTGTCATGAGAACATAATTTCCAAAACATTGACTAACTGTTGAGTTTCTAGAAGTAGGCACCCAATTGGTGAGGTGTTTCAAACCTGTGCATTTTCTTTTTTTTTTTTCTTTTTTGAATTTCAGAACCTTTTATTTTATTTTATTTTATTTTATTTTATTTTAATTTTTATTGCATTATAGGTTTGGGGGTACATGTGCAGAACGAGCAAGATAGTTGCATAGGTACACACATGGCAGTGTGCTTTGCTGCTTTCCTCCCCTTCACCCACACTTGTTATTCATCCCCAGGCTATCCCCCCCAGCCGCCCCCGCTGTCCCTCCCCCATTCCCCCCAACAGTCCCCAGTGTATAGTAGACCGCCTCTCTGTGTCCATGTGTTCTCATTTTTCTCACCCACCTATGAGTGAGTATATGCGGTATTTCTTTTTCTGTTCTTGTGTCAGTTTGCTGAGAATGATGTTCTCCAGATTCATCCATGTCCCTACAAAGGACACAAACTCATCATTTTTGATTGCTGCATAATATTCCATGGTGTATATGTGCCACATTTTCCCAGTCCAGTCTATCATCGTTGGGCATTTGGGTTGGTTCCAGGTCTTTGCTATTGTAAACAGTGCTGCAATGAACATTCGTGTGCATGTGTCCTTATAGTAGAACAATTTATAGTCCTTTGGATAGATACCCAGTAATGGGATTGCTGGGTCAAATGGAATTTCTATTTCTAGGTCCCTGAGGAATCGCCACACTGTCTTCCACAATGGTTGAACTAATTTACACTCCCACCAACAGTTTAAGAGTGTTCCTATTTCTCCACATCCTCTCCAGCATCTGCTGTCTCCAGATTTTTTAATGATCGCCATTCTAACTGGCGTGAGATGGTATCTCAATGTGGTTTTGATTTGCATCTCTGTAATGACCAATGATGATGAGCACTTTTTCATATGTTTGTTGGCCTCATGTATGTCTGCTTTTGTAAAGTTTCTGTTCATATCCTTTGCCCATTTTTGAATGGGCTTGTTTGTTTTTTTCCTGTAAATCTGTTTGAGTTCTTCGTAAATTCTGGATATCAGCCCTTTGTCAGATGCGTAAACTGCAAAGATTTTTTCCCATTCTGATGGTTGCCGATTCACTCTAGTGACTGTTTCTTTTGCCATGCAGAAGCTGTGGAGTTTGATTAGGTCCCATTTGTCTATTTTGGCTTTTGTTGCCAATGCTTTTGGTGTTTTGTTCATGAAGTCCTTGCCTACTCCTATGTCCTGAATGGTTTTGCCTAGATTTTCTTCTAGGGTTTTTATGGTGTCAGGTCTTACGTTTAAGTCTTTAATCCATCTGGAGTTAATTTTAGTGTAAGGTGTCAGGAAGGGGTCCAGTTTCTGCTTTCTGCACATGGCTAGCCAGTTTTCCCAACACCATTTATTAAATAGGGAATTCTTTCCCCATTGCCTGTTTTTGTCTGGTTTATCAAAGATAATATGGTTGTAGATATGTTGTGTTGCCTCCAATGCCTCTGTTCTGTTCCATTGGTCTATATCTCTGTTTTGGTACCAGTACCATGCTGTTTTGATTACTGTAGCCTTGTAGTATAGTTTGAAGTCTGGTAGCGTGATGCCTCCCGCTGTGTTCTTTTTGCTTAGAATTGACTTGGCTATGCGGGCTCTTTTTTGGTTCCATATGAAATTCATGGTGGTTTTTTCCATTTCTGTGAAGAAATTCAATGGTAGTTTGATGGGGATAGCATTGATTGTGTAAATTACTTTGGGCAGTATAGCCATTTTCACGATATTGATTCTTTCTAACCACGAACATGGAATGTTTCTCCATCTGTTTGTGTCCTCTCTTATTTCGTTGAGCAGTTGTTTGTAGTTTTCCTTAAAGAGGTCCCTTACATTCCTAGTGAGTTGTATTCCTAGGTATTTTATTTTCTTTGTAGCAATTGTGAATGGCAGTTCGTTCTTGATTTGGTTCTCTTTAAGTCTGTTATTGGTGTATAGGAATGCTTGTGATTTTTTGCACATTGATTTTATATCCTGAGACTTTGCTGAAGTTGCTTATCAGTTGCAGGAGCTTTTGGGCTGAGGTGATGGGGTCTTCTAGGTATACTATCATGTCGTCTGCAAATAGAGACAATTTGGCTTCCACCTTTCCTATTTGAATACCCTTTATTTCTTTTTCTTGCCTGATTGCTCTGGCTAGAACTTCCAGTACTATGTTGAATAGAAGTGGTGAGAGAGGGCATCCTTGTCTAGTGCCGGATTTCAAAGGGAATGCTTCCAGTTTTTGCCCATTAAGTATGATATTGGCTGTTGGTTTGTCATAAATAGCTTTTATTACTTTGAGATATGTTCCATCAATACCAAGTTTATTGAGGGTTTTTAGCATAAAGGGCTGTTGAATTTTGTCAAATGCCTTCTCTGCATCAATTGAGATAATCATGTGGTTTTCAAGAATATGTGAGATAGCTAGAAAAGATAAGGCTGAGAAAGTCAGGAAAGTGGGAGCGCTGAATTTAATGACTTAATGCCATTAAAGCACTGTACTTCTCTTTCACGGGTATTTGCAAATATTGAAAAGAGTTCTGCCTTAATTCTTTCTCACCTATGAAAGTATAACTCCACCACCTTGTAGTCCAATTGAGCACAGCTGACTAGACAGGAGATACACATTTAGGAGGTGACAATCATATTCTGTCTGAAATCATGGCAGCCTTTCTTTGCTGCTAAGTAGCCTGGGGAAAGAATTCTATTCAGAAAATAGAAAAGAATGAAGATCATGTACAGAAAGAAGCTGTTTGGTGTCCTTGCAACTTTTCAATTACTAGCTCCAGCTACTTCCTGCTAGGTTCCTGCCTCAGGTTATATTTAATGTATATGAATTCCAATAACAAATTTCACCTTCAGCATAACTTTAAGAATTCATGAGAATGATAAGGAATAGACTTGCTTTATTTGCTTCAGAGATCACAACAAAGGCCAATGATAGATGTTTCAGGAAGGCAGATGTTGAAATATTTAGATTTTTCTTTTCCCTAGGCAGATAAAACTTTTTAAAAGCAGAATAGGTGATATTGCGAGCCTTATCCTCACCAGCAGGACTTAACAAGAGGCTATATAACCTATTGACAGAGACATCCAGAATACTGCTTTTTAAGTAGGAGGATGGACTGGGTACCTGAAATCCCTCTTCGAACAACTAAAGTTGAGGAACAGGGAAAAAAAATGGATTTGATGAGACTTTTGTCATAGTCCTTTGTGATAACAACGTATTAGTACGTAAAGTGTTTAATGTTGCTGAAGAGTCATGTGTCATAGATAATGCCACTATAAAATATTTTCAAGAGGGCAAAATTTTCAAGAAGGTAATTTTAGTAATAAATTTAATAAATAATTTTGCAACATCACATTGCCTTGAAGGTCATGCAACTTCATATCAATGAATTGGAGACCAAAGATTGGAGAGAAATGGTTACATCACACAAGAATATAAGTTCTAGAGAAGCCCTGCAGGCATTTTTTTTTTCTTTTTTTTTTTTCTGAGACGGAGTTTCGCTCTTGTTACCCAGGCTGGAGTGCAATGGTGCGATCTCGGCTCACCGCGACCTCCTCTCCTGGGTTCAGGCAATTCTCCTGCCTCAGCCTCCCGAGTAGCTGGGATTACAGGCACGCGCCACCATGTCCAGCTAATTTTTGTATTTTTATTGCAGACGGGGTTTCACCACGTTGACCAGGATGGTCTCGATCTCTTGACCTCGCGATCCACCCGTCTCGGCCTCCCAAAGTGCTGGGATTATAGGCGTGAGCCACCGCACCAGGCGCCCTGCAGGCATCATCACCAATTGATGTTGAGTAGGAGAAACCAGCTTCCCAAAAAGCTTTAAATGGTTTGAGTAGTACATTTGGCTTATTATGGCAAATAAGCAAATAATGAATTTTATAAATGTGTTAGTCACAGTTTTAAGAAAAATGATAATACTTGGAGGATTAAACTAGAAACCAGAGTTAGAAATAAGTGCGAAATGTCAGTTCTGTTCTTTGACAGGCATTGGAGAAAACATCTCATTTATTCATCATCATCTCAAACAAGTATTATTATCCAGGTATCATAGATGAGTAATCTAAGCCTCAAAAAGTTAAATTCGTTGACTAATGACACAAAGGTGTAACCAGGATTTGGATTCAGATCTAGCTGGGTCAAGATGAGTAGCGCTGGCTACTGTAACCAATGGCCCAAAAATACAAATGAATTAAAATGGTGAAATGTTATTTCTCCCTTAGTTTATAGTTCAGTGTATCACAGAGAGATTTTCTGCATTTAGTTAATCAGCAAGGGAAGACTGAGAATCTGGAGGACTTGTTTGTTTAGGAGTCGACCTAGATACAGCACACATTGTTACAGTAGTAGCTGGTCAGACATGAATGGGGCAAGAGAAGTCTCCCTCCACCACAACACACACCAGCAATGTCAGGTGACTATCAGGTGATGGTCAGGCAGTTGTTAACTGTCTCTAAAATCGTAATTAGTCACAGCTGGCACCTGAGAAAGGCAGTCTCCCAATAGATAGAAAAACCCTGAAACTGGTGATTAGCAGTTTCTTGGTAAGATCTCAGGAGTTGGGTGACTGGGCTCAAGCACTTGCACTAAGAGGCAAAATGGAGCATTTGACTGGTAATGAAAGAAGGCATCAAGTGAGCACGTGTACAACTCCAGTAAACACACTGCCCTTGAGGCCCCTCCGAGGTGTTAGGAGGTCACTGCACACACCTACAGCCTACCCCAAGAGAAGAATCAGGAAAAGGGACACAAGACTCCAGGAGCATGCCAACATATAAAACCCCAAGTCAAAGGTTAAAACCCACACTTGAACTCTGAAATCACCCACTTGACCCTCTTCCAATTGTACTCTCCTTCATTTCATTTCTGCTCTAAAGTTTTTTAATAAACTTTCACACCTGAGCTAAAACTTGCCTCGGTCTCTCATTCTGCCTTATGCCTCTCAGCCAAATTCTTTCTTCTGAGGAGGCGAGAATTGAAGTTGCTGCAGATCCAGACCTGTATGGATTTGCCACTGCTAACATCACTTTCCCTGGCCAGAGCCTGTTCCATAGGGGCTAGGAATATCTATTATACCCCTCGTGTGCACAGCACCAACTACCTATCTTGAGCATTTCATTTTCTAATTAATCATTGTAACTACCTATGTGCAGTGTGTTGTAAGCAGTCAGGCTTTTATTTTTTTTATATGGGAAAGAAAATAGGAAAAAAAGCAATTATGTGGTCTGACACAGAAAATTAAGTGGATACACTCAGCTAATGAGGCTTTTCAAAAACAAATGACCAGAATACTAATTATTTAAGGTCTTAAAATTACAGAATCAGATTCTTCGTCAAACCCAAGGAAAAAATTTAGAAGGATAACATATTCAGGTTATTTTGTCATATATTGCTATATTAAAGAAATTAAAAATATTTGGTTGTTTTATTTAACTGTGACTTATTTTGTAGCCTTAAATTAGTGAGTGGGTCATCCTACACTTCATGGATGTTTTCCTAAACTGTTCTGTTATCAGAATGTTTGAACATTTTGATAGTGTCGTGTGTGTATTGACTTGCATAATGACAAGTAATAAATATATTTTATGATACATGGGAAAAGAAACCACATAACTAAAACTCTTAGTTTTGTCTTATACTTTACTTTAAATATTTTTATTAAAGTAATATTATTTGTCATAAAAATGCTCAGCTTCCACAAAACTCACAGTGAAGAGATATTCTGGTAGTTTCAAGAGTTGTACAAACTGTACAATATGTGTTGTATTTGGAAAGAAGAAAGAGTTTATATAAGTAACGGTTTTTTTAATTACCTTTCTTTCTATTACCTATTACACAATAACATACACACACCCACTGAAAATAAGCTACAAACACACTGTCTACAAAAGCATTTTCTAGATGGATTTTTTCCATGTTTAGTGTTTAACATACTGTTAATACTTTACAAGTGCAATTAGCAATAACATTTGATTGTCTTTAAACAAAGATTAAGAGATTTTCTTCCTCAAAATGAATTTTAGATATCAAAAACCACACTTACAAAATTTAAAACTTCTGACAGTTTAAATATTTTGAATGAAAACCATCCAAAACTTTCCACTTATTCTTTATATTCCAGGTCCATCGTCTTAATTATTCAGTGCAGACTCCTTCAGGATTTTCCAGTCTCTCTCACCAGCTGGCCTTTCTGCGGTGCTGGCCTCATGCTTGTCTTTGCTTGTTTCCTAGCTGTCTCCATTATACTATACGCTGTGGCTGACTGCAGTCTTGAGCATCAGATCCTCTATTTAAAGCCCTTTGACTTATGTCTTTGTCTTCAAGCTTTTTGTTTGTCCTTTTGTCACCCGAAACGTTGTTTTTGTTGATTTCCTCATGCTTTGTTTAGTGAAGGATTTATTCAGCTCTTGTGCAATCTCAGGAAATCCGTCACCAACCAATACGTTCTTAAAATTGTTACCGACATGACTTGTTTTCTTCTGCGTCACTTTATTGCACTTCATAGATACCACTCTGTCTTTTTAAACTAATGTAAGATCTGTGACAACTCCGCATGGAGCAAGTCAGCCGGCTATGTTTCTCCAACAACTTGCTCTCACTTCATGTCTCTGTGTTATATTTTGGTAATTCTTGCAGTATTTTAAACATTTTCACTATTACTGTATTTGTTATGATGATCTGTTATCAGCGATTGTTTGAGGCTGCTATTACAATTGCTTTGGAGCATGGTGAACTGCACCCATATGAGAAAGCAATCTTAACTGAAATACGTGTGTGTTCTGATAGTCCCACTGATCATCCATTTCCCCATCTCTCTTCCTCTCCTTTGGCCTCTATAGAGACACAACAATTTAGAATTAGACCAATTAATAACCCTACAATGTCCCCTCAGTGTCAAAGGAAAGGAAGAGTGGCATCTTTCTCACTTTAATTCAAAAGCCAGAAATGAGTAGGCTTAGTGAGGAAAGAATGTCAAAAGCTCAGATTGGCTGAAAGCTAGGCTTCTTGCGCCAAAAGCCAAGTTATGAATTCAAAGGAAAAGTTTTTGAAGGAAATTAAAAGTGCTGCTCCAGAGAACACACAAATGAAACGAAAGTGAAACAGCCCATTGCTGATAGCAAGAGAGTTTCAGTGGTCCGCATAGAAGATCAAACCAGTTGCTGGGCACAGTGGCTCACACCTGTAATCCCAGGACTTTGGGAAGTCGAGGCAGGCAGATCATAAGATCAGGAGATCAAGATCATCCTGGTCAACTTGGTGAAACTCCGTCTCTACTAAAAATACAAAAATTAGCCGGGCATGGTGGCAGGCACCTGTAATTTCAGCTACTCGGGAAGCTGAGGCAGGAGAATCGCTTGAACCAGGGAGGCAGAGGTTGCAGTGAGCTGACATTGCGCCACTGCACTCCAGTCTGGTGATAGAGTAAGACTCTGTCTCAAAAAAAAAAAAAAATTAAGAAGAAGTTTAAATCAGTCAGACATTCCCTTAAGCCAAAGACTAATCCTGAGCAATGCCTTAACCCTTCAATTCTGTGAGAGCGATGAAGCTGCAGAAAAAATGTTTGATGCTAACAAAGGTTCTCATGAGGTTTAAGAAAAGAAGCCATCTCCAGAACATAAAATACAAGGAGAAGCAGCATGTGCTGATATCACAGCTGCAGCAGCTTATCCAGAAGATCTAGCTAAGATCATTGATGGTGGCTGCACTAAACAACAGATTTTCAATGTAGACAAAACAGCCTTATAGTAGAAGAAAATGCCATTGAGGACTTTCATAGCCAGAGAGGAAAAGTCAATGCCTGACTTCACAGCTTCAAAGGACAGGCTGACTCTTTTGTTAGGGGGTAAATGGAACTGGTGACTTTAAATTGAAGCTGAAGAATTAACTTTAATTCTGAAAATCCTAGGGCTTTTAAGAATTAAGTAAAATCTACCCTGCCTGTGCTCTGTAAATGGAACAACAAAGCCTAGGTGACAGCACCTCTGTTTACAGCATGATTTCCTAAATATTTTAAGCCTACTCTTGAGGCATTGCCCAGACAAAAACGTTTCTTTCAAAATGTTACTGCTCATTGACAGTACACCTGGTCACCCGAGAGCTCTGAGGGAGGGGCACAAGGAGATTAATATTGTTTTCAGGGCTGCTAACATCCATCTCCAGCCCATATATCAAGGAGCAATTTTGCCTTTGTTTAAGTCTTGTTATTTAAGAATCATATTTTGTAAGGCTGTAGCTGCTATAGATTCTGATTCCTCTGATGGACATGGGTAGAGTCAATTGACAACCTTCTGGAAAGTATTCACCATTCTAGATGCCATTAGTAACATCTGTGACTCATAGGAGCAGGTAAAAATATTAATATTAGAATGAATTTGAAAGATGTTTATTCTAACCCTCATAGATGACTGTGAGGAGTTAAAGACTTCAGTGGAGGAAGTAACTGCAGAAGTGATGGAAATGGAAACAGCACAAGAATTAGAAGTGGAGCCTGAAGATATGAATGAATTGCTGCAACCTCATGAGAAAACTTGAATGAATGAGGAGTTGTTTATTACAGATAAGTAAATAATATAATTTCTTAAGACAGAATCTACCCCTAGTGAAGATACTGTGAACGTTGCTAAAATGATAACAAAAACTTTAGAATATTACATAAACGTAGTTAATAAAGCAGTGGCAGGATGTGAGAAAATTGACTCCAATTTTGAAAGTTTTACTTTGGGTAAAATGCTTTCAAACAGCATGCCATGCAACAGAGAATTATTCCATGAAAGGAATAATCAATGTGTCAACTTCATTGTCTTTTTTTAAGAAATGGCCACAGCCAACCCAAGCTTCATAAACCACCACCCTGATTAGTCAGCAGCCATCAACAGGGATGACACTCCACCAACAAAAGGAGTATGACTTGAAGGCTCAGATAATCATTAGCATTTTTTTATCAACAAGGCATTTTTAAATTAAAGTGTATACATATTTTTAGACATAAATTTTACATGCACTGGGTAACCAAAATATTAATGTGATTTGCTTATTTCAATATTGGATTTATTGCAGTGGTCTGGAACTGGAAATTCTTTTCCCCTTGCCCTGTTGCCCAGGCTGGAGTGCAGTGGCACAATCTCGGCTCACTGCAACCTCCGCCTCCTGGGTTCAAGCGATTCTCCTGCCTCAGCTTCCCGAGTAGCTGGGACTACAGACGTGTGCCACCATGCCTGGCTAATTTTTGTCTTTTCAGTAGAGATGGGGTTTCACCATGTTGTCCAGGCTGGTCTCAAACTCCTGACCTCAGGTGATCCACCTGCCTCGACCTCCCAAAGTGCTGGGATTACAGATGTGAGCCATCACGCCCAGCCCTGGAACTGTTAATATGTCCCAGGTATGCTGGTTTCAAATATTGTAGACATTTTTCATGAGTACCTGACTAACTTTGACTTGTATTTCTTTTGTGTTCTCATAATCTCTCTGTGATTCTGAACTTGTTGCTTGCATTGTTGTTTCGATATATCTGTGCCCATCAAGACCATCAGTCTTGAGTAAGATTTTTGTAGGCATGTATCTTTTGAAACTGAGAATCCATTGATAGTTCCTGTTCTTCTTCAGCCTTCTTCCTTTGTCTTTATTTTGCTTCACATTTTCCATTTCTTTCTATTGCATGAGTTTCACAGATGCTACTTCTTTCTTACATTGGCCTATCAGAGTATTCCTTCTCTGAAGAGCCCAAATGTTTTTTCCATCTTTTCTCTTTTTCTAATTTTTTCACCTTCTTCATGTTTCTCCTTCAGAATCAGATGCTTAGGAAAGTTTGGCACATATGATTCAACTTCTTTCTTCTTCTTCTTTTTTTTTTTTTGAGCTTTTTCTTGGCTTTTCTTTTTCCTTCTGCTCCTCTTTATTCCTGTAAAGAAGCTTTTTAAGCTGCCTTTCTCTTGACTTTTTTTCTTATTTTTATCTTCTTTACTTGGCATGCCTCTCCGAAGGACAGACCATTCACTGTTTGGGGTTTGCCTTTGATTTTGGAGCCTTGACTTATGTAGTTGTAGTTTCTCTTTTTGGATTCACTTTTAGGTTAAGAGACGTGATTTCTCTTTTCACAACTCCTGCATCGTCACTTTCTACTTGCTTTTCTGCCTTTCTCTTCTGAAAGCTCTCAGAGTGGTTCTGTCAGTTACTTTAGTCATATCATTTTTGCTGCCTTTTTCTTCATGGTCAACATCTTTTAATCATTAGTTACTTTCTCTCCAACTTCAACATCAGATGATGTACTTGATTGTTTAGTTGATGTTTATGGATTTGAAATTTTCAATTTTGAATTGTTATCTTTCTGCCTGAAGCCTTCATTAAGACCTGCCCATTTAATTGGTTTGCTGTACTTTTCCTTTTCTGAGTAAGGAAATAAATTACTTGGTCCTGAAAGAACAGTCTCATGAGTTACACAAAAGAGAATGGATAACTCGTTTGTGCATGGCCTTGCAGCTCCATCAGGAACTTCATCTAAAGTTGACGCTTGATGATAACTTTCATCTTGGTGAAGATTAAGTCTCCAGTTTTGTAATTGTGAGACATATTCTAGCAACATGTATCTGAACTCCAGGAAGAAGCTGTGGACGTGTGGATTTAGAGGGGATTGGGCGAAGTGGTCAGGTGTGAAGAGAGAAGGTAAACCAGTCTGTGAGCCTACGCCAGGAGGGGGAGGATGATGATTTGTATGTTAAGTTGTTGGCATCATCGTCATCATTCTCATGATTTCACTGTATTTATAGATGACACATCAATAATATGTCAGTTCCCAAATTTCCAAACTGGTAAGAGGTCGTTTTTCCGCCGCAGCCACCCACTTCAAAAATATAACCTATGGCCGGGCGCGGTGGCTCAAGCCTGTAATCCCGGCACTTTGGGAGGCCGAGGCGGGTGGATCACGAGGTCAAGAGATCGAGACCGTCCTGGGCAACAAGGTGAAACCCCATCTCTACTAAAAATACAGAAATTAGCTGGACATGGTGGTGCCCGTCTATAGACCCAGCTACTCGGGAGGCTGAGGCAGGAGAATTGCTTGAACCCAGGAGGCGGAGGCTGTGGTGAGCCGAGATCGCGCCATTGCACTCCAGTCTGGGTAAGGAGTGTGGAACTCCATCTAAAAAAAAAAAAAAAGAATATAACCTAGACTTTATCCTTGCTAATAATTGCATCATTTCCAAAATCTCAATTTCAGGCATCCCATTTCCTGATATAAGCTCTTAATTTACTAATTCAGGTTCTCCTAGTCACCTAGCTCTACTAATTATTTGGACCCTGTCCTACGGTATACTAGGACCTTTGGATTGCCATTCCTCATTTGCCTTCCTTACCTAGCTTAGATTTCTTTTATCCATCCTGAAGTCCCTTCTTCCTCTTTTTATTCATTAAACTCACTCAATTATTCACTTACATATGATTGCATTCTAGACGCTAAATGAGAAAAACACAGAACCACGTTTACTGTTGTCATACAAAATTCAAGACAAAAATCCCCAAGTGTGTGCTCAGTGTTACTGGGCAATTCTCTTTTAATTTCTCTCCTGCTTCACCAGGTAATCCTACCTCTGCTTTGCACATCCTCAGCAGATGATATTGTTTTTTGAATCTCTATGAAAATACAAGTGAATGGGAAAATAATTTCCATTCTTTTACCAATATGCCTACCACTTACTTTAATTTTTTTGCTGCCTGCTTTTCTGTCACCTTAGATAAACTACCTATGCTGCAGAGGCCACTTGATTCTATTGCACATATTTTCTCCAAGACTTCACTCTTGGAATTGCCCCTTTCTCTCTTGGATGATCAATTTCCCCCTTCTTACCACAATATTGACAGCAGCGTTCAGATAAGCCAGAATATCTCTCATCTTAAAACCATTATTCTTGACCCCAAAGTTTCCTTTGATATAAATTCACTTCACAAATAACTTGAGAGTTATGTATGTTCTTCTTCTAAGTTATCATTCTCACAAATCTTTGAGTCTTGGTCAGTTCATCACACACAGGATTCATTTGATACCCTTCAAGTATAGGTCATAAAAGACCTCTGCTTTTTGATAGTAGCCATTTTAACAGGTGTGAGGGGATATCTTATTGTGCTTTAATTTGTATTTCCCTGATGAGTAGTGATATTGAGTGGTTTTCATATATCTGGTCATTTCTATGAATTCTTTTGAGATAGAAAACAAACATTGCTGAGGATGTGAAGAAAAGGGAACCCTGGTACATTCATGGAGAAAATGTAAATTAATGCAGCTGTGATGGAAAGCATTACAGAGATTCATATAAAAACTAAACATAGAACTACCATATGATCTAATAATCCCACTGTGAATATCTATCCATAGAAATTGAAATCAGTAGGCAAAAGAAATAGTTGTTTCCGTGTTCACCAAGGCATTATTCATAATAGGCAAGATATGGATCGATCTAAGTGCTCATCAATGGATAGATAAATAAAGGAAATGTGGAGATAGGCAGATCACTTGAGGCTGGAAGTTCAAGACCAGCGTGGCCAACATAGCAAGACCCTGTCAAAAAGTAGCTGGGCATGGTGACACACACCTGTAATCCTAGCTACTACTCAGGTGGCTGAGGCATGAGAATCACTTAGACCTGGGAGGTGGAGATTGCACTGAGCCGATATCGTGCCACTGCCCTCTAGCATGGGCAACAGAGCCAGACTCTGTCTCATAAAAAAGGAAGAAAAGAAAAGGATACAGAAAAGAAAATGTATGTACATACAGTGAAATGCTATAGGGACTTAAAAAGAAGGAAATTCTGTCATTTGTAACATTATAGATGAACTTGAAGTAATTATGCTAAGTGAAATAAGTCAGGCACAGAAAGATAAATATTGCATAATCTGTCTTATATGTGGAATCTAAAGTTGAACTCACAGAAGTAGAGAGTAGAATGGTAATTACCAGAGGCTGGAAGCCTGGAGGTTGGCACAGGGAAAAGGAAAAAATTGGTCAAAAGGTTACAAAGTTTTAGTTAGAGAAGAGCATTAAACTTTAGAACTCTATTGATAGCATAATGACATAGTTAATAATAATGTGTTGTATATTTTCCAATTGCTAAAAGAACAGATTTTAATCTCGCCACAAAAAAATGATAAGCAAGGTAATGAATATATTAATTAGTTTGATTTAATCATTCTACAATGTAGACACACACCAAAATATTACATTGCACCCCCTGAATATATAGAATTATTATTTGTTTATTTTAAAATAAAATACTTCCATATCATTAGGCCCAGTGGTAATTTATTGGTTCTTGTCCTAGCAGCAGCATTTGACACAACTAATTGTGTGCTCCTTCTTTTTGAAAATATTTTATTTTTTAATTGACAAATAATAATTGTGCAGATTCATGGAGTACCTAGTGATGTTTCAGTATATAATATATAGTGATCATATCAGGGAAATGAGCATGTCTGTCATCTCAAACATTTATCATTTCCTTGTGTTGGAGATATTATTCTCCTTCTAGTTATTTAAACCTATATAATATATTATTATTAACTATAGTCATCCTACAGGGCTATAGAGCACTAGAACTTATTCCTTCTATCTAGCTGTAATTTAGTATCCTTTAGCAAATTTCTTCCCATCTCCCATCCCCCTAACCTTTCCAATCTCCATTTTACTTTTTACTTCTATAAAATCAACTTTGTTTAGCTTCCATATATGAGTGAAGACATGCAGCATTTAACTTTCCTTTTCTGGCTGATTTCACTTAACATAACATCCTCCTGTTTCATCCAGGTGGCCATGAATAGCATTATTAAATTCTTTCTATTGATGAGTAGTATTCGAGTATACTCTCCTTGAATCAGCAGAATCTTTTAGCTGCTGCATACCACTCTCTTCTGCTTTTTCCCCCCTCTATATCACTAGCCTTTGTCTAATTCTTTTTAATTTTTCTAGCTCTAAATGTTAGAGCACACTAGGGAACAGTCCTTAACTCTTTTTTCCTTTATAATTATGCTTACTCGATAAGCAATCTCATATAAACCACTGCACTTAAATTTACTTAATGTGCATCCCAGTTCCATAATTATGCCTTTAAATTGAGTTGAACGCTTGAATGATATATCTCACGACTTTCCCTTATAAATACATCATCATTCACTAAACTGCACATTTCAAAAATCAAATATGCCTTTAACTCCACCTTTTATATTAGATCCATGAGCTCACCTTTTATATTAAATCCATGAGCAAATCACATTCGCTGTATGTCAATGACATCCAGGCTTACTGTTTTCTAAAAATCATTTCTACCTAACATCAGCCCGGATTTCCCTCGCAATCTCATGTAAGTTGTTCACCACCCTTACTTGCGACGGCATACCCATTGTTGCAAAATGGACCTTTAAAAATGTATCTCTGATTTTTTTCTGCTCAAAATTCTTCAGCGACTTCCCTACATACCTAAAATAACGTAAATTTTTTACAAGTGTAAGACCCGTGGAGTCCAGACTGTAGCTACCACTCTTAATTCACATCCAATCTCTTTATTCTTCACACACCTAACTCCAGTTATCCAAGGACTCTCAATGTTCCTTGAGTACACCAGGCATGCTTCAGAGTCTTTGTACTTCCTGAGCCGTCTTCCAGGAACACAAGTGTATGAGATGTGTGTGATTTATTTATTCACTCTCATCAGGTCTCTTATGAAATAGCATCTCATGATAGAGGATTGCCTGGATTATTCTGTCTCAAATATCACCCTCAGTCATACTATATATAATGCCTTATCCTACTTATTTTGAAATTTTTGCTATCTGATAGCGTATTATATTATATTCTAGTCCATTTAATTCCTCTAAGTAGGGTTTTTTTCTGTGTTATTGACCACTCTATCCCTGATGACTAGAAGGAACATGACACATAATAAACACTGAATAAATATTAATGAGTAGTTAAAGGAATAAATCAACTAATAAGTTCCAAAAACATATTGCATTTTAAGCATATCAAAGCTAACATATTATAATAACTTTGCTATTTGTATTGCTTTGGTTTCTGTTTATGCTGGTGTTACAAATGGAGAAATTTAACAAACTCTTATTTAATACTTAATATATACCAGCCACTGTTCTAAACATTTTATACAAATATTAACTCTGAGTTACTAGCACACTGCTCCAGGAATCTGTGCCATAGATAAGGAACTACTCCAGCTTTGCCCCTCCTATCACTTAATCTTACGCCTCATTCATTCATTCATTAGTTGCTGTTTCTCTCTCCCCATAATCTTTCTACCTGTTTGGTTCATATGGACTGTGTGATTCCTAACCTTTTGGCTGTACAGATTTGGCATCTGTAGTAGTTACCCAGTGTGTTCTTGTCTAATCATTCACATGCAGGCTAAATCAGTGTTGGAACTATCTACCCGATTTGGACCTGGAACTCCTCAGAGCATGGTTTCATTTCTTGATAGCTTGATGACATCACACGAGTAAGACACTTTTTACCCTACATGATTTAAACAAGTTGGGTGCTTTGTCTGTTTGTGCCCCCTCTATTAGGAAGATACTTGTTTACAGGTGCCTTCAGGAGGCTTATTTATTCATCTTCATGGGGAGACAAATTTAGTGGTTTATAAGTGAGACATATATGTGGGTGATACATGAGTGTCGTATTTTTATTACATAGTAGATACAAAGAGAGTCTTATAAAATTAGTCACTATTAAAAATAAGGCTCTAAACTGTCAATACTCTTGGAAAAGCAATGTTCTAATGCTGCTTGTTGGAAGTAGAAGTTAGCCCAACACTTTGGAAAAGCAATTTGGCATGATGAGTTAAATGTCCTTAAATTATTCATACTCTACCTGGTAATTTTAATGTTAGAATTATATCCAAGGAAACTAGTCTAAGTACAAGCTTTAGGCACAAATATGTGGATGATTGAATTATTTATGATTGGAAAAACTGCAAACTACTTAAATGTCCCAAAGGAGGAATGTAGGAGAATAGATATAAATCTCAAGAAACATTGTATTGCCAACTAAATTATATATGAATAAATTTTAATAGCATGTATATAGCTTCTGAATAATAAGAATGAGTTTATCAGGTAGTGTCCTGGCAGAAAATAGATGGCATTCTCCAGGTGGGTCATTTGCACTGGTGGAGGGATTATTCGCAAAACTGTAAGGATACCACAAGGAGCGGAGTGTCCCCCTGAGGCTCTTAGTCCTGAAGGAGCAAGGGCTGGGAACAGTTACTCTGGAGACAGAACTATATGGAGAGATCTTCCTGCGCTTGGTTACCCTACTTCACTCTTCTTCCTCTCCCCTTGCGGCTTGCTCACTGTTGGTTGAACACTGGCCCACACAAGCTGCATGCAAGCTGGTCCTGTAACTCGTGTACTATCTGCCATGCAGTTACACGGAGACACAGGCTGCTGATCCAGAGCTAAATGCTGAAATTAACCAACATCCAGCACAATTTACTGTGCAAGCCTTCCCTTGGAGATTGCAAGTCTTCAATATACTCCATAGTTCCAAAATAGGCATGTTAGACAGATTTAGTCTGTGCTCTTCGGAAGGAAAACTGATTTCTGGTGATATTCCACCTTCTTTCCAGAATCTTCCTGAAGGACTTTAAGCAGGGTAGTAATACAATAATATTTATATTTTCAAAAAGTCAAAGTAGGTATGAAAAATGCATTGACTGGGCAAGAGAGGCTGAGAATAATTGGAGACTGCGCATAATCCGGAAGAGAGATGATTCTTTATTATATATGAATATAAAGCCATCATTCATACTATATAAGTGAGGGTGGAAAAAATGAGGATGCAGAATACACAGGAGCTGTTGATTGAGTAAATATGAGGTTTGAGAAAGAAGGAAGAGGCTCACTCTCAGGTTTCTGGCTTGGGAAATAGCAGCAGATAATTCTTATGTACTAGTCTAGCTATCCCTAAATAAGGGTAAGTACCAAAAACTCCCACACCCCTTACGCACCTACTGTGTTTTGTGTCGGGGAATAAAAAAGTAATCAGAAAGGAATAACTGTAAAAATCCTGCTTCTAATTTGAAAGAAAATTGTCCCTTTTCCATCCATTGGTGGACGTGTAGATAGACTTAACAGCTGTAACTGCTTAAATAATCCCTACTCCTCACTACCCCAACCCCTCAGTTCCACCTGCTTGGCCAATGGAAAAATCATTTCATAATGGCCAGAGTTTAAATTATTGATATTTCAGTTTCTCATTTAATCCCCCCAAGCTATTAGTAAACTTGGGTTCTATTTTAGAGAAAAACTTAAACAGAGAATTAATAAAATATCCTCTAAATCCACTCATTGTGGAAAATTGTTGACTTTCATGACTAAGTTAAAATATACTGTAGGACGGGTGCGGTGGCTCATGCCTGTAATCCCAGCACTTTGGGAGGCCGAGGTGGGTGGATCACGAGGTCAAGAGATCAAGACCATCCTGGTCAACATGGTGAAATCCCGTCTCTACTAAAAATACAAAAAATTAGCTGGGCATGGTGGTGCGTGCCTGTAATCTCAGCTACTCAGGAGGCTGAGGCAGGAGAATTGCCTGAACCCAGGAGGTGGAGGTTGCAGTGAGCCGAGATTGGGCCATTGCACTCCAGCCTGGGTAACAAGAGCAAAACTCTGTCGCTCTCCCTCTCTCTCTCTCTCTCTCTCTCTCTCTCTCTCTCTCTCTATATATATATATATATATATATATATATATATATATATATATATATTTACACACACACACACACACATATATACTTTATAGCCCCACTATTTTCATGTTCTGTAAATGTGATTTTTCATCTTAACAATTTTTTAAAGAATGACATACATATAGAAATAAGCCCATCAGAACTCTACACCTTGACAGATTTTTGCAAAGTGAACACACCCATGTAACTCTGACTCAGCTGAAGAAATGGAACATGGCCAACACTCCCAATAGCATCCCAGCTACTTTATCCTAAAGGTCACCACCACACTGACTCTTACATTATAGATTGAACTGACCATTTTACAAATTTATAAACAATGAGATCATCAATGATGTACTTTTTTATAAAGGCCCTTTTCACTCTGACTCAGATAGTATCTGTGAGATTCAATCTAGAGTAATTTGTTCAATCTGATTGGTATTTACTGGTTCTTTGCATGAATACATTACAAAGTATTCATTGTACTAGTGATGGTCGTTTCTGTTGTTTCTGCATGGGGGCTATTACAGATAATACTGCTAGTAATACTTAAGTACTTTTTCTATCCACACATAGGTACATGTTCTTCTTGGGCATAAACATAGGGGGAAACTGCCTGGCCAGATTTAGTATATCCTCTCAAACATGCTCTTTTTCAAAATGGTAGTACTAATTTATACCTCCATCAGTAGTGTAAAACTACATTCTACATTCTTGATAACAGTTGATATGATCGGTATTTTTAACAACATAGTGTGTGCATATGAAATTGTATTATAATTTTAATTTGTCATTTGATGACAAATGATATTTTCATATGCTTGGTAGTTCTTTAGATAGCCCTGTTTCTCTCCTTATTTTGGTAAAGTGGTTAATTATTTGACTGACTTGCAAACATTAAATTACCCTTATGTATGGCTAGATTTGATTTATTCATATACTTTCTTATGAGTTTTGTATATATTTTATAAAGGAAATTGGCCTATAACTTGACTTTCTTACAAAACACCTGTAATCTGTTAGAAAAAAAATGATCATACTGGTCTTATAAAATAACTTGGGAAGTTATTTTTCTTTTTTATACTCTTTTTTCTACATTTTGGAAGTTTCTGTGTTTGGTGAAGCTATCTAGGTGTGAAGAGGTTTGCTTTTTGCTTTTGAATGTTTTAATAACAGATTCAATTGTGAATAAGCTTATAACTATGTAAATTTTATAGTTCTTTTTTCTGTTTGGTCAATGGTGTGTGTGTGTGTGTGTGTGTGTGTGTGTGTGTGTGTGTGTGTGTGTATTTTAATCCAAACTTTCGCATTTATTTGCATTTGGTTTTTGTAATAGGGTCCTAATATATTTTTAAAAATTATGATCTCTAGAAATATCTTCTTTTACATTCTTGATGTTGGTAGATTTTTTTCTGCTCTCTTTTCTCCTAATAAGACTCTCTAGGATATTAAAGTTTATCAGCTATTTATAGGAATAACTTTTTTTTTTTTTTTTTTTTTTTTGAGGCGGAGTTTTGCTTTTGTTACCCAGGCTGGAGTGCAAGGGCCCAATCTTGGCTCACTGCAACCTCCGCCTCCTGGGTTCAAGCAATTCTCCTGCCTCAGCCTCCTGAGTAGCTGGGACTACAGGCACGCACCACCGTGCCTAGCTAATTTTTTGTATTTTTAGTAGAGACGGGGTTTCACCATGTTGACCAAGATGGTCTCCATCTCTTGACCTCGTGATCCACCCACCTCGGCCTCCCAAAGTGCTGGGATTACAGGCGTGAGCCACCGTGCCCAGCCTAGGAATGACTTTTTAAAAATTCTGTATCATGTATTTGCTTTATATTTTATTACATGCTGGGTTTTAAAATTATTTCCTTTCTACTCACTCAAGCTGTATGCAAGCTCTTCCTACAACTTGAGCACTGCCTGCCATGGGTCTAGAGGTGAGAGTTAATACAGGAGTTATTAAGAAATTATTTTAGGCAGTTAGAGCAAAAGAGTTCTCAGTGGAATTTTTCTTTAATAAAAAGCAGCTCCAAACCCATTTGTTTTCTAACAGAAAGCAGCCTGAAAAGTCCAGCAGCAAGCAAGCTGGAAGCTTAAATACGTAATACCGGCAGCTGTACTAAAAACCAGGCTCAACCAATACGGCGATCCCCCCTCTCTCCCCTTGGTCGTCACGTGGGCAGGTATCATGGCACCAGCCAGGTAAAGCCACAGTGGTGCGGTTAACATGACGCTGGCCATGTAGAAGCCACATTTGCATAAAGAAAGATGTGGATGTGAGAGCCAGTTTCTTCATGGGCTATGTAAACGGCACAGCTGGTGATACCAATCCGCTGGGCTCTATGTAAATAAATCACCTTCTCCTCAAGCCTCTCTACAAAATCAATCACATCTTGTCCCAAACCCAGAAACCCTCTTGGACAACCCATTTTGTCTGTATGGGAAAGCTCTCTCTCTCTCTCTCTCTCTCTCTCTCTCTCTCTCTCTCTGTATCTCTTTTTTCTTTTTTGTCTATTAAAGTTTTCACTCCTTAATCTACTCATGTGTGAGTCCCTTTCGTGAATTCTGTCAGTGCAAGGTGACGAACCCTGGGTATTACCCCAGACACCTAAGCCACTTCAAGATGGGCACCTGCTCCAGAACTAAGAGCTGAAAAACTACCTGTTGGGTACTATGTTCACTGTTTGGGTCACAGAATAAACGAAAGCCAAAACCTCACCATCATGCAATATACCCTGGTCACAAACCTGTATGTGTATCCCCTGAATCTAAAAACAAAATTATGGTCAATCGTTTTCTGATTTTAAAAAAGTCACACTTTTACATTAGTGGCTTAAACCTTTCTCTACTTGTGATAGTAGGGCGGTGATGGTGTGTATGTGTATGAGTGATTTCACTTTATTTTGAAATAAAGCCAAACAGAAGTTCTAGAAAATGAAACTTTTATCCCGCAGAGGCGATATTTTATTATAGATGGCCCTTTGGCAGACACCCCTGAAAATGTTCAAGCTATACATAAAATTAATGAATCTATAACATTGTGAGTATTGATTCTTTGTGCTTTACCTTACCCATGACCTTCTCTTAAGATTGTTCTAACCTAACATTGAAGTAGAGATGAATGTGTCTTTCTCTCGGAAATTTCAGAGATTAAGATGCTTGGTGGGATCATTCTCCACTCCAGAGTATAATAAAAAGCTTTTTCCTCCACTATTTTATTATCCAGAACTCTGAGCACTGCCACATATTTGCAGTAGAATAAAAATTGATGTTTGTAGTAGTAAACTGAAATATGTGATCTGGAGGTGCCTTATGAACCCTCAAACAAGATCAAATTATATTTCTATGGATACATTTACACACCTAAAATATATAAATAATAATTTAAATGAATAGGTGATTAAAAAATTTTCCTGTCTTTCTCTGAAAATTATAAGACATTTATTGAATACAACTTTTAAGATCTGGGATTGATTTGTAAGATGAAGGAGTCAAAGTTTAAGTTCATTAAATAATCTTTAATATCCAGACAAACTATTTGCACTGAAAGCCAAAATATATTCATGAAAGACTTACACTCTGTACTTGATGGCAAAACACATTTATATAAATGAAAAGATATAAATTATACTTAAATACAAAAGATTTTTTAATATTCTTTTTCAATTTTATTTCAACTGAATTTACAAATACTCTTTAGTATAAACTACCTAACTGTTGTCAGCCAAAAGAATTAGAAACATAAGAATGAGAAAAGACTTGATCATTTCATTCTTGCTCACCTCTCTGTCACTAGAATATTATTTTCTAGAACTTAGATCCGTTTAGTTGTAATTCACTTAGTACATGAGGGGCTGTGGTAAGTGTGTTAAGACGTGGGCTTCATTGAATTTGGTTTGCTGAACTATTTTTTAAAATGGTGCACATCTTTTTTTTTTTTTTTTTGCATTTTGGTTAAAACCTGTAGAAGGTATAATGAACATATATCAAGTACTTACGTTGTTTTACTAAATTAATTATAGTAAATGAAAAACATATACTACAAAGTGTTTTCTCAGAAAACAATGTAACACCTTAAACTCTACACAATTTTAATCCTTGGAATTAAAAATTATCATGAGATTTTAGCCTCCTTTCATTTAACTCAGTCACTCAAAGGTAATGACAAAATCTTCATAAAAGAAGACTTTGCCATGAATTATTTCTATAAAATGAGGATTCTTAAATTTAGATTATACTTCATCTGTAATATAAACATCAATTTAGTGTTTTTATTTGTACTGACTACACAGTATATATGCTTTCGTACTGCTATTGAAACCACATTTTCATAAAAAATGGCAGATGAATAAACATTTCATAGGAACATTCTTTGTACCATTATGAAAATGGACCAAGCCCTTCTCTACTGAGCTCAACAACAGCCAAAAAATTATCATCACGGGGAAGAAAAAAGAGAAAGAAACAGTCCATGCTTAGCTGATCACAGAATGTTCACTTACAGCATCCTTACGGAAAGTATTTCAGTGTCCTAAACCATGGTTACTATAAACCAGGAGGAACTACTGCTTTGCAATGAAAGTCAAAGAGCAAAGGAGGCAAGAATTAGTAAGCTTCTGTAGAAAGTACATAAAAGACCAAGTCAAGCAAATAAAAAAAAGTATCTTAGACTCAAGAAAAATGGATACCAATCATCTATTGGTGACTTAGAAAGTTGCGACGATGAGTTTATGAAAGAAAGGTAAAAATATGAGACACTCTATATATAAATAAAAAGCATTTATAGCAATCACTTGATTTATGACTTTTCTTCCATTGCTAAGAATAGTGATTCAGCTCAAAATTAGACAATATAAAAAGAACACAACACATAGGATAACAGGTAGAGATAGTATTTTTTTGGCTAGTAGCTGAAAAAATGACTATTCTACATATTCAATCACTTGTTAATTTGTAATTTGGTTGTTTTGTTTAGCCATTGTGGTCAGGTGACAGAATTTATCACTGTTTCATTCTGTATTAATCACATGATTTAGACCATTTCTACTTACTTATGGTCTTTGAACCAGCAGTATTTCCATCATTTACAAGTTTGTTAAAAATGCAGAAGCTCAGGTCCCACCATAGCTAAATCAGAATCTTCAAATCGACAAGGTATCCAGGTGATGAGAAACAATGGAGTATAACTACAATTTTGCCAATGATTCCCAAACATGACTTCATATTAAAATCACCTGGGCAATTTCTTATAGGCAATAATCCCCAGGCTCCACACACTAGAGGTTTTCATTCAATGGGCTGGAGGTGAGTGTGTATAAACCATTTTAAATTCCTACCACTGAATATTTTCAGTGTATAGCCATGATAACTGTACAAGAGGAAAAAATAAAGAACGCTGATTTTCAAAACTCCTGCACATAACACTTATTTGGCTAAGTTGTTAAAATATCCGATTCACAATATCATCTCGAGATTTTTGATTCATGATGTCAGACTTTGAGATCATGGATTTTAGAATGTATCGTGACATGCTCTCCAAGTGATTCTTACGACAACTGAACCAACTTTCTGGACTCTGCCTTTCCAATACAATATTCCCCTCTAAGGGCTGATTTTTATTGGCTTTTATATCCCAGAAAGCATAGTTTTTCACTGTCATGAGTTGCTTTGTATTCTGATTCTTAAAATCACCATGCTTTTAGTCATAGCTTGGAACATGGCTTGTTGGAAAACCTAACCTTTCAGAAATAGGAAACGTTATCTTACTCTTAAGTCTAAGTAACTTATGGAAGCATCCTTGATAAGGACCCACCCCTATGTGATCATTCAAGCTCTTATTTGAAATAAAATAAATAAAAATAGAAATAGTGTGCTAGTTCCTCTGTTTTCCAGTCCTCAGTCTGAGGGTAAGAAATTCTCTCAGACCAATGACACTTTAGTAGTATCAATGGAATGTAATTGCTTTCCTCAAATGACAATTTGTCTTCTCATTGATCCATAACATTAGGTTTAAGTTCATTGAACTAGCGTAAATTGAAGGGTATGCAATACAGCTCTAACATATGCTACATTTGTGTAATCATAATTTCCTTCCACTCATCACATTTACATTAAAAGAGGAGACATATCTAAGGGTTTTTGCCTCCAAAAACTGGTGTATATGAATGAAAGATACCTTATTGTCTTGAATTTTTCTCAGCTGAAAGATTAGAAGTAAAAATCATCTTCTTACTGGTTCAATATATTATCCTTAACAGAACAAATTCAAGAACACTAAAAAGTGTTTGAGGAAAACATCCCCCAATAGGAAACTGTAATTTTTTGCCTTTTCTAAAATTTGTGAATTCCAAATTTAATCATATGTTGCTGTAAGTCTTACTCCCTTCTTAAGGCAAAGTATTCATATTACTAGTAATTAATAAATTGCCCTAGATAACCTAGCCAACAAATTGTAAATCCATGAAGCAAATAGCTGGAAATTTTTGAAATATCAAACTATTTTTTTTGTTCAGATAATAGAACTAAGACCAAGATAAAAGCTATGTCTTATACATCTCATTTTTAAGCTAGACTCCAATTTCATATTGCCCGAATCCAAATCAAACCTTCTTAGGTTGCCTTTCTTCTTAGTCACTGCCTTTCAGGTAAGGCGAATCCAGGCAACCCAGATTGGGTTAGCTAAGGATCATAGCTGAAGGGAACTGATTATACATAAATGATTCCATTTTTCACCAGCCTTTTCAGTGGCTTCTCAGGTCGTTGTAGGTCATAGCCAAACTCAGCAGGACTAAGGACATGAACATTTTATTGAATATATTACCTGTAAAACACAAAGAAATCCTCAAAGAATTACACATTTGGTAGTCAAGCGTGAAGTTTTGTAAAGACGTCTGTGGTAATTTGACAATGATTCTCCTGAGAGTATTTTAGATGTACCATCATGTAGAAACTTTGGTACACTAAAACATGGAGAACAAATGTTCCTTATGTATTGCCTCCATGCATAAAAACAGTCTATGCTGAATATATTTATCGACAGGGGAAAATGATCATTTCCTATCTGAATCTGCTGAAACTTCATATGTAAAAATATAAAGGGACAGTTATTTAGTTATTAATAGCAGCATTTCTCCTAGGGATGAATTTTTTTTAAATAAAATAAGTTACATAAATGGGAAAGCTTTGCTATAACTGTGTCTTTGAGAAAGCCTTGAAATAAGTAATGTTTTTCATTGGAATGATTATAAATTTGTGGTAAGGGAGAGAAAAGGACATCTTTGATGAAGAGGAGACAGGCATATACATTCAGCATATCTTGTACACTAGGAGAATACAAAACATTGTTATTTATGAACTTAGCTAGTCAGGAAAATAAATATGAGAAATACTTGTGCCCTTGAAAGAAATGTTTAAATCCTTTAACTATAAACTTCTTAGAAAGTAGTTAAAATAGATTCTTATATGTAATTCTCATGTAGAATATAGTCTTCATTTCTTTTTACCCTGAAACATGTATGACAGATTATTACAGAAAAATAGAAAGAAAAAATAAAAATACATGAACAATTACATAACATATGACCATCATTTTTAGATAATAAAAATGAGATCCAGATATGCAAAGTAACTTTCTCAAGGTCATGTAATGTTAGAGGTTACTTTAAAGTCATATTACGTTTTTGGCTCTTAAAACTACAAATTATTGACTACCAATGCTGATTTTTAAAAAATTGAATGCAATAAATGATATATTTAATAATTTACGATCTGGGGGAATATTACTTTTCTAATATTTTTGATATACAATGAACAGATTAAACACTGACCACCACACAGTTGGTATCAGTCATATTTCTAGAATTGATATTAAATTGACATTCTTAAATATTAGAAATAATGTACTATGCCATAAAAATCAATAGAAGAGAATAATATTATGCTTTTCAAGTTTTACAATTTTATTTGCTGTTTATAGTGGCTATTTTATATAATCTAGGCACAGGATGGTGAAGGACATTTTCCATAAATTAATGTATTCTTCCTAGATGAAATTATAGATTTTTGACTGTATGTTTAATTAAAAGTTTGAGAAAATATAATAATGTGATGACACAGAACAGTGCAGACATATTCTGTCTTGCTGTAGTTTTGAAATGCATTTATTCAAACTATGACAGAATATATTACTCTTTTCAGTGCAGTTGGACATCTTTTGTGTTAGAGAGGTTTTGAAAAGCCAGATATGATATATAATGAACATTTTTAAATTTTGTAACTCAGAGTGCCATATTTGTGGCTTCTTATTGTTCCTGGTATAACAATACACAAATTACATTTTTAATTTTGTGACAGGTTTTGTGATATTTAATTACATTTCTTTCAAGTTTGTAGAATTCTTATAATTTGGATGATTAATAATTAAAAGAGCAATCATTTAAATTAAAGTAAAATTCTACCCTAATAAAGAAGAAATACAGTGAACCAGAACCTAAAATAGAGAGATTTATTATAGGAATTTGCTCACATGATTATGGACACTGGCAAGTCTTAAGACCTACATGTGAGTTAGGAAGTTGGAGACCTTGGCTTGGTGCCAGTACAAGTTCAAAAGCCAGAAAACCAATAGAGTGAATAGGATAGTTCCAGTCCAAAGGCCAGTAGTCTCATGACCCAGAAAGAACTGGTATCTCAGTTCAAGTCAAAAGGTAGGGAGAAAGCTGATGTCCCATTTCAATGTCAGGCAGAAAGTATTCTCTCTTATTCAAGGGAGGTCGAGCATTTTTGTTGTATTCAGGCCCTCAGGTGATTGCAGAAGGTCCACATATATTAGCAAGGGCAATCTGCTTTGGTCAATCTACAGATTTAAATGTTAATCTCATTCAAAGACACACATACAGAAACACCTGCAAAAATGTTTAACCAAATATTTGGGCACCTCATGGCCAGATTAAAATTAACCATTGTAACATACATACAAAATGAAAGTAGAACAGGATGGGGAAAAGGCAGTAACATTTTTGAGAGATGTATAATATTTTCCAAAGATCCACCTAAATGTGGCTCTAAAGCTAAAGCTTTAGAAGTATTTGTAAGTTATTTTACGTTAGCCCTTTTATTTCCTCCTCTATTTCAGTATGTTTTGCTGCTTGTTTCATAGGATGTGGATTTATAAACGGATATTTTAAAAACAATCAAACCTTTTTCATTATCAGTAAAGTATTCCACATGATTTGGGAAAGGGGGCTTCAAAATTAAAACATATTTCAGACAGCAGCCAATGTTATAAAACTTTTACACATGATCTACTCAGATCATAATGGGAGATTTAGTGCCTCATCATTTCTTTGTTGTGCAGTACATATAACTATGTAAATAAGTACTGTGAAGTCATACAGCTATTACTTACTTGGCTGAAACGTTGTAGCAATTGACAGTACAGAGAATCACCTGTGGAACACTAGGGTAAAATTGGACAGTAATTGAGAGACATTTTATAATAGCTATATACTAGTTTGAAAAGCAAGCAATTCAGTATTTACACTAACTTCCTTTTAGGCCTAGGTCATGTAAAATAGTCATATTGGTAAGTAAAATTTAAATAGTCTGAGGGGGAAAAAGCGTTTATAGTTAATTAAATCAGGGAATGAGGCTTCTGAATGGCTGTGTGAGGAGCTTGGCAAATCCTGCCTTCAAAGGACATGACAATGAGGCATGATTGTTAAAAATAACCATTTTGGGCTGGACGCGGTGGCTCACGCCTCTAATCCCAGCACATTGGGAGGCCGAAGCGGGTGGATCACGAGGTCAAGAGATCGAGACCATCCTGGTCAAAATGGTGAAACCCCGTCTCTACTAAAAATACAAAAAATTAGCTGGGCATGGTGGTGCGCGCCTGTAGTCCCAGCTACTCAGGAGGCTGAGGCAGGAGAATTGCCTGAACCCAGAAGGCGGAGGTTGCGGTGAGCTGAGATCGCACCATTGCACTCCAGTCTGGGTAACAACAGTGAAATTCCGTCTCAAAAAATAAAATAAAATAACCTTTTTTTTGGGGGGGGGGTGGAAATTTGACTAAAATGGCATGCAATGCATTGATAAATATTTCTTAAGAAAATTGCTGAATCTAAATAAAAACAATGGAAGTATGTGGTATTTTAGCTAAGGGCTGCTCCCATCTCCCCAATTCTGTGATATGGGGCATCTATCCAATTGGGCAGGGTAGAACATCAGAGTGGAAGCTCCCACCCCATCTGCCACTCCACATTGTGAAAGTTCTATCCTGGGCTTGTAAGACACGCTGCTGGGACTGGTAGTTCTCATGCCCCTTTTTCCATCATACTTACTGCTGTCATTTAATTATTCATTTAGTGTCTGTTTCTAATAAAATATAAGTTCTAGAACAATGATTTTTGTTTTCTGTTTTGTTCAATGCTACAACACTAAGAAAATATGATCTGTTGTAAGTGGTCAGTAAAGATCTATTTAATTAGTAGATCTTTTAATTAGTGGTTTCATTTTATGTTGGTTTTTCATCAGGTACATATTTGGACTGGTTTTAGCCATCTTATTTTATGCTGTTGTCCTGCTTTTTAAATTTTCTTTTTCTTTTCCTTCCCTGACTTGATGGACTGTTTCTTTGTGGAGTGTTTGTTACTCTACTTTTATGCCCTCTCCTAGATTTAGAAGTTATGCATATTACTAGGTAAATATGCATTGTTACGTAATTTTACTAGCTTTTAAAACTATACTGAAAGACTACAGCAAATATATTTATGGATTTATGTATTCTTATTCTTTATACTAGATATATATTATATATATATTTTTATTAACATTAAATTTAGCTTTTAAAAACTAAGACAAAATATAATGTGGTTGAGCTAAGCCAAAGTTAAAATCTTTTTACTAAGAATTCGATGAGTAAAACCAAAGAAAGACCTCCCCCAGAAAGCAGGCAAACAAAAACAGTTTATGAAATAAACATTTTCTAAAATGACTCTGAAAGAAAAATGACATTTTACATGAATACTTATTTTTACCTACTCTGTTTTTAGTTATAAATTTATTGAATATTTTATACACATGCAAATGCACATATATACCTCAGGGACATAAGGATGTGGCTTGTGGTGAAATAAAATGTTAAAAGCATTATTTACAAAATAAAAAATAATATTCTATAGGTCTAGTTCTAATCCCAAATCTACTATTATTTAATTTTATAATTTAAAATAGCTATTTAATTAATGTAAATGCCCTTAAACTTTTTTATTTCTTAAAAATGTTATTCATACTAACCAACTAAACACTGACATTGAAAGTAACATATAAAAATAATTGAAAAACAAAATGTCCATAACATATAAAATGTTTTAAAATGAACAGAAATTAGAGATATGATAGCCTGTCACTCCTGATATTAATAAATTACATATATAAAATAAGCTATTTCATATATAGGAAATAGCCACCTAATATGTTTTAGAATTACTTATAAGTTGTGTGCAGAAAAATCATCCTTCATTTTTGTCTTTCTCATCCCTTTAAATAAAAACTTGAAATGCAGTTGGTGAGGGCCAGCACTCAGTTTGGCTTCTGATAGAAATTTGGATACACAAATCGAGTATAGTCAATAATGACTATGCTTACGTGGGAGGGTATGTTCAGACCTCAGATAGATTGAAAAACGTTTTCGCAATTTCTATAACCTAAAACTTTCTGGAAGGCTGTCACAGTGAGTTAACAAATCTTTGCTAATAATTAGAAGGAAAAGGCTGATTTCTCAATTAATTGCAACTAAGGAAGCATATGACTTGACCTTTGATGCCAATTAATGTGGAGGAAGAGTAAAATATCTCATTATTTTTTCTCAAAAATGAGTGTGTTATATATGCTTGAACAGGAGTAAGAAAATTCGAAAGTCTAGATTTTTAAGTATTTTCTCTAGATCCTATGTATAAATTTTATATTTATAATGTAGTTAAATGCAGGAGAAAAGAAGAATAAATGTGTAAAGCCAACATACTAAGACAAAATCAAATGGACATAGATATCTAAAATATTTTGAAAGATAGAGGAAATACTTTTTATATTTGAATTAATTGGCCTACTGTAAAGCTATAACAATGAAATGGTTCATATCACAGAGTGCTTCTCAATTGTAAAAGAACTGTTGATAGATCAGGAGAAAAATAATGACAAAAAAGAGGTCCTTCCACACTAGCAGCCATTTAGGCTCTAAGTATATGTGTCAGTCTCTACTAGGAACATTAGAGGGCACAAACACATCTACCTATCAGATACAGTCTCTGACTTACAATAAAAAAGAAAGCATTTTCAAAAATATTGTCACATGTCTAAGAAAATCTTAATTTAGGGTTGACATAGGTCTCCAAGCAGATTTTTTTTTTCTTTTTTCTTTTTTTGTGGGTGTAGGGGGATGAAATTTTGCTCTGTTGCCCAGGCAGGAGTGCAGTGGTGTGATCTGGGTTCACTGCAACCTCCGCTTCCTGGGTTCAAGCAATTCCCCTGCTTCAGCCTACTGTATAGCTGGGATTACAGGCACCTGCTGCCATGCCTGGCTATCTTTTGTATTTTTAATAGAGATGGGGTTTACCATGTTGGCCAGGCTGGTGTCAAACTCCTGACCTCAGGTGATGCGCCTGTCTCGACTTCTCAAAGTGCTGGAATTACAGGTGTAAGCCACCACGCCTGGCCTCCAAGCAGATTTGAAAACCAATATGTGAGAAGTACAGTTTTTATTAATTACCAGATAATAAATCTGTGACGGAGAAGTTTGAAAATTCAATCTTTAACAACTGGGAGAAAATAAAAGAAAAAAACAAAAAAGCTTTAGTAAGGAACAGAGGATAAGTTTCAAGCACCATTACTTCAAGAAAAACAAAATGGGTCATGGCAATTATTATATTTTAAGTAATAGTTATAAAAAATCATTTCTGCTAAGCTCTGATTGCTATCCCAAACAAATATCTGCTAAAAATGTTCTAGCAGCTAAAAACGTAAATGTCTATCTAATATTCAAAATATTACACTTTAAACGAACATCAAACAAAATAAAAAGCAACGTATTCAAAGAATAATATATGTGTGCTGTATAATAGCAGTGAAATTTTAAATGTTAAGAAATGGTTGAATTAACTTATTCAGTTACAGGCACAATTTAATTGAGGTCACTTCTTGGTAAATTACACGGACTATTTACATGGCTAATGTGTACTCAAAGGATTAAACAGAGCATTATATTTGTTGTTCTGGGCTTAAGGGCATTCACTAAAGTGTAAAAGTTCAGTAAACCTATGGTAACTTTAAAGAAATGTTTAGGTATCTGATAATTTTAGGTCGTATAGGTGACAAACAAATGTTAAGGAGACTAAGACCTCATCAAGATAAAAGGAGAGAAAACCATACCCTACAGGTTTTTCTTTCCTGCTTTTTTTTTTTTTTTTTTTTTTTTTGAGACGGAGTTTCGCTCTTGTTACCCAGGCTGGAGTGCAATGGCGCATTCTCGGCTCACCGCAACCTCCGCCTCCTGGGTTCAGGCAATTCTCCTGCCTCAGCCTCCTGAGTAGCTGGGATTACAGACACGCGCCACCATGCCCAGATAATTTTTTGTATTTTTTTTAGTAGAGACGGGGTTTCACCATGTTAACCAGGATGGTCTCGATCTGTTGACCTCGTGATCCACCCGCCTCGGCCTCCCAAAGTGCTGGGATTACAGGCTTGAGCCACCGCGCCCGGCCCTCTTGGGATTTTAATAGGACCGGAACAAGCTGATACACGTAAAGCATTAAAAACAGTCTCCGGTACGTATCACATGCTCAAATGCAGTGTTAGCTATCCTATATTTTCATCAGTATAGAGGTAAAGTAAAATCTTTTCAGAAAGATTTATTTTCAGGTTTTCAGTTTCATTTATGAGTATCCAATCTATCTCTGATTCACCTGATTGTGAAATCATTGTTAAATCAAAGAACTAGTTTATGGCAGCTCAGTGGTCTTTTACACAGTAATAAGGAAAGCTATTATATCCCAAGAAGAGGTTTGGATAGTGTCTTAATCCATTCCTGCTGCTATAACAAAATACCATGGACTAGGTAATTTATGAACAAAAGCAATTTATTTCTCACTGTTCTGGAGGCTGCAAAGTAAAAAAAAAAATCAAGGTGCCAGCAGATCTAGTGTCTGGTGAAGTTTTACTCTCTGCTACTAAGATGACATCTTGTTGCTATGTCCTCACCTAAGAGAAGACGGAAGGGCACAAGGGTCTAGGCACTCCCATCAACCTCTTCTATAAGAGCACTAATCCTGTCCATAAGGGCGGAATGTTCAGAACCTACTCACTTCTTCAAAGTTCCCACCCTAATACCATTACATTGTATTGGGTATTAGGTTCTGACATGTGAATTTTAGATTGACATATACATTCAAACTACAGATAGTCTCTGATTAATTCAGAGGGCTTCTGCATCTTTATCTGTGGTACGCAGTTCCTCATGTAATAAACACAATGCTTGAAGATGCTGTTTTTATTGGCATAGCCTTCCTTGATAACCAAAGGAAACATGTGCCTTAATAAATCCATGGAGATAAGTTTAATTACGTGTTATGTCACCCCCAAATCATGTCTAAATCTTTAGTTGGTTAGATCGTCTAAGTTAACATTATCAACTCCCTTGTCTTTGTTCTATAGTTAGCAGAATTAAAATTTTTGGAAGTAAATATTTGTGAAATTTTTAGTATATCTGGTAGAGGGGTAAATAAATTTCTCTCCTTATTCTACTTTCAAAATCTTGTCTATTTAGTAGGTCATGTAACTAAAACATAATTTTAAGATTAGCTTGTTTTGGTCCACTGCATTTATACATTAATTTGGAATTAATTGCCATCTTAAAAATAATGAGATTATCCAACCCTGAAGGTATTGTGGCTCTTTATTTTGGTTTTATTTGTGTCATCAAATAATGTAATCTAATTTTGTGTAAAGAAGGTATTGTTGATACGTTATTTATATTAAGTAACTTCTAGATTTATTTTTATTTTCATTGAGTTGCCTTGGATTTTTTATTTGATTATTAATGCTTAAAAGAAACTCTACTGGTTTTTGACTAAATCTAGTAATACTAATGTATTATTTTACTTGTCTAAAAGT
Source organism: Saguinus oedipus (assembly GCA_031835075.1). NCBI lineage: Eukaryota > Metazoa > Chordata > Mammalia > Primates > Cebidae > Saguinus > Saguinus oedipus. Next base: position 14,627,559 of record CM063171.1, read on the forward strand.
TTTCTAAAACTACTCTTGGATTTTTAAATTTAGGCAAGAAATGTACATTTTTTTTTCTGCAACTTTCTTATTTATTTATTTATCTATCCCGAGACAGAGTCTTGCTCTGTAGCCCAGGCTGGAGTGCAATGGCACAATTTTGGCTCACTGCAACCTCCGCCTCCGTTCAAGCAATTCTCCTGCCTCGGCCTCCCAAGTAGTTGGGATTACAGTGCCCACCACCGTGCCCAGCTAATTTTTATAATTTTAGTAGAGATGGGATTTAACCATGTTGGCCAGACTGGTCTCAAACTCCTGACCTTGTGATCCACCTGCCTCGGCTTCAAAAAGTGCTGGCATTACAGATGTAAACCACCACACCTGGCCACTTTTCTATTTTCATAGTTGTGATTTTTATTTCTTATCTAATATCTCTGCCTAGGGGTGCTGCTCTTATGTAAAATAAGTTCATCAGTAACCTGCATTCTTTTCTAAATCCTTATTTCAATGGCACAGTGGCATTTATTTTCTAAAATATAAATCTTTCATATCCCAAACTTAGGTTTTTGGGTAGAAACCTAAACTTAGGTTTTTGGGCAGAAACCCAAACTTAGGTTTTTGGGTAGAAACCTAAAAAAGAAATGTCCATCTATTCTTCATTTTGCAAGTGTTTTAGTCATGAATAAAAAGTAGACATCGATTTTATTATTTTCATCTATAGAGTGGTTCATATTGTTTTTCCCTTAATGTGTTAATTTAGTAAATCATATGGATATATTTTTTATTGATTTGTAATTATTCCTGCATTCTTAAATAAACTTTACATGATCATACTCTTATTAATACTATAGATATTGGAAGAATTTGCTATAACTTTAATTTTTCCCCCAATTTCTTTCAATTTGAAATTGGCTTATAATGCTGTATTGTACTCATCCTATTTGCATATTACATTTGTATTAACCTTATAAGATAAGCTGATAAAATGCCTTAATTTTTTTTAGAACTCTGTACAAGTTAGGGATTATCTATTTCTTAAAAGTTTGGCAAAAATCATATGTAAAAAACATTTGCAGCTTGAGGTAGATAAGAGTGGAGGACTAATTATAGCCTCAATTTTTGAAAATAAATATTTGTGTATTATTCAATTGTTGTTGATTTTCTATACATTCTGTCATTAATTTGGGTGTGTACACTTCCCTAGGGTATTTTCCACTTTGAGAAATTTTCAAATTAAATTTGACATGTTGGCCATAACATTATCTTACTATTTTTTACTTTATAGGCATGTCTTTAGTTCCTTATATATTTTCTTTGTACCATCTTATGTATTTAATTACAATTTTCTATAATTCTCTCAAATTCTTTCAAAGAATCATGTTTTACTTTATAGTTTTGTTATCTATTATTTGTTTTAATATACTTTTGAGTTTTCTCTCCATTATTATTTCTTTTATACTTTTTGTTTGCACACTTTCCTCACTTATTTTTAATATTGAATATTTTAATATCGGTTTAATGGCTATGTATGTTTGTTATTAACTTATTTTGTCAACTGTGACTGATAATTGCCTTTTCCTCTTCATTCCCTTAATGAATAGGAATGAATTTTTCTTGTGATAATCTCCTTCCTGTCTTAATATGGTCTGTTGGGTGTATTAAAGGTTTTTAAACTATCTTTTTATTTCACAGGTATCTAACTTATAAAAAGCTCTACCTAAGAAGCTGCCCCTAAGGAAATACATCTTAGGAGACATCATCATCAGAATGGGATTTAGATAATAAAATTCTGGACATAGAACCTGAACTTTGTGGTGTCATTTGATAAAAGTTTGTGAGGATCTGGATGTATTTTACACATGAATTAGATATAAATTATTTTAGCCACAGAATAAAGTTTTGCAGTTTGCTTGCAATGATTGCATAAAAATCTCTCAGATCCCTTATGTCTCTTTTTAATGCAACTTTGCACACTTTTCCTTCAAGAGGTAGTCTAATTCCCTTCTTCTTGAATCTGAGATTATCTAGCATAAAATCAAGGCTGACTCTCCTACCAAGGACATACTCATGTTTAATTAGAAGTAAGATTCTGGGAGAATGTTAAATTTTATTTCCCAAATTTTTGCAAGTGAATAACCACCTTATATTTGTATTCCAGATATTTCAGGTGGTAGTAAATTTAATAAATGTTTCTAATATAGAGCATTGTATTAAAATAACCAGTTCTTTCAAATAAGTCTTTTATGGTACATGACAATTGGAGTAAAATTATTTTTAATAAAATGTGCCATAGAATTTTTCCAAGATGGTAAACCAAAACTTGGTAAAAATGTCTTTCAGACCAAAATCAAAATAAGATTAGCAAAAGATACTGTATAGACTTACATTCATTCAATGAATTTGACCCAGCAAATTTTCTCTTGAGAAAAGTCAAGACATTTTGAAAAAAAAAGAGAAAAGGAGAAATGAATTACCTAAAATTTGAGGAAAGTGGAAGAGAAAGTGATTTTAAAATTGGGGTAAAAAGGATGAATATACACCACCTATTCAGGTGGGGAAATACTAGAGGAATTTAATTATCTGTAGAAATGTAGGCTGCCTGTGATTTCACGAATAGATGAAATGAGGAAGTATAAATGGCTATTTGTAGGATCAAGTACACACTCAGCTAGTATGACATAGATTCGCACACATAATTCCATGTGCAGTGTGCCACTGGAATCATCATTTATTGTTTCTCAAAGACAGTGAAATGGAACATCAAATCACATAGGCTCAAACATGTCACTCTTTCTTCTCAAAATATCCTTTAATTTACACAGTCTTTTCTTAAGTGGTTTCCTTTCACTGGGAAGAACTTATTCCACACACAGCAACCAAAAATTAGAATTTTTTTTTATTATTAGCTTAAATATTAACTCCTCCTCAAAGTATTTTCAGATGTCAGAGACAGTTAACTTTCTCTCATAGAAAAATAAAACTTACAGCATTACGATATCTCCATTATTTCAACTATTCTTTTTTTAAGATGATGATTCATATATCTCAACTTTTACCTGATTCTGATTTCAAATTGTGATTACACTCCCGGATTTTACATCATATTTATGGAATCATGAGCACCTGTTACCTTCTTAATAGGAGTTAATGTCTCAAGTGTCTCATGTTTTTTCTTATATTTACTTCAGTTAGGTTATTTTGTCCCAAACTTTTCATCATCCTATACCCCGCTGCCTCTCTGAATGCTGATCTTGGGCTGTCATCACTTGACCAGGCATGGAAGTCTTTGTTGCTGAAACTGCTGTTGCCTATCTGCAGCCTAGAGTGGAAACATTACTCTTCTCAGTAAGTTATGCTGGCTCCATGTCTGTTAGTGGATCTGAGACTTGTGCACATTTTTGCTCTAACTACAAACCACTCCACAATGTCACCACTGCGGTTATACCCATGTTACTGGTAAAAAACAGAATCTCTTTGATATGTGCAGTCTTGCTTTGTCTCTGCTTGGTAGGAGCTGCTCATACACAACAAAGCAACATCAAGTATTTTTGTCTCTTTGAGTCCTTCCCTTAGACCTGGAGAGAAGATAATTTTTATTTATTTATTTATTTTGCTCAGTTTAGTATACCATTAAATTATCTTTCAGGATTAGCTATTTCTCAGAAAATTGATATTGGGGAAATTATTTTTCTTTATGAGGAAACCATATTCCAATAGTCATAATAACTCAATTTTTAAAATCTACCAGTGGCACATTTCTCAATGTTACTCAATGTCAACTTGTTATATGGTTACTTAACATTTGTGTCTCTCTTGCCTGTTAAATTGTGAAGCGTAAGAAGATAGAATCGTGACTTAAACAAAATTGCATATCCCATAGTAGATTGTAGAAGACCTCCCATAATGGAAATATGCAAAAAATAATTTTTTGATTACTCTCGGACTAGAAAAGGAAGTATCCCATCTTCATATCCTTGAAGTTTGGCATGTTGCATGTTTATTAATGAATGAATGTTTAGGTGTTTTCAAAATAGTATCCAGATGTCTTGACACCAACTGAAATAAATATCCAAAAGGAGGATAATTAGGTTTTGAAGTTCAGGTTATGACTATGTACAGGTTGTGTTCAAAAGGAACAAACTGAGTTGCATTCTCTCAAATAAAATACATGTTTCAAAAGGAAAACATGTTTTATTTGAGAGAATATACACTCAGTATGGCAAAATCTTTTTTTTTTTTTTTTTTTTTTTGAGACAGTCTCACTTCGTCGCCAGGCAGGCTGGAGTGCAGTGGCGCAAACCCAGCTCACTGCAACCTCCACCTCCCGGTTCAAGCAATTCTCTTGTCTCAGCCTCCCAAGTAGCTGGGACTACAGGCCCGCGCCACCACGCCCAGCTATTTTTTTTTGTATTTAAGTAGAGACAGCGTTTAACCATATTGGCCAGGATGGTCTTGATCTCTTGACCTCGTGATCCACCCACCTCAGCCTCCCAAAGTGCTGGGATTACAGGCATGAGCCATGGCACCTAGCTGGCAAAATCTTTTTTAAAAATACTAGTGTTTAAAGTTTTACATTAAGTATTCCAATGTATAAATTATAGATGAAATTAAATACACTGGACCATCAAGTAAATGAGTTATTTGGTTTGTCCCTGGTTAAAAATGTATAACTTCTATTCACTGGTAAATTTCATTAGTGTTACATTTTTCTGTGTTAGACAGTTTGAAATTATAGTAGTGGAATACAGGATTAAAATTTGACCAGACTTAAATTCCCTCATCTCTTAAATAGTGATAGAACTCCAGGTCTCAAAATTGTGGCTCAGAATAATAAATAAGCACAAACATAAAAATACTTTTAAATGACAAAAATTATTGACAAAATTTAAGTATTCTTATTCCGATTTAGTAAGACTCTTAACTTTGGTTCAGCTATAGCAAGTGTGATAAAAAGAAATTACAAATCTTCAGTTATGTGCTTAGAAAATTTTTATATAGCTGGATAATTAAAATATAAATTATACATGAATGTATAAAGTATTATAAGAAATCTTAATAAAATGTAAAGATAACATTGGAAACCAGAACACAATAAAATTAACTGTAACTACTGAAATAAAATGATGGATACACAAGAGAACTAAACCTGCCATGGAAACACTCACATGTCATGACAAATTGCAGACATCTATGCATATGCCAAAATGCCTAACATTTTGGAAAGCATAACATCTGTGAACTTCCTTTAAGAAAAATACTTAACAAAATTAACTAATGAAATTAAAAGTGAGTTATAGCAGAGACATTAAGTTATAAAAGATGAAGAGAAGGAATTGTAGTGCATAATTTTTTTTTTCATAATATGTAGTAAAATGCAAATAAATGAGGACACTGTGAGTAGAAATGTATTATGTAAGAGGTAAGTAATGTTTCTGAAAACTAAGAAAGATACAGTTAAAGACAATTTTTCCACGGACAGGGTTTGTGTGGTGTGGTGGGGAGAATGGTCTCAGAATGAACTCTTCTACCTCCTATCATCAAGCATTGCATGGAGCAGGCAACCTAGATCTCTCACATGCACAGTTGACAATAGGGTTTGTGCACCTCTGAGAATCTAATGCTGCCACCGATTTGACAGGAGGCAGAGCTCAGGTGGTAATGCTCACTTTGCCTGCCGCTTACCTCCTGCTGTGTGGCCTAGTCCTCACAGGCCATAGACCAGTGCCAGTCCATGGCGCAGGGTTTGGGGACCCCTGTCTTATGGGACCACTGGTTGTATGTGTGGTTCATCCTTGACCAAAATGTTATAAGTATGTAATGCATGTTAAGAAAACATCCATAACAGACTAGAACAAAAAATTCTAAAATTTTATAGTAAAAACCCATATTCATAAAAGAAGGCAAAGAAAGGAAAGAGGTAATAGTAATCCAAAGGTCTTGATTTATATGAGCAAATTATGCCTTTCATTTGTATTAGTTAAAAGTGTTGTGGTTGTTTTATTAAGATATAGATGTAATATTAAGGGCCTTATTTGTATAAAAAATAAACATACATATATGTAGGTATAATGTATTTATATGTTCTCAATGTCTTTATATGTGTAAACACTGTGTCTATATATGCATGGGATTGTATAGATAGGTTAGCCTGTTATCATAGATAATTCTAGAGAGGACAAAGATGGAAAAAGAGAGAGAGGCTATAGGAAAAACACTGCATTTCTAAATACAGTTCATAACTTGACTTTTTTAATTGATTTTATTGAAATTGTGTTTGTTTTCTTCAAATTCTGGAGAATTTAAGAGAAGAATTTTAACAACTGGTCCCCACTACAAAATTAATAAAATTTCTGTCTTCTTTTGAGTTAACTGCTGTTTGTAAGAGGTTTTTAAATTGATTATTATTCTGTCAAAATATTTTATCGTCTCTTGACTTTGGGGAAAATCATTTTTCTTTTCTATTTCTGTCATTTTTCAATTCTATTTCTAATATTTTTGGAGACTTCAAGGAATAAAACTTGGATAATCATTTCTTGTATGTAACTTGGATAATAATTTTTCCTTTAATTTACAAAAGCTCTACTTTGGGGAATTATTTCGACATTTTAATGTGCACTTCTAAAATGTTAACACATTCTAATATTTATGTCTTTGTATGGTATGAAATATTTCTTTGTCTTTTTTTCAGTTTGTCAAGGATATCTGTTTTGTAAGTCAAGGGAATTTTCTGAATGAAAACATTTATATTGAAAAGGGAATGAGTATACTGTGTGTGTGTGTGTGTGAACGAGGAGATGCAGGTGTGACTATATTTTTTAAACAGGTTACATCATTTATTGTTTATATTATTATATAAAATTCTCAACCAGGGTCAACGCACCTCACTTTGAAATATATCTATTTTGAAAGGACCCACTTGTTCTTTATTTTTTATATATGAACAACATTCTATTTCTGGGATCTACCGTGATAACTTATTTGCCTAGCATCATCATCATTATTAATCTTTGTTAATTTATTCAAGGCCAACAAAGGAAACACACATAATAAAACATAAATAATAAAAAATTCAGATGAGAATACTGTAAGTAAGATAAAAATAGCCTATTATATGTTTTCCACTGATAAATGTATAACATATTTTCTTTAATCTAATGATGAAATATTTCAGGATGCTTAAATAGAAATGTCACATCAAAAGTATGGAAAGTTTTAACTTTATAAGAAGTGCTTTATCATATCAGAGAAAATTAAAACAATATTTTAAGATGCATTTTTTTAGAGTAAATTCCAAGAGTAGGTATTTCTGAATATTAGGCACAGTACTTGAGAAATATTACAGTTAAAATATTGTGAATGCTGCATAAACATTCACTCAGGCATGCACCTCTAGTCCTAATTACTTGGGAGGCCAAGGCAGGAGGATCACTTGATCCCAGGGTTTATATACATGTAAAACCCTGTGTTATATATATTTATATATATATCTCACATATAAGTGACAATGAATATTATGAGCTCATAATGATAAGCCTTAGAAATCATTATTGCATTTCGATCGATGTCTTATTCAGCACTAAAGTAGTTGAAATGCCTGATAATAGTATGATGGTTACTATCTGATGCTATTTAGGACTAATTCTTCAACAAAGAATTTGTGAGAACATAAAATTAGGATAAACTTGGGCAAGCAGCTTGCAAAAATGGTTTTTAAATGAGTTCACTGTATAATTAAGGTCAATAGGTTACTTGGTGTCTACTTGAGTTAGTCAGCCAATGTGATAATTAAACACTTAGGGACTTGTTTTGACCACTTTTCTTTGCTTGGCATCATCTATAGATTAATTAAGTGTTTTGTTCATACTAAGGTTAGAACACAGACGACTGTCTTTGTGTGTGGAGTGAATCAAGGGAATATTAAAAACTTTCGTTATTATGGAATGTAAAGAAGGTAATGTCTGTAATCTTTGACATTGGTGACTATTACAAAATTAAATTTACTTGATTGACAGTTAATAAAAATTGAGATCTTTCTATTTTCTATTAGTTATAATATTTTAATATGCATAAAGAAATTTGTGTTTAGCATTTGTTACCACCAATTTTAGATTTTATGTTCAAAGATAACTCAGTGGTATCCTCTCTGTATCCATACATACATGCAATCTCAGCAAAAAAGGCAGACGTTTCCATTTATCCAATGTTTTCTCATCCTGTTGCACTCTGTTGGAAATCCCCAAAAAAATATGTTACCAGGCTGATTCCCATGTCTTATCTAGGCTCTATAATTTGCTTGTTCTTTATTAAAATAACATTTCAGTGAGACTTTAAAATGTTTCTTTATTTTAGTTTATTATGGGAAGCAGTAAATAGGGAAGTTCTTTATACAGTCATTTGCGAATTGTAGGTGATATGGTCACAATAAAAATATTGCTATATTCATCCTGCTGATACAAGCATCAGACTAAATGTTCTTGCTGTTTTGTGTCCTGTCAGAAGACACATTATCTCACAGAATGTCAATGTTCATAATGTTGTCCAAACACAATGGTAAAATAGTATTAGGAAGTTGCTGCTCATCTCTTGCATCTTTGGGGTCTAAAAGCTGTTGTTAGTGAATGAAGGAGGTTTATTCATATCACATTAAAGATTATATTCTTATTTCAAAATTTTCAAGGATTAGTTTCAAAAGCATCTCATGCTTCATATATTTATATACAGTTTAACCTATCTGCACATTGTTGAGTATTAAGTTGTTCAAGCCTGTGAATAGTACATTTAGTTTGTGAGACTAAGCCTACACAAACATTAATCATAAATGGTGGCAACTTGACCTAAGAAAGGACAAAACTAAGAGGTTGATAAGATAAAAATGTTTATAGATTTACTAAAGTTCATCTTTAAACTAATTATAACTTAATTACAGACAGTGACAAGATTAAAGTATCATGTGTTAGGTAGTCTTATCAAGAAATAGAAAAGACTTTGAGGCAAAGAAATACATGGTATTAGCTTTCTCAGTAAAAGCTAAATCTCAAATCAAAATGTTATTTAAATATAAATAGTGTGGGAAAACCTTCCAGTTATAGAATTTTTATGTAGAAATAGTAGCCCCTGGCAGCAAGATTATCTGATGTGCCCCTAGGAGTATCTGTAAGTAAATTTTATGTTACGATATTTCAATTAAACTCACAATTATTTATTGATACACATCTATAAGCCAAGTTACAAGGATCCACATCTTGGTATTATTACACTCAAAGACTTACGCTTTTGGACAGGGGTTCCCAACCTTTTTCACACCAGGGACCAGTTTCATGGAAGACAGTTTTTCCAGGAATGGTGAGCAGAGAGGGGTGAGAGTTAGTGGGTGGGTGGTGGTAGATTCTCATAAGGATCTGGCAACCTACATGCCTCGCATGCTTAGTTCACGATAAGGTTCCTGCCCCTATGAAAATCTAATGCCTCAGCTTATCTGACAGAAGGCAGAGCTCAGCTCATTTGCCCATTGCTCACCTCCAGTTGTGTGGCCTGGTTTGCAGGCCAAGGGCTTGAGGACCCGTGCTTAAGACACAGTAAATGTACTTTTAAAAACAAATGAAAATGTATTTTGCCACTTATGATTTGTTAAAGTGACATAGTATTTTATCATAAATTAGACTAAAGAGGTTGAAAAACACTTCACATTAATCTAATTAGGCAGGTTCCAAACATGGCTGGTATAAAAACATCTGGTCGTAATACAGATTTCTGATGTCCACTCTAAGAGAAAAATGTGTTTTTAACCAACTTTTGAATAAGGAGAAACGATGTGTGAAGAATGATATAGGTTTTATTATTTTTCTAAATCATCTTGTAGCACTCGTAGAACATCATCCTATTTTAAATTCTTAATGCATGGTTTTTACATGTAATTGTATTTAATTTAGCATTTGTTATACACTGAATAAAATATGCTGCACAATTTTCTAATTATTTTTCAATTATTATCATAATAATGACATTATGAGGTAGGTACTGTAAATAGCCCCATTGTACAAATAAAGAAACTAAGGCTTAGAACGTTTAAATCATGTGACAAAGGTTATACAGCAAGTTAGAAGAACCAGTGCTTAAACCTGCACGTTGAATCCTTCTTCATATCATTGCTAACTTCCAGAACATTTGAGTCAGTATTGACTATCCGGAATGAAATCTACATTCTTTAAACACCCTGGCAGTTTGATTTGGCTGGTCAATGAAATATAAGTGCAAGTGGCCCATAGTAGCATTTAGCTGACTTTCTTAAAAGACAGCTGGTCTGTGTGCTTTGCTGTGTTTTTTTTTTTTTTTTAATTTATTTATTTCTTCAAGCTGATGCTTGGAATAGGAATATAATTGCTGGAATTCCGTCTTGGGTAATAATGATGATGATGAGTTCTATACCATAAGCTTGGCCTGGTACATCTAGTCTTTAACAATTGTAGGGCTGTTATATAATTCCCTCACTGTGTACATTCTCAATTTTTCATGAAAGAGAAATGAACTTCTAACTTATTTAAGCCATTGCTTTTCAGTTTGCTATATATAAATATATATGTGCCTGAAAATTCATATATTTAATGTTCTCTAGAAATTTTGTCTATGTATACATATTAATACCCTATTAAAATTAAAACTTAAAATATATTAATAAAATAACAATAAACCCATTTTATATTAACATATTTTAATTAAAAATTATATTTTCTAAAAAATTTAATAAAAATAAGATTGTTAGTATCTGCCTAAATAGAACAAAGAAATGAATTCTAGTATCTACCTTTGAATTCTAATATCTGCCTTTGAATTCTAGTATCTTTTGCCATATGATTTATTGGTTGAAATATATGAAGACAAAAAGCAGTCTTCCAGAGACAGGTGTTCACAAAAATAGAAGAATTTTAATAATCTTTCAGATAATTATAGATACCTTCTCAGGTACCATTCTCAAATTCAATGAGTGATAGTCTCTTAAATGTTATTTGCAATCAAATAAACTGAAATTCTATCAATAACTAGTTTATACACTGCTACATTAAAATTTATTGGTAAACCTTGAATTTCGGATAAATATTTTACCAATTTGGAAAATATCAGGTCACTGAAAGACACAGCACTTCCGCATTTCATATATTTCAATATAACAGTTTAAGAATCACATCGTTTAATTTCACGACATTCTCATCAGAAGAGATATTAAGTGTTAGAGGATATCACCCTCACAATAGTGGTTCCACATTTTGCAAAACTTCAATTTTCATCTAAAAACTCAAATGTTATCATTGACAAAAATTTCTGTCAGTTGTCTTTGAGGTTACAAGTTAATTTTGTTCATTTTTAAAAAAACATATCTGCCAAATCAGATATACAAGAAAAAAACAACCCCATTCAAAAGTGGGCAAAGGATGTGAATGGACACTTTTCAAAAGAAGACATACATGAAGCCAACAAACATATGAAAAATGCTCATCACTGGTCATTAGAAAATGCAAACCAAAACCACATTGAGATACCATCTCACACCAGTTAGAATGGCAATCGTTAAAAAATCTGGAGACAACTGATGCTGGAGAGGATGTGGAGAAATAGGAACTCTCTTACACAGTTGTTGGAAGCGTAACTTAGTTCAACCATTGTGGAAAACAGTGTGGTGATTCCTCAAGGACCTAGAAATAGAAATTCCATTTGACCCAGCACTCCCATTACTGGGTATATATACCCAAAGAACTAACTGTTCTGGAAACCATCATTCTCGGCAAACTGACACAAGAACAGAAAATCAAACACTGCATGTTCTTATTCATAGGCGGGTGTTGAACAATGAGAACACATGGACACAGGGAGGGGAGTACCACACACTGGGGTCTGTTGGGGGGGTCTAGGGAAGGGACAACGGGGAGTAGGGAGGTTAGGGAGGGCTTACACGGGGAGTAATGCCAGATATAGGTGTCAGGGGGATGGAGGCAGCAAACCACATTGTCATGTACGTACCTATGCAACAGTCCTGCATGATCTGCACATGTAACTCAGAACCTAAAGTGCAATAATATATATACATATAAAATCTGGGAGTTAAGAATATATTAATAAAATTTCAGCATTCCTAAATAATAGAAATCCTATTAATATTAATACTGGTCTACCAAATTGTAATGGGATCATTGACAATTTTCCTCATCTTCCACACATTTCTTAAGGAAAAAAAGCCTGTTTTAAATGCTTCTTATTTTAAAGAAAAGACATATAGAAAGTAAAAAATAAATCTGATATATAAATATCTATTTTAAATTGTATGAGTGTGAGAGAATTTTGGGAAAAAAAGGTTCAAAATGTTCAGTATTGGTGTTATGTAAAATGAAAGGATTGCATTTTTGTTATTAATTAAATTGGTTTTAATTTTTTCATCCCTCATTGTAGCACTTTAACATCAATGTAACTTCAGGTAAACATTCAAAAGATACACAATTATAATTTTAATAACACATAAAAATATTGCCTATATAAATTTCTCTTGCAGAAAGCTTTTATGAAACTACTAATTTCTAAATCAATTACATCATCTTTCTCTCTTTTAAACTTCCCACTATGGAATGCAACTATTGAGTAATGTTCTCTTATTAAAAATTTTAAAAATTTTAGCACAATAATTTCATGAATCTTTATCATTTGTTGCTTTTCATATGATGGCATTAACTTTATAAAAATTAAAAGGGAAATTCTAAGAAAATGATAATTAACATTTAAACTTTAAACTATGCATTATATTTGTCTTACTTTTCTGCAAATCTTTAAAAGGCACTCTTCTCTGATAACATTTCTCCAGCAATATCTGTAGATTTAAGAGAAAACAACTCACCGAAATTCTTTTTACAAAGCTATTCTCAGATAATTAAATATATTCTCTGGTAGTAATTGGTAGAGATTGAAAGTATTTAATAGCAGAATCTAATAAATGACCAAAAGGCAGATAAGTTGACTGGTCTTGTATCTATATCTTGCCATTATGGTTACTTTAAAAATGTATTTTTTTTTTTGCTTTGGTCATGATTTCAAAATCAATTTTATGGTAAGTGGTCTCTTTTAAAGTCAGTTTGCTATGAGCAGCATTCTCAGAAATTATGTGTGCTTGATTTCACTATATTATTGAGGCTCTTGTATTTTTAAAGTCTTTTGAGACTGTTTTGATTTGAAATACATCTCAAGAGTAGAGAGTAAGGGTAATAAAACATTGCATAACCAAGTAAAAACAAGGTAGAAACTTACATATATCATGAAAGAAAATTATTTAGTTCTTGGGACTTTTTACTTTAATTAACAATTTATACAAACATTTTATAAGTTACACTTTTGTGCCTAAGTTGAATAAAAAGCTTTTGCTTTAATGTTTCCCTTTTTAAGGTGATTTGTAGTATTCTAAAATTTGATTTAGTCAAAAGAATGAATCATTGGGTCTGTGCATAGAAAATTGTTAACTACACAGTTCATTTAATTAGTTTCCAACTTACACAATTCACAGTTTTTCAACTTCAAGATGGTGCAAAAGTCATACACATTCGGTAGAAACCAAACTTTGTGACCCATACAACCATTCTGCTTTTGACTTTCAGTACAGTATCCAATAAGTTACACGTACTACTCAATACTTTATTATAAAATAGGATTTGTGTTAATGATTTGGCCCATGTAAGTGTTCTCTGGGCATTTAAGGTAGGCTAGGCTAATCTACTGTGTTCTGTAGGTTAACTATATTAAAGGCATTTTCAACTTACAATATTTATGATGTGTTCATTAGAATGTAACCCTATTGTAAATCAAGGAGAATGTGTATGTGTAGAAAATTATCTCTCAGTATCATGCAAATATATCTGTAACAAAATTCTTTTAAAAGCATATGTTAAACCATTTATGTTATATTGACGTTATTTTCTCTATCATTTATAATTTGGAATTTTTATATGCTATAAACAAGTAATTTGAATATAAAAGATGACCTAAGCTAAAAAAAAATACATACTATAAATTTCTATATATTTTCCTAGAAACATTTCAATACCTTAAACAGAAACAAATACAAATTGAAACAGCAGAATTATATAACACTTAAGTGAAAAATACAATGTTCACCTTGGAAAATAACAATGGATTTGCTTTTCTATTCATTTAAAATTCCTAAAATATTTCCTGAAACACATGATAAGCTAATGCAAGTGGACAATGACCTCAGGTCTTTCATTTAAGCAAGTAGAAACGTCATTCATGTATAGTTCTTGTGTTCTCTTCTTTTTTAAATTGCATAAGTTCAAGGAATGCAAACAATTTGATTTAGTATTTCCTTTTTTAGAATTAACATTATTTCTCAGTTTGAGAAGGTCACCTTGCTGCTGGAAATAAAAAGAAGAGTTTTCAGCAACCTCTTTTCATGGTAATCCGACTCTTCAGTTTGCTCCCGTTGTCCAGCCTGACGTAACTGCCATTTTTTTCCTCCCAAGTCAGACTTTCACTCACATTTGATTGCATAGTTACCACTTTAATAGGTACCAATTGAACACTTACTTGGAGGATTTTTAAAACAACTTAAAAGAGTATTTCTATCCTTAGTAATCTTATACAATTAGTGAAAACAAAAAGAGTAGACTGAAATTGTACCTAGCTATAGTTTTAATATTTGGGAACATAACTGTCTCTACAAATTATGTTAGGTTTTAAAAGTAAGGGTAGATAACAAAGGTTACATAAATAGTTATTAAAGATGCTACAATTATATCATTTAATTTTGTTTTTTGAAATATTGTCATAGATATACACTCAACAGCTTTTCAAGTGTACAATGTTTTCTACAGGCACAATGTTTGTAAAGCAGATATCTAAAACTTATGCATCTTGCATAATGTAAATTTTATATAAATTAATTAGCAAATCCCCATTTTCTTCTCCCACTGGCCCCTTACAGTCACCATTCTACTCCTTGCTTCTATGAGTTTGACTATTTTAGATAGGTCACATAATTGGCTTTCTGTGATATTTGTCCTTTTGTGACTGACTTATTAACTTAGCATTAAGTCCTAACTTTTATCCATATTGTTGCATATTGCAGGATTTTATTCTTCTTCAAGGCTGGATAATATTCTATTGTATGCATTTACCATAGCTTTATCAATTTATCGGTCAGTAAACATTTAGGTTGTTTCTACATCTTAGCTGTTGTGAATAGCACTGCAGTGAACATGAAATGTTAATATTTATTTGAGATCCATATTTCAATTACTTTTAATAAATATCCAGAAATGAAACTGCTAGACAATTTGGTAGTTCTATTTTTTAATTACTTTTAGGAACCTCCATACCGTTTTCCATAGCATGGACACCATTTTGCATTCCTACCAATAGTGTACAAGTGTTCCTTTTTCTCCATATCATCACTAGCATCTGTTTTTTTTTCTCTCTCTCTCTAATATCCATTCTAACAGGTGTGAAGTGATGTCTCATTGTGGTTTCCATTTGCATTTCTCTGTTGGTTAAAACACCTAAATATATAAAATAAACATTGGCAGAACTTAAGGGAAAAATAGTAATATAATACTAGGGGGCTACAATAACCTACTGTTAATGGATAGATTCACCAGAATCAATGAATCAATGAAGGAACAGTGGACTTGAAAGCACCATAGACCAAATGAGCATGACAGACAGACAACACTTTTAACCCAACAACTACAGAATACACATTCTTCTCCAGGCACATAAATCATTCTCCAGGATAAATAGCATGTTATATCACTAAACAATTCTTACCAAGTTGAAATCAGGTATCTTTTCTAACCACAGTGGGATGAAACTAGAAATCAATTGCAGAAGGAAATCTAGAGAATTCACAAATAGGTTAAAATTAAACAACATATTTTTTACAACCATTGAGTCAAACAAAAACTCGAAAGGAAATTAAGAAATAAATTGAGACCAAAAAAAAGCAGAAACAGAATATAGAAAATGTCTGGGATGCAACAAAAGCAATACTAAATGGGAATGTTATAGCAATCAATGCCTTCATTAAAAAATTAAAAGGATCTTACATAAACAATCTCACCTTACATTCCAAGAAGTTAACAAAAGAACAAACTAAATACAAAGGTAGCAGAAGGAAGCAAATAATCAGATTAGAACAGAAATAAACGAAACAGAATAGAAAAACAATAGAAAAAAAAGGGAGCAAAACTAATAGGGTTTTGTTGCTGTTGTTTTGTCTTTTTAATTTTTTAAGGGACTGTATCTTGCTCTGTCACCCAGGCTGGCATATAGTGGCACCATTATGGCCCATGGCAGCCTTAAACTCCTGGGCTCAAATGATCTTTTCACCTCAGTCTCCCAGTAATTGGGACTACAGCCTTACACTGCCACACCCCACTACTTTTTTAAGTTTTTGTAGAGACAGGGTCTCCCTGTGTTGCCCAGGCTGGTCTTAAACTTTTAGCCTCAAGTGATCCTCCTGCCTTGGCCTCCCAAAGTGCTGAAACTACAGAACAATCTCCCTGATAAATAGAGATGCAAAATTCCTTAATGAAATAGTAACAAACCAAATTCAATAGCACATTAAAAGCATCACACACTAAGTGGGATTTACCCTTAGGACACAAAAATACATCATTTTCTATGTACCCTTTGATACAACATTTTAACAGAGTAAAAGGTAAAAATTATATGATAATCTTGATAGATGCAGAAAAAGCATTTGATGGAAATTCAACACTCTTTCATGATAAAAACTCTCAGCAAACTACAAGTAAATGGAAACTACCTCAACATAATAAAGGCCACATGGGAAAAGCCCTCAGCTTAACACGATACTCAATGGTGAAAAATGGTAATATTTTCTACTAAGATGAGGAATAAGGCAAGGATGCCTACACAAACCACTTCTATTCAGCACAGGAATCAGGAAAGGAAAAGAAATAAAAGGCACCCAAATTAAGCAAGAAGTAAAATTGTCCCTGTTTGCAGATGATATGATCTTATATATAGAAACCCCTAAGGAATCCACAAAAAACTGCGAAAACTATACAATTTCAAATAACAGGTAAAAATTAATGTATAAAATAATAGATATTTTATTGGTTTAAATGTGTATAATTTTTCATAAACACATTTTTTATATATTGAATTTGAATTTATTGTATTCTTGATAGTATAAGTAAATTGGCATTTATATATTAAACTTTAATGATTATTGAAGTTGGAATACATAATCAATTTCTGAGACCTTCGACTGCCAGTATAGTAAAATCAAAAGTGGAATTTCTCATGTCAGCATTGAATTATTTGAAATCAGATGCTGGTCATTGAGGGCTTTTTATGCCAATTACCTAGAACTAGACCCAAATTACTCAAAACACGTTTGTTGAATTAAACTTAACACTCAGAAACAGTATTTAAAATATAACTTTATAATATTATACATGTAAAAATATCCATGATGACAATAACTTTTCCACAATAAGTATTGAATATATTCTGCTTAAAATACAACTACTACTATAAATTTTAAATAACTTTATAAAATATTTAAACTATAAAATATAAATAAGTCTTTTTGAGTTGCTATTCTATTGAGTAAAAACAAAAAATAAAAACCTTCAGAAACTGATGCTATTTAAAAAAACTGATATTTCAAAGCACATATTTTTAACTATTAAACCTCCAACTTGAGAAAATAGTGTCAGTGTTAAAATATTATCTAAATATGATAATATTTTTAGATTATATGTAGTTTACCCTACCTTGAAATATATACTTTTAACTTTATTTTGTCCAATTTCTCTAAGTTTACTTTAGTAAAATATCAGGTTGTAGAACAATAAAGTTTTTCAAAATAATGCCCATTGTTAAAGACTTTTCCTAGTACTTGAATTTTTAAGTAGACCTCTGTCCCACCAGAATAAAATTTGTATTTCTCAGCCCTGCAATTGCACCACACAGGAAAGAATTTAGGTCTTTCCTGGCTTGTTAGGCGTTTGCATATTATTTAGAAAAAGGCATACCTTCTTCTGGCTGTATATAGTCGGCCACCTATATATAAGCCTTTATTTTTCTTTTGTATTGTATTAGTGGAGTTTTTCAGAGGGAGAAAAATAGTTTCATTTATTTATTTATTTATATTAATTGTGACGATTTGGCTTGTGCAGTTATGGAGATGAAGTCTCGCAATCTACTGTCTTCAAGCTGTAGGCTCAGAGAAACCGGTAGTGTTATTCCAGTTGGAGTTGCAAGGCTTGAGAACCATGGTAGCTCATGGTATAAATCCCAGATCAAGGGCGTAGCCAATATTTCAGGTGATGCAGACAGGCAGGAAGAAAAAGACACGAATTCCTCCTTCCTCAGTATTTCTGCTATGCTCAAGCCTTCAACTGATTGAATGTGCCCACCCATATGGGGCAGAGCCATCTACTTCACTGAGTCTACTGATTCAAAGGCTAATCTAACCCAGAAAATCTTCACAGACACACCCAGAAATAATCTGGGCACCTCATGGTGTTGTCAGGTTGATGTGTAAAATTAATCATCCACCAACTCTGTTTTTGACATGCATAAGCTGCACAAACATACATTTTTGTCCCTGAAATATTTTATGCTAAGTAAGGAGTGACTGCATGAAACTACATATGTTTCCATAGGATAAATTCCTAGACAAGGCTTACTTGAGCCAAACAGAAAGTGAATTATTATTTTTGTGCATTGTCTTTAGAAGATATTACACACATTTTTAATACTATCAGCAGTGTTTTGAGTGAAAATGTTTTCAGCTTGTGAACACATTTCCACAATTTACAGTTATCACAGTAACACAATTCAGCATACTGATTTTTGCCAGTCTGGGGAACAAAGCAGGATATGTTCCTGAAAATTTAATTTGTCTTCTTATACACAATACTGAGAATCCATTTTTTTATACCAAAGAGCCAGTTCTATTTCTGTTCTCTGTAAGTTTGTTTTTCTTCTTGCTTCTAGATCATTATTTAAATTAATTTGTAGGATTTCTTTATAGAAGGGTATCAGTTCCTTCTATGAAATAAGGATTGAATTTTTCTCACTTTTTGTTTGACTTTTGATATTTACTACCATATTTTTATCATGTCACATTATCATGTCAGATTTTAATTGTCATATTTATGTATGTATACTTTTTAAGTTTTTTAGTTTTATTCTAATGTAGTTTTTTGGCTTTGCAGTTATAAATTCATTACCTTTGCTATTATTTTTGTTTCAGATTTACATTTAAATATTTGGAAGTTACAGTGATAAAAAAATTTAATTGTAGATAGCTAATTAGTTGCTGCATCTCTGTTTATCTTAGTCTCAATGATTTATTGTACAATGCTACCACAATTATGCTACCTATATGCTTTCTATCTACTTTTGTAAATTATAGGCACCATTAATTTCTCTTAACTCACACATAAGCCAGTGCTACAATCTTATTTGTAGTTTTAGTTTGCCTTTAAATACCTGACAAGGCAGTTTCTATTTTATTACTTCCCTTTCTAGGTTTTATTTTAATGTATAAACAGCATGTCTCTCTATCACCTGAGCTGGAGTGCAGTGGCATATTCATAGCTAACTCCAACTTGGAACTTCTGGACTCAAGATCTTCCCACCTCAGTCTCCTGAGTAGCTAGGATTACAAATATGCACCACCATACGCAGCTAAATTTTAAAAATGCGTAATAGTGACTGGTTATGTTGCCTAGGCTGTTGTCAAACTCCTGTTCTCAAGCAATCCTCCTGCCCCTGCCTCCCAAAGTGCTGGGTTTACAGGCATGAGCCACTGTATCAAGCCCACTTTTTAAAACTTCTTAAAACACATAATTAAGGATTAGATAATTTAGTCCTTTCTTTAAAAAAACTCACCTAAGTATAATTATCTTAATAATAATTTGATAAACACAATATAAACACATATTTATAATTAAGGATTAGATAATTTAGTCCTTTCTTTAAAAAAACTCACCTAAGTATGATTATCTGAATAATAATTTGATAAACACAATATAAACGCATATTTATGAGTCTTTATTTTAAAATCTATTTTTAGATATTTTATCAACTTTTATTTTTCCATACATGCAAACCAAATTTCATACTTACAAAGAAAGAGATAAAGAGTACTCCTTCCAACAGTCACACACAAAAAAGTTCTCATCTGCATACAGAACATACTCTGCAATCAACCACATGCTCAGCCATAAAGCATGTCTCAAGAAATATGAAAAATAAAAATCATGCCAACCACACCTACTCCTGGACCGCAGTGCGATAAAAATATAAATCAATATCAAGAAGATCTCTCAAAAACCGCAAAGTAACATTGAAATAAAACAACTTGATTCTGAATGACTTTTGGTTATACAATGAAATTAAGGCAGAAATCCAAAAACCCTTTGAAATAAGTGAAAATAGAGACACAACATACCAAAATTTATCTATCAATAATGATCAAGCTGAGAGCCAAATCAGGAATGCAACAGGCATTTCCAATAGCCACACACACACACACACACACACACACTTAAAAATACAACTAATCAGAGAGGTGAAAGATGTTTACGAAGTTAGAAAACACTCCCAAAATAAATCATAGGTGCCAAAAAATTGGTAAAAATAAATAAATAAATAAATAAAATAAAACAATGCCTATGGATTGGAATAATCAATATCATCATTAAAATATACACATTGCCCAAAGCAACCGAAAGATTCAACACTATTCCTATCAAAGTAATAATGTCATTTTCCACAGAATTAGAAAAAAAAAAAAAAAAACTACTCTGAAATCCATACGGAATCAAAGAAGAGCTTGAATAGCCAAAGCAATCCTAAGCAAAAAGGAGCAAAGGTAGAGGCATCACATCTCCTGACATCAAACTATATTAGAAGGCTATGGTAACCAAAACAGCATGCTACTGCTACAAAAACCCATGCACCAATGGAACAGAATAGATACGCCAGAAATGATACCACCCACCTACAACCATCTTTGATGAAGCTAACAGACACAAGCAATGGGGAAAGGACTCCCTATTCAATAAATGGTGCTCTGATAACTGGCTAGCTATATGCAGAAGAATGAAACAGGACCACTATCTTTCTCCATATACAAAACTTACCTCGAAATGGAAGAAAGATTTAAATGTAAGACTTCAAACTATAAAAACGCTATAAGAAAACTTTGGAAATGCCATTCTGGACTCAGCCTTGGGAAAGCATTTATAACTAAGCCTTCAAAAAGCAATCACAATCAAACAAAAATTGACAAGTGGGACCTAATTAAACTAAGGAACTGTTGCACAGCAAAATAAACTATCAACAGATTTAACAGGCAACGTACAGAATGAGAGCAAATATTCACAAACTATATACGAGACAAAGGTTTAATATTCAGAATCTGTATGTGATTTAAACAAATCAACAAGTGAAAACCATGTAACCTGATGAAAAACTTGGCAAAGAACATAAATAAATAAACATCTCAAAAGAAGAAATACAAGTAACTGATAAGCATATGAAAACATGCTCAACATCACTAATCATGAAATAAATGCAAATCAAAACCATAATTGCTGGCAAAAGCTGCAAAGGAGAAAGGACGTACAGACTGCCTACATAAATTGGTGGTGAGTAACATATAAACAAGGAACAACAAACCACAGAAGGCCTCAGGAGGCCTCTGAGGAGGAAGGCCTCTTCGTACCTCATGTTCTGATGCAGGGTGACCTT
This sequence comes from Saguinus oedipus, assembly GCA_031835075.1. Classification (NCBI taxonomy): domain Eukaryota; kingdom Metazoa; phylum Chordata; class Mammalia; order Primates; family Cebidae; genus Saguinus; species Saguinus oedipus. The sequence goes on from CM063171.1 coordinate 14,649,324, forward strand.
GGCTCTGTTACCATAAACATTGTGCTCAAGGATGTAAGGTCCCTTCATAGCACTCTGATGTAGCCAGACTTGCAGGCTCCTTGTTAGGCCAGAATTTCATCAGCTGCCCATAGATAATAAACTAAAGATAACCACATGTTCTTGTTTTGTGAAACTCCCAAACTGCCACTCTTATCAATCCTTAGAATGACACACCAGTTCTGATTCACTGATTCAGTTCCAGCTCACTGATTATTTCCACCATCACCCTCTCCCTGTTATCACTCCACCCCTACCCTGTAGATCAAAGCGATTATAACCAATAAATAGAGTGGATGATCAGAACTCCGGGCCTTCATTGTCTCCACCAAAGTAGTAAAGTGATGGACCCTGGTTCCACTGCCTCTCTTAATCTGTCTTTTTCTCTTTTCTTTGTGGCCACCTAACTCGGGGTACCCACAGGTGATGTAGGGCTGGCTCCCTACATTCTGGAGCCCAATGTGGGGCTCATAGATTTCTATGTCCTGGCACCCAATGTGTGGGGCTCATGGACTCCCGACAATAATGAGATACCATATCACACCAGCCAGAATGGTTATTACTAAAAAGTGAAAAACTAACAGATATTGGCAAGGTTATGGAGAATAAGGAACACTTTTACATTGTTAGTAGAAATGTAAATTAGTTCAGCAGCTATGGAAAGCAGTTTGGTAGCTTCTCAAAGAACTTAGAACTACAATTCACCCAGCAATCCCATCACTGGATACATACTCAAAGGAAAATGAATCATTCTACCAAAAAGACACATGCACTCATATGTTCATTTCAGCACTATTTGCAATAGCAATTAATGAAATCAACCTAGATGCCTATCAACAATAAACTGTATCAAAAAAATGTGGTATGAAATAAACATCTGAAATACTATGCAGTTATAAAAACAAACAAAATATTGTCCTTTGCAGCAACATATAAAAAACTGGAGGCCACTATCTTAAGCAAATTAATGGAGGGACAGAAAATCAAATACTGTACGGTCTCACTTACAAGTGGGAGCTGAAATCAGGCATAAAAACAGACAAAAGATGGAAACAATAGACACTGGGTACTACTAGAAGAGGAAACAAAGGAGGGGAGGCAAGAACTGGAAATCTACCTATTGGGGCTGTGCTCATTATCAGGGTGGAGGGATAATTTGTATCCCAAACCTCAGGGTCATACAATATACCCTTTTAACAACCCTGGACATGTGCCCCCTGAATCTAAAATTAAAATTAAAATTGTTGTAAAACATCATATTTTCCTCTAAATCAGTATTACTATAAACTTTTATTGTTTTTGCAGATGGTTCTGTCTGCAATTAATATTTATCATTCTGTTTTGTGTAATATTTTGAACAAACACTGCTATTTGTTTAATAAACTGTCTTATGAAGATAATGTTTATTATCACACAATACACAAAAGTTAATAGCATTTGTGTGGAAACTAAAATTGATTTGGGCCGACTACAACTTTGTAACCACCATCTCCTATAAGCTTTTATTGTATGCAATTAGAGCAAGTCATAAGTTTGTAAAGATGGACTATGTCAATTATACCTACACAAAATACAAAAAGGCTTAAGGTATTTGCATGAAAACTGTATTTAAAATGTGTTGAAATATTTCTACCCCAGAATTTATTGTGTTAGATTAGTAATATGAGTTATATTCTAAAAATTCACCTCCAATATTTTGTTTTAAAATTATACAACAATGTTCTCCATTGCCCAGCTGTAGAACTTAAATGATTTTCCTCTTGCTTAGAGATTGAAGCAGGCTCTTGAAATGTATTTCAAGCTTTCAATTTTTTGCTCATGTTACAGATGATCTGTTCAATACAAAAGATTCAAGACACTATGAGAAATGAGAAAGCAGTGGACTATGACTAGGGAACACATTTTAGAGTTAAACTATAGTATAGGAATATGAATACATTGTATTTTTGAAATATATAATTAGGAATATGAGGAGAAAGTGGTGTGTTTGGAAATTATATAACAATCTTATACACTGTGGTTAATATTACCTATGATTAACCACAGTGTATAAGATTGTTATATAATTTATGTTTATATTACCTATGATGATGATGAATAGAGAGGTTACAGAAAAAAGCAAACTGAAAATGAAACAATGACAAATATTTCAAATTATTTTCTTAAATTGGAAAAACTCTGAATTATTCTGAGATAATACACTATACTCAGTCAATTATAAACATTTTGGCTGGGCCTGGTGGCTCAAGCCTGTAATCCCAGCACTTTGGGAATCCAAGGCAGGTGGATCACGAGGTCAAGAGATCGAGACCATCCTGGTCAACATGGTGAAACCCCGTCTCTACTAAAAATACAAAAAATTAGCTGGGCATGGTGGCACGTGCCTGTAATCCCAGCTACTCAGGAGGCTGAGGCAGGAGAATTGCCTGAACCCAGGAGGCGGAGGTTGCGGTGAGCCGAGATGGCACCATTGCACTCCAGCCTGGGTAACAAGAGCAAAACTCCGTCTCAAAAAAAATATATATAAACATTTTATATGTGTTCCATAATTATAAATACTTCTTTCTGAATGGTTTGCCCAGTGTCTCCAACACATCGAAAATCTATTTGAGCAATAATGTTTGTGATGATGAATGATAATTTCAACTTTCCAATGAATACATATAAATACATGGTACTGTTGACTATTACCATCTACTTTAACCCAGAGTTTTAAGTTTTAAGAGCTTAGAGTGAAAAGTCATACTCCCAGTGATAGAAGTCCAGATCTAATAATTTTGAGCTGTGGTATTTGGAAAAATTACTAAACTTTTAAAGTGTTATAGCATCTAGTTTGTGAAACTTGAGGTAGGTTAGATAGACTAGCTTCCCTTAAAGGGGCAATAAACCTCTCAACACTGTACAGACTGCATCAAGGACTCAGGGTTAGACCTCCCACAGCAAGGAGATAGAAAAATAGGAAAATTTCTAAATTTGCACAAGTACAGAAACCTTGGGCTCACCGATGCTCATTTTAATAGTAAAAAGGCACACCTGGGAAAGAAGCCAAGATGGCTTATTCAAAGCAAATCAAATTCATTCAAGTTTTAACTCAAAGCTATCATACAAGAAATCCTTATTTGTGATAGCAAAATTAGAGCTGTAAAACTTCTTTAACTTCTCATAATATACATGTTTGGTAGAACATTATTCCTCTCTTACTTTCAACACTTTAAAGCAGAGTTCATGCTGGTATCATATTTGTACATTATGTAATTTGTAGCACCCAGTAGTTAAGTTATTTTAAATAAATTTATGGGCCATCTTACTTTCATACAACTTTTGATTTGGAATTGCTAATCTAACTAGCAACAACCTTGTGGATTTAAATGAGATCTTTAGCTGTTTATTTTTAGGTAAGTAACATTTTCTAATGCAAGCTGCAGACCCTAAAAAGAGATGAGGTCTTTATCTGATAGAAACTATTTTCTTTTAAAGAAATTCACACACTTGAATCTTCCTACTAATTTACAGTTCTATGATTTGGGGAATTTTAGCTATCTTGTTAATTATACATATGGAAGAGAGTGATGAGTGTACATCTAGCAGTTGCAAACAATAGAGGAAAATGAGATAATTATAGTTTGTTATGCAAATTTCTAAATCTTTTTGTACTAATCAAGCCAGAAAATAATTGCATCTTCTACAAAAATCTGCTCAGGAAAGAAGCTACATTATATAAAATAGATTCCATTAGATGTACAAAAAGGGAGAAAAAAGCTAAAATTAAGAGTTTGAGCTTTAAAAAGTCAGTGTAATAATTCACATGTAAAAAATATGAAATTTAGTATTTTAGCAGGTATTTAGTTTCATTCAAATGTACTGAATACCTTGACCACTTTATTTGCATATGCACGTTGTACTTGTCGATGTTCCTTTTCCCTTCTATGGTGAAAAATGGTACAAATCCGAATCCATAATTAGTTCTGAATGACATACTTGAGGTTCTAAAATTTAGCTGTGGTTTCCCCTTTTCTACTCTTTATAAAAGGTTTTGAATTTTGTCATTTTAGCAGAGTTTATCCTGTAATTTTTCAGAAAACATCAGTCTTAATGACTTAAGGAATAGCTCTAATAGTATTTTGGAATTATATAATCTGCATACATGATTTCCTGTTTTATCTAACCACTAGACATCTATTCACCAAGAATTTCAGGCTTTGTCAAGTATTTTTATTAGTATAAATAGACTTCAGGTTCTGAATCCTAAAATTTTATCTTTTGGAGCTGATATTGCAGAATGTAGAGTTTCCTAAATGTGTTTCAGAAAGGGAAACGTTTTTATTTAGTAATTTGTATAGCCACATTTATTCAGTAAGAAATAACAGAGAAGGTTTTGCTTTCATTTATTACATTTCTGACTTATTATTGCTTTGTGCAGGTCCAAGGCTCTGACCTATACTATCTTTCTACTGACCAAAGAGCTTCCTTTAACATTTCTTACAGGGTAACTGGGTTTGCAATAAATTCCTTCTCAGTTATTGTTTGCCTGGGAAACTCTTATTTTTTTTTTTTTTCTGTTTTTTGTTCTTTTCAGAATCTTGCATGCTGGAGTGCAATGGCATGGCCTCAGCTCACTGCAACTTTTACCTTCTGGTTTCAATTAATTCTCCTGCCTCAGCCTCCTGAGTAGCTGGGACTACAGGCACCTGCCACCACATCTGGATCTTTTTTTTTTTTTTTCGTATTTTTAGTAGAAATGGGGTTTGCCATATTTGCCAGGCTGATCTTGAACTCCTGACCTCAGGTGATCCACTCGCCTCTGCCTCCCAAAGTGCTGGGATTATAGGCATGAGCCATTTTGCCCAGATTTTTTTTTCTCTCTCTTTTGAAGGATTTTTTGCTGTGTCTAACATTCTGAGCTAACAGGTTTTTTCATTATCTTCATTATTTTATTGCTTACGTGGCTTCTGATGAAAAGTCTGATGTAATTCGTATAATTTGCCTCTGTCTGCACACCACCACCACCATCCACTAGCTGCTGTCAAGACTTTTTCTTTATTTCTGGTTTTCCGCAGTTTCCACATGCTGTTTTTAGGGACTAGGATTTGTTATTTTTCGTTTGTTCGGTATTTTCTGAGATTCTCGGATTTGGCTGTACCATGTAGGCCTCAGAGTTCTTCTCCCTACAGATTATGCCCTTTATTCAACAAGGGAGATAGAGGCAAAGGATGTAAGCAGATTTCAGTAGTGGTTGATGTTCTCCTGGATCCAGCACAATCTCTCTGATCCTCTTCGGGAAAACCTGATGGATTTCCTGGAGGAAAAGCCTGAAAATTGGTAGGAACCCAAATATCAATGGTCACCTGCAGACATCCCACGTTCATGCTAGCCTACCTTCATCCTTCAACAGTGCAGTCAAGTTTCCAGTTTCATTTATCTGTTGACTTCTCTGCTGTGTGGTGGCATCTTCCCCAGGAAAATAAATGCTTACAATCTGTTTTAATCTATAGGCATGGGACTCTCTATTTTACGTGTTCAGGTTGGTTGCTTGTATTATGACCTTAATTCTTTTATGGAGTCAAGAAAAATTGTTAACTTGGAATAGACTCACCAATTTTTTGGTTGGATGGGAGATAATGTTAGTCCAGATATCTACATGTCTAAGCTGAAATAAGTAGTTTGAAGATAAATACTTTAATAAATGCAGATATCAATCAATAATAAAAATGCTAACATTCATTGGAAAGTAAAAATACAAACAAAAGCATAGTGTAATGTAATCTAAGTTAAGGTCCTCTAAATTTAAGTGTATGCCCTGTGGTTGCAGCTTGCCAAACCTACAGTTCTGTGAATTGAATATTGTCATGGCAGTTTGCCAGGTGAATGCTCAATAATGGAACAAAAGAGAAAAGAGGACAGTACCTTTTTGAAGGGGAAGTCTGGGAAACAATGGCAAAGTGTGAGGAATGTAGTCATTGGGATCAAGCCAGGAGGAAAGAGCAGAAAGAAGATGCTTTGTAGAGGACAGTTTGACATTTTGAAAGGGTTCGAGAAGCCTATCCATCTAGCAGAGAACCCTGAAGAACAGGTTGGAAATTTCATATAGATTTTATACATGTCTCTCTCCTTACCGTTTCATAAAACTAACTTTTCTTAATTATAGAAAGCTTTCATCTGATCGGGAGTATTTTGGCTGTAGTTGGTATGATATGGTGTTAATATGTACTTCTCCTAATGATACTTCCTATAGGATTTACTAATATGAGTAAATGTGGCATTGCAAGGTTTTTATGTGCCAACCAGGCTATTGTGGCATTGAATGACATTGGATTAATAAACTTGGTTGCCTGAAATATTTTTAGATAGAAGTATTTCTATTTTCAATTATGTTTCCATAGAGCAAAAAGAAGGGGAACTAATACTATTTACATCAGTTTCATCATGTCTTGGCCAGAATACTTCTTGGACTAGTCTTTGACCTACTGAAGAATCCTAACTATTCTGCTTGAGACAATGTCCATTTTTTGAAGTATTGTTTAGCTGCAAAGATAGGAGTTAAGAAATTAGGAATAAAACCATAATGACTTGAAATGTTGTGTGGTAAGTAAAGGAGTGCATTAAGTAGTTACAACTAAACTCTAGTTTGTTTGTTTTGGTTTTTGAGACCATCTCACTGAGTTACCCAGTCTGGAGTGAAATACTGCCTTTCCTGACTACAGCCTTGCCCTCCTGGGCTCAAGCAATCATCTGGCTTCAGCCTCCTTGGTAACTAGCATTACAGGTGTGTCACCATACCTGGCTAATTAAAAAAAATGTAAAGACATGGTCTGACTATGTTACCAAGGCTACTCTCGAACTCCTAGCCTCACTCAGTCCTCCTGCCTCGGCCTCTCAAAGCTCTGGGATGGGGTACATCTGCAAACTACAGACTGGGGGTAGTAGCTCACACCTGTAATCCCAGCACTTTTTGAGGCTGAGGTGGCTGGATCACTTGAGGTCAGGATTTCAAGACCAGCCTGGCCAATATGGTGAAATCCCATCTCTACTAAAAATACAAAATTTAGCTGGGCGTGATGGCACGCACCTGTAGTCGCAGATACTCAGGAGGCTGGGCAGGAGAATTGCTTGAACCTGGAAGGCAGAGGTTGCAGAGTGAGCTGAGACTGTGTCATTGCAATCCAGCCTGGGCATCACAGAGAGAGACTCCATCTCAAAAGAAAAAAAAAAAACTATAGGTTTTACAAGCAAACTATGTATTTCTCTTACTACCTTTGAGTATTGGCTGTTCAAAGGTAGTTTACAGATGTAGAAACCAACACTTTAATGCACCTGTAAAATACTGTGTTTCTTGTTTCCTTCCTTATACTAATAATGACCTAAGGTAATGTGTTCTACATAAATGTAGGGAAAAAAGAGGGATGTGGATTTAATTTTGTACAACATATTGATGATACATTTTGAGATATTGGCTATTGAGAATTATGGGATTTTCTGCTTCATACTCCAGAATAATTGAGGACTTTATTTTCTAGAGAAAGTCTTCTTATTTAAATCTGGAGATAATTGTTGACTTTTTTTTTGCATTAGAAATTAAACTGTATTAGTGTTAAAAAATACCTGATGATTTGTTACTACCCATTTCTAGAAGATACAATTCTTATAAGAGATGATCTTTGGCCCCCTCTGTTTATAGTTATGAGAACCCCAGAATAGATTGTGGGTTGTGATTCTGGAAAGCTAAGGACACAGTTTGAAGCATCTCAGAATAGTTCTCACAGTCTTGGGGTGTGATTGAGGCTGGTGTAATAAGAGCCATGCTCCCTGACAAAAATTATCTCAGAGATGGAGAGAGGTCAGTATCATTCTTGAGACGTGGTCATCTTTGGTATCTGTCCCCAGTAATGGTTTCACCATATGAAATGGTGTGTAAGGCTTACTCTCCCAGAATAGTGGATTGTGGGGTGGTATTGGGCAAGGAAAATATTCATAATGCAATAAAGCAACATTGATAAAATGTAGAACTTAAATAGAAAAACAGAAAACATTTGGAAATTTTAATTGTATGTAATACCTGTTTGAACTTGTATGTATTTGATTATTTTCTCTTGTGTCTTAAGAAATAGTTTTTGAGTGGAAGTTGAAAATTCAATACACAGAATTTTAATGAGAAATTAAAATGTACCTTTGTTGCATTCTTCAGCAAATTATTGAATTAGTTAAATTCAATGTTGGTATTTTTCTTAATTGAGGACCCCACTGCTCCACTTTGCATTGCTGAAAAAAAAATCTAGCAGTTTGATGTATTTCTCCTTGGAAACTTATAAAGTAATCATAGTTTTTCCAAGTATATGGTACAACATTGGTACATCAAACTCAAATAACTTTGTAGTTTCACTGTTGATAGATAATTAGAGAAGATCACCTATTGATTTATACTGTTTTAACATACCAAATGCTAACAAGAAAGGATGCAAGAATAAATATTTTGCCTGAAATACCTGCCTTTTTGTACCTGAGCAATTACGGTACAACAAATTTGAAAATAATTTTACCAATGTAAAGCTTATATACATTAATTCAGATATTATAATACTTTTTTACCTATTAAAGCTAATATATGCTTCACTAATATTCCATGTTAACTGGTTACATTTTGGAGAAATAATTTTGACAAGCATATTAATGGGTATTTAAGTTCGAGAGTTTGATTATTTTTTAAAATACTATTCCACATTGAGTTATATGCATTTACAGATAATTAAGCTACATATAATTCCTTCCTCAATATTTTTCATTATGTTATTTTGTATTCTGTAAATAGTAGGATATATGTTGTAAAGGAAATAGAATCAGTAATCAAGTCGAGCATGAGACTGAACCTTGGCTCTTCCACATAATTATGTATGCCTTTCATTTATTTACGTGGGTTCTTCAGATGTAGTTTTCTTTTTAAAATTTAAGTAATATCTATCTCACAGTGACTTCAGAAGATTAATTTAAATAATATATTTTAAGCACCTAAAAAAAGAGTTTGGTACGTAGACACAAAAATATTTTTTTCTTTTCTTCAAATTTATTATTGAATATTAAACTAGAATCCTAAGAACATTGTTGACCTTTTTGCCTTCCTATTTTAATTTACCTTTTACTTCCTCATTTATTCAATCAACAATTATTTTTTGAACATTATATGAAGCTCTTTGCATAGAATAATGAATGATAAACACAAATGTAAGCCTTTGAAAAGTCAACTTGTGATAAAAGATAAGGACAAAAACAACCCAGCTGTGAAGGGGATAGTTGGGAGAGAGGAGGAAGGCAAAAAACAAATGCCAAGGATTTGAGACAGTAACGTGCAGTTGGAGATGCAAAGCGTGCTAGTATAGCTACAGTGAATGAATGGAAAGAGTGTCTAATAGGAAAGCAGGTAGCTGAGGCTGTGCCATCTAAGGCCCATCATCATTTATTCAACAAATGCTTACTTGATACATAATGCTGTACTTGTTGGACATTGAATTAGGGGCTGTGATAACATTTGTGTTCTCATTAGGTGTGGAATTATGACATGGAAACTCATAATTATGAAACATAAGTTCTTCGACAAAGGAATTAAAGAATTCAAGGAAGTTATATAAATGAAGGAATTGGAAGAATAATTCATGAATTGAAGGAGCAGCTTCAATTGAGACCCAAAGAAAGAACGGGAGTTATGCTGATGACTTGACTGAAAGAAGGGCTGTAGAAAAGGTCAAAGGTAGTGAATAATCCCATTTATAAAATCAAGCTCCTATTGAAGTGAAAAAATTATTTTTATTTGGGCACAGAGGTCATTTTCAGGCACACTTTTACTTGATGATGCACTCTACGATGCTTTCATAAATAAATATGTGGAAATCATTTGTTCCCACTGTCCTTTTTACAGTATGAAGTTCTTTTCTTCAGAGATTTTATACTTAACGTCAAGTTTATTTCATGGTACTTTGATGAACTTACTGTCTAGTCATAAATGCTTAGATATGTAAGCTGCTATCTGTCTAGTTTTGATATGGGAAATGTGTGTACAGTTTCAAGTTGCAGCTTTTTCCTGAATATAAAACTGATTTATGTCTTAGAGGCAGGCTTTGATCAATTTTTGCTATCCTTACTGAAAGGCAGTCTTTAGGAACATTAGCAAGAGTTGTTCTACTGCTCTATATGCATATGGCTGGACAGTTTTACGAAGGGATTTTTTTCTCTACACATCTCATATTCACATGATATCAAAACAAATATTCAACATTCATAAATAAGCCTAGAGGATGTATTTTCTCAGCACACCGATTATGACACCTGGATTCCTAAGTAGCCACCAGATGAGACAGATGACACAATATAGAAATGTGTAACATGTAATTTCTTTTGTCATGAACTTTGACCAGTGGGAAATAAAAGCTGAGAGGAAACCAGGAAGATTAATATTCTTTCCTTCCTCTGTACTTATTCCTTCTTCCTCCTTATTTATTATTCTCTCTCCTCATTTATCCTTCTCTCTTATCACAATCTGACCTGCTACTGGTTTACGGTTGGGTTTATCACTCATTATTATATATCCAGACTTTAAATATTATTCAATAAATAAATGTTAAATAAATAAATAAATGAGTGAAAGGTAGATGGGAATATGAAGGCAAAAAAATAGATTTATCTTATGAGTATATTTTAATATGTAGTAACATATTTGAGGAAAATAAAATATGTCTGTGTACATAGGATTTACAAGGACAAATCATGGACCCTAGAATAGACTCTCCATCACCCTATTCCAAAATGTCTTTTATGGCTGAGTTGTTAAACCAGTCAAGCAACTTCTTGTGTTTCCTTGTGGCTCATTGTGAAACACAGTAACCTATCCCAGGTATTTTGTGAGGTATCATTTCCTGTCTTACTTCCTTATTCACACACAGATTTTCACTGTCTCCGATTGTACCTCTCATAATGAGAATCAACAATTAATTCTCATCTCAGGCTTTGTAGTTTTGGTAATTCAGGCTATGAATACTTGCAATACAGATCGTCATCAAAAGAAAACAATCGGAATATAAATTTTTACTTTTACTTTCCAGTTGTCTGAAAATAGCAGAGGCCCACTCATTAGTATGCTGTAGCTTTACAAATTACTTAAGCTTTCCTCTGTGGTTAATGTGGATGAGGTATCTATGGAAGAAAGGGTATTTGGAAGGTAAATAACTCCAGCAACAAAGCCTTATGAAAGCAGAATAACTTTAATGAACCTGTGAAAGAAAAGAATAGACTTAGAGCTTTTGGCTGACTCTCAAGACTAGAATACCTTTGTTGTGCATTGAGGGAAGGATTTTATTTTCCTCACTATGAAGCTGTGCCTATGATCTAATTTAAGGGAGGCAGAGGTATAAAGGACACCTGCTTACCAGCTTTGTCAACTCACTCATGTAAAAGTCAAGGTCCATGTAGCCTATGTAAAAGTTAGGGATGGGTGGACCTTGGACCCACAGGACGGGAACATTGTATAGAACCTGAAAGTCTTAAACACACTAATTCCTGTGCATCCTACCACCTGGTAGAAACATGAGAGTAAGAGGGTTCAATCTGTGGTGTTGCCTAATCATGGTGTTTTTAGGGTAAAGCAAGTAACCGCTTATCTGCTAAAAGAAAGTCCCTTCCCAATCTGTGGATACCATATAATGTGCTCATATGGGAAAGTATCTCACAAAGTGATGCTTATTTTTCTCAAAACTCAACCACATAACACCATTTTGATAACACAATAGGCAAGTACAATGTGGAAGTACAAGTTCTGATCTGGAAAACAATAGTCTACATGTCACAGAAATTGTAGGACTTGGCTAATATGTACCGGTAAAATTTGGAAACATAAAGAATGATATATTTCAGTTAATTTGGCTAAAGTGATATAAGGCTGGAAGAGGAAACCCGATAGACATGAAATTATGTTCTTTTTTATTGCATTTTAGGTTTGGGGGTACATGTGCAGAACATGCAAGATAGTTGCATAGGTACACATGTGGCAGTGTGATTTGCTGCCTTCCTCCCTTTCACCCACATCTGGCATTTCTCCCCATGCTATCCCTCCCCAGATGAAATTATGTTCTTTATGACAAGATGCAGTGTTTCAGCAAGTACTGTTAAAGTTAGCCTTAGTAATCTTTCAGTGTTAGAAAAAAAATTATTGGGCTGCCATTAAGATGAGATGGCTCCAGCCTGTTACATTTCTACATAAGCAAATTGAAGCCCAATGTAAAGAGTAAGATGAACCTAGGGACCCCACCAATTAGAAACCACGAACTATTCTTTAACTAGGGCCTTTCTCCTATAAACAATTGAATATATTTTCTTTTTCTTTTTTCCATGAACACCTTATAAGAGTTTCTCTCTGACATGAACCCTTCACCCCAGTGGAGAACTGAACTGGTATTACCTAATACATGAATCATTGTCTGCTAAAATAAACTTAAGAAATTTTAACGTGCCTAAGTTTATTTTTTAATACCACAATAGGTCCTTGGAACCTAGATTCAGAGACGATGTACATAATGAAGCAAGTATGCTGGAACTTCCTTGTCATCGTCTTTTAAAGGTTGATGGAAATACCGGGGTGGATTTTTACTACCTGGCTGTTTTTCTTAGAGGTGAACACAAGGGACACTTTCTATTTTAAGACAATAAGAAATCCCGCATTGAGACTTGGATTGATTTTATGGGATACTTCCATAGAAATGGATGCCAAATATCAATGTAAATAATAAAGATTATGTGATCACAGAATAGTAGGAGCAATATGACAGAATTTTATTTTCAGAAGCATAGTAGACATAATTACAATAGGCATAAAAGCTGGCTTGGCTTTCAAGATTCCATTATTTGCAGGAATTTTTGGTATTGGTTAATCACGGGGTTTTTAGGGTGAAGCAAGTAACCACTCACCTAAGATAGTTCTCAACTTTCTACAGTAAGAAAATATCAAAATCAGTGAGTAAAGGCCTGATATCAGCTTCCATTGTGAAAAGTCACTGCCCCTCATCTAAGTTTACAAATCTAAGTAAGTTCACTAATCCAGAGTACACTGAGGAGGAAGCTGGGTCACCTTAAGGAAATGTCTTGAAATGTCACACATATATGCAGTAAGTAGTTTAAACTTTTCCCAAGGAGACACGTCATCCTTTAGAAGGATAAATATGGACTTACAAGGAGAATTACATAGAACTGACACATTTTTCAGAACACAAAATGCTACTGTTCTCTGTCTTACTCAGAACTTAGGAAAACCAGGTGGTAACTGCAGATTTTATTCAAGTTCATTTTATAGTGCATTCAGTACATCTAGAGACTTGCCGTGTTTTCTTCTTTTTTTTTTTTTTCTGTTTTCAAATGTACAATTAGGATAAATATCATTAGCAGTTGATATAAAACCACATTTATTCTTCACCTGAATAGAGCCATTATAGTAAGAGTATTGAAGGGCAGGCTCCTTTAACTGTGTCTCTGCCCCTGTATAATCCAGTGAGTAAATAAGGAATAATTACCTACGTCCTGAAAAAACTTATGGGATTGACACCCTCAATCAAAGCCTTTGAAAATTAAGAGATAATAGTGCTATCACATTTCTATTCAATTCAACTCCCTGGCTTCTGAAAGAAAGAAAGAAAGAAAGAAAGGAAGAAAGAAAGAAAGAAAGAAAGAAAGAAAGAAAGGAAGGAAGGAAGGAAGGAAGGAAGGAAGGAAGGAAGGAAGGAAGGAAGGAAGGAAGAAAGAAAGAAAGAAAGAAAGAAAGAAAGAAAGAAAGAAAGAAAGAAAGAAAGAAAGAAAGAAAGAAAGAAAGAAAGAAAAGAAAGAGGATAATTGCAGGGAATGATGGACTACCATAAAATTATCAGGTGGTGGTATCAGCCACAATTTCCTTACTGCATACACAGTTGACCCTTGAACAACACAAGTCTGAACTGTGCTTTACTTAAATGTGGACTTTTTTCAGTAAATATATTGGAAAATTTTTGTAAATGTGGGATAGTTTGAAAAAGCTTGCAGATAAACCATGTAACATAGACATATTGAAACAATTAAGAAAATGTTATATCATAAATGTTTAAAATATGTGTAGATAATACTTTATCATTTACTACCATAAAATTCACACATCTTATTATAAAAAGTTACAATTGGCCGGGCGCGGTGGCTCGAGCCTGTAATCCCAGCACTTTGGGAGGCCGAGGCGGGTGGATCGCGAGGTCAAGAGATCAGGACCATCCTGGTCACCATGGTGAAACCCCGTCTCTACTAAAAATACAAAAAATTAGCTGGGCATGGTGACGCATGCCTGTAATCCCAGCTACTCAGGAGGCTGAGGCAGGAGAATTGCCTGAGCCCAGGAGGCGGAGAAGGTTAGCCAAGATCGCGCCATTGCACTCCAGCCTGGGTAACAAGAGTGAAACTCCGTCTCAAAAAAAAAAAAAAAATGTTACAATTTATCAAAATTAATGCACCCAAACACTCTACATGGTGTCATTCACAGTTGAGGGAAGTGGAAACAAATGTAAATATACAGTATTAAATCATGACTGAATGTAATCTACTGTAGTACATACTGTATTATTTTTTTGTAGCCACATCCTGTAGCTGTTGTGATGAGCTCCTGTTGGGAGTATCTGCTTAAAACAACATGTGACTCTAATTATCTCCCTGTGAGCAGCTCTCTCCAGTAAATTGCTTATCATAGTAAAAAGTGATCTCTTGAGGTTCCCAAGTATTTTTATCGTGTTTGGAGCAATACTGTAAAGCTCACAGAACACCATGGGACCTATATGAAATGCCACTAGGTGATGCTGGAAGTACTCCCAAGAAACAGAGAAAAGTCATGACATTACAAGAAAAAGTTGAATTGCTTGGTATGTATCATAGATTAATATGTCTGTAGCTATAGCTGCCTGCCATTTCAGATAGATGATTCATCATGAAACAGACAGCAAACGCATGGTATTGATAAATGTAGTACAGTACTATATTTTCACTTTCTTATGGTTTTCTTAATAACACTATTTAATTTATTACAAGATACTGTATATAGACAGATACACAGGATATAGTATACAGATAGATATACAGATATTTATGCTAGATATATATATATATATATATATATATATACACACTAGATAAAGATCTATATACTAATATCTAGTGTGTGTGTGTATATGTGTGTGTATATAGATTTCATGGTGTTCTGCAAGCTTTATGCTAGAGAGATATATATATCTATATACACTAGATAAAGATCTATCTACTAATATCTAGTGTGTGTATATATATGTGTCTATATATACACATATATATAGTTATACTAGAGATATATATATTTATATACACTAAAGATCTATAGTTATGCTAGATATATATATCTATATACACTAGATAAAGATCTATATACTAATACCTAGTGCGTGTATATATATGTGTATACACACACACACACACATATATACATATATATATATACACACACACACACACACACACATATAGGTTTCATGGTGTTCTGCAAGCTTTATGCTAGAGAGATATATATATCTATATACACTAGATAAAGATCTATAGTTATGCTAGATATATATATCTATATACACTAAAGATCTATAGTTATGCTAGATATATATATCTATATACACTAGATAAAGATCTATATTTATGCTAGATATATATATCTATATACACTAGATAAAGATCTATATACTAATATCTAGTGTGTGTGTGTGTGTATATAGGTATATATATAGACACACATATAGGTCTCATGGTGTTCTGAAAGCTTTACAGTATTGCACCAAACACAATAAAGAAACTTGAGAACCTGAAGATATCGTAATATATATATATGCTAATATCTAGTGTATATAGATATCTATATATCTAGTATATCTATCTGTATATCTAGTATATCTGTTTATATATAGTGTCTTACAATAAATCAAGCTAAATAAAGTGTTATTAAGAAAACCATAAGAAAGTGAAAGTATACTTATAGTTCTGTACTATATTTATCAATACCATATGTTTATGTTGTGTGTTTAATGATGAATCATCTATCTGAAATGGCAGGCACCTACAGCTGCAGACACATTAATCTATGATACATACCAACCCATTCAACCTTTTCTTGAAAGGTCATGATGTCTCTGTTTCTTGGGAGTACTTCCAGCATCACCTAGTGGCATGTCATATAGGTCCCATGGTATTTTGCAAGCTTTACAGTATTGTACCAAACACTGTAAAGATATATAGATATCTATATAAATGAGATATATAGATATCTGAATACACTGGATATATATATATATGCTAATATTTAGTATATATAGATACCTATATATCTCGTATGTATCTATCTACATACCTATAGACATATAGCACACAAAATATGTGTTAACTGTTTATGTTGTAGGTAAGGCTTCAGTCAATAGTAGCTATTAGTAGTTAAGTTTTGTGGTAGTCAAAAATGATACACGAATTTTGGACTGTTTGGGGTTCTGCACCTCAAACCTCTATATTGTTCAAAGCTCAACTGCATTGCTTGTTGCAATGGATCCACACAGCCTTTACCATCTGATATGAAACTTCTCTCTGGAAATTCTATCAATGGGAAGGAGGAAAAGCACTTTGACTTTAGGTAGAAAATATAGCAATCTGGGCGTAGTGGCTCATGCCTGTAATCCCAGCACTTTGGGAAGCCAAGGCAGCAGATTATTTAAGGTCAGGAGTTCAAGACCTGTCTGACTAACATGGTGAAACCCTGTCTGTACTAAAAATACAAAAATTAGCTGGGCATGGTGGCACATGCCTGTAATCTCAGCTACTTGGGATGTTGAGGTAGGAGAAGTGCTTGAGCCTGGGGGGGTGAAGGTTGCAGTGAGTCAAGATCATACCACTATACTCCAGCCTGGGCGACAGAGTGAGACTAAAAAAAAAAGAAAAAAATATATAGGTATATCAGTACACCTTCAGTATTTTGCTTGAGGATTATGTTGACTGCTCTGCTCCATGCCATAATAAAATTTATAGAGCATTGAACAACTTTTCTTTCTGCACATTGCCACATGAGTTTACTAATTGATGACATTATGCTATTTGAACAAGGGGATTACTAGAGGAGGAGGGGCAGTTTTCTTCTCTTAGTACTTTGAAGACGTCAACACATTGTTCCATGGCCTATAAGGTTTCTTTAGAAATCCACTGTTAGTCTAATGGATATTTCTTTATATGTGACTTAACGTTTTTTTACTTGATATGATTAGAACTCTCTTTGTCTATGGCTGTAATGTTCCTTAGAGAAGACCCTTTTGGTTTGAATATATTTAGATTGAATGTATTTAATTCTCTTGTATCTGTAAGTCTGTATCTCTTGCAAGACTTTGAAAGTTTTCAGCTATTATTTCATAACATATATTTTCTGTGCCTTCACCTATCTCTTAATATATTTATAAATATTAAAATTTGATTATTTGGACATATTATGGTATCCTATTTGTCATGTAGGCTTTCTTTATTGCCTCTTATTCTTTGTTTTTGTCTAACTGGGTTATTTTAAAAGGTCCATCTTCTTTATAAATTCTTTCTTCTGCTTTATCTATTGTTAAAACTCTCATTGCAGTTTTTATTTCATTCATTGAAATTTTTAGCTTCAAGACTTCTGTTTGTCTTTTTTTTTTTTTTTTTTTATTGCATTATAGGTTTGGGGGTACATGTGCAGAACGAGCAAGATAGTTGCATAGGTACACACGTGGCAGTGTGCTTTGTCTTTTTATATGATAGCTGTCTCTTTGTTGAATTTCTCATTCATATTGTGAATTGCTTTTCTAATTTCCTTGAATTGTTTTTGTGTGTTCTCTTGTATCTCACTGAATTTCCTTCATAAGATTATTTTGAATGATTTTCAGTCATTTTTATAAATTTTTTTCTCTTTGGAATTTGTTACTGGAGAATTATTGTTTTTGTTTGGTGGTGTCATATATTCTTGTTTTCTCATGTTTTCTGTTTTCTTAAGTTGATATCTGTGCATCTGATTTAACAGTCTCTTCTTTTAATTTTATATATTTGCTTTCACAGAGAAAGACTTTTATCTATAAATGTCCCTGTAATGAAGATTTGGCAGCATGCTTTTCCTTTGATTCTGGATCGGTAAAGTACTATATTATCTTTATGATTTCTTTGGTTATACTCAGTATCATTGATATCTATATTCAGTTACTTGGGCTGTAGTTGTTAGTAGAGGATCTAGTGAGGCTCTTCTGGGGATGAGGATGCCAGGTAATTTGTTACTTTGACACCAGTGGTGGCCAAAATGGGCCAAGTGTATCTGTTCTTGGGCCTCTGGGTGACATACATGAGTCCAACATGGTGGGCCCAGGCAGGTTGGTCCTGAGGCCAGTAGGTGGCATCCTTGGCTTCAGTGGCAGCAGTAATGGTGCCCCTAAGTGGTGCTTATGGGTACCAGTGATAGCGATGGTGGTCTGGTTGGCAGAGTCGTTAAGGCCCTTGGGTGGCAGAACTGTGGCTGGGAGTTGCTGGCACTTTCTGCTATTGAGGAGCCTCAAAATCAACTGGAGATGAGATACAATGTCCTTCTCAGGTCTTTCTTGACCATGCCCTCAGCCCCACATGTGTGTGTGGACTTCTACATGCCCAAGAATTTTTTGTTTTTTGTTTTTTTGTTTTTAGCTTTTCTAAGTTAAAGTTCTAATGGGCATTTTCCTATATTTTTCTTCAAACATTTTGCTTCTGCTATTGTTTTCTTCAGCTGTTACCCACTTGCTTAGGCAGCTACAAAGTCAAGCAATTTCCCTCAAGTGTTTTCAACCAACATTTCCAGGGAAAAGACTTTTTCAGCTTACGAGGCCCAAGTCAGATTAAATAAAGACAGCCTCGTGAGAGGGGTCTTCCAAGAAACCACCAAGTAATTCAAATAATGTCAGTTGTTTAAGAATAAGGTGTAAAAGCACTGCTCCAACCACATTGTGTCCCCTCTAATGGCTATTGGGTTGCTGATTTTGCCTTTTTTCCTTTTTTTTATTTTATTATTTTTTATTTTTTCAAGACTGCTGCAGAGTTAGAGAGGGAGATCGGAATTGGACAAGTTGAAATACTGCAAAACTTGCTATTCTGACCTAGATCAAGCAGCATTATGGGACAAACGGTTCCAAGTTGCTGCAAGCCTTCAGTGAACATCTAAATTTCTGAAACATTTAACAGTATGTATCATTTTTGTCATACGTATTGAGAAGCAAAGAGTTTTCAAAGTTTCTTACCTTGCCATATTTGTGGATATCCCTCCCATTTTCACTCTTGAAATCCTGAAAAATTTGGATTTCTACTCCATTGCTTATCTCAGAAGCTATTCTTAGTCATGTAATTAATAACAACATTTAAAATAAAATGATCTAGTCTCAGTTTTTACCCAATTTTTTCTTTTCAGGTAATATTTGAAAAGTGGATCATTACCCTTTCATGGAAAAAAAAATTTTCTACTAGAGTCCTAGGATACTCCTAATGCATTTCATTCTACCTGTTGACCAATCATTCTAAATACTTTGCTTTTTAGGTCTGCCTTAAAGATCTCATTCATAATCAAGGATTCAAATACCACCTATTAATGACAACTTTATATTCATCACATTTCTTCTAGTTTCTGTATACTTGATGTTTTAATGTCTCTTTTGCATAGATATTCTATATACATCTTGCTCTGGACAACCTGATAGTGCCAGACTCATTTTAGCTTCCTGCCTCTTTCATTGTCCCTCCTGGTTGAGAGTAGTCCTTCTCTGGAGGGCGAACTTTACAAATACAGATGAAGAAATCCAAGTGTACACTCCCCCCCCCCCACCTCTCTTATCAAGGTTTCATGCTTCAGATCACTAAAATCCTGCCTTAATCACCCCAGGCCAAGGTTCCAGACAACGAAGAACAACCCCCATGTTCCAGAGCCTGTTGAAGTTTTCCAAAGCTTAAAAAATTGTAAGACCATTTACCCTGCTTCATCTCTTTCTTTCAATGGAAACGAAAATAAAGGCTCTTGTCTGCAGTTCTTTCTTCCCTATCTGCCTTATGACTGACAGCAGTGCTTCCCCATGTAGTGCCTCATGGTGTGATGTGTATTCTCTCTCGGGGACTTTGAGTATGATAAACTACTTTTTTAAGGGAAGTAATCTCCTGGTCTACTAGCCTTACCATACCTAAGTAATAATAAGCTGATTCAAAGAGATGCTCAAATGTATACTGACAGCCTGGGTCTTATATCTAAACTTCAGATTTTTGTATATGCCCAATTTTTAATAACCATTACTATTTAAGGATATCTATAAACAAACTCCTATTTCCCTCAAACCCACTATATTACTTTGCTTTTATTACTCAAAAAAAATGGCAACTCCATTAGGGTTTCCTAGGCCAGATACCTGGGATTTGTTATTGATTCTTGTTTCTTTCACTCTTCTGAGTCAATCACTCAGTAAATTCTGTTGGTAGTACCTTCAAATTAGAATTCAACCACTTCTTACCACTTACATTTATACTAGCCTGGTCCAAACCCTTTTTATCTCTGAGAATTTTATTGTCTAATATTTATTATTTCTGTTTTTGCCCTTGTTTTCTATAGTTCACACTCAACTGATAAATTCAAGTGATTCTTGTGAGATGTGTCAAACTATGTCACTATTTTGCTGTAAAACCTCCACTGGCTTTCTTTCTCATTCATAATTAGAACTAAGGAACTTGTATTATTTGTGTTCTCCTATATTTGCCTCCTTTTCTCCTACATACTTATGTGTTCTTCCTTTTTCTGTAACCAGTTACCTCTTCTCTGTTTTTCAAAAATAGAAGCCTACTCCCTCCTTGAAGTATTGTACTTGCTCTTTACTCATTCTAGAGTTCTTTTTTGGGTAAAATTGCTGGAAATTATCTTACCTCTTTCAGATTTTGCTCAAAACCTCTTTCTTAGGGAATCTTTCTCTGGTTCCTCTAACTAAAATTGCAACCCACACCCCAACTCTGAACTTTCTCTGGCTTATATATTTTTTTCATTGTGATTTGTAACAATCCAACTTTTATATATTTTATTTATTCTTGTGCTGTTTTTTGTTATTTCTTTCCCTATCAGAATATCAACTCCTTTGAGGCAAGGAATTTTATCTGTTAATTCACTGTTTTCTCTGAGCTTTGATTAGTGTCTAACATAAAGAAGATAGCCAAAAATTGTTGTTGAGTAAATAAAAGTTTTGCATAACAAAATGATTAAATAGTCATAATATGCCTGGCTTGAAAAAAATTATTTCTGTGGTTTTTAAATCTGAAAACTTTGGATTAAATCTCTGTTCTCCCAACTACTATTTAATTGGTAAAACAAACAAACAAACAAGCAAACAAGTGTTTTTACCAGTAAAAGAGGGCAAGCATCCTTAGTAATGTTCAGATAATTGTAAATAATCAGCATATAGTACCTATCATACTGTGTGGCACAGAATAGATATTAAATGCTTGGCAGCCAGCAAAAATTTTACTTTTACTGTAGTTTCTATAATCAAACGTTATTTTTTTCTGTTTTTCACATAACATTCTGGTTTAATTTATGAAATTTCTCAATTATTGATGAGTCTGTCATCCACTGGATTAGTATAATTTAACAATTTCAAAAACTTGGCAGTTAATGAAAGATGTGGTTAGTTTTATAATGATTTTGTTTGCAGATGATTTTATAATGGTTATTTTTATGATGAATCATTGCTTCTTCTGGATTGTTTCTTCATTATTTCTTCTAGACTGTCATGCAACTGTCACCAACACATCATTATGTAAAACAGGCTTTGTTCTTTACTTGCTAAAAGATATACATTTTTAATTTTCCTCCTGAGAATGCACAAGACAATATAAGCTTATCTCATTTATATCATAGATTAATAGCTGTTACAAACATCTAGACTCATGAAATTTAAATCATGTTTCAGAGACCTGCCAATATAATTTCCTTTCTTTCCCCTTGAAATTTAAACATTGATGTGATCCTCTTTTCACCATCACAAATTTAAAATAAGATAATTAAATGAGTAGTCTCTTTTCAGGTTTTAATTTAATGACATGTTTGAGAGTGTCATTTAATTTTATCCACTGACAGGATTAAAATGTTATTGGATACCAGATGTGTGAATAGAAATATTTTTAAATGTCACACTATGCACATTGAGTACTTGACCTCATTTGTATTTATCTTTCATCTAATATCAATAAGAATATCTGGCATTTGGTATTTTGCATATGAAAATCTTACATAATCTTGTCATAGCCAAGTATATCCATCAACCTCTGATGTTCAAACATAAAATCATTTATGTTTGAACATAAAAGATTTATGTTTGTTTTAGGAAAAGGTTTACAATTTAAGATACTTGTACTTAGTTTGAACCCCCTTTGACATATAAATACTAGAGCAATTTTAGAATGCATATAGAAAGAAAAATCAAGTAGTATTTAAAAAATATTGAGCGAGAGTCATAATATCCAATATATTTGTTGTTCTTTTCTTTCTTAGAATTATATCTTGGTGTTTCCATATCAGGTATAGTCCATAGCACTAAGTAGGCATAGAGCAATATTTAATTGAAGAATTTATTGGGCATTTTGTTATAGTAACTTTTTATGAAACGTCGTTATATGTAGGAGTCATAAGATACATATTTCATATGGAGTTTCAAATAACAGAATAATATTATTAAGTATAAAATTCTTTTTGGTATTCATATTACTATTTTCTCATCGAAAGGCTTCAAAATTCCATTGTTTTTTCTTTCCTTTGAAACATAGCAGCCTGGAATACTAAAGGAGACATTGGGAAATATACTTACAATTAATTGACAAGAAAGGCATTTTTTCCTCATAAAATCTAAAAAGAAACTTGCTAAAAGCATGCTAACTTTCAGTGTAAATGGTCTCATTTTCTTGCAGATGTTCTACACATACTTCCAATATGATTACCCCACTCCCACCTCTGTTCACCCCAACTATAACAACATGGAAATAAATAATTGAAATATATATGTAGCTTCGTGAGAAGAAAAATAGTCTGAATTAAGAGTCAATAACCCCCAAAGAACAGATATTTGATTTTCTAAATTATCATAGCTAGGTGAAGCTGCCTTGAATTTATTTTGGTAGAGAAGAGATTGTAAATTGCAAGTTGAAAGAGTGACATGAATAAGGGATGGAAGCCATTAATGAGTAACCAATTCCCTTTGAATTTTGTGAGAATTAGAGGATATAAATTTAACATTAAGCAAATGACTATTTTATATGCTGTTTTTGACTCCACATAACTGCACGTCTGCATAATACTGGAGATATTAATAATTAATTGCCTATATTAGAAAAGAAAAATAATTTCATATCAATAACTTAAGTTTCTACATTATGCAAGTGTAACAAACTAAACCCAAAGCAAACAGAAATAAGTAAAAATAATTATTAGAGGTGAAATCAATAAAACAGAAAGCAGAAAAACTAGAGAAACTCAAACAAAAGTTTATTTTTAAGTTTACAAAAATTGTACATCAACAAATTATACAAGCTATATGAAATAGAAAAATTCTAAAAGGATATGAGTTACTAAGGAAAATGAGAAATCAAACAAGAAATTCAATTAGTATTTAAAAATCTTTCCCAAAGAAAATCCCAGTACCATGATTCTGTGAGATATTTAGAAAAATAAGACCAAATTCTCTTTTTTTCTTATGAATTAGAAGTTTTATTGTTAGAATTTAATGTCTAGATGAACAATAGATTTGTAATAGACTGTGCATGTTGTGAGACTGCATTCAAGGTTTATTTCTTTTCTGTCTGGACAACAAATTGACCCGACATCAAATTTTGAACAGGCTTCCCTTTCCATAATGCACTGCAGCAGCACTGCTGTCATAGAACGGTGATGATATGTGGTGCATCTGTTTCTGGATTCTAATCTATTTAATTAGCTATTTGTTCTGTGCCAATGCCACACTACTAATTCCTGGAGCTTCATATTTTGTCTGGACATCTGGCAGTATAAAAGTCCTTCAGCAAACCACCGTGGCACATGCACATCTATGCCGCAAATCCACACATTCTGCACATGCACCCCAGAACTCAAAGTATGGAAAAAAAGTTCTGCTTTTTAATTTCTTTTTCAAGACACTCCTACCTCTACTTGGCATTTTGTATTTCTATTTAAATGTTAGAATTAGCTTGCAAAGTTACATTAGCATACCTCCCAAGATTTTGATTAGGATATCACTGAAACCACAGATCAATTAGGGGAAGAATTGACACCTAAAGAATATTGACTTTTCTAAGCCTTGAACAATATCTTCTTTCATCAATACTGTTTATAATTTCTTTCAGCAGTGTGGTAGTGCACAGTGTAAACATCTTTCTCCTCTGTGGTTAGATTTATTCCTTTGTTTTTGATGCTATTGTAAATAATATCTTTGAACAATTTTTGTTTTCCATTTGCATATACAAATACAAATTATTTTACATATCTACCTTTTATTTTTTCAGTGACTTTGCTACATTCACTAATTTGAGTAATTCAGGTAATGTTTTTTGCTGTTTACTGACACAGTAATGTTATCTGAGAATACAGACAGTTTTATGTCCTCCTTTCCAATGCTGACATGCTTCATTTATTTATCTCGTTAACTGGCTAGAATCTCTAGCACAGTATTAAATAGAAGTGGTTAAAGTGTGCATCCTTATCTTTTTATATATTTAAATATTTTACCAGTAAGTATAGTGTTTGCTGTGGGTTTTATTGTTGTGATTATTATTACTAATATATTAAGTCCTCTATTGGATTGAAGAAGTTCCCCCCTATTCCTAGTTTTCTAGGAGTTGTTGAAAATCATGAAGAAATATTACATTTATCAAACAGTTTTTATGGATCTATGGAGATAAACATGATATTTCTTCTTTATGTTGTTAATGTGGTGGCTTACATTAATTTATCTTTTAGTTACATTATTTTATTTACTTATTTTGGGTAAGAGAATACATTTATTTTTATTGTAATCCACCAGGTTTGCAGTAATTTGTCACACGATCCACATCGTATTATGCAGGGTGTGTGTGTGGCATCATCTGTCTTAACATCTGAGGGTGGTTAGTCCAGGCGTCTGAGGGGCAGCTGCAAAGCATGTGTTAAACAGAAGAGAAAGAGCGATATCTTTGTCTTGTTTTGGATCTTAACACTTGTCTTTCTATATTCACAAGGGGTGTTGTTTATATTATTATATTTTAGCTCTGGGGTACCTGTGCATAATGTGCAGGTCTGTCACACAGGCATACACATGCCATGGTGGTTTGCTGCATCCATCCCCCATCATCTACATTAGGTATTTCTCCTAATGTTATCCCTCTCCAATCACCCACCCCCTGCTATCCCTTCCCTGGCCCCCCAACCCTTGACAGACCCCAGTATGTGATGTTTCCTTCCCTGTGGCCATATGTTCTTATTGTTCAACACCCACTTACGAGTGATAATGTGTGGTCTTTGATTTTCTGTTCTTGTGTCAGTTTGCTGAGAATAATTGTTTCCAGCTTCATCCATGTCCCTGAAAAGGACATGAAGTTATCCTTTTTATGGCTACATAGTATTCCATTGTGTATATGTGCCACATTTTCTTTATCCAGTCTATCATTGATGGGCATTTGGGTTGGTCCCAAGTCTTTGCTATTGTGAACAGTGCCACAATAAACATACGTGTGCATATATCTTTATAATAGAATAATTTATAATCCTTTGGGTATATACTCAGTAATGGGATTGCTGGGTCAGACAGTATTTCTATTTCTAGATCCTTGAGAAATCGCCACACTGTATTCCACAATGATACTAATTTACACTCTCATCAACGGTGTAAAAGTGTTCCTGTTTCTCCACATCCTCTTCAGCATCTGTTGTCTCCTGACTTTTTAATGATCGCTATTCTAACAGGCATGTGATGGTATCTCAATGTGGTTTTGATTTGCATTTCTCTAATGACCAGTGATGATAAGCCTTTTTCCATGTTTGTTGGTTGCATAAATGTCTTCTTTTGAAAAGTGTCTGTTCATATCCTTTGCCCATTTTTGATGTGGTTGTTTTTTTCTTGTAAATTTGTTTTAATTCTTTGTAGATTCTGGTTATTGGCCCTTTGTCAGATGAGTAGATTGCAAAATTTTTTCCCATTCTGTTGGTTGCTGGTTCACTCTAATGATTGTTTATTTTGCTGTGCAGAAGCTTTTAAGTTTAGTTAGATCCCATTTGTCTATTTTGGCTATGCAGGCCATTGCTTTTGGTGTTTTAGTCATGAAGTCCTTGCCTATGCTTATGTCCTGAATGATATTGCTTAGGTTTTCTTCTAGTTTTTATGGTGTAACAGCTTATGTTTAAATCTTTAATCCATCTGGAGTTAATTTTTGTATAAAGTGTAAGGAAGGAATTCAGTTTCAGCTTTCTGCATGTAGCTAGCCAGTTTTCCCAACACCATCTATTAAATAAAGAATCCTTTCCCCATTGCTTGTTTTGGTCAGGTTTGTCAAAGATCAGATGGTTATAGATGTGTGACATTACTTCTGAAGCTTCTTTTCTGTTCCATTGGTCTATGTCTCTGTTTTGGTACCAGTACCATGCTGTTTTGATTAATGTAGCATTGTAGTATAGTTTGAAGTCAGGTACTATGATGCCTCCAGCCATTTTCTTTTTTCTTTTTCTTTTTCTTTTTTTTTTTTTTTTTGGCTTAGAATTGTTTTGGCTATGCAGGCTCTTTTTTAATTTCATATGAAGTTTGAGGTGGTTTTTTCCAATTCTGTGAAGAAAGTCAATTATAACTTGATGTGGATAGCACTGAATACATAAATTACTTGGGATAGTATGGCCATTTTCATGATATTAATTATTCCTATCCATGAGCTTGAAATGTTTTCCCATCTGTTTGTGTCCTCCCTTATTTCCTTGAGCAGTGGTTTGTAGTTCTCCTTAAAGAGGTCCTCCACGTCTCTTGTTAGTTGTATTTCTAGCCATTTTATTCTCTTTGTAGCAATTGTGAATGGGAGTTCACTCATGATTTAGCTCTCTGTTTGTCTGATATTGGTGTATAGGAATGCTTGTGATTTTTGCACATTGATTTTAATCCTGAGACTTTCCTGAAGTTGCTTATCATCTTAAGGAGATTTTAGGCTGAGACAATGGGGTCTTCTAAATATACAATCATGTCATCTGCAAATAGAGACAATTTGATTTCCTCTTTTCCTAATTGAATACCTTTTATTTCTTTTTTTTGCCTGATTGCCCAGGCCAGAACTTTTCAATACTGTATTGAATAGGAGTGGTGAGAGAAGGTATCCTTGTCTTGTGCCAGTTTTCAAAGAGAATGCTTCCAGTTTTTACCCACTCAGTATGATAATTGGCTTCGAGTTTGTCATAAATAGCTCTTATTATTTTTGTATATGTTCCATCAATACCTAGTTTATTGACAGTTTTTAGTATAAAGGGCTGTTGAATTTTATCAAAGGCCTTCTCTGCATCTATTAAGATAATCGTGTGATTTTTGTCTTTGGTTCTGTTTATGTGACGGATTACATTTATAGATTTGCATATATTGAACCTGCTTTGCATCCCATGGATGAAGCTGACTTGATCATGATGGATAAGCTTTTTGATGTGCTGTTGAATTCAGTTTGCCATTATTTTGTTGAGAATTTTTGCATCAATGTTCATCATGGATATTGGCCTGAAATTTTACTTTTTAGCTGTGTCTTTGCCAGGTTTTGGTATTGGGATGATGTTGGTCTCATAAAATGTGTTAGGGAGGATTCCCCTTTTAGTATTGTGTGGAATAGTTTCAGAAGAAATGTACCAGTTCGTCTTTGTACCTCTGGTAGAATTCGGCTTTGAACCTGTCTGGTCCTGGGCTTTTTTTAGGTTGGTAGGCTCTATTGCTGCCTCAATTTCAGAATTTGTTATTGGTCTATTCATGGATTCAACTGCTTCTAGGTTTAGTCTTGAGAGGTGTACGTGTCAAAAAATTATCCATCTCTTCTACATTTACTGGTTTATTTCCATAGAGCTGTTCGTAGTAATCTCTGATGATAGTTTCTATTTATGTGAGATCAGTAGTGATATCCCCTTTATCATCTTTTATTGCATCTATTCTCTTCTTCTCTTTTCTTTTTTATTACTCTTGCTAGTGGCCTATTTTGTTGATCTTTTCAAAAAACCAGCTCCTGGATTTATTGATTTTTTGAAGGGATTTTTTGTGTTTCTGTGGCCTTCATTTCTGCTCTAGTCTTAGTTATTTCTTGTCTTCTGCTAGCTTTTAAATTTGTTTGATCTTGCTCCTCTAGCTCTTGAACCTGTTAGCAGACTTGGATGCTGGGTTAGTTCTGTGATCTGTGGGACTGCACGCCTAATGGCTTTATTTCTTTATATGGATCTAACCTTATATTTTTCTATGTAAAGAAATAAACTTGTCATTTGTTAAATTCACCTGTGCATGAGATACCTTTTTAAGAATATTTTGCTAGCCATTAAAGAACATAAGTAGATTTTCTTTCTTCATTTCCCCATTGCTATGCAAAAAAAGGTAATATTCTACATTTTTTGTATTAAAGAACTTCAGATTACTGACACTTTGGATGACTTCTAAAGTCTTTGGCATATTCTGAATGGAGAATGTGAGCCCCAGGTTAAAAAGTTCAACAGTTAAGTCACAGAATGGTGTTCATAAGGAGGCCTGGTGTTATTTTCTTTTTGGTCATTTGTGATTGGCTGCGAGTGAAGATCTCATGCTATGTTCTCACCATGGGCACAGGTGCAAGGAAGCTTCCAGAAGGTGCAGAATTTCTCGATTGCTTTGATTTGGTGATGGTTTCATGGGTGTTTGCTCATGTCAAACCTCACCAAAGTGTACACATTAAAAGTGTGCAGCTCTTTGTGTGTCAGTTATACCTCAAAAAAGCTGAAACACTTTTACACTTGAAATAACTGTGTTGATATTTCAATCTAATGGTATACGAAGCTATCACTCACATAGCTGATTCTCCCACGAGAGTCTCATTTAGAAGAGAAGCACAATTATGAAGTCAATACCCTTTAATTTTAAAGGGTAACTGAAGAAGTGTGAGGTTCTGTTAGGTCAGCAGTTAGACTCTGCCCATGTTTATACTGTGGTTAACCACATGGTAGATGACAATGATCCGGGAAGATGAATTATCTTCAACACACAGAAGTTTGGCCCTCTGGCATGTACTGGTGTGGTTTTTACACAAAGTTCTGATGGGGATGCAGGGTAAAATCTGTGATAACAGGAATCAGGATTCTTTCATCTTTCATTCATCTGTGAGGCCTGTGATTGCCCTGCACAGTTCAGGCTGAGGCTCCAGGGCTGAGCACTGGCCACTCCACCCTCTCCGAGGCACTCATGCAGATGTGGGTAAGACGCCCAGACAAGGAGGGTGTGCGTGGAGGGTTGGACTGCAGGGATCCTGAGATGAGATTCAACCATTAGGATGGGCTGATGGAGGGGGTGCCTCCCAGGGTGGGGAGGTGTAAAGATGAATCCCGGTAACCCTGGTCCTGAGAAGCTGCATTTGTCTCTGTTTTCACAGTCCCTGCTGGACTCGTGTCTTTTATATAAGGGTGAAATCTGGAGGGTTTATAGCAGGGCTGAGAACAGGGGGCATCAGAGAGAGGCTGGCCTCCCTGAGAAGCCATCAGACTCCTTAGAACCCGCAGATGTGCAGAACCCGGGCCACGCAGTCAGCTTCCAGGTGCCCTTCCAGAAGCGGAGCAAGGCCTGCTGGCAGCTGCTGCAGGGGCTCAGACAGGATCTCTGCACACTGGACGCAGTGCAGCTCTGCCCCGGAGGGAAGAGGCAAGATTAGGATACCAGAGATTTCAATTTGGGCTGATGAGAGCTGATGCCAACTCCATATGCAGGCTTAATTGAAAACCACGACTTAGAAAATGAACTCCAAGGCTAACACAGGCTCAGACTCCACAGTAAATAAAGACACAAGGCAAATGTCCCATTGAATTAACAAGTTAACATGATCTGCGCAGATCCCACGCAGCGACTTGACTAATTCCAAGAACAGTTATTAACTCATCTTTTAACTCCTCTGACGCTGCAGCAGGGCTGGGGACTGAGCTCACCCACAGAGCCAGAAGGGAAGTCTTCAGGGAGAGTGTTTTCCAGGCCACACCCGAAGTGCATTTTGAGGGCCATGTTTCAGTCTTGAGAACTTCAGAACAGGTGCGTCGTTATGAGAAAGGACCTAACAAGACACAGTTTGAGAAGGAAATAAACGTGGCCTCTATCTCTGGTCAGGCTAGTGGCTGTTGGTGAAGTAACGTTCAGACTCAATTTCCCCACGCACTTGACCCAGGAGTGGCTGGGGCACCTCCAGATCCCCCCTTCTCCTGTGCACAGTTGCTCGGGGTCAAGTCTGAGGCTGGGGTCAGCCAAGGCCACTCTCGATGTAGCTCTTAATTGGCCCTTGCCCTGTGAGGCTGCTGAAAGTCTGGCCTGGCGTCTAAGCCTCTTGGCCTCTTGGCCTCTGCTGTGGGCCAGCGATGCCCCACACACACCGCCCCTCTCACGGTCAGCCTCACCTCCCTGGACCTCCCTCTTGCCCAGAGCTCACCTCTCACATTCTCACTGTCTAGGTAGCTTCTCTCACCATCAAACAGAAATTTTCAAGGAAGGGGGTTTTCACTTTCTGTAAAAATTGGGGTTTTTATGTTGGGGTTTTTACTTTCTATGATTAAGTTCTTCACATATTCTGCATGCAAGTACTTTGTGAAATGTATGATTCACAAATATTTTTTTCTAGAATATAGTTTGTACTTTCATTCTCTTTAATTTTTTTATATTGCTTTATAGAGTTATAATTTTAAATTTATGACTAAATTTAATTTGTCAATATTTTCTTTTATGAATCATGCTTTTGGTGTGTCATGTCTAAGAACTTCTCGCCTAACCTGAGGCTGTGCAAATTTTCCCCTGTGTTTTTATCTAAAGGCTTTATAGCATTATGTTCTGCACTTAGGCCTGTAAAAAACATCGAGTAACGTTTTGTATCAGCCGTGGCCGTATCTTCCTTTGTCTCTGATAGTATCGTGGGTGTTTGCTGCTCCCTGCACCCTGTGCTCTTCCCATATTTTGGTCCATTCTTCTTGTGAGTTTCAGGGGATGTCTTAGTGCTTGTGCTTTCCTGGCCCATCTGCAGTCCTGTTGGCTTGTCCACATGGAAAAGTTGGGACTGTAATGTTGACAGGACGCCCTGTGAGTTGGGGAGGTGCTTATGGGTGTTTCCATGGAGCAGAGAGAGGTGTTTGGTTTTCTGGATGGGGCAGACTTGGAAGAGGACAAACTTAAGAAGTGCCACCAATGAGAGGCCCAGGCAGAGCAGGGCACCAAACATGGATGTGTCAGTGGCCATGCCAGGAGGGAACCCTCAAACCCGGGCCTCTGGGTGTCCAAGGACGTGTGTTCAGCTGAGCCAACCATGGCAGAAATATATAAGGGAGATCCTGTGGTTACTCTGGGTAAGTTCCCTGCCAATCCCACCAGAGTCAGAGAGGGAATCAAGTCTTCACAGCAGCCTGCAACCCCTGCCTGACTCAGCCTCCTCTTGGATCTGATTCTCCACTTCCCTCTACCCTTCTCTGTCTTCCCTCCCACCAGAGAGGAGTTCCATCATGTACATTCTGGTGGATTCAAACCCACCTTTGCCACACAGATAGTCTATAAAGAGTCCTCTTGAATAAGAAAAAGGCAGCCTGGGCATGGTGGCTCAAACCTGTAATCCCAGCACTTTGAGAGGCTGAGGCAGGTGGATTACCTGAGGTCAGGAGATTGGGACCAGCCTGGACAACATGGCAAAATCCTGTCTCTAGTAAAAATACAAAAATTAGCCAGGTGTTGTGGCACATACCTGTAATTCCAGGTACTCAGGCAGCTGATGCAGCAGAATCACTTGAACCCAGAAGGTGGAGGTTGAAGTGAGCTGAGATCACGCCATGGCACTCCAGCCTGGGCGACAGAGCAAGACTGTCTCAAAAACGTAATAATAGTAATAATAAAAGACAAAGGCAAAACAAATAACTAAACAGAAAGTGGGCAAAAGAGTTGAACCAGCCCTTCACAGAAGAGGAAAAGTGAAAGAATGGCCAATAAAAATATGAAGAGGGTCTCAGCCTAACGGTGCAATATCAGGTGACACCCTCCAGACTGGCAAAAATCCCACAATCAATGTGAGTGTTGGGGAAAATGGAGAGCAACAGAAATGCTCAGCCACTGCTAAGAATGATTGTGAATTTTTTTTGTTATGCTTGCTTATGAAAATGTGTATTGTGGGCTATGAGGAAAATTACATTTCTTACCTAGGATGAAATTTTAAAAATTGAAAGCTTCTGAACAGAAGAAACTGCACTGGTGTACAAAAGAAATGCCCAAGAACCTTTATAGAAACAGACCTAGGGGCTCCAACCTGGCCAAACACTCATCAACAGGAAAATAAAGACATTTCTCACATTCCACTTATACCATGGGAGATCTCACAGCAATAAAAGTGAATCATGTCACTGTGGACAGGTCTCAGAAAGAGAACGGAGGACAAAAATAGACATTGAGCAAATGCTCAGAGCCAATGCCACAAAGGAACAGCCATACAGGAGAATTTCTTCACATTAGGAAAAGAGGAAGTCAAATTGCCTGTATTTTCAGACAATATGATTGTATATTTAGAGGACCCAATCATCTCAGCCCAAAATCTCTTTAAACTGGAAAGCAACTATATCAAAGTCTCAGGATACAGAATCAAGGTGCCAAAATCACAAGCATTTCTATACACCAATAATAGATCAACAGAGAGCCAAACATGAGTGAACTCCCATTCACAATTGCTACAAAGAGAATAAAATGCCTAGGAATACAACTAACAAGGGATGTGAAGGACCTCTTCAAGGAGAACTACAAACCACTGCTCAAGGAAACAAGAGAGACACAAAGAGATGGAAAAACATTCCATGTCCATGGTTAGGAAGAACCAATACCATGAAAACGGTCATACTGTCCAAAGTAATTTATAGGTTCAGTGCTATCCCCATCAAGCTATCATTGACTTTCCTCACAGAATTGGGGAAAAAACACCTTAAATGTCATATGGAACCGAAAAAAAGAGCCCTCATAACCAAGAAAATCCTAAGCAAAAAAGTGAAAGGAAAAAAAAAAATAAAAATAAATAAAAAGGCTGGAGGCATCACGCTACCTGACTGCAAACTATGCTACAAAAAGTCTACAGTAATCAAAACAACATGGTATTGATACCTAAACAGAGGTACAGACCCATGGAACAGAACAAAGTCCTCAGAAATAACTCCACATATCTATAACCATCTGATCTTTGACAAACCTGGCAAATATAAGCAACGGGGAAAGGATTCTTTATTTATTAAATGGTGTTGGGAAAACTGGCTAGCCATAGGCAGAAAGCTGAAACTGGATCACTTTCTTATATGCTACAGGAAAATTAACTCCAGATAGGTTATGATTTAAACATAAGACCTAACACCATAAAAACCCTAGAAGAAAACCTAGGCAATATCATTCAGGACATAGGCATAGGCAAGGACTTCATGACTAAAACACCAAAAGCAATGGCAACAAAAGCCAAAATAGACAAATGAGATCTGCTTAAACTTAGGAGCTTCTGCATAACAAAAGAAACTATCATAACAGTCACCCTGCAACCAACAGAATGGGAAAAACTGTTTGCAATCTATCCATCTGAGAAAGGGCTAATATGCAGAATCTATGGAGAACTTAAACAAATTTACAAAAAAGAAACAACCCCATAAAAACGTGGGTCAAGGATATGAACAGACACTTCTCAAGAGAAGACATTTATACAGCCAACAAACATATGAAAAAATGCTCATCATCACTGGTCATTAGAGAAATGCAAATCAAACCACATTGAGAGGCTACCTCATGCCAGTTAAAATGGCAGTCATTAAAAAAACGGGAGACAACAGATGCTGAAGAGGATGTGAAGAAAAGGAACGCTTTTACCCTGTTGGTGGGAGTGTAAATTAATTCAACCATTGTGGAAGACAGTGTGGTGATTCCACAAAGATCTAGAACTAGAAATATCATTTGACACAGCAATCCCATAACTAGGTATATACCCAAAGGATTATAAATCGTTCTACTATAAAGGCACATGTACACACATGTGTACTGCAGCACTGTTTACAATAGCAAAGACTTACAACCAACCCAAATGCCCATCGATGATAGACTGGATAAAGAAAATGTGGCACATATACACATTATTAGTACTAGTGATAGTTATAACCCTGCAATGGTAGTTTGAGGTAGTCAATATCAAAAGGGATTTAGTTTTTTTAATAGTTAATATATAAATAGAAAATACTCTAGGCATTAGAAAATAGACAGGAAGGGTAATAGATAGAGTAGATGTGTATAGAAATAGAAGGGAAAATGCCCTGGACATAAGAAATGATATCAGACGAAATTTGGATCTACTCAATGGAATGAAGAGCCCTAGAAAACTAAACATGACAGTAAATATTAAAGTCTTAAAAAACATTTTTAATTACTTTAAAAGACAAAGCAAAGTGGCAGAATGTGTTATATTGTTTTTGTTGTTTTAGTCAATCTTATTGTGGTTTCATTTACAAACATTAAAACAAATTCCGTTTAAGCGTATAATTGATGAATGTTGACAAATGTCTGCAGTCATGTAATAACTATCCCTATTAAGACGTTGTGCATTTCTGTTCTTTCCAAAATTTTCTCTGTCCTCAATTCTCTTTTCCTTGGTTCCAGGAAATCTCTGATCTGCTTTTTCATTACATATTAGATTTTCATTTTTTAGTTTTCTTACAAGTGGAATAATTCAGAATAAAATCTGCAGAATCTGTTTTTCCTACTCAGCATAATTATTTCATGATCCATCCATGTTGTTGTGTGCAGCCTTTGTTTTAGTTTTTGCTTATTAATAATTTAGTTTATAAATATGTAAAACCTGTTCAACCAAGCCATTCACTTGCTGATAAAAGTTTTATTAATAAGGTAGACTTTTTTTTTAAGTGAAGTTGTGATTAATCAAAATGCTTGAACATTTTTACTTCTGGCAAAGATAAAATGAAAGAAACAGGATTTACCCTCCCACCTGAATTAAGCAGAATTCAGTGAAATATATGAAACAATAGTTTGAAAGACACTGTACATGAGGCTACAAAGGACAATGGTATCCAAGAGGCAGAAAACAGTGAGCTGAGCCCTCTGATTGCTTATGCTTCAGCATTTATCAGTTAGAAACCCAGGCTAGTAATCCTTTAAAGAAATGGTCTGAAAAATTTAATTTCTTGCCTACTAGAAGTTCAAGGAGGCTTGCCAGGGAGGAGAGACAGCTTTGTGAATTCATTATGGATTTCCACTCTTTCTAGGTCATTTCTTTTCTGTGTAGTGTTAGTCCCCAGATCCAATATGGCTCCTTGAATTTCAGACACACTGTTTACATTTCAGGCTAAAAGAGGGAAAAAAGATCAAAGAAAGCCAAGCCTCTTCTTTGTAAATGATGTGATAAAATTGTCATATTACATTTTAAATCTCATCAGTTCCGTTTATATCT
Organism: Saguinus oedipus; assembly: GCA_031835075.1. Taxonomy (NCBI): domain Eukaryota; kingdom Metazoa; phylum Chordata; class Mammalia; order Primates; family Cebidae; genus Saguinus; species Saguinus oedipus. The sequence goes on from CM063171.1 coordinate 14,685,072, forward strand.
TAATTGTCAGAATTTATTTTTATGGCTACAATATGATGCATGGGAAGCTGAAAAAGAAGGAAACTTTTGTAATGTAGCTAGATTGATTTTAAAGATATGAGTGTTAATATAAAGAGATATGGCAGACTTTTTGCCAAGACCCAATTGGCCTAGTGTACAGAAACTGTTTATTAACTATGTTAATTAGTATAACAGTTGATAGCTCTACATTTTGCATTTGTTATTTTTAATCTTAAAGCTTCAGTGCAGTACCATTAGTTTCTAATGTTCTAGTTTTTTTTTATAATTTAGCATATCAAATGAGAAAATGACAACATAGAAAAAGAATTTGCTTTTGTATACTCTTATAGTATGAAAATTAAAATATGAATAATGTGACTAGCAAAAGGACTTTCAAAGACAAATTTATATATCCTTATCCAAATGTATTTATTATTATTCTTTTCAAACAAAGACATACTACAAGTAGTAGGAAAAAGCAATGGGATAAATTTTATTAGCTGTAAAGGTAAGTTTAAATGCATAAAGTATATACTTTTAAAGAATTTATGTTAGAACAAACATCAATTTATTTATTTATTTATTTAGTTATTTGGTTAGGTTTTTTTTCTTCTTTTTGTTTTTTTTGGAGATGGATTCTGCTCTGTGCTCAGGTTGGAGTGCAGTGGTGTGATCTCGGCTCACTGCAACTTTCCACCTCCCAGGTTCAAGCGTTTCTTCTGCCTCAGCCTCCCAAGTAGCTGGGACTACAAGTGCATCCCACCACACCCAGCTAATTTTTGTATTTTTTAACAGAGATGGGGTTTCACCATATTGGCCAGACTGGTCTTGAACTCCTTACCTCGTGATCTGCTCTCCTCAGCCTCCCAAAGTGATGGGATTACACATCAATTTATTTTTACGTGTTATGTTGTTAATGATGTATCTGAATTCTATATTTATTCTTATTTATAGCATAAACTTATTAAATTAACTTAAATTTGGCCTAAAGTTGACTTTGTATTTTAGATCTTTATAGAGGAAACTGCAACCTAACTTAAGAGATTATCTTCTTATAAATAAGTACCTGAGTGCCAAACAATCCCAGCAGCCAAATTTCCACCAATCAGACTGCCAAGAGATCAGTTCATATCCATATGAGGTAAATGCCTCATCCAACCATGCCCAAATATAGCTAAAACCTGGCTGCAATCAATCAAGCTGTTTACGTATGTCAGTTATTTTTTCTGTATGTAAATACTTCCTGTTCACATTGCTGGTTGGAGCGCTCAACTTTTCCTGGGTCTGAGTGCTACCCAATTCATAAATTGGTTTTTTGTTCGGATAAACTCTGTTATTTAATTTGTCTAAAGTTTTCCTTTTAAAAAATGGAATCCCAAGAATTTAGCCTATTTCAAGCAATTGAAATTATTTAATTAGATTCCATCAATACTAGAATATGTATAAATTTTCTTATTTGCTTGTGTTGAAACATCAGATTTTTGTTGTATTGATGCTATCTAATGAAATAACTCTACTTGGTTAAAATAAGCTTAATGGAAAATGTGATATTAACCAGATCATACATAGGTGCAGATTCGATTCTTGAAAATTCTCTTGCATGTCTATTATATTGTAGAAGTTTGAATTGATTTTTTTAAAGCAAAACACAAAATTCTTACCTAATACTGTGTAAAAAAATTGAGATGTATTTTTCTCATACACATAAAAAATCTGAAGTTTGTTTTCAATCAAAATAAATACAACATTGATATTCAGATACTATGAAGCAAAAAAACAAAGAATAAACAAAAATATTTCTAAAAGACTAAGTAAAGGTCTTTTGCTTTTATTGTCAACAAAAGCCAAAGTAGACAAATGGGACCTAATCAAACTCCACACCTTCTGGATGGCAAAAGAAATAGTCACTAGAGTGAATCGGCAACCAACAGAATGGGAAAAAATTTTTGCAGTTTACCCATCTGACAAAGGGCTGATATCCAGAATTTACAAAGAACTCAAACAAATTTACAAGAAAAAAACAAACAAGCCCACAGGCCTACCCAAAAATGGGCAAAGGATATGAACAGACACTTTACAAAAGAAGACATACATGAGGCCAACAAACATATGAAAAAATGCTCATCATCACTGGTCATTAGAGAGATGCAAATCAAAACCACATTGAGATACCATCTCACACCAGTTAGAATGGCGATCATTAAAAAATCTGGAGACAATGGATGCTGGAGAAGATGTGGAGAAATAGGAACATTTAGGAACATTTCTACACTGCTGGTGGGAGTGTAAATTAGTTCAACCACTGTGGAAGACAGTGTGGTGATTACTCAAGGACCTAGAAATAGAAATTCCATTTGACCCAGCAATCCCATTACTGGGTCTATATCCAAAGGAGTATAAATCGTTCTACTATAAGGACACATGCACATGAATGTTCACTGCAGCACAGTTTACAATAGCAAAGACCTGGAACCAACCCGAATGCCCATTGATGATAGACTGGACTGCAAAAATGTGGCACATATACACCCTGGAATATTATGCAGCCATCAAAAACGATGAGTTTGTGTCCTTTGTAGGGACATGGATTAATCTGGTGAGCATCATTCTCAGCAAACTGACACAAGAAAAGAAAAGGAAATACCACATATTCTCACTCATAGGTGGGTGATGACCAATGAGAACACATGGACACAGGGAAGGGAGTACTACACACTGGGGTCTATTGGGGGAAATAGGGGAGGGACAGCAGTGGGGGGAGCGGAGGAGGGATAGCATGGGGAGATATGCCAAATGTGAGTGAAGGGGAGGAAGGCAGCAAAACACACTGCCATGTGTGTACCTATGCAACTATCTTGCATGTTCTGCACATGTACCCCCAAACCTAAAATGCAATAAAAAATAAACAATTAAAAAAAAAAAGGGCCGGGCATGGTGGCTCAAGCCTGTAATCCCAGCACTTTGGGAGGCCGAGACGGGTGGATCACGAGGTCAACAGATCGAGACCATCCTGGTCAACATGGTGAAACCCCGTCTCTACTAAAAATACAAAAAAAAATCGCTGGGCATGGTGGCTCGTGCCTGTAATCCCAGCTACTCAGGAGGCTGAGGCAGGAGAATTGCTTGAACCCAGGAGGTGGAGGTTGCGGTGAGCCGAGATCGCGCCATTGCACTCCAGCCTGGGTAACAAGAGCGAAACTCCACCTCAAAAAAAAAAAAAAAAAAAAAACAAGAAAATCTAATCTTGAATTAGTTAAATCATGTGATATACTGGTATCGAAAATACTAGAAAAATTGGCTACTTTAAGAAATTATTTAGAAAAGTAATAGTTTCTGCATTTATATGAATTTTTCACTTTTCTCTCAGATCCTTTTCTTTTTTAACATTTTCTCTACTGTTGACAAGAATGGATATTGTATTATTTGTCTGAAACATACAAAGAATATAAACTTATTCTTTTTTTAATTTTAAATTTTTATTGCATTTTAGGTTTTGGGGTACATGTGCAGAACGTGCAAGATAGTTGCATAGGTACACACATGGCAGTGTGTTTTGCTGCCTTCCTCCCCTTCAAACACACTTGGCATTTATCCCCAGGCTATCCCTCCCCAGCTCCCCCCGCTGTCCCTCCCCTATTCTCCTCAATAGACCCCAGTGTGTAGTAGACCCCCTCCCTGTGTCCATGTGTTCTCATTTTTCCCAACCGCCTATGAGTGAGAATATGTGGTATTTACTTTTCTGTTCTTGTGTCAGTTTGCAGAGAATGATGTTCTCCAGATTCATCCATGTCCCTACAAAGGACAAAAACTCACCATTTTTGATGGCTGCATAATATTGCATGGTGTATATGTGCCACATTTTCACAGTCCAGTCTATCATCGTTGGGCATTTGGGTTGGTTCCAGGTCTTTGCTATTGTAAACAGTGCTGCAATGAACATTCATGTGCATGTGTCCTTATAGTAGAACGATTTATAGTCCTTTGGAAATATACCCAGTAAAGGGATTGCTGGGTCAAATGGAATTTCTATTTCTAGGTCCTTGAGGAATCGCCACACTGTCTTCCACAATGGTTGAACTAATTTACACTCCCACCAACAGTGTAAGAGTGTTCCTCTTTCTCCACATCCTCTCCAGCATCTGTTGTCTCCAGATTTTTTAATGATCACCATTCTAACTGGTGTGAGATGGTATCTCAATGTGGTTTTGATTTGCATCTCTCTAATGACCAGTGATGATGAGCATTTTTTCATATGTTTGTTGGCCTCATGTATGTCTTCTTTTGTAAAGTGTCTGCTCATATCCTTTGCCCATTTTTGAATGGGCTTGTTTGTTTATTTCCTGTAAATCTGTTTGAGTTCTTTGTAAATTCTGGATATCAGCCCTTTGTCAGATGGGTAAACTGCAAAGATTTTTTGCCCATTCTGATGGTTGCTGATTCACTCTAGTGACTGTTTCTTTTGCTGTGCAAAAGCTGTGGCATTTGATTAGGTCCCATTTGTCTATTTTGGCCTTTGTTGCCAATGCTTTTGGTGTTTTGGTCATGAAGTCCTTGCCTACTCCTAAGTCCTGAATGGTTTTGTCTAGATTTTCTTCTAGGGTTTTTATGGTTCCAGGTCTTATGCTTAAGTCTTTAATCCATCTGGAGTTAATTTTAGTGTAAGGTGTCAGGAAATCGTCCAGTTTCTGCTTTCTGCACATGGCTAGCCAATTTTTCCAACACCTTTATTAAACAGGGAATCCTTTCCCCATTGCTTGTTTTTGTCTGGTTTATCAAAGATTATATGGTTGTAGATATGTTGTGTTGCCTCCGATGCCTCTGTTCTGTTCCATTGGTCTATATCTCTGTTTTGGTACCAGTACCATGCTGTTTTGATTACTGTAGCCTTGTAGTATAGTTTGAAGTCTGGTAGTGTGATGCCTCCCGCTGTGTTCTTTTGGCTTAGAATTGACTTGGCTATGCGGGCTCTCTTTTGGTTCCATATGAAGTTCATGGTGGTTTTTTCCAGTTCTGTGAAGAAATTCAATGGTAGTTTGATGGGGATAGCATTGATTCTGTAAATTACTTTGGGCAGTATAGCCATTTTCACGATATTGATTCTTCCTAACCATGAACATGGAATGTTTCTCCATCTGTTTGTGTCCTCTCTTATTTCGTTGAGCAGTGGTTTGTAGTTTTCTTTAAAGAGGTCCCTTACATTCCTTGTGAGTTTTATTCCTAGGTATTTTATTTTCTTTGTAGCAATTGTGAATGGCAGTTCATTCTTGGTTCTCTTTAATTCTGTTATTGGTGTATAGGAATGCTTGTGATTTTTTGCACATTGATTTTATATCCTGAGACTTTGCTGAAGTTGCTTATCAGTTTCTGGAGCTTTTGGGCTGAGGTGATGGGGTCTTCTAGGTATAGTATCATGTCGTCTGCAAAGAGGGACAATTTGGCTTCCACCTTTCCTATTTGAATACCCTTTATTTCTTTCTCTTGCCTGATTGCTCTGGCTAGAACTTCCAGTACTATGTTGAATAGGAGTGGTGAGAGAGGGCATCCTTGTCTAGTGCTGGATTTCAAAGGGAATGCTTCCAGTTTGTGCCCATTAAGTATGACATTGGCTGTTGGTTTGTCATAAATAGCTTTTATTACTTTAAGATATGTTCCATCAATACCAAGTTTATTGAGGGTTTTTAGCATAAAGGGCTGTTGAATTTTGTCAAATGCCTTCTCTGCGTCAATTGAGATAATCATGTGGTTTTTGTTTTTGGTCCTGTTTATGTGGTGAATTACATTTATAGACTTGCGTATGTTGAACCAGCCTTGCATCCCCGGGATGAATCCTACTTGATCATGATGGATAAGTTTTTTAACATGCAGTTGCAATCGGTTTGCCAGTATTTAATTGAAGATTTTTGCATCTATGTTCATCATGGATATTGGCCTGAAGTTTTCCTTTCTTGTTGAGTCTCTGCCGGGGTTTGGTATCAGGATGATGTTGGTCTCATGAAATGATTTGGGAAGGGTTCCCTCTTTTTGAATTATTTGGAATAGTTTCAGAAGGAATGGTAGCAGCTCCTCTTTCTGTGTCTGGTAGAATTCGGCTGTGAACCCATCTTGACCTGGGCTTTTTTTGTGTGGTAGGCTCTTAATTGCTGCCTCAACTTCAGACCTTGTTATTTTTCTATTCATAGTTTCAGCTTCCTCCTGGTTTAGGCTTGGGAGGACACAGGCGTCCAGGAATTTATCCATTTCTCCCTGGTAGTAGTTTATGTGCATAGAGTTGTTTGTAGTATTCTCTGATGATGGTTTGAATTTCTGTGGAATCTGTAGTAATTTCCCCTTTATTGTTTTTTATTGCATCTATTTGGTTGTTCTCTCTTTTCTTTTTTTATCAGTCTGGCTAGTGGTCTATTTTGTTGATCTTTTCAAAAAAAACAGCTCTTGGATTTATTGATTTTTTGAAGGGTTTTTCGTGTCTCTATCTCCTTCAGTTCTGCTCTGATCTTAGTTATTTCTTGTCTTCAGCTAGGTTTTGAGCTTTTTTGATCTTGCTCCTCTAGCTCTTTCAATTTTGATGATAGGGTGTCAATTTTGGATCTCTCCACTCTTCTCATGTGGGCACTTATTGCTATATATTTTCCTCTACAGACTGCTTTAAATGTGTCCCAGAGATTCTGGTATGTTGTGTCTTCATTCTCGTTGGTTTCAAAGAACTTCTTTATTTCTGCCTTCATTTCATTGTTTATCCAATCAACATTCAAGAGCCAGTTGTTCAGTTTCCATGAAGCTGTGCGGTTCTGAGTTAGTTTCTGAATTCTGAGTTCTAACTTGATTGCCCTATGGTCTGAGAGACTGTTTGTTACGATTTCAGTTGTTTTGCATTTGCTGAGGAGTGCTTTACTTCCAATTATGTGGTCAATTTTAGAGTAGGTGTGATGTGTTGCTGAGAAGAATGTATATTCTGTGGATTTGGGATGGAGAGTTCTGTAAATGTCTATCAGGTTTGCTTGTTCTATGTCTGAGTTCAAGTCCTGGATATGCTTGTTAATTTTCTGTCTGGTTGATCTGTCTAATATTGACAGTGGAGTGTTAAAATCTCCCACTATTATTGTGTGGGAGTCTAAGTCTCTTTGTAAGTCATTAAGAACTTGCCTTATATATCTGGGTGCTCCTGCATTGGGTCCATATATATTTAGGATCGTTAGCTCTTCTTGTTGTATTGATCCTTTTACCATTATGTAATGACCTTCTTTGTCTCTTTTAATCTTTGTTGCTTTGAAGTTTATTTTATCAGAGATGAGAATTGCAACTCCTGCTTTTTTTTGCTCTCCATTTGCTGGTAAATCTTCCTCCATCCCTTTATTTTGAGCCTTTGTGTATCCTTGCATGTGAGATGGGTTTCCTGGATACAGCACACCAAAGGGTTTTGGTTTTTTATCCAATTTGCCAGTCTGTGTCTTTTGATTGGTGCATTTAGCCCATTTACATTTAGGGTTAATATTGTTATGTGTAAATTTGATCCTGCCATTTTGATGCTAGCTGGCTGTTTTGCCCATTGGTTCATGTAGATTCTTCATTTTGTTGATGCTCTTTAGCATTTGGTATGCTTTTAGGATGGCTGGTACTGGTTGTTTCTTTCTATGTGTAGTGCCTCTTTCAGGAGCTCTTGTAAAGCAGGCCTAGTGGTGACAAAATCTCTGAGTACTTGCTTGTTTGTGAAGTATTTTATTTTTCCTTCACTTATGAAGCCAATAAAATATGCTAAAAATTGATGTGCTAATATTTGAAATAATATCTTGAAAAATGATTCATATATCACACAATTTACCTTCCTGAAGTGTAAAAACCAATGATTTGGGGTGTACACATAGAGCTGTGCGACTGTCTCCACAGTCTAATTTTTAGAATATTTCTTCATCCCAAAAAGAAGCCTTTCACACATTAAATTGTCATTCTCCATTGACCACTTCCTCATCCCCATCATGCTAGGTAACCACTAATCTAATTTTATCTCTATAAATTTGCCTAATTTGTACATTTCATTTTGATTCTTGTTGGTTCATTTACTTAGTTACTTGTTATCAGTCTATTCTGATTTTCTATTTCTTTTTTCATTAGTGTCAATAGTTCATATCTAAGAATTTATTCATTTTGTCTAGATTAATAATGCTGTCATACATCTTTTCTTTTTCTTTTATAATTCTCTTTTATTTTGCAAGGTTGATAATAGCATCCTCCCTTTTATTCTTTCTTTCTTTCTTTGTACTATTACTGTCAAATATGTTACACTGCTACACGTTACTGGCCCAACAATGCAATCATATATATAGTTTTATGCAAGTGCTTTTAAAATCACATAATAGAAAAAAGGAGAAGTATTTATGCTGTCTATTGCAGTGTCTTAAGTATTTTTCTTGTACTTTGTGTGTGTGTGTGTGTGTGTGTGTGTATTGAATCACTCTCTGGTTATACTTGATTTCACCATTTATTATATTTACAGAATGATTTGCTGAATATTTTAAGTCCCATGTTGAAATCTACTGCTCAAAGATATTCCTTTCAAAATATTACTCTCAATTGACAATGCACTTGTTCACCCAATAGCTCTGATAGAGATATGCAAGGAATTTAATGTTTCTTTCATGCATATATTTATTCTGTAGCACATGTATCAAGAGCAATTTTGATTTTGATTTCTTACTGTTCAGGAAATACGTTTTGTAAGTCTATAGTAGTTGTAGCTTAAGATTTCTCCAACAGAGCTAGGCAAAATAAAAATAAAAATCCTTCTGGAAAGACTTCACCATTCTAGATATTAGATCATTAAGATCCCTTCTTTTAGTTTGCAGGAGTGCAAAATATCAATGTTAACAACAGTTTAATAGCAGGAGTATAAAGGAAGTTGCTTTCAACCCTTACAAATGACTTTGAGGGGTCCAAGACTTCAGTGGAGAATGTTACCACAGTTGTGGTGGAAATAATAAAAGAACTAGAATTAGAAGTAGAGCATGAAGATTTTTTGCTGCAATCTCATGATAAAACATGAATGTATGAGTTGCTTCTTATTAATGAGTAAAAAAAGTGGTTTCTGCAGATGGGATCTACTCCTAGTAAAGATGCTGTGAAGATTGTTGAAATTAGAAAAGGGTTTAAAGTAGTGTACCAACATAGTTGATAAAGGAGTGGCAGAGTTTGAGAGGATAAACTCCAGTTTTTAAAAAAGTTCTAGCATGCTTAAAATGCTATCAACCAGTATCACATGCTACAGAGAAAATTTTCATAAGAGGAAGAGTCAATTGATAAGGTAAATTTCATTGTTGTCTTATTTTAAGAAGTTGTCACAGTCACCTCAACCTTTAGCTTCACTACCATCCTGATCTCAGCAGCCATCCACATCAAGGCAGGACCCTCTACCAGCACAAAGATTACAAATCAACGATAGCTTTAAACTGTTAACATTTTTCAGCAGTAAGACATTTTTAAAAATTTTAATTAAGTTGTGTCTTACTGAACATTTAATAGACCATAGTATAATGTAAACAATTTTTATATGCACTGGGAATTCATTCAAAAATTTTTGTGACTTGCTTTGTTGAGATATTCACTTTATTGAGATAATCTGGAGCTAAATTCAAAATATCTTTGAGTTATGCCTGTATTTATTTCTAGTGAAATGATGATTTTCAGGCAAATTAAGACATAAAAAGGGGGAATCATGGCTCCCTGGTATTATATTTGTAGCACATACCCACACCCACACACCTCCACCAATACCCACACCCTTTCCACACACTGTGAAAAAACTTGAGCATCTCTAATCTGAAATCTGAAATTCCAAGTGTTTCAAATTCCTAAACTTTCTGAGCACTGACATGACACCAGAAGTAAATGCAGGTGCACAACTGTTTATTTAGTGTCCTCAAGAAAAAAAAAGATCCTTCCTGCCTCCTTCAGCTGCCACATATCTTTGCTGGGCACTCCCAGATTCCCCTACCCAATCACGCCCATAAAAGGTAATAAAATGCATGTGTGCAGGCTGGATGCACCCGTGGCAATTTTATACAAAAGTAGTTATATAAAAGTACCTTGAGGTTATGTGTATGAGGTGTATATGAAACCTAAGTGAAATTTGTGATGACTTGAGTCCCATCCCCATGATGCAATAGATACATGAAGATATTGTAAAATCTGAAAATCTCCAAAATCCAAACAATTTGGTTTCAGCTATTTGAGATAAGGTGAGCTAAACCTGTATGAGTTAACAGAACTTGGAGACTAAACAGAATTCATTATCTGGGAAGGCAGCTGAAGTTTTATTAAACAAGGGTCTGGGGCAGGGATGGAGGTATGTATATGTTTTGACAGACTTACAAGGTGATACTGATACTGACTTTCCCCAACTTTCTTGAGATATCTGAAGATACCTGAAGCTATGTAAAACAGGCTCTTTGTTTTCTGTTACAAAACACAGAAGTAACTATTCCATATTACAGTTATTATTTTAGCTTTGATTACAAAGAAATACTTATTTTCATAAATCTTAGCAAGAATCATGACTTCCTGTCTTTAGTTATAATGAAACTGACACACTTTAGAATGTATCAGGATGTTAATATCCCTTTCTCAGATATGTAATCAAATAGGCTACAAAATAGGCTACAAAACCATTTTTACAATAACATCTTTCTTGATTACATCTTTGATTACCTAAGAGTAACAATGCATTTTTAAACTGGTATTCAATGGTCAGACAGTATCAAGCACAGGGTTTTCTTGGCATAGCAGCACATTACTATGCCATTTCATAGATTCGCCTTTTTTGTACATTATTTGAACACAGAAAATGCTCAAATTAATTTTACTTTAAATGATCATTGACTTATTTTAGGTATATCTTACACATTAGCAAATTCTATTATTATTAAAGATATTAAGTAAAATGTTTTATTTGTTTATATTCTGATGTAAATGTTCCTATAGAAAAAATGACTATTATATCTCTGTCCAGAGATTTATGTCATCATTACATAGTGAATATTTTCTTGATGCTATTATATGTATGACAGAGATTACTTATCTTTATATTTATGATCTTATAATTTTATTAAAAACTCTGGAGCATGGTTGTTTACAATTCTTTAAAAGCCTAGCCACATTTTCCCACAAAATGTTGAACACTAAAAGAATGACCAATGTTAGTTATTAACAAATGACATCACAAAATTGAAGAGTGGCAGAATATGCAATCCCATAATAGGCCACTGTGTCATGTATTATTTTGAGCTAAAGAAACTTGAAAAACAACAAATACAAGAAAGGCATTCTAACCTTCTTCTTTTCTACCTGAAAACAAGAGATAAAAACGCCTCTGTGAAAGATGTCTGCCCTGTACCAGGCAAAAAGAATCATTCTTCAATGGAGAGTCATAGCTAACAGAATTCTGTAAAGACAGACATTGTTAAAATAATTATTGTTTTCCTTTAACCTCCCCCCATAATTTAATTTACTTTTCCACAATTGCCTTTCTTTGTTTGACCTAACACAAAAAAAATTATGAGTCTTGGACCCTTTTTGAGTCTTCATTTTTTTATGCGGGCTCCTGTGTCATGTAAAATTTACATTAAATTTGTATGCTTTCTTCAGTTAATCTGTTTTATGTCTGTGTAATTCTCAGACCCATACAGAGCCCTAACAGGGTAGAGGTAAAGTTTTGTCTCCCTTACACAAGCTTAATTGCCAAATTAGTGTTGGAGACAAGTCACTTCAGACACTTTTTGAATTGAATAAACAAATATTAAATTGAAAGAACCAGAACTCCATAATAAAATGAGCAGGAAAGGCCACACATTTCAAGTAAGATTGTACTTGGATATTCAAGTCAGTACGAAATTCAAAGAAGCAAGAAAGAGCAGAAAGTCATTCAGGAACAGGAAAGAGGAAGAATGAATTATTATTTTTTCCCTTTAAAGGAGGAGAATGATCTCTGAAGTGACTTGTTGGAATTGTTTGTAAAGCACATTTGGAGCCAGGTTATAGAGGTCTTTGATTTGGGTTGAGGCATTTGAAATCAATCCAGGAAACAATAAAATAAAAAATCATTTGTCACAATACCTAAAATGTGTTAAGTGCTTAGTAGGTTTCTAGTAGTAAGTGCTTAATATATGTCTATAAGGTTCTGTAATAAGAAGATGCAGAAAAATAAAAGTTAAGCAATTTTTCACATTTATGCAGCTAGTAAGTGTCAGACATGAGAAGTGAGCCCAGCCAGGCTGACATTACAGCCTGTCCTCATAATAAAAGGCATTTATTGAAAGAGAGTTTATTACTTCTTATAGCTATATATTATTCTTATTGTGTTGAATAACACAAATTTATTTCATTAGAGTTCTGGAATTTAGAAGTCAGAAATTGGTTTCACTGGGTGAGAATGGAGGTTTAAGTAGGGCTGTGTTCCCTACAGACACTTTAGGAGAATTCCTTTTCCTTTGAATTTTTAGCCTTTAGAGGATTGTGGCATTCCTTGATTCAAGGTCTTTTCCTCCATCTCCATTGTCAACAATGTAACATTTTCAAACAATTTTGCCCACTTCCTTGCCCCATATCTGCTTGCATCTTCACATCTCTTTGTCTGACTGTTATTTCTGCCCCTGTCTTACAAGGACCTTTGTGATTACATACAGCCCATGTGGATAATTCAGGATAGCCTTTTCATATCAAGATTCTTAATCATAACTGCAAGATCTCTTTTCCATATGAGGTAATACATTCACAGGATTCACAGGATTTGGGGATTAGGATGAAAACATCTTTGGGGAGTCATTATTACACTCTAGAAAGCTCTGAGCCTACCTAGGGAAACACAAAGAAAAGAGTTGGGTTAGTCCGTTTTGTGTTGCTATAATAGAATAGCTGAGGCTGGGTTATCTATAAAGACAACGGGCTTATTTGGCTCACTGTTCTGCAGTCTGGGAAATTTAAAGGGCATGGTGTTGGCGTCTTCTGGTAAGGGCCACATGCTAAGTCAAAACACAGTGAAGAAGGTCAAAGGGAAAGTGGACACATGTGAAAAGGGACCACACATGAGGAGGAACCTCACTTTGTTAACAATCTGCTTTCCTAGGAATTGATCCATTTCCTTGACACCAAGAATTCACTAACTACTGAGAAAAGGGAACCAAGAGGCCCATAAGGGAAAAGTTGATATGACCTGAACACTTCCCAGCTGGCCCCCTCCCTTAAAGTTCTTATTGTGTTGAATAACACAAATTTATTTCCTTAGAGTTCTGGAGTTTAGAAGTCAGAAATTGGTTTCACTGGTTCAAAATGGGAGTTAAGGAAGGGCTGTGTTTTCTGAAGACACTTTAGGAAAATTTCATTTTCTGTTGAATTTTTAACTTCTAGATGATTATTGCATTCCTTGATTCATGGTCTTTTCCTCCATCTCCAATGTCAGCAATGTTCCACCTCCCAACATGGGTACATTGACAATAATTTCATCATGAGTTTTGGTAGAGGTTGGTGCAAAAAGTATCCAAACCATAGTAGTAGCATTGAGAACTTTTTTTAAACACTTATGTGGAGAAATGAACTAATGAATTTATTAATGGTGACTCAATTTTGATTCTTGAAATTTTATAAATATATTTTGAAATGATCATTTAAAATTATTATTTTTGTAACCAGAATCAATCAAAAGTGGCCATGAATTATCTTTCTTGCTTGGCTTTAGTATGAGAATTTGTAAAGATTATACTTTGAAATAATCCAAGTTGTCATTCCTTTTTTTCTTATTGTCTGAAAGAAATTGTTTAAAGCTGAAGTCATTGTTCATTGATATCTTGTCAAACTTACATGTAAAATTGTCTAGGTCTGATTTCTTTTCTGAAGAATATTTTAACTTCTCCGGAAGAGAATATTTAAGCAACATTTCTACCATTTATTCTCTCTGTATATGGCCGTATTCCCTGGATAATTCCCTTGATGAAGGAAGGAGAAAGTGGATAAAAAGAATGAAAGAAAGAACCAAAGAGTTGAAAGAAAAAGGAAGATAATGAGAATATCCTATTCTAAAATGTCATTTTGCTTTTTTGCCAAAAAATAAAAATAAAGAATAACTAGAATTTTCTCTTGCATTTTACAGAAGAACTAATAAAGGCGGATGCTTTGGTGCCAGTCTACACTTCTTGCAGAGGATTTATAAAGCAGGATTATAAAACCAGGTAGGGGAATGGATACCATGATTTCTTTTCCTACTCTACATTTACCTATCCAGACCTCCAAGTGCCCAGGTATAATTCTCCTGCACTCAGGAATTTCCTCAAGTTAAAAATCAAATCAAATGCAAAAATATGTGCATGCAGACTACCGCCAGCTACATCAATCAGTGTCCAACACTTAAAGACATTTTAGTGTCTTGCCACAGAATGAAATACAAAATGCATTATGCAGTTAAGGTGAGGGTGAAACCAGAAATTAGAAAATTTCTTACAGATAGCATGAGTTCTGGGAAAGAGTACTGCTCTATATTCATGATAATTTTAGTTTTGGAAAGAAGTCTTTTTGGTGTCCCCTTAAACAAGCAAAATGGTAACTGGATCAAAAAAATGTGAAAGTATTTTTTTCTCAATACTTTTCTAATTATTTTAATATTTATTTTAAAATAAAACTAGTCTTTATTATAATATCAATACTATATATATACACACATATACTACATATAAATATATATGCTATATATACACACACTATATATAATATATATATAAACAGTATATATATACTATATATACACACATATGTATATATATGAAGTGATGATTAATGTTTATTGTATATTATAAACATATGATATTAATTCATTAATTTAAAAATTACATAGTTGTATTTATTTGAAACCAAAACCCAAAAAATCTTGAAAAAACTTTAGAACCACCTTGCAGACATTATTTATTTGTACAGCTGTGTGAATTGTTAAGCCCACAAGACAAAAGATTTTTTTCCCAGTGAAATTCTTTGTAGAATGGAAAATGTTTGAACTGCTTGATATGTAAGTTAATTTAGATTAACTTCTGAACACTAATTAGATCTTTAAAGCTATAAAGTAATATTGTCTTGCTTCCTATAATTAAATTTGCTAATGAGAGCATCTGATGAAACACCGCCTACAACTGCAGATAAATTAAACCTTTGTGTGTTTTCCAATCTCTTTTTGACATTTTGATGTGATTAAGAGTATATTTAAAGTTCAACTCTAAATTATAAGATTAAATAGCTGTTGTGTAAGCTGCTTTATATGCATATTTCTTATTTTAGCAAGCATCAGTTCCAGCCCCAACATTTTTCATCCAAGTATGACAAACTGCCTAATAGACCTGGAACATACATAGTACAAATTAGACTTATAAATCATAGATATCTGAGCATAATATATTTAAGATAAATGCATTAATGCTAACAAAATATAATTATAGAAGCAGATGAGCTTAGTATAAATATATATGCTGTCTTTATCAACACATGAAATAAGTACACTTAGAAGCTAGAGAAAATAAGAAGTATGCAGGAAAGACATGACTCAAATTTGAATTGTCAGTACTTAAAGCTTTTAAGAAAGTGTAAAAAAATAGAGAGTCAACTTGACCTTAAGCTTTAGAACATTTTAATTTTAGTAGAGAAGTTGATTGAAAGAATTATATTTTTTTCACAATAAGAAAATTTAAAAAGATGATTTTGCAGGTCCGGGTCACAGCAGGAAACAGATGGTTTACTCAATTTAGGATAATTCAAGGAGGGTTAATTAAATGTGCATCATCATTTAAGAAAACCACAAGGTCTGCTGCAGTACTCTTAGCTAGTAGGAACAGAGAAGTGGTATTTACTAAGCCCCGAGAAAACAGGAAGAGAATTTTCAGAAATTTAGGAGAGTAATACAGAGAGGGCTGCTCAGAAGGACATCATGAGCTTTGATGAAGGGACAAAGCCAGCAAGAGGCAATACTTTATGCAGGGAGCTGAGGGCGGGTAATAATAAGGAAGCAGGACTCCCTTCCCTTTTTCTCTCAAATTTCCTCTTTAGAGTCTCAGTTGGCCAAATACATCTGTCATGTACCCCCAAACCTATAATGCAATAAAAATTAAAAAAAAAAAAGAAAGAAAGAAAGAAATGTAAAGAGAGAGGGAGTTTCGTGCTGCTGCCAATAGAGGTCAGACTCTCAAGGTAGAGAGCAGAGTATAACAAAGTATAATATCTCTATATAAACGGGTAAATAAAAGTTACAGAGCAGGTCAGAAAATAAGGTTTATAAAATTATAAACAATTTAGTGTCTCAATCTCAGAATTAGCCTACAGGCAAGCACAGAAGATTAGTTATATAATGAAAGATATTATATATTTTATAAACTTTGGATAAGGGCAAAAGTTGTATGTAAGAAAATGACTTCATGAAGAATTAGAGAAGCAAAAAGTAGATTGGATAGGGAGAATAAAGCAAGAAGGAGTCACCATGTGAAAACTGGAGGGCTAACAATAATTTTTGTGCATGTAAGTTTATTTATTTATTTATTTATTATTATTTTTTTTTGAGACAGAGTTTCGCTCTTGTTACCCAGGCTGGAGTGCAATGGCGCAATCTCGGCTCACCGCAACCTCCGCCTCCCGGGTTCAGGCAATTCTCCTGCCTCAGCCTGCCGAGTAGCTGGGATTACAGGCACGCGCCACCACGCCCAGCTAGTTTTTTGTATTTTTAGTAGAGACGGGGTTTCACCATGTTGACCAGGATGGTCTCGATCACTTGACCTCGTGATCCACCCGCCTCGGCCTCCCAAAGTGCTGGGATTACAGGGTAAGCCACCGCGCCCAGCCCTTCATGTGACTTTATTTTTAAGAAAACATGTGATGTGAGTTGTTTAATCAGTTTCTCACACATTCTGTTAGGGTGCTTTAGGATATCCAATTGTGATATAGAGTAAGCCATTGAATATTAAAATATGGACCTCAAAAATGCCAGGGTTGAGGTAAACATTTATGATTCTGCACTTATAATTGATTGTTGAAATCACGGAAGGGGCAAAAATCACTGAAGAATACAAACGAGAAGGAAAAAAAAAGGCTTAGTATTCAAGCCCTTTTATTTCCACCATGTATATCTTTCTACTGTGTCCTCTCCACACTGCCAACTCCTTCTCATCTGTGCCCTGACTTCTCACACAAGTTTGATTGTGAGTTAAGATGGCATGCATATTTCAGAATTCATCTTTGTAAATTAAAATGCCTAAGATATTTGAAGGCATATAGTAGGTGATCTAAATAAATATTTAACAAATGCATAAATTACTTGTTTTTGTTTGTTTGTTTGTTTGTTTGTTTGTTTTTTTGGAAAAGAAAAGAGAGGAAGAAAAAGAGGGAGAGAGAACAGGAATATTGCTTTATTCTATAAATGGGTATTAATAATGGCCGATCATTATTTTGTGTATTTAAAATGGAGAATGTATATTTTATTTATCTAAAGTGGAGAGCTCTACAAGTGCTTATTAAGTTTACTTGTTACTGATCTGAGTTCAGATTCTGGATATCCTTATTAATTTTCTGTTTCGTTGAGTCTGAATCTCTTTATGGGTCTTATGTATCTGGGTGTTAGGATACACTGATCCTTATACCACTCTATCTTTGTTGGATTACTTGTTTATTAATGCTATTGTCTGTTGGAGACTATTGTGGTGGACAATAAGGAACTTAATTTGAAATTTAAGAATTTATTATATGTCAAGGATTATTAAGGCAAGCTGTCTTATCATTAGCAAAAACCTGGATACCATTTATTGCCTCCCATGTCTACCTTTACACATTTGGTGTCAGTTCACAGAGAATGTAATCAAAGCAGCAGAATGGTATAGTTACAAATAGTCTAACCTGTTTTTTAAAAGCCACTATAACAAGAAAAGAGCTGTATTTTTTCCCCAGTGCTATTTTTCCATTCAGCAAAGAACTCAGTTACTTCAAGGGAAAGAGAGAAGCAGAATAAACATTTAATTTATTTACATTGACTGCTCAAGTCTGAAGGAGGTTTAATAGTTCTGAAGAACCCAAACATCCAGGCTGGTAAACAGTCTTTATTGCAAACTCAGGCTCTTCTTTAATGTATAACCTATCACATTCCCCCTAAACTACTCCCCAGCCATTCCTTCAATATTGCTTTTCTAATTTTAATTTTGAATATTGAAAGTGATTGCACAGCCATGCCTTTCTGAAGTCGAATATGTACAGTTCAGCTTTTTCTCATCCCAGGCTCCCAAAGAGTTCCTTCATTTTACACTCTCATAGATGAAGACATGTAGGCTTGTTTTCCTTAATTTTGACACACATTCAGACTTATTTCCCTTAGTTTATTGAGGAAACATACACATTGCATTTTTTAAATCCTGAAAGTATTTATGCCTACAAA
The DNA here is from genome assembly GCA_031835075.1 of Saguinus oedipus. NCBI lineage: Eukaryota > Metazoa > Chordata > Mammalia > Primates > Cebidae > Saguinus > Saguinus oedipus. Next base: position 14,703,499 of record CM063171.1, read on the forward strand.
ATCAAGTAAATCCTCTTTATAAAACCTCTTACCAAATGTAAATGTAACTCATTAAGCCTACAGGCATTTCATTCATTTATTATTCCAATACAATAGATTTTTAAATATATATTCCATGATGAATATATAATAGAGAGAACCCATGCACTCACTCAGTAATCATTCATTCATGTATTTCACAAATATTAACTGAGTACTTTCTGTATTCCAAGAGCTTTTCTTGACGATGAAGCTACATCAATGAAGGAAACATTAAAAATTTTTCTTGCCCTTATTTAGCTTACATAATTCAATTAAGGGAGACATGAAATACACAACAAACATTAAATCAATCAGTTCCTCCGTATGCTGTCAGGTACTAGCACATTGATTTAAAAAGTAGAGCCGTTTAAAGAGGATTCAGATTCTAGGGGTAACTGGAAGAGATAAGGATCGAATTACAATTTTAAGTAGAGTGGTTAGAGATTGCTCCATTGAGAAGGTGATACATAAAGATGTGGGGGCTATGATGCAGGTAACCAGGTGGATGGGCACCACAGGGAAAAACGTTACAGGCAAAGTTACTGAAACAGAATACTGACATTCGATTGAAGTGTTTAACAAGAAAATAGGAAGCCAGTGGCAATGGCATGGAGTGGGAGAACGTAAGAGAGAAAGTGAAAGAAACAGTGAGAGTCTACAGTATTCTGTGAGAATTTATTCTAGCCTACTGCTTCTACAGAGTGGGTTAGCCGCATCCTTCAAGGTACCTTGTAAGGATGATACCAGATTCAAATATAACAAATCAATTTAGTATCTTGGATAATTGAAACGTTACCACTTGAGGCCAGTCAGATAATCGCAGGTAACTAAAAGATAAAACAAGAAGGCAGCGTGAAATAAACAGATATGTATGATAATAACCATAACATACAATTTTAATAGTACTTCACAGTTTCCAAAAGTTCCTGACACTCAATTTTTATTTTCTATGTTGGATTAGGAAGTATCATTATGTGCATTTTATAGATGAGGAAATCAAGTGTCAGAGGGTTCAAATGGCTTTTCTGGGGTTATAATGCTAGTTTTTCACAGAGCTTTCATTTATACATGAAGATTGTCTTATTGCATATTAGAATCAGTTTCTTGGACGTGTTCAAAAATAAACTATATATTAGAATAGTATTTTATTTATAGAAAAATTGTAGACATAGTACAGAGGGCGCCATACACTGTTCCATATCTACTTTATCCTATAATCAATATTTGATATTACTATGGTATATTGGCTATAATTAATAAAATAATATTAATGCATTATTATTAACTAATTTCCAGGCTTTCCAGGCTTTATTCAGATTTCTTTAGATTTTTGTCTATGCCATTTTCTGTTCCAGAATCCCATCCATGATATCATACTACATTTAGTCATGTTTTCTCGGGCTCCTATTGGCCATGACAGTTTCTTAGACTTTGTTTTTATTTGTGGCTTTGCCAGATTTTAGGAGTACTGATCAGATATCTTGTAGAATTTATCTCAATCATTTGATGTTTTTGTTGGGATTGGATTATGTATTTTGGGAAGAAGATCACAGATGTAAAGTGTCATTTTCACCCCATCATATCAATACGCCGTACAGTCCACACCTAAGGGATTGAGGAGTTATATTCTACCTCTTTGAGGACTGAATATTTAAAGAATTTAGAATTCTTCTACATGAGACATGTATCTCTCTGTTTTCAGTAGCATATTAAATTGTTTTTGGGACTCCATTTCAGATCTGCCAAGTCAGAACTTCCAGATGCAGCCTGGGATTTTGCACATTTAACCAGATGACCAAGTGATTTTTAGGCAGCAAATCTGGAACCAAACTTACATTCATATTTTTGAAACTACCATGTTATGCCATAATGCAAGAGAAAGTTTTGGATTTGAAAAGAAAAGTATCAGAACAAAGGTTTAGGGCATACTAGATTTCAGAAAACAAGAACTAAAGCAATAGCAAGAAGCAAACCACAATTTAACGATCACCATGAAATTCTTTCTAAGTGTCATTCCTGTTATTTTATTCCTGATGTCTGTTTATGTGAATGCTGACAATAAGTGAGTTAATGCTGAATATCCTCCCTTATTCCTCCTAGTCTATTCTTCACCCATTTCCAAATTGATCCATGGCACAGATCTTTATGGACTATGAACACTGTTCCCCTAGTCTCTGGCTTCCTGTTAGATTCAGCCAATGACAAGCATCAACAGATTTGAGAGAGAGGAGAGGTGCTTAAGTACTCACTCCCTCACCTCAACTAGAGATGACAGCTTCTGTCCATTTGCCCTTTTTACATATTTGTCTGTAAAAACCAGTCCATTTCCTTGCTGTCAGACTATTTTGTTACCAATACCCTGCCATACTTTTGTAATAGCTCCATTATTAAACTTTAGCCAAATACCGAATTGAATCTTTCATAATGTTTTGTGTCAGAAGAACTGAAATATATATGTGTATATGTTTGTGTGTGTATGTGTGTGTGTGTGTGTATATATATATATATTTATATATATATATAGTTATGCAGAAGATCAGCAGTAACTTATAAACAGATGATTCTCACAAACACCTTAGCTTATTTACTAAGAATGCACCTTAAGTCTGCATTGAAATAAGTTCAGTTACCCATGTAGACATTCACGTTCTTTATGTCTTCTTTGATCCTCCCCATCCAAAATTATTCTCTAATATCAAAACCAAGAAGTTGATAGTGTGTGCTTAGCACATGAATAGATCTATGGCCCATATGTAGATTCATGTAATATAGTTTATTACATATGTAGATTCATGTAAGACACCCCCCAAACAAGGCAGAGAGCTAATCTGCTACTGCACCTACCTGCTTCACCTCACCATCCCCAGTTCCTTCTAACTGCTAATCGGTTATCTATCTCTATTTTCATTTTGAGAATATTACATAAATGTAAATAAAGTATATGATTTTTGAGATTGGCCATTTTGTTTTACTCAGCACAAATGCTCTGAAAATCTGTCTTAATTTTTGTGTGTGTTGATGGTCTGTTCCTTTTTTAATACTGAGTATCAGCACTAGTGGGAGTGGTCTGGATATACTGCAGTCTACTTACTCACCTATTGAGGAAGTTTTGGCTCTTTTTAGTATTTGGTTTATACAGATAAACTGCCATGACCAATATACAAGTTTTGCATATTTTCATTTGTTTGGGCTACATGCTTAAGAATATAATCTGTGGCTTGCATGGAAAGTGTATTTTTGGAAAGAAACTACAAAACTATTTTTTAAGAGTAAAAAGTCTACCACTTTAATCCACACAAGGAATAATTAATAATACATCCAATCTTTGTATTCTCAGCACTGTTGAGTAAAATTTTACCTGTTCTAATAGTGACATAGGGATATCACATCATGCTCTGAACTTATAGTATACTAAAGGGTAGTGATGTTCAATGCTTTTTATGTGCTTATTTGCCATTCATATATTTTCAGTGAAATGCCTCTTCAAATCTTTAGTCTACTTTCTACTTTTTTTTTTGCTCTTGAGTTTTGAGAGTTCTGTATGTATTCTATATGTGAATCCTGTGTCAGATATGTGGTATGCAGATATTTTTCCCAGTAGATGACAAAATTTTAACATAGAACAGAGAGGATTTCTCCCCATATCCCAACTAGTTCTAATCTGTCAGTATAAGTAGTGTCTTTTTACAGTAATTATAGGAAATAGCACCTTTGATCTAAACCTCAGCATTCTCCAGAACTATGGCAGTGGAACTAAAAGAGGACCTGTAAGAAGCAAGCAGAGACAAAGGAGCTGAATGGAGCAGAAGGAAAAAGACAACAGTGATGTCAAATGGACTGAAACTCACAGACTTTTTCCTAGCAAATGTCAAACACTCCTTGATGATCAGACTTCATTTGGCAAGACTTTCAGGAGAATGTTTCCCATTTGAATAGATAGAGATAATATAGTGAAATTTCCTTATTAATCTCAATGAGATGGTGCAACCTGGGAAACACTCAGGTGTCAGCAATTTTATTAGTAGTTCACTCTTTGGGAAATAAATCTCTATTTCGTGGATAGAATGTTACTGCAGTTCCTTTCTATTCATTACCTTTGTTTCTCTCAGAAAATTATTTCCTGTCATTTCTTCTTGATAAGATATGCATATGTAAAATATTTTTTGTTTGCTTGTTTGTTTTCATGAGTTGCAAATACAAAATAGGTTAAATGGAATCCAGTCTTCTTTAGGATCATTCCCTACATTCAATGTTAAGCTTTAATAGAAGAAGTAAACTGTTAAGAAACTGTGGTAGAAGTCAGTTATTGATATAGGCTTTAGGAAGAAATTACCTAGGCAGATAGTGAGGATATGGGAGTCCTCAGTAAGATTTTCCTTTTAATAAAAAGCAAGGCCAAATAATTTTTTTTTCTACCAAGGAGTAGCCTGTAAAATCGAGCTGGAGACGGATGCCAACAGAGGAACACTACCTGGGCCTAGGCATGTTCAAAATGGCGGCTCAATCTTCCCTTCCCTTTGCCAGCCTCACGTACAGTAAGGAGCAGAAAAGATGGTCCCAATCAACTAAAGAGTTCATTTGCATAATAAGATTAAGGTGGAGTGACCAGCCTTCCTTACACTATGTAAACATCACAGCTGATCTAACCAATATGTGAGCCCTAAGTAAATCAGACACTACCTTCTCAAGCCGGACTGCAGAATCTGCCACATCTGCCACCAGCCGGTCTTTCCTCTTCGAAGTCCCCTCTATCTCCCTAGAGAGAGAACTGTTTTCTTTTCTCTTTCTTTTGTCTGTTAAACCTCCACTCCTAAACTCCTCCTCTGTGTTTGTGTCCTAAATTTTCCTGGCACAAGACAGAGAACCCCCGGTATTTACCCCAGACAACGTAGTGCTTCAATATATTCGCCTGTGCTGGAAGTCAGATATATTTCATTACTTTAATTTATCTGAAAATTGATTCATTTACTGATAATGCACGGCATTTCCCCCATCCTTATTCGTAATTTTTAGATACATTTTATTAATTGTACATTGGTTTTATCACATTTAGTATGATGTTTATTTATCCCAACTTTTTTTGTTGTATTTTTAAAGCATTATGTCTTCTCTTCTTCTCAAATGATTTTTTTTTTTAATTTTTATTGCATTATAGGTTTTGGGGTATATGTGCAGAACGTGCAAGATAGTTGCATAGGTACACACATGGCAGTGTGTTTTGCTGCCTTCCTCCCCTTCACCCACACTTGGCATTCATCCCCAGGCTATCCCTACCCAGCACCCCCCCCGCTGTCCCTCCCCCATTCCCCCCAATAGACCCCAGTGTGTAGTAAACCCCCTCTCTGTGTCCATGTGTTCTCATTTTTCTCACCCACCTATGAGTGAGTATATGCGGTATTTCTTTTTCTGTTCTTGTGTCAGTTTGCTGAGAATGATGTTCTCAAATGATTTTAATGCACACAGAATCACACATGCACAAATATATACAAATATAATATGATCTATAGGTATAGATATCTGTGCATGCTTTTATGAAATTATTAGTTACTTAGTTCACATGCTTCATTTATTAAAGTGATATTTGTATTTAAAGCCTTGTTCAGGCAATGATCTCCTTTCTATTTTATTTGACGTCACAATGGAAAGGAATTTCCAATTGCATTTCTTGAAATTGGGTGCTAGACACGTATGTTTATTGTGACACTGTTTACAATAGCAAGTACCTGGAACCAACCCAAATGCCCATTGATGATAGACTGGATAAGGAAAATGTGGCACATATACACCATGGAATGCTATGCAGCCATAATAAAGGATGAGTTTGTGTCCTTTGTAGGGACACGGATGAATCTGGAAACCATAATTCTCAGCAAACTAACACAGGAACAGAAAATCAAACATAACATACTCTCACTCATAGGCAGGTGTTGAACAGTGAGAACACATGGACACAGGGAGGGGAGCATCACACACTAGGGTCTATTGAGGGGGCCAGGGGAGGCACAGTGGGGAGATGGGGAGGTTGGGGAGGAAAAACATGGGGAGAAATGCCAAATATAGGTGACCAGGGGAGGGAGGCATTAAACTACATTGCCATGTGTCTACCTATGCAACAGTCCTGCGTGATCTGCACATGTACCCCAGAACCTAAAGTATAATAAAAAGAAAAAAAAAGTGAAATTAGGTGCTAGAGTTATTTCTTTTTTGGGTGTGTGTGTGAAATCAGTGAACATGTATTTGGCTCCAACTATTGAGTATGACTGATTTGGTAGTTTTTTTCTTTTAAATTTTAAAGTTAATATTGTTTTAAATGGACAAATCATAATTGTATTAAATTTATAAATTACAAGGTGATACTTTGTTTTTAATTTTTTTTAATTTCAACTTTTAGATGTGAGGGTTCATGTGCAGGTTTGTTACATGGGGATATTGTGTGATGCTGAGGTTTGGAGTGTAGATCATGTCTCCTATATGGTGATCATAGTGCCCTATAGGTAGTTTTCAACTCCTGCCCCCTCCAAACCTTTCCCTTCTGGTAGTCTGTTGTGTCTGTTATTCCCATATTTATTCTGTCCAGCTTTGCTCACTGTTTAGTTCCCACTAATAAGTGAGAGCATGTAGTAATTTGTTTCCTCCTTCTGCATTAATTCATTTAGGATAATGGCCTTCAACTGCATCCATGTTACTGCAAAGGACATGATTTTATTCTTTCTTATGGCTGCCTAGTATTCTATGCTGTGTATGTGCCACACTTTAAAAATCTAACCTACCATCGATGGGCACCTACGTTAATTCTATGTCCTTGCTATTTTGAATAGTGCAGTAATGAACATATGAGTGCATGTGTCTTCTTGATAGAATGATTTAACTTTGGGTATGTAAACTGTAATGGGATTGCTGGGTCAAATGATAGCTCTGTAAAAAGTTCTTTAAAAAATTTCCGGACTGTTTTCCACAGTGGTTGGACTAATTTCCATTCTTACCAATAGTGTTTAAATATTTCCTTTTCTTTGCAGACTCATCAACATCTATTACTTTTTGACATTTTAGTACTAGCCATTCTGACTGGTGTGAGATGGTATCTCATTGTAGTGTTGATTTGCATTTCTCTGATTAGTGATTCTGAGCATCTTTTCATGTTTGTTGGCTGCTTGTATGTCTTCTTTTGAGAAGTGTCTATTCATGTCCTTTACTCATTTTTTAATGGGGTAGGTTGTTTTCTGCTTGTTGCTTTGTTTAAGTTCCCTATAGATTCTGGATAATAGGCCTTTGTCTGATGTACGGTTTGTGAATATCTTCTTCCATTCTACAGCTTCTCTGTTTACACTGTCAATGGTTCCTTTGGTTGTGTAGAAGCTCTTTAGTTTATTTCTTTCCCATTTGTCTGTTTTTGTTTTTGTTGCAATTGCTTTTAAGGGCTTAGCCAAAACGCTATGCCTTGATAATCTCTTTCATGCTGTCAATGGGATGTTGATGTCTTCCATTATTATTAGGTGCCATCTAGGTTTATTCGTGTGCTAGAAATAACTATTTTTATGACTCTGGATGCTCCAAATTTGGGTGTGTATATATTCATGATAGTTAAGGTTCTTATTAAATTGGACAATGTAACATTATATAATGCTCTCCATTGTCCTTCTTAAGTTTTAGTTTCTTAATTTCTGCTGTATCCAATACAACAACAAGAACTCCTCCTGTTTATTTTCACTTGCATAGTAAATCTTTGTCTTTTCACTTTGTGTTAGGTGGATGCAGTTACATGTGACAGGGTCTCTTAAAAATAATAGATGGTTGGGTCTTTTTTTTTTTTTTACTTATTTTTTAAATTTTACTTTAGGTTCTGGGGTACATGTGCAGGTCATGCAAAGTTGTTGCATAGGTGCATACATAACCAGGTGGTTTGCTGCCTCTATTCCCCCTTAGTTTATACCTGGCACTTCTCCCCATGTTATTCCTCCCCACCCTCCCCGCCCCTCACCATCCCCCACTGGGCCCCCACAAATTGCCCCCAGTGTGTGATGCTCCTCTCCCTGAGTCCACTCATTGTTCAACACCCACCTATGAGTGAGAACATGCAGTGTTTGGTTTCCTGTTTTCATGTCAGTTTGCTGCATTTCCAGATTCATCTAAGTCCCTACAAAGGAAATGAACTCATTGTTTTTTATGGCTGCCTAGTATTCCATGGCAAATATGTGCCACATTTTCCTTGTCCAGTCTATCTTCAATGGGCATTTGGGTTGGTTCCAGATCTTTGCTATTGTACACAGGGCTGTAAGGGACATACATGTGCATGTGTCTTTACAGTAGAACAATTTATAATTCCTTGGGTATATACCCAGCAATGGCATTGCTGAGTCAAATGGAATTTCTATTTCTAGATCCTTGAGAAATCACCACACTGTCTTCCATAATGATTGAACTAATTTATACTCCCACCAATTGTGTAGAAGTTTCTATTTCTCCACATCCTCTCCAGCATCTGTTGTCTCCAGATTTTTTAATGATCGCCATTCTAACTGGCATGAGATGGTATCTCAGTGTGGTTTTGATTTGAATTTCTCTAATGACAAGTGATGATGAGCATTTTTTCATATTTTTGTTGGCCTCATATATGTCTTCTTTTGTGAAGTGTCTGTTTGTATTCTTCACCCACTTTTGAATGGAGTTGTTTGTTTTTTTTTCTTATATATCTGTTTTAGTTCTTTGTAGATTCTGGATATTAGCCATTTGTCAGATGGGTAGACTGCCAATTTTTTTTCCATTTTGTTGGTTGCCAGTTTACTCTAATGATTGTTTCTTTTATAGTACAGAAGCTCTGAATTTTAATTAGATCCCATTTGCCTATCCTGGCTTTTGTTGCCATTGCTTTTGGTGTTTTAATCATGAAGTCCTTGCCTATGCCTATGTCCTGGATGGTTTTCCCTACGTTTTCTTCTAGGGTTTTTATGGTGGTAGGTTTTATGTTAGATCTTTAATCTATCTGGAGTTAATTTTAGTGTAAGGTGACAGGAAGTGGTCCAGTTTCTGCTTTCTGCACGTTACTAGACAGTTTTCCCAACACCATTTATTAAACAGGTAATCCTTTCCCCATTGCTGGATTTTTTTCAGGTTTGTCAAAGATCAGTTGATGGTACATGGGTGGTGTTGTTTCTGCGGCCTCTGTTCTGTTCTATTGGTCTATGTCTCTGTTTTGACACCAGTACCATGCTGTTTTGATTACTATAGCCTTGTGGTATAGTTTGAAGTCCAACAGTGTGATGCCTCCAGCTTTGTTCTTTTTTATTAGGATTGTCTTGTCAGTGTGGGCTCTCTTGTGATTCCATATGAAGTTTAAAGTGTTTTTTCCAGTTCTCTGAAGAAGGTCATCGGTAACTTGATGAGGATAGCATTGAATCTATAAATTACTTTGGGCAATATGACAATTTTCAAGATATTGATTCTTCCTAACCATGAGCATGGAATGTTTTTCCATCTAAAAAACTCAAAAGCTAGCAGAAGACAAGAAATAACTAAGATTAGAGCCAAACTGAAGGAAATAGAGACACACAAAAGAACCTTTAAATAATCAATAATCTAGGAGCTGGTTTTTTGAGAAGATCAACAAAATAGACTGCTAGCCAGACTAATAAAAAATAAAAGAGAGAAGAATCAAATAGATGCAATAAAAATGATAAAGGGGATATCACCATTGATTCCACAGAAATACAAACTACCGCAGAGATTACTACAAACAACTCTATGCACACAAACCAGCAAACCAGGAAGAAATGGATAAATTCTTGGACACTTGCACTCTACGAAGACTAAACCAGGAAGAAGTTGAAACCCTTAATAGACCAATAATAAGGGCTGTAGCTGAGGCAGTAATCAATAGCCTACCAACCAAAAAAAAAAAAAAAATCCATGTCCAGACGGGTTCACAGCCAAATTCTACCAGATGTACAAAGTGGAGCTGGTTCCATTCCTTATGAAACTGTATCAAAAATACAAAAAGAGGGAATCCTCCCTAACTCATTTTATGAGACCAATGTCATGCTGATACTAAACCACGCAATGACTCACTGAAAAAGAAAACTTTGGGCCAATATCCATGATGAACATAGATGCAAAAATCTTCAGTAAAATACTGGCAAACCGAATGCAGCAGCACATCAAGAAGCTAATTCATGACGATCAAGTAGGCTTCATCCTAGGGATGCAAGGCTGGTTCAACATATGCAAGTCCATAAATGTAATCCATCACATAAATGGAACCAAAGACAAAAAACCACATGATTATCTCAATAGATGCAGAGAAGGCCTTTGACAAAATTCAACATCCCTTCATGCTAAAAACTCTCAATAAACTAGGTATTGACAGAACATATTATAAAATGATAAAGCCTATTTATGACAAACCTACAGCCAATATCATACTGAACAGGGAAAAGCTGGAAGAATTCCCTTTGAAATCAGGCACTAGACAAGGATGCCCTCTCACACCAGTCCCATTCAATATAGTATTGGAAGTTCTAGCCAGGGCAGTCAGGCAAGAAAAAGAAATAAAGGGTATTCAATTAGAAAAGGAGGAAGTCAAACTGTCTCTAATTGCAGATGACACGATTGTATATTTAGAAGACCCCAACATCTCAGCCCCAAATCTTCTCAAACTGATCATCAACTTCAGCAAAGCTTCAGGATACAAAATCAATGTGCAGAAATCACAAGCATTCCTATATAACAATAACAGACAAACAGAGAGCCAAATCAAGAGTGAACTCCCATTCACAATTGCTACAAAGAGAATAAAATACCTAGGAATACAACTAACAAAGGATGTAAAGGACCTCTTCAAGAACTACAAACCACTGCTCAAGGAAATAAGAGAGGACACAAAAAGGTGGGTCTTGTCTTTTTATCCAGCCTGACACTGTTTCTGTTAACCCCATTTATATCCAAGGTTAGTATTAAAATGTATGATTTTGATCTTATGATTATGTTGTTAGCTTGCTTTTATGTAGACTTGAGCATAGTCCGTTGACTTGATTTCTGGAAGCCTTCAGAGGACTAAGGCTCTGTACAGGGTCTTTGTTTATGAATTCTCACCCCTGGTTTCACAAAGGGAAGAATTAGTGGTGTCTTTTGGTGCTGTAGCTTGGGATGCAATCCAGTGGATGGTGCTTGTGGGCAATTGGTGGTAGATAGACTTTTACTCAGCCGTGTGGCTTCTTTGTGTATCCTTGAATTTACAGCTGTGCTCTGAGGTGCAAAGCAGAGAGAAGTGACCCCCTTACCACGTCATCTCCTGGGTCTTAAGGGAGCCACTTCTGATCACTGGCACTGTGCCCATGATTTTGTTGTTGTTGTTAGGTGTTTTAGGGCACAGGTTTCCCACAGGCAGAAGGTCTGGCAGGGACAACTTTGTGGAAAAGGCACACTTAGGTCCCATAGCAGCTGGGAAAACTATGACTCACCTCTCTCAGTTTTCTGAGAGTGTGGACACCTTCCCCACTTGAATGATAGGCACAGATCCCAGTTCAGCACTCCTGAGCCATAGGGTGTAGCCTCGGGACATGAGGATCTGCTCACAGCTCCCTCTTCCAGACCATAAAGTTTGGTTTCCAGTTACACTGAAATCACAGGGGCTCCCAGGCTGCAGGGGTGAACCCAGCTGGAGCAAAGCATCCAGGCTTGATAGAGGAGGCTGCACTATGCACACATTTCTTTGGGTGAAGCCAAGCAGGAGCCTTGGGAGGGGCTGGTGGACAGGTGAGTCAGCAGTATGGATTATGCCCCAGTCCTATGTGGAAGCCAGCCCTAGTGTCTTCTGCTTTGGCAGTTAGCCAGGACTGTAACCTCTCAGAGGGATACAAGTAGCCCTGGGAGACTGGCACTTACTTACACGCAGCCAGGCTTCACCAGAGCTGTGGTGTACACAAAGGTCCCTAGTTAATAGAGACTGTGCCTATGCAGCACAGTCTCTACTAAATCTGCAGGCGGATCTCCCTGCCACGTTAAATGTCCATGGGAGGTGTGGGGTTCCGTACAGCTAATTTCCCGGAGGTCCACTGGGAGGATGGGCAGTCCCTCAGTCCCTTCATTCACGCCCTCCTTAGGAGCCATTCAGGCCTTGTAACCAGCCCTAGCATTCAGGAAGCCCACAGGGAGTTTCTAGCTTCCTTCCTTCTCAGCCTCACTGTCTGTCTTTTCTCCATTCACATTCAGCATTTTCTCTCCAAAGATCTATTCCAATTACACTGGCTCAGTCAAAACCCCAGTCTCTCTCTGTGAGAGCGACACTTCTCCACTGCATCTGGTTGATGATCCTGAACCCTTCCTTCTAGTGTTATTTCTCTCTCTTCCAAGTATGGTTCTTATTTTAAAACTTTAGTATTTTACAGTTAACTCTTAAAAGGTTTTTTTTTTTTTTTTTTCACAGAAACCATGTATACTTACTGGTACTTTAACAATATGACCATAATACTGATAGTATTTTATACAAATAATATTTAAAATGAGTACTTTCATTTTTTTGAGAAAAATATCCGAGAAGTAAATTTGATTGATAGATACTTCTCGTTGCCTTGTTTCCTAAAAATACTACATTGGACACTATTAAGTTACCCTAGTGGAATGCTTCAAGAGAATGTGCCTCTAAATGCCATATAAATTGATACTTAACCATATCATGATTTTTAATCTAATCGTTGCCAAATATGAAAATATGCCTATACAATAAGCATTTCAATAATTCAAGCTTAATTATATTTTGGGAATAACTGTTTCCTAATGTATAGGATAAGACACTTACTTCTTGATATTTCCTCTAAAATATTTTGATTCTGATATTCATATCTATTAGAAACAATTAAAACACTCAAATGTTTTGGGCTCTGATCAAATAGATCTGATAACCCTAAGCTGCCTGTTTACTCACGAATTTGATATATATTACTCAGATGTGAGCTTAACTTCGATAATTTAAGCAGAGTAACATCAAGATATGTAAGTTTGTATTATTGCATAATATAGAGAATTCAATATCTCTGGATCATTAGAATGCAAAATTATAATAAAGCTGGAAGCGATCAAATAATTTTCGTCAATCTTTTCTTTTATTAAAGTTCAAGATGGAAACTAGAGAAGAGCAAAGGAACACAAGTGTGATGAGTGTAAGATTCATTAGTATTGCAGAAATTTGCTCTTAGTGCATGACTTTTTGAGGAGTTAAATGACTTATCATTCTGAAGGAAGAAAATTATACGGTTAAATATTTTATCTACTATATCGCTGAAAGTCTAGAGAAATCTTATAAAGAAATCTAATGTAATTTTGTGCCATAGATATTTCACTAACATGGCTTTCTATTAGAATATACATAGTATTTGGTACAAATTTTAGACATCATTTCATTTCATCTCTACTTTTTAGTAAGCGTCTCTAGAAGTAGAACGTTTATGTACTTTTATCCATATAATTAAATTGCCATCCCAGATCCCAAGGAGGTCTCATCATTCCTTGATTACCATTCATTTTTCTTTCTACATAGCAAGCTGCTTTCACCAGCCTTATTTCACAGTATCCTCTCCTCAAGGAAGGTAATTCTTCTTAGAGACTTTTTCAGATAATGAACTTCATTTATTTTTGTGCATTTCCATTACCATCACTCAAAATAGCATAATCTTCCCTCTCATGCATCAATTTATGTGGGGCTAATCTTGAGTATTACCAAAATGTCTCTTCCAGGCACCTTTTCTGTCTAAACAGTCTTATTCTAATTGTTAGTAGCTAATTTCCAAGCCAGAGCTTCAAAGTGGAAACCCATGGGCCAAATTCAATCTACGATATGTTTTGTGAATTTGCAGAATGCTTTAAAAAAGAACATACATACTTTTCACAAGACATCTCAATTCATTTTAAGATAGTCCCCACCAACTCCAACCTATACTCAAGTTACCACTTTGCTGCTGAATGCCTTTCACTTGGGGATCGCTGATGTACAGCGATAATCTGAACTATCCTTTCCAGTTCAAAGAGCATGTCCGAATTATATTGTCTCATTGATTTATCACAACATCTCATAAAATAGATTACAGTACATGTTTTTCTACAAAGAAAAAAAAGAAAGAAAGAAAAGCAGAGCTTAAATCCCCCAATGAAATGCATTCAGAGTAAGGCCTAAAACAAGGCACTCTGATTATACTGCCATGTTTCTTTGTCTATTTTCTGATACCCCATAAGCAGGCCCTGTATATAGAAAGATGTATGCAGTGGTCAAATGACTTGATTGTATGAGTTAAACTAATTATGAGTCAGAAGGGAAATAACGCCTGTTTTATATCTCTGTTAGAACTTCTATTTAAGGTCCGGGCGCGGTGGCTCATGCCTGTAATCCCAGCACTTTGGGAGGCCGAGGCAGGTGGATAACAATGAGGTCAAGAGATCGAGACCATCCTGGTCAACATGGTGAAACCCCGTCTCTAATAAAAATACAAAAAATTAGCTGGGCATGGTGGCGCGTGCCTGTAATCTCAGCTACTCAGGAGGCTGAGGCAGGAGAATTGCCTGAACCCAGGAGGCAGAGGTTGCAATGAGCCGAGATCGCGCCATTGCACTCCAGCCTGGGTAACAAGAGCGAAACTCCGTCTCCAAAAAAAAAGAAAGAAAGAAAGAAAGAAAAAGAAAAAAAGAACTTCTATTTAACTTTCAACAATTTTCATCATTTCTCATTTTATAATATTGCATTACCAAACCACATCTCATTTTCTCTCACATTCAGTATTGGAATTGTATACATAATGTAGAGCTATTAAAGAGTATAAATGCCTTTATCTTAGGGAAATCTACCTTCTAATTTGTGGAAATAATGCTCTTAGTCTGATATCATTATTAACACCTTTATTTTTTGTTGGAGTTTGCTTAATTTATAGGATAGGTAGTGAATAGAGACAGATAATAGATTGATAGGTAAATAGGCAGATAGAAAGAGGAAGACAGATAAATGCCAATTCCAAGAAAGATATTACAGTCTGTTATTATTTGAATATTTTTGTCCCCTCCAAAAATCATATTGAACTTAATCTCTAATGAACTAGTATTAAGAGGTGGGGCCTTTAAGATGTGATTAGGCCATAAAGCCCCTTCTCTTGTGAATTTGATTCAAGCCCTTATAAAAAGAGGCTTCACACAGATTTTGGCCCCTATGTTTCCTTTCCATTCTCCTGGAATGGTTAAAACACAGGGGCAGCAACAATGTGCCACCTTGGAAGCAGAGAGCAGCCCTCACCAGACACCGATTCTGACCTCAGACTCCCCACTCTTCAGAACTGTAAGAAATAAATTTATATTATTTATATTATTTATCAATTACCCACTATCAGGTATTCTGTTATAGAAGCCCAAACTGATTAATTTAACATTAGCTGTTTAGCATAGGTACCAAGTTTTATTTATTTTTTCCATTTACTTACAGAACCCATACCCATTATGGACTCCCAGTGTGAAGCATATATTATAGCACTTAAAAGTGCCTCGTTCATGTTTTTTGAACCAAACTGCATTCAAAACTGTCATCCATTCTAAGACATATTTATTTTACATTTTAATATATCTACAATCAGGATATGTCTAAGAATCAAAGATATCTTACTATTAATTGTAATTACAATGTTTTATAAATGATAGAATTTCTGATTAAGATGTTTAATTTGCATAATTTTTATAAGTCAACATCTACTACATATATAATGGATTTAATCAATTCAGAAAAAAATGAAAAGCAAGTAAGAGAAAATACTGATGTGTTTTAAGTAATTTAAAATTACATTTGATCATCAGAATTAATGTCTAACAACTCTCAAACACAGCACAGTCATTTGGAGAGATAGATTGTTGTTTATATGATATTCAGTCTGGATTAACTATCATTATAAGTGTGAATAAGCCATATTCTATGCATACTGGAGAAATTACAATACCTTAAATAATCAGTTGAATTTTATTGGTTCAGTGTACAATTCAGTCCATTATCAATCAATTGTTCCATTACCTCCCCATGGCTGAAAAAAAATTCAGGCCCTCTCAACATGCTAGAGACATATAATTGTTGGGAAAAGCTGCAAAGGAGAAAGGGCTGGACAGAGTTCCTACATGAATTGATTATGAGTAACACATAAACAAGGAAGAACAACCTGTGGAAGGCCGCAGGAGGCCTTTGAGGAGGAAGGCTTCTCCATGCCTCATGTTCTGGTGCACGATCATTCTGGTGCATGGTTAAACAGATCATTTAACCTAGGATCTGTTACCATAAACATCCTGTCAAGGATGTAAAACCCCCTTATATCATTATGAGGTAGCCAGACTTGTAGGCTCCTTGTAAGGCTCGAGTTCCATCAGCTGTACATAGATAATAAGCTAAAGATAACCACGTTCTTGTTTTGTGAGACTCCCAAACCGCCACTGTTATCAATCCTTAGATGATACACCAGTTCCAGCCACTGATTCACTTCTGGCTCACTGATTCACTCCACCATCACTCCACTCCTACCCTATAGATCAAAGTGATTGTAATCAATAAATAGTGTGGATGATCAGAGCTTGGGGCCTTCGCTGCCTCCAGTAATAACCCACTTTTTCTCTTAATCTGTCCTTTTCTCATTCCATTGTCACCACCGAACTTGGGGTATCCACGGGTGATGTAGGCCTGGCTCCCTACATTCTGGTGCCCAACGTGGGGCTCAGGGATCCGTACATTCTGGCACACAAACTTGTGGGGCTCATGGATTCCCTATATATAATTACTAAAACTTTTACGATATTTAGAATCATTCAGTTGATTTAAAGAATGTGAAAAACGCTCGATCTCATCTATTTTATAGAGGTAGTACCACCACTGGGAGAGGTGAATTGAGATGCCAAACATCACATAAGTCCTTAGAGATAGATCTAGAACTAGAGTTTTTTCAAGTATTATTGTATTTCAGATATGATGAGTAAATATTTAAATTATTTAATTATTGCTTTGTCTCTATCTCTCTTGACGTCCATTATACAGTAAACATCAAAATTGTGTAAAACTATGGTACTCAAAATACTATGAAAATATTTAGGCAATGTAAAATATCAAGATATCTTAATGTTTTCTAAATATTTTCATGGGATTTTGAGTACTATATTTTACATGTATAAATATATGTAAACTTATATGTGAAATATATAGAATATTTAGAAAACATCAAGTTCTATATATGTATATATGTGTGTAGGTGTATATATACATATACACACACGTGCACATATTAAACCACCACACTGTTAAACCACTATTTATCAAGTGACGTAAGAGATAAATTGATTTTATAGCTGTAAGTTGATAAGCATACTGCTATTGTAATATATATTATTAACCTACATATGTACAAACATGTTCATACATATTTATGAACGTGTATGTATATAGATGCATGTGTATATTCATTTACTATTGCTGCTGTAACAGATTGCCAAAAACTAAATTAGTTACTTAAAAAATAAATGTATTGTCTTACACCTTTGAAATACAGAAAGTCTAGGTTGTTTCTGCAGGACTGCATTCCTTTTGGAGGTACCAAGGGAGAGTCTGTTTCCTTAAATCATCCAACTGCTGGAGGCTGTTCTCACTGCTTGGCTTGTGGCCCCATAGGAAACTGTTCTTTCTTTCTCCACCTCAGTCTTAACCTTCCATTCTTTTAACTCTGAATCCTCCTGTGTTCTTCCTAAATAAGAATTTATAATTACATAGGATCCACCCAGATAACTCAAAATAATCACCCTAGCTCAAGATCTTTAATTCAATCATATCTACAAATTTCCTTTTGCCAGATAAGGAACATTCACAAGTTCTAAGAAATTAAGATGTACACATCTTGGGGTGTGGGGGTGGGGAGGGCATTATTTAGTCCCCCTAAAAAAATATCTTAGAGAAAGACTGAGGCCTAGAATACATCTCTTTGCTTATGCTTCCATACATCTCATTTTAATCATATTAAAGGATATTTTTTGATTATGTCAACTAAAAGTTAGAAAACTGAAATTAGGCTAACATTTCTTGAGGATACAAGAATTTCAAGCCAGTTGACTTACATGCATCATCTTGATATTGACTCAGTCATCTCACAGAAGTGATATTTACAGGTTTCTAAAAATAAACATAGAACTTGACCCTCCCTGGCCTTAAAACTTGAAACTTAACATTTGTCTCATCTGTGTTCCTTCTTCAGGAAATCCACACTCGGCAAAGGACTGAAATTCACTGGATCACCGCATCTAGACAACAAGACACTAACCTCTTTATTCCTCATGACTGCTTCCTTCACCCTCCCTAGTTCCTTTTTTCCTGCCTTCTCTGAAGTATAAACTTCCAAGTTTTAATAAGTCAAGGAGATGGATTTGAGACTTTATCTCCCATTCTCCTTGGCTTGAGCACTCAAGTAAAGCTTTCTTCCCTGACAGTCCTTGTTAACTAAGTGATTGGCTTTCTGTGCAGTGAGCAATGGAACCTAGACTTAATCACTGGCATTCTGGTAACAGTTAATTGTTCCTTGGTGAGAAACTGCTGATGACTGGGCTGGAAGAGTTTCAAAAGTCCTCCTAAGCAGCTGCTGGCTCTTTTTTGGCCAGAGCTTGGGTTTGGTCTCTCTCTTCAGCCTTGCTGTTGCTGGCCTCACTATTGCTGGCTTCACTTTTGTTGTCCTCAGTCACATTCCTGGTTGCCTAGGAAGAGCAGCCTTTGATATTTGGCATCTGCATCTAGATAGATGAGTGTCTCTTGTCGGCCCAAACAGCAGGATATGCTTCTCTCAACTTGGGAAATTTGTAAGGATTTTCCGTTTGCAGGTTGAACTAGCCCAATTGACTCAATGAGGAAAGCACCTCAACTATTTTAGTTTGGACAACCTTGGGGCATGTTAGTAATTGATTGTGTGTTTTGGGCAAGTGAAACTCTTATGTGGTTACTAGACAGTGGGATCAGCTTCTCTCAATTTGGGAAATAGCACAGGAATTTCCGTTTGCAAATTGAACAAGGCTTGACAATGGAGAGGGAAAGCAACCTCGCTGTTTCAGTTTGGACATTCTTGGGGTGTGTTAGTTGCTGCAGCAGTTGGATTCTTTTTTGTTGAGCGTGTTTGTATGTGTGTGTGTGTGAGCGTGCGTGCATGCGTGTGTGTGTGTGTGTGTGTGTGGTAGTCTGGGTTTCCATCCAAGAGTGCAGCCTGCTTTGGTGCATTCTTTAGGTTTGGTCTGAATTTAGTTGTGGGCCATGGTTATAGCTATACCTTCCTGATCTGCTTCTGGAAGGCCTTGTAATTGTAGTGCCATCTTCATTTTGCTGTTGAATGTGGAAACAGAATGGAGTTCTCTGTATCCAGACATTTATTCTGCTCTTCCAACCAGGTTCAGACCTGGTTAGTACATGATGTTCTTCTGTAGTGTATTGGCCAAAGTGTTCTCTGGAGTCTTGGGATGCTTGAACTTTAAATACTGAATAACCATGAAAACTGCCTTACCCAGAGTTTTTGTTCACAGTCCTTATTGGATTACCTAACAAAACAAACAAAATTTAACCACATGAACATGTTGGTAAACAATGACTTTGTGTTGTATTTTATGGCTAGTATTATGGGGTAAAAACTACAGGATTTTTATGTTGTGTACACATATTTTAATCTGTTTATGTGTATGTGCTTTTATTATGTTGTATGTTATATTTGCATGGTACCAAATTTGCATATAAATAAAACAGAGCTCATAAATTAAGTGAATTGAAGAATTTTTCAGGTTTATGTGGCTTAAGTAAATCCTTATTAAACAAGCTAGTTTTAGAATCTTAAATGTCCAAGCTTGGCACAAAAGATTGTAAGACCACAAACCCAGCCAATAACAAAAAATGACCTTTGTTTGTGTAATATTTGATAAATAAGACTAATTTAATGTTGTTGGTTTAATTAAGATAGCAGAAGTTTCTGAATTATGGTGAAAATACCTATGTGTTTAAGGTTCCTCCATAGATGAATACATAAGATGTACAGGTTTTAAAAGTGGCTAGCAAGAAAATAATGACAAACTTTGTTTGATGTCTCAATTCTTACAAGTAAACTAGATAAACCACTAAAAATAAATGAGATAAAAATGGAGTAAATGCTGTAGCAAAACTTTTATCTAATTTAAAATTTTGAAATTATTTTGGATGCTCACTAGTTTTGCGGGTCATTTACAATTAAAAAATGCTTACAGTTTGGGAAACTTTAAATTGTGGAATGTTTTCATCTATAAATGCTAATACCTGATAGTTCAGGATTTCTTGCTGTCTAGGTTTTCATTAAAATTTAAGGTTACTAAGAATCTTAGTCATATGTAATTCTGTATACAAATGTGCCAAAGATAACTTTTCCTATTGAGAAAATGAAGTATGTTTTCTAAATCAGAAGTTAAAGATTAACTCAAATTATGGACTTGGAAAGGTTATTTATGAAACAAGAGCAGAACCAGTAAGTAGGCGAGAGGGACAAATGACAGGTTATGAAAATGTATTTTTGGTAAGAAAGTTAAAAGATAAAGAATATTCTTTTGTATGAAAAGATTCTTCTAATTTGATTCTATAATTTCCTTCTTGTTAAACTTCTCAGATTCATATCTCATATGTGCAACTTTCTTGGGTCTCCATGGTTTGCTTTCTTCCCCCTTGAAAAGGCTTAAGATGCTAACGCTCTCATTCCATGTTTTTGTCAGTTCCTGAAATCTTTTCTTCCTGTTTCTAGCTACTCTTGTGGCTTGAAGCTGAAATGTTTATTTTGGAGGTCTAGAAAAGCAGTGCTTTCCTTCAGTGTAACTTGATTCCATACTCTTCACATTTCTTGATATGTCTAAATTATTCATCAGGATTGACTTTCAGATTATCTAAATCGGCTTCCCTTAAGGAGAAACAATCGCACAGCAGAGGGCCTTTCTTTGCCTCTTGGTAGCTAGCCTAAGGAACATATTTTACATTTTATTGTAATAATTCCTGTGTCATCGTTATTAGGTCATCATTATTAGGATTCTGATTGCTTAGGAAAACTGAGATTTCAAAGAATTAAGGTTTTTATATCCATGTGACTTTCTGTATTGCTTTTAAAGTCCTTATGCTGTTGTATCATAGGGCTTTGACTCCTGGATCTGACAAAAGCATTGACTCCTGCCAAGTCTTGAAAGTGGTCCTTAGTCAAAACCTCATTTTCAGATCTTGGAGATAGCAGCAATTGAAATGAACTGCTTTGCTAAAACACAGGGTCAGAAATTAAAATTTCTCAATCCCTCTAGGCCCAAGGCCTATTGCAGAAGACATGCTGCATGAGATTGTAAAGGTCAATTTTGGGGAATAATAATGATTCAGAATTTTTCTATAAATTAAACATTACTATCAAAGGCACAGTAATACAAGAACAAGGGTCTGGGCCCCTGTATCAGTATAAAAGGTTTTTCTTGGTGCATTGATCTTCTCTTTAATAGAAAATAGTAAAAGATTATAAACGAAAACCTTATATTATTGTCAAACTTATTTTTTTATGCCAATTCAAAAAAATTTGAATTGTGAGTTATTATTTTTTTTGAAAGGAAAGAAGAAAAGAAAGAGAAAAAAAAGGAGTAAAGTAGAGGAAGAAAGAGGAAGAAAAAGAGGGTCAAACTTATTAAAATTAGATAGATTTACTTATAGGGTTTTATAAAAATTACCATTAATATTAACAATATACTATGCAAAGGTAAATTATGGTTTTATTCTGTGAACAAAATTTTCATGTAACATTAATAAGAGTATAAAAATTATTGTTTACCTTTTGAGTAAACTTCAGGAGCATAAATGAGGGGAGAGATAGACACAGATTTAGTTAGGTACATGCTGCCTTTATAAGGTCTTATTGTTTGGGAAACCAAATCTCCTTATCAAAGAATAAGGGTTTTGGCTTAAAAAAATCTTTCAATTATCATTTTGGCTAAATGAATGAGTATTTTATAGTGACCTATGATCTTATTTTGTGGTGGTAAGTGTTTTAATCCTTTGGTATTTGACAAACTCTCCAATATCAAAATTCCAAGTTCTAAATTTAGTCTTTATGATGTTAAAACAACTTTTTAGGCATTACATTCTCCTGAAGTCCAAGAGAGACATATTAGCCCTATTTGGTATGTTAAAATTATACAGGAAGCATTGTCAAATATGATTAACTTTCCTTAGGGTTATATTTATATAACCTATATGTTTAACTTTCCTTAGGATTATTTTTATATAAATATGTTATGAATATGTTTTCCAAATTTTTATGAGATTCCTAAAATTCTGATATGTCTTAAGTATATGGTATCAGCAATACTTATTATTATTATTGCTGTATGCCAAAGAAATCAGGGAATTTTCCTATCAATTGTGTCTTTAATTATGGCTAACCTAAGACTTGTCCTTAATCAGAACTGTCCTAAGACCTTTATCATTCAAAATTATTGTTTTACTTTGATTATTGTTAAAAAAAAGTGGCTTACAATCAGCTACTTTTTCAAGCTTATTTCTTTAGGGAAATTAATGAAAAGAACTGGGTTTTTTTTTATTGCATTTTAGGTTTTGGGGTACATGTGAAGAACATGCAAGATAGTTGCATAGCTACACACATGGCAGTGTGATTTGCTGCCTTCATCCCCTTCACCTATATCTTGCATTTCTCCCCATCTCACCACCCTCTGCTGTCCCTCCCCTATTCCCCCCAACAGATCCTAGTGTGTAATGCTCCCCTCCCTGTGTCCATGTGTTCTCATTGTTCAACACCCACCTATGAGTGAGAACATGCAGTGTTTCATTTTCTATTCTTGTGTCAGTTTGCTGAGAATGATGGTCTCCAGATTCATCCTTGTCCCTACAAAGGACACAAACTCATCGTTTTTGATGGCTGCATAATATTCCATGGTGTATATGTGCCACATTTTCCCTGTCCAGTCTATCATTGATGGGCATTTGGGTTGGTTCCAGGTCTTTGCTATTGTAAACAGTGCTGCAATGAACATTCATGTGCATATGTCCTTATAGTAGAACGATTTATAACCCTTTGGATATATACCCAGTAATGAGATTGCTGGGTCAAATGGAATTTCTATTTCTAGGTCCTTGAGGAATCGCCACACTGTCTTCCACAATGGTTGTACTAATTTACACTCCCACCAGCAGTATACAAGTGTTCCTATTTCTCCACATCCTCTCCAGCATCTGTTGTCTCCAGATTTTTTAATGATCACCATTTTAACTGGCATGAGATGGTATCTCAATGTAGTTTTGATTTGCATTTCTCTAATGACTAATGATGATGAGCATTTTTTCATATGTTTGTTGGCCTCATGTATATCTTCTTTTGTAAAGTGTCTGTTCATATCCTTTGCCCACTTTTGAATGGGCTTGTTTGTTTTGTTCTTGTAAATCTGTTTGAGTTCTTTGTAAATTCTGCATATCAGCCATTTGTCAGATGGGTAAACTGCAAAGATTTTTTCCCATTCTGTTGGTTGCCGATTCACTCTCGTGACTGTTTCTTTTGCCATGCAAAAGCTGTGGAGTTTGATTAGGTCCCATTAGTCTATTTTGGCTTTTGTTGCCAATGCTTTTGGTGTTTTGGTCATGAAGTCCTTGCCTACTCCTATGTCCTGAATGGTTTTGCCTATATTTTCCTCTAGGGTTTTTATGGTGTTAGGTCTTATGTTTAAGTCTTTAATCCATCTGGAGCTAATTTTAGTGTAAGATGTCAGGAAGGGGTCCAGTTTCTGCTTTCTGCACATGGCTAGCCAGTTTTCCCAGCACCATGTATTAAATGGAATGCGTTCCCCATTGCTTTTTTTTTGTCAGGTTTGTCATAGGTCAGATGGTTGTAGATATGTTGTGTTGCCTCTGAGGCTTCTGTTCTGTTCCATTGGTCTATATCTCTGTTTTGGTACCAGTACCATGCTGTTTGATTATGTAGCCTTGTAGTATAGTTTGAAGTCTGGTAGTGTGATGCCTCCTGCTGTGTTCTTTTTGCTTAGAATTGACTTGGCTATACAGGCTCTCTTTTGGCTCCACATGAAGTTTAAGGTGTTTTTTTTAGCATTTAATAACTTTGGAGATTGTGCCATTGAACTAGAGAGAGCACTTTCAGGTCTCTAACTAAGAGTCTAAATCTAAAGGCTGATGTGTTCAGAAAGATTGTTAAGCCGATATGAAGCAAAACAAGAGTTAATTGCATAAACTGAACTAATAAAGGACCAAACTAATTTTGTATGGCTTTTTTTAAAACGTTGCTGATTCATTTTATTTTTCAGGATCAAGGGAGGTTTTTTTTCTTTATTTTGAGCTATTTATAGTCTTTCACAATTGAGTAGAGTATACTCTTGTAAACCAATTTAAAGCATATTTTTCTTTCTCTACTTGATGTCTCCAGATTTTGGAAATCATCTATGAATATTCTTAATTCATGGTAAAATGTTTATTTGCATATGTTCAATAAGAATTTGTTTTCTTTTGTATTAGTACACAGTAGGAAACACAGGTTATTTTCCCAAAGCTTTGACTGGAATGAGATAATCTCAGATATGAGCAGAATGCCTTCAGAGATTGAGATTGACTTATAGAGCTGATAAAAGCTCCTTGGAAAGACTGGCCTAACATTTTGTCTAACTGGTTCCTTTATAAGATTTCTGATTTGTGGTAAGTAAATAATATCACTTTCTGACAGGCTTAGGAACCTTAAGTTATTTGGGGATCTTGAGAAGAGAGGAATTCACTCAGTTCATACAGACACCTGCTCACACAGATAAATCCTTGGCTGGGCTTGAGAGGCCTTTAAAAGTCAAATTTGAGATTCCTTATGAAAAAGTTCCATCAAAGCCTCAGTATAAAAGAGCCTATGTGGACAATGATTCTTTCTGTATGTTATGCAAAAAACCAGGCCAAGTATAATAAGATGAAAAGTTTTATTGCAAATAAATTGGCTCTACTACAATTTGTCTTTGGTAGAAATGGTTGACTAAAGGGAGAAAAACTTATATTTCAGAAGAAAACTATAGTACGCCTTCTATTAAATTAGCTTTTGATTTCCTTGGTAGCAAAAGTTGCAGTTGTGCTGCATTCAGTTATTAAACACAAAAGTTACCAATGGAATTTAGAGATAGATTCAACTCTTGGGGAATTAGTTCACAGGATGCATAAGCAAATGCGAACTAGTAAGGAAAAAGCAAAACATTCAGTCCCTTCGTTATTGTTATCTCTAATAGCTAAAATGAAAGTAAGAGTACTGAGTTGGGCCTTGGGGCTGGACCAACTCAGCTGTTAAACTTTCTGGGTTCAAATAAGTAGCCTCACAAGGCTACCCACAATAGGAAAAATTTTGTCAGAGCACCAGAAACTACCTCAGAGACCTGGCTTTTCCAGAAGATAGTCAAAGTGTGGGAAGGGCAGAACCAAGTAACTGTTGAAACCAGAGGGTACAATGTAAATAAATTGTTCCATTTTGTAGATTGATATCATCAGCTTCCTGAGAAACCTTTTCTAAAATGGATTATGGGACCAAATAATCTGAGAGCTGACTTTGGTTTTAAATGCCAAAGGGAAATGAATGTTTTGGTTGATGTAGGATCCATAACTCACTGTTGAACAACCATAGCATGGGTATATATAATCTAGAAACACAGGAGGTTATTTCCAAGAGAACAGCCAGCATGGTGGATTGGATAAATGCCACTGTAGGATCTGTTTACTTTGAGAAAGAGAATTGCCAGACTTCACGTATCAATGCCAAGCGTAACACCCCAGTTGAAGCAGCTGATATACTTCATATGCAAGCCACAGGAGACTGGCTTTAAGATGATGTATATTAACTACTAATACTACTACCGAGTATAGAGAATCCATGGCTTAATACCACCCAACTTGTACTGCAGCCAACTTGAACAAACAATAGGCTCCACTTCAAACTGAATGGTGGTAAGCCATGGAATCTCC
Source organism: Saguinus oedipus (assembly GCA_031835075.1). Lineage (NCBI taxonomy): Eukaryota > Metazoa > Chordata > Mammalia > Primates > Cebidae > Saguinus > Saguinus oedipus. The sequence goes on from CM063171.1 coordinate 14,729,522, forward strand.
ATATTCAGGTAAAACCAATTCCTCTGGGATCTCTCCAGGGGAAATAGGTCATGGTCTTGAAAACCCTTAGATGGCCAAAGTTAGTGCTTAAAACCCAGCCAAAGAGCCTTAATAAGAAGTCATAAAGGGACCATGTACTTTTCAGGTTGTTGCTCTTCCTGAAACCACAGCTTTTTGCATGCAGGATGTAATGAATCAGAAGACTTTTTTTTGATAGGCTTAGGGTTATTCTCTGGGATTCCCCAGGGGATCAGCTCCATATTCTCTTGTATTTTAAAATTTTGTTTATCTATGTTATTAATTATCCTAGGCAATGTGGCTTACCATGTTGTTCAAAACCAAGATAAAAGTATCTAGGTCATGGTGTTCCAATGAGCCAGATACTGGCCAGGTACTCGTGAGTACTTTTAATTACAGGGGTAAGGTTTACATTTCTCAAAATTATCCCATAATAGCTCTCTTCAGCAAGAAGCAGCCAGAAAGATTGACAAGCAGATTCCCCATCCGCATAATGGAGGAATTGATAAATAGAAAGGGGGTATTGATACCAGCCAAATTGTCCCATGTAAGTGATATTTATAGATTTTTACAAAATAAACTAGAAATTGACCCTCTCTCATCTTAAAACTCAAAACTTGTATTTGTCTCATCTGAGTTTCCTCCTCAGGAAACCAGCCCTCAGTTGAGGGGCTGAAACTCACTAGATTACCACATTCAGACCAGAAGAAAAGATGCAATACCCTTCATTCCTCATGATTGTTTTCTTACCCCTCCCTAATTCCTGTTTTCCTAGCTTCACTGCTATATAAATACCCCATTTTTGCTCTGTTAGGGAGAAAGATTTAGAGACTGTATTATCTGTTACCCTTGGGTGCAGCACCCAAAGTAAAGCCTTCTTCACTCATGTATTAGTCTGCTCTCATGCTGCTGGTTAAAGATGTATCTGTACAGAGCCAGAGTAGCCCACCTGCTCTGGGGGAATCAGCAGCAAGGCTGCTGTGAACTTTGGGTGAACTCCAGAGAAGTGAAACCATAATAGGGGAATGTGTATGTCTCGGAGAAGAGCATTCAGACCCAGAGAAAGATAACCAGCTTTCACTGACCTTGGTGCAAGAGAGCTGTTAGCTGAAGTATGTTAACTGATGTGTGAGAATTATAACCACAGGCTCTTCTGGGTAACTGCACCCTCCATCTACTATGGCAGACAAGAGAGAATGAGAACTGAACCAAGCCAAAGGGGTTTCCCCTTATAAAACCATCAGGTCTCCTGAGACTTCTTCACTACCACTAGAACAGTATGGGGGAAACCACCCACCATGATTCGTATGTGCTTTGTGAACATATAAAATAAAGTACTCTGAGATAGGTAGGGGCCAAAGAGACTGACACCCTCACTTCTCAGACCACCTGGCCCAGGACTTTTTATGTTATGTTTGTCTTTGTGTTTTTCTTTATCCCCTACTGTTCCCTCTTAGGTCTTTGAAGCCTTGTGCAGTGCAGGATGCAGCACACACCAGACATACCCAAGACTAATTTTCAAAGAAAAAGAGGTTTAATGGACTCACAGTTCTACATGGATGGTGAAGCCTCACAATCATGGAAGAAGGTGAAAGCATGTCTTACATGATAGCAGATAAGAGAGAATGAGAACTGAACCAAGCCAAAGGAGTTTCTCCTTATAAAACCATCAGGTCTCCTGAGACTTCTTCACTACCACTAGAACAGTATGGGGGAAACCACCCACCATGATTCATAATATGTGAGAATTATGGGAGATAAAGATGATATTTGGGTGAGGACACAACCAAATCACTTCACCTGGCAATCCTTGTTAACTCAGTGATTGGCTTTCTGTGCAGTTAGCAACATGACATAGACCTGTGATGTTTCAGTAACAACCTTATTTAATAATTAAAAGAATATTTTAGTTTCATAGCTGAAGGCACTGAGGCTTAGGGAGATGAAAACATGCAGGTGGTATCACTATTAAAAATGGAATATTTTTATAGATGAGATATGAACCACTAAAATTTATACAGGAATTTCAATGTCATAATACAGTCTGAATTCTTATCATTATACAATACTACCTGCTGAACAAATCATTGCAGAAAATATAATGCTTCCAGAGGAGGGAAAAAATGAAATAGAAAAAGAAAAAAGAAAAAAGATATTTGTGACAAACCCACAGCCAATATCATACTGCATTGGCAAAAACTAGAAGCATTCCCCTTGAAAACTGGCACTAGACAAGGGTGCTCTCTCTCACCATTCCTATTCAGCATAGTATTGGAAGTTCTAGCTAGAGCAATCAAGCAAGAAAAAGAAATAAATGACATTCAATTAGGAAAAGAGGCAGTCAAATTGTCTCTATTTTCAGACAACATTATTGTATATTTAGAAGACCCCATTGTCTCAGCCCAAAATCTCCTTTATGATAAGCAATTTCAGCAAAGTCTCATATACAAAATCAATGTGCAAAAATAACAAACATTTCTATACATCAATAACAGACGAACAGAGAGCCAAATCATAAGTGAACTGCCATTCATAATTGCTACAAAGGGAATAAAATACAGAGGAATACAACTAACAAGGGATGTGAAGGACCTCTTCAAGGAGAACTACAAACCACTGTTCACAGAAATAAGAGAGGACACAAACAGATGGAAAGATATTCCATGCTCATGGTTAGGAATTATCAATATTGTGAAAATGGCCATACTGCCCAAAGTAATTTATAGATTCAATGCTATCCCCATCAAGCTACCAAAGATGCTCTTCACAGAACTGGAAAAAAAATATCTTAAACTTCATATAGAACCAAAAGAGACCCCACATAGCCAAGATAATTCTAAGAAAAAAGAATAAAGCTGGAGGTATCAGGCTACCTCACTTCAAACTATTAAGGAAGCATGCCCAGGAGGCTTCAGGAAACTTACAATCATGGTGTAAGGTGCAGGGTAAGAAGATACATCTTTATAGGGCCATAGCAGGAGTAAGATGGAGGGGGTGTTGCTGCCACATTCTTTTAAATAAACAAATCTTGTGAGCACTCACTGACTATCATGAGAGTAGCATGCTATTTGGGCATGGACACAAATCCAAATCATATTATTCTTCCCCAGGTCCCTCCCAAATCTCATCTTCTTCTCACATGATAAAAAGGGGTTATCTCCTAAGGCTTTGGACAGCCCTTCCCCTGTGGCTTTATAGCACTAGCCCCCACAGCTGCTTTTACAGGCTACCATTGACTGCTTGCCAATTTTCTAGGTGTACAGTGAAAAGTGTTGCTGTGTCAACTATTCTGGGGTCTGGAGGGTGGTTGTCCTCTTCTCACAGTTCCACTAGGCAGTGCCCTGGTGGGGACTCTGTGTGTGGGCTCTTACCCCACATATTGTCTTTGCACTGCCCTCCTAGAGGTTCTCCATGAGGGTTCTACCTCTGCAGGGTACTTCTGCCTGGACATCCAGAATTTTCCATACATGTTCTGAAATCTAGGCAGAGAGTCCCAAGCCTCAACAATTGCACTTTGCCCACCCAGGGGATTAGCACCATGTGAAAACTAACAAATCTTATGGCTTGAACCTTTTAAAGCAGGAGTTTGAGTACCCGTACCCCTTTAAGGGACAACCAGAGCTGGAATAACCAAGATTCATGAATCAATGTCTTGAGACTTCACAGGGCAATAGGGTCCTGGGCCTGGCCCATGGAACCATTTTTCCCTCCTACATCTCCAGGCCTATGATGGGAGGGGCCCCTATAAAGTTCTCTGATATGCCCTCAGAACCTTTTCCCCATTGTCTTGGCTATAACTACTTGCCTTCCTTTTAATTATGAAAAAATCTGCAGCTTGCTTGAATTCCTCCCTGAAAATTATTTTTTCTTTTCTACCACGTGGCTAGGCTGCAAATTTTCCAAAGTTATACACTGCTTCTTTTGTAAATTTAAGTTTCAGTTTTACATCATTTCTTTGCACCTGAATATGAACACAGAATGCTAGAAGCATTCAGGCTGCATCTTGAAAACTTTGCTGCTTAGAAATTTCTTCCACAAGATGCCCTCAAGTTCAAAGTTTCACAGGTTCCTAGGGCAGGGGCACAATGCCTCTCCACTTTGCAAATGCATAACAAAAGTGAACTTTGCTTCAGTTCCCAGTAAGTTCCTTATCTCCATCTGAGACCATGTCAGCTTATCCTTTACTGTCCATACCACTAACAGCATTTTGGTCACAACCATTAAAATAATCTCTAGGAATTTCCAAACTTTCTGTCAACTTTCTATCTTCTTTTGATTCTTCCAGACTCTTCCCACCTCTGCTCATTACTCAGTTCCAAAGTCACTTCCACATTTTCAGATATCTTTACAGCAATGCCCTACTCCCAGTAACAAGTTTCTGTACTAGTTTGTTCTCATACTGCTATAAAGGAATAACGAAGACTGGGTAATTTATAATAAAAAGAAGTTTCATTGACTCATGATTCTGCAAGTTATACAGGAAGCACGGCTGTGGAGGCATCAGGAAACTTTCAACTATGGCAGAAGACAAAGGGGAAGCAGGCACATCTACACATGGCCAGAGCAGGAGGAAGGCCACGGCGGGGGAGGGGAGTTAGGTAACACACACTTTTAAACAACCAAATCTTAGGATTCCTCACTCACTGTCATGAGAACAACACCAAGAAAAAAGTCAACTCCATGATCCAGTTACCTCCCATCAGGCCCAACCTCCAATGTTACGGATTACAAGTTAACATTATATTTGGGCAGAGACACAGATCCAAATCATATCACTGACTTTATAAAATGAGGGTTACAAAAATATTTAGATATGTTTTGTATTCTCTAAATTTTATTTCAGCCACTCTATAAGCTGACTAAAATAAATGTCTTTTGGGGTCCAGTTAGTGAATGGGGTGTTTCCATTCTTAAGCAGATAAACTGAGATATTTTGAACTTAGCTAGACCCTGTTAAACCTTTTCTTATCTTAGTGTTTAAAAACAAGATTATGTATCAGTAGTACTCATTCAAATTTAGGAACTCATCTGAAGCCAATTGCTTACCTTAATTTTTCTCTTAACAAAGCTAATGATTATGTAACATGTTACGTTCTACACTCATCAGGCCAGTAATACCCAATACTTTTACGCTGGCTACGTTACTACCTATCATTATTTTATTGTCTGCCTTGTGCCTTGATGCATCATTGTTTATTTTGGCATGCTGTAATACTTATTAATAACTCCTGAAACAATTGTGATATGGGAATGTGTTGTCAAACAAAAATACAAAATATATTTCTTATGAATATAGAACATGCATGAATTTTTTGTTTGATCAATCAGAAAAGAGTAATTGAATCATAAGATTTCACACAAACTTGGTCTCTATAGCAGCCAGATACTTAATTTCCCTAAGATGCTATCAATAAACAGAAATTGCTTGTTGCCATGGAGTTAGACTCTCATTTTTTCTTTTCTTTGCCTTGCCTTTTATAAGACTTAAAGCTAGTACAGCTGAGAAACAAGTGAGTTATTTTTGGTTCTTTGATGAGTGCTTCATGAACTCTTTTCTTTGGTCCAAGGCCCACTAGACTATCAAGGAGATTTTGTAAAACAACATTTGTTTTAAAAGTCATGTGTAAAATATACAAAATATATAATGTGCTATTTTAACCATTTTTAAGTGTGAATTCAGAGAAATTAACTATATTCACATTGTACAACCATTGCTACTGTTGGACTTCAGAACTCCTCTCATCATCACAAACTAAACCTCTGTACCTACTAAACAGTAACTGTATTTTTTTCTTCCCCCAAGTCCAGGCAACTATGATTTTACTTTCTGTCTCTATGAATTGGACTACCCTAGGTAACTTAAATGAATGGTATCATACAGCATTTGTCCTTTTTTGACTGGCTTATTTCAAAAATAAGCAAGATATCTTTAAGGTTCATCTATGTTGTAGCATATGTCTGAATTGCCTTGCTTTTTAAGGCTAAATTATATTCCATTGTATGTATATACCACATTTTGTCTACTCATTCATGAATGGACAATTGGGTTGCTGCCAATTTTGGCAAATATGAACATGAATGTACAAATATCTGTTCACATTTCCACTCTTAATTGTTTTCCTGTACACCCAGAAGTAAAATTGTTGGATACAATGATAATTTATTTTTAATTTTTTTGAGAAACAAAATAATATTTTCCATAGCAGCTGCACCATTTTGCAATCCCACTAGCAGTTCACAAAATTTCCAATTTCTGTATTTCCTCCTCAAAAATTAGTATTTGATTATTGGAATATTAGGCATACCAATGAGGGTAAAGCTATATCTCACTGTGGTTTTGATTTGTATTTTCCTAATGATTAGTGACATTGAGCATCTTTTAATGAGTTATTCAAGATAACAGATGATCATGTTTTCTTTTATAAAATATCTGTTTTATTTAGCCCTGCGTCCATTTTTGAATTAGGTTGTTTATTGTTGTTGTTGCTGTTGTTGAGTTTTGTGTGTTCTCTATATTTTGGGTATTAATCCATATTCAGAATATGTGATTTGCAAATATTTTTTCTCTAGATTTCCATTTAAACCTTACTGAAAATATCCTTTGATGAAGAAAAGTTTTTAATTTTTATGAATTCCAATTTGCTTATTTATTATTTTGTTGCCTGTACCTTAATTGTCGTATTCAAAAAATTATTGCCAGTTCTTATATTATGAAGCATTTCTCCTATGTTTTCTTCTGAGTGTTTTGTAGTCTTAGCTCTTGCAGTTAGGTCTTTGATCCTTTTTGTGTATTGTTAGATAAAGTTCCAATTTGATTCTTTGCTGTGACTATGCCATTTTTTCAGCACTATTTGTTGAGAAGACCACCCTTTCCCACTTGAATAGTCTTAGTTCTCTTGCCCAAAATCATTTGACTGTATCTGCCAGTTAAATATTTCTCCAAACCAAATCTATCTATCTTATTTTCTCTTCTTGGTATGCATCTTAAGATGATCTTGATTCATCTTATCTAAAAATAATGTTCTTAATCTTTGGGACATATGCTCTGGGTTACGTGCTTTGTAGTTTTTTTAAAAAAACGGAATCTCTTAAATGGGTAAGCTGAAGAAGCCAGCCATCTGATGCTGAAGTTTTCTTTGAAAATGGTTTATATGGAGATAAATTTTTTGAGGGAAGAATAAATAAATGAACAATTAGATGTATGTGTTTTCAGTGTTTTCCACAAAAGATTTTTATAGCATTTTGAGTGTTTTCCTCAAGGGATTTTTTTTTTTTACTTTTATATCATAAGTATTCAACTAATTATAGTGAAAAAATGAAAAGCCTTGTTTTTTCTTAAGCTCTTGAATTCAAACTATAATCTTACCCTATTTATAAATACAGAAAATTTTTACCAATAATTTTCATGGAGGATTTGTTGAAGTAACCAAAATCTATTAAACACACTTGTGTTGACAAATATAAAGTATTCAGTGTTCTATTAAATATTTAATTCTCTTATGACAAAACTTTCCAAAATACTTAAATTATTGGTAAATCCAATGATATCATTTGCAAAATTATTTTAAAAGTGTTAATAACAAATAGCACAGTTCTATCTCAATGAAATAACTACACACTTGTGATTATAACCTTAAGTATAATCTATTAAGTAATTTTAAATGCCAATTACTTCAGATGTTACAATTTACTCAAAATGTCAACAGTGCTAAATTACTCCTTGACATAAATTATGTGATTGATTTGTTATAGTATTTCAATCTAGATTTTCTGGCAATAAACATGTTTACTTCTAAGAAATATACTGTCTAAAAATTTGCATGTTTCCTACCACATCTACAAACAACATTAAATTTTTATATGATACTTTAATGCTTTGTTTTGTTTTTTCTTTTGCACTCCTTTTCTTAATTAAGATATTTAAATGGCAAATAACTGGATTCTATTTTTCTCCTCTGGACTTTTCTCAGTCTGCTTACATAATTTCCAAATTCATTTGATGTCTATGGTATTTGTGATAAATTATAAGGGAAAAAAATTAGTGGATTGAGATCGACAGTAAGTGACACAGGAAGGGGAACATCACACACTGGGGCCTGGGGGTTTTGGGGCTAGGGGAGGAATAGCAGGGGGTGAGGGGATTGGGGAAGGATAACATTAGGAGAAATACCTAATGTAGAAATACCAATGAATGCAGCAAACCACTACCATGGCACATGTATACCTATTTAACAAATCTGCACGATCTGCACATGTACTGCAGAATATAAAGTATAATAAATTAAAAACATTATAAAAATAAATTCACATAGAAACAGATAATATAGTGGCACGTATGACAGTGAGATGGTTATCTAGAAGAAAATGCAGGGCAGAAGGAGTGCCAAATGCAAGGGTCCCTGGACAGGAATGAAATTACATTGATAATTACTAGAATGATTTTAAATAATCAATACTGTTTCCTGCAACCTCTAGTTCCTTTGGCCTCTGCAAATATACAACTTTATCTCCCTCAAGTCAAGGAGATTGTCAAGCTCAAGTTGAGCTCTCACATGGGCTGTTGGTGAGGTACTCCCTCAAGCAGTATGTGAGGGCAATTACAGGGCACCGTTCATATTTCCCCTTTTTCTTTTCCAGGTGCCCTTTCCTGCATTGTCTGTTATACTGTCAAACCTTCCATTTGGGCAGGGCTCAGTAGAGATAGCTCACTCATTACCAGCTTGGGCAGCTTGAAGACCAGATTGACATCATCTGAAGGCTCTCTTACAGGTTTGAAGGTCCTAGGCAGGACCTAGCACCTCGGACCTCAGCTGTGGTATCTGGGGCTCCCACTGAAAGAACTATACCTGTCTCTGTGGCTTCTTGGCATTTTCATGGTATATTGATAGACATCAAATGGTGAGTATCCCAGGGGGAACCTTTCATGACAGCATAGAAAGTCATATAGCATCTTTTCTGTTTTAGTCACAGATCCTCATAGACCCAAGATTCTTCAAAGAAAGAATGACAGTGTTACATAAAAGAAGATGATAATGTTGGATGGCATTGCAGTTTTTATAGTCCGTACCTAACCTAGGTCCACGTTCTTCTCCCACATCTGAGAAGAATAAAGATTATGGACATCAGATAATGAGTAGAATAGAATTGATTAATCGAATGAAAAGCTCTTAGCAAAGAGAGAGGGCTGGAAAGCAGGTTTCTATAAATGGGGCTGACTTTTGTGGTTTTTATCTGGCAGAAGTCAGGACATTTTCTCTGGATTTTGCCCAAATAGGAGGTGTAAAGTTCCCTCCTAAGGGTGATGCATGTGCACATGTATGAGGTTGCCAACAATGACTTCATGTTGTTATTACCCATGAATACCTAAGCAAAATAATTTGCTTAGGTAAATGCTAATGCCATGTTAATAAAATATAATGAGCTGGTTTAAGTTAAGAACATTTAGGTTGATTTGTTGTGCCTGTGCCTAAGTTGGGACAGTCCATTCTGAGCAACATCCTGGCACAAGGGGAAATTCTTAACCACATTTCCCCATAAGCTGCAGAGGCAGTGCAGATGCTGTCTTGGTTGTTCCTGTAACTTTGCATTTCTCCCCAGGCTATCCCTCCCCAGCTCCCCCCCGCTCTCCCTCCCACATTCCCCCAATAGACCCCAGTGTGTAGTAGACTCCCTCCCTGTGTCCATGTGTTCTCATTTTTCTCACCCGCCTATGAGTGAGAATATTCGGTATTTCCTTTTCTGTTCTTGTGTCAGTTTGCTGAGAATGATGTTCTCCAGATTCATCCATGTCCTTACAAAGGACACAAACTCATCATTTTTGATTGCTGCATAATATTCCATGGTGTATATGTTCCACATTTTCCCAGTCCAGTCTATCATCGATGGGCATGTGGGTTGATTCCAGGTCTTTGCTATTGTAAACAGTGCTGCAATGAACATTCGTGTGCATGTGTCCTTATAGTAGAAAGATTTATAGTCCTTTGGATAGATACCCAGTAAAGGGATTACTGGGTCAAATGGAATTTCTATCTAGGTCCTTGAGGAATCGCCACACTGTCTTCCACAATGGTTGAACTAATGGATAGCCTGGGGAGAAATGCCAAGTGTGGGTGAGGGGGAGGAAGGCAGCAAAACACACTGCCATGTGTGTACCTATGCAACTATCTTGCATGTTCTGCACATGTACCCCAAAACCTAAAATGCAATAAAAATTTTTTTAAAAATTGCCATTCTCTGTCCTTATCCTGAGGCCCTCCCTCTTTATATGCCTAACCAGCCCCTAACCACCTCCTCTTTCAATGGGATATGTTAGTACCACTATAATTGTAAAATAAAATATTCCAGTGAAATAGAAGGTCATTTCGCTTTTCTCTCTTTCTCTCTCTTTCTCATTGCTATTATAGTTAATTTTTTGTTCATGAGGTAACATTTATATTAAACATTTTGACAAATTAAGTTTCACATATAGTTAATGTCTTTAAAAATCACTGGAATATTGAAACACAAAAATGTATTTAATTTGAGGGATTGGTTAAATGCATTGTAGGGGAGCAGTGCTCCAAACTAGAAAGGTTTAGAAATGCTTCTTTTATTTTTTCATTTAACAAACATTTACTTATTCTTACAGACTATAGAAGACCCTAAGGTCTTTATATTACTAAAGTTCTACACATGTATACTTCAAAAAAATTAATAGTTTCTTCACAATAACATTTCTGAATTTGAAGTGAGTGGTTTCAACTTAATGTGGCCCTATTTTTGTGTATACTGGTATGTTCACTGCAATTTCAAATCTTTCAAGAGGTGCTTCTCAGAATCCCTAACAATGGTAATTAAAATATCCAAAGTTCACTTTGCTTTCTTTAATCCCAGTTCCCCTTATTTACCTGTACATATAGCAGTGATTGGACATAAGTTGATTTTGTAGTTAAAAAAAATTGATAGGAAAAATTATTGTAGAATCATTTTAAAGACTTCTCTAATTTGTACTGGATTCCATCTTGATATGATAGCTTGCTGTGTCAAAGGGAAGGGAATATGCTAGATCATATTTAACACTGTCACATTAAAACTTTTGTTTACATTTTATTAGCTAAACATTTCAATTTTCATTTAAAAGCCTCCTTGGGCTGGGCATGGTGGCTCACACTTACAATCCCAGAACTTTGGGACACCAAGACAGGCGGATCACTTGAGCCTGGGAGTGCAAGACCAGCCTGGCCAACATGGTGATAGCCTATCTCTACTAAAATATAAAATAACAAAAAAATTAGCCAGGCTTCGTCGCATGCGCCTATAATCCTAGCTGCTTGGGAGACTGAGAAATGAGAATTGTTTGGACCAGGGAGGTGGAGGTTGCAGTGAACCAAGATTGTGCCACTGTACTCCAGCCTGGGCAACAGAGTGAGACTCCATCTCAAAATAAAAAATAAGAAATAAAAAAATAAAAATCTCATTGGCCAGTTTGATTTAAAGGAAGAACCCAGAAGTACAAGTCCTAGAAATATTGATTAATGATACTAATTACTACCACAGGATATCTCTTAAACTATTCAATTGTGCTACAGTTGATCTTGGTTACAACCTAAAGAAGACAGGACTGGCCAGAGTAAATATAAGCCTGAGATTTTACATTTATAGTTATTTTCCATTTAAATGACATATTGTTACATGTTGAGTTTCCTGGGAAGCAGACTCTGAGACACAGTTGGGATTTAGTGTGAAGGATGTTGATTAAAAATCGTTCTGCTGCTGGGCATGGTGGAGTGCAGCTGAAACCACAGCTGTGGGGAGGCTGAGGTCGCTTGGGTTTAGGGGTTCAACACTGCAGTGAACTGATTATGTGAGTTCACTACAGTATTGAACTGCAGTGCCTATAATGAGTGTGAGATCCCATCTCTTAAAAAGAACAGAATTGGGCGAGGCATGGTGGCTCACACCTGTAGTCCCAGCCCTTTAGGAGGCCAAGGCAGGTGGATCACGAAGTCAGGAGTTTGACACCGGCCTGACCAAAATGGTGAAACCCCATCTCTACTAAAAATACAAAAAAATAGCCAGGCATAGTGGTGCACGCCTGTAATCACAAGTACTCGGGAGGCTGAGGCAGAAGAATCGCTTGAACCCTGGAGGCAGAGGTTGCAGTAAGCTGAGTTCGTGCCACTGCACTCCAACCTGGACAACAGAATGAGACTCTGTCTTAAAAAAAAAAAAATCAGAATTGCTCTTGGGCTCAACACCTGAAGAAGAGAAGAAAGAGATCATGTCTTAGAAACAAATCAAGCAACAACACAGGCTCAATGACTGATAGATAAAACTATCTGCTGACCACACTGCAAGAAGTAAGAAGCTAAGTCAAGTCCTTCCCTGATGCTATTATATACCTTTCTTGTGTTTTGCCTTTGACTAAGAATGAAATGTAAAGCACTACATTTTCAGAGGAACCTACACATTTTGTGTGTGTGCATATAAATGTGCACAACTAACTCCATTCTATAACAAATTGTAATGATTTGAAGTAAATAGATATGTATCTTAGACTTATAATTTGTAAAGGAATTTGGAAACAATTAGAATCTCCATTTTTTATGCGTATAATATTAAAGATCTTAAGATTGTCTATTTTCTTATCTTTGCATAAAATAATATATTTAAGTTGATCTAATTTAATAATATGTATTATGTAAATAAATGTAATCTACTGATTGTATCAGAGGTAGTAGCTCTCCTGGCAGGTCAGTTCATTCAGCACTATGGGACTTACTCCTTAGTCAGTCGAGAACCTTCAAGCTATCCCTTGTAACAACTGAGATGGAGTAAAGATGGGGCTTAGCTTCAGCTCACCCCACAGGAACATTCTTTCATGAATTTCCAGTGATGACCAAACCCACACCATACCATATTGCTAAGAGCCCTTTTACTTAAAGAATGCCAGGAACTGGCCTTAGAGATAACAAAGTTTGCAGAATGTCCCACCTCAGGAAGGAATGCCGAACATTGATTTTCAGTGTTATTCCCACTGGTCACATCATCGCGTGGCCAGTAAGATAACTGTGGCAGCCTGATAATACTGACCTGATACCCTACCCCTCACTTGCTTTGCGCAACCCAGCCTGCATATATACCCTACCCCTGATGTCAGTTACCTTGATTTGACTCATAAAAAAAAAGCCCTACAGACTCTCTTTGGAGAGTTGAGGAATTCTCTCCTTTATGCTTGGGTGTAGGCTCCAATGAAGCCATGTGTGGGAAAACTCTTTTGGCCTCATGTCAGTTTCTGTTGCATTGAGAGCCCAAGAACCCATGGTCAGTAACACAACCATTTTAAGCATTAATTCCCTGTTTACCCATTGGAAACTCTCAGGCTGCTGAAACCTCTTTTCTCAAAATTCTGCGGACTAAATTCTCTGTCAATTCTGTCCAGCTCTTTTTTTGTTTTCCTGATTTTTCTATGCCCCAAAACCATTTCTTGAGAGGAAAAAGGCAGATGATTGGTCTTTCACTCAATCTTGAAAAGAAACAAAAGATGTGACAACATCTCGCTATAAGGCAAGATTTAAAGTATCTATGTTGTACTTAGCCATAAAAAAAGGTTGTTTTATTCTTCAGTATACTCCATTCACTCAGTATTTTTAGTTAAAGGATGCAAGCTAGGTTGGAGAACTGCCCATCTAGCCAATTAGTTTCCAAAATTAGACTTTATAGCATAAGACCTATTTTCAGCCGGTTACTTTGAGTGCTTTCAGCAAGAAAAATTTACGTCTATGAAGGAAATATCTATTTGTAAGGGTGCCTTCATCTGTACCGTGGAATATGATGAGTACTAAATATTAGCAATGCTCTCAATAGAGTGCACATTGACTTAAATCTATGTAACAAGCCTTATCTTTGTTTAAGGTGCATTTTCTGGCCATCTTGTCTTAACTGGGCTTTTTCTTATGCTCCTCTTTTTTGCAGTAGGCAAATGATGATATTTAGGCTTAAAGTCTCAGTTCTGTGCCTTTGAGATGTACATTTTCTACATGACCATACCTAAGGGCTATTCCCTTGAAATTGCAAATTTAGAGATGATGACTTAGAAGAAGAGAGAGAAAAATTTTTAAAAATCACTATTTGGAAACTGATGAATGAAAATTCTAAAAGTTAATTTTTCCCTGTTCCTTTTCCTTTCTTTCAAAAATATAAGTAAAGTATTTTGGCCATCTGAGCAAGGAGTCTTATTTCATCAGCCAGAAAGAAGAAACAATCTAGATACAGGTATTATTTAATAAATTAGTGAGTTTTGTATTATTATACCTGTTCATATGTTTATATATGATATATATGTGTGATATTGATAGCAGCAGGAGGCAGAAAAATTATAGGCAGACAGGGGCAGTTCCCTGGTGAAACCTGATCTTCAAACCATAAAAAGTTTAAAGCCTGAAAGCCAAACTTCAGGTCTTGAATAAATCCATGGAGCCAATTGAGAACCTCTCTTCCTTTTTGGCATACTTTCCTCTGATCGATCCCCACTTTTTACATATTTTACATATACCTACCCTTCCCTAATTGTTTTTTAACACTGTCTTGGCCAGCTTTGAGCGGTGTCTTTGTTTGAGGCATTTTTACATACTCACAAGCCAATCAGCACACACCCCTTCATTCTGAGCCCATAAAAGCCCGGATCCAGCCACAGTGGGAGAGAGACCACGTGACTTCTGCTAGGGGACCACCCTCATGTCCCATCTCTATGGAGAGCTGTTTTGTTGCTCAAAAAACTCTTTTCCACCCTCTTCACCCTCTAGTTGTCAGAATGACTTCATTCTTCTTCGATGTGGGACAAGAATTTTGGACGCCGCCAAAAACAGGTAGGAAGCAGCCAGTAGCACTGTAGCCCACTGCCCCACATGATTGGAAATAGCAGTGGGACTTGGCTAGCCCCAGATCCCCAGGCCAGAGTGGGGCAATGGGACTGAGATAGCTTTTAACAAGCCCACTCAGGTTGCCAATGGAGGAACTAAAAGAGTTGTTAGCACATTGTAACACGCCCTCTGGGGCTTCAGGGTCATGAGCATTGCTATTTGGGTGCCACCACGTTTCCCTCATCTGGATGCTGGAGTCCACCACGGAAGTCACTCACAACATGCCTGATCCAACCCAAGCCTCATACAGAGAGAGCTCACTCCTATGCCGGCACTTGGAATATCCTGGTGGACCCCACGCTTGCTTGCTTACACATCCACTCTTGTCGGGGTCTGAGCACGGATCCCACAGCAAGCTTGGAATCTGGATTGGAGTGCAAGCCAGGCACAGACCGGCAGGCTGAGTAGGCAGGTTGCCTCCTGTAGCTAGCCTGGGACTGAGTGAGGCCCAGACAGAAATCTCTGGGCAGCAAAGCAGCAACCAAAAAAACCAAAACCCTGCATTAATATTGTCTATATTCTTATGATATCGCCAGAATTAAAGACATTCTGTTTAAGTGGCTTAAAGGAAAACAAGCACATTTACAAACTAAATAGTTTCTCAGAAAAATGAAAACTAACCCCCAAATTTTCAAGTATACGTGTCTTGGGTAATCTTTGATAAATAAAAATTTTGTTGTTTTAAGAGAGACATATCCTCAGTGTTCTCAGCTTTAAATGTAATACAACTTCTTTTACCTAGTTTCCTGATAAAAAGCTTATCTTATCATAAAGATAAAATTTTTCAGCAAGAAAGTTAAAATGATTGAAAGCTATTTAATGTCTTATCTCTATGAATAATTTAAGCATAATTGTTTTAATAAGTTGAGCTAAATAGATGTATGCAAAATAAAATTCCTATATGAAATATGTCCTCCCTGTACCAGAAAGTTTTAATATCTTTATCACCCAGAATGGAAAGTTGAGGCTATACAAACATTGATTCTCATGCCTAGCCTAAAAAATCCTAAGACAGATATATTTTTCCTCATCTACAGTTTCTTATCAAAGACACTTTGAACTGTTAGTAAACAGGTTTTATGCCACACTGACAAATTTTACTATGAGAAAGCACATGTTTCTTGAAATTATGATTCATAGGTTGTTGATCTACAAATTGCTACCAAGAGAGATGGTTCAAAATTCCTGGCTTCCTAGTGTTCACTGAAAACTAAGGTCACTAAGGGTTAAGAATTCTAATTACTATATGTAAATAAAATTGTTAGAAATGATAAGGGAAACAAATCTATATGCAAGTATAAAAGGGATTTGTGTTTTTATACCCAAAAACTATAAGGTATGAAAATGTTTTGTTAAGGGAAGAAGAAAATAATTTTTCTTCGAAGGTAAAATGACTGGTTCTAATATGACAAGAGGGAAAATGTAGGATAAACTGAATGGATAGGCCAGGCACAGTGGCTCATGCCTGTAATCACAGCACTTTGGGAGGCTGAGGTGGGTGGATCAAAAGGCTAGGAGTTCGAGAGCAGCGTGGCCAACACAGTGAAACCCTGTCTCTACTGAAAATACACCAAAAAATTAGCTGGGCATGGTGGTGGGCACCTGTAATCACAGCTACCCAGGAGGCTGAGGCACGAGAATCACTTGAATCCAGGAGGCGGAGGTTGTGTTGAGCTGAGGTCGCACCATTGCACTCCAGCCTGGGCGACAGAGCAAGACTGTCTCAAAAACAAACAAGCAAACAAACCTGAATGGATAAAGAAGTCAAGAGTTTGTCAAGGATGAACCTCGTGAAAGGAATTTTATGTATGATTTAGCTAGATAAGCTCAGAAAGTGTTAGTTATAAGTTCTTCTAAAAAGGGAATATTAACACCCGGAGTACACTGATACGAAATTAGAATTTGTTCCCTTGTGTTAAACAACAAAGTTTTCTTGGAATTTTGGTCTGCTCTTTAAAGGAAATTATGAAAGGGTTTTCTTTTATCTTTTAGTTACATGGCCTAGGCCATAGAAAACAAAGATTCTGTGTTTTATTAAGATAACTTCTTGCACTTCAAGTAGTCTCTACTAGGTTTTTGTTGGCTTGAGAAAACTGTCTTCTCTATTGAAAGAACTAAGATGTTTCTGCAACTGGCTTTCTGTATTTGTCTTGGAAGTCTTTAAATTTCACTTTGATTAAATTAATGACGATCACACACAGTAGCCTGTGATCCTATTTTGATTCAAGGTTTCACGTACTTCATATTTTTGACATACATTCGGAAACCAAATTTAAATTAAGTATTTTTTTGACCTCAAATTAACCTTGGAAGTTTTCAGTGCCTTTGGAAACATCAAAAAGATATCTGTCTTTGTGGAGAGAGGCATTAAGCTAATTTGGGTTATTCTATATATTAAATTACGTGAAAACATTGCCAAATAAGTAAGTCCAAACATTCTTTGAATTATATTTGTATAGATGTGTTATTATGTGTTTCAGAAATTATACGTATTTCTTAGAAATCCACTCATACTATTGTACTGGGTAAGTATTCCCAGAACTCTACTGAAGAGACTGATTGACTTGTCAAAGTGCTAACCAAAAATCAAGTATAATAGGAGTTAATTATATACTAAGGAAATGCATTGGCTGATTTTTATGCTAAGTCAGACAGTACTAAAATTGTTATGAATTTTATAATACAAATTCAAGTCAATTACCTATAATAACTATTTAATAAACGGTGCTACATGCCTGATATGGAGGGAAAAAAAATCTGGCATTTAAAAATATGTAAATTCAATGTTAAGTGGACACTTATGGAGAGCTTTGATGGCTGCCTGGTCTTTCCTGACTTTTTAAAGTTTTCATTGTTTAAGACTCTATGCTCTGATTCATTATGGAGTAGAGATGATACAAATCATGAAAAGAAATGGTGAGGTGACTATTCTGAAATTGCTGAAGCGGTTTATAACTGGTGTTTGGGTTGTCAAACCTGTAATTCTGGTAAGAACATATCCTCAGCTGATACATTTTCACCACTTACTGGATCACTTGAACATTTACAGAGGGATTTTACTCAATTGCCAACTTTGACGCTTTTTGTCTGTTTGCATAAAAAGCTGTCCTATGCAAGAAGGCTTATGCTATAACAGAAGCAAACCAATTACTAGAAAATGTGTTTTCTTTATGGGGCATGCCAGGAGAAATCTCCGGCAATGAAGGTATTCATTTTGCTAGAAAAATAATGAAGTGTTAAATAACGTATTACAAACACAATGGCATTAAGCAAAGCTAACTGAATCGAATGGATGGCCTTGATCAAAGTTACTACTGATTGATGATCCACTAGAAAATATAGATTGAGCCCTTGTGAAATAATTACTAGAAGGCCTATGCCCCCAATAATTGAACTTCATCTATCTCACACTCATGAACTCTGAAAGGACTCAATATTGCAAGACTTTAGTGGATTATGCCAAAGTATATATTCTCCAGGTAAAAAAAGCTGCCCTTTATGAACTACCAGCAGATATCTGCTAGACCATTCATGATCTAGAGCCAGCCAATCACAGCTGGGCTTCAGTTAATCACAGGGTGCCAACCGTTCAGACCATGTCCACATAAGTCATATGCCTTATGATATCATGCCCAAATAAGGCCAATGCCCAGCTATAACCAATTACTGTTCTTCTATAGATCAGTAACTGTTTTTTTTTGCCAATCAATGAGAGCTTGTAAGGTTGCTGAGGTTGGTTGGCCTTGAACTCTTGGCCTCGCCTTCGCAAGCGCCACGACATCCGGCCGGAGCCACTTTGAGCCCCAGTAACTGTTTTTTTTTCTACAATTACTGCATAGCCATGTTATTGAGTAGAGGTCCCTGAATCTCTCTCGTTTCTCAGTGCTACTAATTCAAGAATGATTTGTTCCTCTAGTAAACTCTGCTAAATTTTATTTGTCTGAAGTTTTCAATTTAACATAAAAACAATGTGCAGACTGAGAGCTACAGCTGCTGCCAAGGTAAAAGCTTTTACCGAGCCAATACTGACATGAACAACTATGAAACTGTTATCTCAGGTTTCCAGTCTCCCTCTAGCTGCTCCATTGGAAGACACTAATAAAGAGAGGGCTGGCAACGGAAAGCTATACTGTATCAATACCCATCCTTCTTATGACAAAGCTTATTGGAAAAGGGAAGGAGTTTGAAATTGAGAGACAGCACATGTACACACATCATCCATGAGCCCTGCCTTTGCCTAGGAAACATGAGACTAATTTCATGAAAAATAAACCACTAAAATTGCTTAAAATTGTGTAAAGTATTAATATTCTAGTACTAACTTTTTCATTTAATGGCTAATGTTTGTGATTCTTAAATAATATAACAGATCTCTGAAAAATTTTTTCAACAATCTCTAACATACCCAATAACATTTCTACTGCCAGATCATTAAAAATTAACAGATGAAAATTTTCATTAAGAATTGTGTTTATTTTCTGAAATAATATATTTTGCTATTTTTTTCTGAAATAAAGTTTAAACATTTTGCTCTTTGTTCATAACTGAAAGTTGAACATTTTGCATTTCTTTATTAGGTGAAGTTCGAAGAGTTTGCTCTTCTCTCTTAGGTGAAGTTTGAACAATTTGCACTTTTTTAGATGATTTTTTTCCTTATTGTTCTTTTCTTTCTTTTTTCTGTGTATCATTGAAAGCAAAATTAACAAACAGCAAAACAAAAGAGAAAAAGGAATAAAAAAATTACTATCAAGAAAATCCTTTTGCACAACACTTTCATCTTCTTGGAGTGGGGAGGGCATGGGCCACTATCAACACTATCTCCAGTGCCCTGTATCAGACAGAGTATTTTCAACCTTTGGTTTCAGTGGCACTAATGTTTATAGTTGCAGATTCCTCTAATACTGTAGGTCTTAAAAGAACAAGTAATTTTCCAAAATGATATGAAGACACTTCCTGTCAATGTATACTTGTTCTGGACCATACTCTGTGCTATTTTTCACTCCACCAATATCAGTTATTGTCGTGCTCCGATGAAAGTCAGTTTTGTAGCAGGTGACACCACTGATGTGAATTCAGTGCACAGTAGAGTTATCCCTCAAATGGAGAATTTCTTTCACATTCTCACACTGGACTCTCCCACACAAGATATCTAAGATATTATATCTTACATATCCAGACTCAGATACCACAGTGACCAAAATGGTCACCTCGGGCATTAATTTCTTTGTAGGAACTCTGATTTGCACTGTTTGCTTTCTTGCTAAAAATTTGTCTACACTGTTTATAGTTAATACATCCCTTTTCACAGCAATAGCTACTGACCATCAGTGGATCCTCTTCTACACATTCTTAACTTCTGGACAATTATGTGAATTTCTATTGAAACACTATGAGATAACACATTCGTTGTTTTCTTCTCTGCACATATTGCCTGATAGCATGAATTAGCCATTTTTGCATCAAAGCCCAGAAGCACAGGCAGCCCCAGATTTCACTGCGTAATTTGCTAAACAGCATGGATATTTTGCACACAATTGTAAGGACGTACAGTCACACTTCTCTCCTTCAACCACGCCATTCCCACAGCACTCCTCTGTGATGATGTTCTCTGGATTTGAGTTACACAAATCATGCTTAGATTAAAAACCTGACCAACATAGAATAATTTCTGTGTCTGAGAGACTTGTCTTCGATATTCTTTTTTTTTTTTTAAGACAGTGTCTTGCTCTGTCTCTTAGGCTGGAATGCAGTGGTGCAAGCATGGCTTACTGCCAGCCTCACCTTTCCAGGCTCAATAGCTCAATGCCCATCTCAGCCGCCTGAGTCACTGGAACCACCACACCTGGATAATTTTTGTATTCTTTTTTTATTGTAGAGATGGTGTTTCACCATGTTGCCTTTTATGTTCTTTAAGGCAGCATGCATGTTCCATGACTACAGGAACAATCTTTACCATCATTCTGCATACCAAACATATGACCTAACTCGTGTGCCAACAGCAATGCGAATGATAAAACTTCAGTATCTTGGAACTGTATAACTCCACAATTAAAACAGATACTACAGGTTGAACCAATAACAGTATAGGATAATAATGTGCCCTGTTGATCCTTTACTGCAAGTTCTACACCACCATCAGATATGAAGAAATTTAAACTATTTATTTCCATTTGCAAAAGTTACATAAGATAGGTCACCTGCTGTCAGTTTATTTATTCCAGACCTCAAGTATAGTTAAAATCATGTTAAGTTCTATTGCAATATTAAACATTTAATTTGTTGGCAAAAACTATTATTTCCTCCTGCCCAAGAAAGGTATTACTTTCCAAATAATGAATAGAGTGTTGTCTGCCACTATTCCCAGTTCAAGAAAAAATGTGTGTATACTCCAGCCCTCATAGCCACTTTGCTTCAGAGTAGAAATATTACACTCTTGAAATTTTAATTGTCTTACTATATCTTCTGTTAATCCACATTTCATGGTTGGGAATTGTGTCTCCTGACTACCCATCGTTTTTATACCAGATGCTCAAATGTGGCAGAAAGCCTCTTGGGTGTAATTTCATAAGCAAAGGAATTTATCTGTAGCATTCCTTGAAAACTCCCAAAACAATTGCTAATAGCAACCAGGGATTCTGGACTCTTTTCCACAAAACCATGATAGCAGCAGTCATTTCAGACAATAGGGTGATTGTCAAGGAAAGCACTTTGGTCCGGGCAGGTGAACAGTGGGAGGTGTTTGGAAATCAAAAGCCTCTTGACTCTGATGTGGATAATGTGTCTCTTATTTCCAAATTGCAAGCTACAGGAGAGCCAGCTTGAAGGATTCATACCACTACCAGTGCTAGTTACCCTCAGGGTTATCATGACCTCTGGGGGCCTGTGGTCTTGTGCCCAGTCTAGGCCCATCCAAAAAGGAACAGAAACACCCTCTGTGAGAGCAGCAGGAGTGTGTTCCTCATATGTAGCAGGGTCTCACCTGCAGCCATTAGGGAGTCACCATGATGGAGCTATGAATGAGAACAAAAGGGAGGGGAAGGCAGGAGGCAAGATTGATTTGTCTTCCTCCTTTGGTTGGCTTTCTGCAATGCTGACGCTTAGTGGTCTGTTTTCTGGCAGTCCATCTATCAGAGCAGCCAAATTAAAAAACAAAATAAAAATAAAAAGGGCAGACACGTAGGTGGTGTTATAAATAGGCCAGGGTGAAGGAGAAGCAGGAAGGTATGGGTGAAGATGGATTAGTGTTTGGCTCAACACGTGACTCAATATATAATAGTACATTGGATTTACTCTTAAACATTAGTGAGGCAGACTCAGACTGTACACTAAAGAATGACAATCTTCCTCTACAGGGGATTACAGTTCCTCATCAGCAACGGAACAAGCCCTGATGGAGAAGGACTGTGTACCATTAACAGAAGTAGGCTTCAGAAGGTGGATGATAAGAAACTTCTGGGAGTTAAAAGAACTTGTTCTAACCCAATGTAAAGAAACTAAGAACTTTGAAAAAAGATTTGATGAAAGAATAGACAATATAGAGAGGAATATAAGTGAACTAACGGAGTTGAAAAACACAACGTGACAACTTAGCGAAATATGTACAAGTTTGAAGAGCTGAATTGATCAAGCAGAAGAAAGGATATCAGAGGTCGAAGACCAACTTAATGAAATAAAATGAGAAGACAAGAACAGAGAAAAAAGGATAAAAAGAAGTGAGCAAAGTCTCCAAGAAATATGGGACTATGTGAAAAGACCTAATTTACGTTTGATAGGTGTACCTGAATGTGATGGAGAGAATGAATCCAAGCTGGAAAATACTCTTCAGGATATTATTCAGGAAAACTTTACCAATCTAGCAAAGCAGGACAATATTCAACCCCTGGTAATACAGAGAACACCACAAAGATATTCCTCAAGAAGAGCAACCCCAAGGCACATAATCGTCAGATTCACCAGGGTTGAAATGAAGGAGAAAATACTAAGGGCAGCCAGAGAGAAAGGTCAGGTTACCCATAAAGGGAAGCCTATTAGACTTACAGCAGATCTCTCAGTGGAAACCCTCCAAGCCAGAAGAGAGTGGGGGCCGATATTCAACATCCTTAAAGAAAAGAACTTTCAGCCCAGAATTTCACATCAAGCCAAGCTAAGCTTCACAATTGAAGGAAAAATAAAATATTTTATGAACAAGCAAGTACTCAGAGATTTTATTACCACCAGGCCTGCTTTGCAAAAGCTTCTGAAAGAAACATTATACATAGAAAGGAACAACCAGTATTAGCCTTTCTAAAAATATAAGTAAAGAGCATCAACATAAAGAAGAATTTATATAAATGAATGGATAAAATAACCAGTTAACATCAAATGGCAGTAACCCTAAATTTAAGCCAACTAAATCCCCCAATCAAAAGATACAGCCAAAACCTAATGGTATGCTGCATCCAGACCCATTTCACATCCAAAGATACAGAAAGACTCAAAACAAAGGGATGGAGAAAGACTTACCAACCAAATGGAGAGCAAAAATAAATAAATAAATAAATAAATAAATAAATAAATAAGCAGGAGTTGAAATTCTCATATTTGATAAAATAGATTTCAAAGCAACAAAGATATAGTGGTAAAAGGATCAATGCAACAATAAGAGCTAATGATCCTAACACCCAGATTCATAAGACCCATAAAGAGATTTAGACTCAACGAGACAGAAAATTGATGAGGACAATGAGGACTTGAAATCAGATCCGGAACAAGTAAACTTAATAAATATTTATAGAGCTCTCCATTTTAAATACACAAAATATACATTCTCCACTTTAAATACACAAAATATTGATCGGCCATTATTAATACTCATTTTTAGAATAAAGCAATATTCCTGTTCTCCCTCCCTCTTTTTCTTTCTCTTTCTTCCTCTCCTTTACTCCTTTTTTCTCTTTCTTTTCTTCTTTCCTTTCAATAAATAAATAAATAAATAAATAAATAAATAAATAAAAATAAGGAAATTAAAAGGTCTGATGAGGGCCAAAAGGATTTTATGTTTAGTTATACTCTTAGTAAAAACAACAGTTTTCAAAGGCTTTGGCTATGCAAAATGGAAAGGAAATCAAGCAGAAAACTTCTAGATCAAATGGACAAAAGAGTAATTTAAATTATAAAAACAGAGAATCATGGCCCCTCAATCAATTTCCAGACCCCAGAGTCCCTTGAATGAAGGGGAGGCTGGGTCCCTTTGAGGAAGGATCCCACTACATTGCTGACAATTTATGCAGTGAAGCTTTCTCTACTCATTCCCCAAGGAGACCTTTAGCCCTTTACCAGGGTAACTGCATTGGAGAATAGGAAGTGTTCAGATATTTTGAGGACTACTGGACACCACCTCTGAGCTCACGTTGATTCTCAGGGGATCCACAAATGTCATTGAGTCCTCTAGTTAAAGTATGGACTTATGGAGGCCAGGTAATTATGGAGTTTTAGCTCAGGTCCAACTTACAGTGGGTCCAGTGGGTCCCTGGACTTAGCCTGTGGTCATTTCCCCAGTGCCAGAATACTTAATTGGCATAGACATTCTTAGCAGCTGGCAGTACCCCCTATTGACTCCACGACTGGTAGGGTAAGTTCTACTAGGCGGGAAAGGTCAAATGGAAGCCATTAAAACCTCTACCTAGAAAAATAGTATATCAAAAACAATATTGCATCCCTGGAATGATTGTGGAGATTAGGGCCACCACTAAGCACTTGAAAGTCGCAGGGGTGGTGATTCCCACCACATCCCTGTTCAACTCACCCATTTGTCCTGTGCAGAAGACAGATGGATCTTCGAGAATGACTGTGGATTATGCTAAGTTTAACCAAGTGATGATTCCAACTGCAGCTGCTGTATCAGATGTTGTTTCATTGCTTGAGAAAATTGAAACATCTCCTGGCATCTGGTATGCAGCCATTGACTTGGCAAATCTGTTTTTTCCATTCCTGTCCATAAGGCCCACCAGAAACAATATGCCTTCAGTGGGCAAGGCCCGCAATGTACCTTTACTGTCCTGTCTCAGGGGTATATCAATTCCCCATCTTTGTGTCATAATGTTATTCAGAGAGACCTCAATCACTTCTCACTTCCACAAGACATCACACTGATCCATTACACTGATGACATTATGCTGACTGGATCCAGTGAGCAGGAAGTAGCAAACACACTGGACTTATTGGTGAGATATTTGCATGCCAGAGACGGAAAATAAATCTGACTAAAATTCAGGGACCTTCTACTTCAGTAAAATGTCTAGGAGTTCAGTGGTTTGGGGCCTGTGGAGATAATTCTTCTAAGTTAAAAGATAAGTTGTTGCATTTGGCTCCTCCTAAAATCAAGAAACAGGCACCGTGCCTACTGGGCCTATTTGTATTTTGGAGGCAACATATTCTTCATTTGGGTGTATTACTCCAGCCCATTTATCAAATGATCTGAAAGGCTTCCAGTTTTGAGTGGAGTCCAGAACAGGAGAAGGTTCTACAACAGGTCCAGCCTGCTGTGCAAGCTGCTGTGCCACTTGGGCCATATGACCCCACAGAACCAATGGTGCTTGAGGTGTTAGTGGCAGATAGAGATGCTGTTTGGAGCCTTTGGCAGGTGCCTATAGATGAATCAGAGCAGAGACCTCTAGGATTTTGGAGCAAGGTCCTGCCATCTTCTGCAGACAACTACCCTCCTTTTGAGAGACAGCTCTTGGCCTGTTACTGGGTTTTGGTGGAAACTGACTGTTTGACTATGGGTCATCAAGTCACTACGTGACCTGAACTGCCTATCATGAACTGGGTGCTTTCTGGCCCATTTAGCCATAAATTAGGTAATGCACAGAAGCATTTCATTATCAAATGGAAGTGATATATATGTGATCAGGCTCAAGCATGTCCAGCAGGCACAAGTAAGTTATAAGGGGAAGTGGCTCAAATGCCCATGGTCTCCACTCCTGTCATCCTGCCTTCTCTCCGCCAGCCTGCACCAATATCCTCATGAGGAGTTCTCTATGATCAGTTGAGAGGAAGGGAAGACTAGAGCCTGGTTCACAGATGGTTCTGCACAATACGCAGGCACCACCCAAAAGTGGGTAGCTGCAGCATTCAGCCGCTTTCTAGGACATCCCTGAAGGACAGCCATGAAGATGAATCTTCCCAGTGGACAGAACTTGGAGCAATGCACCTGGCTGTGCACTTTACATGGAAGGAGAAATAGCCATGTAAAGTATATGTGATTATGTACTCATTCACGAGCTGTTGCCAATGGTTTGGTTGGATAGCCTGGGACTTGGGAGAAGCATGATTGGAAAACTGGTGACAAAGAAATCTGGGGAAGAGGCATGTGAATAGACCTCTCTAAGTGGTCAAAAATTGTGAAGATATTGGTATCTCATGTGAGTGCTCACCAACAGATGACCTCAGCAGAGGAGGATTTTAATAAGCACATGCATAAGATCCCTGTTCTGAGGGCATCAATCAGCCTCTCTCCTCAGCCACCCATCATCAACTAATGGCCCCATCAACAAAGTGGCTGTGGTGACAGAGACAGAGGTTATGTGTGGGCAGCAACCTAGACTTCCACTCACCAAGGCTGACTTGGCTAAGACCCCTGATGAGTTCCCAATTTGCCAGCAGCAGAGACCGAAATTGAGCCCTAGATTTGTCACCATTCCTTGGGGCAATCAGCCAGCTCCCTGGTGGCATGTTGATTATATTGGACCTCTTCCATCATGGCAAGGGCAGAGGTTTCTCCCCACTGGAACAGATACTTACTCCCAAATATGGGTTTGCCTATCCTGCATGCAATGCTTCTTCCAAGACTATCATCCATGGACTCACAGAATGCCTTATTCACCATCATAGTATTCCATACAACATTGCCCCTTACCAAGGCACTTACTTTGCAGATAAAGAAGTGTAGCAGTGAGCTCATGCTTATGGTATTCACTGGTCTTACCATATTTTCTATCATCCTGAAGCAGTTGGATTGATAGAATGGCCTTTTGATGTCACAATTACAAAGCCAGCTAGGTGACAATACTTAGCATGGCTAGGGCAAAGTTCTCCAGAAGGCTGTGTATGCTCTGAATCAGCATGCAACATATGGTACTGTTTCTTCCATAGCCAGGATTCCTGGATCCAGGAATCAAGGCGTGGAAGTGGTACCACTCACCATCACTCATAGTGATCCACTAGCAAAATTTTTGCTTCCTGTTTCTGTGACATTACATTCTGATGCCTAGAGGTCTTAGTTCCAGTGGAGGAACACTGCCACCAGGAGACACAACAACCATTCCATTAAACTGGAAGTTCAGATTTCCATCTGAACACTTTGGGCTCCTCCTACCTTTAAGGCAACAGGCTAAGAAAGGAGTTACAGTGTTGGCTGGGGTGATTCACCCAGACTATTAAGAGGAAATCAGTCTGTTACTCCACAATGGAGATAAGGAAGAGTATGCATGGAATACAGGAGACCCATTAGGGCGTCTCTTAGTATTACCATGCCTTGTGATTAAGGTCAATGGCAAACTACAATAGCTCAATCCAGGCAAGACTACAAAGACCAAGACCCTTCAGAAAGGAAGCTTTGGGTCACTCCACCAAAAAACAAACAAACAAACAAAAACAAAAACAACAGCAACAAAAACCATGATCTGCTGAGGTGCTTGCTGAAGACAAAGGGATGACACAATGGGTAGTAGAAGAGAGTAGTCATCAGTAGCAGCCACGACCACATGACCAGCTGCAGAAATGACAACTGAAATTGTCATGAGTATTTCCTCCCCTTTTTGTTAAAACCATTTTTGTCCATTTTTGTGCATGTATAAACTTGTATTAAGAAAGTATCTTTGGCCGGGCACAGTGGCTCAAGCCTGTAATCCAAGCACTTTGGGAGGCCAAGGTGGACGGATCACGAGGTCAAGAGATTGAGATTATCCTAGCCAACATGGTGAAACCCCATCTCTACTAAAAATGCAAAAATTAGCTGGGCGTGGTGGCACACGCCTGTAGTCCCAGCTACTTGGGAAGCTGAGGCAGGAGAATTGCTTGAACCCGGGAGGTGGAGGTTGCAGTGAGCCAAGACTGTGCCACTGCACTCCAGCCTGGCACCTGGTGACAGAGTGAGACTGTCTCAAAAAAAAAAAAAAATCTTCACTTTATTTCCTTTGTCATTTAACATGTGACATAATATTTATTGACTTCATATCACCATTAAAGTATTGTTAATTTTATGTAATACTATTTGGTTTGGGGATTGATGCCTTTCCAGTTGTCTTATGTTAGATGCAATTATGACCTTATAATTGTCTTTATTTGAAGACTATATATGACCTCAAGACATGTGTATGGGTTCAAGTTGACAAGGGGTGGACTTGTGATGGTTAATACCGAGTGTCAACTTGATTGAATTGAAGGATAGAAATACTGATCCTGAATGTGTCTATGTGGGTGTTGCCAAAGGAGATTAACATTTAAGTCAGTGGACTGCGGAAGGCAGACCCACCCTTAATCTGAGTTGCTGTAATCTAATCAACTGCCAGCACAGACAGACTATAAGCAGGCAGAAAAATGTGAAAAGAGACTGGCCTAGCCTCCCAGCCTGCATCTTTCTCCTGAGCTGGATATTCCTGCCTTTGAACATCAGACTTCATGTTCTTCAGTTTAGGAACTCAGACTGGCTTTCTTTGCTCCACAACCTGCAGATGGCCCATTGCAGAACCTTGTGGCTGTGTGAGTTAATACTTGAAATATATATATATATATGTGTGTATATATATATATATATATATATATACACACACATATATATGTATACACACATATATACATATATATATGTGTGTGTATATATATATGTATATGTATGTATATATATGTGTACATGTATACATATATATGCACGTGTGTGTGTGTGTGTGTGTGTGTGTGTGTGTCTGTGTTGGGAGAAGCAGCAAAGGAGAAAGGACTCACAGATTGCCTACATAAATTGGTTATGAGTAACATACAAACGAGGAACAACAAACTGCGGAAGGCCGCAGGAGGCCTCTGAGGAGGAAGGTCTCTCCATGCATCATGTTACAGTGCAGGGTGACCTAGGCTCTATTACCTAAACATTGTACTCAGTGACATAAAACCCCTTCATAGCACTATGATGTAGCCAGACTTGCAGCCTCCTTCTAAGGCCCATGTTCCACCAACTGCACATAGATAATAAGCTAAAGATAACCACATGTTCTTGTTTTGTGAAACCCTCAAACTGCTACTGTTTTCAATCCTTAGGATGCCACACCAGTTCCAGCCACTGATTCACTTCTGGCTCACAGAGTCACTCCACCATTACTCCACCCCTACCCTATAGATCAGAGTGATTGTAATCAATAAATAGTGTGGATGATCAGAGCTCAGGGCCTTCACTGTCTCCTCCAAAGCAATGAGTGATGGCCCCCTGGTCCCACTATATCTCTTAATCTGTCTTTTTCCCATTCCTTTGTCACCACCAAACACAGGGTACCCACTGGTGATGTACAGGTCTGGTTCCCTTCGTGTGTGTGTGGTGTGTGTATTCCATTAGTTCTGTCCCTCTAGAGAATCCTAATACACCAATCCACAAGTGATGAGCACCTAGGTTGATTCCATGTCTTTGCTGTGAATAGTGCTGTGCTTCATCTCATTTTATAATCAAAGGAAGCCAGAAGTTGAAAGAGAACTGTTATTATTATCACACCCTATTTTGAAGTAAACTGTCTATAAGTTTAAGTAATTTTTTCAGAGATAGTGAAGGGCCATGGTAAAAAAAAGAAAAAGAAAAAGGAAAACACATAAACATTAAAAGTAAATTTTAAAAAATAAAGTGTATAATGCCTTCTCACTCCTGCTTCATCCATTATACCAAGATTAGTACTATAACACAGCTCAGTCAGAAAAAGGGAAACCACATGAGTGATTTTGGAGGAATATAATTAAATATAAGTAACCAGGTAAGCAGCACTTGAAGAACAGAACCAGTTAAGGTAGACACCATGTTACTAATTGGCTACTAAATATAAACTACTAATTGCAAAAACAACAACAACAAAATGATTCAATTCAGGAAGCTAAGTAGCAAATGGAAAAGACAGGTGTGAGTTGAACCTAGAAGGTAGGAGGACTGGCCCCGTGGATCTCAAACTCAGAACTCCAACAACAGGTATTGCTCAGCTGCTGTTGGAAGTTTGGGACACTGGTCAAAAGCTCGAAGGGCTGGAATCCAGAACCCTGAGTGTAACACACCCGGTAGCAGAGCATGATTTTTTCTGGAGTGAGATTTAAAAAGTAGGGGAGATCAAAACCAAGTATTGTTACCAGTGTAAAACCTATTATTCAGGAAACACTGATATAAACAGGAAGAAAACAGATCTCCCAGATTTCTGATTTCCAATTCATTCTTCCTGTTGCAAAACCCTATAGGAAGAGGGCTGGTCCAGCAGAAATATGATTCCTATAAAGCTGAGTGAAAATGAAGAAAGGATTTGGAAGCTGAGAAATAAGTTAAAAACAGGTACGCCACATATATGCTATGGCTTTTTTAGAAAATAGAAAGTGGCAAGTTTTTGAGAAAAATAAACTTTCAAATTATTTAAAACAATGAAGCACAATTCCTAGAAACATACTAGGAATTATTTGTTTAATGTACCTTTTCTGGATACAGTTTTTTGAATTGGGACTGATTGCTTTTGTATCCCAGTTTGAGTCTGGGAAGGAGTCACGTGAGGTTGACTCTGGGAAGGCGTCACAGGAGGTCGACTCTGGGAAGGCGTCACAGGAGGTCGACTCTGGGAAGGCGTCACCCGAGGTTGACTCTGGGAAGGCGTCACAGGAGGTCGAATCTGGGAAGGCGTCACCCGAGGTTGACTCTGGGAAGGCGTCACAGGAGGTCGAATCTGGGGAGGTGTTACCCGAGGTTGACTCTGGGAAGGCGTCACAGGAGGTCGAATCTGGGAAGGCGTCACCCGAGGTTGACTCTGGGAAGGCGTCACAGGGGGTCGAATCTGGGAAGGCGTCACCCGAGGTCGACTCTGGGAAGGCGTCACAGGGGGTTGAGTCTGCGAAGGCGTCACCCGAGGTTGACTCTGCGAAGGCGTCACAGGGGGTTGAGTCTGGGAAGGCGTCACAGGAGGTCGACCCTGGGAAGGCGTCACCCGAGGTTGACTCTGGGAAGGCGTCACAGGGGGTTGAGTCTGCGAAGGCGTCACAGGAGGTCGACTCTGGGAAGGCGTCACCCGAGGTTGACTCTGGGAAGGCGTCACAGGGGGTTGAGTCTGCGAAGGCGTCACAGGCGGTTGAATCTGCGAAGGCGTCACAGGGGGTTGAATCTGGGAAGGCGTCACAGGCGGTTGAATCTGGGAAGGCGTCACAGGGGGTTGAATCTGGGAAGGTTGATGCTGAAATTTTTCCTCTTTTGCAGATAGAGGCTGAACATCTTGCTGTTTTTTTGTAGCCTTTTTCTTTTTACAAAGTCCATAAAGAAAACATAATAAAATAAACAAAACAATAGGCAACAATATACACAGAAAACAAAACTCTTTCTTCCTTCTCTTAGGGGGTGGGCCACTGTCAACACTACCTCCATAGCCTTCTATCAGGCAGTTGGGAGGGCCCCACAAGTAATTGCAATGGCAGTGATGTTTATTGTTGCAGATGCCCCTCTTGTTACAAAATGCAGGTGAGCAATTGCTATTCAAGATGTTTATGTGGACACAGTGCCTATGGATGCATATATGATCTGTCCCACACTCTGTGCCATCTTTCACTTCACCAATATCAGGTCCCTTCATCCCAAAATGGTAATCAGTACTCCAGCACATTATTTCCTTGAAGCGAGCCCCAAGCACAGTAGAATGATCATGCAAATTGGGAATTTCGGTCACATTCTCACACTGAATTCTTCCACACTGGACATCGGAGATATTACATTTTATGTATCTAGCATCTTTGATACCACAGTTACCAACACGCTCACCTAAGGTATTCAATTGTGTGTAGCAAATCTGTCTTGCAGTCTTCGCCCCTGCACCAAAAATCCTCTGACACTGTTCATTGCGGTCATGACATCTCTTTTCATAGCAGTAGGCCTTCTCCCCACATGGAATTCCATCTTCCACATATACATCATCTGGGCACTTATGGGAAGTTCCATTGCACCATTCTGGAAGATCACATTCACTGACCTCCTTTCTGCACACTTCCCCTGATGGTAAGAACTTGCAGTTTTTGCAACAAAGTCCAAAAGCACAGGTAGAACCATCAGTCAGAGTGCAGTTTGACAGACAGCAGGGATCTTTTGCGCAACGCTTTAAAGGACCACAGTCACATTCCTCTTCTTCTTCAACAACACCGTTCCCACAGCGCTTCACACTAAAGATGTCCTTTGTGTATAGATGTTCAATCAAACACCTTGTCCGCCCTGCAGTAGACCAAAAAGAACCATAACTGCAATTGCTAAATTTAGTTATTGGTGGGTTAAATCCATGCATTATGCATACATGCTGTGAACACCTACATGGATAAATATCATGGCTCATGCCCAAATTATGACCTAGATGATGAGTCACTGCAATTGCAAAAATGCCCAAAGTTTTGTTCAGAAAAGTAACAATTGCACAACTACGCTGTGGTTTGCACATTCCTCCCTGCACAGCTAAGCCACTTAACCCTCTTAATTCTAGATTTGTGAAAAGATGTGTGGCATCAGGTTGTAGCCGGGGATTAATGTTGTCCAACTTCCACTTGCAAAATAGGTACATAGATTTCCTTACATCATCTACTACAATGGGATTTCTGTTAGTCCAGAACTCCAAACCAAATAATAACAGTTTCACACCAAGTACATCCAAAATGGAATCCACTATATTAACAATAACATATAGATCCTCCAGCAACTTTGACTCATTCCTTTTGTAATGAATGTATAGATTATTATCAACCACAATGACAATTTCAATAATCCTAAAATGGATCCACCAGTCCTCATAAGAACTTTGCTTCAGAGTGGAATTATCAATTTCTTCAAATTCTGTTTGGCATGTTATTTCATTTTGCATCAATCCGGATCTCACGGTTGGAAACTGTTTTTCCTCATTGTCCATCTTATACACCAGATGTTCGAATGTGGTAGAAAATGCCAGGGGCTCGATTTCATAAGCAATGTCATTTATCTGTAGTATTCCTTGAAATCCCCCAAAACAGGTACTGAGGGAAACCAGGGATTCTGAGTCCCCTTCCACATAACCATGATAGTAGCAGTTATTCTGGACAAAAGGGTGATCTTCAAGGATAGTACCTTGGTCTGTGTAGGTGAACACAGGGAGGTGTTTGGAGATCAAAAGTTTCTTAACCTTTATGTGGATAATGTGTTTCTGGCCTCCAAAGTGCAGGACATAGGAAAGCCAGCCTGGAGCTTTCATGCCTCTGGCAGTACCAGTTATTCTCACGGGAATCACCACATCTGGGGTGCTGTGATATTGTGGGTGATCATCTCGGATGTGTCCAGAACAGGACAGAAACACCCCAAGCCAGTGCAGCAGGAGTAACATCTTCATGTTCCACAAGGCTTCAAATCACAGTGATTTTGAAGTCACTGTTACTCTTCTGAGTTGGTCAGTGTGTGGCTAAAAATCCATCTTCTGGCAGAATTGAACCATCAGAGCTGCAGCACTGTAAGTAAAATGAAAAGCAGCACATGGATGAGTATGATTATAAGAGAATACAGTGGGGAAAGGGAGAAAGGGAAAAGGATCAGATAAAGTGATTAATGCTTTGATCAAGGAATGACTCAAGAAATTGCCTAGAATTTGCTTTTAAATATTGATAGGGAAAAGGGAGTAGGGAGTGTACAGAAAATAAAACTTGGCTATACATGGATGGTTATTGAATATAATGATGGAAACTTGATTCACTATACAGTTTTTTTATAGGTAATTATTTGCAAATATTTTCACAATAAATAACGAAAACAAAAAGTTCTTAATGGTAAGCTGAACTTATATCTTAAATTTCTGAGACAGTTTCAATTTACACATGTTAAATTATTATAAGCATTCATAGCTTTTTCTATTTGACTGCAAATGATACATTAGTTGATAACATTATCTAAGAGACATTTTTAAAAACCATTCTTATGTTACTTCAAATTTTTATGGTACTTACCATATACCTTTCTATGGCATGATATTTATTTAGTTTTCTTCTTCTTCCCTAACTTCCTCTTCTCACTAGCCTTGTCAGACAGGACGATCCTCAAGAGCATCACTGTATCTTTCACAAATATTGGTACCTCAGATAATGCCTGGCTTAATTCTTTATGTAATGAATAATGGTTGACTTGAAGGTGATTGTTCTTGGAGTGAAATAAATATTACTCTAAATATGTTTACACTGTATTACATTTTTAAAGAAGAATATTATTCAACATTTATGGTAAATTTACGCTCTGGAACAAAGTTGTATATATTGTTTTCCTGATCCTTCCTTCTAAATACAATTTAATACTGTGAAACAAGTTAATGAGCAACAACAAAAAGACTGAAAACTCATGGACCTAAAATAAAGAAGGATGGTTAATAAAAAGAAAAATTCTGACTAGTGACCTCTGTACTTGAGCAGGGTGAGTTATCTGAGTTTCTTCTTATCTCTCACGTATATCCCAAACTGACTGCGAGATGGATCTTTAACCTCAAACCTCCAACAAGCATAGACAGAAAAAAGAAAAAAGGAAAAAAAAAATAAAGAAAAGATTTCACTTTCTGGCCAAATGGCTAAGAATGGAAAAGCTCAACAAAGACGTGGTGAGGTGCTCCAGCCTCTTCTTTAGAGTTAGGACATATGTGTGTGTTGATTCATCCACAGTGGCAATTTCAGACTTGACAGGCCTACCCAAAACACACTTCAGTTTCAGTGCACTGGTGGGCTGTCCATTCCACCTATATTGGAAACATCACAGCACTGGATGACCAGCCTAACCCTCATTCAATAACCAGGTAACTAACTAACTGATCTGCCTTCAGAGGCATCAGTGAAGCCCTAGATAGCTGATATAACCCTGTTGTAGAATTAGTCCAGTGAAATGGTACCTGAATGAGCCACAGAAGTATTATCCATAAGGCCTGATATTTCCTAGCCTTCTATCAGATGACATAGGAAGACCAAAGCCTGATGGTTTCTGCTTCTTCCATCTTCAGGCGTGAAAGTGGCCTGATGACATGAGTGGCCTAGAAGGAGCCTTCTGCCCCAGGTGGCACCATCAGTGATTGAGTTGAAATCCCTTCAGAGTCAGAAAGCAAAGTAAAGTATAATGATATTAAAAGGGCTATAAAAATTAAACTTTTTTGTTACTCAGTCCACAAAAGCACACCAGAATATACACTCTAAACATAGAAAGGCAACTATCTTCTAAAATAGAAAATTTAATTAGGATCAAGCATCTCCTACAGAGTGACATCAGCAAAATGGAAGTTCCATACTCTCCTACCTTCCAGAACACATAGCAACAACAACTTTGGGGATGCTGTAAGTGTCCAAGAATTTTTCAATTTCTCCTGGATATAATGGTTTATTTGCATGGAGGTGTATGTAGTAATCTCTCATGGTACTTTGTATTTCTGTGGAATCAGTGGTGATATCCCCTTGATCATTTTTTAATTACACCTATTTGATTCTTTTCTCTTTTCCTTTTTATTAGTTTGGATAGCGGTCTATTTTGTTAATCTTTTCAACAAACCAGCTCCTGGATTTACTGATTTTTTGAAGGGTTTTCTTGTGTCTCTATCTCCTTCAGTTCTGCTCTCATCTTAGTTATTACTTGTTTTCTGCTAGCTTTTGAATTTGTTTGATCTTGCACCTCTAGTTCTTTTAATCATGATGTGGGGTGTCGATTTTAAACATTTCCTCATGTCTCTTGCAGGCATTTAGTGCTATAAATTTCCCTCTAGACACTGCTTTAAATGTGTCCTGCAGTTTCTGGTATGTTGTGTCTTCATTCTCATTGGTTTTGAAGAACATTTTTACTTGTGCCTTCATTTCATTATTTATCCAGTCATCATTCAGGAGCAGGTTATTTAGTTTCCAATAGGTATGTCGTCTTGAGTGAGTTTCTTAATCCTTAGTTCTAATTTGATGGCCCTGTGGTCTGAGAGACAGACTAAACCAGGAAAAAGTTGAATCCCTGAATAGATCAATAACAAGTCTGAAATTGAGGCAGCAATAAAGAGCCTACCAACCAAAAAAAGTCCAGGACCAGATTGGTTCACAGCCAAATTCTACCAGAGGTACAAAGAGGAGCTGGTACCATTTCTTCTGAAACTATTCCCAACAATACAAAAAGAGGAAATCCTCCCTAACTCTTTTTATGAGACTAATATCATCCTGATACCAAAATCTGTCAGAGACACAACTAAAAAAGAAAATTTCAGGCCAATATCCATGATGAACATTGATGGGAAATCCTCAATAAAATACTGACAAACTGAATCCTACAACACCTCAAAAAGCTTATCCATCATAATCAAGTCAGCTTCATCTCTGGGATGCAAAGCTGGTTCAACATAGGCAAATCTATAAACATCATCCATCATCACATAAACAGAACCAAAGACAATAACCACATGATTATCTAAACAGATGAAGAGAAGGGCATCGATAAAATTCAACAGCTCTTTATGCTAAAGACTCTCAATAAACTAGGTATCAATGCAATATACCTGAAAATAATTTGAGCTATTTATGACAAACCCACAGCCAATATTATACTGAATGGACAAAGACTGGAAGCATTCTCTTTGAAAACTGGCACAATACAAGGATGCCCTCTATCACCACTCCTATTCAACATAGTATTAGAAGTTCTGGCTAGGGTAATCAGGCAAGAAAAATAAATAAATTGTATTCAGTTAGGAAAAGAGGAAGTCAAATTGTCTCTATTTGCAGATGACATGACTGCATTTTAGAGGACCATATTATCTCAGCCCCAAATCAACTTAAGCTGTTAAGCAACTTCAGCAAAGTCTCAGGATTAAAATCAATGTGCAAAAATCATAATCATTCCTATAAGCCAATAACAGACAAACAGAGAGCCAAATCATGATTAAACTCCCATTCACAATTGCCACAAAGAGAATAAAATACCTAGGAATACAACCAAGAAGGGACATGAAGGAGCTCTTAAAGAAGAACTACAAACCACTGCTCAGGAAAATAAGAGAGGATACATGGAAAACATTTCATGTTCATGGCTAGGATGAATCAGCATCATGAAAATGACCACATTGTCCAAAGTAATTTATAGATTCAATGCTATCTCCATCAAGCTATCATTGACTTTATCACAGGATTGGAAAAAAAAAAAAAAAACCTTAAAATTCACATGGAACCAAAAAAGAGCCTGCATGGACAAGACAATCCTAAGCAAAAAACAAAGCTGGAGGCATCACATTACCTGACTTCAAACAAGGCTACATTAATCAAAACAGCATGGTACTGGTACCAAAACAAGAGATATAGACCAATGGAACAGAACATAGGCCCCAGAAGTAATGCCACACAACTACAACCATCTGATCTTTGACAAACCTGACAAAAACAAGCAATGGGGAAAGGATTTCCTATTTAATAAATGGTGTTGAGAAAACTGGCCAGCTGTGTGAAGAAAGCTGAGACTGGATCCCTACCTTACATCTTATACAAAAATTAACTCTAGATGGATTAAAGATTTAAATATAAGACCTAACACCATGAAAACCTAGGCAATAAATGGTATTGCCCATAGGCATGGGCAAGGACTTCATGACTAAAACATCAAAAGCAATGGAAACAGAAGCCAAAATAGACAAATAGGATTTAATTAAACTTAAGAGCTCCTGCACAGCAAAAGAAACTATAATTACAGTGAACTCGCAACCAACAGAATGGAAAACACTTTTTGTAATCTACTCATCTGACAAAGGGCTAATATCTAGAATAAATAAAGAACTCAAAAAAATTTACAAGAAAAAAACAACCCGATCAAAAAGTGGGCCAAGGACATGAACAGACACTTCTCAAAAGAAGAGATTTATGCAGCCAACTAACTATGAAAAAATGCTCATCATCACTGGTCATTAGAGAAAGGCAAATCAAAACTACATTGAGATACCACCATCTCACACCAGTCAAAATGATAGTCATTAAAAAATCAGGAGACAACAGGTGCTGGAGAGGATGTGGAGAAACAGAAGCACTTTTACACTTTTGGTAGGAGTGTAAACTAGTTCAACCATTGTGGAAGACAGTGTGGTGACTCCTCAAGGATCTAGAGCTAGAAATACCATTTGACTCAGCAATCCCATTACTGAGTATATACCCAAAGGATTATAAATCATTCTAGTATAAAGACACATGCACACATATGTGTACTGCAGCACTGTTCACAATAGCAAAGACTTGGAACCAGCCCAAATGCCCATCAATGATAGACTAGATAAAGAAAATGTGGCAGATATACATCATGGAATACTACACAGCCATAAAAAAGAATGAATTAATGTCCTTTGCAGGGACATGGATGAAGCTGGAAACCATCATTCTCAGCAAACTGACATAAGAACAGAAAACCAAACACCTCATGCTCTCACTCATAAGCGGGTGCTGAACAATGAGAACACATGGATAGGGAAGGGAACATCACATACTGGGGCTTGTCGAGGGTTGGGGAGGCTGGAGGAGGGATAGCAGAAGGTGGGGAGATTGGGAAGGGATAGTCTTAGGAGAAATACTTAATGTAGATGATAGGGTGATGGATGCAGCAAACCACCAAGGCACATGTATACCTATGTAACAAACCTGCACGTTCCACACATGTACCCAAGAACTTAAAGTATAAAAAATAAATTGTAAAAACAACAATTTTTGAAAAAGTTATCTTTGTAATAAATGCTGAAGCTAATTGAATGACTACCACACCCTGCGAAAATGAAAAATCAGAGTTACCAAATTTAGTAGGGAGATTCAGAACACTCTCTCAGTGGAGTCCCTGTTCCCAGTGCACTGCCTTGCAATCATAGAGAGATCCCCTAGTTCCCAGCTTCTCCCAGTCATTGCAAGAGATTGATTTGTGTTTGGTACTTCAAATTTTTTAAAGGGCCTTTATACATAAATGACTTGTGTCAGTTGCAGCTCTGACTGGTGTATCACAATCTAGCCTTCTGCAGAGGACGGAGATGGTGGCTTCAGCTGGTGGATGCCACAGATCCCCCTACTTCTTGGCATAGAGTAAGCAGATGAGAGCAAGAGTGCTATGGAGGAAGAGTGTTGATCTCTGTGTCTGACACTCCAGCTTCTCAATGGCTGCCCAAGGCTCTAGCATCTTTCTAACTAGTTTTAGAGCTCAAATTGGTCTGACACAGTTTTGACACCTGTGGGAAAATGGAGATGGGGCTTGAACAGGTAGACACCATACATCCTCCCTACTTCTCAGCACATAGACAACAGACAAAAAATCCCAGCTCTCAGCTTTCTTCTGGGGTTAGGGAGGGTATGGGGACAACTTGACTGGTGCATCCAATGCCCATTTCTCTGGGGCTATCCAAAGAACTGGCATCTTACTAGCCAGTCTTAGAGCTCTGAGTGGCCTACCACAGTCTAGCACACCAGAGAAGAACGTAGATGGAAGCTTGTGCTGCTGGACACCATAGATCCTCCCTTATGTTCAGCACAGAGCAAGCAGACAAAATATCCCGTGTCAGCTTTCTTCTAGAGAAGAAAAGAATTAATCATGTGCCCAGCACCCAACCTCTCCAGGACTACATAAATAACTGGTATGAGACTTGCCACTCTTGGATCTCTCATGAGTCTGGTACAGTGTAGACACCTAGGAGAATATATTAATAGAAATGGTAGTTTGTACTGGTTGATGCAATAGTTTCCCACCCCAGGTCAGCACAGAATAGTAAACAAAAATCATATCTGTTTCTTTTCATGGAGAGAGAGTGAGAGTTATTAGAAGGACTAGAATCTCCGGCTTTGCTGGTTGGTGGAGGTCTTCTCCTATACAAGGCTAATCTGTAAAGACTGGGAGAGGGCCTCTGTGTCTAATGTGCAAGTATCAACACAGATAACTGAGGAAAATATAGAAATAGGCAAAGATGTTCCAAACAAAGGAACAAGAGACAAATCTTCAGAAACCAACTTTAATGAAACATCATTATATGATTTACCTGATTTAGAATGCAAAACATTATAAAGATGCCGATGGAGGTCAAGAGAGCAATGCATGAACAAAGTTAGAATTCAACAAAGCAACAGAAAATATTTTTTAAAGTACCAAAACAGAAATCATGAAACTGAGGAATGCAATAACTGAACTAAATTATCTCATAGAGAGCTTCAACAACAGACTAGGTGAAGAAGAAACAATCCACGAACTTGAAAACATATCACTGGAAATGATTCAGTCAGTAGAGTAAAAAGAACAAAAAAGAGTTGAGAAAACTTAAGAAACTGATAGGAAATTTTCAAGGACACCATTATACGCATTATGGAAATCTCAGAAGAGAAGAGAGAGGGACCAGAAAGACTATTTAAACAAATAATGGCTGAACACTTTCCAAATCTGAGGAAGGCAATAGATACTCAGATCCAGGAAGCCCAAAAGTTCCCAAATAAGATGAACTCAAATAAATCAACATTGAGACACATTGTAATCAAACTGTCAAAAGTCAAAAACAAAGTGTATTTTGAGATCAAGAGAAAAGTAACTTGCCACATTAAAAAAAAAAAAAAAAAAAAAAAAAAAAAAAAAAAAAGTCCATGGAACTATCTGTGAATGTTTTAGCAGATACCTTGCAGGCCAGAAGGGAGTGGGATGATACATTCAAAGTTCTAGAAGACAAGAAACTGCCAATCAAGAACACTATGCCCGGTCTTTAATAGTGGAAGAAAGATAAAGACTATTTAAAATAAACAAAAGCTGTTTTGATTACTGTAGCCTTATAATATAGTTTGAAGTCAGATAGTGAGATGCCTCCAGCAAAGGATTATAAATCATTCTATCACAAAGACGCATGCACGTGTACATTTATTGTGGCACTGTTTACATTAGCAAAGACTTGGAACCAACCCAAATGCCTATCAATGATAGACTGGATAAAGAAAATGTGGCAGATGTACACCATGGAATATTATGCAGCACTAAAATAGGATGAGTTCATGTCCTTTGCAGGGAAATGGATGAAGCTGGAAACCATCATTCTCAACAAACAGGAACAGAAAACCAAATGCCACATGTTCTCACTCATAAGTGGGTGTTGAACAATGAGAACACATGGACACAGGGAGGGTAACATCACATCCTGGGGCCTGTTGGGGGGTGGGGTCTAGGGGAGGAATAGCAGGGTGTGGGGGGATTGGGGAAGGATAACATTAGGAGAAATACCTAATGTAGATGACAGAGGATGGATGCAGCAAACCACCATAGCACATGTATACCTATGTAACAAACCTGCATGTTCTGCACATGTACCCCAGAACTTAAAGTATAATAAAAAATAAAAGTAAAATAAAATAGACAGAAGCTGAGAGAAATCATCACCAATAGTATATTACCTGCCTTAGAAAAAAATGCTAAAAGGAGTTCTTCAAGTTGAAATGATAGGATACTAAACAGCAACACCTACCATAAGAAAGTATGTAACTTGGTAGTAAAGGAAAGTGTAGAGACAAACACAGATACTGTATTCCTGCAAGAGTGGTGAGTAAATGACTTTTTAAACTCATTTCAAATATGTTATTGTATATATTTATGGTATACAATATGTTTTCATATACATATACATAGTGAAATGA
The DNA here is from genome assembly GCA_031835075.1 of Saguinus oedipus. NCBI lineage: Eukaryota > Metazoa > Chordata > Mammalia > Primates > Cebidae > Saguinus > Saguinus oedipus. The sequence continues at coordinate 14,771,299 of CM063171.1, forward strand.
TTATGACAGTAATAATGACTTTTAATTCTAGCATAAAAGTCAAAAGACAAAAGTATTTTAAAAACTAAACAAGGACAGGCTCAGTGGCTCAAGCCTATAATCCCAGCACTTTGGGAGGCCGAGGCGGGTGGATGACGAGGTCAAGAGATCGAGACCATCCTGTTCAAAAAGGTGAAACCCCGTCTCTACTAAAAATACAAAAATTAGCTGGACGTGGTGATGCGTGCCTGTAATCTCAGCTACTCAGGAGGCTGAGGCAGGAGAATTGCTTGAATCAGAAGGTGGAGGTTGCGGTGAGCTGAGATTGCACCATTGCACTCCAGTCTGGGTAACAACAGCGAAACTCCATCTAAAAAAAAAAAAAAAACTAAACAAAATATGTTAAAAGATACAAAATGTAAATATATTTAAATTGCAACAACAATAAAATAAAGTGTGGGGTAGGGTGTCAGAGCTTCTGTGTGTGACTGTAGAGATTATTCTGGAGTTTCTGTGTGCTATTGAACTTGTCAGCTTAAAATAGACTATTACAACAGTTTTTAAGTAAAGGCAAATAAAATTAATAAATGTTAGCTAGACAAAGAAAAAAGAAAACTCAATGTCAGAAATGAAAGAGGCAACATTACCACAGATGCCACAGAAATAAAAAGATCATAAGATAACACTATGAAGGGGATTTGCATGGAATGTTTTGGCAACAATATAGGTTTTAAAACTACCACAGTATGTTTATTTTTCTTTTAGCTTTTCCATTACTTTCCTATGGCTTCTTTAACAAATTACCACAATCTCATTGTCTTAAAGCAACACAAATGTATTACCTTATAGTTTTGTAGTTCTGAAGGCTAAAATGAATCTTGGCCAAAATAAAAGTGTCAGCAGGACTGAGTTTCTTTCTGGAGGTTTAAAGGGAAAATCTGTTTCTCATTCCTTTCCAGCTTTTAGAAGCCACCCACATTACATGGCTTATAGACTTATTCCTTCAATTTTCAAGGGTGGCTGGAGATAGCAGATCAAATCTTTCTCAAATCACTTCATTTTGACTCTGCCTCCTTTGCTTCCCTCTTTGACTTACAAGAACCTTTGGGATTACTTAGAACTCACATGGTAATATAGGGAAATCTCCCTATTTTAAGGCTGTCTGATTAGCAACCTTGATTCTATCTGCAACCTTAATTCCCTATACCATGGAAATCGGAATTCTTGTCAGTTTCAGGGATTAGGACAGGAACATTTCTGGGAGACAATTATTCTACCTGCTGCATCCTCTTTATTGTATTCATCTTTCTAATAACTAATCCCATTGTCTTTTAATCTGTGCCTATTCTCTTCTTGTGAATTTTTCTTCCAGGAATGTGCAATCCATATATTATTCTCTTGTATCTATCAAGGTGTTGTAATAAAAGATGATGTCACTTACAGTCAGTGGTGATGTGAGGAGACAGGTGCCTTCGAATACAAAATATAGAATGATAAATCAAGCTTCACACTGCAGAGCAAAGGTGGCAGTATGGTCATGATCCAGAGTTTCCTTTTAAGAAATTATTCCAGAGTAATATTAAGTAATATAACCAAATATTTAAGGGAAAAATATCATAGCATTACTCATAATAGCAAAAATATGTGAACAATTCTCAACTTTGAGTAAATAGCTAAATTAATCATATTTCATTTTATATGTGACAGTAATAGTGTAAATTATATTTTTAAATGATATTAAGCATCTCATCAAAATACGTGGTGTTTGTTTCTAAACATAAAGTCATGATAGAAAATAACTAACATAATTTTAACTTTAAGAAATAATATTTGTATAGGATTGTTTTATGTATGCACATTACTATAAATATTCCTGTATTTTTATTCATTTATTTTGTATACTTTATTGTGAGGTATACATAAATATTAACATTGGTATTCCCTGGAATTGTGAATTTGAGTTACTTATATTTTCTTTGTGAGGCCTTTCTCTAAACATTTTTTTTTCAAATACATATAAATTCTATTTATCATCAGAAAAAAATGTATTTTTAAAGTGAAGACAATAGGCAGGTGATGAATAATGAGAACACATGGACACAGGGAAGGGAGTACTACACACTGCGGTCTATTAAGGGGAATAGGGGAGGGACAGCGGGGGTGGAGCTGGGGAGGGATAGTCTGGGCAGAAATGCCAAATGTGGGTGAAGGGGAGGAAGGCAGCAAAACACACTGCCATGTGTGTACCTATGCAACTATCTTGTATGTTCTGCACATGTACCCCAAAACCTAAAATACAATAAAAAAATAAAAATAAAATAAAGTGAAGACATTTAAACTAGGTTCAATTTTAATTCATTTTAGCAGTTAAGATTCTGCAATATTATGTAGATTTTTTTTTAATTTTCCTTTTTTTGTGTCGGTAATTTTATTTAAAGTATACAATGATATTAAAGAAGACAATGATAATGATGATGATGAAAAAGGAAGAGCATGATTATGTTAATTTTTCCAAATACTGGGAAATAAGACAGTAAATTTTTTTATTTTTTTGAGATGGAGTTTCACTCTTTTGTTACCCAGGCTGGAGTGCAATGGCGCGATCTCAGCTCACTGCAACCTCTGCCTCCTGGGTTCGGGCAATTCTCCTGCCTCAGCCTCCTGAGTAGCTGGGATTACAGGCACGTGCCACCATGCCCAGCTAATTTTTTGTATCTTTAGTAGAGACGGGGTTTCACCGTTTTGACCAGGATGGTCTTGATCTCTTGACTTCGTGATCCACCCGCCTCAGCCTCACAAAGTGCTGGGATTACAGCCTTGAGCCACTGTGCCTGGCCATTTTAGATTTTGGGGTACATGTGCAGAACGTGCAAGATAGTTGCACAGGTACACATGTGGCAGTGTGTTTTGCTGCCTTCCTCCCCTTCACTCACATTTGGCATATCTCCCCATGCTATCCCTTCCCCGCTCCCCCCACTGCTGTCCCTCCCCTATCCCCCCCCAACAGATTCCAGTGTGTAGTGCTCCCTTCCCCGTGTCCATGTGTTCTCATTGTTCATCACCCGCCTATAAGCGAGAATATGCGGTATTTCATTTTCTGTTCTTGTATCAGTTTGCTGACAATGATGTTCTCCAGATTCATCCATGTCCCTACAAAGGACATGAACTCATCATTTTTGATTGCTGCATAATATTCCATGGTGTATATGTGCCACATTTTCCCAGTCCAGTCTATCATCAATGGGCATTTGGGTTGGTTCCAGGTCTTTGCTATTGTAAACAGTGCTGCAATAAACATTCGTGTGCATGTGTCCTTATAGTAGACTGATTTATAGTCCTTTGGATATATAGCCAGTAATGGGATTGCTGGGTCAAATGGAATTTCTATTTCTAAGGCCTTGAGGAATCGCCACACCGTCTTCCACAATGGTTGAACTAATTTACACTCCCACCAGCAGTGTAGAAGTGTTCCTATTTCTCCACATCTTCTACAGCATCTGTTGTCTCCAGATTTCTTAATGATCGCCATTCTAACTGGCATGAGATGGTATCTCAATGTGGTTTTGATTTGCATCTCTCTAATGACCACTGACGATGAGCAGTTTTTCATATGTTTGTTGGCCTCACGTATACCTTCTTTTGTAAAGTGTCTGTTCTTATCATTTGCCCATTTTTGAATGGGCTTGTTCGTTTTTTTCTTGTAAATCTGTTTGAGTTTTTTGTAAATTCTGGATATCAGCCCTTTGTCAGATGAGTAAACTGTAAAAAACTTTTTCCCATTCTGTTGGTTGCTGATTCACTCTAGTGACTGTTTCTTTTGCCATGAAGAAGCTGTGGAGTTTGATTAGGTCTCATTTGTCTATTTTGGCTTTTGTTGCCAATGCTTTTGGTCTTTTGGTCATGAAGTCCTTGCCTACTCCTATGTCCTGAATGGTTTTGCCTAGATTTTCTTCTAGGGTTTTTATGGTGCCAAGTCTTATGTTTAAGTCTTTAATCTATCTGGAGTTAATTTTAGTGTAAGGTGTCAGGAAGGGTTCCAGTTTCTGCTTTCTGCACATGGCTAGTCAGTTTTCTCAACACCATTTATTAAACAGGGAATCCTTTCCCCATTGCTTGTTTTTGTCTCATTTATCAAAGATTATATGGTTGTAGATATGCTGTGTTGCCTCCAATGCCTCTGTTCTGTTCCATTGGTCTATGTCTCTGTTTTGGTACCAGTACCATGCTGTTTTGATTACTGTAGACTTGTAGTATAGTTTGAAGTCTGGTAGTGTGATGCCTCCCGCTGTGTTCTTTTTGCTTAAGATTGACTTGGCTATGCAGGCTCTCTTTTGGTTCCATATGAAGTTCAAGGTGGTTTTCTCCAGTTCTGTGAAGAAAGTCAATGGTAGCTTGATGGGGATAGTGTTGACTCTGTAAATTAATTTGGGCAGTATAGCCATTTTCATGATATTGATTCTTCCTAACCACGAACATGGAATGTTTCTCCATCTGTTTGTTTCCTCTCTTATTTCATTGAGCAGTGGTTTGTAGTTTTCCTTGAAGAAGTCCCTTACATTCCTTGTAAGTTGTATTCCCAGGTATTTTATTCTCTTTGTAGCAATTGTGAATGGCAGTTCGTTCTTGATTTGGCTCTTTTTAAGTCTATTATTGGTGTATAGGAATGCTTGTGATTTTGCACATTGATTTTATATCCTGAGACTTTACTGAAGTTGCTTATCAGTTTTAGGAGTTTTTGGGCTAAGACGATGGGGTCTTCTAGATATACTATCATGTCATCTGCAAATAGAGACAATTTGATTTCCATCTTTCCTATTCGAATACCCTTTATTTCTTTTTCTTGCCTGATTGCTCTGGCTAGAACTTCCAGTACTATATTGAATAGGAGTGGTGAGAGAGGGCATCCTTGTCTAGTGCCAGATTTCAAAGGGAATGCTTCCAGTTTTTGCCCATTCAGTATGATATTGGCTGTTGGTTTGTCATAAATACTTTTTATTATTTTGAGATACGTTCCATCAATACCGAGTTTATTGAGGGTTTTTAGCATAAAGGGCTGTTGAATTTTGTCAAAGGCCTTCTCTGCATCAATTGAGATAATCATGTGGTTTTGTTTTTGGTTCTGTTTATGTGGTGAATTACGTTTATAGATTTGCATATGTTGAACCAGCCTTGCATCCCTGGGATGAATCCTACTTGATCATGATGGATAAGCTTTTTGATATGCTGTTGCAATCGGCTTGCCAGTATTTTATTGAAGATTTTTGCATCTATGTTCATCATGGATATTGGCCTGAAGTTTTCTTTTCTTTTTGAGTCTCTGCCGGGTTTTGATATCAGAATGATGTTGGTCTCATAAAATGATTTGAAATAGATTCTCTCTTTTTGGAATATTTGGGATAGTTTCAGAAGGAATGGTACCAGATTCTCTTTGTGTGTCTGGTAGAATTCGTCTGTGAACCCATCTGGACCTGGGCTTTTTTTGTGTGGTAGGCTCTTAATTGCTGCCTTAACTTCAGACCTTGTTATTGGTCTGTTCATAGTTTTGGCTTCCACCTGGTTTAGGGTTGGGAGGACACAAATGTCCAGGAATTTATTCATTTCTTCCAGGTTTACTAGTTTATGTGCATAGAGTTGTTTGTAGTATTCTCTGATGATGGTTTGAATTTCTGTGGAATCTGTGGTGACTTCCCTTTATCATTTTTTATTGCATCTATTTGGTTATTCTCTCTTTTTTATCAGTCCGGCTAGTGGTCTGTCTATTTTGTTGATCTTTTCAAAAAACCAGCTCTTAGATTTATTGATTTTTTGAAGGGTTTTTCTTGTCTCTATCTCCTTCAGTTCTGCTCTGATCTTAGTTATTTCTTGTCTTTGGCTAGGTTTTGAGCTTTTTTGATCTTGCTCCTCTAGCTCTTTCAATTTTGACGATAGGGTGTCAATTTTGGATCTCTCCACTATTCTCATGTGGGCACTTACTGCTATATATTTTCCTCTAGGGACTGCTTTAAATGTGTCCCAGAGATTCTGGTATGTTGTGTCTTCATTCTTGTTGGTTTTGAAGAACTTCTTTATTTCTGCCTTCATTTCATTGTTTATCCAATCAACATTCAAGAGCCAGTTGTTCAGTTTCCATGAAGCTGTGCAGTTCTGAGTTAGTTTCTGAATTCTGAGTTCTACTTTGTTTGCAATATGGTCTGAGAGACTGTTTGTTATGATTTCAGTTGTTTTGCATTTGCTGAGGAGTGCTTTAGTTCCAATTATGTGGTCAGTTTTAGAGTAGGTGTGATGTGGTGCTGAGAAGAATGTATATTCTGTGGATTTGGGGTGGAGAGTTCTGTAAATGTCTATCAGGTTTGCTTGTTCCAGGTCTGAGTTCAAGCCCTGGATATCCTTGTTAATTTTCTGTCTGGTTGATCTGTCTAATATTGACAGTGGAGTGTTAAAGTCTCCCAGTATTATTGTGTGGGTGTGTAAGTCTCTTTGTAAGTCATTACGAACTTGCCTTATATATCTGGGTGCTCCTGTATTTGGTCCATATATATTTAGGATTGATAGCTCTTTTTGTTGTATTGATCCTTTTACCATTATGTAATGTCCTTCTTTGTCTCTTTTGATCTTTGTTGCTTTAAAGTCTATTTTATCAGAGATGAGAATTGCAACTCCTGCTTTTTTTTGCTCTTCATTTGCTTGGTAAATCTTCCTCCATCCCTTTATTTTGAGCCTTTGTGTATCCTTGCATTTGAGATGGGTTTCCTGGATACAGCACACTGATGGGTTTTGGCTTTTTACCCAATTTGCCAGTCTGTGTCTTTTGATTGGTGCATTTAACCCATTCACATTTAGGGTTAATATTGTTATGTGTGAATTTGATCCTGACATTTTGATGCTAGCTGGCTGTTTTGCCCGTTAGTTGATGCAGATTCTTCATTTTGTTGATGCTCTTTTGCATTTCGTATGTTTTTGGAATGGCTAGTACTGGTTGTTCCTTTCTATGTGCAGTGTCTCTTTCAGGAGCTCTTGTAAAGCAGGCCTAGTGGTGACAAAATCTGTGAGTACTTGCTTGTTCACGAAGGATTTTATTTTTCCTTCACTTATGAAGCTCAGTTTGGCTGGATATGAAATGCTGGGTTGCAAGTTCTTTTCTGTAAGGATGTTGAATATTGGCCCCCACTCTCTTTTGGCTTTTAGGGTTTCTGCCAAGAGGTCTGCGGTGAGTCTGATGGGCTTCCCTTTGTGGGTGACCTGACCTTTCTCTCTGGCTGCCCTTAGCGTTTTCTCCTTCATTTCAACCCTGGTGAATCTGATGATTATGTGCCTTGGGGTTGCTTTTCTTGCGGAATATCTTTGTAGTGTTCTCTCTATTTCCTGGAGTTGAGTATTGACCTGCCTAGCTAGGTTGGGGAAGTTTTCCTGGATAATATTCTGAAGAGTATTTTCCAGCTTGGATTCATTCTCTTCGTCACATTCAGGTACACCTATCAAATGTAGGTTAGGTCTCTTCACATAGTCCCACATTTCTTGGAGACTTTGTTCATTCCATTTTGCGCTTTTTTTTCTCTAATCTTGGCTTCTTGTTTTATTTCACTGAGTTGATCTTCGACTTCTGATATCCTTTCTTCTGCTTTGTCAATTAAGCTGTTGAAACTTGTGCATGCTTCACGAAGTTCCGTGTTGTGTTTTTCAGCTCCTTCAATTCACTCATATTCCTCTCTAAGTTGTCCATTCTTGTTATCATTTCCTCAAATCTTTTTTTCAAATCTTTTTTCTAGGTTCTTGGTTTCTTTGCATTGATTTAGAACATGTTCTTTTAGCTCACGGAAGTTTCTTATTACCCACCTTCTGAAGTCTGATTCCATCATTTCATCACATTTGTTGTCTGTCCAGCTTTGCTCCCTTGCTGGTGAGGAGTTTTGGTCCTTTGTAGGAGGCAAGATGTTCTGGTTTTGGGTGTTTTTCTCCTTTTTGTGCTGGTTTCTTCCCATCTTTTTGGATTTATCCACCTGTCGTCTGAGTGGTCGCTGATTTTCCAATTGGGTCTCTGAGTGGATGTCCAGATGGTTGATGATGAAGTATTTCTGTTTTTTAGTTTTCCTTCTAACAGTATGGCCCCACTGCTGTAGGATTGCTGAGGTCTACTCCAGGACCTGCTTGCCTGGGGAACTCCTGTAGCAGCTGCGGAACCATGAGTGTTGCTACCAGATTCTTCTTCTGCTATGTTTGTCCCTGAATGATGCCTGCCAAATGTCTGTCTGATCAGTCCTTTGTGAGGTGACTCTTTGGATATACAGGGGTCAGGGAGCTGCTTGAGGAGAGTGTCTGTACTTTATAGGAGCTCAAGTGCTGAGCTGCGAGCTCCATTGTTCATTCAGGGCTGCTAGGCAGGTACATTTAAGTCTTCTGCAGCAGAACTCATAAAGCCCCTTTTTTTTCCTCAGGTGCTCTGTCCCGGGGAGTTAGGGCTCCATTTATGAGTATCTGTTGCACTGTCCTGCCCAGCAAGGGGGCAGTCTAATCACTGCTTGCCTGCAGTTGTTATGCTGAGCTGCCGTGGGCTCCGCCCTGTTGCCGTGAGCTCCGCCGTGTTGCCGTGGGCTCTGCCCTGCTGTAGTGGGCTCCGTCCTGTTGCCATGGGCTCCGCCCTGCTGTCGTGGGCTCTGTCCTGTTGCCATGCGCAATGCCCTGCTGTTGCGTGTAATTCCCTGTAGTCCTGTTTTTATGGGTGTGGTTAGAGCTGCCATGGTAATGATGGCCCACCTCTGTAGTGGTGGACTCTCTCTGTTATGGCAGGTTGCCCTGGCAACGGCGGGTTGCCTCGGCGACGGCAGGCTGTATCAGCAATGGCAGTGTAGCTCCGTAGGGGTCGAGTGCCTTGGTAATGGCCAATGCTCCTCCCCCTCTGAGCCGCACCATCCTGGGTTCCACTGTGCTTGCCATGAAACTCTCAACCCCAAGCGTTTCCAATTGCTGTTTTGTTTGTTTTTTGTGGGGGTGGGATCTGCCGAGCCTGATCACCTGGCTCCATGCCTCAGAGCCTTTTTTTTTTTTTAAGTAGAACAGTTGCCTCTCTCCCAGGTGTTCCAGTCGCCTGCTGCAAGGGTACCGGGATCTGTGTGATTTCCCGTGCAGTGACCCACTGCGCTGGCTGGAACCACGTTGCTGCCCGGGAATCTCCTGGCCTTGCTTTCTGTTTAAGTCCCATTTAATCAGATGAATGTGCTAATCTACCTTCCAAAATCTCCAATTGCTGGTTTAATAGGGCCACCAAACCAGTGTATTTTGTATGGAGTGCCGCTGCGCTGCAGCCTCGGCCCAAACAGCTGTGTTGGCCCAAAGAGCCGTGCCAGCCTAAACTGCTGCACTGGCAGCCTGTGGGGCTCTTAGGAGCTCTTACACCTGGGGATCTCCTAGTCTGTGGACAATAAAGATCCATATGGAAATGCGGCGTCCACTCACCCTCTGCAGATTAACTGGGAGCTGCAATCCTAAGTTGGTCCCACAGCCCCATCTTCTCTCTCCGACAGTAAATTTTCTAATGACAGATCTGACTACAGGATGGGAAAGCCCTTTGTGAACACTGAATTTTCTAGAATGAAGGTGCTCTCTTTTCTCTCTCTCTCTTTTTTTTATTCTAGAACTAAACCCCTTATGCAAAAATACAAATAGCAACAATGAAGTAGAGAGGATTTATGTGACTTTAAACACAGGAAATGAATTTCATAAAATTCAGGGTACTAGTACTTGAAGATGATCTACGAGACTGGCAATTTTATTTTCCTAATCGACTTACAGATTTAAGATAAAACCAATCAAAATTACATTAAGCTCTCGTGTGTGTGTGTGTGTGTGTGTGTGTGTGTGTGTGTGTGTGTGTGTTGGGTAGAAAGTGGCAAACTGATTTTAAAGTTTATATGAATGTTCAAATTACCTAAGAATATCCACAATAATCTTTATAGAGAAGCACAAAGTTGACATAGTTACACTACCTATTTCCCTATTCACTGGGTAATCAGAATGAGCTGCAGAATGGAAGATGACATGAATGTGGCAGATGTTGAAAGTCAGATAATTGCCACCGAAAGAAGAAACCACCACGATTCAAGATTGCTGAGAACAAACAACATGCACACCAAGTTCAAGTTTAGAGGTGTACTTCTGATTAAAAAGAAAGTAAAAAATGTTAGAAGTTTTGTGGCTTTATTGAATTACCTTAGAAAGAGGTGACGCTGCAATAAGTTTTTTTTTTTTTTTTTTTAAGACGGAGTTTCACTCTTGTTACCCAGGCTGGAGTGCAATGGCGCGATCTCGGCTCACCGCAACCTCTGCCTCCTGGGTTCAGGCAATTCTCCTGCCTCAGCCTCCTGAGTAGCTGGGATTACAGGCACGTGCCACTGTGCCAGCTAATTTTTTGTATCTTTAGTAGAGACGGGGTTTCACCATGTTGACCAGGGTGGTCTTGATATCTTGACCTTGTGATCCACCTGCCTCGGCCTCCCAAAGTGCTGGGATTACAGGCTTGAGCCACCGCGCCCAGCCAATAAGATTTTTTTTATTGCATTTTAGTTTTTGGGGTATATGTGAAGAACATGCAAGATTGTTGCATAGGTACACACATAGCAGTGTGATTTGCTGCCTTCCTCCCCATCTGGCATGTCTCCCCATGCTATCTCTCCCCAACTTCCCAACCCCTGCTGTCTGAAGACTGCAATGAGTTAATAAGGGAGGCACTAGAAAACTCGTCCAAATGGAAGCTAGCACAATTAAAATTTTTTTTATAATACACACACAAAGGGCAATACACACAGGAAAACACACATATAGGATTACATGAGCAGGAATGCTGCCAGTTTGAACTGAAAGGGAGGGTGATGGGATGAAATGAAGCTGTTGGAATTTCATTTTATAGGACTTAATTTTCTTGCTATTCTGCTACAAATACATGCTGTTCTTTAAGAGAATGGAAGAATGATCCAAAAGGCAATTCAGAGATCACTGGGATGCCTCTTTGGTCTCAAAGGTGAGGGACATTATCTTGACTAACCCAGGCCAGGCACCAGGTCCCCCAGATCCTTGGGTGTATGGCCCATGACCAGCAGAGCCATGGAGGCAGAAGTGCTGCTTCAGTGGTTCTGAAAGGCTGAGTGTCAAACCAGACAGGATTAACATTTGACATTTAATGATATTTGCCTTGCTAGGTTTTGGGCTATCCTGAGATAACATTATCCATGTCTTTCTTCAGATACTTGTCTTTGGAATAGGATGTCTATCCTACTCCTGTCCTATATCTGTATTTTGAAATGGCATAACTTATCTAGTCTTACAGTTTCATAACTGGAGGGATATTTAGTTTCAGGATAGATTTTTACTTGGAGTCTCACCCATATCTGATTTAAAAAATGCTTAGATGAGGTTTTGAATTTTAGACTTCCGAGTTGATGCCGAAATCAATTAAGGCTGTTGTGGCTGTTAGGATGGAATAAATATATAGTCAGTCTTCCATATCTGTGGCTTTCACATCCATAGATTCAACCATCTGTGAATCAAACACATTGGGAAAAAATTGCATCTCTACTGAACATGTGAAGATTCATTTTTCTTGTAATTTACTCCCTAAACAATACAGTATAGCAAATATTTACATCACATTTACATTGTATTAGGTATTGTAAGTAATCTAGAGATGATTTAAAGTATACAAAAGGACATGTATGTTATATGCAAATATTACACCATTTTATATCAGAAACTTGAGCATCCGGGTTTTGCTATCTGTGAGAGGTCCTGGGGCCAACCTTCCTTGGATGTCAAGGGATGACTTTATTTTGCTTTTGAGAAAGACATAAATTTGCTGTCCTGGGACCCACTGATATGGTCAGAATTGTATACCTACTAATTCATATATTGAAGCCCTAATCTTCAGTGTAATGTTATTTGCAAGTGGAGACTGTGGATATTAATTAGTTTTAAATGAGGTCATGAGAAAGAGATCTCCTTTATAAGGAGACCTCCTCCTTTTAAAGAGATTTATGTCTTTATAAGAGGATGAAGACACCATATCTCTCTTCTTCTGAAATATGGATACAGAAAGAAGGCAGTGGTAGGCAAACCATTTTTTTAAGAGCAAACCATTTTTTGAAGGCTTTCACCAGACATAAAATCTGCTAGTGCCCTGATCTTGGTGTTTCAAGGTTCCATAATCACAGGAGGCAGTTTCTTATAATAAACCTCATGTGTCTTATAATTGTATAAAGGTAGGTAGGTAGGTAGGTAGGAAGATACGTAGGTAGGTAGATAGACAGATAGATGATAGATAGATAGATAGATAGATAGATAGATAGATAGATAGATATAGATATAGATATAGATAGAGCTTGATGTGGTTTCTCTCCATGAAAACTCATGTTAAAATTTGATCCCTGATGTAGTAGTATTGGGAAGTGAGGCCTGGTATGTGATGTTTGGGTCATGGGGGCAGACCTCTTATGAATAGTTTAATGCACTTATTAGGGGGAATGAGTTCTCACTGTTGAGAGAATGGGTTATTTTCCATGAGAGCTGGTTGTTCGAAAGAGTCTGGCTTCCTTGGTTTCTCTCTCTCTTCCTTCCTCCCTTACCCTGTAATCTTTTTGCACCCTTCTGCTTTCTTCCATGAGAGGAAGCAGCATGAGGGAGTCGCTCACAAGACCTAGAATCATGAGCCAAATATATCTCTTTTCTTGATAAATTATCCAGCCTCATGTATACTGTTATAGCAACACTAAAAAAACTAAGATCTATATAGTCCTCTTCTTCCCTGTGAAATGGTAACTAAAGATTTTGGTAGTGTGAGTCAGCAGTTAATAATCGGTGGAGTTCGCTCTGGTACCCAGTTCTCTTTGACTTCCGTAAACCACCATCTCCTGCTCATTATTTTTCTGTGTTTTTTATTTTTAATTTTTTTGCCTACTCACCTGGCCAAACACTTATGAACATATACATACAGAATTTTGCAAATACAAAAAAGATTTCACAAATTGTCTTTTAAAAATAAGGTATTCATAATCTTGTGGTTAAATTCGATATTAAAAGTTTCACTCTTACATGTTTATATTTATTTTTTAATTAAATTTCTTAATTTACATGGCCCACTACATTTCATAAACTCAATTTTAACCAGATACAATACTGTACTAATGCATTTAAAATCTGTCCTTGGGAATATAAGATCTAGTCCAAAAAACATTAGCTGCATAGTAAAATATTTTTAGTTAAATAGGTAGATTATGATCTCTTAAAAATCTGTATTAATTTCCTTCATGTTTCATATTTTCATTATTTTGGGGGTTCTTATCTTTACACTTCTGTAGTCTCTACAATGCTGTATTAGTTTAGTAGGGCTGACAAAACAAAAATATAACATCACAGACTGAGTGGCTTAAACAATTTTTTTTCCTCAGTTATGGTATCTAGAAGGCTGAGATCAAAATGTTGGCAGGATTGGTTTCTCCTGGAGCCTTTTCCTTTGGCTTATAGATGGCTGCCTTCTGACTGGGGCCTCACATGGATTTTTCTCTGTGCATATAATCCTTGATGCCTCTTCTGTATACTGATTTTCTCTACTTATAAAGACACTAGTTAAATTGGATTCAAGGCCACCGTAATGACTTTATTTAATTTTAATCACCTCCTCATAGACCTTATCTCTAGATGCAGTCACACTCTCAAGTACTGGGGGTTGGGCCTTTAAAACACATATAATTTATAGGAAAAATATTTTATTATCCTAGATGATAATGTATTTAATTAACAGATGTCCTGTGAATTGAGTCACAGAAGATAGCTTAAGAGGAAGTACAAATAAGATCAAACTATGCTTAAATTAACATTTACTATTTGTCCTTCAAGTTTTTCATTCTATTTCTGTCAGTGAAAACATTGTATTTTACAAAATTTTAATAAAACCTAAAGTATATATTTAAAATAGTGAGGAGAGTACAGTGAATCTTTCTTTCCCAACTTACCAGGATTTTCCTACATGTGGTTTATATGTATCCCTTCGTCTTTTGTGTGTGTGTGTGAGCCCTTTAAAATAAATTCCACATCATTTTACCACCGAATCTCTAAACAGAGGACACAGTCTTAATAATAAAGCCAGTATTTTTCAAGAAAAATTACCAAGTGTTTCCTTTGTATAAATGTATACCTAATCAAGAATCAAATTTGTCTGACATCATAAAAATTACACCACTTATGTGAATCAGGAGCCATAAAGACCACATGTTGCACGTGTATTCGATTGAGTCTCTTAAGTTTCTTAGATTCTATATTTGTCCCGCTCACTCTCTTAGTAGTCCATTCGCATGTACCATGTCCTGATGTGTCTACTTTTTAGGTGCATCTATATTTTTCCCGTGCTATCCATTTTCCCATATAAATGGAATTTAATTCTAGACGTTTGATTAGATTCAGGCCAAGTATTTTAATGAGAATATCTCACAGATAGTCCCATATACTTCATACTCAATTGCATCAGAAAGCAGAAAATACTAATTGTCTTATTTTTTCAGTGGATTCGGGTAGTAATAGCCTCATGTTTTCATTTGTAGAGTATTCTAATAACTTTTTTATGTTATGTCACTGAAAATTGATGCTTGACTCAATTATCAACACTAAATTTTTCACTATCTAAGAAATCATAATTAACAAAAACAAATATTGTCTCAAATGATTCAGTATTTTTTTTTACTTTCGAAGTAACTTCTGTAGTCACACAAGGCCATCTCTCCCATTTTATCAGGTGATTTCTCACCAGAATTTATATACCAGAAACTATGGTATTCTTTAAGATTTTCAAACAAATCATATTTCCTTTCCTCTGAATGTTTTCATACATGCTGCTACCTCATTTCTTTACATACCCTAATCACCTGTCTAGTTCCTAAGCATTTCAGATTTCAATGACTTCGAACCAACCCAAATGCCCATCAATGATAGACTGATTAAAGAAAATGTGGAGAACACAGGGACACAGAGAGGGGGTCTACTACACACTGGGGTCTATTGGGGGGAATGTGGGAGGGACAGTGAGAGGGGGCTGGGGAGGGATAGCCTGGGGATAAATGCCAAGTGTGGGTGAAGGGGAGGAAGGCAGCAAAACACACTGCCATGTGTGTATCTATGCAACTATCTTGCACATTCTGCACATGTACCCCAAAACCTATAATGCAATAAAAATTAAAAAAAAAAAAAGAAAATGTGGCACATATACACCATGAAATACTACACAGCCTTAAAAAAGGATGAGTTCATGTCTTTTGCAGGGACATGGATGAAACTGAAAACCATCATTCTCAGCAAACTGACACAAGAACAGAAAACCAAACTCTGCATATTCTCACTCACAAGTGGATGTTGAGCAATGAGAACACATGGACACAGGGAGGGGAACATTGCACACCAGGGCCTCGGGGGTGGGAGGCTAGGGGAGGAACAGCAGGAGGTGCAGGGATTGGGGAGGGATAGCATTAGGAGAAACACCTAATGTAGATGATGGGGCAATAGATGCAGCAAACCACCACCATGGCATGTGTGTACTTATGTAACAAACCTGCACGATCTGCACATGTACCCCAGAACGTAAAGAATAATAAATAATTTTTTTTAAATAAAATAAAATAAGTAAAAATACAAAAAAAGAGGTAAAAAATATTTTCTAAATTGTTTAAAAATAAAAATGACATCTATTTGCAAATGCTGCCTTAGAGTTAAATCTATACTTCAAATATTAAAGGGGAAAATATCCAGTTGTTTGACGCTTCATTCTTCTGTTCTATTTTGAGACTATTCAAACCATAATAATAAAACATTTTACTATTCTTTATTCTAGATGATTTCTGGAGTGGATAATTAAAATCTCTTCTTAGCCAACATCAGTACTTCATGAATTAGGCAGTGATTTGAGGTAGGCTTTTAGAAAGGGAAATAGAAAAGGAAGTATATATTTATGAGTACTATGTTCAAAAACAGAAGTGCTACTATCTGTGGTCGATTTGATGGTGGTCTCCAAAAAAGACATGTCCTATGTCCTAACCCCAGGAACCTGTGCATGTTCTCTTATTTGGAAGAAAGAACTCTTTGCAGATAAATAAGTTAAGGACCTTGAGATGAGACCTGGATTATGTCGTTCCCTAAATCTATGACAAGTGTCTTTATTAGAAAGGAGAAGGTGAGAGGACACAGTCATATAATAGAGAAGGCCACATGGAGACCCACATAACCATGGAGATAAGGACTGCAGTAATGCTGCCACAAGCCAAGGAATTCCTTGAGCCACCAAAAACTCAAAGTGTTAAGGAAGGATTCTTCCCCGAGTCTGTACAAAGGGAGATTTTCCCTTCTGACACCTAGATTTTGGACTCTTGAATTCCAAAATTTTGAGAGAATGAAATGCTGTGGTTTATCACCACTAGTTTGTGGTGATTGTAATGGCAGTCCTAAGAAAACAATATGCCATCCCTCCTGTTTTCACATCCTGAGCACCAGTCAAGGTATTCAGATGACCTCATGATTATCTTGTGTTCATATTTGGTACAAGCATCTCTTAAAGCAAGGTCATCTAAATGGTATGTTTATCTGTTTCACTGTACATTTTATGATAACGTAGTTATTTTATGAAACCCAAACAAAGTCTGAATGTTTTAAAAAGGAGAGAAATATATAATACTGGTGTATATGCAGAAGTTTTTCCTCCTCCTTCATAAAAATGAAATTATTCCAAAAAAAATCTTAAGAAATCCACCATGCATCCTTTCACTCTCAATTCTTCTTAATTGCTCATCTACATCTCTATTACTTTTGGGTTAGAGTAGTATAGACACAGCATTTTCACATTCTCATTCCATTTCCTTCTGTTCTATCCTTAGTTAACTTCCCCAAATTCTGTAGTTTTATATCTTCCACATAATTCATCCTCCCTGGTAGACTTCTTGCCCCGTCACAATATTTATTATTTTTTACATATTTTAATCTTTCTTCTTATTTGTTACTTCCACTTTGAAATTTCCTTGTGACCATATCCACATGCTGAAATGTTCATTTATTTTTAGAGACCCTTCAAATAATCTATTGTCCACAATGTCTTTTCAGATATAGCTAGTCAGAATTAATATTTCCTCATATTCTTCAGTTGCAGTCATGAAAATTTTTCATCATCTGTAATATCTATTATTGTCACAAGACCATGCAGCTGCCACCACACTTTTGTGGGACTACAAACAATGAAATATCATTAATTTCTGAAAAACTTGCCCTAACCTTTATCACTTGCTTCTTTCACTCCTGGCTTTTAACACTGCAATTTGTCATAATGTTTTAATACCTTATTCAAGTGGTGCGGCAGGCACTAATTAATTACTATGCTGAGATTCTTCTTATATCAAAAAGTATAAAATGTGATTTCGATGAGGAATAGGAACTGCTTCAATCTGAGGCTCAAAAAAGGCTTTTTTTGAGAAAAAAAATAATAATACTCTGAAATTTGAAATGCTTAGGAACTAGCCAGGTGAATAGGGTATGTAAAGAAATAAGGTAGCAGCACGTATGAAAACATTCAAAGGAAAGGAAATATAAGCTGTTTTAAAACCTTAAAGAATACCGTAGTTTCTGGTATAGAAATTCTGGTAAGAAATCACCTGATAAAATGGGAGAGATGGCCTGGTGTGACTACAGAAATTTAGGTTTATAAAAGGTTATTTTCACAATATAAAAGTCAGATGTTTTTGAACTTTGACAACTGAAAAGAGTAAAGTAACTTAGGACTCAACGGTAAGAATCTTTAGAAAAATATCAAAGTAATACGATTATTTCTTTTTTTCTGTCTTTTGTTTGTTTTTTGTTCTGAGACAGAGTCTCACTCTGTTGCCAGGCTAGAGTGCATTGGTGTGATCTCAGCTTACTGCAATCTCTGCCTCTCACGTTCAAGTAATTCTCCCATCTTAACCTCCTGAGTCACTGAGATTACAGGCATGCACCACCACACCCAGCTAATTTTGTGTTTTATTAGTAGAGATGGCGTTTCACCATGTTAACCAGGATGGTCTTGATCTCTTGATTTCACGATCTGCCCACCTCAGCCTCCCAAAGTGCTGGGATTACAGGCATGAGCCACCAGGCCCAGGCAGTAACAGGATTTTTAAAAATAAAAGGAAAGTTGATGATAGCTGAGAAAATGACTAGGAGTGTTTATAAATGAATATATCAACACTTGCATAACTCTCTTTGGTGGCCTACATGGCTCATGGCTTGACCCAACACACTCTTTAGGATGTGAAGTAAAGGAATTAGTGACCTCTTGCTTTGAAGAAGAAGGCTCTATGAAAATTATTTGCAAATGGTAAGTAAAGATTTTACTGACTCTCTACATAATGCAATAAGTAAGTATAAATGTGCACTGCATGACATCTATTTAAAATATGTGTTTTATTATAATAGAAATTAAAATCCCCTTGTAATAAGAAGTGAAAAAAGTGAAATTAATTTACCTGTAGTAAAAGCTTGTTTATTTTCAGACAAGAGAATCCAGCATTGGTTTTTGCTCCTGTTGTTCAGGAAAGTCACATTCTCTGGAAATAAGAGAAACTCATTATATTAAAATTATATCATAGATGATAAATTCTCATTGCTCTATATTGGCATAAATATGTTCTTTTAAGCTGAACATTATTCAAGATCTTATTTAGACACTTTTCTTTGTTGCACATGTTAAAGAAAACTGCTCGAAAGCTTCTCTCACGTTTGGCTTTTATTTGGGAATTCACATAGAAATTACATTAATATTATAGAGAGAGAATTCCACAATGCAAGTTGATTGCTGGATTTAGACTGTCTGCTCTCAAAGGAATACAATGAAAGAGATTGAGTTACTGGTATTGTGAGTCTACAATGCCGTTTTTTATTAGACTGACCTGCATCCCAATTTTGCCCTGGGCTGTTCTGATTTGTACCTATTGTCCCAGTGTACTTATTAATATTACCCCCCCTTTTGTTCTCAAGAATATCCAGTTTGGACTGTAAATTATATGGTCACCCTATTTAGTTAATATTCGAGGCATACTTTTATGTTTCTATTAGTGCAAACACTATTCTTGTAAGCAAAATTTTAAGAGAGGTGCCCATTTTTCAAACAATGAAACTAAGCCTTCACATACCTGATTCATGCAATCCAGAAGCAAATCCCAAACTGCTGACTCACAAGTCCACATCTTTCTATTTACAGAGCCACACAGCCTTTCTAATACTTGATAAATGAATGATGAAGTGAAATATTATGTCAGGTATTTGAAGGAAAGAGTAAATGGACTGTACCACTGGGAATCTATTGAATAAAAACTTCTAAATAAATTAAGTCGACCAGATTAACTTGCCTATTTCGTAAATACAGATAATCTTTGTATTGCTTTCTAAATACCCTAAGCCTCAACTCTATCAGAACCAGTGAAACAAAAAACTCACAAAAAAATTACTAGACATTCACTATGAATGGGGTGGTAGGTTTAAAATAGAACATTTTAACTCAATGAAGATCTCCAAGAATTGTTTTCTGTGGTCCCAAACCTCATAGTGTCCCAAAACTATCTTGTGTATACAGGGGCTTATCAAGTTTATGGTTTTTTTCTTAATTACATATTTTAATCTAATATTAAATTCTGAATTCTACATGGGATTGAGATTTGATAAGCATTCAATGCATTTCTAATAACACATCCTGTATTATGTGTAAACACTTCCATTGTTATATAAATTCATTTCATTTGAGAACTGACAACATAGAGATCTTATTTAAGGTGGTTGACTGGTTTTCCAGACAAGGGGTTCTCAATTCTAAAACTAGGGTATTTTGGTAAAAAATCTGTTACACTGGCAGCTCATGCTCCTCATAAATATGATGCCTATGATATATGAACACAGTTACAATAATATGTGCTATGTCTTTATCTCTGTTGATTATCTATCATCTATCTATCCATTTTTTTTTTCTCTATCCATTCAGGTAACAGAATATTCACTAAAAGTATTAATTTTGCTTTAGTTCACAGCTTTCTGGACTAGAAAATTCTTTATATCTCTTTCAACCTATCGTTTTGCATCTAATTTTAATATGAGAAAAGTTAGTTGTGGGCCAAATTGAAGGTCCTATTTCAGACTAACAGACTCACTAGACAAAAGACTGACGGACCCTGAAAGTGAGCTGTAACAGTAGCTTAACTCCATCTGTGCATCAGCATCAGCATCCTGCAGAGGATGTGAAACCCCAGACCTGAGTCAGAATCTCTGAGGATGAAGCTCAAATATATTACCTTTAAATAGCACAATAGGCCAGGCGTGGTGGCTCATGCTTGTAATCCCAGCCCTTTGGGGGGCTGAGGCAGGTGGATCACGGGGTCAGGAGATCAAGATCATCCTGGCCAACATGGTGAAACTCTGTCTCTACTAAAAAATACAAAAGTTAGCTGGGTGTGGTGGCATGCATCAGTAGTCCCAGCTACTGGGGAGACTGAGGCAGGCGAATTGCTTGAACTCAAGAGGCAGAAGTTGCAGTGAGCTGAGATAAAGCCACTGCTCTTCAGCCTGGTGACAAAGCGAGACTCTATCTCAAAAAATAAATATTATAAAAAAAAGTCACAACAGACATGTGGCTCATAGTGAAAAGATAATAAGATGAATTGAAAAAGAAGAATTTGGTTATAGAATTAAACAACAGTATCAGAGTTAAAATTTGTATCAGTTAAGATTATGATCGCAATTGGCACTAGAAAAACCCCAAATAAGTGTTTTGAACTATAAGATTGCACATTTATAGAAATAAAAACACAAATTAAGAAAATGGGAAATATAGAAGAAGTAGAGATTAAGATTAGAATTTTTTGTTTGATATTTCTGATATTGAAATTATCAGAAAATGAGAAACTTCAAAATTTATGATATATGAATTACGTCATAATAATGCTTGCCTATAAAAGAGAAATACAGGGTAAAAAACTTCATAATTAATTCACTAATGATACTTAAAATTAGAGCTTGGCATATGAGAAATAACTCGATATTACTGATCATTAGAGAAATGCAAATCAAAACCCAAATGAAATACCATCTCACACCAGTCAGAATGGCTATTACTAAAAAGTCAAAAAATAGCAGATGCTGACGATGATGTGGAGAAAAGAGAACACCGTTGGTGGGAGTGTAAATTAGTTCAACTATTGTGGAAAGCAGTGTGGCAATTCCTCAAAGAGCTAAAAACAGAATCACCATTCAACCTAGCAATCCCATTACTGGGTATATCCCTAGAGGAATATAAATCATTCTCCTATAAAGACACATGCACACATATGTTCATTGCAGCAGTATTCACAGTAGTAGAGACATGGAGTTAGCCTAAATGCCCATCAGTGGCAGATTGGATAAAGAAAATGCTGTAGGTATGTACCATAGAATACTGCACAGCCATAGAAAAGAATGAGACTGTGCCTTTTGCAGGAATATGGAGGGAGCTGGAGGCCATCATCCTTAGCAAACTAACAGGGAAATGGAAAATCGAATACTACATGTTCTCATTTATAAGTGGGAGCTTAATCATGAGAACATACAGACACAAAGAGGGAATAGACATTGGGCTCTCCTTAAGGATGGAGGAAGGGAGGAGGCAGAGTATTAAGAAAAATAAATACTGGTATAGGCTTAATACCTGGGCAATGAAATAATCTGTACAACAAACTCTTGTGACATGAATTTACCTATGTAAACCTGCTCATGTACCCCTGAATCTAAAATAAAAGTTAAAAAATAATAATAAAGCTTGGTAGGCATGCAACTCCTTGACTTTTCTATAATTTAACAATCTCAAAAACTTCTTTTCTACCTCATGTTAGATAGTCATAAGCAATTCAAGTTAAACTCAGTTATTTCAGTATTCTTTGTTACTTTAAATTCACACTTAGGGAGCTCAAGAAGTTTCCCTCTTGCTTCTCTCTAGAACTTTCTTTTCTAAGAGGTTGCATGATCGCTATATATAGTGAGGAAGGAGTAAAGCTCCTGACCTGTGGGTGTGTTCTGCCCTCTGCTGGGATCCTATTCTTCACACTGTCAGGCAAAGAGATTCTTGTCATTACAAACCCCATTCTGGTAACTAGCTTCATGGTTCAATCTAATTTAGTCACTACATTCTGCTAATGACAATCACAAAGCCTCCTCAGAGCCATTTGCTTTCTGTTCCTTAACTTCACTCTCTGCCTGTTAAGGAAATATGAGATTGCTCCTCTTATCTGACCAAATCATATAGGACCTCTCTGTGAGGATGTTCTAAGCCCACCTTCCTAGGCCCAGCTACTTGGAAAGATTTTTTAGGTTTCCTAGATGATCAGGTATGAATACACAACAGGTTTATCTATTCTTTGAATCCTGACATCTCTTCTTTTCATTGCTCCATATCATGGCGAATTTTGAGATGAAAGAATTCCTTTCCCGGATCTCACTAGTGTCTAGCCCTTTCTTTTCCTCCTCAGCCTTTCCCCCTTTTCACTGCAAAATCTTCATTTAGTATGGACAAAGGGCCAATGAAGAGTGGCATAAAATAGTCCTGCTTCCTAAGAGATCGTTCAAAATCTTTACTTGGTTTGTGCTATGGTCTGAATGGATGTGCGCCCCCAAAGTTCATATATTGAAACTTAAACCCCAATGTGATAATATTAAGAGGTGTGGCCTGTGGGAGTGATTGGGTCCTAAGGGCTGTACCCCCATGAATACAGTTGATGTCTTTGTAAAAGAGGCCTAAGGGAGCTTGTGAGGTCTTCCTTTCTACCATGTGAGTATACAGACTTGGTTATAGCAGCCCGAACAGACTGAGGTAGCTTACAGCTAGATCCTAAATATTTGAAGTTATAAACCAGGAATTGTTACATCTTTTTTTTTGAAACAAAGTTTCGCTCTTGTTACCCAGGCTGGAATGCAATGGCGCGATCTCGGCTCACCATAACCTCCATCTCCTGGGTTCAAGCAATTCTCCTGCCTCAGCCTCCTGAGTAGCTGGGATTACAGGCACGCGCCACCATGCCCAGCTAATTTTTGTATTTTTAGTAGAGACGGGGTTTCTCCATGTTGACCAGGATGGTCTCGATCTCTTGACCTTATGGTCCACCCACCTTGGCCTCCCAAAGTGCTGGGATCATCTTTACTCTCTGATTATACTTTCTTTCCATTCGGGAAAACTTCATATATTGTTATTTTTTTTTATATATATTTTTTTTATTTTTTTTGAGATGGAGTTTCACTGTTGTCACCCAGGCTGGAGTACAATGGCACGATCTCAGTTCACTACAACCTCTGCCTCCCAGTTCAAGCGATTCTCCTGCCTCAGCCTCCTGAGTGCTGGAAATACAGGCCTGTGCCACCGCATTCAGCTAATTTTGTATTTTTAGTAGATACAAGGTTTCAGCACGTTGGTCAGCATGGTCTCAAACTCCTGACCTTGGCCTCCCAAGTGCTGGGATTACAGGGGTGAACCACATTGTCAAGCATCATATATTGTTATTTCAATAAAAGTAAATGCCGAAAAAATATTTCATTTCAATGAAAGTAAATATGAAAAAATAAAATACAAGTGGAGAAAAATACATTAGTATTTGTACAAATACATACTTGTATTTGTAAATACATCCAAAATACTCAAAACAGTCCCTCCCACTCTCTCAGTGTGAATGTGTATGCATGTGTGTATGCATGCATGTGCATGCGCGTGTGTGTGTGTGTGTGTGTGTGTGTGTGTGTGTGTGTGTGAGAGAGAGAGAGAGAGAGAGAGAGAGAGTATAAATTATAGTAGGTACTGTCCAGAGGGATTTTTTTTAATGAAAATAGAGACAGAATTAATTACAAAGTTTAAAAATGAGCTTTTAAGATATTCTTAGTATAAAATGGAATATGTGTGTGGTCTCGATTATGTTTGGTTGGTGAAAATACAATGTAAGAAATTAGTATATATGCATGAACAGAATTTTGGTTTATAGAAAGTTATCTTTCAAGAAGATATTTGGAAACTCTGGTATGGAAAATATATAGACTCATGAGGCTACAAGAAAAACAGAGAATCCAGCGCTGAATTTGGGAGAAATTTATCTACAGGATATATTCGATAGAAGAGTTTGAATTTTGAACCAAAAAGAAATTCAATGAATCTGAAAATTAAAATTCAGAACCTTATTTTGAAATTTAGATACGCCATTTGTTTTTAACTTGGATATGGTAAGACCCAGTTCAAAAAACCAAGCAAGTGTTTATCCACATTTTTTTCACCTCTCCTGGTTGTTGGCATTGCTGTTTAGAAGTAAGTCTAGAGTAGAAAATGCCCGCACACACTCCAGTGGTGGCGTTTCAGTGGGTCTGGTTTGGTGATGATTTTGGTTGCCTCTGCTTATTTGTTTTACCTGCTCTTTTCCACTGTGAAAGAGGTCTCAGTCCATGCAAAGAGGAGTAGGTGGGGCTCGGTCAAATTTGTCTTCTTGCTGATGGTTATGAAAACACAGTAATACTGACAAGTTATGCACTAGGTGTCCTCTGAGTTTTCACTTCAGTTTTTGTTCACAATTCATGAGGCTGCAGGGAGAATGTGTTTTGTGCTGTACCTGAAATGAGAAATGAGGACTGTGAACTACTAAATATTGGAGGAGGAAATTAGGCAGATAAAGCTTAAATTCAGCAGTCTGATAAGCTAAACTTGATAACTACAGACAAAAATGGAAGACTGAAAAAAATGCATAGCTTTCTGAGGTATATGGAAAAATAGTCAAGAGAAATTTAAATGCATAAATATAATATTTTCCAGAAGAAAATCATTTTGACAAGAAAATTGTCAGTGTTTTAGTGGACTATTTGAATTGTTAAATCTACAGGACATTTTCAAAGTACAATTTCTGATTCCAGGAGAAAAGGAATAATTTAAAAAGAGAATGGCCACTTGTGAAAAACAAAATAGTTGAAGGAAAACAAATATAGTTACCTTTTAAACAAAAAAAGTGAGGCTTTTAAATACTTTAATATGATATTCCTAGTTTGGATAAAAATTGCTACTTTTCTGGAAAAATAATTTTGCTTTATAAATCATTATTACTCATCCCTTTGTTCATTAAATACTCAGTAAGCAGCTTCCAGACAAGGTGTTAGGGGCTTATTCACAATGTGAATGAACTCAAGTTATTCAGAGACAAAAATGAAAAGACACATACTATTAAAACTTTAAGACAATGTAAAAATTGCTTTAATTATTCAATTTAAAGTATTTTTTGAGTGCTTATTTAGCTTCAAGCTTTGTATCATGAGTGGGAATAGAGCTTGATATATAGATATATGTGAAAGAGGCTGGGCATAGATATATATGAGAGACACCAGGGGCGGTGGTTCACGCCTGTAATTCCAGCATTTTTGGAGGCCTCAGTAGACGGATTACTTGAGGTGAGGAGTTCGAGAACAGCCTGGCCAACATAGTGAAACCCCATCTCTATAAATATACAAAAATTTGCCAGGCATGGAGGCACGTGCCCGTAATTCCAGCTGCTTGGGAGGCTAAGGCAGGGGAATTGCTTGAACCCAGGAGGCGGAGGTTGCAGTGAGCTGAGATGGTGCCACTGCACTGTAGCCTGGGAACAGCAGGAGATTCCATCTCAAAAAATAAAGAGAGAGAGAGAGAGAGAGAGAGAGAGAGAGAGAGAGAGAGAGAGAGAGAGAGAGGTGAGAGAGAGGAAAGGAGAGATTTATAAACAATGAAATAACGTAAATCCTATATAAAAATGAGACAGCTGGGAAGGGCTCCCTGAAACACTCCAGCCGGCCTGCGCACTGGGGTGGAGACTCTGGAAATTGCTGGGGGTTTTGCAGCAGGGCGGAGCCTGCCCCCTCCTCTTCCTGTGTGGAACCTGGGGTTCAAAATTCCAGGCGGGAAGTGCACCAGCAGGTACTCTGGGTTTGTGGAGAGTCTCTGTTTCTCCCTTTAAAACTTTTCCCCAAAAAATCCCATTTTTCTCACTCCTCAAATCGTCCGCGAGCCTAAATTTTCGTGGCTGTGCGATAAGGACTTCATCCTGAGCTGAACTAAGGAAAAGTCCTGCAACGAAAAGACATTTTATTGTTTTACAAAGTGATCAAAGAGAGGTGGCTGGGTCTTTTTGAAAGCATCAGCATATGCTTCTAAAGAAAGTCAAATTCATGCTTCAGAAAGGTGGTACGAAAAAGTGCCTTATCAACTGATATGGAGTGACCAGGGTGTGCTTCACAGAAGAGGTAAAGACTGAGCAGATTCTTGAAATAAAATAACAAAACTGTCAGGAAAACAAAGACGGAGGATATTTTACAGAGAGACCAACATGGGCAAAAACAAGAAAGTGCAAATTAGCAGATGGCAGTCGTGAAATTTAAAGTAATTTGTCACTGACCAAGGCAGCTTTAAAAGTTCCCCTAAACCTGACTGAACTTTACACCAGTTTCTTCCCGGCTCAAGGCCCTTGATCTCTCTTTTCTTAGAGCAGTTACTTTAGAAAACTTAAAATTGTAAATTCTTTCGCTGCAGCTTTGAGATGTAAATCTTCTCTTGCAAGTTTTACAGATTAGGAATGTCTTTCTCCAGGTCCTGAGAGTCATCCCTTTAAAAAGTATTTAGCAAGAAAGATAGAGCCCCTATATCCAGTCTCTATAGAAATGTAGGAGCCCAAGATAAGCACCAATTAGCAAACACAGATGGCCCAATCAAATTACCCACCTCCCTGCGAAGTCCTCTAGTACTTTGCCATTGAAAACTATCCCGTCTTTTGTTTCAGGGGAGATAACGGAGATAACTTTAATCTCTCTCCGGTATTGCAATAGTGTTATAGTCTTGCCTTCCTCTGCAATTTGCCTATTAACTCTAGCTGGTGTCATTTTTGTCGTCGTCTTTTTTTTTTTTTTTTTTTTTTTTTTTTTGGCAGTATGACTAGAGCACAGGATGGGGAATTTGCTTGTAGAGATAGGGAAAATCCAGAAAATGGAGATTTTGTAGACTCTTAGGGAAATGTTTTAAGCAGGCAAGAGAAAGACAAACTGATTTGGAATCCTAGGACTGGAAGAAAACCCCTCAAATCGTAATGTCAGTTTGTAGTATATTCCCCCACCAAACAGGAGAAGCCCATGCAGGAGAAGTGTTTCAAGCTCATAATCTAGGAAAAGAAGGTGACCCAGAAAGATTATGCCTTCCTGGGATCAAATGCATGTCCCTCCAATAATACCAAGCAAGATTCCACCAGCAAAAAGAATCCATCAGGACCTAGTAAACATTGAGGGGCCAGTAGAAGCACTCTCCCACCAGGCTCATCCTGAAACCCCAATCCCACATCCAGGAATATCCAAGTAGCTGTGTGCCAACCAGCAAGGGGGACCTCGCCTTAACAGGTAGCGAGTAGAATGGCCCAGGAAATATATTATAAAATACTCCTAGAACCAGTAAGTGAGATCACCAAGGTTGCAGGATACAAGATCAACAAACAAAACTCAATCACAGTTTGTATGCTAACAAGAAATATTTAGAAATTGAAATTAAAACTCACCAACCATTTGTAATCATGCCAAAGAAAATTTAATACTTAGATATTCATATAACAAAACATGTACAGAATTGACATGGTGAAAACTATAAAATGTTAATAAGATAAATTAAAAAAATAAAATACTGATAGATTAGAACACTCAACATAGTAAAGGTGCCAGTTCTCCCCAAATTGTTTTTTATTAGGTTGGTGCAGAAGTAATTATGGTTTTTATCATTAAAAGATATGAACAGACACTTTACAAAAGAAGACATACATGAGGCCAACAAACACATGAAAAAATGCTCATCATCACTGGTCATTAGAGAGATACAAATCAAAACCACATTGAGATACCATCTCAGGCCAGTTAGAATGGCGATCATTAAAAAATCTGGAGACAACAGATGCTGGAGAGGATGTGGAGAAATAGGAACACTCTTACACTGTTGGTGGGAGTGTAAATTAGTTCAACCATTGTGGAAGACAGTGTGGTGATTCCTCAAGGACCTAGAAATAGAAATTCCATTTGACCCAGCAATCCCATTACTGGGTATATATCCAAAGGACTATAAATCGTTCTACTATAAGGACACATGCACACGAATGTTCATTGCAGCACTGTTTACAATAGCAAAGACCTGGAACCAACCCAAATGCCCAACAATGATAGACTGGACTGGGAAAATGTGGCACATATACACCATGGAATATTATGCAGCAATCAAAAATGATGAGTTTGTGTCCTTTGTAAGGACATGGATGAATCTGGAGAACATGATTCTCAGCAAACTGACACAAGAACAGAAAAAGAAATACCGCATATACTCACTCATAGGTGGGTGAGAAAAATGAGAACACATGGACACAGAGAGGGGGTCTACTACACACTGGGGTCTATTGGGGGGAATGGGGGAGGGACAGTGGGGGGGCTGGGGAGGGATAGCCTGGGGATGAATGCCAAGTGTGGTGAAGGGGAGGAAGGCAGCAAAACACACTGCCATGTGTGTACCTATGCAACTATCTTGCACGTTCTGCACATGTACCCCAAAACCTATAATCCAATAAAAATTAAAAAAATAACAAATAAAATAAATAAAATAAAATAAAAGTAATGCCATTAAAAAAATGAAATTACTTTTGTACGAACAGGTGTAAGCTACTATAAATATTCATATGCAGGTTTTTGCCTAAGCATAAGTTTTTAGTGAGGCAAACACCTTAAACTAGAGTGGCTAGATTGATAGTGTATAATGAATTGCCAAATAGTCCAAATGGGCTGTGCTATTTCCCAATACCTACATTAGAATGTTTCAGGTTGTCTGAGTTCTTGCTAGCACTTAGTACTTCGAGTAATTTTGAGCCACTGTAAGAGATTTGTTGTGGTATCTAGGTGAGTTTAATTTGCATTTCAGTAATGACTAATTATACCAAATATCTTTGATAAGTGTATTTGGCATTTATGTATATTCTTGGGTGGAATATCTGCTGAAATATTTTGCCTAGTTTCTGCTTGTTTGTTTTTTTTTTAACTGAATGTTAAGAGTTCTCAATTTATACCAAATACGAGTTAGAGAGAATTTATAAAGACAATAGAACTATTTAATAAAAAGGTGTAGCCATATAGATAGCATTGTAAAACTGGAAATGAGGATTTCTACATGGCAGAAATTGAAATTGGGGAAACAGTATTATCATTTGTTGTTATGCTCCTTTTTTTTCTTTTTTCCCTTAGGGACATGGTCTTGCTCTGTCACCTGGACTGGAGCAGTGGTGTGACTATAGCTCAGCCTCCTGAGTAGATGGATTATAGGCTTGCAACATCACACTGGCTAGTGGTTTTTAATTTATTTGTTGAGATGGAGGCTCACTATGCTGCTCAGGCTGGTCTCGAACTTCTAGTCTCAAGCAATCCTTCCCACTCAGCCTCCCAAATGTTTTTAGTGTCAGTACTCTGAGTTTAAAAACTAGTATTTCAAAGGAAAACATATTCATCTGTCCTTACACTTTTGCCTTATTAAATCTTCATAGCTAAATATATATCTTATTTTCAGAACTTGAGAAAAATTAAATATTTATAAAATCTAATTATCTTGACAACTAGGAGTTTCTTTAGGCTAAGTAAACTTGGGTACTTATGACTAGATGGCAGGGAAGTGGTCTGAGCATCAGTCTCAAGCATTATCCATATGATTGTAAAGTGGGAATGATAATAGTCATGTCTGCCTCATATGGTGGCTCAGGAAGTTAAATAAGGTAAGCCAGGTTAAATATATAGGGCAATGACTACCATTCTTTACTTATTTAACACATAATTGTTATTACGATTTTTTTAAATACTGTAAAATACTTCAATGGTTTCTCAAATCTCCACTTCATTCTATCTGTATAAAGATCTACACTCCTTTTTTTTTTTTACACAAAATAGGAAATAAAGAATATAATTTTTTTAAAGATAAATTTGAAGAAAAGCTGACTTTCATTAGAGTTTGTCTGAAGCAGTGTTGCTATTGTGTGATCGATCCTATATCATTAGAAGCATCTGTACCCGATACTTTGTTCCTATTTGTCTTTCAGCAAGCAAGGAAAACAGAAAGTACCCACTGTGAACTTCTAGTTATTTTTCTAAGCCTTCTCAAGCAATTATTATCGTCAGTTTTCATCTAGCATTTTACTACTGTCTGGTCCACTTCTTTGTTTCACAGGAGCACAAGTCTTTACGTAACAATGCGGGTAGCCACTTCCTTTTTCCTTTGAAATGGATACTTCTCCTGGCATCTTAATTTTGGCACAAGTATAAGAGTTATCAAGACTCTCAGATTTAATCATGTAAAACAAATTCTGTCAGTGAACATTTGAATTGGACGGTTCTGAAAGGGAAAACTGCATATTTAAAATGATTTCCTCTATCACATTGTAAGGTATTGCCTTTCTTCCTTTCTTTGACAAAAGAACCATTTAATTACTTCTTTAGCCACGGAGGCCTGGCTATATGACAGAAGAGGCAGATTGTCATGACATTTTAAATATTTTTAATATAAACTTTGTTTTTTAAAACTGTTTTCATTCACAGAAAAAAAATGCAAAGATAGCACAGTTTTCATATACCTCCATACCCAGTTTCTCCTATTAGAAACATCTTACATTATATAATGCATGTTCCATCATGAAAGAACCAATATTAACACCTTGTTATTAAATCCATACCTTTTGTCAGCTTTCCTTAATTTTTTTCCTAGTGTCTGTTTGTGGTTCCAAGGTCCCATCTGGGACAGCACATTACAATTAGTCATCAAGTCTTTTTCAGCTCCTTTATCTATGGCAGTTCTGCCCTTTCCTTGTTTTTAATGACCTTGACAGTCTTGATGAGTACTGGGAAGGTATTCTGTAGAATGTCTCTCAATCAGTGTTTGATGTCAGTTTTTTGGTTTGGTTGTTTTATGATTAGGATGAAGATTATACATATTTGGAAGGCCACAAGGGTAAAGTGCCTTTTATCATATCAAGGCACCTGCTACCAGCATTCCTTGAGACAGTTGATGTTGGCCTTCGTCATGGAGCTTAGGCAGCATTTGTCCATTTCTCTAATGTAAAGTTACTCTTTTTCCTTTTTCCACATTGTAGGCTTCGAAAGGGTGTCACCTTGCAGAGCCCACATGGAAGAAGTGGAGAATTATGCTTCCCCAGACTCCTAATTTACAATAGTCTTTTAATGGTCTTTTTATTGCCTTTTCTAAAATCTCATATAACTAAAATGATACACCATATAGCCTTTTCAGACTGGCTTTTTTCACCTACTATTACGCACTTAAGGTTCATCCATGTCTTTTCATTTCTTAATGTTTCATTTCTTTTTATCACTAAACAGCATTCATTGTATTGATATGACAGAGTTTGTTTATTTATTAGCATATTAAAGGCCATCTTGTGATTTACACTTTTTGACAATTATTAATAAAGCTGCTATAGACACTGACATGCAGGTTTTTGTGTAGACATAACTTTTCAAATCAGTTGCATTAATATCCAACAGTATTACTTCTGGATTTTGAGGTAAGACTATGTCTAACTTTGTAAGAAACTCCCAAACTGTCTTCCAAAACTAGCAATGAATGAGAGATCCTGTTGTACTGCATCCTTACCAGATATTGGCATTATCCAATTTTTTTTAAATTTTAGCCTCTTTAACAAGTGTGTAGCAGTATCTTATTGTCTTAATTTGCAATTTCCTAATGACAAATGTGTTGATAATATTTTCCTATGCTTATTTGCCATCTGTATGTGTTCTCTGATGACATGTCTGTCAGACTTTTTGCTCACTTTTCAATTGAGTTGTCTGTACTATCGTTGTTGAATGTTAAGGATGATTTACAACAATGTATTTGTTTTGTATTTTGCATCTTTCCCTCAGTCCGTGGCTACTCTGTTCATTTTCTTAACAGTGTCTTTTATCCTGAAAATGAAGAAAATTGCCTTCTTCACAGAAGACGAGCTCAAAGAATTCATGAAGACAGAGAAGCTGAGAAGAAGTGGCCTTGGAAAGAATGACTTCTTGCAGAACTGCAGTTCTAGACTGTTACCCCCTTGAAGACGCACTTAGCGAGCAGAGTGTGAGAACTTAGACACAGAAATCAGTAGTGGTGAAATGTCCGATGACCATGCCTGGAGGTAGACATAGAAAAACTTACAGTTAAATCTGACCCAGTGAACTGGGGGCTTGTATGTTTAGGGAGTATACGAAAGAAATGGGTCTTCTTTTCCTTTTCTTATGTCGCTGAATACTTCATGCACAAGGAAAAAAATCTTATCCCAAAGAGAGAGTGATTGACTTGTTCAGATTTTGTTGTTGTTCTTCCCTGTTATCTGATGAATAAAAGGAAGTATGTGTGGTGAAAAATATTTTAATTATATATATATATAATGCACAGTATTTATGGGTGATGCACAGGTAGAAGCTGGCAGTGCAGAGAGGAGACACTGGTCTGAAGAAAGAGCTTTTAACAGCTATGGGGCATTCACCCCTGTGCTCAAGCATTGTCAAGAGCAGCCTGGCCAACGTGGTGAAACCCTGTCTCTACTAAAAATACAAAAATTAACCAGGCATGGTGGCGTACCTATAATCCCAGCTACCCGGGAGGCTGAGGCAGGAGAATCGCTTGAACCGGGAGGCAGAGGTTGCAGCAAACCAAGATAAAGCCACTGCACTACAACCTGGGCAACAGAGTGAGACTCCATCTCAAAAAAATAAAAAATAAATGAATGCTAATAATTTGAATGTTTTATTTGGGGTTCTTGAGTAATTTTAGCTCCTAACCAAGCATAGGTGGTTTTTTGGTTTCTGTGGTTTTTTTATTTGTTTGTTTGTTTTGGGTAGATCTGTAGCATATTTGAGTATAGGAAGTAGTGTATTATTCTTTCAACCTTGCTATTCAGGGTGAATTATAAAATATATTTCGTGTGAGATTTCAAAGATTATTTTGATAACATTGCTTGCAGATTTCAAAGACGTGGTTATCACGAGAATGTGATGGTAAGGGGGAAATTACTGCATAAAATAACTAACAGAATAAATATTTTGCATCAAGATGAAAGAATTCCCTGGGAATATTTCAAATGGCATTTCTTTCTCTACCCACTGTCACAGTCATGAGGATCTCTCTCTTACCGCCTCACAATGATAACTTGGTGGGTTTCTAGATGTAAAAACACACAAAAGTGTGGAAGCCTCCATAAATGGCACCTACCGAGTTTCTTATGCTCATGCTAATTGACACTCAGCCTCATCAGAAAGCTTCAGCAGTTCAGAAGAATTAACTTATAAATGCTACTACCAATTTATGGCTTCAGAAACTTCTGCTCCAAATAAGCAGACTTCAGTTGTGACCTCTGCATTTGCCTTCCTCCAGATTTCGGGATGGTGATTTGCTCTATGACGTTCAGTTCTCTAATGGGTCCAAGAAAATTCATTGATTTCAGTTTGTTCAGCTTTTTTTTTCTCTTGTCGAAAGATAGTATGTAACATTCAAGTTGAATAGCTATTGTCGTCCACACAGTTTTTAAAAACTGTGTTTTGTTTACAACTTGTTTATTAATACTTTATAGTGACACTGACATTATGCTGGTTAATGTTCCTGGTGACAGACCTTTATTTGAATTTTATATATGATTTAAATTTGCCTTTATTTTGGAAATATTTGAGGAAATTTAATACTTATATTCACTTTTTTCAAACCAAGATCCCAAAGGTTAAAAAGGATCGTTGACTAATTTAGTAGCTGGAGACTCAATAAAGTGATTTCAATTGATTGTTAACATTAAATAAACTGTTATAATGCCTGATGAGTTCAGCTTCCTAATGTATAATTTCTTTAGGTTATCTTTGCACATTTAGAACGTCATAAAAAAATAAATATTATTTGAAAATTTGCCTATATCTTAGAAGAAATTTTAAAATTTAACCACATGAATACAATATTTTTCTGAGATGGGAAACTGATCTATCAAAATGTATGCTAGTTGACATTGTTAGCCACTCCCCTTAAGGCAGGTATCAGTTTAACATGCCACTATATCCCTGTTTACTTTTTGGATAATAGACAGTAGGCGTTTATGCTTCCATCTGAAAATTGGATGTTGGGGACCATTCAATGATTTGGTTTTGGCCAAAATGCCCTTATGGGTTTGTCAGATAATATTATAATTCTTTGGCACCATGCATCAAGAGTAGTCCAGCAACAGGAAATGAAGTGTTAATTGAGTACAGCGGCCAGTTTGTCCTTCATGTGTGGGTAATGTCACATACCTTTTTTAAAAGACTTCATCTGAGGCCACAAGAAGCCACTTTAAGTGGGCCAGAGGTGATTTTCATATTATACTTTTTATTTCTCTTGTTGAAATATTGCATGTAGCATTCGAATTGATTGGCTGTTTTCATAAATACAGGTTTCTAAAAATGTGTTTTGTTTACATCATATTCATTAATACTTTCTGGTGACAATTCCATTGTGCTTATTATTGTATTTTTCTTACTCTGGAACCAAACATTGGCGTAGTATAATATTCTGTTTGAACTTCTTCAAAGATACGCTCTCTGAGTGTTATGGGTTAGGGACCTTGATGAGAACTGCTTGCTGGTATAATGATCAACTGGCATTTTTTCTTTTTTTTTTTTTTGCTTTGATGGTATCTCTTTTTGATTTGATATCCACCTTGATAATAGTCAACTTTTTAGGAACCATTAGAGTTATTAAAATACCTTTAATCTGCTAACCATTCTAAATTAGGATTTTTATTCACATTAAGCAGCTTTATTTTCTCTGAAGCTTTCCAAAATCATGAAGTACCCCAAAACATTTCTACTTTAGTGTATATAAACCTTCTTCCCTTTATTTATCTAGCAAACTATGAGATTAGAAACAATTCTGTTACCTAGGCATATTTTTATCTCTGGAAAGATGTCAAAATGGTGAGTTAAAATCTGTTCCAGTGTATCCTACCTGATATTTTCTGGTTTCATTCTTAGGATATGACTTAAAAAGAAATTGAGATTAAATCTGGATTTCTGGGCATGCTTTAATAAAAGTATTAGGGTGTGTTAATAAATCTACTAGATATTTAGGAAGCAGTGGTTAGTGGGTCTTGAGCTTCCCTCTCCTAATGAAACAAGAGTAACAGGATTTAAAGTATTACAGTGATAAATGGAAATATGGAAAGAAGGAAGTAATACAATTTTAGAAAATAAGCCTACTTTACTAGGAAATGTTGCGTATTTTTAATGGGCAGCAAAGACTGGCAAAATAAGGGACCATTAAGTTTAAGGGAGAAAATAAAATCATGTTAGTAGAAGCCTTGAGCAAGTTTCAACTCCTGCTTTCAGCTGTAGAAAAATTGGATTTTGACTTGGGTCAGTAGAAAAACAGTTGCATGATATTGGTTTGTGAGGATTCCATAAGGTTGAATTTGAAGAGATATTTGACTTGTTCAGAACTTTTACGTATGAATAGGTAAAATGATTCATGATGAAGCAGGCCCATAATGAGATGTTGTTGAAGGGCTAATTTTCAAAGCATTAAATGCTTATATAGGCATAAATTCCCTGGTTAGAGATTTGATTAACAAAGATTTGGTCAGGTGATACAGTAATGTGTCAATTTCTGAAAATCAACGTGGCAGGCAGAATAAGAAAATGACTCCTAAAATGCCCCGATGTATAATCCTTTCCCCTTGGATGTAAGTAGGATCTTTGAATACGATAAATGTCACTTGAGTGATTGAATTATGTAACACAGCTGCAAAACCCTTTCACCTGTAACTGAGATCTCTAATTAGTTGACTTTGATTCAAAAGGGACATTATTCCAGTGGGCACTGACTCAATCAGGTGAAAGAGATAAAAGCAAAAGAATCTCTAGCTAGCCTTAAAAAGAAACAGCTCTGTTGAAAGCTGCCAGTAAAGAGGGGCAGTCTCTAAAAGGAGAGGACCTCAATGCTACAGCTACAAGTAACTAAATTCTACCAACAACATTAATGAGCTTGGAAGATGACTTTGAGCTCCAGAAGAGAACTGCAACATGGCTCATACCTTGATTTCAGCTTGTGAGACCCTGAACAGAGAGAGTACCTGGTTACCCAATCTCCTAATCCACAGAAACTGTGGTGTGATAAATGTGTGTTTCTTTATGCACATAAATCTGTGCTAATTTTATATCTAGAATAGAAAATGAATACATTTGGAAACCCATTGTTGGCTATAGTGAGTGAGACCCAAAGATTCATCTCTAAAATCTCTTGGTGATGAGGAAAATTCTGAATGGTTATGATCTTTCAGAAGTGAGAAATATACCTCTTTGGAATACATTATGCAGCAGATGATACACTTTACTTTGAGAAAAATCTTAGTTCGCATCAGAAAGTTTAAAGACTATTAGAGATAAAGCAATTAATTAGATAGACCGAGTCAGTCTTAGAGCTCAGTTAAACTTCAGAATACAGCAAAGTATGGTAGAATATAGGGAAACGTAAGTTTCCTTGAGGCCTTGGTTGAGGACTTTTCAAAGTTAAGACAACTTCTCAATAAGCCCTAAGTCATAACTACCAGTGTACATTATCGATTTTCTCAGGAGAAAGCAAACAGATGACTCTGAATTAAACAGATGCTAAAGGAACATAAAAAAGATTTATAGCTATAAAATATGCAACTTCATTATGCACCAAAGATAAAAGAATATTTGAATTTGTTACTACATAGAAGTGGGAGATAATTATTAAATTTATACTTCTGAGATTCTGAACAAATTTATATCACTGCCCTGTGGGCTTTTTTTTTCTTTTAACTTAGTGAAGTACTACAAGTAATAGTACAAAGTTTCATGATTCATTTCTCAATTAGGTTTTCATCTATTGATTTTAGTGCTTTGTTAGGCTTTGGTTTTGGAGAGTATGGTGCAAGTTTCGGCAGATATTTGGAGGGCTTAGTCTGAAACTGACAGGTTCAGCTTAAATAGTATTATAAAATTAGTTTTATCTATGCCCAGAAGTATGACCACTTAAAGAGTACAAGTAAGGCAAGGTTTAAATAGCTATGACCTGCTTGTGATTGATTGTGATCGAAGGCGTCCTCAGGATATGTGCAGGAACAGGCCATCAGGAGAGCTTTTATTTCACAGGAGATCCTCAACACCACCCTATTTGGTTAGTGGATGTGATGTCACAAAGGAGGAGAGAATGTTTCTCAATTAAGAGTCTGAGGGTGACAGTTACAGGCTGGGACATGCTAAGTGTTTGAGGGTAATTAGAGTCATCTAACACCTGATAGTTAGTCCCAGGGAGAAGTTGGGTAATAATGTCAAGATATATGACAGATATCACAGGGCATATCAAACAAAATGCTAAGATTTTTATCTTTAATATTTAGAGAAATTTGCCTTATGCAATGAAGGACATTGTGAGCTTGATTCCTCGTTGCAGAAACTTCATCAATTACTCCTGTTTGTATTTGTTCCCTTTTGTTTTCTAGCTGAGTGAAATTATTTTTTCCTATACTCTTTCAGTTTAAAGTGTATAAAACTGTCTTTTTCAAGAGTACTCTAGGATTTAACAAAGATAGTGTTTTTACTTGAATCCCAGAATAAACAGCATCTTGAGAAATTCTCACCATTAGACCATTGCTGCAGCTGTTTATTTTTTCCTGTTCTTGTTGCTGTTGTTGTTTCTTTTTTATGTTTTAATGATTTAATCTTTGAGGAAGACTTGCAAAGATTTAGAATTTTCATATATGTTTCATCTACTTTCCCCTAATGTAAATATCTTGAATAACTATGATACATTTATTAAAAGTAAAAAATTACCATTGGTATAATGCTGTTAACTAAATTACAGACTTCATTAGGATTTCCCTGTATTTTCCACTGATCTTTTTTTCCAGGATCCAGTTCAGGTTATCACATGACTAACTCATCTTACCTGCTTAGTTTCCTCCAGTTTGTGACAGTTTCTCAGTTTTTCCTTGTTGTTCATTACCAAGATGCTTTTGAAGGTATTTTGTAGAATGGCCCTCAATATGGGTTTCTGTGGTTTCTCATGATGCAACTGAGGTAGAGTATCACTTAAAGCTTTTTCCTCATATGTCAAGGAAACTTGATATCAACATGATTTATTATTGGAGATTACTTTGACCCCATGGCTAAGTTAGCAACTGATAGATTTCTCCACTGGAAAACTGCCTTTTGTTTCTTTCCCTGCTCTCTATTCATTAGAAGCTGCTGCTGCTTTTTTTTTTTTTTTTTTTTTTTTTTTTTTTTTTTGAGACGGAGTTTCGCTCTTGTTACCCAGGCTGGAGTGCAAATGGCGCGATCTCGGCTCACCGCAACCTCCACCTCCTGGGTTCAGGAAATTCTCCTGCCTCAGCCTCCTGAGTAGCAGGGATTACAGGCAGGCGCCACCATGCCCAGCTAATTTTTTGTATTTTTAGTAGAGACGGGGTTTCACCATGTTGACCAGGATGGTCTCGATCTCTTGACCTCGTGATCCACCCGCCTCGGCCTCCCAAAGTGCTGGGATTACAGGCTTGAGCCACCGCGCCCGGCCTAGAAGCTTCTTAATATGTCTAGCTACCCTCAACCTCCACTACGGAGAGAGGAGTATCAGAGAATTTGCAGGCATATGTTTAAACTACCATAGTACTTAATAAATATTTTGGGGAGATATTTTCAGGCTCTGAAAATATCCTGTTGACTTTTATTTCTGCCATTCTTCTACATTCACCATTTGTAAAGAAGCTTTTTCCCTTCTTCATTAATTAATTTATTTGATCATTTATACCAGCATGGGCACATGTATACTTATTTTATCTAATGGGTAATAATTCAGTATCATCATTGTTTATTTTGTTACTCAAGTTGTTCTAGGGTTGTCTTTGGAGATTTTTGAGGTTTCAGGTTAACTCTTGGATCACTTTGACATGCCCTATCTATTTATCTATATATATATATTTATTTATTCATCAGCCCTTTCTTGCTTTCTAGCATGACAAGATGCTCCAGAAGCATTTGTATTTTTCCTATCCCAGCCCTAGAATCAGTCATTTCTCCAAGGAGCTTTGATTGCAGAATCATGTTTAGAATTCATGATATAAGCAACAGTGGTGGTCATTGCTACAGGACTATCACTGCCTGCTTACTTTTTCTGGAAAGAGAGAGAAAGTTACATGTATGTATGCACACATGTCTACATGTATTTATTTACATAATAAGCGAGAACTCAGTTTCTCATTTCCAATTCTAATTCATCACCACAGGGGTCATCATTCTAGCCTCTCCCACTTGCTCATTTATAATTTCCTTTTTTGATATAAAGAATATGGTCCCCATTCCATCATGTAATGAACTGTCTACATTTTATTTACTTACTTGTACAACTGTAGTAGTTGTAGTTTCAGAATGGCTAAGTTTACCCTGTGAGATAAAAATGACCAACCAAAATAAAGTGTAAAGTTCTTTCTGTCTTTAATTTTATGGTCTAGTCAAAACATTGTTCCCAAAGTTATTGTGAGCTCTTTCTTGTTTCTCTCACACAGTTCAGTGAGATTAAATCCTATACTTAGATTTATTTGGCATGGTCTTCATTTCATCCTTGAATTTCCAAAAGCTTGGTTTTTATTTTAATATGATTACACTTAATTCACTCTTTATTTTGTATGATTTCTGAAATTTTGGAAAATGCATAGTGCCATTTGTACATCACTGGGGAACCACAGAAAATAATTTCATCACTCTAAATTTCCATTGTGTGCTCCCCAGTGGTCAAAACTAAATGTCCCCATAAACCACTGACTTTTCTTTCTCATTTAGCAAAATGTCATATAAATGAAATTATACAATATACAGCCCTTTCAGTTTTGCTGCTTTCATTTGGCAAAATGAAATCTAGATTCTTTCATATTGTTGTATATGAATCAACAGTTTCTTTTCACTGCTGAGTAGTATTTCTTTGTATAGATATATAGCAGCATATTATCCTATTCATATGTTAGAAAGAATCCGGTTATTTCTGATTTTTGGTGATTATAAAGCTTTTATAAAAATTTACATACAGGTTTCAGGTTTGTATGCACAGACTTTTACAAATTCATCTAGGGTAAAAACTAAACATGGTATTTTTGGTTCACATGGTGAATATACGTTTAACTTCGTAAGAAACTGTCACTTTCCAAAGTGGCTGTACATTCCATCTTGTTGTCCCATCAGCAATGAAGGAGAGTTTCTGTTTCCTGTATCCTCACCAGCATTTGGTTTTATCAATTTTTGTTTGTTTGTTTTGTTTTGTTTTTGCTATTCTGTTATGTGTGTTGAGGTAACTCAATATGGTTTTGATTGTCCTCTATTTATTTTCTTTTCTTTAAGACCTTTCCCATCTTAATTAGGTAGTTTTCTAATGATTGTTAAATGTTCTCTACATTTCTGGATACAAGTTCTTTATCTCAAATGTAATTGGCAAATATTTTCTACAAATCTGTTGTTTGTATTTTCATTTTCATTAGCATATATTTTGAAGAGCAAAATATTTTAATTTTGATAAACTCTATCAAACATAAATAGAAAAACTGTATTTATAAAACATATGGCTCATGCTTTTGCACTGTATCTAAGAATTCATTAGTAAAGTCATGCAATCCTCCTTCTATTAGAATTTTATAGCTTATGTTTCTATTTAGGTTTATAACCCATTTTGAGTTAATTTTTATATTAGGCATGAAGTGTCTGCCAAGGTCCATTTATTTATTTTGCATATGGATGTTCAATTGCTTTAGCACCATTTGCTAAAAAGACTGTCTTTTCTATTTCTATCTTTAAGAAAAATCATTTGGCTAATTTTGTGGGTCTATTTCTAAGGTATTTATTCTGCCCCATTGATTTTTGACTCAATCCTTTCATTAATATTATAGTCTTGAATGCTGTAGCTTTACAATAGCACTACACTGTGGTAGTGTCAGTTCTCCCTCCAACATTTTTTTCTTTATAAAAATGGTTTGGTTACTCTGGTGCTTTTGCCTTTCCATATACATTTTGAATCTGCATGTCAATATTTACAGAAGTTAGTTGGGATTTTTGTTAGGATAAAAATCAATTTGGTAAGAATTGGCCTCTCAAATATTAAGTGTTTCAAACGCATAACGAACCCTGCGTAGCTCTCCATTTATCTAGATTGTCTTTGATTTTTTCCATCAGGTTTATTTCATTTTCAGCATACAGATTCTGCACGCATTCTATTATATTTAATTACACCAAAGCATTTCATTTTAAGTGTTATTATAAATTATATAACCCCCATCCCATCTACCTTAAGATTCTCTCTCTTTCTCTCGTGTGTGTGTGTGTGTGTGTGTGTGTGTGTGTGTGTGTGTCTTTGATTGCCTGCTTGCTTTACTTTCCACAGTTTGAATATGATATATGTAGATGTGTTTTCTTGGAATTTGTCCTGCTTGTTGTTCTTTCAGCTTTTTGAATCTGTGGCTTGGTGTCTGTCACTAATTTTAGAAAATTCTTGGGCACATTTTAAAAAATATTTCTTCTGCTCATTATTTCTTCTCCCTTTGATATTCTGATTGCACATGTGTTAGACCAGATGATATTGTCTCAGAACTTTTTGTTGCTCTACTCTTTTTTCCCACTCTTTTATCTCCTTGTATTTCATTTGTGGCAACCTCTGTTAACTAATCTACAAGTCCTCTGATCATCTTCCTCAGGCTGGGTTGATTTTACAGTAATACCTCATACCTCATTTTATTAGGCTTTGCTTTCTTAGATGCTGCCAATGTTTCATTTTTTACAAATGGAAGATTTGGGATAACCGTGTATTTAGAAAGTCTATCAGCATCCTCTTTCCAAGAGTATGTGCTCAGTCCACATTTCTGTGTCGCATTTTGATAATTCTTGCAATATTTCAAACCTTTTCATTATTATTCTATCTGTTATAGCAATCTGTGATCTTTCATGTTACTGTCGTAATTGTTTTGGGGCACTACAAACTGAGCCCGTATTAGATGGTAAAGTTAATTGATTAATGGTGTTCTAACTACTCAACCAATGAGCCATTCCTCTGTCCCTCTTCCTCTCTCCAGGCTTCCCTATTCCCTGAGACACATTATTGAAATGAGGCCAATTACTAACACTAAAATCTTCTCTGAGTGTGAAGGTAAAAGGAAGATTCGCATGTCTCTCACTTTCAATCAAAAGCTAGAAATGATTAAGCTAAGTATGAAAGGCAGGCCAAAAGCCAAGATAAATCCAAAGCTAGGACTTTTGCACCAAACACATAGCCGACTTGTGAATTCAAAGGAAACTTTCTTGAAAAAAATTAAAAGTGCTGCTACAAAGAACACATGAATAATAAGAAAACCAGAAGCCTTATTGCAGACACGGAGCATATTTTTATTATCTGGATAGATCAAAGCAGCCACAACATTCCCTTAAGCTAAATCCAAATCTAGAAGAAGGCCCTAACTCTTTTCAATTCTATGAAGGCTGAGAGAGGTTAGGAAAATGGAGAAAACCAGTTCGAAGCTAGCAAAGGTTTATTCATCAGATTCAAGGAAAGAAGCCATCTCCGTAACATGAAAAGACAAGGTGAAGCATCAAGTACTGATGTAGAATCTACAGCAACTTATCCAGAAGATTTAGCTAAGATTATTGGTGAAGGTGGCTACAGTAAACAACAGATTTTTAGTGTAGACAGAATGCCTTGTATTAGAAAACAGTGCCATCTAAGACGACCTAACAAGAAAACAGATGGCAATGCCTGACTGTAAACCTTCCAAGAACAGGGCGATTCACTTGATAGGAGCTAACATTCCTGGTTACCTTAAGTTGAATCCAATGCTCATTTACTCTTCTGAAAATCCTAAGACCCTTATAGTTACTAAACCTCTGCTTGTGCTCTAGCAAAGGAACAAAACAGCATGGATGACAGTACTTGGAATAAGGTCAAAATATCAACACTAACCAGAGTTAAAACGTTGATTTCAACCTTCAGGGATGATGCTGAAGAGTTTAAGACCAGTGAAAGAAGTAACTACAAATGTGTGGGAATATCAAGATAACGAGAACTAGAAGTGGAGCCTGAAGATGTAACCACATTGCTGAGATTTCATAAGAAACATTGAACGGATGAGGAATGTCTTCTTCTGGATGAGCAAACAAAGTGATTTCTTCAGATGGAATCTTGTCCCTGTGAAGATGTTACGAACATTATGGAAATGACAAGCAATGATTTAGAATATTGCATAAACTTAGTTGATAAAGCAGGAGCAGGATTTAAAGGGATTGAATCCAGTTTGGAAAGAAGTTCTATTGTGGGTAAAATGTTGTCAAACAGCACTTTACAAAGAAATCTTTCATGAAATCAAGAGTCAATCAATGTGGCAAAGTTCATTGTAGTCTTGTTTTAACAAGTTGCTACTACCACCCCAGCCTTCAATAACTAGCACCCTATTCTGTCAGCAGCCGTCAACATTGAGGCAAGACACTCCTCCAGCAAAAAGATTATGACTTGCTGAAGACTCAAAAGTTTAATAGCATATTTTAGCAATTATATCGTTGCTAAATGTAGAAAACATGCTTTTAGACAAATGCTATTGCACAATT
Source organism: Saguinus oedipus (assembly GCA_031835075.1). Classification (NCBI taxonomy): domain Eukaryota; kingdom Metazoa; phylum Chordata; class Mammalia; order Primates; family Cebidae; genus Saguinus; species Saguinus oedipus. Next base: position 14,814,985 of record CM063171.1, read on the forward strand.
AATACACTACAGTGTAGTGTAAATGTAACATTTATATGCACTGGGAAACCAAAAAAAATTATGTTACTCACTTTATTGCAATATTCACTTTATTGTAGTGGTCTGGAACTGAACGCACAATATCTCCAAAGTTTGCCTGTACTACTGAGCCTGTCAAAGATGGGCTTCTTTTTATCTGTTATGATATTTTCAATGTCTAGTATTTCCATTTTTTCCTTATAGTTTCAATCTCTCTACTAAAATTTCTGTGTAATATTTCATGTTTTCTACATTTTCCATTAACTTTTAATATATTAATTTTAGTTATTTTCAATTACGGGTAGTCTTAACATATGTATAATATTTGAGACTGGTTTTGATGATTATGTTTTCCCTGTAGCCTTTGTTGTTGAAAGGCATACCTGTTACACAGGATAGTAAATACCATGGTAGATCTTTCTTGTTTGAAAATAAATATACCTTACCTGTTGCTAGGCCTTATTTTGTTGTGTTTAATCTAGTTGAGATTTGGAACAGGCTGACACTTGTTTGTGTTGTTACCTCAGCACACCAAGACCTCCAACCTCCTTCAGTGATAACTCGTGTTCATAGCATTGGACAATTTACCAAAGGCTTATTTTCTGTATAAATGTTTCCTGATTGACCTTGTTCCCCCACTGACTTTAGATCTCCACTTTGTGCCACTCAGAAGAAAAGATTATTTCTCTCTTGCTGCTCTTCCAGCTATCTCCTGTTATTTTCACTGGTATCTTGTGAGTATTTTGTTTGGGGACAAATGAGCAGGAGTCATCCTCTGAGGTTTTCATTGAGTCATAGTCCTAGACAGTTACTACAAACATGGGTATCAGGCAAAAGGCCTTCATAGATATCCCTGCCCCACCTCCAGACATAATGATTGGCTAAATGTTCTCCACTTCCCTAAGAAAAAATATTTTCTTCTTGTTCTCTTCCCAGAGCTGCAGTGTTTCACTCACCGCCCAGCTAGCACCATGAGGGAGGCTTTCACAGTGTTCTCAACAGCATTCCCTGTGAGCTCCTGGTATGTTTGCTAGAGGAAAATCTTGTAAGAGGGTGCAAACTTAACATGTGCCAGTGTTTTGTTGTGGCTTCCAATTTTTATGCTTAACTATACTCAGACATTAGCAATTATTTAAAAACTTCTCTGCCTCTGTGGACCAACTTAAATGACATTCAGCATCTTATGTCTCAGGTAAGCCAATTCCTGGATTTTGTTCCTTCCTGAGTACAGATTTGTCACTCTGGATTTACTTTGTTTGGCCCTGCAACATTCATTGTCTTATGGTAAGAGGAATCCAGTTTGAAAGAGTTACAAAAAACAAAAACTGTTTTTTTCTTATTGTGAAGAAAGGAGAAACACTATCCAATTCTCCTTATTTCTTAGATGACATAAGAAGCCAGAAGCTACCTTTTATGTAAATGTCTAACCATTGTCGTTGAAATAAATATATTTTCCAATACTACATCTTAAATAAAGCCATTTTCTCTGGAAAGTCACCCTGTCCAGTAGCTGTGTGAAATAGGAGATTATAATAAATCATGGAGTAAATTAGAAAATAATGCTAAATTCTGAGCATCTGTTTCCATTTCTGCATGATTATTTTAATCAATTTTAAGAACAGAATGCTTATAAAATAATAAAATATCAAAATAATAAATCATGTATTTTTTATTAATTGTATAACTCATAATAATTTCAAAAGCAATAAATTTGTTTAGATGGAACTAGCAATAGTAATTTTGCACATCAATTTTATATTCCATATTTGGTATAGGGCAATTTGTCAACAATGTTTCTCTGTATCAGGATAATAGGCCATATAATAAATCAAGGTGTAGCCGGGCACAGTGGCTAACACCTGTAATCCCAGCACTTTCAGAGGCTGAGGCAGGAATATCACCTGAGGTAGAAAGTGTTCTCACTGACAACATGAGAAACCTTGTCTCAACTAAAACTAAAAATAAAAATAATTAGCTGGGCATGATGACACATGCCTGTAATTCCAGTTATTCAAGAGGCTGGGGCAGGAGAATCACTTGAACCTGGGAGGCAGAGGTTGTGGTGAGCCAAGACCACACCATTGCACTCCAGCCTGGGCAACAAGAGTGAGACTCCATCTCAAAAATGAATAAATAAATAATCAAGGTGTAAAATTAATAACACTGTAAAATTCACAGAGATTAACAATATAACTCATCCTGAATAATATATGTTCATATCAGGGGGAAAATGTCACTGTAGGTTAAAATCATCAGCAAGACACTGAGAGATATCCCCACTGATTCCACCAGTGAATTAAATTTATATATACATATATATACTATGGATTAGATAGAGAGATAGATAGATTGATCTAAATATTAGTTTATGTTTATCTGGTTGATTATATGGTTTATACTCAATTTGAACACACAGTAATATAAATAAGCTTATATTTCCCTTTTCTTACATAATTCAGAGTGCAAGAAAGAGTCCTAAAAATACTAAACTCTGTCATTTCCATTCTCAAACTTGAGCAGTCAACAATCTTATCTTAAAAGTCTAAGAGACACCACAAACACCGCCAGCCCACATCTGCCCCACTCAGAGGCCAGGAGACTCACCCACACATATACTGCAAGCACCACTGACACCAGCACATACATGTAATGTGCCTGTGGAATGGCACATCTGTCTCATTGTGAACACATCTAGCATCCATGCACCCCAGTTAGAGTCCTAGAAACTGGCCCATTCACCCTGCTGTGAACACTGCTAATGCCCATGTGCCCCACTCAGAGGCCTAGGGACTAGGATTCCTCCCCTACTGTGGATACAACTGGAACCCATGTGACCTTCTAGGGTGGCTGAAGATTGACCTGCCATTGCCACCACTGGTACCCATGCACCCCACCAGGAACTAAAGATTGGCCCATTCAGGGGAAGCAGTCACCAGTGCTGATGTTCCCCTCACATCACCTTGGGGTGGGAGGACTGGCCTGCTCCATTATCCATTCTCCATTTCCCAGCAAACCCTCATTACATCTTCCACAAACAGCCACAGCCTAATCCACTTCGTTACTTGCAGACACCAATGGCATTGATTATAGCAGAAGTAATCATATGGAGACTACACTGAAATGTTCATCTAGAATCAAAACCATAGCATCTTACCCAACTAACAGAATAGATAGATCTACAGGAATAATATTTTTCTTATAAAAACTACTCCATAAAACTGGAGGAAGGGAGAGCTACATCTGATGTACAGACAACAACGTAAGCATACAAGAAATATGAAAAAGCAAGGAAACATGACAACTCCAAAGGAGGACAATAATTCTTTAATAACAGACCACAAGAAAAGAAAATATGTAGGATACCTGAAAAGGAATTCAAAATAATGACCTTAAAGAAACTAATGAGGTAAAGAAAATCACAGATAAGTAATATAAAGAAATAAGGAAAACAATTCATGATCTGAATGAGAAATAATTCAACAGAAATATAGATATTATTGTAAAGAATCAAACAGAATTTCTGGAACTAGAGAATTCAGTGAATGATTTTTTTAAAAATATCAAGACCTAAGATAACATACTAGACCAAGTAGAAGAATTTCTGAACTTGAAGACAGCTCTTCTGAAATAACACAGTCAGACAAAAAAAATAATAAGTAGAAGAAAAAAGAAAAAAAAGGAAGAAAGCCTACATGACATATAGAACAACATAAAACAAGCAAATATGTGATTTTTGGGAGCTCCAGAAGGAGAAAAGATGAAAAAGAGGCATGGAAAATCTATTCAATTAAATAACTAAAAACTTCCCAAGTTCTACAAAAAGTATTGAAATCCAGATAAAGAAAGCTCAAAGATCCTCAAATATTATAGATCCTACAACAAAAATGTTCTCCCACAAGGCACATTTTAGTCAAACTGTTCAAAGTCAAAGACAAAGAAAGACTTCTAAAAATAGAAAAAGTGTGAAGTCACATGTAAGGGAATTCTCATCAGACTAAACAGTAGATTTCTCAGCCAAAAACTTACAGGCCATGGGCTGGGCACAGTGGCTTATGTCTGTAATCCCAGTACTTTGGGAGGCCAAGGTGGGTGCATCATGAGGTCAGGAGTCTAGCCTGGCCAATATGGTGACACCCCATCTCTACTAAACATAAAAAATTAGCTGGGCATAGTGGCACACGCCTGTAGTCCTAGCTACTCAGGAGGCTGAGGCAGAAGAATCCCTTGAACATGGGAAGTGGAGGAAGTTTCATTGAGTGGAGATCATGCCATTGTACTCCAACCTGGTGACAGAGCAAGACTTCATCTCAAAAAAAAAAAAAAAGAGGTAGAGAATGGAATGATGTATTCAAACTCTGAAACAACACTATTTCCAGCAAAGCTATAGTTAAATTAAAAAAAAAAAAATAGACCTTTCCCAAACAAACAAAAATGGAGGAAATTTGTCAAAAATGGACTGGTCTTAAAATAAATGCTTAAGGGAGTCCTATACTTGAATAAAACAGGATGGTACACTAAAGTATTACACTCTGGAAAATACACGGAAGTATGCAACTCAAAGAAAGAGCAGATGCACAAATGAGAAAGAGAAAAAAGTCAAATGTTAGCATAACAGAAAGCCACCAAGTCACAAAGATAAGCAATTCGAGACTTAGAAAGGAAGAAAAGATATGCAAAACAATCAGAAAACAATTTACAAAAATTACAGGAGTATGTTCTTATTTATCAACAACAACCTTGAATGTAAACAGTTTAAATCTCTCAACTAAAAGATTTAGACCGCTTAAATAAATTTTGAAAAGATAAGACTCAACTTCACTTCAATCTAAAGGCATGCATAGCTTGAAAGTGAAGGGTGGGAAAAGATAATCCATGCTAATGGAAACCAAAGGCATACAGAAGTACCTATATTTATATCATACAAAGTAGACCTTAAGACAAAAATCATTTTTAAAAGATGCAAATAAGGTCATTATATAATGATAAAGGAATATATTCATCAATTTCTAACAATCAGAAATAGTATACATGAAGTGCCCAGGTATCTATAGCAAATATTACTAGAGGTAAAAGGAGAGACAGACTGCAAAAAAATAAAAATAGCGACTGTAACACCCCACTTTCAGTATTGTACATGTTATCTAGACAAAAAATTTAAAAAACATACACATAAACTGCACTGTAGACCAAATGGAACTAACAGAAATTTACAGAACATTTTATCCGAAAGCTGAGAATACACATTCTCATGAGCACATAAAACATTCTCCAGCATAGACTACATGTTGAGCCATAAAACTAGTCTCAACAAATGTTTTTTAAAAGTATAAATTATGTCATGTAATTTTTCTGACCACAATGGAATAAAAATAGAAATTGATGATAAGAGGAACATTGGAAACTGTATTAATACATGGAAACATGCTCCTGAATCATCACTGGGTCAAGGAAGAAATTAAGAAAATTTTAAAAATTTCTTGAAACAAATGAAAAATTGAAACGAAACATATTAAAATTTATGGGATGCTGCAAAAGCAGTACTAAGACGTAAGTTTGGAACAATAAATAACCACATCAAAACAGTAGAAAGACTGCAAATAAACAACTTTGCACATCAAGGAACTAGAAAAGCAAGAGGAAACCAAACCTAAAATTAGATGAAGAAAATAAATAATAAAAAATGGAGCATGACTAAATAAAATACAGTCCCCAAAATAAAAAAGATCCACAAAATAAAACGTTTGGTTTTTGAAAAGAAAATAAAATTGGCCAACTGTTAGCTAGACTAAGAAAAAAAAAAGATAATCCCCCAACAATTAAAATTAGAAACAAAAAGAGACATTACATCTAATACTACAGAAATACAAATGGTCAACAGAGACTGTTATGAACATCTATACACCAATGAATAGGAAAACTTATAGGAAATGGAGAAATTCCTGGAATATAACCTACCAAGATTTAATCATAAAGACACAGAAAACTTGAGCAGACCAATAGTAACTAGTAAGATTGAATCTGTAATAAAAAGCCTCTCAACAAAGAAAAGCACAGCACTGAATAGCTTTGCTGCTGAAATTTGCTAATCCTTTAAAGGAGAACTCATATCAATTCTTCTCAAATTATTTTAAAAAAATTCAAGAGGAGGAATTCTTCCTGACTCATTCTATGATGCAAACATTACCCACAAGCCAAAATCAGACAAAGATACAACAAAAATTGAAAACACTATAGGCCAACATCACTGATGACCATAAGTACAAATATCCTTAAAAATACACCAGCAAAACAAATTCAACAACACTCAAAAAGGTAATACACCATGATTAAGTGGGATTTATCTCAGGGATGCAAGGTTGGTTCAACATGTGCAGAATAATAAATGTGATACTCCTCATCAACAAAAATAAATGACAAAAACCTTATAATTATCTTAATAGATGCAGAAAAGGCATTTGATAAAATTCCCCATTGCTTCATGATAAAAACTCTCAAAAACTCTGTATAGAAGGAACATGCCTCAAAACAATAGAGACCATTGTATTAGTCCATTCTCACACTGCTATAAAGAAATACTCGAGACTAGGTAATTATAAAGGAAAGAAGTTTAATTGACTTACAGTTTTCCATGGCTGGGAAGACCTCAGGAAACTTAAGAATTATAGTGGAAGGGGAAGCAGGCATATCTTACATGGTGGTAGGCAAGAGAAGAGTGAGCAAAGGAGGAACTTGCCAAACACTTATAAAACCATCAGATCTCATGAGAACTCACTCACTTTCATTAGAACAGCTTAGGGGAAATCACCCCTATGATCCAATCACCTCCCACCAGGTTCCTCCCTTAACACTTAGGGATTATAATTCAAGATGAGAGTTGGGTGGGGACACAAAGCCTAACCATATCAACCATGTATTACAAACCCACAGAGAATATCATACTACATGGGAAAGAATTGGAAAGCTTTCCTCTAAGATCTACGAGAAGACAGGGATGCCCTCTTTCATCACTTTTGTTTTACACAGTACTGGGAGTCAGCCAGGCAAGAGGAATAAATAAGGGACATCCAGATTCGAAAGGAAGAAGTTAAATTGTTCTTGTTTGGAGAAGAAATGATCTTACATTTAGAAAACCCTAGACTCTACAAAACAAACAAACAAAATCTATTAGAATTGGTAATCAAATTCAATTAAGTTTCAGGATACATAATCAATGTACAAAAATCTGTAGCACTTCTATAAGTCAGTTTTGAACTACATGAAAAAATAATCAAGCAGTTCATTTAAAAATATTTACAAAATAATCTATAAATAAATATAACCGAAGAAATGAAAGTTATCTACAATAAAAACTATAAAACCCTGATGAAATAAATTGACAAGAACACAAAAATGAAGGGATAATTTATGTTCATTGACTAGCAAAATTAATTTTGTTTAAATGTCAATATTTCCTAATTTGTTCTAAAGATTTAATGCAATCATTACTAAAATACCAATGACATTCTTCCAGAAATAGGAAAAACACTCTTAAAATTTGTATGGAACCACAAAAAATTCCAAATAACCAAAGTAATCCTGAACATAAAGAACAAAGCTGGAGGCATCATACTACTTGATTTCAAAATATACTACAAAACTATAGTAACCAAAACAGCATAGTACTGGCATATATACAGCCAACAAACATATGAAAAAACGCTCATCACTGCTCATTAGAGCAAAGCAAATCAAAACTACATTGAGATACTATCTCATGCCAGTTAGAATGGTGATCATTAAAAAAAATCTGTAGACAACAGATGCTGGAGAGGATGTGGAGAAATAGGAACACTTTTACACAGTTGGTGGAGTGTAAATTAGTTCAACCATTGTGGAAGACAGTGTGGCAATTCCTCAAGGATCTAGAAATAGAAATACTATTTGACCCAGTAATCCTATTACTGTGTATATACCCAAAGGATTATAAATTGTTCTATTATACAGACACATGCAAATGTATGTTCATTGTGGCACTGTTCACAATAGCAAAGACTTCGAACCAACCCAAATGCCTATTAAAGATAGACTGGATAAAGCAAATGTGACACATATACACCATGGAATACTATGCAGCCATAAAAACGATGAATTCATGTCCTTTTCAGGGACATGGATGAAGCTGGAAACCATCATTCTCAGCAAACTGACATAAGAACAGAAAACCAAACACCACATGTTCTCACTCATAAGAGGTTGTTGATCAATGAGAACACATGGACACAGGGAGGGTAACATCACACACTGGGGTTTGTTGGGGGGTGGGAGAGCTCGGGGAGAGATAGCAGGGGGTGAAGGGATTGGGGAAAGATAACATTAGGAGAAATACCTAATGTAGATGACAAGGGGATGGATGCAGGAAACCACCATGGCACATGTATACCTATGTAAGAACCCTACATGATCTGCACATGTGCTCCAGAACTTTAAGTATTAAAAAAAAAAAAAGATCTTCATTCCCTAGAGCTTTGTTAAACTATTTTGTAAAGTGCCAAAATTGGACTAAACGTGATTTCCTTAATTACTCTGAGGAGCATTGTAATCTTTGACATCCTAACACGTGTTCTGCACAACACACAAATACTAAAATAAAACAAAGCAACAACTTCTCACAGTCAAAAAAAAAAGAAAAGATATGTCTGCAGCTTTACGCTTTTCATCTAAGGATGTTTTGAGCATTCTGGTTATTTGTGCTATGCTTGCCTGCACACTGGCTTTCACAATTCGGAATCCTTTTAAATTTGGTTCTTGGCTCTTTTTACTTGGACTGGTTAGCCTGACCCAGGACTCCAGTTCATGAATCACTCATAATTCCTCAAGCTAGTTTGGGCCTCTATGCCAGTTATTCTGAGGAACAGCATGAGGCTCTACATATACCCAGATCAAGCTCCTTCTAACGTGTCGCCCCAGGCCCTCACAACCTCTTCTAAGTACAGGGGAATAATAAGATAACTGAGATCGATATTGAAAGAACAGTAAACAAGCAATTTCAATTGCTAAAATAGTGGTTACAGAAACCGGAAAAAAAAATGAATGAGTGTCAGTTGGTATTCTGCCGGGGAAATTGCGGGAGGGAAAGAAAGCAACAATGAACCCTCAGAGAGGATACAGAAAACAATGAGCTTCAGTAATGACCTCAAATGTGACAAATCAACAATAAAGACAGAGACAAGATAAATGGAGTTACTTTTAACTGGGAGTAAAGGAGATCTCATAAAATGAATGGCCAAATGCCTGATGAGGAAAAATAATGAAAAATCAGAAGCACTTATAAACATATCTATTAATATAATTTTGGTATTCAAATTATAATGCAAAAACATTTTATTTGATATTTTGAGGTTTGTTAAAGGATTGTCTATAAAATACATTTGATGGCGGAGAAGAGAAGAATTGATCTGTTATTTTATATAGACTAGGAATACTATATAATGTTGTCTTTCACTTTCTTTAAATTTGAAATTTGACCTCCACATTTAGGGACATAAAAAGAATCAGAAAGAGATGCATGCGCCTTTATTCAGAACAGAGATTAGTTAGAACAGTATGGTAATAAAATTTTTAATATGTTATCTCATGCTATAGTTCATCCAATTATTTTTACCTCCCAAATGGCAAAATTGCAATTTCAAAAGCCTATAATCTAGCCTCTTAACATTATTCCAAGGGGAGAGCATGAGAAATGAAAATGCCTGGGCTTTGTAGCATTATGGTGATCCTATTATATTGAATTATATCCAGAAACGCTGTAATTTTTGTGATATATCACAATATTAGCAAGATGACCTGTGAAGCAAAAAATCATTAAAGTAGGGAATTTGGCTAAAACCTCCCTATGAAGCCAATAGATCACATCCTAAAATAGGCTGCTCTAAAGCTGATAGTGAATATATTAAGGCTGACACAGAAAGCATTAATGAAGATGCACTGATTCTTGAATTCCACAAGGGTATCTTCTACCATTGCCTAAGTGACAGTGTTTGCTTTTACACACACACACACACACACACACACACACTCTTACACAACCTTGCTATACTCTGCTTTCATTGCTACTAAATGTGATCAAAAATTAGAAATAAAGAGGGAAGCTAATTTAGATCAATATGAAACATTGCAGTCATTTAAGTCTCAAAAAATGAATTCTTTTTTGTGAAGTCAGTAAAGGGAAAAGACTATTCATCTTTCTTAAAGGACACTGAAAGAACACTGAAGGCCTGCAGTTTCTTTTCTTTTTTTTTTTTTTTTCAAATTTTTAAAATTTTTATTGCATTATGGGTTTTGGGGTACATGTGCAGAACGTGCAAGATAGTTGCATAGGTACACACATGGCAGTGTGTTTTGCTGCCTTCCTCCCCTTCACCCACACTTGGCATTTATCCCCAGGCTATCCCTCCCCAGCACCCCCCCCCACTGTCCCTTCCCCATTAGACCCCAGTGTGTAGTACCCCCCTCCCTGTGTCCATGTGTTCTCATTTTTCTCACCCGCCTATGAGTGAGAATATGTGGTATTTCATTTTCTGTTCTTGTGTCAGTTTGCTGAGAATGATGTTCTCCAGATTCCTCCATGTCCTTACAAAGGACAAAAACTCATCATTTTTGATTGCTGCATAATATTCCATGGTGTATATGTGCCACATTTTCCCAGTCCAGTCTATCATCGATGGGCATTTGGGTTGGTTCCAGGTCTTTGCTATTGTAAACAGTGCTGCAATGAACATTCGTGTGCATGTGTCCTTATAGCAGAACGATTTATAGTCCTTTGGATATATACCCAGTAATGGGATTGCTGGGTCAAATGGAATTTCTATTTCTAGGTCCCTGAGGACTCGCCACACTGTCTTCCACAATGGTTGAACTAATTTAGACTCCCACCAACAGTGTAAGAGTGTTCCTATCTCTCCACATCCTCTCCAGCATCTGCTGTCTCCAGATTTTTTAATGATCGCCATTCTGACTGGCGTGAGATGCAGTTTCTTCATGTCTTACTTGGACATTTTGCTTCAAATTACATAGTGAAAAATAAAAAGCTCTGTTACAACTGTGAAAGACTAAATAATGGGTCCCCAGATATGTCCACATTCCAATCTGTGGAACAGGTGAATATGCTACTTTACATGGAGTAAGGGATTTGATGATGTGATTATCTTAAGGATCTTGATACTGGGAGATTCTGTTGGCTTCCTGGGTATCTCAATGTAATCAAAAAAGTCTTTATAAAACAAAGCAGTTGGTTAAAGAGAAAAAAAATGCCACCCAGCTGGCTTGAAGACATAGGAAGGGGCCACAGCCTTCCTATGGAGCCTCCAGAAGCAATCAGTCCTGCTGCCATCTTGACTTTAGCCTTGTAACACTTTAGACTTAACTCCAGAACTGTACGAAAGTAAACAGCTATGTTGTTTTAAATTGCTGCCTGCTAACTTATTACAGCAGAAATAGGAAACTAATCTAATCATAATCTTCATTTTGCAATCCCGATTACAGTAAATGTATCTATATCTCTTTTAGTGTAAAAAAAAACACTGTTCCCAAAGCTTTTTCCCCCTTAAAGGAATTGTTACATTTCATTATCCATCATTTCATCTCCAGATGGTTTGGGTCTGGGAAGTAAAAACATCTATATGGAGATTGGTTTTCTTTGCTGATGTGTGTTTGTTTGGGTGAGAGTGAATATATATCTTCTCTCTATTTTTCTAAAGGGAAGAAAAATAACATGTTTAAGTATTTATTCTTTTTTATTTTTTGAGACGGAGTTTCGCTCTTGTTACCCAGGCTGGAGTGCAATGGCGCGATCTTGGCTCACCGCAACCTCCACCTCCTGGGTTCAGGCAATTCTCCTGCCTCAGCCTCCTGAGCAGGCAGGATTACAGGCACCCGCCACCATGCCCAGCTAAATTTTTTGTATTTTTAGTAGAGACAGCATTTCACCACGTTGACCAGAATGGTCTCGATCTCTTGACCTCGTGATCCACCCGCCTCAGCCTCCCAAAGTGCTGGGATTACAGGCCTGAGCCAGCACACCCAGCCCTTAAGTATTAATTCTATGCCAATTACTTTTATGTAAGATAACTTTAAGTCTACTTTAACTCTAAAAATAGTCCTAAGTTCATATAGATGAGGAAGCTAAGGCTATGATAAGTAACATTTTAAATATCTGTCTGTGATTCCAAATAGTCGAACAGAATTCTACATACTTTTATATTTATTACCCACCTCTATTTACTTAACTCTTCAGAACTTGATACACATGAAAGTTGAAAAGGATTAACATAGGATAGACATTTAAAAATCATGACCTAGTTATTACTGAGAATTTGCTTATATGCTCCATAAAACATGTTTTTAAAATGCCACACTATGTCATAGTCTGCTTGGGCTGCTGTAACAAATCACCACAGACTAGGTGGCTTAAATAACAAGCATTTATTTCTCACAATTCTGGAAGTTGGGAAGCCTGAGACCAAGCAGCCCACAGATTCTATCACTTGGGGATGTCCGTCTTCTTGGTTTGCAGACAGTCCTCTTCTCCATGTATCTTCATATTGCCAAGAGTAGACAGAGGAAGCACGTTCTCTTCCCCTCTCTTTCTATAAGGGCACTAATTCCATGGTGAGATCTCCACCCTAATGCCTTCATTACTTCCTCTAAGCTCCATCTCCAAATAACAGCACATTGAAGATTAGGGTTTCAGCATATGAATTTTGAGGGATAGAAACATTCATTCCATCACATCCTGATAGGAATGTGTGAATTTACTAGATTTTGGATGCAAACCAAAGAGACAGTCTCACAAATTTGTAGCATACTTCTGAACATTAAATGAAGTATTTACTAAAGCCACTAAGAAATTTTTAAATATAGCAGTATGATTTTCTATTTTTTACTAATAAATAGATATTAATTTGTTGTACAAATTATTTCATTACTCAGGTATTAAGTCTACTACTCATTAGTTATTTTTCTTGAATCTCCTCCACCTTCTAACTTCTAATAGGTCCCAATATGTGTTGTTCTCCTCTGTGTGTTCAGGCATTCTCATTTAGTTCCCACTTTTAAATGAGAACATACAGCATTTGATTTTCTGTTCCTGTGTTAGTTTGCTAAAGATAATGGTCTCCAGCTCCATTTATATTCCTGCAAAATACATGGTCCTGTTCTTTTTTATGGCTGCATGGTATTCCATGTACACTCCAATAATTAAAAAAAAAAATAACTGAATATCTGCTTACAGGATATAAGGTAATATCCAAGAAATTCAGTTATTTTGGTGCAAGTCTATAATAAATTCTACATTCTATCTGACTATTGAACAAAAAGATATTATTAAAAATTTGTTGACATTGATTTCTGAGTAGAAATCAATTATTTAAAACAACAAACTCTCCTCACGAAACGAAAACATATTGGCTATCTCAAACCATCTTGTGGTATTTCATGCTGCTCTAAATAAGTTTGTGTAAAATTTATGCACTGAAAATATTCAAGTGATAGCATTAATTGGTTTAAACACTATAGGTATATGGTGGGGAAATTCTACCAAAAAAAAAGGGTTGTGTTTCCTAAACTAATTGTATCTCTAATTTTCATAACCCAGGTAAAAAGCAGTAGGACAATGACCTAAACTTTTAACTGAATCTTTTGCAAAATAAAGTTTTTTTTTCTTTTTCTATTTTGAGGTGCAATTTATGAAACTTTCCCTTAATTGATTACACTTTTAATGTTGACTCTAAAAACTCTGCCAAGTCCTAGATCCCAAATATTTTCCCTGTCTTATTCTAAATGTTCTATACTTTAAAATTTAACGTTTACATGTTTGGTCCATTTTGAGATAATATTAAGATACAAGGTTTAAATTGAAGTTCATTTTATTTTCCTATCAATGTTCAGCTGTTTCAGTATCACTTAGTAAAAATGCTATCCTTACTGCATTGAATAACTGTTCCTCCTTAGTCAAAATTTAACTGAGCATCTCAATGTAAATATATTTTTAGATTTTCTAATTTACTCCAATTCATCTATGTTTATACCTGTCCCAGTACTATACTCTCATCATTAGGAAGAGTTATAAAGAGCCAAAAATAATTGAAAAAGAACAAAACAAATGATTAACTCTTCCCAATGTTACAGGCAATGTTATGTAAAACTGATGTAAATTCCCCTTAACACTGGGAAGAGTTAATAATTCATTTTGTTCTTTTTCAAACTGTTTTGGCTATTTATAGTCTTTCCTTTCCATATATATTTAAGAATAAGCTTATCTACATCTATACAATTCTTGCTGTGATTTTTATACTAATAGCATTAAATACATAGCTCATTTTGTAGAAAACTGACATGATTAATATGTTGAATTTTCTCTTTTATAAATGCTGTGCAATTCTATTTATTTAGGTCTTTTTCATTTCTTCCATCAACATTCTGGAATTTTCAGCACATAGTCCCAGAACATGTTTTGCTAAGTGTATACCTATATATTTCATTTTCATTGGAGTAACTATAAATAGTACTGCATTGTGTCTTTAATTTTAGAAATTAAAGACGTGATTCATTTCATTGATTTGAATGTGTCCAGTGATTCGCTGAACTCAATATTTATGACATTTTTGGTAGATTTCTTAGGGTTTAATGTAGATAATTTTGATACTTGCAAATAAAGACAGTTTTATCTCTACCTTTTCAATCTGCATGTTTTTAAATTATTTTCCTGCCTATTGGTTAATGTGCTGTGAGCACTGGAGAAGAATATGCATTCAGCTGTTGCTACGTGGAGTGTTCTATAAATTTTAATTCATTGTGTTCTTTGGTTCTATATCCTTGCTGATTTTCTGTCTAGTATATCTATAAATTATTGTGCAGTTCTTAACTACAAATGGGTTTGTCTAGTCCTCATTTAAGATCTATTAGTTTTTGCTACTTGTACTTTTAAGCCTTGTCTTTTTCTATTTTCCTTAGTCTGTTTGAAAACACACACACACACACACACACACACACACACACACACACACACATTTAATTGTACTTTAGGTTCTGGGGTATATGTGTAGATCATGTGGGATTGTTGCATAGGTACGTAAATGGCAATGTGGTTTGCTGCCTCCATCCCCTGGACACCTATATCTGGCATTTCTCCCCAAGTTATCCCTCCCCAACCTCCCTACCCCCTGCTGTCCCCACCCAGTCCAACAGACCCCAGTGTGTGATGTTCCCCTCCCTTTTTCCAGGTGTTCTCATTGTTCAACACCCACCTATTAGTGAGAAGATGTGGTGTTTGATTTTCTGTTCTTGTGTCAGTTTGCTGAGAATGCTGGTTTTCAGATTCATCCATGCCCCTACAAAAGACACGAACTCATTGTTTTATGTGGCTGCATAGTATTCCATGGTATATATGTGCCACATTTTTCTGAACTTCTGTAACAAAATGCCATAGACTGTGTGACTAAAAAACATATGTATTTTCTTACAATTCTAGAACTTAACTAAAGTAGATGGGTCAAATTTTTTTTTATCTATTCTTCCAATTTCTGCTTTTAATTGCTGTATCTAAGTTCAAGCTGGGAAGTCCAAGATCAAAGTACTAGATAATATGGTTTGTGATGAGGGCTCTCTGACTGACTTATAGATACCTACCTTCTCACTATTTCTTCATATGGGAGAGAGAGAGAGACAGCTCTGGTGTCTCCTCTGGGGAGGACACTAATCCTATCAAATCAGAGGCCTACCTTTATGATTTTATTTAACGTTATTTACTTATTCCAAATACCACCACATTAAGGGTGGGTCTTTAACACCACCTTTTCAGGCAGCACAATTTGGTCAATAGCAGTACTGATAAACTTAAGATTTCTATGTGTTTTTGGTGAATTGTTTATTTTATTATCGTGTAATGTCTCCTTTTCCATAATACTTTTTTTTGTGTATGAAGTCTGCTTTATCTGATACTAATATATTTATTCATTCCATTTTAGTTAATGTTTGCGTGACAAATCATTTTTCATCCATTTTCTGCCTACATTTATCATTATGTTAGCAAGTGAGTTTCTTAAATAAAGCATGTAGATGGGTCAAAAATTTTTTATCTGTTCTTCCAATTTCTGCTTTTAATTGCTGTATTTAAGTTCAAGTTAATATATTAACTAGTTAAATAATTATTTACCTAGTAGTTAATAACTAGGTATTAAGTCTTTCACTTTATTATTTATTTTCTTTTTGTTCCCTAGGGTTTCATTCTTGTTTCTTCTGAAACTGATTGATTTCAGATCTAAATAGCAAAGGTAAATTAATAAAATCCTTGGAGGAAAACATGGGAAACAATGTTAGGACCTTTGACTAAGTAAATAATTTTTTAAACAAAATGAAAAACTGCTAAATTTGTAAGAATAACTTAACTGTAATATATTTAAGTTGAAAGATTCTATTCATCAAAGTAAAATCCTAAGAAAATAAAAGCCACAATGTGGACAAAATACTTACAAAACACATATAGGAAATACTAAGCAAACAAGCAATAAAAAGGGGAATGGGGCATGCTAGTGTTTGCACATTTTCTCTTGTTTGAATTCTGTGCCTCGTTCAATAATATTTGGATGCGTGCAATGCCAGCATGGAAATTGGTCTTCACATATACTGCAGCTTTCCAGCAACACTCACAAACTAATAAATATAACAGACAAAGAAAAGAAAAGAAAATGACTCATATCCAGAACAGACAGTTCTTCAAATCAAGGAAAATGAGACAACAGAAAATTGGGCTAAGTACTTGCATGGTCATTTCTCAAAAGAGGATATTCAAAGGTGACAAAACCTAACAAAAAGTCCTCGCATTTATTAGTTATTAATTATACTTCATTAAATCTTGTACCTTTTCACTTTCAGGAACAGATTTGTCAATTACGCATTTGGTCTTCAAGAATAGAAATCCTCGGACCCGCTCATATTCTTTGAACATTATGTGACTTACATCTATTTGGCTTAAGGCCAAAACAATAAAATCGAATATTAATTGACATTTAAGGACAATCTCCATTATATCCCTCCCTGTTTTGCTTTTTTGTTTGTTTGTTTGTTTTGTTTTGTTTTGTTAGACAAAGTCTTGCTCTGTCACCCAGGCTGACACCCAGGATAGAGTGCAGTGGCGCGAACTTGGTTCACTGCAATCTCCACCTTTCAGGTTCAAGCAATTCTCCTACCTCAGCCTCCCAAGTGGCTGGGTTCTTGTAGGTACGCACCACCATGCCTGGCTAGTTTTTTTTTATATTTTTAGTAGCGATGGAGTTTCACCGTGTTGGCCAGGCTGGTCTTGAATGCCTGACCTCAAGTGATTCACCCACCTTGGCCTCCCCGAAAGTGCTAGGATTACAGGTGTGAGCCACAATGCCCAGCCCCTGTTTGTATTCTTATCACTCAAATAGTATCTTCAAAAGTACTAAGTTAATTTTCAACAGTATTTCATTTTTTTTCTATATGTGCCTTATGTCTGCCAAAATCCTTAACTTTTTTCTTACAATGTTTTTTTCTTTAGAATTCATTTTTATATCTCTTAAAACTCTTACAATCTTTCAAAACTCATCACAAAAAAACATCATTTAACACAGGAAATGTATCCAAATTCCCAAATTAAGTTTCTAATTAATTCTTTAATGTTTCAGTAGCATCTACCTATTTATAATACATGTAAAATGTATATGTGTATTTTGTACATTTTTTTCTGTATACACACACATACACACCCACACAGAGAGACTAATACAGTGCTCAATAGCTTTAAAACTGACTTTCTGTCAGAAGCTTGACCCAAGTGAATTGCAAAAACAAACTTCTCTTTTTAAAAATTCCCTCATAGTTCTTTTATGTCCTCATTTTATCTCGTATTTCTTAATGCATATTCACTCACAGTGTGCAGCACCCTAATATGAAGCAAGCAAAACTGAGTCTTTGACAACAGGTAATTCAGAAAAGACATAGAAAAACAGCAGAGAAAATCAGTAAAATAAAGAGCTTGTTCTTTGAAAAACAATAATAAACCTCTAGCAAGACTGACATAAAAATAAGAGATAGAAATAAGGAATGAAATAGGGATTACTAGACATCCTATGGTCTTTAAAGAGATAATTATCAAATACTACGAACAAGCTCATACATTTGACAACTTAGAAAAATGGATCAATTTCTCATAAACCACACACAAAAATTGACCACAATGAAACCATATGAATAATTTCCATTATGATTCAGGAAATTTAATTTGTAGTTTGAAAGAGTCAGAAAAATATATTTCCATGTTTAAATAGTTTCACTGAAGAATTTTATCAAGTCTTTAAAGAATTAACATTAATTTCATACATATCTTCCAGAAAAAAAATGGAAGAGAGAGGAACATTTTCAGACTAATTTTATGAGCCAGTATTATTCTGATACCAAAGCCAGAAAAATGAAGTACAAAAAAAAAGGTGCCTTATGTATGAAACTCATAAGTTTCATGAGATTAGATGGAAACATTCTCAACAAAATATTAGTAACAAAAATGCAACAGTGTAAAAATGTTTTATTTATTTTATTTTTTTAATGTTCAAAAATTATTTATGTATAAAAAATACAATGGGATAAGTTTTGCTGAGAAATGCAGCAATAAATACAGTTGAAGAAAACAGAGCAACTCTACATTGATACATTGGCACAAACAGGAAGGGCAAATGCACCACCCAGACCTAATTGTCTACAGGCCATTTTTGTACATGCTCCTTTAGAAACACCACTCTGAAAAGATCTTGTCTGCTAGGTAAGAGAATGAGTACACATATAATCACAAATGCACACTGATCATGACTTTATTTAAAAATTAGCAAACAATACTGTAGAAACATTGGTATGTAATTTTCTAAAATGCTGCATCTTAGATTTAGTTGGCAGAGACCACATTTAGCAATAAGCATGAGTTTAGTCTTCCATGTAGAAACCAGATACACTAAACCATAAAAAATAATAATAATAATTTCCTATTGTGTGAAAATACCAGTTTAATGTAAGATTGTAAAAATGCATAGATTTTTGCATAAAAGAACTGGCTGTACAAGAGTATTCCCCTTTCACAGTATTCCTTTTTACTTCATGTGCAAGTTATTAGTTATGCTGTAGGATTTATCTATTACAGCACTAAAAGGCAACTATTGAGGAAAGAGACAGAAAAAGGAAAAAGTAATGTATGTAAGGCAATTTTTCTTAAAAGTACAATAAGCTTGATAGTGTTTTAGGAAAACAAGATAAAAATTACTCAAGGCTAGCTTGGTTCTCACAATAAAAACAATGGACTAAATACTGAGCTCCTTCTGTGTGGATCTAATAATCAATGCCTTGGTCGCTATATGGGTTATCTCTGGGGTAGTCATCCTGGTACTCGCCGTGTACTCATCAGGGTATTCTGCCTGATAATCACTATCACTGATTTCCGAACCATTTGTTCCTGTTCCTTGGCTTCCGTTGTGAATGACAGGTTCTGTCGGAGCAGCACAGTATTTGGGATCATATACTTGCCTCCCAAGCCCATACACACTCATTCCTTTCTGGGAAGCAACATTGTTGGTACCCATCTGTAGAGAAATTGTTGAGTTGTCCACTGGCTGTAATGTTAGCTTCTGATCGTAGATATCTCTTCTGGTTCCTGGCGCTAACATCCCTGCCTGGCTGGCTCTTTTGTTAGTGCCCATCTGCAGACTAATTGTGGTCTGGTCAAAAGGTTTGTCAGTTTGCATTTTGGGATCATAAAGATGCCTTCTAGTCCCATAAGCTGTCATACCTGCCTGGCTGGCACATTTGTTGGTTCCCATCTGGAGACCGATTACACTTTGGCCAGCTTTTAATTTTCCTTCATCAAAACGTCTTGTCTGTTTTTCTGCATACTTAACTCCAATGTCAATGGTCGTATGGAATCCTTTTGTTTTAGCCAGACCTGCTAGAGCAAAGTTGCCAATATTCTCCAACTGAGGCCAGTTCATCGAGGACTCATTGACCTTCTTCACTGAGCCTGGCTGTAGCTTGTTTATGAGTTCGCAGAGGATGATGCCATCCTTTAAGCCCAGCTGGAAGTTGGTGCCAATGCTCATGCCTGTCACCTCTTCTATCGAATTGCGAAGATCTTCTTCTGCCTGATGATCATACTTGGAAGCAATCTTGTTCTTGACCTCGGCCGAGAGCCCATAGGAAGGGCCCTTGTTGAAGTGGGTCATGGTGGTTCGGGCGGCGGGTCCCGGGTCTCTCGCACTTCGCTTCCCGGCTCCTAGCCCTAAGAAGTGGCTGCCGCGGGGGATGCTCCGAGCTCGCTCCTCTGGGCGGCGCAGGAGAAGGTCGCAGCCGCGGGGCGCGGGCGGTGCCTGGGCGACTGGGTCCGACTGAGTGCCGCAGAGCTTCGGGGTCCGCTCTGAAGCCGTAAAAATGTTTTAAACACCATGACTAAGTGGGATTTATCAGGTATACAAGGTTGGTTCAGCATTTAAAAATCAATTATAATCCAACAAGCTAAAGGTAAAAAAATTCTACGCTCATCTCAATTGATGTAGAAAAATTATTTGCCAAAATCCAATACTCATTCATAGTAAAAACTTTCAACAAGTTAGGAGAAATAGCTCCACTTGCTAAAGAAAATGTATACAAATATCTGTAGTGAATGTAATAATTAAAACTGCATGCTTTTTCCCTAAGATAGAAACCAAAAAGTGATATTCCCTCTCACTACTCTTATTTGTCAATAGAAGTTCTAGCCACTGCAATAGGCAGGACATAGAAATAAAAGGGATACTGATTGAAAAGAGAAAAATAAAACTGTTTATACACACACACACACACACACACACACACACATATATGTATATATATAAAATATCCTAAAACATCTTCTCAAAAAGTCCTTCTATAACTAATATGTGAGTCAAGCAAGGTCACAGACACAGATCAATGCACAAAAATCAATCATATCTTTATATATTAAAATGAACATAGAGAAGCAAAAATGAAAACCACAGTACTATTTACAATTGGTCTAAAAATGAAGTTGATAGATATATTATTAATAAAACATGTAGAAGATCTGTAAACAAAAAATTAGAACACATTGATAAATTAATAAAAAATTTTAAACAAAGAGAGAGACACACCATGTTTATGGATCGAAAAACTGAACATAATGAAGATGTCAATTCTTCTCAAATTAATTTTAGGTGTAATGAAATTCTTAACAAAATCCCAGCAAGTTTTTCTTTTTAAGACATTGAAAAGCTTATTCTAAAATGTATTTGGAAAGTCACAGGCCCTAGAATGCAGTTCTGACAAAGAAGAATAAAATGGGAAGAATAACTCTCCCTCATATTAAGGCTTACTACATAGCTACAGTAAGCAGATAGTGTGGAGTGGGCAGAAAGAGACATATTGAGCAACAGGAGAGAAAAGAGAATGAAAAAAAAAGACTCATATAAAAATGTCTAATTGATTTGTCACAAAGTGTCAAAGCAATTCAGTGGAGGAAGGATAACTCTTTTAATAAATAGTGCTGGAAAAATTTGGCATACATAGGCAAAAATTTCTGTAAAGAAGAAAATTTGATTTAAATCTCACGTATTACTCAAAACTAAGAAACAGATTAGTCTTAAATGTAAAACATAAAACAATAAGCTTTTTTTGGGGTGGGGGAATCTAAAGAAAGTAATTGAGGTCTAAAGCTAGGTGAAGAGTTCTTAGACTTGACACCAAAAGTATGATTCATAAAAGAAAAACAAATAAGTTGAACTTCATCAAACTTAAAGACTTTTGTTCTGTGAAAGCCTATCTGAAGATGAAAAGAAAACAACTGCAGTTTAGGAAATGATATTTACAAATCATGTGTCTGACAAAAAACCTATTATTTAGAATATGGAAAGACCTCTTAAAACCCAATGGGGAAAACATGAACAAGCTACCTTAAAAAGACAATAGGCTAAAAAATATGAGCAGATATTTCAGTGTGTTTCGTCTGTATGAAGAGGACTTACAGATGAAAAATAAGCACATGAAAACATGATCATTGTTTTGACATCATTTGCCATTAGAGAAATGCAAATGAAATGTTACCTGCAAATCCGATTATCTGCTTATCACTGAATGAAAAAAAAAAAAATAAAACAGGCTGCCAAGGCTGAGAAACTATCATGCACACACTGCTGAGAGAAATGTAAAATGATATAACCTCTCTGGAAGACACTTGGGCAGGGTTCTACAATAAAACTAAACAAGCAATTACTATATGATCCAGCATTCTTCCGCCATTATCTCAATCTACCGTTATCTCAATAAAAAGTTGAACTGCAAGTATCTATTTAAGTTATACATATAATATTTAAGAAGTATCTGATAATATGAGCCATTTGGTAGACTTCTGTCTACTTTTAGGCAAAATCTCTATTTAAAGGAAAAATAAGTTTTAGAAATGTAGAGGTTGTCCCCAAAATCTTATGCTGTTTCCAGCTCTAGTGTATGCCAAAGTATCAATGTTACAAATTTACACAAACTCACTTAAATCTAATTATATATGTTTATTTTTCACTTACTAAATTTTGTAAATTAAAATAAATTTTACCCCCCTTTTTTAGCCCTTTAAATCAAAGATGACATTTTCTCTTGGGCATTTTCTCCAGAAATGAATATGTCTATTTACAGGAAAACCTGTCCATATATTTTATAGCTGCTTTATTTTTAGTAGCCAAACACTGAAATCAGCTCAGAAGCCCTATAAGAAGAAAGTGGTTAATAAACTCTGGTACATACACTCCAGGGAATACTATTCAGTCACAAAAAGCATACACACAGCTTTCACGATTCGCCAGGGAATTATGCTGATTGAAAAAGGCAATCCACAATGGGAGCCATCAACACTGGGGACTGCTTGAGAAGAGAGGTGTGGAGGGTGTCAAGAGTTGAAAAACTGTTGAATACTATACTCAGTACTTGGGTAATGGGATCATTTGTGCTCCAAACCACAGCACAAATAGAGTCTAAAATAGAAGTTGAAAAAGAAAAACAAACCAACCAACCATGGGGGTTATGGGCATGAACCTTCACACAATAAAAACTCCACATAGAACTTTTGACTCCCCCAAAACTGAATTAGTAATAATTGCCTTCTGTTGACCAGAATTCTTACCAATAGAATAATCAATTAAGAACAACAACACTGAAAACTAATCCACAACATTTACATATGGATGACTCCATTTATATAACATTTTTTGAAATGATTTGGGCAGCGGGGGGGTGGAGGCAGAAGGGAGGTGAGTGTGGTCATAAAAGGCCAATGTATAGCAACCTTGCAATACTATTACTGTTAAGTATCTTGACTGTAGCAATCATATATGAAACAACTTGTGAGAAAATTATATTGAATTAAATATGTGCACCCACAGATGACACAGTAAAACTTGAAAAATCTGAATAAGACAGGTGAATTAAATCAATGTCGATATTCGGGTTGTGATATTATAGTGTAGTCTTGCAAAATATCATCATTGGAGAGGGAGGAGGACTGAGTAAAGTTACACTATTATTATTTCATCTATTATTTTTCTACAATTGCATGTGAATCTACCATTATCTCAATACATTTAAACTACAAACATCTATTGAAGTTATCCAGATAAGATTTAAGAAATATCTGATAATATGAGCAATTTGGCACACTTCGATCTCCTTTTAGGTAAAATCCCTATTTAAAGGAAAAATATGTTTTAGAAATGTAGAGGCTGTCCCCAAAATCTTATGCTATTTCCAGCTCTAGTATCTGCCAAAGCATCAATGTTACAAATTTACACAAAATTCACTTAATTATATGTTTATTTTCCCTTATTTAATTTTATAAATTAAAAAAATTTACTTTTATTTTTAGTCCTTTAATCAAATATTACAGTTGTTTAAAAATAAACATTATTATTCAGTTTACAAAATTAATTATTAATAAAATACAATTTTTTAAAAGTTTAAATTGTAGCATTCACATTTTTTAAGTTACTAAGGTTTAAAGCTTAACTTTTGGCAAACATGAATTTTACTACAAAATTTTATAAGAATTATGTAAGCTAGGGCTTGGTGTAGGGTGCCTGTAATCCCAGCTCTTTGGGAGGCTGAGGCAGGAAAATCACTGAAATCCAGGAGGCAGAAGTTGCAGTGAGCCGAGATGGTGCCATTACACTCCAGCCTGGGCAACAAGAGCAAAACTCTGTCTCAAATATAATAATAATAAAAAAGAATTACATAAGTTGAACCATTTGAGATGTCTATGGAATCAACTATTTTTTCTGTTGTTAATTGTTAATCATTTTCAAGCAGGGCACACACAGCATGATTTTTTTTCTCAAGAATTCATATGGATGGTCTGCTGCTGCAGGCTTCATCTTCAACATCATCTCCTCCCTTCTTAAAATGAGTTATCCATTTATAAACTGCTGATTTCTTTGAGGCATTCCCCTAAATTTTTCATAAAGCATCAGTAATTTCTCCCTTCTTCCACTCAGGCCTCGTCATAAATTGAGTACTTGTTCTTGCTTCAATGCTACCAGAATTCATGTTGCTGAGATAGGAGCTCTAGGGGCTCTTTTCAAACTGATGTCTTATTCTTCTTAATGTCTCAAACTAGATTCTACTCAGACGTGTTGTAACAAGTTAGTACGAGTTTATTTGAGTACAAATCATTTTTGAAATCTATGCAGTTTTCTCCTCATATATATTTTCCAAAATCATTTTGCAGACACTCCATATAATGTCTATTGCCTGTACCTTTATGTTACTTGTTTTCATTAACATATTAAAAAGAATGTGCTGTAATGCAGTATTCAGCAATTATAGACACAAAATAACAAATAACATTAACACAATTCATCATTTTATCGAATTGCTACCTGTTGAATTTGTGGAGTTTTAGCCTAACAGCTTCTACCATGAAGTATTTTATTTATAAACCTCTCGATCACTATTTCATTAAAATGATTTCCAATAGCAAGACTTAGAAAGATTTCTTTTTTAAACAAAGCCCTTTGAAAGATAGTGGGTCTGATCAAATGCTTTGACGTTAGCAAAAGTTCCTCACTTTGAAGAAATGTCCAAGTTAACCAACTTCCAACTACAGTATTTAATACTGAACAGTGTTTGGTGTTTAACAATATTAATTCTGTGACGCATCTGTTTATTTCTCAATTTGTTTTTTATAGTCTTTCACAGGAACAAGGGAAATGGTTCTTGAATGTGGTTGTTTCAGCTCTTAAATAAGGTTTTGTGTAAAAATAAATGCATTGATATCAGAGGCATGTAACTGAGGGAAAACACTGAAAGATTACCAACCAAAATATTTAACAATCTTACCAAAGTAAAAAACAATTTTGAATACACAAAATAATGTTTTAATTATAATATTTTGCAGAATTACATCATATAAGAGCACTTGGTTTGGGTCTTTTCAAAATCAATAAAAATGTTTTAAAATTATGAAATATAGGTCAGAAAAAAAGCAGAAAAAGTGGCATAGCATGGAAAGAATACTAAGCAAATAATCAGATTGGAAATCAATATTTTAAATGTTTTCAGTATTTTAAAAATACGGTGTCAAAATTAAACCCATAAAATTTGCTAGAGAACTTGTAAACCAACCAACCACTAGCTGTAATTTGTGGAGAAACATGAACACTTTTACACTGTTGGTGGGAGTGTAAATTAGTTCAACCATTGTGGAAGACAGTGTGGCAATTCCTCAAGGACCTAGAAATAGAAATTCCATTTGACCCAGCAATCCCATTACTGGGTATATATCCAAAGGACTATAAATCGTTCTACTATAAGGACACATGCACACGAATGTTCATTGCAGCACTGTTTACAATAGCAAAGACCTGGAACCAACCCAAATGCCCATCGATGATAGACTGGACTGGGAAAATGTGGTACATATACACCATGGAATAGTATGCAACCATCAAAAACAATGACTTTGTGTCCTTTGTAGGGACATGGGTGAACCTGGAAACCATCATTCTCAGCAAACTGACACAAGAACAGAAAATCAAACACCACATGTTCTCATTCATAGGTGGGTGTTGAACAATGAGAACCCATGGACACAGGGTGGGAAGCATCACACACTGGGGTCCGTTGGGGGAATAGGGGAGGGACAGCAGGGGGTGGGGAGTTGGGGAGAGATAGCATGGGGAGAAATGCCAGATATAGGTGATGGGGAGGAAGGCAGCACATCACGCTGCCATGTGTGTACCTATGCAACAATCTTGCATGTTCTTCACATGTAACCCCAAACCTACAATGCAATAAAAAAACGAAAGAAAATTAAATTTACCTGAATTCTTAAATTTCAGTGAAGAGACAAAAATCTTAGGAACAAAAATTAAACTCCTTTAATTTTTTATCAGTATGTTTTAGGCCTAAGGAAAGATATTATAATGTATTCTGTGTTCTTGTGAAAAAAAAACAGTCATCAGAAATCTGTAGAATTAAACACACTGCATTTTGCAAGGCTTTAAATACACAGTGAGTGCTCAGTAAAAGGCACAAAACAGTCACTACAGCAATGATCATAATGATCATAACTCAGTCTGACACATGTTTATAGAACATATTTAAATGCTAATTTAAATTCATTAAATTTGAAATTGGAACTTTTCTTTTTTTCAAAATGAAATAGTGCCTTGGCAGTTCCTCATTAGTGGAATTTTAATAAACGTAATAGTCTTGGACTATGATTAAATCTTTGTTTTGTACTAAATGTAGTTTAGTGTTGAGGCTAAACAATGGTTCACAATAGGAAGACTTTCAGAAATTACCTTAACTCCCAAATGCCTGTAATCTTGCAAAGCTGTCAGTGTTTGTCTGTATATTTTGTCAAAAATGTGAGAGACATTTTAAGCATATACACATGCAAAGATATTAATAGTATTTGCATGTTTGGTAGAAGAACAAAGCACATAGCACCCTCATTTTTGTTTTTCAGGTTCTTAAAAAATACATAACTTAGTAAAGTGATTACAAATTATTCTGATAATGTGACTGAGGTCACTGTCTCTGTTTATGCATATAGATAGCACTTTTAAGAGAGGATAAAATAATGAAAAACCTTATTAGCACTACCAGATTAGGTGTAATTATCAGTTTCCTTGCTTTAAAGTGTCTGAATAAAAACTTGCTATTGTCTATATATTAACTATGACATACCTTACACACTTATTTGGATAATTTTATGCTGAACTATTTCTTTCTTTTTTTTTTTTTTTTTTTAAGACGCAGTTTCACTCTTGTGACCTAGGCTGGTGTGCAATGGCGCGATCTCGGCTCACCACAACCTCCGCCTCCTGGGTTCAGGAAATTCTCCTGCCTCAGCCTTCTGAGTAGCTGGGATTACAGGCACGCGCCACCGTGCCCAGCTAATTTTTTGTATTTTTAGTAGAGATGGGGTTTCACCATGTTGAACAGGATGGTCTCACTCTCTTGACCTCGTGATCCACCCGCCTCGGCCTCCCAAAGTGCTGGGATTACAGGCTTGAGCCACCGCGCCCTGCCCTGAACTATTTCAAATTATATTACCTTTCTAAAATTTCCAAGTCTTTTCCTTTCTGGGGAACTGATATGTAGATTGCTATACTATGGAACACGTTAAACATAAAAGGAGCAAATCTACTTATTTTAAGTTAATCCATGCTTATGTGAATCTTAACGTGCACTAGGCACCGTTTTAACTGCTTTAAAAGCATTAGCTCATTTGATCCCTATAATAGCCTTGTGGGGGATGCTAGAATCCACAATTTATAGATGAAGAATGGTAGGTTAAGTAATTTTTCCAGGATCAGACATTAACAGATGCTTAAGCAGAGATCAGAAGTGGGAGTCTGGCTAGCCCAACAGCATGCTGTGCCACTCTCAGAGCACCACGTGGGAAACAAAGGATTCCACAAACCCACTCCCGTTGTCCACGTCACATTTACCTTTCTTAGGTCTGAGCCATCTGATCAAATTCAGCTGAGACAGGCACTTGTGGTAAACAATGAGGGGAAACGTGTGAATTTTTTGGAAAGATTTCTTAGTAACTTAAAAAAATTCCCTTCTACATTCCCGTTTGCACCTACATGTCGAGATTTAGTGTGATAATCTCCATATTACTCATTTGGGGATTACTTTAAATGCCAAGTGATTCAAGCCCCATATTAAACATACATTCCAACACATACGCTTAAATGATTTTATCTCTTCTTTGTTTCCAATGTTTTCTCTTTTTTCACGGATGTTAATAAGCTGTTTATTTTCTCTGAACTTTTAGTTATTAACCCATCTGTGCCTTCCTAAATGATATCTCTTCCACTTTGAATGACTTCTCTTTCAATCACTTTCAGTTCAATTCTATCACTTACCAGCACGGTGTATATATAAAAAATGCTCAGTCACATGAATTGTTTACTGAGCCTCATCAAAACACACACACACACACACACACACACACACACACACACACACACACACACACCCCTATTTCCCTCTAAGTACATTCTGGGGAAGAAATAACACTAATTCAGATGAAAAAGAAAAATCTGTATACAATGAATGAGCAAGGTGATGAATGAGAGGTTAGGAAGGATACTACATATACTCAATACTAAATATTTCTGACTTTCCAGAACACCTCGGATATTTCACATGATGTGCTCTGACTGATAGACTTTATTTGGAAACTCCAAATTTGGTTTCAGCCGTGTTTTGTTTTGCTATGTTTTACATCAGCATTGCAATTTTCAAAGGACATTTCTTTTATGTAGCATGTTAGCTTTCCGGGACAAATAAATGAATTTTCTCTGGCATTCATGTGCTTTCTATAAGTATCTATACATTTTTATAAATATCTGAAAAAATAGCTGCCAATGTGGTATAAAAGTAGTGAGCTATGTTTCAGACAATCTGGTTCTCCCACTTATTGGCAAGTCATTTGCATCAGCTGTTACTCCTATCATCACCAGGCAGGAAATTAGGGGGTGAAGCCAACAATGGCAGTGGATGCCTGTAAATTTCATATTAATTGTTGTCTACAAAAATTTTTGAATAGGGAACAAAAACAGTTTAAAAGTAACATTTTATGTAAAAGCAAGCAAAATAAAACAACAAATATATCCAAATACCATATAGAATAAAAACAATATACAACAATATAAACAGAATATCATATATCTATTTATAAACTTAGAACAAATAAAATGATGCCAGGTTTTCTTTGAACTATGCCTGTGACAATTGAGAAGAAAAAATATTTTCCTTGAAACAAAAAGTAAATAGACATTTTTATCTCAAAATTGTAATTAGCATAAGTATAAAAGATTACACTCATTATGCAAGAAAATGCTGGTAATTAAAATACAAAATAGATCTTCACACATTATTACTTCAGTAAATATGCATCAAAATGAAGTATATGAAAATAGAAACCAAGTATTTCACATGCTCATAAACACCACCACAAAGAAGTGTCATGATTGAATTGATTATGATAATCGTAATGAAATAGATTTCTCATAAATAGAAAATAAAGTAAAATGCTACACACATGTTATTAACCCCAAACAGACAAGCAAACTGTCTTCTAATTGACTTTGTCCACATAGAGTCATACACAAAATGTCAGACCAATTTGGTTAATTTTAGCGAAACGTTTAATAATACTTTGCTTAGTTCATTGGCGGGAATATTATAAATGATTGCTAAATGTATAAACGTGTATTAGCTCTCTATTTCTGCGTCACAAATTCCTACAAACTTAATATCTTAACACAAATTTTTAATCTCCCAGTTTCTGTGTGTTAGGAGTCCAGGCATAGATTCCCTGGGCCCAATGCTCAGGGTCTCACCAGACCAAACTCAAGGTATTTACTAGGACTCAGTAGGATCTAGAGGTCCTCATCTAAACTCATGAGAGATGTTGGCAGAATTTAGTTCCTGTGATTGTAGGACTGACATCCTTTTTTCTTTTCTTTTTTTTTTTTTTTTTGAGACGGAGTTTGACTCTTGTTACCTTGGCTGGAGTGCAATGGCGCGATCTCGGCTCACCGCAACCTCCACCTCCTGGGTTCAGGCAATTCTCCTGCCTCAGCCTCCCGAGTAGCTGGGATTACAGGCACGCACCACCATGCCCAGCTAATTTTCTGTATTTTTAGTAGAGACAGCGTTTCACCATGTTGACCAGGATGGTCTCACTCTCTTGACCTCGTGATCCACCCGCCTCGGCCTCCCAAAGTGCTGGGATTACAGGCGTGAGCCACCGTGCCTGGCCATCCTATTTTCTTGATTGCACAATCAGGGGTTGCTCCTGGTTCACAAGGCTGCCCTCAGGACCTAGCTAACCTGGCTTCCTCCGTAGGCCTTCCCACATTTCCAGTCTCTTAGACTGCAGAAATGTTCCAATCCCTTTTGAGAGGTCACCTCTAGATTATGTCCACTCAGATAATCTCCCTTTTGATTAATTCAAAGTTGACTGATTAGTGACCTATTCACAAGCATGAAATCCTATCATATTCACAGGTTCTGCCCACATTCAGGGGAGGGAATGATACAAGGACACATACACCATGGGGCAGGAATCTTGGGAGCTATCTTAGAATCCTGCCTCCCACAATGTACATAGTTAACAGGGTGTTTGGTATTACTAATATTTCCACAGAGAAATATCTGTGACTTGCAGGCATATCTACTTTTCAGAAATTTTATTAACAAAGATTGGAAGCTAAATCAAATCCTTATATTGCAGGATCCTGATGGCACCGCAAGTACACATGGGAGCCTTTCCCTCTATTGTTTTCCTAATCCCTGCTTGTGCTAACATTGATATACTTAGCAGAACCCTCACGCTGGTCTCCTGCTCTGTGGTATACAAAACATTATTATAGAAAAAAAAAATCAGAGGTCTCTAATACTGCCTCTTCATCCTATCCAGGATAAAACATCAGAAACACTACTGCATTACATGCCAAATGGCAGAAGTTGATGCCAAGCTCAAAGACGTTAAAAAATTAAATTTTGTGATTCGATTTCAAATCCTCATTTAATTCACTAATATTGGTGCATAAAAAATTAGAAAAGTCACGTCAAATGAAAATGAAGCCTCATATCTTTAACCAAGTGGCATATGAATTTTCAAAGCTGCTGTAGTATATTTCCTAGAAAAGGGCAACACAGACTCTATACTTGATATGTAGCTGTGGCAGACACAGCAATAGCACTACAAAGATGTCTAGGTCCTGTTCTCTGAAACCTGTGGGTATGTTATGTTTCGTGGCCAAGGAAAAGTAACAATGTAGATGAAATTACAGTTACTAAGCAGCAGTCCTTAAAATAGAAAGATTATCTTGGATTATCTGTGTGTGTCTAATATAATCTCAGGGGTTCCTTAAATGTAGAAAAGTGACTAGGGAGAGAGAACCAAAGAGATGGCATTGTGAGAACTGGCCAAGCTCTGCTGGCTCTAACAGTAGAGGAAGGGGCCATGTGCCAAGGAAAGTGGGTGGAAAAGGCATAGTAAGGGAGTCTTTCCTAGAAACTCCAGAAAAGAATGCACCTTGCCAACTCTTTTATCTTAGCTCAGGGAGATCTATATCAGATTTCTGATCTACAGAAGCATAAGATGATTAATTTGTGTTGTTTTAAGCTACTGTTTGCAATTATTAGTCACAGTAGCAGCATAAAATTAATATAGTAGCTATTAATTTAGTGAATGAGTTTAATTTTCCTCCCTGTCAGAAGAAGAATCAGAAGCATTCATTGGGATGGAAAGAAAATAGCACATTATCTTGCCTCTGGATGATGTTAACTCTGCTACATCATCACACTATAGTCTGAAAGGATCTTGATTATCTGGACATTCTGTGGACTATACGATTCTTTTACAAGACTCTGCTAAGCAAGAAGTAACAGACACTCAATATGCCTTTTTGTTTTTCTCTGTCGCCCAGGCTGGAATGCAGTGTCACAATCTTAGTTCACTGCAACCTCTGCCTCCTGGGTTCAAGTGATTTTCCTGCCTCAGCCTCCTGAGTGACTGGGATTACAGGCACATGCCACCATGTCCAGCTAATTTTTGTATTTTTAGTAGAGATGGGTTTTCGCCATGTTGTCCAGATTGGTCTTGAACCCCTGACCTCAGGTGATCCACACGCCTTGCCCTCCCAAAGTGCTGGGATTACAGATGTGAGCAACCACCCCCGGCCACATATGCCTTTTTAAGTTGACTGCTTGCTAGAGCAATCAACTGCCATATTAATGAAACTTCTAAGGATTCAATGATATGGTGCATGTCAGGACATCAAAACTTCCTGCTACGAAAAGGTTGCAATGCTTGGCAGACATTTTTGGATTTTTGACCAACCGAAATGCCCATTGATGATAGACTGGACTGGGAAAATGTGGCACATATACACCATGGAATATTATGCAGCAATCAAAAATGATGAGTTTTTGTCCTTTGTAAGAACATGGATGAATCTGGAGAACATTATTCTCAGCAAACTGACACAAGAACAGAAAAGGAAATACCGCATATTCTCACTCATAGGCGGGTGAGAAAAATGAGAACACATGGACACAGGGAGGGGGTCTACTACACACTGGGGTCGATTGGGGGGAATGGGGGAGGGACAGCGGGGGGGGAGCTGGGGAGGGATAGCCTGGGGATAAATGCCAAGTGTGGGTGAAGGGGTACACACTGCCATGTGTGTACCTATGCAACTATCTTGCACGTTCTGCACATGTACCCCAAAACCTAAAATGCAATAAAAATTTAAAATTAAAAAAAAAAGAAATAAAACATACTGTACTAGAGGGTACTGCTTTGATTCATTCTAAGTTAGGTGACTTAGAATACTGCCAATGTTGAGTGGGGCCTAGAGCAGAAGGCAGCTTAGCAGCAGGTGTATGCTGTTATAGAACAGCCTTGCCACTTGGGTGATATGATCTGACAGACCCAATAAGTTATAGAGCAGGAGTCAGCAAACTGTTTCTGTAAATGGTCAGGCGGTAAATATTTTAGGCTTTGAAGGCCTTAGGGTCTTTGTTGCAATGACTGTACTTTGCTGATGTAGTACAACTGTTCAACACCACTGTCAGCCTAGAATTACTCAACTCTGCCGTGGTAGTGTAAATGGAACCACAGACAGTACATAAACAAATAAGTGTGTCTATGTTCCAATAAAACCTTAATTACAAAACCAGGCCCTGAGTCAGATTTGTCCCATGGGCTATAATATTCTGAGCTCTGCTATAGGAAAGAACATTGTGTGGAGTCCTTAGAATACTCTAATAAGAAAGTTACAGCACAGGCCACTAGGCTTTGGAATAAGACCTTCCTCTTCAGCAGGAAATTGTAAACCACTTGCAGTACAATTTCTGGATTGTGGGCCTTACTGGAAACTGAATGACTGATTGTGAGGTCCATGTGATTCAGACTGCCCATCATACACTCATCATTGTCAGACACAACGTGTCATAAATTTAGGCCACCTTCCAACAATAAGTCGAAAGTGGTATATGTAAGATTAAGCCCAAGCAGATTTGCACGGCACAGGTAAATTACATCACCACACCCCACCCTCCCACTGCCACCAGTACCTACTCTACATCAACGTATCTCTCACCACCTACACCTGTGGACTTGTGTGAGGCCTCAATGATGAGCTAATAGAAGAATGAAAAAGGAAGAAGGAAACTAAAGCCTGGTTGACAGAGGGCTAGCTGTACACTCCAACTTCACTGAGGGGTGGCCTTGAAAGGCAGTGGAGAGGGAAAATCTTTCCTTGGAAATACCTTCAGGTAGCACACGTGGTCACTAACTTTTGTAAAATATTTACCAGTAAGTATTATCATGGGCCTCTGGAAAACATCTTGAAAGTTGTAAATGAGAAGTTCAGAAGAAGGAAGTCTGAGCAAGAAGCTACCAGATAGACCTGAAGTAGTGAGCACGAACTTGTTAGCGAAATTTTATACTTAATATTTCTTTTGCAGATTAATAAGAAATGTCTCTAAATATGAACTTTGAACTCTAGAGAGCAAAAGAGAAAATGGAGTGAAAAGGTTAACTTAAAAGTAGTGAAATTGACCTGCCATTGATTCCTTTCATTCTTTCTTTCTTTATTCATTCACTTATCCTTTTTATGTTCATTCTTCAATATTAATTAACAAGTATATTAATTCCAAGTGTATATGGAGTGTCTTGTAGTGAGTGACAGGCGTAAGAATGAGTACATATAAAAACAGTCAAATATATTATTTAAATTATCATAAGTGCTAAGAAAGAAAACTTAGAATACTAAGAGAGAGTGACAGGAGTAGATTACCTCAGAATCAGGTTTCTCTGAAAAGGTAACACTTAAGAAAATGTTAAGAAATATCATGAAAAATTAGAGAAAGCCAGCAGTACAAAGACTGAAATTAAGTTTTCAAGGAAAAAAGTAAACAAATAAAAAATACCTTAAGTTAGAAAAACCTTCTCATGTCCAAAAAATTGAAAGAAGGTGAAAATGATTAGTGTGCAGTGATAGATGGGAACCTTAAGAGAGGGAAGAGAGGTGGGCAGGAGAGAGAACACATCTTAGCATCGTTCTGGATACATGTTTTCAACTCAGGCAATTGCGCCCTCAAGGGGCAAAAAAAATGGTTCTGGTGTGGAGGGCGAATAGTTCTCTTTTTATGTATAATCAAAGATACACATATAAGATATAAACAGACAACAAAATTTAATGAGGTGATTTTTTAAAAAAGTCTGAAAAGGTTTTTTAGGGGCTTAAATGAATACTAATTTGGGAATAACAAACTAAGGACAACACTATTTCTTTAAGAAACACGCAAATTTTAGTGGCTTAACACAATAGAATTGTATTTGTCATTATCATAACTTGTGTATCTTACTTTCTTCTATTTGATGATTCAGGCACTTGGACTGTTTCTAAATTTTTGTGCAAATAGTTCCCAAGGATTCAGGGACTTCTGTTCCCAGTTCATAATCCAGGATCTCTCCCTGATCCTGTATTCGAGCAACTACAACACAGATCCTACACCGTCATGATCCTGTGTTTTAGTAACTAGCAGACTACGTGCCCTTATCCCCTCCCCCATCCATTATATAGTTACAGAGCAGGGGCAAGACATCCATGATAAAAAGCAAAACAAAACAAATATGCCACGTGAACATTCAGAGAAGGGAAGAATAAGAAAACACGCCAACTCTGGTTCAAGGCAAAGGGGCAATCCTGTAGGAGGGCATCATGAAGCTCTGCTCTGGCAGTGGTGGAAGTTTCTGATTAGACACTGATTCTGCTCTCTGAAAGGATCATAGTTTGTGAGACTTGACTGCAATCTGCATAGTTTTTCCTCGTTCATGTTCCTGTTAAGGTCACAGGTGAGGTGGATGTTGGCATTATACCCTCTGTGATGACTGTGGGGCTTTAATATTATGCTTTTTTTGCATGGTAATTTTTGCTTATGCATGTTGAATTTTTGCCTGTGAGTGTTTGGGGATCTGATGGCAGTTCAAGGAACAAATATCAAAGGCTTTCTACTTCAGGGAATTTGATTTCTTTGGAGTGCTACAGTTCTCCAGAGAAACAGAATCATTAGGACATATAAAGAGAGACGTATGCAAAAAGATTTTTTTATGAGGGATAGGCTTACATTATTATGGAGGCTGGTAAGTCACACAGCCTGTCCTATGCAAGCTAGAGGCTCAGCAAAGCTGCTGGTCTGCTTGCAATCCAAGAACTGAATGGAGGTCCAATGATGTAAGTCCTGGCTCAAGTCCTAAGGCCTGAGAATCAGGAGCACCAGTATCCAAGAGCAGGAAATAGATGTCTAGCTGAAAAAGAGAGTGTGAATTCTTCCTTCCTCCACCTTTTCATTCTACTCAGGCTCTCAGTGGATTGAATGAGATGTCCACCTACACGAGTAAAGGGTGATCTCTTCTCATCCACCAAGACAGGTTTTGATCTCCTTCTTAAATACTCTCATAGACACATCCATAAATTAGGTTTTACCAGCTCTCTGGGCATTTCTTAGCCCAGACAAGTTGATACATAAAACTAGCCATCAAGTTTCCCCAGAAAAATTTTCTATAATTTTGATAGGCTTTTGCTTCTAATCAATGCTAAGTACCAAGAACTTTATCATCGTCCTTCGTTAGAAATAATTCTCAAGTCTGTCTTGCCTCCTTTTCTCTCCTCCACCTTTCACTCTCAACCTAATGGTGGCTATTTTGAGACCATCTAAAACATTTATCTTGAAAGGCAAAGTAAAACCCTCATTTGATCTTTCCTTCTGGACTGAGTCATGTAGCTTCACTGAGAACTTTTACTGGGCCTTTGTTGCCCTTAACTTGTTTTCTGTCTTGTTTTATGCTTATTGTCTGTAGATTTTCTCAATCTTGCTAAGCCATAAATTTCCCTATTCTTTCTCACTTCAGCTATCAAAGCAGATAATTATTGCATGGACTGTTATTTCTTAAAGTCCCATTTTACAAGAAGAAGTAAAGCCAACATACATGAATATTGTTAATTTTTATAACAAAATTTCCCAAGAAATACAGGTACAGTAAAATATTGCTCTGCTTTTCACATTAAGGCACACAGCAATGTTCCTAAATATTTGCCACATAATAACACTTTAAAGTGTTTACTGTTTCTTACCCTGTGGCTCAACTGCTGATAAATTGCCACATTTGTTCATAAGCAGTTGAAGTGGCATCCATCATCCAATACTATTTCTATGTTAATAGGGTACTTCTAGAAATGTGCAAAATAATAAGTAAACAAAGGTGAATGCCCAGGCAGCACATATGCTAGACCAACAGGAACAGCATGTACTAGAAAAGACTATGTCTTAGAAAAACCAATGGTAGCTAGACAAGTTTTTCATTGGTCTTCACATTCCAGAATAATGCTCAGAGATCTAGCAGATGAGACATCAAACTCAGAACACCTCCCATTCTGGGGCCGTGAGGCTTTAAGCCTTGAAATTGAAGTTTATATACCGTAGCAGATGAGTAATGGAATCACCTGCCTTAAGGATTTATCTACAGTTGGTTCCATAGACATTTTCAGGAGGTGTGATGTGTGTGATTTTTGGCTACTCACATTTGTTAGTCTGTCATTCTTGGTCAAATTTATGCACAAATCTCCCATCATGGTAGCAAACCCTACTTCAGTAAGTTAGCATTCTAAAAAACGAATTGTTTTGTAAAGTTTCTGTTCATATCCTTTGCCCATTTTTGAATGGGCTTGTTTGTTTTTTTCCTGTTAATCTGTTTGAGTTCTTTGTAAATTCTGGATATCAGCCCTTTGTCAGATGTGTAAACTGCAAAGATTTTTTCCCATTCTGATGGTAGCCAATTCACTCTAGTGACTGTTTCTTTTGCGTGCAGAAGCTGTGGAGTTTGATTAGGTCCCATTTGTCTATTTTGGCTTTTGTTGCCAATGCTTTTGGTGTTTTGTTCATGAAGTCCTTGCCTACTCCTATGTCCTGAATGGTTTTGCCTAGATTTTCTTCTAGGGTTTTTATGGGTGTCATGAGGCCAACAAACATATGAAAAAGTGCTCATCATCATTGGTCATTAGAGAGATGCAAATCAAAACCACATTGAGATACCATCTCACACCAGTTAGAATGGCGATCATTAAAAAATCTGGAGACAGCAGATGCTGAAGAGGATGTGGAGAAATAGGAACACTCTTACACTGTTGGTGGGAGTGTAAATTAGTTCAACCATTGTGGAAGACAGTGTGGCGATTCCTCAGGGACCTAGAAATAGAAATTCCATTTGACCCAGCAATACCATTACTGGGTATCTATCCAAAGGACTATAAATCGTTCTACTATAAGGACACATGCACACGAATGTTCATTGCAGCACTGTTTACAATAGCAAAGACCTGGAACCAACCCAAATGCCCAACGATGATAGACTGGACTGGGAAAATGTGGCACATATACACCATGGAATATTATGCAGCAATCAAAAATGATGAGTTTGTGTCCTTTGTAAGGACATGGATGAATCTGGAGAACATCATTCTCAGCAAACTGACACAAGAACAGAAAAAGAAATACCGCATATACTCACTCATAGGTGGGTGAGAAAAATGAGAACACATGGACACAGAGAGGCGGTCTACTATACACTGGGGACTGTTGGGGGGAATGGGGGAGGGACAGCAGGGGGGGCTGGAGGGGATAGCCTGGGGATGAATACCAAGTGTGGGTGAAGGGGAGGAAAGCAGCAAAGCACACTGCCATGTGTGTACCTATGCAACTATCTTGCACGTTCTGCACATGTACCCCCAAACCTATAACGCAATAAAAATTAAAAAAAAAAAAAAAAAAAAAACAAATTGTTGTCTTACCTAATAGAAAAACCAGTTTGTCGTTCTGTTATATAGGAGGCTGTCAGAGAAAAACAACTCCTTTCATTGTGTGCCTCCATCCAATATCAGTTTAAAAGGGGATGGGAACTAAGGGGAATCATACACAGTTTTTCTCTGCCTTGGTCCAACTGTGGCATACATCACCTTATATGAGGTTCTACCCTATTTGCAGCTTAACAAGTTAGACTAACACAACTTCAAGGTTGGTAGCAGAAGACATAGTACTCCTGAGTCACAGACAAAGGACAGTTTATTACTTAAGCTAATTCCAGTATCCAGAGAATCAGCATATATTTTTCACTTTTTCCCCTGGTCTCCATTTCTATAAGAAGACACCAGGAGGGCCAGATGATACACACACATTTAGTGGGTTGTAGTCCACAGGAAAGAGACACCAAGCTTAGGAAACATGAATCTTTATTAATGAGCAGGAAGCATCCCTGCTTTTATTTTTTTTCTCTCAGACAAACATTATCTAGGCAGTAAGCATGCATGCTTGCATGCCCTTTCTCCCTTGAAGACACTATCGCTACGCAAACACACCTTAAAAGACAGTCCAGGGCAAACAGCAGTCAGTGCTCTGCAACACACATTCGCTACCTCCCAAAGATCTCAAGAGTGTCATTCATTACAGCATCAAGCTCAAAGTTCAAAATTTTATCATCTAAACCAGGTCCAGATGCAGATGAAGCTTCTAGTTGTAATCTGTTAGGGATAGTTCCCAGGGCACAATTCCTCTCTACCTGTGGATCTAAAAAACTGAAGAGACAAGTTCTAAACCCCTAGAACACTAACATAAAGTGGTAAGACTAAAATAGAATAACAGCTGTAGACAGTTCCAGTCAAAAAGAAGGTAAAATGGAAGGAAGAAAGGTCTCAGTGGTTCAGCACAACTTAGACACAAATACGTAAGTGTTTGTCATTTCTTAATTACTTTTTGAGACCTGGAATTGCCCTCCATGGCATTAAGATCTACCCTATGGATTCTTCCTTTTTCATAGAAGATAGAACTTTTGCAGCTAAATGGTTTTATCAGCCTGCTTCCAATAAGTAGATTTTAGAGATCTAACAGCTTTCTTCCATTTTACACTCTCTCCGTCCCTTTCAGTCTATGGAGCAGTGTTGTTAATGACATAAATTTCAGAAAATCTCTACAGGTCTCCCATGGATTTTAAGTGGGGGTTACTCGATTTGACAAAATCTACCTCCACAGATCTTTTCAAGTTAATCCATTATCTCTCTTAACCTCCTGCTGAGATGGGTAAGGGTCAATGCCCTTATGCCTCCTGTAGGCCTCATGGTTTGATTAAGAGGAGCTATGAGATACAACTTTAAACTCTTCAAAGGGTCTTTGTGTAACTGAAAACTTTAACTTTTTGTTTTTCTTTATTAAGTTTTACCAAGGATTAACACAGCCACATCCTTGGCTTTTTCTCTATGTCAAGATTTCAGAAGTAATGTCTACATTTTGCATCTATTGCCATTTTAATATGATGAGAATTTTCAAATTCATCAAGTCCTGATTCCTGATTCCTTTTTGCTTCATAGTTTTCTCCTCTAATGTCTCTCTCTCTCTTTCCTCCTCCTCTCTCTCTCTCTGTCTCTGTCTCTCTTGCATTTCACCGTAAGCAGAAGGAAGACATCAGATGGTACCTTCAACACTTTGTTTGGAAATCTCTTTTGCTAAATAAATACGTCTATCATTAGGAGCTCTGCTTCCCACAAATACCAGGAATCAATTTTTTCCAGGCTTTATAGCACCATATAAAAAACAGGTAAGGTCCCAGGGGACCACTCTATGGTCTGCCTGCTACAACCTTAAAGTCTCTTTCCAGTACCTATCACTGCATTTGTCTTTTCATACCATTCCCTGTTCACATCCAGACCTTTGATCTGGAAAGTTCAGGTTCAAGACAGACAAAGAAATTTTTATAAAACTTACAGAAACCTTCTACATGACCCAATTTGACTCACATGAGCCACTATGGACTTAACAAGCAGTGAACTCAACCAAGTGGTTATTTCAATCTATGACTATGCATGTCTTAATTCAAGTGTCTAAATCAGAATTAATTTTGAATCCTCTAGGTGCTGTTTTCACTGGATTGCCACTAATATGGTATACAATCAAGAACAGACTGGAGTTGTTGCTAGAGGAAAGAAGAAAACATCATTCATAGGAGTGATCATAACTGTATCCCGAATTTCCAAAATGTGTCTACATACTTCCCTTCCCTTTTAGCTAAATCATTACCCAGGAAGCACATGAAAGAAATCCCTTTCTGAAGACAGCTGCATTAATTCATTAAAGTGCCCTTCTTTCTAAGAAATATTTTTGAGCCATTTTTGAAGAGGTCATTCCAATGTCCAGCAATATTAGATGGTTGTGAATAGTAGGGAGTGTGAAAGGCCTATCAAATACCTTGTCTATGATTTTAGTGTTGATTCCAGTTGGTATCATCAGAAAACAGGCCCTTACCATGAATATCTACATGAATGAACTAGATAGTATGAACAGCAGCTGCAATTTGTTTCCATAGGCCACAATGACAAAGGAGGATGTCCTTAGTCTGACAGTCTAATGTTTAAAATGGCATTCCAAATAGCTACGTTAATTGCAACTGTTCATGAATCCAGAAAATAAAATGTTTTACTAAGTGACAGTATTGACCACAGAGAGAGATGAAATGAGGCTTCGGTTCTGCCTACTGGGTGGCGTGACCACCTGTGCTTTTGGTTCTGTATAGTCAGCACAGAGCTTGAACAGCCACAAAATCCCAACCAATACCTTTAGTGATCCGGAACCAGAAATTGAAGGAACCCTCCTTGCATTGTAGGCCCCATTGAGCTAGCAGTTTTGCTTTAAGCAATGGAATGCTTCTCCTAAAGGAACAGCGGCCATTTTTAAAAATCTAAACAAAGATTCCAATTGGACAAGGCTGGCTGCATTCTTGAATACACCATTTATATTTAATAAATGAGGCTTGTTAGGTCATTCTCACTTCGTCAGTTATTGAGTCCAAGTGTAACTACCCTAAAATGGAAATATCAGGTTATAGTCACAACTCCATAAATGAGGTGTCTAGTTTCTACATGAGCCCAGTAGCAAGCTAATAACTGCTTTCACCTTATAGTCATGTCAGAGAAGTGATGAACCCAAAACTCCAAGTGGCAACTCTGTGTGGAATCAGAGGCTCTGTATTAGTTCCCTAGGATTTCCATAACGAAGTGGCACAAACTGAAAGGCTTACAACAGCAGCAATTTGTGTGCTCACAACTCTGGATGGTCAAAGTCTGAAATCAAAGTGTTGGCAGGGCCATGTTCCCTCTGAAGACTCAGGGAAGAATCTTTCCTTGCCTTTTCCTACCTTCTACTAATTACCAAAAGTACTTGGCTTTCCTTGG
This sequence comes from Saguinus oedipus, assembly GCA_031835075.1. Taxonomy (NCBI): domain Eukaryota; kingdom Metazoa; phylum Chordata; class Mammalia; order Primates; family Cebidae; genus Saguinus; species Saguinus oedipus. The sequence continues at coordinate 14,856,885 of CM063171.1, forward strand.
CTTGCAACCGTATCACTCCAATTGCAGCCTCAATCATCACATGTCCTTCTTCCTTGTGTGTCTCTGTGTCTTCACATGGGGATTTTCCTATGTGTGTCCACATTTCTTTCTTCTTATTAAGATATCAGATAATGGATTAAGGTCCACTCTAATTCTATGATTTCATCTTATATTGAATACATCTGCAAAGATCCTATTTCCAAATGTCACATTTAGAAGTGGGGTACAAGGGTGGTCAGGCTTCAACATAAATTTTTGGGGGTGGACACATTTCAAACCATGACAGGGCTTTAATCAGCAAAATTATGAGTCACTGAGATTTAACAACGTCATTAGGGTTTCAGTACCCCCAGTGGTAGAAGGACTTCTTTATACCAACTCCTGAAAGCATATGCTCTGACATTACTGGGATGGGAAGTGCAATTATATAATACATTAATGTTTACTCTACATTTAGTTGTAGAAGCAACCAAAAAAGTACATTGAATTGATCACATTAGCCTTGTTCCTCTGCTGTGAACCCTATAAACCCTAGGCAAACGACATTAACTGTTTATAAGCATCTGCTCTCCTCACGGGAGTGCATGCATTGGTAATTTGTGTTCTGAATCCAATAGTAAAAGCATTTGAATACCTCTTTACCCCAAAGTTCACTATTTATATGACCATATGACCTTTGGTCCTCCTTGGAACCAGAGAAATCTTGGATTTACCATTAATCTTGTTTATCCATAAAGCAGATAAAATTAGAATAGAGTATAAATAAGAGACCTGTAGGTGAAGCGGAAGAGAGTGGCTCCATGTTAGTAAGCAAGGCACATTCATTTTCAGTTTCAGTTGTCAGTCACTCATGGCACAACCAGTTGAACATCTAATCCTTTCAGCACCACCAAGCTTTATACTGTATGGGAAAGTCTTCACTGCCAACATTGCTTCATGTTAAGAACTCTGACCCAGTAGCCACAATTGCACTGCCTTTCAGATGGGACCCTGAAGTCTGCTGCCCCCTCTTTGTGATGCTGCTGCTTCCTTTGCTTGCCCTAACAAGAGTGAGAATGACCAAAACACCATTTGTGTAGTTAATTTCAACCTTACTTCTCACCACTCAGCCTCCAGATTTTCATTTACAGGCAGGGTTGTGCTGTTCCAACACTTAGGTGACTGAATTCACCACCAAATTCCAGGAAGTATTCTCATATCACTGATCCAAGAACAGTAGCCCTTTATCTTTCTTTAAGATTTCTGTGTATCTATCAATGTCCCAATTTCATTGCCAAAACTATCAAGAATTCTGAAGGATTAAAGATTCACGCCACTTGCCAACTACATACCAGAACCCCACGAGTGCTTGCAGAAAGCACCAGACTCCCACGTCAGAGACAAAACATAGTATATTACTACAGCAATTCAAGTAGCCAGAGCATCAGCTTTATTGTTTGCCAGTTTTCCAAGCCACAGTTCCTACAATGCAATGTGAAGGAGGCCAGATGATACATGAACACAATGAATTGCAATACAGTAGAGGATCTTCGAGCTTACAGAACAAGAGTCTTTGGTATAAGGTAATAATCATCCATGCCTTCTGCTTCAGAGACAGCACTGAGAGTCAAGATTAAGAGTTTCAGGAAGGAAGTCTATTAAGTAAGAAGGGTATCTCTTGTGTGCTTTAGGTACAACAACTAAAACCCATTGCTTATATGAAAATATTTTGGTGCCAAATTTATTTCCAACATAGGTGTTAGCAGTGGTAGACTTTTATTACGAAGGGCTCATTAAGGGGAAGGAGACTCTCCTTGCTGCCATGCAGTGTTCTAATTGGTTTGAGGGCTTGGTATGTTAAAATTTTACTTCATCCAGGTATTCTGAAGCAGATAATAATTTTATTATGGAAATATAATCCATCCAAACTTCCATCACCAGAGCCAGGCCATACAGATTACGTTTGCCGGTTTGTTTCATATGTCTGTTCAGACTTACAGTTCTGTTAATTGATGGGGAAAAATACAGCAGTCTTTGAGTTTGTTAAAGAAATAGCTGCTACTGTAGATGACAATACATGGCAGTCCTCAAGCCAAAACAACCTATTATTTAAACAGCATATGGTCATTTATTTGAACTTAAATTGTTACTATGTGTGTTGTACTAAAAAATATTGCTATGCACATAAATATTTATTCACTTATTCTGTGATTTTTATGTGATGTCTTTATATTGCAATCTTATGCAACTATATTTGATCTAAAAGTTGAAAACATTTATATATGAAAAATTTATACCAAATAGTATGAGAAAAAGTTAAAGCATCTTAAAGGTTTACTATTTTAATATGAGTATATCTGAAAGAAAAGATAACATGTGCTTAAAATCTGCTATTTCTATAATTTATGAGAGATATTTTTGAATAAGAAATATCGGTATGTATTATTCTAAGTTTGAAAAAGTCATTCTTAATTCTTAGATATAGTAGAACCTATTTCTGTAGACAGATATATAGAATAGAAAATATATAATATTATAAATCGAAAAAATCTAATAACAACTCTAATATATGTGCATGAGTGTGCACCCATGCATGTGCGTGCACACACACACACACACACATTCCTAGAGCAACATTGAGGCAAAGAAAATGGCTACAAAATAAAAGGCATCATCTTTTTATTGACTTTCAAACTTGATCTCTAATTTCAGAAATGCCCTTGAGCTATTTCTAAATTGAATGTCCTCTTGAATAAATGTCAAGATTTAACAATGAATCTGATCTTTAATGTACATCTAGAAACATAAATATAATTTTACTTGAAATTATTTCAAGGTTTTGTCAGTCTCTGAATGCTCTAAGGAAAGATTCCATTTTAATGCAACTTAGGTGCAGGTGTAAGACTTGGATGAAAAATTTAGGCTCTATGTCATGGGACCCTAAGCCTTAAAGGTAGTACATAAATTTCTAGTACTGTTGAAGTAATTATCTGTAGAAAAAAATAGTAGAAAATAGTACCAATAAAGTCATTGTGAGGTGGAATATCTTCTATATGCTACAAGTTAGAGAAAGACATAGGAAAAGAAACATTATTAGTCACCGGATATGGTTTGGCTGTATCCCCACCCAAAATCTCATCTTGAATTGTAATCGCCAGAATTCTCTTAATCCCCACGTGTCAAGGGAGACACCAGGTGAAGGTAATTCACATGGGGATAGTTTCCCTCATGCTATTCTTGTAATAGTGAGTTCTCGTGAAGTCTGATTCTTTTTTATAAGCACCTGGCATTTCCTCTGCTGGCTCTCATTCTCTTCTGCCACCCTCTGAAGAAGGTCCTTACTTCCCCTTTGCCGTCTGCCATGATTGTAAGTTTCCTGAGGCCTCCCCAGCCATGCTAAACTGTGAGCCAATTAAACCTCTTTTCTTTGTAAATTACCCAGTCTTGGACAGTTCTTTACAGTGGTGTGAAAAACGGGCTAATTCATCACCACAGGGATTCACACAAAGTACCGGACAGAAAACAGATCAGTGGCCAAGACGGACATTCTCAGTGTTTATTTTTGAAAGTCTTTGACCAAGCTGGGATATTTCTCTCACAAGTATGAGAAAGTGACATAGAGAACATAAATTACCACCAGCAGTCCTTTGTCCAAAGGAGGAGACTGCAAGGACGCTATCAACCTCCATTCAGCCAAGGATGAGTCTGAATTGCCATAAATTTCCCTTTATTCAGCAAAAAAATAATAAAAACACTCAAGACAAGTGTAATTTACATTGGTAAGAAAAAGTCATACATCATAATTAAGATATGAGAATATATGGAAGTGTATGAGAAAAATATTTTCCACAATTTTTTGCTACATTAAACCCAGGAGAACTTTGTTCTGAATCCAAGAAGCTTAGGGAAAGAATTTAATTATCCTAAATGTCTATATTCTTCTTCTTAATTTATTTGGCTAGAGGAAAGAAACATCTACTTGTTTTAGGTGTTTGTAACCTTCTGTGTACAGAAAATGTTTGGATGTTTTGGGGGATTTTTGACTTTTTTTTTGTATCATGATCTCACTATCAAAGGAGCAAATAAAGAAGATAATTATTTTTAGAAGGAAACCTTTGTTTCTTAGACCTCAACAATCTGGCAATAAGAAAATATTTTTTAAAAAGTTGACAGTATAAAACTTACCTGCATGTTCCTATTAATTCTTCAACAAAGCCAACCTCTCAATTTCTTCTTAATCTTGAGAGGTTCCTAGAAGTGTCATGCCCAATGCTCCGTGAAGCTACTGGTCTCCATAGCTACTGTATGATTTTTTTTATCACGTTCTCTTTCTTCTTTTGCTTACTGAATATCCTTCCTCCAAATGTCAACTGTGCTGCTAACACTCACTAGAGACACAACTGTATCTGCAGCTGCCACAGATTCACTTGTCTGCCCCTGAGGCTGACCTTGGTGCTAAGTCTGCACCAATTATTGTCGACTATCAATGTTAAGGACCCCGCAGACTAGTCTAGGAATGGTGCCAAATTTTCCAGCCTGTCTCCATCAATCAGTACAAATTTTTTTTCCTGCTCTGTTTTCTCAAATTTTCAATATTCCACATTGTATAAAAACATCTATTTTCTCTCTCATCCATCACCTTGTATTTTTCACACTCTTTCTTTTATCCTAAGATGTAAGAATGCAAGTGGGTAAGGGGAAGAGAAGACTGATGTCAATTACAAATGCCATTTTGCATCCTGAAACTTTCCTCTTCTGTGAAGCTCATTTGTAATCCTTATTATTATTTTAATTCAAATATTATATAAAGATCTATCCTGTGCCAGTGATTTATTCTACGTAATGAAAATACAAAGTCAAAAGAGGCAAAGGGGTTAGTTACCTCATGGAGCTACCTTACCAGAGAAGAGACAAAATAAGTAAGTACATTAAAAAGGTTACCATGAGGGCCGGGCGCGGTGGTTCACGCCTGTAATCCCAGCACTTTGGGAGGCCGAGGCGGGTGGATCACGAGGTCAAGAGATCGAGACCATCCTGGTCAACATGGTGAAACCCTGTCTCTACTAAAAATACAAAAAATTAGCTGGGCACGGTGGCACATGCCTGTAATCCCAGCTACTCAGGAGGCTGAGGCAGGAGAATTTCCTGAACTCAGGAGGAGGAGGTTGCGGTGAGCCGAGGTCGTGCCATTGCACTCCAGCCTGGGTAACAAGAGCGAAACTCCATCTAAAAAAAAAAAAGGTTACCATGAACTGTGTTTATGATAAACAAAATGGATGATATGATAGAGTAACAGGTATAATGATGCTTTACATAAGATGGGAGAAGCTTTCTCTGGGAAGTATTCAAGCTGAGACATGCTAGACTAGAGGAGTTAACCATGCAGAGTCGAACATACCAGTTAGAGGCAAGAATAAATATAAATGCTTTAGAGAAGAGAGAGGTAAGTATTTTGAGGAACTGAAATGAAGCTTATCATTTAACTTGTGTGACATGATTCAATTTTTGAAGAAGATTGTTTTCCCTAATGTCCATGTGTACATCTACATCTACCACAGTGTCTTCTAGAAATGCTTTGAACATGCTTAAATTTTAAAATGAATGTGTTTCAGGCTCAAGTGAAGCTCCTTTTAAGGACAAACTATGCAGAAGTTTAAAAGGCCAAATATTCCCCAAAGCTACAAAACAAACAAGAAAAAAAAATCCAAAATCTAAGATCAGTTAAAGTTTTTAAAATAGAACCATAAGACACTTCCAGTTTCTGGCCCAGCATGTAAGAAGCTTACAAATCACCACTGCAGCCTAACAATAAGAAAAGCCCTGAACCATTATTCTCAGGAAACTGACACAAGAACAGAAAATCAAACACCGCATTTTCTCACTCATAGGCAGGTGTTGAACAATAAGAACACATGGACACAGGGAGGGGAGCATCACACACTGGGGTCTGTGGGGTGGGGAAATAGGGGAAGGACAGCAGGGAGTGGGGAGTTGGGGAGGGATAACATGGGGAGAAATGCCAGATATAGGTGATGGGGAGGAAGGCAGCAAACCACACTGCCATGTGTGAACCTATGCAACAATTTTACATGTTCTTCACATGTACCCCAAAACCTAAAATGCGATAAAAAGTTCTTCTTAGTACTATAACAGACAAACCAGTGTCCCCAAATTGGAGAGGCAAACAGGTGAATACAGGCAGTCAGGGCATATTGGACCAGAGACTGGTTCCACCACTGGAACCAGTGCAAGGATAGGAAAACCAAAAGTAACTGAATTATTGGAGGCTCAATGAGGACAATTCTTGAGAGTTATAAACAGGGGAACCCAGTTGTGGGTGCCTCCATTCAATGCACTTTCATGCACGTTACCTCCTGGAGCTCTACAGGCTCTCACAATAAATAACAGATAAAAATCCCCTCATGCTCTGGCAAGGTTAGGGGAAACTAAACCATTTGAATGTGCCAGAGAATGCATTTATTTTTAACAAGCTCTACTCTCAGGAGAGATTATTTATGAAAGCCTAACCTGTTGGTTTTATCAAAGCCTAACAGACCTGGGGGAAGTGAAATATCCGACCCCTGCTGGCTGTAGCATCCCTTGTGGAGGAAAGGAAATACTCAATTTTGGTTCCCTGTAGCCATCTAGTCCCATCTAAGTGGAGAAAACTGAGAAGCTCACAGTCCAGAGCACAAGCTCACTAAAAGACTGAGACCTAATCATAGGACTATAGAACATTTCCCCTCCGCACATATGCTACCAGCTCATTACTAAAACCCTGCTTAGGTCAGTTCATTTTATCCAGTTCATAATATCCACCTATCAAGAATAAAATGACAAGACATACAAACAGGTAAAACACAGTGTGAAGAGACAGAAAATGCATTAAAATCAGACTCAGTTATGGCAGGCTGTTGGAAGTAACAGATGGGGAATTTAAAATAACTATGATTAATATGCTAAGGGCTCTACTGGGTAAAGTAGACAATGTGTAAGAACAGGTGGTCAATGCAAACAAAGAGAAGGAAATTATAAAAGAGACTCCCCCCCCAAAATGCTAGAGATCAAAAACACTGTAACAAAAATAAAGAATACCTTTGATGGGCCTCTCAGTAAACTGGACACAGATGAAAAAAGAATCTGTGAGATTGAGTACATCTCAATAGAAACCACTGAAATCTAAAAGCAAAGAGAAAGGAGAATGAAAACTAAAATACCAGAACACAATATTTAAGAACTGTGAGACAGCTACAAAAGCTGTAATGTATGTGTAAAGGCACTATCAGAAAGAGAAGAGAAAACTGAACGTAAGAACATTTGAAAAAATAATAACCAAGAATTTCCCCAAGTCAGTGTCAGACAACAAACCACATGATAATGGAAAAAGAAATCTGCCAAATATACTAACAGATGTTCATCTGAGCCTCTATGTGTAATTACAGACCAGTTTACACAATCTCAGGAAGTCCTGAGAAAGTGTACCCAAAGTGGATGGGTTACACTTTGATTTTATACATTTCAGGGAGACAGAAATTGCAGGCAAAATAATAAACCAGTATCAGAAGGTGTACATGGGTTTGTCTTGAAAATGTGGGATATCTCGAAATAAGGGCTTGCAAGTCATTCATGGGACTTAGGGATTCTTCAGTTGACAGCTGGTTGAAAGAATTAAGAAATTGTCTAAATACGTAAAACCAGTAGGAAGGAATGACTGAGATAAAATCGATGAGATTGTGGAGATCAGGCTTCTTATTGTGTAAATACAGCCTCAAAGGTGGCAACTGTCAGAGGTAATAGATGGTAAATGTTTGTTTTCTCACTTTTAAAGATTTCAGACTCTCAATTTTTCCTAGATCCAGGAAAGGGATAGAAAGGGGAGATGGGGCTGCATTAATCTCCATTCTCTACAGATGCAAATTTCTTCTATTTCAGTCTTCTGTCCTGTGACAGCCATTTCAAAATATGTCAAATAAATATATTTAGGGGTAAAATATTTTTATCTCCTTCAGTCTGCTATGTGTCATGTGGTGCTATACCACAGGCAGGTTGGAAAGTAAGCCACTTATATAGGGTTAATTACAACCCATCTAAAGAGATTTTATGGTGTGTCAGGCATGACTCGCCAGGCCCCTTAGATAAGAATGTGGGCAGGAAGGAGAAAAAAAGGTCAGGGTTTAGTCCTTACACAGATCCAGTAAGCTCAGAGAACACCAAACAGAATAAATGCCAAAAAAATTTCACCTCGACATATAATACTCAAACGATACTAAATTGAAGATTTAAAAAATCCCTTAAAGATGCTGAAGAAAAAAATACAGCCTAGTTGTGATATGGCTTTGAGAAATGGAGGAACACCAGGTTTTTTGTTTTGAGTTGAATTAGATAAAATGACACAGACACATGTGGAGTGGTTTTAAGGAGCAGAGAGTTTAATAGGCAAGTGGGGGAAGGCAAAAGGAAGAAGCTCCCCTGTACAGAGACAGACTGAGGGGGCTCCAAAGTCCAAAAAGGAGACCCCGTATTTGGAGGATACAAGTTAGTTTTATGCCATGGCCGGAGGAGGCGGTATTTGATTTGCATAGGGTTCAGAGGATTGGTTTGACCGGGCATGTTATTCACTTAGCCAGTGAAAACACTGGCCCTCCCACCCAAGTCCTTTAATATGCAAACACAGAGCACCATGATGTTCTACACACATGGGGATATGTGGGGGTGGCCTGCTGTCAGTCACCTCTGGGGCAAGAGCAAGAGGACAATGGTGGGAATCACCATGTTGGGTGTACCCGGTTTTTAAAGGCTGGCATTTGCCTATTAAAAATTCCCAGTCCAGTTCTAAGAGCCAGGGCTTTCATGCTAAACAAGAAACATATTTTGGAGCTGTGAAAAACCTTCCAAGAACCCCTTTTCCTCTCTATCTACCTAAAATAATTTATTAATAACTCATACCACACTTATAGAGGAGCAGAGATAATAGTTACATCTGATTTTGCTTCAGAAACCATACAAGCACGAAGAGAGTAGATTGAAATTTTAAAGTGTTGAGAGAGAGGGAGAGAAAAAAATAATCTAGCATTCTGTATCCTGAGAAATCACTCTTCAAATGTAAAGGAGAGTACTTTTTTTAGGTATAGAAAAATTGAATAAATTTGTTGCCAGTAGACTTAACTTGCAAGAAACGTTAAAAGAAGTTATTTAAAGAAAAACAAAATGATATAGGTCAGAAACTCACATCTACATAAAGAAAAGAAAGCATTAGTTAAGAAATAAGTGAAAGTAAATTAAAAACTTATATTTTCTTATTCTTAATTGATCTGATAGATGGTTGTTCAAAAATAATAGCAATAATATATTCATTATGTATGCATATGTATGTACATAGGCTTATGTATGCATATGTATGTACATAGACTTATGTATGCTTATGCATGAATTAAATGAATGACAATAAGCATGTAAGAGACAAATTAAAATTATTTTGTTATTGTAAGATAATCAAACACTGCATAAACATTAAAGAGTCCCTAAGAATGGAGAGCAAATGAAATCATATAAAATGCTCAATTAAAACCACAAAAGGCAGAAAAAGAGTGTAAGACAAAAATAGAAGTAAAGAGCAAGGTGAACAAGCAGAAACTAACAAATATGCTAGGTATTAACCCAATTATATCAGTAATCACTTTAAATCAATAGTTTAAATCCTCCAATTAAGCAACAGATTTTAAAAAATAGACCCTTTATACATTGTCTACAAAAAACCCACTTTAGATATAGGGACACATAGAGATTACACGTAAATAAATGAGGAAAGATACACAGTAGTCCCCCCTTATCCTTGTTTTTTTCTTTTTCTTTCTTTCTTTTTTTTTTTAGTTTCTGTGATTTTCATTACCAGCAGTCACAAACATTCCAAAATATATATGGAACGTTCCAGAAGTAAACAATTTATAAATTTTAAATTGTGCACTATTCTTGGTAGCATGATAAAAATCTCACACCATGGATCCCGCATCATCTTGTGTGGGATTTGAATAATCCTTTTGTCCAGCATACCCACACTCTATATGCTACTTGTCCATTAGTTGCTTAGTAACCATCTCAGTTATCAGATTCACTGTCATGATATCTCAGTGCTTGTGTTCAGGTAATCTTTATTTTACTTAATAATGGTTCCAAAATGCAATAATAGTGATGCTGGAAATTCAAATATGCCAAAGAAAGAACCTAAAGTGCTTCTATTAGGTAAAGAGGTAAAAGTCTTCAACTTAATAAAGAAAGAAAAACATCATATATTGATGTTGTTAAAATCCACAATAAGAATGACTATTCTCTCCATAAGCTTCTGAAGAAGCAAAAGAAATTTATGGTAGTTTTCTGTCACTCCTTAAACTGCAAAAGTTCCAACCACATTGTATGATAAGTACTTAGTTAAGATAGAAAAAGCACTTAATTTGTGAATGGAAGACAATGAACTGAAAACATGTTCAATGTTCAATATGTTGTGCCAAAAGTGTTGCACCTATGCAGACTCTGTCAAGAAATCCCCTGATATGAGTGACACCAAGACATTAACTGCAAGTTAAAAGATGGTTACACAGTTTAAGAACACAAAAGGTCAACAGTAGTCTAACGCTACATCACAAGGCTTATGTCATTCATATCACTTTATCTTATCATGTAGGTGCTATATCATTTTACATCATCACAATAAAAAGGGTGAATACTGTATAATAAACTATTTTGAAAGAAAGAGAAATCACATTCATGTAACTTTTATTACAGTATAATTATTATATTTTACTATTAGTTTATTGTTGGTAAATTCTTACTGTGTCTAATTTATAAACTAAACTTTATCATCCATATGTATACATAGGAAGAAACATAACATATATGAAGTTTTATGCTACCCACTCTTTCAGGTGTCAACTGGGAAGTCTTGGAACATATCCCTTGTGGATAAGGGGGGATTACTGTACCTTACTGACACTGAGCAAAAGAAAGTGGGAGTAGCTAGGTTAACTTCAGACAGAGCAGATTTCAGAGCAAGGAAATTATCAAGGATAACAAGGATCATTACATAATGATAATGAGATTGATTCTCCAAGAAGACATAACATTCATTGATATATATGAGCCTAACAATAGGGCATCAAAATTTTATGAGGCAAAAACTGATAGAACTGCAAGAAGAAATAGATGAATCCACTCTTATGGTTAAAGACTTCAGCTCCCCTCTCTCACAAATGGAAAATTACAGCAGGTAAGAATTCATTAAGGCATAACTGAAAACACCAGTTCCATCATCTGCTGGATATGATGAACATCCATAGACTAATTCTTTCAACAATAGCATTCTTCTAAGGTTTGTATGGAAGTTTCACCAAGATAGACCACATTCTGAGCCATAAAACACAACTTACTAAATTTAAAAGAATAAAAATTATACAGTGGCTGCTATAAGACCAGAATGCAGGTTAACTAGAAATCAATTAAGAAAAAGATAGTTGGAAAATCCCAAAATACTTGGAGATTAAAAAATGCAATTCTAAATAACATATGGTCCAAAAAAAATAAATCTTAGGAGAAATTTAAAAGTATTTTGAAGTAAATATAAATGAAAATACACCTTATCAAAATTTGTAGAAAACAGAAAAAGCAGTTCTTAGAGGGAAATTTATGGCATTGAATGCATATATTAGAAAAGAAGGAATATCTAAAATCAACTATCTAAAATTTCACCTCATGAAACTAGAAAAAGAAGAGCAAATAAATCCAAAGTAGGCAGGAGAAGGGAAATACAAATTGGTGCAGAAATCGATGAAATTGAATATAGGAATTCACTAAAGAAAATCGGTGACACCAAAGGCTGGTTCATTAAAAAGATCAATAAAGTCAATAATTCAGTAGATCAGCTAAGAAAAAAGGAGAGATAATACAAACTATTAATATCAGAAATGAAAGAAGAGATATTACTACAGATCCCATAGTTATGAAAAGGATAAAATAAAATATTATAAACAACTCTATGTCCACAGATTTGATGGCCTACATGAGATGAATCAATTATTTAAAGGCACATCTTCCAAAACTCATACAAGAAGAAACAGACAATCTGAATAGGCCCATAACTATTAAAAATTGAATCAATATTAATAACTGGAAACTGAAAGTCCCAGGCCCAGATGGGTTCACTGGTGTATTCTACCAAACATTTAAGAAATAAATAATGCTGTTTTCTAAAAACTCTTTCAGAAAACAAAATCAAATAGAATACTTCCTCACTCAATCTAAGAGGCCAGAATTATACTGGTACCAAACCAAAGACATTGCAAGAAAATATCACTCATGAACATAGATTATCTTTTAAAATATTAGCAAATCAAATCAAACAATGTATAAAAGAATTATACACCATGACCCAAATGGATTTATGTAAGACTGGCTCAACATTCAAAAATCAATTAATATAAATCCATCACACCAACAAACTAAAAAAGAAATTTTATATAATCATATTAAGCATTGCAGAAAAAGCATTTTACAAAATCTAAGATCCACTTATTATACAAATTTTCAGTAAACTAGAACTAGATGAGAACTAGAACGATCCTCAACTTCATAGAGAATATCTACAAATAGAGTACAGCTAACGTGATACTCAACAGTGGAAAACTATAAGCTTTTTCATTAAGATACAACTCAAAGATGTCCTCTTCACCACTGGTTTTTAACATCATACTGGACGTCACAACTAATTCATTAAGACTGAAGACGGAAATAATAAGTTTATAGATGAGGAAGATAAAAAATAAAACTGTATTTGTTCATAGATTACATGACTGTCCACGTAGAAAACCCAAAATAATCAATGAAAAAAGTCCTAGAGTGAGTAAGATTGTAACAGGATTGCAGTATACAAGGTTAATATACAAAAATTCATCACTTTCCTTTATACCAACAATGAACAAGTTGAATCTGAAATTAAAAATACAATACCATTTACATTGGCATCACCTGAAAAATGAAATACTTAGGTAGAAATCTAATAAAATTTATTTAAGATTTATATGAAGGAAACCACAAAATGCTGATGAAAGAAATCAAAGAACTAAATAAATGGAGAGATATTCCATGTTTATTAATAGGACATTTCAATATTGTTAAGATGTCAGCTTGATAGATTCAACATAATCCCAATCAAAATCCCAGTAAGTTATTTTGTGTATATTGATAAAATGGTTCTAAAGTTTATATGTAGTATCAAAAGGCCCAGAATAGCCAATACGATATTAAAGAAAAATAAAGTCAAATGTCTAATACTACCCAAATTCAAAACTACTGTAAAACTATAGTAATCAAGAGAGAGTAGTATCAGAAAAATAATAGATAAATATATAAATGGAACAGCATTGAGAGCCCACAAATATGGTAAACTTATTTTTGACAAAGAAGCAAAGAAAATATGAAATGTAAGAAGTAGTACCTTATCAACAAATGGTGCTGGAATAACTGGATATTCATATACAAAAAAATGTTTAAACTAGACACAGACCTTACATTCTTCAAAAGTTAACTCAAAATGAATCACAGACCTAGATACAAAATGTAAAACTGTAAAACTCCTAGAGGATAGCCTAGAGGAAAATATCAATGAGATCAGGTTTGTTGGTAACTTTAGTTACAATACGGTAACTTTAGTTACAATACCAAAGAAACAATTTATGAAAGAAAAAATTAATAAGCTGGTATTTATTAATATTTTTAAAATTCTGCTCTGCGAAATATATTGTAAAGAGAATAAAAAGACAAGCCACAGACTGGGAGAAAATATTTGCAAAATACCTATCTGGTAAAGTACTGGCATCCAAAATACACAAAGAACTCTTAAAACTCAACAGTAAGAAAACAACCTAATTTTAACATGGGCCAAAAATCTTCATGGACAGCTCACCCAAGATATACAGATGGCAAGTAATCATATGAAAAGTTGCTACACACCACATGTCATCAGAGAAATGGGAATTAAGATGATAATGGGGTGGTACTAGACACCTACGAGACAAGCCAAAATCCAGAACATGGACAACACCAAAGTTGGCAAGGATATGTAGCAACAGAACCTCTTTTTCATTGCTGGTAAGAATGCAAAATGGAACAGACACTTTAGAAGGCAGTTTGGCAGTTTCTTTAAAAACCAAATATATTCTTACTGTATGATTCAGCAACCATGCACATTCGTATTTACTTAAAGGAAAATTTATGTCCTCAAAATGACCTACACAAATATGTTTATGGAAGCATTATTCATAATTTCCAATATTTGGAAATAATCAACATTTGCAAAAGTAGGCAAATGAATAAACAGACTGTGCTCTATGCAGATAGTGAAACACTATTCAGCACTAATAAGAAATGAAGTCATAAAAAGAATGGAGGAAACTTAAAGGCTTATTACTAAGTAGAAGAAGCCTATCTGAAAAGGCTACATGCTGTGTGGTTCCAACTATATGACATTCTGGAAAAGGCAAAACTGTTGAGAATATAAAAAGATCAGTGATTGGCAGGGATGGAGGGAGAGAAGGGTGATTAGGCAGAAGACAAGGGATTTTTAGGGCAGTGAAATTACTCTGTATGACACCACAATGGTTGATAAATTCCACTGTACATTTGTCTAAGCCTACAGAATGGATAACACAATGAATGGACCTTAATGTAAACTACAGACTTTGGGTGACAGCGAGCTATCAATCTAGGTTCATCATTTGTAAAAAAAAAAAAAAAAAAAAAAAGAAAGAAAGAAAGAAAGAAAAAAAATAGTACCATGTGGTTGTGGCAAGGATTTGATTATGACATACACTATACATTTGTGGAAATGGGGCTATTTATGTGGTAGGGGATGCTGATTATGACATAGGTTATACTTTTGTGGAGGTGGAGGACTATAATGTCACATAGTTGGGAAACCTCTGTACAGTCCACTCAGTTTTGCTGTGAACTTAAAATTGCTCTAGAAAAATTAGGTCTACTAAATTAAAAACAGAACCATAAACACATATATTTTCTAGACATAAAACTAATTCTAAACATAAGGGTATTACCACAAATCTGAGAAACATTAAGCTATGTGAAAGAAACTTGTCACAAAAGTCCACATATATGTGATTTGATTTATATGAAATGTTCAGAATAGGTCAATCCATGGAGAGAAAGTAGATTAGTGGTTGCCAAGAGCTAGAGGCAGAGGGAAATGAGAAGTGACTGTTAATGGTGTGGGGTTTATTTTTGGAGTAGTTATATGTTCTAAAATCAGAGAGTGGTAATGGTTGCATAATTATATGAATATGCTTAAAAACTACTGAATTGTACACTTTCAAAGAGTGGGTTTTATGGCACGAATGTAAATTATATCTCAATAAAGCTGTTATTCAAACTTATATTAATATAAAATACAAATATTATCTTTAACCTTAAAATTGTTGTGGTTTTCTGTGGATAAAATAAAATGGCATTAAAGTTAATAAACGTTTCCATAAATAACATTGGAGGTTTCGAAGGGAATTCTAAAAAAATCAAACTCTGGAAGGAATTGAAGATCAAAGAAAAATGTATGAAATGAAACATGAATATGAAACAGATTGCAACTTTTATTTTATAGATAACAAACTAGAACTTAGTTAGAATGACTTTGTCCAAGGTAGTAAGAGAGCAGATGCCGATGCTGGGAGTTGAATTCAGGCCATTTACAGCCAATGTTAATTTTTATTGGTCTTGAGGTTTTCTTAAACATTTTGCTATTTCAGCAAATAAAGTTCTTTCTCATACTAAATCATATTTCTAGAACACAAAAGTTCTACAAGGTTTTAAAAATTAATCCTTTTAAAACATTGAGTGGGCATAAGACAAAGAAAATGCAGATTAAATATTTCAGATAATTAAAATTTCAAAATGTCTAGCAATGCCTAATCAAATCCTTTGTAACAAATAGAACATTAATCTTGTGTCCACAAATTTGAAACTGTCATTGTGAATCACTTGTTTTCATATGTGTGGAATCAAGGCCCTGCTTCATTTGTTTTGAGAACCTAATCCAGGAACATCTGTTTCATTGGTATCTGTTTAATATGAAAAACATTATTTGCTAGGAAAACAGGCTGAATTGTTATGTAGGTCATTTATCAGCTCTGTTAACTATTACAGGAAGGCAAATCAATTACACTGGATAGAAATTCCAACTTACCAAAACAATGCCCATCAACAATTAATGGAATATACATTTTATTTATTCATTGACTCTAAATACTAATTTTATCCTGTATCTGTGTCAGCCACTTCAGTAAGTTTTAAGGTTGTGATGTAAAAACTAAAACAAGACATTGACCTTAAAAATGTGTTCCCAGTCTAATGAAGAAACAAGAATATAAATAAAAGTTTCCATACTTTTGACTAATTCTATAATTGGAATAATCATACAGTATAGAAAAGGGCTACCTAAATTTGTTATGTCTGTTAATAAATGGGGGTGTTGAAATAAAGTTTCTCAATTAAGAAGTTAAATCTAGGCCGGGCGCGGTGGCTCACGCCTGTAATCCCAGCACTTTGGGAGGCCTAGGCGGGTGGATCACGAGGTCAAGAGATCGAGACCATCCTGGTCAACATGGTGAAACCCCGTCTCTACTAAAAATACAAAAAAATGAGCTGGGCATGGTGGCGGGTACC
The DNA here is from genome assembly GCA_031835075.1 of Saguinus oedipus. Lineage (NCBI taxonomy): Eukaryota > Metazoa > Chordata > Mammalia > Primates > Cebidae > Saguinus > Saguinus oedipus. Next base: position 14,873,580 of record CM063171.1, read on the forward strand.
TGTAATCCCAGCTACTCAGGAGGCTGAGGCAGGAGAATTGTCTGAACCCAGGAGGCGGAGGTTGCCATGAGCCGAGATTGTGCCATTGCACTCTAGCCTGGGTAACAAGAGCGAAACTCCATCTCATAAATAAATAAATAAATAAATAAACAAACAAACAAATAAATAAATAAATAAATAAAAGAAGTTAAATCTTCCTTTTGTAAAATAAAAATTCTGACAATTATTGAGAGTGTACCAATTCCAGACTTCTAGCAAAAAGCAACTTTCAGCTACAACCAAACTACTTTACTTTCAAAAAATAATCCAGTATCATTTCAGGTAAGAATAAACACAAAATTAAACGTAAGTTTAATGAAACATGATCCCCTCAACAGATAATGTATCATCTATAAAACAGAACACTGGGCCGGGCGCCGTGGCTCAAGTCTGTAATCCCAACACATTGGGACGCCGAGGCGGGTGGATCACGAGGTCAACAGATCGAGACCATCCTGGTCAACATGGTGAGACCCCGTCTCTACTAAAAATACAAAAGTTAGCTGGGCACGGTGGTGCGTGCCTGTAATCCCAGCTACTCGGGAGGCTGAGGCAGGAGAATTGCCTGAACCCAGGAGGCGGAGGTTGCGGTGAGCCGAGATCGTGCCATTGCACTGCAGCCTGGGTAACAAGAGCGAAACTCCGTCTAAAAGAAAAAAAAAAAGAAAGAAAGAAAAGAAACCAGAACACTTAAGAGTTTTGGTATCATTTGAAGATCTGTAACACAAATTATCACAATTCTTCTGATATTACAGTACTTTTCAACTAATACATTTGTAAATGTTCTTAAAGTAGCATGTAGGAAAATTATGTTATAATAAAACAAAAAGAAGAAATAATTAGCAGGCAAATCATTGTAATAATCTGAGTGGAGAAAAATATATATATATTTTTGAGACAGAGTTTCATTCTGTCACCCAGGCTGGAGTGCAGTGGCACGATCACGGCTCACTGCAACTTCCACCTCCTGGGTTCAAGCGATTCTCCTGCCTCAGCCTCCTGAGTAGCTGGGATTACAGGAGTGTGCTACCACGCCCAGCTAATTTTTGTATTTTTAGTAGAGACGGGGTCTCACCATGTTGACCAGGATGGTCTCGATCTCTTGATTTCGTGATCCACCCTCCTGGGCCTCCCAATGTTCTGGGATTACAGGCTTGAGCCACCGTGCCCGGCCCAGTGAAAATGTATCAAATGTTTACCTAAAAGCAAAAACATTAAAAATATTCAATGTCTGCAGCATTATTCACAATAGCAAAGACATGGAATCAACCCAAATGCTCATCAATGATAGACCGGATAAAGAAAATGTGGTACATATACACTATGGAATACCTTGAAAACGAATGAGATCATGACCTTTGCAGGGACATGGGTAAGCTGGAAGCCATTATCCTCAGCAAACTAACGCAGGAACAGAAAACCAAACATTGCATGTTCTCACTTACATGTGGCTGCTGAACAATGAGAACGCATGGACACAGGGAGGGGAACAAAACACACTGGGGCCTATTGGGAGGGGAACTGGGTGAGAGAATTGGGTAAAAGAGCTAATGCATACTAGGCTTAATGCCTAGGTGATGGGTTGACAGGTGCAGCAAACCACCATGGCACATGTTTACCTATGCAACAAACCTGCACATCATACACATGTAACCTAAAAGTTAAAAAAAGTTTTAATTAAATCAAAAAATGCAGTGTCAAAATAAAGCATAAATAATATAGTGACAGAAAAAAACAATTCAAAAAATAAATACATGATGTATAATTTTAAGGTAAGCATTTATAGCCTATTCAAATAAAATTATCTGTATATGTTAAATTAATGTTATAAAAGCATGATATTCTGAGTATAATTCAAATGTTTCGAAAAAAGGAATGAGCTGCGTAAGATTTTTTTTAACTTCAAAGATGTAGAGGACACATCCCGGGAAATAACACTTAAAAATATATATATATAATTCTCTTATTTATTTTCTTTAACATTACATAGAATGAGGTTCAGTCAACATTTGTGAATGGAATTTATTTTTTAAATTTTTATTGCATTATAGGTTTTGGGGTACATGTGCAGAACGTGCAAGATAGTTGCATAGGTACACACATGGCAGTGTGTTTTGCTGCCTTCCTCCCCTTCACCCACACTTGCATTTCTCCCCTGGCTATCTCTCCCCCATTCCCCCCAATAGACCCCAGTGTGTAGTAGAACCCCTCCCTAAGAGGAATACATAAAATAAATACAAGATTTGCCAACCAAATGGAGAGCAAAAATAAATAAATAAATAAAAAGCAGAGGTTGCAATTCTCCCCCCTGATGGAATGGATTTTGAAGCAACAAAGATTAAAAGAGGACATAATGGTAAAAGGATCAATGCAACAAGAAGAGCTGTTGATCATGGATGTGTACCCACCCAATACAGGATAGATAAGACTTGTAAAGAGACTTGGACTCCCACACAGTAGTAGTGGGAGATTTCAACATCAATATTAGATAGATCAATGAGACAGAAAATTAATAAGGATATCCAGGACTTGAACTCAGATCCGGAACAAGTAAACTTAATAAACATTTATAGAACTCTCCACTTTAAACACACAAGATATGCATTCTTATCAGTACCACATCACACCCACTCACAGGTTTAAATGAAATATTGGTTGGCTATTATTAAGCACAGTTGATGGTACAAGGGAGGTTTTCAATACCCATTTTTAGACTGCATTCTAGCCTGGGCAATTAAGCAACACTCCCGTTCTCTCTCCCTCTTCCTCTTCCTCTTTTTTCCTCTTCTTCATTCCTCTTTCTTTCTTTCTTTTTTCTTGAAAAAAAATTTCTTAAAGAAAAATATATAGCATTCATCAGACCACCATAAAACATTTTATAAATAAATAAATTTTTGAACGCTAATAACATGAGAGAAAAAGCTCTGGCAAAACTGCATGTGATAAATCTAATCTGAATGGCTGGCTTCCACATTTCTTATGTAATTTGAAGAATGCAAGTAAAACAATCTGTTAATACCGAACAGGAAATGGGTCTGAAAATGTTTCCTCAGTTATGGTTCCTTAAGACCATTTTCCAAATAGTGAGTAATAAGGTTTGCTAATATTAGTAGCTACTGAAAAATATGCCAATTTCTTTTCTCTGTATGTATATACACCATATATCATTTTCTAAAAATGCATAACGATGATATTAGACAACATTGAGAGACTCTATGCATTTTTGTCCATTTGTATGTGGTTTTCCATTCCCTCTATCTACCTATACCTAAATATTTTATCTTAAATTCATTGATATAAGATATTCATCATATGATATTTTTTTCCACTAGTTACCTTCTTTTGAGTTTTTGTCTTTATTTCACTACACTCACTGAATCTCAATACATTCGCTGAATCTCCAAGGCATTGCAGAATAATAATTGGTTTGATTGAAATCGTTTAGTGCCTTAACTTTTAACATTATAGTCTATGCACCCTTCTGGGGGGTAGCGGAAACGATAGGGTCTCACTTTGTCACCCAGACTGAAGTACAGTTGTGCTATCATAGCTCACTGCAGCATCAAACTCCTGGGCACAAGCAATTATTTCCTCTTGGCCTCCAAATAGCTGGAACTAAAGGCATGCACCACCATGCTTAGTAGTGTTTTGGTTTTCCTTCTTTCTTTTTTTTTTCTTTTCTATTTTTCTTTCTTTCTTCCTTTTCTTTTTTTTTTTTTTTCTTTTTTTTGTAGCGACAGGGTCTCCACTCTGTTGCCAAGGCTGGTCTCCAACTCCTGACCTCAAGAGAGCCTCCCACCTTGGACTCTCAAAGCACTGGGATTACAAGCATGAGTCACCATGCCCAGCCTATGCAGCATTTTTTACAATATTTATTAAATTCAAGTATTTTACAAACTACCAGTTTCCTTTGAAAATTTAAACATTTTATCCAATGCTTGTCAAAATTCATAAATGATCATCGGCTTTATTTCTTAAATTTGTTGTTAATTATGTTGGCATTTTTTTTATTTTTAAAGTGCAATTTTTTTTATTGCATTATAGGTTTTGGGGTACATGTGCAGAACATGCAAGATAGTTGCATAGGTACACACATGGCAGTGTGTTTTGCTGCCTTCCTCCCCTTCACCCACACTTGGCATTCATCCCCAGGCTATCGCTCCCCAGCGCCCCCCCCCACCGCTGTCCCTCCCCCATTCCCCCAATAGACCCCAGTGTGTAGTAGACACCCCTCTCTGTGTCCATGTGTTCTCATTTTTCTCACCCACCTATGAGTGAGTATATGCAGTATTTCTTTTTCTGTTCTTGTGTCAGTTTGCTGAGAATGATGTTCTCCAGATTCATCCATGTCCTTACAAAGGACACAAACTCATCATTTTTGATTGCTGCATAATATTCCATGGTGTATATGTGCCACATTTTCCCAGTCCAGTCTATCATCGTTGGGTATTTGGGTTGTTTCCAGTTCTTTGCTATTGTAAACAGTGCTGCAATGAATATTCCTGTACATGTGTCCTCATAGTAGAATGATTTACAGTCCTTTGGATATATACCCAGTAGTGAGATTGCTGGGTCAAATGGAATTTCTATTTCTAGGTCCTTGAGGAATCGCCACACTGTCTTCCACAATGGTTGAACTAATTTACACTCCCACCAACAGTGTAAGAGTGTTCCTCTTTCTCCACATCCTCTCCAGCATCTGCTGTCTCCAGATTTTTTAATGGTCGCCATTCTAACTGGCGTGAGATGGTATCTCAATGTGGTTTTGATTTGCATCTCTCTAATGACCAGTGATGATGAGCATTTTTTCATGTGTTTGTTGGCCTCATGTATGTCTTCTTTTGTAAAGTGTCTATTCATATCCTTTGCCCATTTTTGAATGGGCTTGTTTGTTTTTTTCCTGTAAATCTGTTTGAGTTCTTTGTAAATTCTGGATATCAGCCCTTTGTCAGATGTGTAAACTGCAAAGATTTTTTCCCATTCTGATGGTTGCCGATTCACTCTAGTGACTGTTTCTTTTGCCGTGCAGAAGCTGTGGAGTTTGATTAGGTCCCATTTGTCTATTTTGGCTTTTGTTGCCAATGCTTTTGGTGTTTTGGTCATGAAGTCCTTGCCTACTCCTATGTCCTGAATGGTTTTGCCTAGGTTTTCTTCTAGGGTTTTTATGGTGTCAGGTCTTACGTTTAAGTCTTTAATCCATCTGGAGTTAATTTTAGTGGAAGGTGTCAGGAAGGGGTCCAGTTTCTGCTTTCTGCACATGGCTAGCCAGTTTTCCCAACACCATTTATTAAATAGGGAATCCTTTCCCCATTGCTTGTTTTTGTCTGGTTTATCAAAGATTATATGGTTGTAGATATGTTGTGTTGCCTCCGATGCTTCTGTTCTGTTCCATTGGTCTATATCTCTGTTTTGGTACCAGTACCATGCTGTTTTGATTACTGTAGCCTTGTAGTATAGTTTGAAGTCTGGTAGTGTGATGCCTCCCGCTGTGTTCTTTTTGCTTAGAATTAACTTGGCTATGCGGGCTCTTTTTTGGTTGGCAGATATTTTTATATTGAAAGAGTCTTGTCTTCTTACTCTAAACCCTCCTTGGTTGTAGAGTGCATTTTTCCTTTGATACATTGGCTAGGTTCTTGTTTTTCTAATTGTTTGTTTAGAGTTTTGCATTAGAATCTCTGTGTGAAATATTATAACCTTTTTGTTTTTAAAATACTTAATCATAGCAGGGTATGGCTAGCTTTGCTGATTTCACTTTAAAACTGCCTAAAATGTAGTGAGACTCATTCATCTGATAATTTTGTCTCAATTCAAGATATCTCTTCATGTATTTGTTTACTTACTTAAGCTTCTGTCATGTTTTTTCTTTTTTTTTTAATTTTTATTGCATTATAGGTTTTGGGGTACATGTGCAGAACGTGCAAGATAGTTGCATAGGTACACACATGGCAGTGTGTTTTGCTGCCTTCCTCCCCTTCACCCACACTTGGTATTCATCCCCAGGCTATCCCCCCCAGCCCTCCCCACTGTCCCTCCCCCATTTCCCCCAACAGTCCCCAGTGTATAGTAGATCGCCTCTCTGTGTCCATGTGTTCTCATTTTTCTCACCCACCTATGAGTGAGTATATGCAGTATTTCTTTTTCTGTTCTTGTGTCAGTTTGCTGAGAATGATGTTCTTCAGATTCATCCATGTCCTTACAAAGGACACAAACTCATCATTTTTGATTGCTGCATAATATTCCATGGTGTATATGTGCCACATTTTCCCAGTCCAGTCTATCATCGATGGGCATTTGGGTTGGTTCCAGGTCTTCGCTATTGTAAACAGTGCTGCAATGAACATTCGTGTGCATGTGTCCTTATAGTAGAACGATTTATAGTCTTTTGGATAGATACCCCGTAATGGGATTGCTGGGTCAAATGGAATTTCTATTTCTAGGTCCCTGAGGAATCGCCACACTGTCTTTCACAATGGTTGAACTAATTTACATTCCCACCAACAGTGTAAGAGTGTTCCTATTTCTCCACAACCTCTCCAGCATCTGCTGTCTCCAGATTTTTTAATGATCGCCATTCTAACTGGTGTGAGATGATATCTCAATGTGGTTTTGATTTGCATCTCTCTAATGACCAATGATGATGAGCACTTTTTCATATGTTTGTTGGCCTCATGTGTGTTTTTTCTTAAGTAAGTTTACATTTTGCAGGTAATTTTTATTTTGTCTACTCCCCAAATGGCTAAGTTGTTTGTTTCTTATAACTTGTACCTCTGGGCTTTGACACATTTCTTCTATAAGAACTTCTATACCCCGAAATGGGTTCATGTTGAAGCATCCTTCAGTTTGCCTACTGAAATATTTAGTTGGAAAATCATGTAATTTTAGTTCCAGAAAGGATGTGTGATTGGGGTGCACTTGAGTTTTCTTAAGAGTTCTTATTATTTGTTTGTTCAAGTACTTTCTGTCTCCTACAGCAAGTCTATTTTGCTGTCATGAGATCAGTTTTTGCTGACTGATCCTTTCTTTGGCTGTTAGAAGCCCTATCTAGGTTTGTTATTTTATTTATTAGCCCTTAGATCTGGTGGTGGGGGTAAACATGTGGAAGCAGGCTGACTACTCTCTACAACACTGAGCTAGTGGTGCAGGGGCAGAAGGGCTACCAGCCCCCACCGCTGAGGAGCAGGATGAAGCCTTCTTGTTTCCGGGTTTCCAGGCATATATTCAACCCCAGGGGCAGAGGACCTAGGCCAGCGCCTCCCCTAGTCTCTAAGGTCATACTCACTGGAGAAATTTGTACCAATGTCAAACTTCCTTCTAAAAATCTAAGAATCTGTGTCACAGGTTCTTCCAAGTATCTGGAAACTCTCCTTCAGCCCAAGGAGGAAGGAGTCATTATCTGTCCTTTCCACAAAGATCTTCGAGCCTATTTTCTCATTGATTCCAGTGGCAATTTGACTTAGGAAAGACAGATAGTTAGGAATTTGAATAGAAGTTGTATAAAGCTGAATGTATTAGTTTTCTAGAGCTGCTGTGACAGAGTATGACAGACTGGGTGGCTTAAACAACAGAAATGTACTGCCTCACATTTCCCGAGGTTAAAAGTCCAAAGTCAAGGTGATGGCAGAGTTGGTTACCTCTGAGGACGGTGAGGGAAGTGTCTATTCCCAGACTCCTGCCTTGGCTTGCAGATGGCCATCGTCCACGCTCTCTTTTCATCATCTTCCCTTTATGCTTGTCTATCTATGTCCAAATTTCCTCTTTGGAAATGAATCTCTTCGCCATATCTTTGAACCTGTTTTTCTAAATATCTTTGACACTGTATGGTTAATGCTGTTTAATTTACAGATATATCTCTTAACTCACTTATTCTCTTCTGGCATGCTTAATCTGTTGTTAAAAGTATCCATAGTTTTAAAATTCTAGCTATGATAATTTTCCCTTCTACATAGTCTCCTGGTGATTTTAAAACTCTAACTGATCAATTTATAGTGCCAGCCATATTTTTATTAATCTAATATGTTAAACACACTTACTTTATATTCTCTAGCCACTTATTCCAATATCCACAATCTTTATACTTCAAATTCTGCTTTACCTGCTTTGTTGACTCTAGTTCATAGTAGCTTGTTTCTTCATGTGTTCTGTTTTTGATATTGAGCATATGTTCTTTGGAACTTTATCTGTGAAAATTCTTCCCTTCAGACTTGGACTTAAGATATAGTTCTCCAGGGAGAATGATGGCTATTTCTACCAGATTTCTGGGACATTAAAATCACAGCACCAGTTAAATACATATTTGTAACTTGGTGTTTCTGTGGCCACAGGTGGTTCTGGCTCAAAAACTGTGTATATGTCAGTTTTTGGTAAATGACTTTTTAGTGAGATATTTCTGGCCTCATTCAGAGCTAAAGCTGACACAGACAAGTTTCCTTCTTTCCTTTAGGATATAAATAGATTTTCTACATTGTGTCCTGTGGTTATTAACTCCAGGGATTGCTGGATTTAAAAGACATAGTATTTGGGTCTTTGTTTGGGCTGTAGTCATTGCTCTAATTCTGTGGGCATTGAGTTAAAATGGAAGCTCTAGTCAAAGAGAGATTAGTTGCTTTCCCTTGGGCACCCTTCAACTTCAGTCCTCACTTGCTTTATTGCTTCATTTCTTTTTAATAGTTTGGTCCTGTGGGTATTTTGTTATTTATCTGTGAAATCTCAGCTAAGTATTTAGTGTTTTTATTCTTTAATAATCATATTTCCTGTAATTTAGGTATTTTGATAATAGGCACTTTTTTAAAAATTTTATTTATTTTTTTTTTTAATTTTTATTGCATTATAGGTTTTGGGGTACATGTGCAGAACGTGCAAGATAGTTGCACAGGTACACACAT